>JALAZF010000343.1:2829166-4147500 GCA_022829125.1 Lathyrus tuberosus
GTTTCTTTAAAAGTGGTGTCTTCCTTTTTATTTTATTTTTAATTTTTAAATTAATGATCTATTTCTTCGGTTATATAAATAACCGAGAGATTAGATTATCATATTTTCTTATAAAAACACTCGTTAATCAGATTTTATCCTAAACCTAACTTATATGTAGCTGCTCCAAACTTGTACACATCATTCTTTGGGATGAATTGCAAGACAGAAAAAATCTTCAATGTTCTTCTATCTTGAACAAAATATTTTTCTACTCTTGTAATACATCCCAACATAATGGTGTTGATGTTGTTGTCAATCAAAGAAAACATTGAGAAATTTATTGCTTTCCTCGATTGACAACATTGAGAAATTTACTCCTAAACACAATCATCTTGTTCTCTTTCATGTGAAAGCATTTTCCATGCAAACATTTGCTCAAGATAATGAAATCTCTCTGAGATGGATTGCAAGTGCAGAAAAATATTTCTCTTGGTAGGAACAAATAAATTATCAAAAATTTGAAAAGAGTTGTTGTTCTCTAAAAATCTATTGTCAATATCTGAATTTGTTTAAACAATATATTTTAATAATCTATGTAAACAATATAATTTAAAAAAATAAAAGCTTTTTCCCCTCGGTCTTTTTATAGAAACCGAGAGATATGTGGCTTGGGATGAAACATAGTTTATTGTATATTTTATTTAAAATGAAACACATTTTACCTCGGTTATGAGTAATAACTTAGGTAAAATATAAGTGTGTTTATTCAGTTTCTTCAACATCCTTAAACAAATCTTTGTCGTTTATTTAATGAGTATCTACGCAAGACATTGCCTTTAGTGATCTACGTGAAATCTAAAACCCTCAGTATAAAAGCATTTTGAATATTAAAAATTTATAATGAAACATTGGACATGAAAACTTTGAAATTTAAAAAACTTTTATTTTATTTAGAAATATTTCTCTAGGATGAATTGCAAGAGCAAAAAATTATCATGGGTTCAAAGTTTGTGCTCTTAAATAATCATATAACTGAATATTTATTTTATTTATCTAACATTTTTTGTTTTATATCAGACATTTGATCTTTCTTAAGATCAATAAAACGAATATCTCCAACATTTGCTCTTCCCCAAGATATCCAACATTTGTTCTTCATTGACAACGATGACGATGAAGAACAAATGTAATATTCTGTGTAAACAATGTAATATTATGTGTAAACAGTGTAATATTCTGTGTAAATAATGTAATTTGTAAACAAATTAATTTATCAATATTTTGTGTAAACAATATAATACGTATTTAAAAATATTTTTTTTCTCCCCATTTTTGTTTATAAACGGAGAGGTATAGGGCGCTAGTTTTGAAAATATAAAAAAAAAAACTATTGGTGGGGATCGAACCAATGACCATTACAAATATCCCCTCAGTTATTCTAAAACCGAGGAATAATATGACAACTTTTTATGACGCCTTCGTTATCTCGCATTTACAATCGAGGTTAAATCAACTTCACGTCTGCGATTAAATGTGTTTTTTGTAGTAGTAAATTAAGAGAGATGATTGAATTGTTTAATATAGATTTGATGATAAGATGCATATTATAATAAATACATGATACACTTTATATAGTGATCATGACTAACTAATTAATCTTAACTAATTTGAAACAAAAAATATAACAATAACTAATAACTATTCATATTCAAATATAACATTTTATACAACTAACTCTAACAAACTTCCTCATTTTCTCAAATGGGAATATGTATTACTATTTCCAACTAAAAAAGAACAGTACAATTCAAAAAAGAAAAAATAATAATGTAACGCAATAAAAAAGTTACAATATAAACATATACAATCCATTTTTTCAAACCTTGAGTTTACTTCATTTTTCTTTCCCAATAGTTGTGTTCGAATTATAAAACTTGAGTACTATCATCCTCACCTTCATATTTTATAATCTGAAATTTTGTTCTACACACGCATGTGTTGATTTCTCTATGTTTTCATAATGTTTAGTGTATAATTTTATTTATTGTTAGATGTGATGATTTATATGTTTTTGTCAATCTTTTAAAAATGAGCAAACTCATCCATATTAGGGGGTACAATGTCTCAACCATTGTCTCTGCTAGACAAGACCCACTATGCCACGGAAGGGAAAAGACAATGTTTTTTTTTTGCTTTTAACAGCGCTTAAAAGCGCTGCCTAAGGTGGCGCTGCTATAGGTAAAGACAGCGCTTTGGTTTTATGCAAAAGCGCTGCTTTATGTAGGCCTTTAGCAGCGCTTTTCTGGAAAAGCACTTTCTAAAGTAGGCCTTTAGCAGCGCTTTTTCTGGAAAAGTGCTGTCTAAAGTGGGCCTTTAGCAGCGCTTTTTCTGGCCTTTTATGCTTTCTGAAATTCTGGTATCAGATATGTGATGTTAAGTGAGATGTCACAACATCAATATCTATTATATGAACAAGACAATAACAGTAACAGTACTTAAAAAAAATAAACCACACAGAGAATTATTCATCCAGTTCGGTCTAACAACCTACGTCTGGGGGCTACCAAGCCAGGGAGGAAAATCACTATTAGTAGTATCAATTCATAGACTCCACAATCAACACACCAGTTGATAATCTACTCACTTAATCACTGCCCAATGATACTTCTACCTAAGACACTCTTAGATATGACACACCTCTCACTCCCCCTCAATCACACCAGTGATAACAACTTACAATAATGAGAATAGAAGACACACTTCAAAGACAATACTTGATCTTACTTAAAAGCTTCAATCAAGAACAAACACTCGTGCTTAAAAGCTTAGAGTGGACAACATACAACTCAACTAAATGAATCCAATTCAAACATCAAAATAGAGGAATGAATGGCTCACAAAAATACAAGACGCACAAAGAATCAAACCCTAACAAAATAATGCAGCTCTTCAATTAAACTTCTCTGACCAGCAAGTAGGTTTGATACGTCTTTATATAGCAACTCTCTTCATGGGCTTGGGCAGCATTAACTCCCAGATTTGAATCTCACTTTCAAACATAATTAATCTTCAAATCTTTTAGCCCTAAAAATAGAACAGAATATACTTCATAGGAAATATAAAACGATTGCATCAGATAAAATCTCCTCCAAGAATCTCGCCTGCAATCTCTCAAACAATCCTCAAGATATATCAAATAATGCGCAACACATAAAACCACAAAACTGGAAGTTCTGTCAAAAGATGTTAAGACATCCGTCTTGACATCATGCATAGAAACTACAACACACCACATACAGAATGTTAGAAGCACATGTTAAGACATCCGTCTTGACATCATAAACAAACACATAGTTTTACCAAAATTGCTGCCAATAAAAGAACTAACAATCTCCCCCCTTTGGCTAATTTTGGCTAAAACAGCATCAACACACATCAGAGATACCTGCAGCAGAAACCAAACACACCATACCACTAACATTCAGTAGCACTAAACAAAACAAAGGCTCCCCCTCAAGCCAAGGAACCACACATACCAGACCATAAACCAACATACAACACTGACATTCTTGAGTTAACACAGATCACTCAAAAACTACTGCATCTCCCCCTTAAGCCAACAAGAAAAAACCATCAGTCAGCTGTGCCAAAAAAAACTACTAGTCAACTCTATCTAGTCTACTCTATCTCCCCCTTTTTAGCCATACTTGGACCAATTAAAGAAGTAGTCAGTCACAAACTGTCATTGTTAGATTAGACAACCTAGCCAGCAGTCAGTCACTCAAGCTCTCCCTTGTTAGATTAGACTAACACCTAGAGCCGTCAAAATGGGCTAGGCCACATGGGCTGGCCCAACAGGCCCGAAGAATCATAGGGCTTGGGCCTTAAAATTAGAGCCCATATTTTTCAGGGCCATTTTAGCCCAGTCCTAAAAAGCCCGCTACCCATTAGGGCTAGCCCATATGGGCCGTGGGTAGCCCATTAGGCCCATATCACTATAAATTTTAAAAAATTATACTAATACTTATATTATCTTACTCCAAAATAACACATTAATTTTTCTCACCTCACTAAATTTTATATATATTATATTCAATATGACTCTTTTAAATTTTATACATTAAGATAATCACCACTCTTTTCTCGTATTCTATTAGTTTCTCTTATGTTAAATATTAGAGTATTATTTTATACAATTTAGACATGTATTGTATTTAAAAACACATTATAGTATTGATAAAAGATAATATAGTACTTTAAAATGTATTATGTTTAAAATAATATAATTTTTAATTTTATTTATAATAAATATTATGACATTTTTATTTTTATTTTTTATTAAAAAAATCCCATTTAGGGCCGGGTAGCCCGAAGCCCATCTAGGGCTAGGCTCGGGTAGTAATTTTCAAGCCCATATTAGAAATGGGTTTTTTTGGCCAAGCCCTAAAACGCCCGAGCCCATCAGGGTCGGCCTGTTTAGGGCCGGGTAGCCCATTTTGACAGCTCTACTAACACCAACAAGATAACCATCGCAAAATATATCATATTGAAGTTGTTAACAAGAGCAGTACAGACAAAATAAGTCACAAACCAAGCACACATAGGTGCCATCAGAAATCCAGAACAACACACATAAGTGCCTAAAGAAAACAAAAAAAAAACACCAAAATAGCCAACATAACCAGCATAATCAATCTTTCTCAGAATCATCAGAAGCATCTCCATCACCCTCATTATCAGTTGCTGAGCCACCCTCCTCAGAACCTAAAACATTACCCACTTCCTTAGCATTATCATCCTCACCATATTCACCGTGTTCTAAAGACTTAATCAATTTTTCAAGTCTCATCTTCCTGGTAGTGCTGGTGTTGATAACAACATCTTTACAAGTTAACTTCAACTCATTGATCAGTTCATTTTTGGTGCACGTCTTGTTGACACCAGTACCCGATGTTGAAACAATATTTGGGACATGATTCCCTATAAACAGCTTAGGATGCAGAGACAATGCAGCCTCCCTCTTGCAAGCAATATCAGAGTTAGTTAAGATTCCAGGATGTTGATTCAATATCATTCCACAAATAAGGGAAGGAAATGCTATAGGCATCTTAACAGCATTAGTTATAGCATGCTTCACAATCTGATCAAAGATGTAATTCCCATAATCAAACTTGACCTTGTTGCCAACAGCAAAGATGAATCTTCCTAACCCCACAGCTATGGTAGTTTTGTGATTTGTAGGAACCCAATTTGCAGCCCCTATCCTATGCAAAATTGCATATTTGACACTTAGTTGGCTAGCATGCAATTTACCTTTCAAGGGCCAACTAGTCACTTGATTAGCAGTGATCACCTTGCACACTTGGTTGTCAGTAACCTCCAGTTCACACTCCTCTTTATCACTCCTTCCCAATTATTTATTGATGGCACTGGGAGAGAGATGAATACATTTACCCCTAACATAAAGCTTCATAAAATTCACACTTCTACCATCAGCAATATCAGCAAGAATGTTCACAATGAACTCCTTAACCAGCACATCATAACCCTTTGAAAAATCTGACACAGTCTTTGATAATCCTGCAAAATGAATCAACTCCATGATTTCCTTGACCTCCAAGGCATCCTTACCAAGCTCTCTCTCCAGAGCAATTCTTCTCAGATAAACATATTTCCACTTACTCACATTTCAACAGAATATAATGAAATATTGTCTAAAGGGACATCGGGAACTTTGTTAACAATCTTCTTGCTAGCAGCCTTCTTCTCAGGATTGATGTCCTGGATATCCTCCTCAACATCAAAGTCTGAGTCAGAGTCAGACCTAGCCTTCCTTTTCTTGGAGATGGTAGCCACCTTGCTCCATGATTTTGTAGGACCAGCCACAGACTTCTTCTTACCACTACCAAGAGACCCTGTCATAGCAACAACCATCTCTTTTCTTATCTTCATCCTTTTTGCTATCCCAGGCACCACATTAGCTATAATCTCATTATCTGACAAATCATCCACATCCACCACATCAGCTGGCTTCTTTCCTCTAGGACTAGAGGTACCTTTCTTAGTAGGTGATGTTCCAACATCTGTTTCAACATCAGCTCCACCTTCAGTTTCAGCATCTTCAAGAACAGACATAGCCAACCTGTGAAGATTGTCTTCAGCAGTTTGCCTATTATCTCTCTTACCCTCAGAGTGAGAGGCAGACATTTGAGCGAGTGGCCTCGATATCCCAGCCACAGAAATACCCTTTTCAAGAACCTTGGTAACTATCCTGTCAAGACTCTTATCTACAGAATACTCTTCTTTCTCACTTTGATTTTTATCACCTTGAGGGAGTGAAGTAGAATTCCCAGGAACAGATTTGTCTCCAAACAAAATTTCAGTGACAGCCCTCCTAGCTTCACTATCATCAAACTTTCTAGACTTAGAAGGATCAGAAGGTTTACCTGTACTAGGATGTGTAGACCTCTTCGCCTGCAGCTTGCTTGGTCGTATCTTTTCAGAACCAGAGAGAGGAACCATAGATAGAGGCGCAATATCCAGAGCATCATCAAGCGAGACCTTTTCAGTAGAAACCCTAGATTTAGCATGCAAAGGATTTTTTGTAGCAGATTTCTTGGATGGTGAAGGTTGTTGTTGAGACATTGTTAGTTTCTTGCAGCTGATTGTCAAACAGTTGGAAGAGCTTCTTTCTCTGGGAGAGAAGACGAACAAATAATATGAAGAAAAATGGAGGTACCGTGTGGTAGTAAAGATGTGAAATGATTGCTTATGCAAAGGGGGCTGCTTTTGTTGGAAGATTAAAAGGTAATAAATGGTATTTCCACACCAAAATAAATGACTTTTTAAATTTTTGAATTTTAATGAACATTGTCCACACGCCACTAACTTCTGTTAGCCTTCATAATTACACATTTCCAATTCTTCTCTTAGGGTTTCACATTGACTTGCATCTACATCCTTAGATAGAATATCAGTAACCTTCTTTTGTCTAGTGACATGTTCCAACTGAATGACCTTGTTTTCTTCAAGTTCTCTTCTGAGCAGATGATGAACATTAATGTGCTTAGTGTCCCTCAGGATGTCACAGCAAGATGTCATGACATCATGTTTGACATTATACTCAATCAGACTTTATTTCACCTCTTTCAGATGTAGATGACCACACAGTTGATGGTCCAAATCCACATCATCATCTTTGGAAATAGTACATATGGTGGAGTAACTGGACTCTTGAGGAACCCACAAGTAGCAGTTATCTTTAGATCTAACTCCCCTTATAACAACTTCACTATTCTCATTTGTCACTAAACATTCAGATTTTGTATAGCTAGCCTCTAAACCTTCATCACACAGTTGACTGATGCTAATTAAATTAGCAGTCAACCCTTTAACAAGCAACACATTATCAAGACTAGGCCCAACTGAACAATTCAGCTTTCCAATCCCTTTGACCTCACCTTTGGCTCCATCCCTAAAAGTCACATCACTTGTGGAATAAGATTTGACATCCACCAACAGGTTCTTGATACCTATCATATGTTTAGAACACCCACTGTCAAAGTACCAATCTTCCATAGCTGAGGCTCTAATAGACATGTGAGCTAATAAGCTTGTAACAGTAACCTTGGGAACCCATTGTTTTCCATTTGTTGGAGTATTCTGATTTGGTCTAGGTTGAGGATCAGGTTCAGGAAATCCATGCAATCTGAAATAAAAAGTTTTATGAGACCAAACCTTCCACAGTAATGACATCTCCATCTTTGAATTTCTTCTCTGAAGTGATTGAGATATCTTCTCCATTGAGGTTGAGTCTGTCTTCTGCTATGATGATGAGGTTGTCTTCTGCCATAATGATGAGGTTGTCTTCTGCTATGATGATGAGACACAAAATGATTTGGCCCAGAAACATGCACATTCCCATGATGTTGCGACATCTGATGGGACATGTTCTGTTTGGGTCAAGAAGTATGAGTTTTCCCATGGTGCTGAGTCTTCTGATGAGGTACAAATTTCTTAGATCTAGAAGCATGAACTTTCTCATGTTGTTGAAACATCTGATGAGACAGGTTCTGTTTAGTACCAGACGAACTAGCATCTGACAAAGGTTTCTTCTCACCTTCAAATCCCAGCCCAGTCATGTCTCCAGCCAGTTTTCTAGTCTGAAGAATGTCATCCAAGATATCAATCCCCTTGTTTAGCATTCTGATAGATTTGACCATTTGATTAAGTTTGGAGTTTAGCAGACTTACTTCATTCTCTAGATCAGTCTTTTTAGCCTTTAGCTGTATTATAACTTCCTTTTCCTTTCCCCATCTAGACACACTTGTTCACTTCTAATGTACAGCTCTCTATATGATGCAGCTAGCTCCTCATACGTAATCTCATCGTCACTTGAATGATTATCAGACTCACATATTCCAGTCATAGCTCTGACATGCTTGGTTGATTCATCTTCACTCTCAGTGTCCTCATCAGACCACGTGACAGACAAACCCTTTTTCTGTTTAAGGTATGTGGGACATTCAGCTCTGATGTGACCAAAATCTTCACAGCCATGGCATTGGATTCCTTTGTCATTATTAGGCTTATCCTCTGCTTTGGTTTTCTTCATCTGATCAGCTGACTTGTTGATGTCAGATGTGATGTTCTTGACATTAGGTTTATATCTCCTGTCCATTCTTTTCCACACCTTATTAAACTGTCTTCCCAGCAGAATAATGGCATTGGATAGCTCCTCCTGAGTTTCAGGACCACCCTCTTCCTCATCACCTTCTGTACTGGACACCAAAGCTATGCTTTTGACCTTCTTTTCAGATCTGTTACTCAGCCCTAATTCAAATGTATGAAGTGAGCCAATCAATTCATCTACCCTCATCTGGCTGATGTCTTGAGCTTCCTCTATAGCAGTCACCTTCATATCAAATCTCTTGAGAAGAGATCTGAGAATTTTTCTCACCAGCTTTTCATCAAACATCCTCTCTCCTAGGGCACTAGAAGCATTTGACAGTTCAAGTATATTCATATGGAAGTCATGAATGGTCTCTTCATATTTCATCCTCAAACTTTCAAACTTGGTTGTTAGCAGCTGAAGTCTTGACATCTTGACCTTGGAGGTTCCTTACTGAGTTGTTTTCAGGATATCCCAAGCCTCCTTAGCCACTTCACATGTGTTGACCAGCCTGAGAATATTCTTGTCAATACCATTAAATAAAGCATTCAAGGCCTTAGAATTTCCAAGAGCGAGTTCATCTTCTTCCTTGGTCCACTCCTCCTCAGGTTTCAGCTTTGACACACCATCTTTTCCCACAATGACAGGATATTTCCATTCTGTCAGAACAGCCTTCCAAGCCCTGCTGTCTAAAGATTTCAGAAAAGCAACCATGCGAAGTTTTCAATAGTCATAATTTGATCCATCTAGAATGGGGGGTCTATTCAAAAATCCACCACTCTCCTTGTCCGTTGCACTAGAAAGTAACAACCCTAAATCTCACCCAGATACAGAGCAGGATGACCCGCTCTGATACCAATTGAAATTCTGGTATCAGATATGTGATGCTAAGTGAGATATCATAACATCAATATCTGTTATATGAACAAGACAATAACAGTAACAGTACTTAAAAAACAATAAACCACACAGAGAATTGTTCACCCAGTTCGGTCTAACAACCTACGTCTGGGGGCTACCGAGCTAGGGAGGAAAATCACTATTAGTAGTATCAATTCATAGACTCCACAATCAACACACAAGTTGATAATCTACTCACTTAATCACTACCCAATGATACTTCTACCTAAGACACTCTTAGCTATGAGACACCTCTCACTCCCCCTCAATCACACCAGTGATAACAACTTACAAATAATGAGAATAGAAGACACACTTCAAAGATAATACTTGATCTTACTTAAAAGCTTCAATCAAGAAAAAACACTCGTGCTTAAAAGCTTAGAGTGGACAACATACAACTCAACTAAATCAGTCTAATTCAAACATCAAAATAGAGGAATGAATGGCTCACAAAAATACAAGACGCACAAAGACTCAAACCCTAACAAAATAATGCAGCTCTTCAATTAAACTTCTCTGACCAGCAAGTAGGTTCGATACGTCTTTATATAGCAACTCTCTTCATGGGCTTGGGCAGCATCAACTCCCAGATTTGAATATCACTTTCAAACATAATTAATCTTCAAATCTTTTAGTCCTAAAAATAGAACATAATATACTTCATAGGAAATATAAAATGATTGCATCAGATAAAATCTCATCCAAGAATCTCGCCTGCAATCTCTCAAACAATCCTCAAGATATATCAAATAACGCGCAGCACATAAAACCACAGAACTGGAAGTTCTGTCAAAAGATGTTAAGACATCCGTCTTGACATCATGCATAGAAACTACAACACACCACATGCAGAATGTTACAAGCACATGTTAAGACATCCGTCTTGACATCATGAACAAACACATAGTTTTACCAAAATTGCTGCCAATAAAAGAACTAACACTTTCTATTGGCATCTTTAGGCAGTGCTTTTTCATACCACAAATATAAAGGGTAATTATATATAAAAGGGGCTAGCATATATATAAAAGGGTAATTCCTTGCAGGAGGAAAAATGACATATTATATAAAATGCCTCAGATGAGCCAAAACATTGTACAATACAATTAAAAAGAGAGCCTGAAGGCCAAAAAAATCACTAACACCCATATAAGGGGACAATCAAAACAACAACAAAATACAACTTCCCCTCTAGAAGCTAATCGCTCTCTCTCCCGCCTCCTGAAAGAAGAAAATTGAAACAGTCTTCATCCCAGTCCTCATCAACATCTACACCAAAATCACGTTTCGGAGCGCGACCTTTTGTGAGGGATTTCATCTTTGTCACAGATTTCTTCCCGGACAAGGTTGCTCCGATTGATGATGCAGCAGATATTGCAACATTTGGACCGTCCTTCTTCATTTTCTCGATCACCTTCTTGGCCGCAGAGTTTTTTGAGGAAGTGCTCATGTTAAAGTATTGCGCAGTTCACAAGTAACCCCTATATATAGCAAATTCAATAAGTTAATAACACCTCAGACAACTACATCATTATATTCTACACAGTTCATACAATAAACAACAAGGAAATGCAACGGGAATTTGCACATTCAATTCACAACTCAAAAACAAGTAGCAACATGATAATATGCAATCCGAACAAACATCGGAACCAATACTTTGAAACCCGGGCAGCGGTGACGCAATTGTTTAAAACGTATACAAAACCAATCCGGAAACAAGCAAACTCAAGCGCAATAGTCTGTAAATGACCAAAAAGACTCAAACATATATCATACAAAAATGTACACATCAAATGAAGTCGAATAGCATTAAATTCAAAAATAGGCGCACAAATCATCAGAACGGAATTGCATGAAAATCGCACGATAGCCTACAAACATGCACAACAGAAGTACCATTTCCGTGCACGGGGCAGCAACTATTTCACATGAAAAATTAGCAACAAGTAGTAACCAAAAGAGGCTTCGACATGCACAAGTTAGTAGCTCTTCTAGAATAAAAAATTCACAATCTAATTCTCAAACAACTTCACAATCTTGAAACAAATAAAAAATTATAGGATTCAACACAATTATCACAATTAGCACCAATTCAAGAATCCAAATCTCAACACAATTATTATCACAATTCTTGAGTTCAAAAATTCACTTCAGTATTTTATCAAACACTTAGTCTACACTAAAATTCTAGTTCAATTTTTTTCTAAATCAACAAGTATTACTCTAGATCTAAATAATCCAATAGTCAACAATTCACTTTAATTCACATTTCTAGTTTGTATAACGATCATGACTCAGCTATCAAGCAGGCAGCTCAACAATAACGTCAACACACTCCACTTCTATCTATGAGCAGTTTCAGCACAATAGAGAGGCATTCGACTAGGCCCTAGACTTCACTCATCACCAATATCAGGAACTAGTTATAACTAACTTCTACAAATCAAAAAATGAAAACCTAACATCAATAACTAATAATACAACAAATTTATCCCACAGAAACAGCAGAGAAACAATCAACAATGGAGAATATTAGGCATTTCCATTATTGGAGAGAAAACCAGAAATGTTATTTCTGTGCTTTTGTGGTTGGCATTTATTTTGCTAAAACTATTATAGCAGCAAGATGTTGAATCGTAATGTTCTAAGTGGCTACTTTCAACATGTCGAATGAAGATGCTCCATGGCAGCTCATAGGACATCGCGTTGTGAAGTCCGTTTTAATGCAGATTCTGTTACTATGATTTGTTACTGAATATTCTGTGAATATTTGGTTATCCTATGTGGCATCCAAAGCATTTTTGGATTGTGTTTATTTGTTGGTTTTCGGATTTGCTGTTGTTTCTAATTATGGAGACAAAATAGGAAACTTTGGATTTAAGACCTATTTTGTTGGAGTTAATTTTGCAGATTTGTGAGCAGTCTATTTGCTGCGTTTTTGAAGCCCAATTCAGTCCAGATTAATTGCTATATATTGACTGATGTAAACCTAGTTTTAGGTGTCAAACTTACATGTATTTTTAGGGTTATGTGCTTGTATTTTGTGAGCCTAACTGGTATCTTATGATAACAGTATAAGGACTGTAGTGTAAGTTGTGTAAGGTTGCTCATAAGCTTTTAAGCATTGAGTGGTTGTGTGTTAATTCTCATAAGCTGTGAAGTATTGAGAATTTGTGTTTCGACCATTGTTACTTGTCTTGTAAGGAACCAGTCACGGGTTGTGATTGAAGAGGGATTTGAGGAGGGCCTCATACCTAGGGGAGTCTTAGGTAGAAGTCATAGGAAGGGTAGTGATTAAGTGAGTTGATTGAACTGGGTGTGGTTATCAGTGAATTGATACTATCGAATATTGATTTCATCCCTGGCTTAGTAGCCCCCAGATGTAGGATAGTTAGATCCGAACTGGGTTAACAACTTCTGGTGTTCTTTACATTTTCTGCACACTATTGTATTGAACTTGTTCATTGTTGTCGTATATCAGTGTCTCGACATCTTGATAGGACATCTGATATATAGGCTAGAATTTCAATTGGCATTAAGAGCAGGCACCCTTAGTTGTTTCTGGGTGAGATTCAGGGAAGGTACTTTCTGGTACAATGGACAAGGATGGAGGAGCTCTGAATAAACCACCTCTGCTGGATGGTTCAAACTATGAGTATTGGAAACCTAGGATGATAGCTTTCATCAAGTCCATGGATGATCAAGCATGGAAAGCTGTTCTCAAAGGTTGGGAGCCTCCAAAGGTAAGAGATGGAGAAGGAAATCTTACTGATGTTCTGAAGGAAGAAGAGGACTGGGATGATGCTGACTACAAAGGGTCTGTTGGAAATTCTAAAGCCATGAATGCATTATTCAATGGTGTCAACAGAAATATCTTCAGGCTGATTAAGCATTGTACTATTGCCAAAGAGGCTTGGCAGGTCTTGAAAGTCACACATGAAGGAACCTCAAAGGTGAAGTTGTCAAAGCTTCAACTCATCACTTCCAAGTTTGAAAATTTGAAGATGAAGGAAGATGAGAGTATTCATGACTTCCACATGAATATCATTGAGATAGCAAATGCCTCAAGTGCTTTAGGAGAAAAGATGTCTGACGGCAAGCTGGTCAGGAAGATTCTCAGGTCTCTACCTAAGAGATTTGATATGAAGGTCACTGCTATAGAGGAAGCTCAGGACATTGACAAGATGAAGGTGGATGAGCTTATGGGATCACTCCAAACTTTTGAGTTAGGATTCAGTGAAAAAGCTAAAAAGAAGAAGAGTATAGCATTTGTGTCGAATGCTGATGACTCAGATGATGAAGGAAAACTGGTCAAAGATGAAGATATGTCCAAATAGCTAGTGTTGCTTGGAAGATAATTTAATAAAGTGTTGAAAAGGATGGACTGGAAGTCAAGAGAAAATGTTCAAAACAAGTCTCTCGAAGGGAAAATAGTTCAATGCTATGAATGTGAAGGATTTGGGCACGTAAAAACTGAGTGTCCCACTTATCTCAAAAGACAGAAGAAGGGATTATTTGTGACATGGTCAGAAGATGATTCTGAAACTGAAGCTGATGAGAAATCTGCAAAGTTGGTGACAGCATTAACAGGAGTATGTGAATCAGATGAAGAAGAGCTTACTTTTGAAGAGTTAGCTATCTCTTATAAGAAGTTATGCATTGAACATGAAGAAGTATGTCAGCAGAAAGAAGAACAAGCATGTGTTATTGTTCATTTAAAAGCTGAGAATACTGAGCATGTGTCTACTATAGCTGATCTACAAAGTGAAGTAAATGTTTTGAATACAAAACTGGACAACATGATAAAAAATGTCAGAATGTTAAATGGGAGTTCTGATGTACTTGATGAAATTTTGAAGTCAGGAAGAGATGCTAGAAATGTCAGTGGTATTGGATTTGAAGGTACAAATGAATTAGATGAAGGAAAGAAATATGAGGAAGTACCCGTTCAAGATAAGAGAAGTTTGAAGATGTTGAATAACATGTTGCAACATCCTCCCAGACATCAGAAGATTTTCATAAAGAAAAAGAATCAAAGATGGACATGCTACTATTGTGGGAAGTTTGGTCATATAAAAGCTTTTTGCTACAAGCTACATGGTTATCCCAAACCCATGCAACAGTATAGTAGAAAAAAGAGCAGGGTTGAAACAAAAAGGATATAGACTTCGAAGGATATTGTAAAAGAACATAGGGACTATAAGTCTTTCAGAGTCTCCACAGATGAAAAATGGTTCCTTGATAGTGGATGTTCTCAACATATGACTGGTGTTAGTAGATATATGTTAGATGTTAAGTATCATGCTCCTAATGAGGTGATTTTTGGTAATGGAGCAAAAGGAAATGTGCTTGGTGTTGGAAGAGTGGATTGTCCAGGACAGCAAATTCTGGAAGAAGTATTGCTTGTTGAAGGATTAGATACTAACCTAATAAGCATAAGCCAGTTGTGTGATCAAGGTCTTAGGGTCATCTTACAAACTACGAATGTTTAATAATGGATGAAAAGAATTCGGTTGTTATGAGAGGTGAAAGAACCTCAGAGAATTGCTATTTGTGGAAAGATGAAAGCACTATTGTGGAAGTGTTAAACCAAAGAACTTGTGAATGGCACGTGTATAAGGACCCATTTCCAAAACTTATAAATAGCCCAACTAACACATTCCAACTTCAATCCTACAGTGCAAAAACTTCATCTGACCTATTCTTTCAAAACTCTTCTCCGCTAGGGTTTGCTCTTACTCTCTTCAATACTGCATTTTGTGAGCAACAAAAATGTCTCAACATCATGATTCTCCTGCCGATTCAAGAACTTCTCAAGTCAATGATGAAGACTATGATCCTCACCGAATGATCAAACTCACAGACCTTGTTCTTGATATCGCCCCGTTGAATGTTGTTCCTGCTGACACTAGAGGTAAGCAACCAGTTTCCCACTCTGTGAATGAAAGTATGTCAAGTAAGAAGTCTAAACCCCTTTCATCTAGGAAGAATGACAAAATGATTACTAGGTTTTATTCTGATAAGATAAGCCCTAGAAAAAATGTTACTGATAAGAATTCAAATAGGAGGGTGGATGAAACTAAGAATGATAGTAGGACTCTTGATGATAATGTGTTCAGTAGAGATCAAAGTCTTAGAAGATTTGCCACCATTGTTGTTAGTGAAGCTGATAAAGATGATGTCCCAACATCCATGGCTGGAAATACAAATAATAGTCCTACTGATAAGACTGAGAGTTGTATACCAGTTCAGGTGGCTAGGGAAAGAAGAAGCAAGAAGAGGGCTGAGATGTGTAGGAATGTTGCTGAGAAAAACTCTGATGAGGAACCAATAGCTGACATACTACAAAGAATCAAGAGTAGAAAAGAGAATACCATTGTGGCTGAGAATTCAAAGGATGCAGAAATGATTAGGAAATCTGCTAATGTGGGGAGTAACAAAAGAAAGGCTGGAGCAGGTCCCTCTAAGCAATGGAGTAAAGTTGTGGTTCCAATCAAGAAAAGGAGGGTCACAGACCTGGATGAGTCAAATGCTGGAACTGATGTCCAGGACATCAGTGGGAGAAGGGAGGATCAAACTGTCAGGTCTCAGAGGCAAACTGATAGGTGGAAAATTGTCAGCCAAAGAAGAGTAGCTTTAGAGAGAGAACTGGGAAAAGACTTCAACAAGTATAAGGAAGTGGTTGATCTTATTGAAGCTGCTGGGTTGATGAAGACTGTGTCTGACATAGGACCATGTTATGAGAAGTTGCTTAAGGAGTTTGTTGTGAGTATCCCTGAAGAATGTAATAGCAAACGCAGAGAAGTCTATGTAAGAGGCAAAGCTGTGAAATTTTCTCCCAAAGTGATTAATAACTTTCTGGGGAGACCTACGGACCATCAGGCTGAGTTAGGAGCAACAGATGATGAAATCTGTGAGGAGATAATAGGTGGTTGCATCAAAGTTTGGCCAAATGAAGGAAAGCTCTCTTCTGGGAAGCTAAGTGTCAAATATGTTATCCTTCACAGAATTGCAGTGGTAAACTGGGTTTCTACCAACCATACTTCCACCATCTCATCCATGCTTGGAAAATTCATATATGCTATTGGAAAGAAGGTCCCTTTCAACTTTTGAGCATATATCTTTGAACAAGTTTTGAAGCAAGCTAGCTCATCTGCTGTTAAGCTACCCATATGTTTTCCATCCTTAATCTGTGGAATGATCCTGGACCAATTTCCTGACTGCTTAGTAAGAAGTGACAAAGTCAGCAAGAGAAAACCTCCAATGACTTTGCATTATAGGCTGCTAGGTGGAGTTCATGTGTCTGATGTTGTTGGGACATCCTTCTCAACTTCAAGTCATGCTACTCTTGATGATGAAGCCATTGCACAGATGCAAGAAACTTGCAAAGAGATGGAAGAATCTATCAGGAGAGATACAGCAAGGAAGGCAAAGCTCGAGCAGCTGATTAAAGCCTTGGTTGAAAAGAGAAATGCTGCTAAAGATCAAGAGCTGACTGAAGATGATGGACAAGTTGAATCTACTGAGTTTGATAGAAGGAGTGTCCAGCAGTCTGATGATTCTGGTTCTGAGAATGGTGCTTCTGAATCTGAAGGTGAAAGTGATGAAGTTGCTGATGAAGAGGACAGTGCTGAATAGTTATAGGCTATCTGCAAGTTTATTTTCTGTTTTTGTTTTTCCTTTAGGACAACTTATTTCTGTTTTGGTTTTGATCTATATATTGCTATGTAATATGTTTACATTTGTCTATGACCTCTCTTTGTCATATTTGTGGCTAAAAAGGGGGAGTAGTAAGTGTGAGGGGGAGCTGTGTTGTTGGTATGTGAGAGGGAGCAGCATTGTTATGTGCTTGTGCTGTTGAGGGGGAGTGTGTGTGCTGCAGGTGGATTATGTGTGCTGCTGCAGTTGTTGAGGGGGAAAATGTGGATTGTTGCTGTTGTTGAGGGGGAGTTTTGCCCGTTTGCTATGATGAGTTGTTTGCTGTACTGTGTGTCTGGATGCAGCTGAAGGGGAATGCTGCTATGCAGTCAATTTTTTTGGTGTTTTCGCTGCTGTCTGATATTTGGATAGTTTGTTTGTGTGTGTGTAGTTTTAGCCAAAATAAGCCAAAGGGGGAGATTGTTATTTCTGTACTTTTGTGGTTAGCATTTATTTTGCTAAAACTATTATAGCAGCAAGATGTTGAATCATAATGTTCTAAGTGGCTGCTTTAAACATGTCGAATGAAGATGTTCCATGGCAGCTCATAGGATATCGGGTTGTGAAGTCCGTTTTAATGCAGATTCTGTTACTATGATTTGTTACTGAATATTCTGTGAATATTTGGTTATCCTATGTGGCATCCAAAGCATTTTTGGATTGTGTTTATTTGTTGGTTTTCAGATTTGCTGCTGTTTCTAATTATGGAGACAAAATAGGAAACTTTGGATTTAAGACCTATTTTGTTGGAGTTAATTTTGCAGATTTGTGAGCAGTCTATTTACTGTGTTTTTGAAGCCCAATTCAGTCCAGATTAATTGCTATATATTGACTGATGTAAACCTAGTTTTAGGTGTCGAACTTACATGTATTTTTAGGGTTGTGTGCTTGTATTTTGTGAGCCTAACTGGTATCTTATGATAACAGTATAAGGACTGTAGTGTAAGTTGTGTAAGGTTGCTCATAAGCTTTTAAGCATTGAGTGGCTGTGTGTTAATTCTCATAAGCTATGAAGTATTGAGAATTTGTGTTTCGATCATTGTTACTTGTCTTGTAAGGAACCAGTCATGGGTTGTGATTGAAGAGGGATTTGAGGAGGGCCTCATACCTAGGGGAGTCTTAGGTAGAAGTCATAGGAAGGGTAGTGATTAAGTGAGCTGATTGAACCGGGTGTGGTTATCAGTGAATTAATACTATCGAATATTGATTTCATCCCTGGCTTGGTAGCCCCCAGATGTAGGATAGTTAGATCCGAACTGGGTTAACAATTTCTGGTGTTCTTTACATTTTCTGCACACTATTGTATTGAACTTGATCATTGTTGTCGTATATCAGTGTCTCGACATCTCGATAGGACATCTGATATATAGGCCAGAATTTCAAGAAAAAAGGAAGAGAAACATACCTCAAATGGCGGACGACGGAGGGAAGCCACGAACGGAGGCCATGAGTAAGCCACGAACGGTGGGAAGAAACGACGGAGGACGCATGGCGCAGAAGAAGAAGATGAAGAGAAACAGTGTTGCGAGAGTTAGGGTTAAATAGAAATGATCGAAATGAAAATAGAGGGATATCAGAATCTGTTTTAATTTTAATATTTTAAAAGACCTTTAGCAGCGCTTTTAGAAAGCGATTTCTTATGTTAGGCCTTTAGAAGCGCTTTGGAGGTAAAAGCGCTTTCTAATGTGGGATTAATGAAAGGCCTTTAGCAGCGCTTTCCAAAAGCGCTGGCTAAAGTGTGTTGTAAGAAAGCCCTTTAGCAGCGCTTTTGAAAAGCGTTGGCTTATGGTATCCTTTTAACAACGCTTTTCATAAAGCGCTTTCTAAAGTTCACCTGCCTTAACCCTTTAGCAGCGCTTTTCAAAAGCGCTTTCGTAGGACCCCTATTTAGCAGCGCTTTTTTTCTCCATTTTTTAATTTTGTTTTTAGCGAAACTTATAGCAGCGCTTTGGCCAAAAAGCGTTGTCTTTGTTGGGCTGCCAAAACACAATTTTGGCGTAGTGACCATTAACTAGAAAGTTGAGAAGATAAAGGAGAACCTCTAAGCCACAAACTCAATCAAAAGAGTCTAAGGTGAAAAAGGTGCGACGCCAAATTCATGAGTCATATTGCAGTGACTTGTATTAAACATTTGTGTTTCAACTTTATGGAGACCATGCGGAAAGAAATATTTGGAAGGGAAAGATACAATAAATCAATATATTTAAATTTTTCACAATATAATTTCAATTCTTGTTTTAAATTGTTTCTAATATATTATATATTTTCCCGGATTTATAACCTATTGTTTGAATGTTTTAGTAAGTGAAACAATATACTCAATTTGAATACTTTCAATAAAAAAATGGATTGATGACACAATCAAAGGCATTGGACTGACAAACCTTTCACCACATGATCTAACAAGATTTATCATGGCACGAAATGCAATTTTCGATAGGTGGAACAGTGAGACCTGTACATCCTCCGGACACATTTATAAGCAAATTTACCTTTTTGTGGTACATTTGACTATTAATGTATCTAGTCCATATATGAACTAGATACATTAATAGTCAAATGTACCACAAAAAGGTAAATTTGCTTATAAATGTGTCCGGAGGGTGTAACTTCCATGTATTGGTTAAGGAGAAGACGTATTAATTTGATGATGTAACCAGTCTGCACATTTTTCCATCAAAGATCCTTTTCTATACCATACAACATTAACCAAAGTTCAAGCAGTGATATTGATAGCTGATTTGATTGGATCTAAATTAGAGGAAATTGATCGGTAAAATGAAAATACTAAAGAGATATAAGCATTGTTCAACTTCTTAAAACGTGATTTTGAAAGACACGTAAGTACAAAAAGAGACTTGTGACACAACTGATAAGGATGTCAATGTGGTATACTTGTAATTTTTAATGAAATTGACATGATTAATGACATTGCCTAGGGCATTGTTGCCCTGACTTGCTAATACATAGAGCTTAATGTTACCTTTAGGTTTAGTATGAATCAACTAATAGTTTATATGACATTTCTTCAGATAACATATTCATGGGATTATTTGATTAATTCTTCAAAATAACATATTTAATGTTGTTTATTGATTAGTATATGTTGATGTATACATGGATTTTTTGGCACTTTCTTGTTATTGGCGGCCAGGATTATGAGATTGAATACACTAAGAATGAGAATGTGGTAACTTTTTCTCTCTGATTAAATGTAACTCAATAGGGTGCTTACTTCTACATTTACTAGATCATTGTGTCACACGGTTGCTTGATGAGATAAGCTTTTAATTTGGATGTACCATATGTGGATCTTGTATGATTTGATACATGGTTGAACACGTCTAATGTCAATTTATGTAAAAATCATTCACAATCATCTAATTGTCTATTCTTAACCTTTAATAACTTGACAAAAAATTGACTAGTACAATGATGACTATGTAGATCAAGTGTTTTCTATATGGGATTGAGGTAGTCCTATTCTAAATGGTTAAAAGGTTAAGGCGAGTTATTGAGATGGTATTTTTGGATATAACATCCTTACTTTCAAATTATGCCTAAAGAAGAGTTATTGAGGGAAAATGATGAGAAAACACTTATAGAGTAAGGAACAAAAGATTAGGATGACATGAAACTAATTTGATACTCGTGTGTGTGTGTGTGTGTGTGTGTGAGAGAGAGAGAGAGAGAGAGAGAGAGAGAGAGGGAGAAACAAAAGTCAGATAGTTTACAACGCTGATCTAAGATCTAGGCAGCAAAAATGCTAGACACAAACAAAAGGACAAGATAGTTATATCTAATGTAATCTATTGAGGTACTCAACAACTTTCTTGTGTGTTTCAGTTCTAAGGAGCACAACCTCTTTGACCTTGTTCCAATTCAATTTTTCCTTTGGGCCTTCGTGGAATATATTCTTGTTCCTAGTGGTCCATATGTGGTAAATGACTTCAATAAAGACACTCCTAGTCACAACTGCCTTGGTTCTCTTTCCCTTCGTAATTTTCACCATCCATGCTAAACAAATTTCGCGCGGCATTTGGATATGGAGGTATTGCAGAACACACTCCCAGAGCTGGTGGGTATCTGCACACTGATATAGAAGATGCTGACTTATTTCTTGGTCGGTACAGAAAGCGCATTTTCCATCATTGGGAATTCCAAAACGGGTTAGCTTATCTTTCGTCATTAGCCTTCTATGACACGCGATCCAGAGGATGAAAATTGCCCTAGGCCTGACAATATTCCCATACATAAGGTTTTTCTAAGCCACCCTTGGTTTTTCTCCCCTTAAGAAATCATAAACTTGTGTAATGCCACTGGTCAGAGCTTGCTTCCACGGGTCTGCTTGTGTAATGCTCTCTTTATGTTTGAACATTGCCTTCACTGTCCACGAGCAGCCTTGACTAGGAACATATTGGCTCACATCCTTTAGTTTAATGTATTAGGCATGAAGCCATTTGATCCACAACACATCTTTTTTTGTCCAAACATTCCAAAAGAGTTGCCTTGTTCCACTCCTGCAGTGATATAACATTTATCCTCCAGCACTAGTGTGGTTGCAGATTTGATCCCATGCTATGGGAGCTTTTATACTCTTTTCCTCCTTACCTGTCCATAAAAACACCCTACATAGCATTTCTATGTGCTTGATCACCTTTTTTGGGAGGGGAAACAATTGTAACCAGTAGTTTGCCACAACAAAGATCACACTTTTAATAAGTTGTAACCTCCCTGCATAAGATAGGAACTTGATGCTCCAATGGTTGATCCTCACCAGTATCTTGTCAATCAATGGCTGGCAGTTGTTGATTGTAAGTTTCTTGCTGTTCAGTGAAACTCCCAAATACTTGAAGGGCATATGTTCAGCTGTTAGACCTGTTGTATTGTATTTGTATAACTGAATCTTATCACTGTCGCTAATCCCCTATGTATAAAGTTTGCTCTTCATGGCACTTATACACAGACCTATTGTATCTGAGTATTGTTGTACCTTTTCCATAATCAACTAAAGAGACACTTTATCCCACCTAATAAACAGTAGAATATCATCTGAAAAAAATATTAACCATGTTGAGTCTTTCAATGTTAAGACATGTTACTTTAATACTAACCATTTGACTTTGTTAAATAGCTATCCATTATTCCTCTAATAAAATTCAATTCAATATTTTTTAAGAATATCAAAGAACTTTTTTAAGAAATAAACATAACTAAAAAAATAGTCAATTTAAAGAGAAACAGCGAAGCAAAGTGGGGGCTGAGATTAGAAGAGTTGCGAATTTTGCGGCTTTGTGTCAGATGAAGGCTATGCTGCTGCATCTGCATGTCTTCTAACTTTGTAACACTCACTTTCATGTAAGTAAAGGTACAATACAACCACCATCAACATATGTTTTGCTTCTTTTTCCAGTGCTTTTACTATATCAGTATCGATCTTGTCTTTTTTAACAATTTTTTCAAATGTACTTTTAAAATAAAAATTATCTATTTTTAAACACTTGAGTTGTCATCAATTTAATTTTAATTGTTTTTCTTAAGAAAAATGCATATCTGACTATTTTTCAAATTTTAGCTGGTTTATTAAATACATTCTAATTACTAAAATATTATAATATTTTTGCATTGAAATAAATTAGATTGATTTTTTTATATAAATTGTCTAAATTCATACAAAAATATTTGTAATTTTATTTTTCAAATTTAATATAATCAACACAACAAACACCATTACTTTAAAATGTTTACCCAAAAGAAATTTTTTAAAAATTAAAAAAATATATATAATTTTGTTTTTGTCTTATAAGCAAAAATAAATTAAAAATTTAACAAAGATGTACTAAACTTTTTTATTAAAAATATATCATTCTTTCATATTATATAATTAATTTAAAATTTTCAATCTAATTTAGCGGAATGAATAATCGTCATTAATTAAATAGTATAAGTGCATCCATTTTCTCATAAATTGATATATTATTAATTTGAATTATTTATGTGATATTAAATAATAAATAAAAATTGGTATTGGTATTTATGAGTGCCACCATCTGTACCCCACCTTGATTGGCTTTCTTATCTCTCATACTACATCTATATCTACATCTTTTTCACCTCCACCTCCCATCATCATTATATTACATTTACATTACCCTCTCAATTTATTAATCTCTTCCGCTTCACGGCTTCTTATACTTCTCAACAAATTCTTCTAATCAACGCAAACGATCCAGCCAACGAAAAATGGGTCTAGAAATGGCGGAAGAATTTCGATCAATCACGCCAATCAGACAAAGCAGCGTTCCTACCACAACAATTA
This sequence comes from Lathyrus tuberosus, assembly GCA_022829125.1. Lineage (NCBI taxonomy): Eukaryota > Viridiplantae > Streptophyta > Magnoliopsida > Fabales > Fabaceae > Lathyrus > Lathyrus tuberosus. The sequence continues at coordinate 2,852,743 of JALAZF010000343.1, forward strand.
CTACTACTACTCGCTTTAATCTACACCCAGCAGCAGAAGAAGTATCAGATCTAGAGAGAAGAAGAATAGAGGATGAAGATTACAACTACCGAACACCACCGTCATCGCCGTCGAGAAACTCCTTCAATCTGGTTTGTCCACCGCCTCCAAGGAAGCGTCGCCGTCGTCGACAGTCTTCTCAATTTCTAGAGAGGAAATTCTTTCAAGATGTACCGGACGATCTAGCTTCTATCTTTCTTCTTCGCGCCAAACCTGCAACAGTTTCGCACCAGTTCAAGCAACTTGCTACCTAATTTATCAACATTCTTCAATTTCATCTTCACACAGCAAATCAATGAAACGGTATATATAGGAGACTATATCTATATATCTATATCTATAAATAGTAAGTCGTCTAATTTTTATTTTTAATTAATCAAACACTTTCTCACCTTCATATATGTTATTTCTTCTCTTGTATTTCTATTTTCTAGCATTCTTACTGTGTAATTTTGTATCTCTCAAGTGTAATTGTATTGCTAAATATTAATTATATTCAGGAAATAAAAATAAAAAAACTAGAGTATAATATGTGAACTTAACATATATTTATAAATGAGAACGGTTTTCACTTTACTAATTTGTAAAATTGAGTTAGATCTTAAATATAACTTTATAAAAATAATTAAATAAGTAGTAAATTTAAAAAAAATTATATCCAACCGATTACTTTTATTATGGCATTGTATTTTTATATTTATTTTAAATTTTAGTAGTTATGGCATTGTATTTTTATTTCGAAACAAATTATATATGTTTAGAAATTTAAGAAATGTAATTGAGTTTATTTTTCAACAAGGTATTCATAGATTATTTATTTTATTTACATTGAAAAATGAGAGTTTATAAAATAATTAATACCAAAGTTGAATGCATTTTGGTACCATAAATTAATTTATAAATAATCTTAATATGTACGTGTGTAAAAATTTTGGACTACACAAAATATGAAATTAGAGGAGTAGTTAACTTTTGACATAATCTCAATTAAAAATTAACTTTATCCTAAATAATTTATACGAAAACATAGCTCATATAAATTAGAATGAAATTTATATATATGCTTTTTTTTTTTAAGCAACAAAATATATTCAACGAAGCACTAGGAGTGCCTCAATTCTTATACAAAAATTGACCGATTTTCAACAAAAATAAGGAAATCTCCACCTATCTACCCAAAAAATGCATTGGATTTTTAAACCAATCATAAAATGTACACTTTCTTTTGCCATTTCCCCAAACATCCAACCATATCCAAGAGATGTGAGTAATCCTGATGAACATATCCATAACATCCGGAATATAATCATTAAACAGAATTTGATTTCGACTCCACCATATAGTCCAACATGTCGAAATCCAAATAAAGCATGCGGCATCTACGTCGCACTGTCTATTCAACAATAGAAACCAAGCCAACAATGATTCGTTAATGGAGGTTGGGGTATGCCAATCCAACCCCACCCAATCAGCCACTCTTTCCCAAACACGTGAAATGAAATGGCAACGGCAGAAAAGATGGGTAACGTCCTCCACCACTCTAAAACAGAACACGAAAGCCGTCTCGTGAATATTAGAGATTACACCCCTGGCGGCCAAAAATTGTCGCGTTGGTAGTTTGTGTAGAATCAGCCTCCAAGTCAAAACTTTGGCTTTCAACGGAACTTTGGATTTCCCAACTAACTCCAACGCCGTCTTGGACGTAATCTCCAAATCACACAAATCAACATCTTGAGTGATGCTAGAATATGCGGACGCAATAGAAAATGAACTACAGGTTCGACATTCTGCCCAATGATCATTTGCTTGTTCCAACGCCATGTTTCCTCCACCCACGCACCCATGTCACTCACCGTTGCATGCTTACGGCTGCAGGCAGCAAACAGCTCAGGAAATCTATTGCACAGGTAAGAAGCATCAGTCCAAATCGAATTCCAAAAAGGCGTCAAGTCTCCCGACCCTAAACTGCAGTGAATGTTGTTCCTAAAACCTCTTCCTAGATAGTTGTCGATTACTTTGTGCAGGTCTTTCCACCAAAGAGATTGAATGACACCGTTTACCCATTCACTGCTAAACATTACCCTGCGACGCAAACAACCGTACTTCTCCTCAAAAACCGGTCTCCAAACAGCCTTCGTATCCACCAAGAATCTCCACAACCATTTTGATAAGAGTGTCGTGTTAAACGCCTTCAAATCCTTCACACCTAACCCTCCGCTTAGCTTTGATTTACAGACATCTTTCCAACTAATCCAAGAGTTACACCCCTTATCCATATTACCAGACCTTAAATTTCTTCTTTGAATGGAGGTTAACTTTCTTGCCACTGCCACAGGGAGCTTGTAAAACGAAAGAAAATGGATTGGTAAATTTGACAGCACAGAATTTAGAACAATAAATCTCCCACCCATCGAAAGTAGTATTCTCTTTAAGCAAGAAATTTTTTCCTGAATTTATCGATTACTGGATTCCAGAACTCGACCCTTCGGTGATTACCTCCAATTATCAAGCCCAGAAATTTGGTTGGTAATGAACGCCTCTGGCATAGCAAGAAATGAGAAGCAGCGTCCATAAAGTCATCATTAAGCCCGACACCAATAATGCAGCTTTTGGAGAACTTTACAGTTAAGCCAGAAACTAATTCGAAACCACGGAGAATCGATTTTAGACCCCAGAGATCGTTCCAAGTTCCATTGCAAAGTAGTAGAGTATCATCCGCGAATTGCACTAGGCTACAAGACTCAGATTTGTTAATATTGAATCCACCCAATAGTGACTTTTCATTAGCCCTCCTAACCATGAGTGCCAAACCTTCAGCCGCCAATACGAATAGCAGAGGTGATAAGGGATCACCCTGCCTGAGGCCACAGGTAATTCTGAAGTCTGTAGCCGTCCCACCATTCAGCAGAATACTCAACCAACAATTGAAGAGCGCCCCTCGCATCCACATTAGCCACTTGTCATTAAAATTCATTGCCTGTAATATTTGAATTAGGAAATCCCAGTCAACCATATCATAAGCACTAGCAAAATCCACTTTCAGCATTAAACAAGGAGACTTTCTTCATTTTGCCAGATCCAAAATCTCATTTGTCAGCAGTACACCATCTAGTAATTGCCTTCCGGGAATGAAGGCAGATTGAGATTTAGAAACCAACTTCCCGATATACTTAGATAACCTCCTAGCCAATAGTTTTGAGATTATCTTGTATATGCTCCCAACCAGGCTAATAGGTCTGTAATCTTTGATATCCAGCTCTTGATCCTTTTTAGGTATAAGAGCAATGAAAGCAGACACCAATTCCTTTGGCAAATTACCATACGAATGGAAATGTCTGATGACAGCTATGACATCCCCTCCAACCGTACTCCAGCACCTTTTAAAAAATTCTAAGTTGAACCCATCAGGTCCGGGGCTTTTGTTCCCATCACAGCTCTTGATTACATCCCATATCTCGGTATCAGAAAAAATACTTGTTAACGATGAACTCTCTTCAGCACTCAAAGTTAAAACTTCCTCCATTTTCAAAGTTACTTTACAACTATTCCTTCTATTGAACTTAATTTTGAAGTGCTCTGTAATTACACTCTTTATGTTGTCGACACCCTCTACTTGCTCCTCTCCTGCCCCAATCATCGTGATAACATTTCTCCGGATTCTTTACTAGATAGACAAATGAAACAACCTTGAATTGTTATCACCCAGCAGAGTCCAATTAGACCTGGCTTTTTGGCGTAGAATTCTTTCTTTAAGTTTAAGTTTCTTCCACATTTCATCAATATGACAGCTTCTTGCCTTTAGTTGTTCCTCTTTCAGTGGTTCGGCTTGCAGGCCCACTAAGTCTTCTATCTCATTAAAGCTTCTCACTTCATCTGTTATCTTTGTATCTATCCACCCAAACACGTGTTTATTCCACCACTTCAACTTAGTCCTCAGTTCCTTGAGTTTTCGAACCAATATAAACGTTGGGCTACCCACAACCTCCATTCCTTTCCATTCAGCATCAACAAAACTCATAAAGCCTGGGTGCTTCAGCCAACAATTCATGAATCTAAACGGTTTCGGGCCCCAGTTTGTTGTATTTGGTTTCAACCAGACTGGTTTATGGTCGGACATATCTCTTTTACCGACCTGTTGGGACATTATCCTCCAAATAGAGCATAACTCTTCAGATAGTAAGAATCTATCCAATCTGCTACTGCAAGAACCGCTAGCATTGATCCAGGTATACTTGCCTCCTCCCATCGGTACATCAATCAGATTCATTGCCTCGATAAAGTTGGAAAATTCTTCCATCTCTCTACGGCTCGACCTACCAATACCTCTCCTTTCTGAACTAGTTTTGATAGCATTAAAATCTCCACAGACTAACCATAAACCTTCAGGATACTTTTGTTTTACTTCCAATAGATCTACCCAAAGCTGTCTCTTTTCTACTGGAAAACACGAAGCATACACATTAATCATATAACACGTTTCTTCTTTCCAGAGACCTGCGACTCCAAGAAAACCTCTGCCTGTGAAACTAAACAGAGATTTAAAAATTTCCTCATTCCACATCGTCAATAGTCCTCCTTCCTGACCAAATGACCCCACAGTAGACCAATTTAAAGCCTCAGCACCCCAAATGCTTTCCACCATATGATCTTTCATGTCTTTTATTTTAGTTTCCTGTATGCAGCATAAATCAGATTTGCCCTCCACCAACAATTGTTTCAATCTTCTTCTTTTTATGATAGAAGCACACTCGCGTATGTTAAAAGTTACACAATTCATGTAACCTTATGTACATTATCCTTCATGCCTGCATAGGCAACTTTGTCCCTATCTTCCATCTCCTTGATTAACGTTTCAAAGATTTCGTCATATTCTTCTGTATCCACACCAAGCTCCTTTATGGCACTCCAAATTCTTGTAGGAATTGACTCTAAGGCATTCTGAACTCTGATATTACCTTTTACAACATCCGAGTCAGTAATTGACTCACAACATAATGCCGCCCCTCCTGAATAAATTGAAGAGGATTCCTCCTCAATGCCTACTGGGCTGTCTCCATGTGTTACCTTCCCTTCATCAGGTTTCTCATATCTATGAACTAAAGCTGCAAAGTATGATGGAGCGTACGGAATTTTGATGCTGTTGTATATATCATTGACTAACTTTACTCTCTTCTTTCTTACTTTCGACGCGGTAGGCCCACAAATTTCAGTTGGGTGGACACCTCCATTACTCAATATTAATTGAGTGTTTACAGGCCCAATCAAATCACACCCTAGGCCCAATGACCTGCAACTGTTGTTCTCTAGGCGATTTTTGGATGTACCATGCCTACCTTTTGGGGATTTCACATTTTTTGTCTTAAAAGAATCACTAGCTACAAAACAAGCTACAAAACTTTCACCTTCATGGCTTGATCCTGTTTCCTTAATCACTTCCTGAGTCTCATCAGTACTACCCAAACAATCGTCTGCAATTGCAGCGCCACTGATAGGGCAGGTCAAGTCAACATTACATATCTCCTTTTTGCCCTCACCCTCAGTATACCTACTAACCTTTCTTGTGTTCCCAACAACCGTAGGTTCACGGAAGTCATTATTATCCTTCTTGGAACCCGAGTCTTCGCAGACCTCTTCCTCAGAGCTTTCTTGGTATTCCTAATCTCCCTCCGAAGACTATTTTCAGCCACCACCTTACCAGGCTTTGACATCCTCACACACTTCGGACCATGGAAATCTTCTACTAATTTGATTTGGAATGTTGAGCCATTAATATCCACATTGAACACCTCATTCAGGTTCAAGCAGCACTTTGTCTTGACCAGAAACCTCGCAACATCAAATCTCCTTTTCTTCTCAGTTTCATTATCGCAACATACAAATTCGCCTACACAACTTGCAACAAACTTAAAGAATTTATCTCCCCACGCGTGGCATGGCAAGCCAAAGCATTTAAGCCATGTCAACCTTTCCTTATCCACCATATCCGTTGTCCATGGTTTAATTTCATTGAACCATTTTGAGATCCATTTACTTTAATCTTTAACAATGTCCGCTAGCAATCCTTTCTCTTCTTCTTCTAGCAAGCAAAAGTTTGCCCCTAGAGGTGTTTCTCTTATGCCAAAAAAGCCTTCCATATTGAAGGCTTCTTGAACTTCATACGTATACCCAGGATTTACAACCTCACCTACGAACGCCTTTTGAAATCTATCCAAATCGGACCCATCCACATCGAACTTCAGGTGCGCGAAGACAGGTTTCCTTTCTTTCCACCCTTGCACTGGTTTCTTCACCACTTGAGCATACGAATTCACTCCAAGATCATGTCTTTTTGGCCTTTTATGGTCTACTGGTTTCCTTTCTTTCCACCCTTGCACTGGCTAAATTGTTAACGATGAACTCTCTTCAGCACTCAAAGTTGAAACTTCCTCCATTTTCAAAGTTACTTTACAACTATTCCTTCTATTGAACTTAATTTTGAAGTGCTCTGTAATTACACTCTTTATGTTGTCGACACCCTCTACTTGCTCCTCTCCTGCCCCAATCATCGTGATAACATTTCTCCGGATTCTTTACTAGATAGACAAATGAAACAACCTTGAATTGTTATCACCCAGCAGAGTCCAATTAGACCTGGCTTTTTGGCGTAGAATTCTTTCTTTAAGTTTAAGTTTCTTCCACATTTCATCAATATGACAGCTTCTTGCCTTTAGTTGTTCCTCTTTCAGTGGTTCGGCTTGCAGGCCCACTAAGTCTTCTATCTCATTAAAGCTTCTCACTTCATCTGTTATCTTTGTATCTATCCACCCAAACACGTGTTTATTCCACCACTTCAACTTAGTCCTCAGTTCCTTGAGTTTTCGAACCAATATAAACGTTGGGCTACCCACAACCTCCATTCCTTTCCATTCAGCATCAACAAAACTTATAAAGCCTGGGTACTTCAGCCAACAATTCATGAATCTAAACGGTTTCAGGCCCCAGTTTGTTGTATTTGGTTTCAACCAGACTGGTTTATGGTCGGGCATATCTCTTTTACCGACCTATTGGGACATTATCCTCCAAATAGAGCATAACTCTTCAGATAGTAAGAATCTATCCAATCTGCTACTGCAAGAACCGCTAGCATTGATCCAGGTATACTTGCCTCCTCCCATCGGTACATCAATCAGATTCATTGCCTCGCTAAAGTTGGAAAATTCTTCCATCTCTCTACGGCTCGACCTACCAATACCTCTCCTTTCTGAACTAGTTTTGATAGCATTAAAATCTCCACAGACTAACCATAAACCTTCAGGATACTTTTGTTTTACTTCCAATAGATCTACCCAAAGCTGTCTCTTTTCTACTGGAAAACACGAAGCATACACATTAATCATATAACACGTTTCTTCTTTCCAGAGACATGCGACTCCAAGAAAACCTCTGCCTGTGAAACTAAACAGACATTTAAAAATTTCCTCATTCCACATCGTCAATAGTCCTCCTTCCTGACCAATCGACCCCACAGTAGACCAATTTAAAGCCTCAGCACCCCAAATGCTTTCCACCATATGATCTTTCATGTCTTTTATTTTAGTTTCCTGTATGCAGCATAAATCAGATTTGCCCTCCACCAACAATTGTTTCAATCTTCTTCTTTTTATGATAGAAGCACACTCGTGTATGTTAAAAGTTACACAATTCATGTAACCTTATGTACATTATCCTTCATGCCTGCATAGGCAACTTTGTCCCTATCTTCCATCTCCTTGATTAACGTTTCAAAGATTTCGTCATCTTCTTCTGTATCCACACCAAGCTCCTTTATGGCACTCCAAATTCTTGTAGGAATTGACTCTAAGGCATTCTGAACTCTGATATTACCTTTTACAACATCCGAGTCAGTAATTGACTCACAACATAATGCCGCCCCTCCTGAATAAATTGAAGAGGATTCCTCCTCAATGCCTACTGGGCTGTCTCCATGTGTTACCTTCCCTTCATTAGGTTTCTCATATCTATGAACTAAAGCTGCAAAGTATGATGGAGCATACGGAATTTTGATGCTGTTGTATATATCATTGACTAACTTTACTCTCTTCTTTCTTACTTTCGACGCGGTAGGCCCACAAATTTCAGTTGGGTGGGCACCTCCATTACTCAATATTAATTGAGTGTTTACAGGCCCAATCAAATCACACCCTAGGCCCAATGACCTGCAACTGTTGTTCTCTAGGCGATTTTTGGATGTACCATGCCTACCTTTTGGGGATTTCACATTTTTTGTCTTAAAAGAATCACTAGCTACAAAACAAGCTACAAAACTTTCACCATCATGGCTTGATCCTGTTTCCTTAATCACTTCCTGAGTCTCATCAGTACTACCCAAATAATCGTTTGCAATTGCAGCGCCACTGATAGGGCAGGTCAAGTCAACATTACATATCTCCTTTTTGCCCTCACCCTCAGTATACCTACTAACCTTTCTTGTGTTCCCAACAACCGTAGGTTCACGGAAGTCATTATTATCCTTCTTGGAACCCGAGTCTTCGTAGACCTCTTCCTCAGAGCTTTCTTGGTATTCCCAATCTCCCTCCGAAGAGCTATTTTCAGCCACCACCTTACCAGGCTTTGACATTCTCACACACTTCGGACCATGGAAATCTTTTACTAATTTGATTTGGAATGTTGAGCCATTAATATCCACATTGAACACCTCATTCAGGTTCAAGCAGCACTTTGTCTTGACCAGAAACCTCGCAACATCAAATCTCCTTTTCTTCTCAGTTTCATTATCGCAACATACAAATTCGCCTACACAACTTGCAACAAGCTTAAAGAATTTATCTCCCCACGCGTGGCATGGCAAGCCAAAGCATTTAAGCCATGTCAACCTTTCCTTATCCACCATATCCGTTGTCCATGGTTTAATTTCATTGAACCATTTTGAGATCCATTTACTTTCATCTTTAACAATGTCCGCTAGCAATCCTTTCTCTTCTTCTTCTAGCAAGCAAAAGTTTGCCCCTAGAGGTGTTTCTCTTATGCCAAAAAAGCCTTCCATATTGAAGGCTTCTTGAACTTCATAAGTATACCCAGGATTTACAACCTCACCTACAAACGCCTTTTGAAATCTATCCAAATCGGACCCATCCATATCGAACTTCAGGTGCGCGAAGACAGGTTTCCTTTCTTTCCACCCTTGCACTGGTTTCTTCACCACTTGAGCATACGAATTCACTCCAAGATCATGTCTTTTTGGCCTTTTATGGTCTATTGGTTTAGAATTGTCGCTCACTATCTGCCTGCCTCCTTTCTCCATGTTTCTATTCCCATGCTTACTCAAACCACCAGCCCTTTGGAACCTGGGGATATTAACATGTATCTTCTTCCCCTCAATTTGAATACTATCCAACTCAGCTGCCAAAGTTCTCTTGTCACTTACTTTTCTAAACCTGGAAAATCCAAACCTTCTACCTCTTTTGTCTCTTCTTGCCAGAATATACACCTCTATTACAATGCCCAACTCCATGAATAAGCCTGCCATATCCTTCGCATCATATAACTCTGGAAATTCAGTGAAAAAGAATGAAGACAGTGTGCCCTCAACTTTCTTTGCTTTGCCGGACTTCTCCTTCCAAACATACATTCTATCTCTGCACCCACGAGGCTTCTAGTTCCTCACCTCGGTTCATTCTTGTTCCAGCATAATGTAATCCTCACCAAACGGGTACCAAGGCAAACGACAAGGAGGTATCAAATGATAGCAAATGATAAGAACCCAATTCCAGGAGGAGGAAGGTCCCTAATCCTAAGATTAGGACTTTAAACCAAACCACCCGGAACTAGCTCATCATCTACCACCAGTCCACAAATTGCTCCTTGGCGAATCCTCTTACTAACCCTAATGGTGGATTATCGCTACAGTAAAATCGTTAAGGTAGCTGTACAACTTACCAGGCATTAATGAACCTGGTACATCTTGATGATTCAGTTATGAAAGATGAATGAGGGTAGTTGGAGAGAGGAGAACTAAACTTAGAGAGAAGTCAGAGAGTCTCTCTCTACGGCGCTAACGGAATTTATACTTTTTAGTAATACTATCTCCAAAATGTATCTCATTTGAATTTGAAGTTAATTTTTATTTGTAATAAATTAATTTAATGATTTTTTAATGATAGTTTTAGTTTAGATTCTGCGATTTACTATTATTTTTAATAAGTGTGATTTATTTTTATAAGAAAAAGTATTGTGTAGTTAATTTTTACTTATAAGTAATTAATTAAGAATGGAGCATTTTTATTACCTAAACTACCCTTCAACAAAATTATAATTTGATTTATTTTAAATTTAATGTTGGGAACTTTTGAAAATGGATAAAATAGGCTAAAATTGTTAACTTTACTGATAAAAATGATAGGGTTAATAGTCATTTACCCCTGCAATATAGACAAGTTTTGATTTACCCTCCTTTAAAAAAAAAATTTTGGATTATCCTCTGAAATTTTTTGGGTACACCCCTAAACGTGTAAAAATCAGGGGGATAAATAAATAAAAAATTTACAGGAGGTAATTTTTCTACCTGTAGGTAAAAGACTTAGAATTTTAAAATTTCAGGGAGATAATCTAAAAAACTTTTTTTAAAGGGGATAAATCAAAACTCGTCTATATTACAAGGGGATAAATGACTATCAACCCACAATTATAACACGCATGAACTATACATAAAAAATTTATAAATAAAAGAGGAACATATTTTACTAAAAAAACATTTTACTCCAATTTATTGGCCCGTATTCTTGGCACAGTTCATGCTTTGAATACTTCTTGTTAATATGGTTATTTGATTTTTTAAAGGTAAAAATACAAGCAACCTATAAGAAATCCAAAATTTTATTATCTTTTATTTTTACTTAATTTAATTTACAGAATTAATAAAAAAAATGTAAATTTTAATTAAAAAAATTAATATATTTGTTAAGTATTAACAAGTGTGAGTATTGTGGATAATAGTCCTACATTGGATAGGAATGTGGTGACTTGAGCATTTATAAGTGGGAGAACTCACACACCTATTACCTTAAGGTTTTGGGTGAGTATGTGGTATCTCTCTCACAAAGGTGTTGCTCTAGAAAAAGAAAATCTCACAATATTCAATGCTCTCTAGTGAAAATTTCTCCTAATGATGGTATCATGAGTCTGGTTCGAGTAAAGGGCCGGCTTCATCAATAAGAACATCAGTATTTCTAAACTTTTCCTCATCTTAATGTATGAATCATATAAATCTAAAATGTTTATAAGTGTTTCTCAATTCTTCTAAATATTAAGACCTTTCAATTTTTAGAACAATAAATCCTAACAATTCATCTCTTTGTCTCTCTAAATTTCTCTTATTAGAATTTCATCACGTCTTTCTTCAAAAGTAATAGAGAACCACATATACAAAGGCAAAAACACCTTATAGATTTCGTAGATATGTAAATCCAACTCGCGGTAAACTGCCACCTTCAATTTGAACAACCATTACCACCCTATCAGCTCTACAATGAGATTCTAAGTAATGAAAAAGGCTGGCTTCATCGATAAGAACATCAGTATTTCTAAACTTTTCCTCATCTTAATATATGAATCATATAAATCTAAAGTGTTTATAAGTGTTTCTAAATTCTTCTAAATATTAAGACCTTTCAATTTTTAGAACAATAAATCCTAACAATTCATCTCTTTATCTCTCTAAATTTCTCTTATCATCACGTCTTTCTTCAAAAGTAACAGAGAACCACATATACAAAGGCAAAAAACCTTATAGATTTCGTAGATATGCAAATCCAATTCACGGTGAATTGCCACTTTTAATTTGATCAACCATTCTACCACCCTGTCAACTCTGCAATAAGATTGTAAGTATTGAAAAACGAAAAAAAATTTGTATCACTTGAAATTTTAAGATATATTTCTATAATAATAAATTTAATTTATTGAATAAGTTAACATATTTATAAGTTAAAGTAAAAAATCTAGTATATTAATAATGGTAATACAAAAATATTTTTAATATTTATTTAAGTAGTTTGCTTTAATTGACTTAAAAAAATTAAAATTGTGGTTTAATATTTTTAACATAAATAGACTTTAAAATAACTAACAAAATTTATGTAGAAAAATATATATGATCTACGTTAGGCGTAGACTAGATTGTAGATTTTTGTCAATTGATCTAGTTTATTCTCACTTCTTCTAGGTACTACTAGTAAAGCTCCGTTTGTAAAATATGCAAAGGTGTCAAAAAGAAATCACTAAAAATCATTTCCTATAAAAGAATTAAAGTGTGTTTGTTACGTGTGGTTGATGAAAATTAACTTAATTAAGTTCATAATACCGTCACTTAATTAATCTAAGTTACTTGCACACTTCCATTTGCTCAAATGAAAGAAAATCAAATCAATCTATAGTCGTCATTAAACACCCACCATATGCTATTAACATCATGCATGATGAATGTAAAGGGTTAATTACTTTTGATTTTTGAGTAACAAGTTATAATTAAAGGCTTAATGACGAATCATAAGGAGTGGTGGATGTGTAATAATTATAATGGTGTGAGTAAAATTTATGCGTGGTCTATTTTTGTCCATATAAGAAGCTCCAACGTAGTGAAGTGAACAAGTCGGAAACCTACACGTCAATAACGTCAATAACTCCAAAAGGCTGTGTTTTGGACTTTTGCTATGTACCCTATAAGTTTACCTTTAATTTATAATAACCGTTTTTTAATCTAGTTTGTTTGTTCTGAGAAATTAACCAATGTACATGCATGTAAATGCATGTAACAACGTTTTCAGTGTCTTGGAATCTTGTGGAATTCAAAAGCTTGCCACGGATATTTGTGTCCGTGTGTGGTGCCTGTGGACAAGATGGGTAATTGCTAGATGAACATATGTGGAGAGTAAACCACTCAAAATGATTTTCCATTAGGTAAAATATATATCAAATTCATTCTTGTACGAAAAATGTTCGTGAATTAACGTGTGTTTTAAGTGTATTATTGGCAGGTTTAGTAACATAAAATAATACAATACGAATAAACCACAAATTGGTTTCTAGCTGACTTTGTAAAATGGTTTTAAATAGTGATTACGATTTAAAAAAATTATAACAATTATGAACTCGTAAACAATTGGTGTGTTTTTTTTTATAGACAAATAATTGAATCAAAGTGACTATAAAGGTAATCAACCTTAAAACAAAAGAAAATAAAAGAAAACAAACGATCGAATCACAAACAAGAAGCATAAACACAAGCTAACGGATTAAAAAACTAACCAACCCTACCACAAACATTTCCAAGAAAAAGTTTTTGTCCATGTTACAATTTCGACCACCCCTTTATACACATCTTCAAACAGAAAGTCATTTCTAATTAACCACAAAAATTGAACCGGTGCTAACCAAAAAAGAAGGTGGAGCTTCTTCCTAATCTTTCCGTTTAAAAGCACATCAAAGCTCTTTAGTGTTGGGGAAGTTTTTTTACTATGGAGCATTGAACATTGTGAGACTTTCTCTCTTTGAGCAACACATTTGTGAGAGACACACCATATACTCACCCAAAACCTTAAGGTGATAGGTGGGTGTGTTCTCTCACTTATAAATGCCCAAGTTTCCACATTTCTAGCCAATATAGGACTATTACCCATACTACTCACACTTGTAATACTTAATACCCCCCTTAAGCGGAAGCTTTTTTCTACTTCAACATACACTTGTACCACCGTTGATACTCTTCAACGAGATACTCTACCCACGACCTGTGGAGATACTTTTGATACAAGTGAGTCGGTCTCTTCCTCGAACCAAAGGCTCGTGATACCACTTGTTGGGTCATGAGGAGGAGCATCAACATTGGGTCAAGAGCAACACAAGTGAGAGAGACACCACATATTCACCCAAAATATTAAGGTGATAGGTGTATGGGTTCTCCCACTTATAAATGTTCAACTCTCCACATTTATAATCAATGTGAGACTCCAACTCACACTTGACATATTATTATTCTCAACACTCCCCCTTCAAGTGTGAGTTCACAATGTTCTTCAAGTGTGAGTCCACAATACTCCCCCTCAAGTGAAAACTCTTGTCCACATACACTTGTACCGCCGTTGACACCTATTACTAGGCACCTCTCTAGGAATTTCGATACACTTCTTCCTGGGCATTCGATTTCAATGGGACACCACTTCCTGGGCATTTCGATACATGTAAGTTGGTCCCTTTACTCGAACCAGACTCTGATACCACTGTTGGAGAAGTTTTTCACTAGGGAGCATTGAACATTGTGGGACTTTTTCTCTTTTAGCAACACCTTTGTGAGAGACACACCACATACTCACCCAAAATCTTAAGATGATCGGTGGGTGGGTTCTCTCACTTATAAATGCTCAAGTTTCTACATTTCTAGCCAATGTGGGACTATTACCCATACTACTCACACTTGTAATACTTAACATTCAGATGGTCAAGAATACTTATGCAGTGGTTCAAAGAACCGAGACCAATCTAGTCCAAAAGAAGATTTCACACATGAGCTGCCATATGGCATAAAAGGAAAAGGTGCAACTGAGTTTCTTCAGAACCAAGACACATTGGGCAAACGAGTTTGTGCTGACCGTTGAGAATTCCTCGCCTTGCTAGCTCGTCACGAATTTGCAGCCTGTTAATCAAGAGCCTCCAAGAAAACAATTTGTTGTTGCTTAGAACGTTTAAATTCTATAACAACTTCATAGTTGAAACCAAGACCCACGTCATTTTGAGAACCTGCTAGCAAAAGAAAATCCAGCCTAGAAGAAATGACTTTAATCGAAAAAGCTTCCAGCATCACGCCACAAATAGAAATAGTCATTCCACGCTGGAAAATGAGAGATACACTACAACAAATAACGCTTTTCATGATGAAACTTTCACCTCGAACAATAGAAAACCGAGTTATAAAGCCAATGCGCGCTATTTTTTATTATTTAAAAAAATAAAAAACCATAAATTACCTCGGTTTTTCATAACACCGAGGTGAAAAATAACTAAGTACAGACTTTAATTCCCAGCTATCGTAGTTTATGATTTTATTTGTTTATAAGTGTAAACAAAATATTCTAACCCTGCGGTTTTCTATTTAACTGAGGCATAAAATAAAAATATTTTACTATAAAAGCAATCATTAAACAGATTTTACCATAATCCTTACTAATATGAAGTTACCCCAAACTCGCAAGCATCATTCTTTGGGATGGATTGCAAAAAAGAAAAAATCTTTAATGTTCTTCTATATTGAACAAAACATTTTTTCTACCCTTGCAATCTATCTCACATAATGGTGTTGATGTTGTCGTTGTTGTATTTTTGGAATAATCCTCAATTAAAAAAGGGAGCTCAATCTTTGAAGAGTACTCAGTTGATAGATTACAAGTGTAGAAAATTATTCTTGCTTCAAGTTACACAAAGAAAGGAGCTTAACCAACAAAGAAGGGAGCTTAACCAACGAGGAATTGAGCTTAACCTTTGAACAAAGAAGGGAATGCAACTAAATCTAGATATCAACGAAGATATTCAGTAATAAGAGTAAAGATTGTTCTAAACAATTTATTTTAATATTTTGTGTAAACAATGTAATTTCAAAAAAAAAGAATTATTCACCTCGGTTTTCATCATCATCGAGGTGATAGTTAAAAGGAGAAGATAAAAAAACCTCGGTTTTATAATAAAATTGAGGTGTGTTTAATAATTATATTTTACTATAAAAACACTTGCTAAACAGATTTTAGTCTAAGACAAACTTATATGTAGCCGCCCCAAAGAGAGGAAATATTCACCACCGTCCATTTGATCATGGATTGCTACTACAGATCTCTGGGATGGATTGCAAGTGCAAAAAATAATAATTCTCATTGGAAAATAGATCTCTAGCATCTTGCATGGGATCTGGATATAAAAAAAAAATCTCATTGGGAAACAAATTTTACAATGTATTTTTAATATTCTGTGTAAACAATGTAATTAAAAAAGAACAACTTATTCACCTCGATTTTCTTCGTGACTGAGGGGATAGTTAAGTTTTTTTTTCTATATTCAACACCCTTAAACAAATCTTTGACGTCCATTTATTGTTTATCAACGCTCAAGAATCTGCAATTAGTGAGCCGCGTGAAACCTAAGAGGCATCCATTATAAAAGTATGTTGAATATTAACATTTCTAACCTAGATGAAACATGAAGCGCTTGAAACCTAAAGACGCTTGGAAAAGTTCTCTGTGATGGATTGCAAGAGCAAAAAATTATCTGCGTTTAAGGTTTGTTTTCTTAAATATTTATCTGAGCCAGAAGTCATATATTTGAATATTGATTTTAATTATCTTACCTTTTTTTTTCATCAGAAACAAATGCATGCAAGATCCGTAGAGAATATTCTTGCATCCAACATTTGATCTTCCCCAAGATTAAATAATTCGAAGATCTAAAATCTAAATCTTCAAGGAATTTGTTTTTTATCTAGATCTCTATGGAATTTGATTTTTATTTTAATATTATGTGTAAACAGTGTAATATTCTAGGTAAACAATGTAACAATTAAAAAATAATAATAATAATAATCTTACCCCTCGATTTTCAAGATAAATCGAGATATAAGATACGCTAGTTTTGAAAAATAATAAAAGTGATGCTATTGGGGTTTGAACTCATGTGCATATAATTTTACCTCTCGGTTTTAATTCCACCGAGGTGATAAATGACGAGTTTTCTGCCATCCTTCGTTACCTCGCTTCTTTAGCCGAGGTATTATGTATTTTGCGTCCGAGGTAAAAAACGATTTTTGTAGTAGCGCTAATTCCAGTTTCCATCTACAGAAATGAGAAAAACTAATAAGATAATACGCACTAATGTTTCTTCATTTTCGGAGGCTTTAGTTTCTTCACTATTTTTGCTTCTGCCTTTTGATGGTCCTGCAATAGAATAAGTGTTTTCTCTTTTTTGACTCTGAGAAGGAAGAAAAAAGATCAGTAAGTTTATAAGAGAAAGGTGGCCTAAGAGAAAGATGAAGGTATAAAAGATTCACCTGTAAGGTTTCCTTTGTTGGTTCAAACTTTCCTTCATTTTTGTTGGATTCTTGGTGTGTTTCCTTCGACAATTTTGGATTAAGGGGAATAGCTACAATAGGTCGGCGGGAGTAAGTAAAGGGGAACATAAAGAGAGTTTAAGATTTTCCTAAAAGCCGCGTAGTTCACCTTCTAAAATGGGTTCCAAGACTTAGGCATGTTCGACATGAATATGAAGATGACATGTATAATTGTCATGTGATGTTTCCTCGACACTACTCTATGACGAGGTTTTTCCAATTAATTGTTCAAAGCTGATAAAGTACCACAAGTAAACCAATATGGAATTAGTGGTCGAAAAGATAAACTTAATTCACAGGTTGACAACGGTGGAAGTTTAGAAAAGTAAAATTTCAAAGCAAAATTGTACATATCTTCGACATAGGGAGGACTTTTCAAACTTGGAAGTTTATCAATAATTTTATGTTTCAAAGTTACAGTTGCGCCATAAATGGTTCGACGAATATCACATGAATTACATACAGTTTTAAAGTATCTTTGAATGGCTTGAATTTCTCTGATGTGTGTACCTTTGCTTTTCTTCTTTGTGTGATGCTGAAATGGAAATGCGTTAATTAGGCGTTGGAACATGAGTAAAGGATCTTGCATTCCTTTTTAGTAGGCTGGCCACCAGTCTTCAATTTCTCTTGTCTAGTGATAAGAAGGTGAGAACTTGAGAGGGTTGAGGAATACAATATTTTTCTTGAAGAAGTTAATGCACTTCTCAAGCCACTCTTCATTTGGCTCATCAGTGACGATGAAAACATTGTTTTCTTTTCGAATGAGGGATTTAGGTAAGAATTAGCTAAGACTAAATTACCTAGCTACTCAGTTTGGCTGATAGGTTGTTGCCCTTATACTTGATTTTGAAGAACACGGTTTTGTAGACAAGGGGGGAAGTTGAAAAAATTCTAGAAAAATCTCGTGAATCTCTCTTTGCTCGTCAAGAGAAGAGGTTGGGAATGACATTGTGAACCAGTCTGGTCCATAAATTCTACTGGCAAAATGTGTCATGGTCGAGACAAATGTTTTACAGTTGTAAAATATATCAAAATAAGTCTCGAAAGCTTCTTTTAATGAAGCTTTGCCATCATATGGAGTAATTTGGGCAAGCCTTCGGCCTTCAACACTCCTCTCTAAATTAGGAAAAATATTGGCTTTGAAAGAAGGTTCAAAGGTGGCATTAAGCCACAATTGCAAGAGCCAAATCGGGCCAGACACTTTGAGGCTTCTAGGATTTTCCCGTTCCTTGAGGTCACGAGAAGCAAACCCCAAAGATTCATAAAGTCCACACGTGATAAGTTAGCTAAGACAAACGTCCCTCTTTTCATGGAGCTGAGTAGCCAGACGTACAAATTTTATTGCCATTTGAAGGGAGTTGGAAGAAAAAAACATAGTGAGAAATCCATTATGTAAGGAAAGCTTTGTGTTTCTGGGCACCTACATTTTCAATCGAAGCATAATATTCTTCAAGGTATGAGTTGTAACTAAAGTGAGTAAAGATGAATTTGGGTTTGATATTGGTAATCCTAGAAGGTTCAACATCAACAATTGCTACTATGTCGAAAAGTGTTGGGGTTATCATTCTACATGGTAAGTGAATTGTCATAGTCGTGGATTCCCAAAAGCACATGGCAGCAACAAGCATGTTAGATTTGTACCTAGGGCCAACTCTTGAGAATTATATCAGGTCAAAAATACCTTGATCTTTCCATACCTATCTTTTCTTTTGCTGGACCCTATCCAGCCACTAGATGTATGAAGGGTTGTTAGTTGAGAGAGATGACTAAAATACATGGTTGCTCATGAAGCCAAAATCAAAGGGTTTATTCACAAAAACTAAGGGTTCACATGTAGGATAACTTGGGAAGAAATGTTCTAAGAGCCATGATTTTGTAATGTGCCTAGGTAAAGGACCCATGAAAGCACAAGTATTGTTTGTAATGGAGTAGGGGATCAATACTTGAGAATACCATATTTTTCTCTTCTCCTCTTTCATAGGAGGTTTTGGGATGTAAGTGTGATTTTCTTCAAGGATAGGGCCTAGAATGTCAGCAGTAGAAGGAATACTCGAAGCACACCTGATGATAGGACGGGAAGCCATTGTTGATTCTAAATAACTTATGGAAAAAGAGTTCTGAGAAAATAAAAATGGAAGTTGCAGAAATCTCAGGAATTTCTAGTGTTTTTGGAGAAGAAAATGCTGGAAAAGTAAAAGGTACATTGTGTCATACCCTTTTGACCACAAGATTTCCTACCATTGTGAGAATCATCATCATAATATGGATGTTCCATCATACCTCATCAATCTTCTTAAGGATTGTTGAGCCATCACTACAATCAAGAATTAGGGTTTCAAGCCCTCTCAGAGAATTTAGACAAAGGATCAATCAAGAGTTGACATGATTTTCAACTTGTCTAACCTCTCAAACATCCATGAAGGATCAAGAGGTCTCCCACATCAAGAATCAAGCACAAGGTTGCAACATTCCAAGTGGATCAAGCCTCAAGATCGCCAATGTCACCAAATTAGGGTTTTGGTCGACCAAGGCCTCCAGATGAAAATTTTCATCTGGGCATGAGCCAATACTTCAAAGCATGACACAAGATACTCAAAGGGACCTCATGGACCCAAGAAGTCAAGGCAACCTCAGGGGAAGCATTCATCAAAAATCAGGAATTAGGGTTTCTTGACCTAATTCACCCCTAAGTTGACTTTTGAGGCAAGACATGAGCCAAGACCTCAAGGCATGATTGGAAGGCCTCAAACACACCACATTTATCCATTTACAATAATGGATTGATCCAAGAAGCTTGATTCACAAGTTTCAATTTCATCTGGACCACAATTAGGGTTTTGAA
Organism: Lathyrus tuberosus; assembly: GCA_022829125.1. Classification (NCBI taxonomy): domain Eukaryota; kingdom Viridiplantae; phylum Streptophyta; class Magnoliopsida; order Fabales; family Fabaceae; genus Lathyrus; species Lathyrus tuberosus. The sequence goes on from JALAZF010000343.1 coordinate 2,872,764, forward strand.
GAAAAAAATTAACTGTACCTTTGACTTTGGACCAAGACATGCTCCCAAACCTTGGGACATGATTCAAGACACCCTAAAAACACCTATGGAATCCATCCATTAGTTTTGAATTAAGTCAAGAACTGGATTGCATAGAGGATCACACAGTTTGGAATGCATCTGACAAAAAGTCAACTGTGCCCAAAATAAGTTTGACTTTTTGAAATTTTTCGCAAATATGGCTCCCCTAAGTCCAAAACAATGTTAATGTATGGTTTTGATCACCATTCATCAAGAAAAATCAAGAAAAGTGAGGTAACTTGCAAAAGGGGCAACCTTAGAAAACTTAAATTTTTCTAAGTTATGGAACAAAATGGCTTTGGTACCAACTTTGCAAGGTCATAACTCCCAAACCCTAAGGCCTTTTTCTTCCATCCAAAGCTCAAATAAAAGCCCTCATTACATACTTCAAAAGTGTTAACTACAAAAGATCCCGAATGCTCATGGATTTTGAGTTATAGATTGATCAAAATCACAAAAAGTGAAAATAACCACTTTTTCCAACACTTAGTGAAATTTTCAAAAAGTCAGAATCTGTTTCATTTTTTACCAACTTTGAGGTCATTTTTCATCATGATCCAAGCTGAACTAGGTCCATTTGTGAACATCAAAGTTAAAGTATGTCATGAGAGCTTTCCAACAAGTACCAGATCATCTCCAAATTCAATTTGAGTTGGGAGTTACAACCCTTCGAACATGGCATTAAAGACCGGTTTCTTCCCAAGGCAGATTATAGGTCATTTTCTCGAATTAGCTAAATCAGATAATTACATGCCTTGTTATCTATTTGGACACCTCAGGAGATAACATCAAAGGAACAATATGTGATCCACAAGCCTCCCAAGTCCAAGGATCTACATGTAGCTATGTGTCCCCTAAAAAGGCTAAAAATCTCAAAGACTCCAATTTTGTTCCAATGAATTCAATGGATTCACAAGGTGACAAGCATCAAGACATTGCCGACTGAATTGAGTCAAGCCTTATCTCTGAACCAAAGGACTCCTAGCCTGCTGCACTGAGCCAAGTCAATGGCTAGAGAAGACCAATGATTCCTTTTGATCAACATTAGCCAAGGGACTGTCCAAGCCTTCATTCACTGTTGATGCCAAAACAAACTTGATGCACTATAAATAGACATCAATTGTAATTAGTTTGAGTACACCAAAGCACACCAGCTGATGCTTTCCTCAAAATCCTCTAAAAAAACCAGATATTCCTTCTATTTCAAGTCACTATCGAATTTTGAAATAGGAAGCAATCCAAACCAAACTAATCATGCCAACACCTCATATACATCATATATGAGTGATCCATGACCTTGGAACTCATCTGGAACATCAGAATCACAAAGTCACCATTCATTTGATCAAGCTTTTGGTCTGTTTGTAGTTGAGGTGCCGCAACCAGTTCTGAGCTAATTCAATCCATTCCAAGCTTTCAAACACATTACTGAGGTCCATTGGAGCTGTCCAGATCATTACACAACCTCTGTAACACCTCCAACATAGAATTCGATCACCAGCTGCAAGAGGTAAGCCTGAAGCCTTCAAACTCCATATTCCATGCATCATAAATTAATTTTTGAGTTACCATCTTGTTTCTGCATGTATATAGGGTGATAACCCTCAATCAATTGTTATGTTTGAATCGTGTATGGAATTTCATAGTGTTCATGCTTGTAGCGCGCGATTTTTGTCGGTGACGCGACCACCTTATCGCGGAATTTGGGTTTTCTCCTCAATCGAGAGGAGGGGGTGCTACTTTCTGATTTCTTATTTATCCCATGAAGTTGGAAGGGAAAGGGAAGCTATCTAAAACTAACCTTGCACGCGAATGTTTAACTGAACAAACGCTTAAAGAGATTGGGGGGTCCGGGGTCAGGTTATACAATGGGGAGTTGTCAAATACCCATCCTATATGTGGTTATCCACAGGATGTTAGCCTTAGGGTTCGCTTTGTACTTGATGGTGTTTATCCGTTAATGGGTTGGGAAAGTTTCTTAGGAAAGTATGAGAGAGAGAGAGAGAGTGTGTGAGTTTTTGATGATTTTGGTGAGGTACTGGACCTCAGTTTTGATTGATATGAAGGTGCTGGACCTAGAGTGTTTGATTTGGTATGCTCACTAAGATTTCGTAATCTTATGCCTACGTATTCCCATTTAAACGAAACAGGGAAATCAGAGCAATCATAGTTCCTCCTATTCTAAGGGAGGAAAAAGATGTTTTGGTGCCTTGTTCAAAGCCCAAGATTGAAGCTAAAAGGGTTTATTTGTGTCTTGTTCAAAGCCCAATATTGGAGCTAAAAGGTTTGACTGAGAGAGAATTTGTCATCTCTAAAGGGGAGACATCTTGTCTGTTTATCACGGTTGTTGGGTGACTGTTTATAAAGGAGGATTACTTTAACTGGAATATGAGAATCTAGCAATGGCATAATTTCCTTTATAAGGGATATTAATTTTTGTGTGCCTTGATCAAAGCCTAGGGTTGAAGCTAAGAGGTTGATTGACTCCATTGGGGAAGTCCATATACAAAGCCTAAGAGGAGGCTGGAAATGGCTGACTCAACAAGAGAGTGTTTATATATGTCTTGTACAAAGCCCAAGATTGAGGCAAAAAAAAAGGCTGACTCTTTGGGAATATCCTTATACAAAGCCTAAGAGGAGGCTGAAAGTTTGATTTTTCCGGGGAAAATGTTCTGTCTGTCTTGTACAAAGCCCAAGATTGAGGTTTAAAAGGGTACTGACTCTGGAGAGAAATCTTTATATATCTTGTACAAAGCCCAAGATTTTGAGGCTAAAATGAGACTGACTCGAATGAGGATATTATTTCTCAAAGCCTAAAAGTAGGCTGAGAGGAATTGACTCCGTTGGGGAATATATTTCTCCCAAGTTTAAGAGAAGGTTATGAAGATTTATGTCCTGTACAAAGCCCAAGATTGAGACTAAAAGGGGTTGACTCAACAAGAGAGTGCTTTTATCTGTCATGTACGAAGCCCAGGATTGTGGCTGAACAAGCTGGAGAAATCATTATACAAAGCCTAAGAGGAGGCTAACTTCCGCAAGGGGAAATCCTTATATCAAGCCTAAGAGGAGGCTGAAAGTTGGACTCAACAAGATAGTGCTTTTATCTATCTCGTACAAAGCCCGAGATTGAGGCTAGTTGACTCAAGAAGAGAGTGATTGACTCAACAAGAGAGTTTGAAAAAGGCGATTGACTCAACAAGAGAGTCTGAAAAAGTTTTTGACTCAACAAGAGAGACTGAAAAGGTTATTGACTCAACAAGAGAGTCTTGAAGTTTTGACTCAACAAGAGAGTCTGAAAAGATTAGCTCCGCTGGGGAGAATCATTGTACAAAGCCCAAGAGGAGGCTAACTATGCTGAGGAAAGATCATTATACAAAGCCTAAGAGGAGGCTAACTTCTGTCGGGGATTGTTGAGATCTCGAGGCAGGTCCAAATGGGGAATCAACTCTTGCTGAGGGTTACGGAAGAGTTGGGGTATCAGATGCCTTGAGGTTCTGATTTGGGATAGTATTATCCTGATGATAAACTGACCCTGGCTTGGGGATTTTTAGGAGAGAGACTGGGTTTTAGAACCAATGAGTTTTAACTCTGTTGGAGATTGATCCAGAATGATCGGGGTTTCTCCTATGTTTTTAGGGAACTTGAGAATGTCCTTGAGACTCAAGAGGAGATTTAGACTATTCGAGTCTACTGGTGTGGAAGAGTTTATCTTTGTATGATGCCCAAGATGAGGCAGGTGTTTTAAGGGATGAGAATCAACCCTAAATTGGTTTGAGGCTTTGACACTGGAATAACTGCTCTAGCAAAGGATGACTAAGTTCTGTCTTATACCTTTAGGAGGTCTTTAGGGTCCATTGAATGCTTGAAAACAAAATTGAAGTCTTGGCATCTTTTTTAGCCTTTTTAGGTTTGGCATGGCTATTGTAGATTCCTGGGCTTGTGAGGCTTGGAGATCAGATCACCCCCTTGGATTTGATCCTCTGATGTGTCCAAATTGATGACAAGGCCTGGAGTTACCAGATTTGGACAAATCGAGCAAATGTGCACAATTCTGTCTTGAAAAACCAGTTCACGATGCCATGTTTCAAGGGTTGTATCTCCTTGCCCAAATTGAATTTGGAGATGATCTGGTACTTGTTGGAAAGCCCTTATGGCATACTTTAACTTTGATGTTCACCCCTAGACCTGGTTTGACTTGGATCAAGGTGAAAAATGTCCCTACATTTTTGAAAAATTAAGGCAGATTCTGACCTAGTGAAAATTTCACTGTGTTGGAAAAATGTCATTTTCATGTTTTTAGCCATTTTGATCACTCCATAACTTAAAATCCATGAGGAATTGGAGTTTGATGTAGTTGAAGCTTTTGAAGTATGTAATGAGAGCTACGAATCCAGCTTTGGACCATCCAAAATGGTTGCTTGGATCTCAAGTTATGGTCCTTGGAAATTGGTACCCTAGCGCCATTTTGTTACATAACTTAGAAAAATTCTAAGTTTTTTATGGTTACCCCTTTTACAAGTTAACTCATTTTCTCTGGTTTTTCTTGATGAATTATGATTCAAATCACATATTAACATTGTTTTAGGGTTAAGGAACCTTGGTTGACCAGAAATCCAAAAAGTCAAACTTTGGATTTTTGTACAGTTGACTTTTTATCGGATGAAATCCAAACTGTGCGATCCTTTGTAAAATCAAGTCCTTGACCTAAATCAAACCTAATGGATGGATTCCATAGGTGTTATAGGGTGTATTGAATCATGTCCCAATGTTTGGGAGCATGTCCTGGTCAAAAGTCAAAGGCACAGTTGACTTTTTTCCTAGAAACCCTAACTGTGGTCCTGATGAAATTGAACTTGTGAATCAAGCTTCCTGGGTCAATTAATTGTTGCAAATGGGTCAATGTAGTATATTGGAGGCCCTCAAATCATGTCTTGAGGTATTGGCTCATGCTTTGTCCCAAAAGTCAACTTAGGGGTGAATTAGGTCAAAGAACCCGAATTCCTGATTTTTTGTAAATGCATCCCCTGGGGTTAAATTGACTTGATGATTGGGTCCATGATATCCCTTAGAGTATCTTGGGTTTTGTTTTGAAGCATTGGCTCATGCCCAAATGAAAATTTCCATCTGGATGCCTCAGTCGACCAAAACCCTAATTTGGTGACACTGGCAATTTTGAGGTTTGATCCACTTGGAATGTTGAAACCTTGTGCTTGATTCTTGATGTGGGGGTCCTCTTGATCCATTATAGGTGTTTGAGAGGCTAGACAAGTTAAAGATCATGTCATTTCTTAATTGATCATGTGTCTAAGTGCTCTGAGAGGGCCCAAAACCCTAATCTTTGATTGTAAAGAATGCCAAACAATTCCTGAGGAGATTGATGAGGCATGAAAGTACATCCATATTGTGATGATAATTTGCACAATGATGGGAAATTTTGGTGGTCAAAATTTGGGGTATGAAAGATGCTCCTATTTAATCTTCTTGGACCTGAAGGTGGGAATGGCGAAAGTATTCGGGCATTCGGGGTGCAAGAGGATTAAATATCGGAATGCTAAAATTTTGATGGTGGTTATGAATGGCAACTTACTCATCCATCTTCTTTTGCTAAGAAATGATGCTTAGAAAAGGGTAAAATTCCCCTCGATCCTGGTTTTCAACCACGGAACTTGTCTCAGTCTCTAATATAAACTTCCCCTCGATCCTGGTTTTTAGCCACGAAACTGGTCTCAGTTTCTGATATAAACTTCCCCTCGATCCTGGTTTTTAGCCACGGAACTGGTCTCAGTTTCTTTTGTCAATAAACTTCCCCTCGATCCTGGTTTTTAGCCACGGAATTGGTCTCAGTTTCTGATATAAACTTCCCCTCGATCCTAGTTTTTAGCCACGGAACTGGTCTCAGTTTCTGATATAAACTTCCCCTCGATCCTGGTTTTTAGCCACGGAACTGGTCTCAGTTTCTTTTGTCAATAAACTTCCCCTCGATCCTGGTTTTTAGCCACGGAACTGGTCTCAGTTTCTGATATTAACTTCCCCTCGATCCTGGTTTTTAGCCACGAAACTGGTCTCCGTTTCTGATATAAACTTCCCCTCGATCCTGGTTTTTAGCCACGAAACTGGTCTCGGTTTCTTTTGTCAATAAACTTCCCCTCGATCCTGGTTTTTAGCCACGGAACTGGTCTCCGTTTCTGATATAAACTTCCCATCGATCCTGGTTTTTAGCCACGGAACTGGTCTCGGTTTCTTTTGTCAATAAACTTCCCCTCGATCCTGGTTTTTAGCCATGGAACTGGTCTCAATTTTTGATATAAACTTCCCCTTAATCCTGGTTTTTAGCCACGGAACTGGTCTCAGTTTCTTTTGTAAATAAACTTTTTGACAAGGGGCGTTATTTGTAGCAGTTTTCTTCAAACTTCTCGCCGAATTTTCCTGGGGAGATGCCATTTGATGGGAAAAAGTTTTGATGTCAGACTTGCTGGGGAACCCATTCGTCTGAGCTGTAGAGGTATGCAAACTTCTCTGTTGGAGATGCCATTTGTTGACTCTACTGGGGTAAATGAGTCTCTTGAGAGACTACTTCCTGCTTGGGGATAGTAAATCATACTTTTCTTCGAGATCTTCTCAGAAAAATGCCATGTGATGTGATCCAATTTTGAGGTGCCGATGACTTCGTTATCATTGACTCTCTTGGGGAGAAAAAACTCAATGTGTTGCTGAGAGTCTTTAGTTGTGAGGCTTTCTCTGGGGGTTTTCCTTAATCCAGGAAAGCAAAAATATCATCTTCAATGGTGAAGAGTGACGTTTGTCGAATGCCTTCTTGCTTTTCAGAGGATCAAGTTATCAAAGTGGTCGAGGACCGTCTCCATCCCAAAAATAAACTGGGGAGAGATTGCTTAGATGATTCTCTTTCTGACGAGGAAAGATCTGACAACTCGATTGACAAGAGGACTTTTATCACTTGGCACTAAGACTGACTAGAGTGATAGTGATGCAATATGAATATGAATGCAAATCAATAATGCATGATGTATGTATGTTTATGTTGACAAAACTGACACGACATACAGACTAATAAATGAACATGATTGGATACTCGGCCATTGCAGGGGACAAAGAAATACCGTTCGGTCCAAGATAGCAATTCTGCCTTGCTTAGGAGAGATAGTCACTGTGGGGAAAACATTGGTCGGGCTTAGGAGGTAAGAACTCCACCGGGGATATCAGATGGGAAAATCACATCTGATACAGTTGATCCTTTGTTCAGGTGTACTAGTTTAGAAGGAGTACTTTGATTCTGCACTTTGAAGTTTAATCGCCTTTGGAGAAGCAATCGATGTTATTTCGATGTTCAACAGTCAAAATAATTGCCATCTTTATTTTAAAAGCAGAAAAATTTGACAAGTAAATTCATTTTTTTGTTTTATTTCAAGAATCGTTAATCATGTTAAAATGTCATTCTGTAAAGCTAAAACAAATAAGAATTGCAAACAAAAGCACTAAGGCTCAAATTTTATTGATAGGATGGAAATCAGCTAAACGCGTGATTCCATAGAGTATTTACAAAGTTTGAAAATGGTAATTTAAAGGGAAAAGGGCTACACTGAAACATAACGATCGTATTCCCTCTACCAACTTTGAATTCTGGACATCCTGAGCTTCTATCGAAGATGACCTTGACTGGAGTTTTCCTGATGGATGGCATGACTGCTGCTGGGGGGATTTGCCCCTTTGTTGGACGTAGTTACTTGCCATTAATCCCTAATTTTTGCCTAGATTGTACTTTGAGATTTCTAATCCATCGGGATGATTTTTTATTATGTCCCTAATTTTTTCCTGGACCGCCCTTTCGGGTTTTCAATCCACCGAGACGTTGTGTTTTTTTTATTTAGGCGAAGTATTTCTTGACTACGTCAACATTCGTGGGGTAGGCAAATTCCTCTCCATCCATGGTTGCGAGTCTCAAGGCGCCGCCTGAGAAGGATTTCTTGACCACATAGGGGCCGTCATAATTCGGAGTCCGTTTTCCCCGGGAATCAGTGAGAAATGATTGTATCTTCTTGAGCATGAGGTCTCCTTTTCTGAAGACGCGAGGTCGGACCTTTTCGTCAAACGCCTTCTTCATCCTTTGCTGATACAACTGACTATGGCATAGTGCCGTTATTCGCTTCTCTTCGATCAGATTCATTTCATCGTGTCGACTTTGACACCATTCAGCTTCTGTTAGCTTAACTTCCATCAATACTCGGATTGTTGGGATCTCTACTTCTATGGGGAGAACTACTTCCATGCCATATACTAGAGAGAAAGGGGTTACCCCTGTTGAAGTACGAACAGATGTGCGATAACCATGAAGAGCAAAGGGTAGGATCTCGTGCCAGTCTTTGTAGGTTACAACCATCTTTTGAACGATCTTCTTAATGTTCTTGTTAGCTGCTTCTACCGCTCCATTCATCTTAGGTCGGTAGGGAGATGAGTTATGGTGTTCGATCTTGAACTCAACGCACAACTCTTTCATCATCTTGTTGTTCAAGTTGGATCCATTATCAGTAATGATCTGGATTGGAACACCATAACAGCAGATGATATTGTTTTTGATAAATTGGACCACCACTTGTCGGGTTACATTGGCGTATGACGCTGCTTCGACCCACTTGGTGAAGTATTCAATGGCTACCAGGATGAACCGATGTCCGCTTGAAGCCTTGGGTTCGATCATGCCAATCATGTCGATTCCCCATATGGAAAAAGGCCATGGGGAAGAGAGAACTTTGAGATGTGTTGGCGGTACATGGATTTTGTCCGAGTATATCTGACACTTATGACACCTTCTCATATGTAACGCCTCGATTTGTTTAATTGTATTTATTTATTTCATCTATGTGAATTTTGTGAAATGTGTGAATTTATTGTATTTTACCTGCTAATTGAGCTAATTGGTTAATTTCTCTGATAGATAAAATATTTGTATTAAATTATTATTTCTTTTCAACTTTTATTTCCCGAAATATATTTCATCGGTATGTTAATGTTTTATCGTGTTTGGAGAGCGTTTGCGAGATATTTGAGTGTAGGGGTATTTTGGTATTTTTAGGGGTTAGATATTTGTTAGTATTAGAAAGAAAGAAAAAGAAAAGAGAGAAAAAGAAAGGGAGAGAAAGAAAATGAGAAGAAAGAAAAGAGAGAAGAGGAAAAAGAGGAGAAAGAGGAAAACTAGGGGAAAACTCCGTTTCAAGCACGATTAATCGGGTAAGGGTGGGAAGTTTCAATTATATCTTGCTTGTATATGTATATGTGTTGTTTGCGTATATGTTTTGGTTGTTTTTACAATGTTTTCCTTATTGATAAATTGATGAATAATTGATAGAAATTGATATAAATCGCATTGTATGATTAAACTGTGTTTAGGAACAATTGCTGGTACTTGTTTTGCGGTTAAAAAATGATTTGGGGATGAAAAATGGGATTTTTGGGTGAAAATTCGTAACAGCAACGCAGCAGGAAAAATTCTGGCTTTCGCTGCCCATACGCGTATGGGACAGGGCAATACGCGTATGGGTCAGGGCAATCCGCGTATGGGGTAGGGCAATACGCGTATTGGTTAGGGCAATACACGTATGGCAAGGAAGGAAAGTAGGCAATACGCGTATGGGGCTGGGCAATACGCGTATGGCTCAGGGTAATACGCGTATGGCCAGCAAGGGTGCAGAATGTTGTCTTTTCGTGATTACTTTTCTTGTTAAGTCCGTAACTTTTGATCTGATTATCCGTTTTGAATGTTCTTTATATCGTTGGAAAGCTAATGAAATGTTCTTTCATATTAAAATGATTTTGAGATTGTTAGCCGATTTAATTATGTCGGAAATTTGGAATAGTGTCGTTTTGTCGACTTTTACCGTATTAATTGTGTGTAATTGATGTGTATCATGCAATGTGCTTTTGATATGGATATTGTATGACTTGCGTGAGGTTATATGATGTGAATGCATGTGATGACATGTTGTGATAATGGTTTGTGGCCTAAGGGCAAGTAAATGCAATGTGTTGTGTTTGGTTGTAAATGCATGATTATGGTTGCATATATGTGTGAAGATGCATTTGATTGTCATGAGTCCTTGTATGCCAAGCATCATGATATGCATCTTGTGATGTCGTGTGCCCTAGTGGGTGTGAGCGAAGAATCGATTCCAGAAAGAATCCGCTATAACTTCGTGTGCCCGTGTGGAGTGTGAGCGATGATTATAGACGATCGTGTGTCCGTGTGGGGTGTGAGCGATCGGGTTGTGTGCCCGTGTGGGGTGTGAACGATCCATAAATGTCGTGTTCCCGTGTGGGGTGTGAGCGACGGGGAACATCGTATGCCCGACGGGGAGTTACATTAAGTAACGGCGATGATTCCAATAGTTCCTGAGTGAACTAGTGATGAGATTGATGGATGGATGGTACCGCATATGCATTGCATAGAGTCATTGTGTCGGTCTCTGTGCATTTGCATAAATCATGAATGGATTGATTATGTGTGGAAATTGTGCATTGATTTGTTATGTGTTGAGATTGTGATAGCATTGGTAATTTGATGTGCATATGTGATAAATGCATTGGTTGTGGATAATATGTTTTATGCATAGACAAATGCTATGTGATGTGTAATGTGTTTCTATATGTGATGACTTGGTATGCCTTATGTGCAAATACGTGATTATGTTGGATAATTGATATAGGTTATGTATTTGTGACATGCTATATGTATTGGTGTGTGATAAATATGGTGAGAATAACTATGCATGTGAATTGTTATGTATTTGCATGTGATTATGCAATCTTGATTTAGTTGTTATTTCTCACCCTTCTGCTGTGGTTTATTGCTCTATGAGGCAATTGCAGATTAGTAGTCTTGGAGGCTTTTGTGAAGATTAGTTCTCCATTCTTTTGTTGGTATGTCTGCTCTGATACGTAGCACGGGAGTCGGGGAAACGCTTTTGTGATATATATGTATACGTTTGTTGAATATATTTTGCATTAACCTTGTATGAATATTTTGCTGTTATAAAACAATTTATTTTGTAAAACAAGTCAGTTATGGATCTTTCCGCTTTATTCCATAATTGACCTTCATTTTATATGGAAAAAGTTTCCCCTTTGAGGGTATTCTATTTTGTGCTACGTATCAAATTTATGAGCAGGGATGATGTTTCCTTTCTATTGTGGTGGCATCCCTGTTTCTGTCGAAAAATAAATTTTTATTTACTCTGATTTATTTATGTATTATTTATTCGCGATGGGAATTGGGGTGTTACATTAGTGGTATCAGAGTAGTCGGTCCGTCCGGCCAAGTTGTTGAGTCAGTTGGTGTGACAGTTGAATACTGTCGTTGTTGTTTGTCCTTTAGTACATTATATGTGTGTGAAACACTGTCAGTACTTTCTGGTTTTTCTATTCCGTTATCTGCAGGATTTAGAATGAGATAAGTGGGGGAGAAGCTGGTACTTCTCCATGTTGCTTCAGGTGAGGAGCGCTGGCTCAGTGTGTTGTGAATTGCAAGATTGTAAGTGTTGTTGGACAGTGTTGTTCCTGGTTCCGGAGGGAATGCGGAGGTAAGGTTTATGTCAACTAAGGATTTGTACCTTAGGTAGTTTTGTGCACAAGATGCAAGGAATGCTATTATAGTTTGGTAAAGAAGGTTTATGCCCCATCATGATTGTCGGCTGTCTATTGACAAATTGAGGAACTGATCACCCTTAATCTCTTGTTGATAGTAGACGGAATTATGTTGGATGGAATAGACGTGTCTTTCCGGCTTTGATAGTGTGTTTAATGGATTGTTTGGATTTAAGAAAATGATTACGGTTTGTTTCGATGAGTTGATGAAGATTCTTATACTGGAAGATGAGACGGATTAGAGGCTTTGGTAAGTTGGTCCAGTTGGGAAGTTTTTGAGAGAGAATGATTGGGCATCGTTAATGGTTGTTCTCAGAGAGTAGAGTGCGAACTCAAATTGGACGAAGGTAAGGATTTGAGGTTTGGATCTGCTAAGTAAGTAGAAGAACTTTTAGGAAGTGAAACTCAGATGGAAAGAACGGTTAGAAGATTTACTGGAAAAGGGATTCGTGAGCCCAAGTGTGTCGTCTTAGCGAGCTCCAGTATTGATAGTAATAAAAGGGGATGATGATTGAATGGAATAACACGCATGATGTGTGTGTGATGGTATTCAGACTATGGAAAGCAAAACTTAGAGTTCTGGTGAGGTTTGGAGTCTTTGGAATTTTAGAGCATTAATGTAAATTTTGAGAAAACCTTAAGTGTGGATGTAATATTTGAGAGTTATTTTAGGATGGTTGTTGCTACACGTGGGGATTTATGGAATTTGGACTGTTAAGAGAAGAATTGTGTATGGATTAGTGGCAGTTGAATAAGGTAACGATTGAGAACAAGTGTCCACTTTCATAAACAGATGACTGGAATGGTTTGGTTGAGTTTGATTGAAATTACAATTGTTTGGAATGTTTGATAAGAGTGGTGAATTGTGTGAGTTAAGGCTTTGATCGATTTGATGTGACTGGTTATGTTTGTTATCGGGATAGGCTGTAATTTACTTGGTTACGCTTGTGTGTGAGTAGCCAGTTACCCAGTGAAAAGTTATGCAAAAGCTTTAAGAATTTATATCTTTTGGAAGTTGGTTGGGCATTACAACGTACAGTGATGTTATTTGGTGTTAGTAATGCGTCTGGAATGTTTGTGGAGTAGAGGAATTGTATCTTCTATATTTAATTGGATAAGTTCGTAGTGGCTTTGATTGAGGATATTCGGATTTGTTATAAACTCAGAGAAAGAACTGGTAGAGTGTTTAAGAATTGAATTACAAGTGTCGAAAAGAGACGAAATTTTATGCTAAGTTATTCAAGTGAGAATTTTGGTTGAAAAAGGTTAGTTTTCTTGGATATGTGATTTCTGATGATAGTATTGTTATGGATCCATCGGAAGTAGATGCAGTTCTACATTGAGAGGCTCCGAAGTTGGTTAAGAAGATTAGAATATTTTTTTGCTTAGTTGGTTGTTACTGCAGGCTAAGGAAGACTTTGCTAAGTTCGTACTTTTGTTATCCCAGTTGACTTGCAAAGGGTGAGTCGTTTGTTTTGGATGTTCGTTGTGAGTGAGTTTTGGTGAGCTGAAGTAAAAGTTGTCTACGGCTTCAGTTTTGATTCTGGATGATCCTAATAAACTGTTTGTGAGGTATTTGGACGTGTCTTTGATGAGTTTAGTCAGTGTGTTAATGCAAGAGGGTAAAGTCGTGGCTTATGCTTTACGACAATTGAGGATTCATAAAAGGATCTATACTATTCCGGATTTGGAATTGGTTGCGGTTGTATTGTGTTGGAATATCTGAATGTATTATCTTTATGGTTCTAGGTTTGAAGTGTTTAGTAATCACAAGAATATTGAGTATTTGTTGGGTCTGAAGGAATAGAGTATGAGGCCACGAGGATGGTTAGAATTCGGGACAAGTTATGAATTTGGTTTGGATTATCCTTCGGGAAAAGTTAATGTTGTGCCTGATGAGTTAAATCGAAAGCTTTTATGCATGTCTGTTTTGATGGTCAGAGAATTAGAATTATTTGAGCAATTCAGAGACTTGTGTATGGTGTGTGAGATAACACAGGAGAGTGTGAGGTTGGAAATATTAACGTGAACAGTGATTTTTGGTGAATATGAGAAAGAGTTAGACTTTGGACGTGAGATTGATAGTTTTGGTGGTTACGAGTAATCAGAGTGCGCAGCGGAAGCGTGATGTGGCACATTTTGTATTTGTGTGAGGGACTTGTAAGAATTCATAGGTTGAACATTGAGGACATATAGTAGTGATGAGACCATTGGACGCTTCTGAATGGAAGTGTTAGGTGGAAGGTTTGAATATTATTCATGGGCTACTATGTAGATGGATGTTTTGATTATATGTGCGATTGAGGAATCGTAGCATTATTGTAATATTGTTTTGTGACAAGGGCGTTGGTATTGCGGTTATGAAGAGGTTGTTGGAATGTTGTCAAGTCGTGGGACTTAGGTTCTTGTCTTTGTTGTTGCCTCGTTTCCATGGTGCTGGTTCGAGTGCGAGTGGCTAATTCCTTGTGGGGAATTGGGGGAGTGTTACCTTTGGTGATGGTAACGATCTTGTTGCGTTTCGATTCAAGAGTGAACTTGTGTGGTCGTAACTTGTGTATTCTTTGAGTTGTGAGTTGGTCGTCAAGTGCATTGTATGGGCATTGCATCTTGTCGTTGTGGTTGTTGCCGTTGTCGTGTCGTTGTTGTTGTTGTTGTTAGCAAGGTGGTTTGTTAGTTTGTGCTATTCGTGGTGTGCCTTTTGTTGGCATGTTAGTTTGTTGGTCGGATGCGAGAGTCGTATCCGGAGTTGATCATCTCAGTTATATTTTCGAGGACGAAAATGTCTAAGTGGGGGAGAATTGTAACGCCCCGATTTGTTTAATTGTATTTATTTATTTCATCTATGTGAATTTTGTGAAATGTGTAAATTTATTGTATTTTACCTGCTAATTGAGCTAATTGGTTAATTTCTCTGATAGATAAAATATTTGTATTAAATTATTATTTCTTTTCAACTTTTATTTCCGGAAATATATTTCATCGGTATGTTTATGTTTTATCGCGTTTGGAGAGCGTTTGCGAGATATTTGAGTGTAGGGGTATTTTGGTATTTTTAGGGGTTAGATATTTGTTAGTATTAGAAAGAAAGAAAAAGAAAAGAAAGAAAAAGAAAGGGAGAGAAAGAAAAGGAGAAGAAAGAAAAGAGAGAAGAGGAAAAAGAGGAGAAAGAGGAAAACTCGGGGAAAGCTCCGTTTCAAGCACGATTAATCGGGTAAGGGTGAGAAGTTTCAATTATATCTTGCTTGTATATGTATATGTGTTGTTTGTGTATATGTTTTGGTTGTTTTTACAATGTTTTCCTTATTGATAATTTGATGAATAATTGATAGAAATCGATATAAATCGCGTTGTATGATTACACTGTGTTTAGAAACAATTGATGGTACTTATTTTGCGGTTAAAAATTGATTTGGGGATGAAAAATGGGATTTTTGGGTGAAAATTCGTAACAGCAACGCAGCAGGAATAATTATGGGTTTCGCTGCCCATACGCGTATGGGACAGGGCAATACGCGTATGGGGTAGGGCAATACGCATATTGGTTAGGGCAATACACGTATGGAAAGGAAGAAAAGTAGGCAATACGCGTATGGGGCTGGGCAATACGCGTATGGCTCAGGGAATACGCGTATGGCCAGCAAGGGTGCAGAATGTTGTCTTTTTGCGATTACTTTTCTTGTTAAGTCCGTAACTTTTGATCTGATTATCCGTTTTGAACGTTCTTTATATCGTTGGAAAGCTAATGAAATGTTCTTTCTTATTAAAATGATTTCGAGATTGTAGGCCAATTTAATTTTGTCAGGAATTTGGAATAGTGTCGTTTTGTCGACTTTTACCGTATTAATTGTGTGTAATTGATGTGTATCATGTAATATGCTTTTGATATGGATATTGTATGACTTGTGTGAGGTTATATGATGTGAATGCATATGATGACATATTGTGATGATGGTTTGTGGCCTAAGGGCAAGTAAATGCAATGTGTTGTATTTGGTTGTAAATGCATGATTATGGTTGCATATATGTGTGAAGATGCATTTGATTGTCATGAGTCCTTGTATGCCAAGCATCATGATATGCATCTTGTGATGTCGTGTGCCCTAGTGGGTGTGAGCGACGAATCGATTCCAGAGGGAATCCGCTATAACTTCGTGTGCCCGTGTGGAGTGTGAGCGATGATTATAGACGATCGTGTGCCCGTGTGGGGTGTGAGCGATCAGGTCGTGTGCCCGTGTGAGGTGTGAGCGATCCATAAACATCGTGTGCCATGTGGGGTGTGAGCGACGGGGAACATCATATGCCCGACGGGGAGTTACATTAAGTAACGAGCGATGATTCCAATAGTTCCTGAGTGAACTAGTGATGAGATTGATGGATGGATGGTACCGCATATGCATTGCATTGAGTCATTGTGTCAGTCTCTATGCATTTACATAAATCATGAATGGATTGATTATGTGTGGAAATTGTGCATTGATTTGTTATGTGTTGAGATTGTGATAGCATTGGTAATTTGATGTGCATATGTGATAAATGCATTGGTTGTGGATAATATGTTTTATGCATAGACATATGCTATGTGATGTGTGATGTGTTTCTATATGTGATGACTTGGTATGCCTTATGTGCAAATACGTGATTATGTTGGATAATTGATATAGGTTATGTATTTGTGACATGCTATATGTATTGGTGTGTGATAAATGTGGTGAGAATAACTATGCATGTGAATTGTTATGTATTTGCATATGATTATGCAATCTTGATTTAGTTGTTATTTCTCACCCTTCTGCTGTGGTTTATTGCTCTATGAGGCAATTGCAGATTAGTAGTCTTGGAGGCTTTTGTGAAGATTATTTCTCCATTCTTTTGTTGGTATGTCTGCTCTGATACGTAGCACGGGAGTCGGGGAAACGCTTTTGTGATATATATGTATACGTTTGTTGAATATATTTTGCATTAACCTTGTATGAATATTTTGCTATTATAAAACAATTTATTTTGTAAAACAAGTCAGTTATGGATCTTTCCGCTTTATTCCATAATTGACCTTCATTTTATATGGAAAAAGTTTCCCCTTTGAGGGTATTCTATTTTGTGCTATGTATCAAATTTATGAGCAGGGATGATGTTTCCTTTCTATTGTGGTGGCATCCCTGTTTCTGTCGAAAAATAAATTTTTATTTACTCTGATTTATTTATGTATTATTTATTCGCGATGGGAATTGGGCTGTTACATTAGTGGTATCAGAGTAGTCGGTCCGTCCGGCCAAGTTGTTGAGTCAGTTGGTGTGACAGTTGAATACTGTCGTTGTTGTTTGTCCTTTAGTACATTATATGTGTGTGAAACACTGTCAGTACTTTCTGGTTTTTCTATTCCGTTATCTGCAGGATTTAGAATGAGATAAGTGGGGGAGAAGCTGGTACTTCTCCATGTTGCTTCAGGTGAGGAGCGCTGGCTCAGTGTGTTGTGAATTGCAAGATTGTAAGTGTTGTTGGACAGTGTTGTTCCCGGTTCCGGTGGGAATGCGGAGGTAAGGTTTATGTCAACTAAGGATTTGTACCTTAGGTAGTTTTTTGCACAAGATGCAAGGAATGCTATTATAGTTTGGTAAAGAAGGTTTATGCCCCATCATGATTGTCGGCTGTCTATTCACAAATTGAGGAACTGATCACCCTTAATCTCTTATTGATAGTAGACGGAATTATGTTGGATGGAATAGACGTGTCTTTCCGGCTTTGATAGTGTGTTCAATGGATTGTTTGGATTTAAGAAAATGATTACGGATTGTTTCAATGAGTTGATGAAGATTCTTATACTGGAAGATGAGACGGATTAGAGGCTTTGGTAAGTTGGTCCAGTTGGGAAGTTTTTGAGAGAGAATGATTGGGCATCGTTAATGGTTGTTCTCAGAGAGTAGAGTGCGAACTCAAATTGGACGAAGGTAAGGATTTGAGGTTTGGATCTGCTAAGTAAGTAGAAGAACTTTTAGGAAGTGAAACTCAGATGGAAAGAACGGTTAGAAGATTTACTGGAAAAGGGATTCGTGAGCCCAAGTGTGTCGTCTTAGAGAGCTCCAGTATTGATAGTAATAAAAGGGGATGATGATTGAATGGAATAACACGCATGATGTGTGTGTGATGGTATTCAGACTATGGAAAGCAAAACTTAGAGTTCTGGTGAGGTTTGGAGTCTTTGGAATTTTAGAGCATTAATGTAAATTTTGAAAAAACCTTAAGTGTGGATGTAATATTTGAGAGTTCTTTTGGGATGGTTGTTGCTACACGTGGGGATTTATGGAATTTGGACTGTTAAGAGAAGAAATTGTGTATGGATTAGTGGCAGTTGAATAAGGTAACGATTGAGAACAAGTGTCCACTTTCATAAACAGATGATTGGAATGGTTTGGTTGAGTTTGATTGAAATTACAATTGTTTGGAATGTTTGATAAGAGTGGTGAATTGTGTGAGTTAAGGCTTTGATCGATTTGATGTGACTGGTTATGTTTGTTATCGGGATAGGCTGTAATTTACTTGGTTACGCTTGTGTGTGAGTAGCCAGTTACCCAGTGAAAAGTTATGCAAAAGCTTTAAGAATTTATATCTTTTGGAAGTTGGTTGGGCATTACAACGTACAGTAATGTTATTTGGTGTTAGTAATGCGTCTGGAATGTTTGTGGAGTAGAGGAATTGTATCTTCTATATTTAATTGGATAAGTTCGTAGTGGCTTTGATTGAGGATATTCGGATTTGTTATAAACTCAGAGAAAGAACTGGTAGAGTGTTTGAGAATTGAATTACAAGTGTCGAAAAGAGACGAAGTTTTATGCTAAGTTATTCAAGTGAGAATTTTGGTTGAAAAAGGTTAGTTTTCTTGGATATGTGATTTCTGATGATAGTATTGTTATGGATCCATCGGAAGTAGATGCAGTTCTACATTGAGAGGCTCCGAAGTTGGTTAAGAAGATTAGAATATTTTTGGGCTTAGTTGGTTGTTACTGCAGGCTAAGGAAGACTTTGCTAAGTTCGTACTTTTGTTATCCCAGTTGACTTGCAAAGGGTGAGTCGTTTGTTTTGGATGTTCGTTGTGAGTGAGTTTTGGTGAGCTGAAGTAAAAGTTGTCTACGGCTTCAGTTTTGATTCTGGATGATCCTAATAAACTGTTTGTGAGGTATTTGGACGTGTCTTTGATGAGTTTAGTCAGTGTGTTAATGCAAGAGGGTAAAGTCGTGGCTTATGCTTTACGACAATTGAGGATTCATAAAAGGATCTATACTATTCTGGATTTGGAATTGGTTGCGGTTGTATTGTGTTGGAATATCTGAAGGTATTATCTTTATGGTTCTAGGTTTGAAGTGTTTAGTAATCACAAGAATATTGAGTATTTGTTGGGTCTGAAGGAATAGAGTATGAGGCCACGATGATGGTTAGAATTCGGGACAAGTTATGAATTTGGTTTGGATTATCCTTCGGGAAAAGTTAATGTTGTGCCTGATGAGTTAAATCGAAAGCTTTTATGCATGTCTGTTTTGATGGTCAGAGAATTAGAATTATTTGAGCAATTCAGAGACTTGTGTATGGTGTGTGAGATAACACAGGAGAGTGTGAGGTTGGAAATATTAACGTGTACAGTGATTTTTGGTGAATATGAGAAAGAGTTAGACTTTGGACGTGAGATTGATAGTTTTGGTGGTTACGAGTAATCAGAGTGCGCAGCGGAAGCGTGATGTGGCACATTTTGTATTTGTGTGAGGGACTTGTAAGAATTCATAGGTTGAACATTGAGGACATATAGGAGTGATGAGACCATTGGACGTTTCTGAATGGAAGTGTTAGGTGGAAGGTTAGAATATTATTCATGGGCTACTATGTAGATGGATGTTTTGATTATATGTGCGATTGAGGAATCGTAGCATTATTGTAATATTGTTGTGTGACAAGGACGTTGGTATTGCGGTTATGAAGAGGTTGTTGGAATGTTGTCAAGTCGTTGGACTTAGGTTATTGTCTTTGTTGTTGCCTCGTTTCCATGGTGATGGTTCGAGTGCGAGTGGCTAATTCCTTGTGGGGAATTAGGGGAGTGTTACCTTTGGTGAGGGTAACGATCTTGTTGCGTTTCGGTTCAAGAGTGAACCTGTGTGGTCGTAACTTGTGTATTCTTTGAGTTGTGAGTTGGTCGTCAAGTGCATTGTATGGGCATTGCATCTTGTCGTTGTGGTTGTTGCCGTTGTCGTGTCGTTGTTGTTGTTGCTGTTAGCAAGGTGGTTTGTTAGTTTGTGCTATTCGTGGTGTGCCTTTTGTTGGCATGTTAGTTTGTTGGTCGGATGCGAGAGTCGTATCCGGAGTTGATCGTCTCAGTTATATTTTCGAGGACGAAAATGTCTAAGTGGGGGAGAATTGTAACACCCCGATTTGTTTAATTGTATTTATTTATTTCATCTACGTGAATTTTGTGAAATGTGAGAATTTATTGTATTTTACCTGCTAATTGAGCTAATTGGTTAATTTCTCTGATAGATAAAATATTTGTATTAAATTATTATTTCTTTTCAACTTTTATTTCCCGAAATATATTTCATCGGTATGTTTATGTTTTATCGCGTTTGGAGAGCGTTTGCGAGATATTTGAGTGTAGGGGTATTTTGGTATTTTTAGGGGTTAGATATTTGTTAGTATTAGAAAGAAAGAAAAAGAAAAGAGAGAAAAAGTAAGGGAGAGAAAGAAAATGAGAAGAAAGAAAAGAGAGAAGAGGAAAAAGAGGAGAAAGAGGAAAACTCGGGGAAAGCTCCGTTTCAAGCACGATTAATCGGGTAAGGGTGAGAAGTTTCAATTATATCTTGCTTGTATACGTATATGTGTTTTTTGTGTATATGTTTTGGTTGTTTTTACAATGTTTTCCTTATTGATAATTTGATGAATAATTGATAGAAATCGATATAAATCGCGTTGTATGATTACACTGTGTTTAGGAACAATTGATGGTACTTATTTTGCGGTTAAAAATTGATTTGGGGATAAAAAATGGGATTTTTGGGTGAAAATTCGTAACAGCAACGCAGCAGGAATAATTATGGGTTTCGCTGCCCATACGCGTATGGGACAGGGCAATACGCGTATGGGGTAGGGCAATACGCATATTGGTTAGGGCAATACGCGTATGGAAAGGAAGAAAAGTAGGCAATACGCGTATGGGGCTGGGCAATACGCGTATGGCTCAGGGAATACGCGTATGGCCAGCAAGGGTGCAGAATGTTGTCTTTTCGCGATTACTTTTCTTGTTAAATCCGTAACTTTTGATCTGATTATCCGTTTTGAACGTTCTTTATATCGTTGGAAAGCTAATGAAATGTTCTTTCTTATTAAAATGATTTTGAGATTGTTGGCCAATTTAATTTTGTCGGGAATTTGGAATAGTGTCTTTTTGTCGACTTTTACCGTATTAATTGTGTGTAATTGATGTGTATTATGTAATGTGCTTTTGATATAGATATTGTATGACTTGTGTGAGGTTATATGATGTGAATGCATGTGATGACATATTTTGATGATGGTTTGTGGCCTAAGGGCAAGTAAATGCAATGTGTTGTGTTTGGTTGTAAATGCATGATTATGGTTGCATATATGTGTGAAGATGCATTTGATTGTCATGAGTCCTTGTATGCCAAGAATCATGATATGCATCTTGTGAAGTCGTGTGCCCTAGTGGGTGTGAGCGACGAATTGATTCCAGAGGGAATCTGCTATAACTTCGTGTGCCCGTGTGGAGTGTGAGCGATGATTATAGACGATCGTGTGGGGGTGTGAGCGATCGGGCCGTGTGCCCGTGTGAGGTGTGAGCGATCCATAAACGTCATGTGTCGTGTGGGGTGTGAGCGACGGGGAACATCATATGCCCGACGGGGAGTTACATTAAGTAACGAGCGATGATTCCAATAGTTCCTGAGTGAACTAGTGATGAGATTGATGGATGGATGGTACCGCATATGCATTGCATAGAGTCATTGTGTCAGTCTCTGTGCATTTGCATAAATCATGAATGGATTGATTATGTGTGGAAATTGTGCATTGATTTGTTATGTGTTGAAATTGTGATAGCATTGGTAATTTGATGTGCATATGTGATAAATGCATTGGTTGTGGATAATATGTTTTATGCATAGACATATGCTATGTGATGTGTAATGTGTTTCTATATGTGATGACTTGGTATGCCTTATGTGCAAATACGTGATTATGTTGGATAATTGATATAGGTTATGTATTTGTGACATGCTATATGTATTGGTGTGTGATAAATGTGGTGAGAATAACTATGCATGTGAATTGTTATGTATTTGCATATGATTATGCAATCTTGATTTAGTTGTTATTTCTCACCCTTCTGCTGTGGTTTATTGCTCTATGAGGCAATTGCAGATTAGTAGTCTTGGAGGCTTTTGTGAAGATTAGTTCTCCATTCTTTTGTTGGTATGTCTGCTCTGATACGTAGCACGGGAGTCGGGGAAACGCTTTTGTGATATATATGTATACGTTTGTTGAATATATTTTGCATTAACCTTGTATGAATATTTTGCTGTTATAAAACAATTTATTTTGTAAAACAAGTCAGTTATGGATCTTTCCGCTTTATTCCATAATTGACCTTCATTTTATATGGAAAAAGTTTCCCCTTTGAGGGTATTCTATTTTGTGCTATGTATCAAATTTATGAGCAGGGATAATGTTTCCTTTCTATTGTGGTGGTATCCCTGTTTCTGTCGAAAAATAAATTTTTATTTACTCTGATTTATTTATGTATTATTTATTCGCGATGGGAATTGGGGTGTTACATTAGTGGTATCAGAGTAGTCGGTCCGTCCGGCCAAGTTGTTGAGTCAGTTGGTGTGACAGTTGAATACTGTCGTTGTTGTTTGTCCTTTAGTACATTATATGTGTGTGAAACACTGTCAGTACTTTCTGGTTTTTCTATTCCGTTATCTGCAGGATTTAGAATGAGATAAGTGGGGGAGAAGCTGGTACTTCTCCATGTTGCTTCAGGTGAGGAGCGCTGGCTCAGTGTGTTGTGAATTGCAAGATTGTAAGTGTTGTTGGACAGTGTTGTTCCCAGTTCCGGAGGGAATGCGGAGGTAAGGTTTATGTCAACTAAGGATTTGTACCTTAGGTAGTTTTGTGCACAAGATGCAAGGAATGCTATTATAGTTTGGTAAAGAAGGTTTATGCCCCATCATGATTGTCGGCTGTCTATTGACAAATTGAGGAACTGATCACCCTTAATCTCTTGTTGATAGTAGACGGAATTATGTTGGATGGAATAGACGTGTCTTTCCGGCTTTGATAGTGTGTTCAATGGATTGTTTGAATTTAAGAAAATGATTACGGATTGTTTTGATGAGTTGATGAAAATTCTTATACTGGAAGATGAGACGGATTAGAGGCTTTGGTAAGTTGGTCCAGTTGGGAAGTTTTTGAGAGAGAATGATTGGGCATCGTTAATGGTTGTTCTCAGAGAGTAGAGTGCGAACTCAAATTGGACGAAGGTAAGGATTTGAGGTTTGGATCTGCTAAGTAAGTAGAAGAACTTTTACGAAGTGAAACTCAGATGGAAAGAACGGTTAGAAGATTTACTGGAAAAGGGATTCGTGAGCCCAAGTGTGTCGTCTTAGAGAGCTCCAGTATTGATAGTAATAAAAGGGGATGATGATTGAATGGAATAACACGCATGATGTGTGTGTGATGGTATTCAGACTATGGAAAGCAAAACTTAGAGTTCTGGTGAGGTTTGGAGTCTTTGGAATTTTAGAGCATTAATGTAAATTTTGAGAAAACCTTAAGTGTGGATGTAATATTTGAGAGTTCTTTTGGGATGGTTGTTGCTACACGTGGGGATTTATGGAATTTGGACTGTTAAGAGAAGAAATTGTGTATGGATTACTGGCAGTTGAATAAGGTAACGATTGAGAACAAGTGTCCACTTTCATAAACAGATGACTGGAATGGTTTGGTTGAGTTTGATTGAAATTACAATTATTTGGAATGTTTGATAAGAGTGGTGAATTGTGTGAGTTAAGGCTTTGATCGATTTGATGTGACTGGTTATGTTCGTTATCGGGATAGGTTGTAATTTACTTGGTTAAGCTTGTGTGTGAGTAGCCAGTTACCCAGTGAAAAGTTATGCAAAAGCTTTAAGAATTTATATCTTTTGGAAGTTGGTTGGGCATTACAACGTACAGTGATGTTATTTGGTGTTAGTAATGCGTCTGGAATGTTTGTGGAGTAGAGGAATTGTATCTTCTATATTTAATTGGATAAGTTCGTAGTGGCTTTGATTGAGGATATTCGGATTTGTTATAAACTCAGAGAAAGAACTGGTAGAGTGTTTGAGAATTGAATTACAAGTGTCGAAAAGAGACGAAGTTTTATGCTAAGTTATTCAAGTGAGAATTTTGGTTGAAAAAGGTTAGTTTTCTTGGATATGTGATTTCTGATGATAGTATTGTTATGGATCCATCGGAAGTAGATGCAGTTCTACATTGAGAGGCTCCGAAGTTGGTTAAGAAGATTAGAATATTTTTGGGCTTAGTTGGTTGTTACTGCAGGCAAAGGAAGACTTTGCTAAGTTCGTACTTTTGTTATCCCAGTTGACTTGCAAAGGATGAGTCGTTTGTTTTGGATGTTCGTTGTGAGTGAGTTTTGGTGAGCTGAAGTAAAAGTTGTCTACGGCTTCAGTTTTGATTCTGGATGATCCTAATAAACTGTTTGTGAGGTATTTGGACGTGTCTTTGATGAGTTTAGTCAGTGTGTTAATGCAAGAGGGTAAAGTCGTGGCTTATGCTTTACGACAATTGAGGATTCATAAAAGGATCTATACTATTCTGGATTTGGAATTAGTTGCGGTTGTATTGTGTTGGAATATATGAAGGTATTATCTTTATGGTTCTAGGTTTGAAGTGTTTAGTAATCACAAGAATATTGAGTATTTGTTGGGTCTGAAGGAATAGAGTATGAGGCCACGAGGATGGTTAGAATTCGGGACAAGTTATGAATTTGGTTTGGATTATCCTTCGGGAAAAGTTAATGTTGTGCCTGATGAGTTAAATCGAAAGCTTTTATGCATGTCTGTTTTGATGGTCAGAGAATTAGAATTATTTGAGCAATTCAGAGACTTGTGTATGGTGTGTGAGATAACACAGGAGAGTGTGAGGTTGGAAATATTAACGTGAACAGTGATTTTTGGTGAATATGAGAAAGAGTTAGACTTTGGACGTGAGATTGATAGTTTTGGTGGTTACGAATAATCAGAGTGCGCAGCGGAAGCGTGATGTGGCACATTTTGTATTTGTGTGAGGGACTTGTAAGAATTCATAGGTTGAACATTGAGGACATATAGGAGTGATGAGACCATTGGACGTTTCTGAATGGAAGTGTTAGGCGGAAGGTTTGAATATTATTCATGGGCTACTATGTAGATGGATGTTTTGATTATATGTGCGATTGAGGAATCGTAGCATTATTGTAATATTGTTGTGTGACAAGGACGTTGGTATTGCGGTTATGAAGAGGTTGTTGGAATGTTGTCAAGTCGTGGGACTTAGGTTATTGTCTTTGTTGTTGCCTCGTTTCCATGGTGATGGTTCGAGTGCGAGTGGCTAAATCCTTGTGGGGAATTAGGGGAGTGTTACCTTTGGTGAGGGTAACAATCTTGTTGCGTTTCGGTTCAAGAGTGAACCTGTGTGGTCGTAACTTGTGTATTCTTTGAGTTGTGAGTTGGTCGTCAAGTGCATTGTATGGGCATTGCATCTTGTCGTTGTGGTTGTTGCCGTTGTCGTGTCGTTGTTGTTGTTACTGTTAGCAAGGTGGTCTGTTAGTTTGTGCTAATCGTGGTGTGCTTTTTGTTGGCATGTTAGTTTGTTGGTCGGATGCGAGAGTCGTATCCGGAGTTGATCGTCTCAGTTATATTTTCGAGGACGAAAATGTCTAAGTGGGGGAGAATTGTAACACCCCGATTTGTTTAATTGTATTTATTTATTTCATCTATGTGAATTTTGTGAAATGTGTGAATTTATTGTATTTTACCTGCTAATTGAGCTAATTGGTTAATTTCTCTGATAGATAAAATATTTGAGTTAAATTATTATTTCTTTTCAACTTTTATTTCCCGAAATATATTTCATCGGTATGTTTATGTTTTATCGCGTTTGGAGAGCGTTTGCGAGATATTTGAGTGTAGGGGTATTTTGGTATTTTTAGGGGTTAGATATTTGTTAGTATTAGAAAGAAAGAAAAAGAAAAGAGAGAAAAAGAAAGGGAGAGAAAGAAAAGGAGAAGAAAGAAAAGAGAGAAGAGGAAAAAGAGGAGAAAGAGGAAAACTCGGGGAAAGCTCTGTTTCAAGCACGATTAATCGGGTAAGGGTGAGAAGTTTCAATTATATCTTGCTTGTATATGTATATGTGTTGTTTGTGTATATGTTTTGGTTGTTTTTACAATGTTTTCCTTATTGATAATTTGATGAATAATTGATAGAAATCGATATAAATCGCGTTGTATGATTACACTGTGTTTAGGAACAATTGATGGTACTTATTTTGCGGTTAAAAATTGATTTGGGGATGAAAAATGGGATTTTTGGGTGAAAATTCGTAACAGCAACGCAGCAGGAATAATTATGGGTTTCGCTGCCCATACGCGTATGGGACAGGGCAATACGCGTATGGGACAGGGCAATACGCATATGGGGTAGGGCAATACGCGTATTGGTTAGGGCAATACGCGTATGGAAAGGAAGAAAAGTAGGCAATACGCGTATGGGGCTGGGCAATACGCGTATGGCTAAGGGAATACGCGTATGGCCAGCAAGGGTGCAGAATGTTGTCTTTTCGCGATTACTTTTCTTGTTAAGTCCGTAACTTTTGATCTGATTATCCGTTTTGAACGTTCTTTATATCGTTGGAAAGCTAATGAAATGTTCTTTCTTATTAAAATGATTTCGAGATTTTTGGCCAATTTAATTTTGTCGGGAATTTGGAATAGTGTCATTTTGTCGACTTTTACCGTATTAATTGTGTGTAATTGATGTGTATCATGCAATGTGCTTTTGATATGGATATTGTATGACTTGTGTGAGGTTATATGACGTGAATGCATGTGATGACATGTTGTGATGATGGTTTGTGGCCTAAGGGCAAGTTAATGCAATGTGTTGTGTTTGGTTGTAAATGCATGATTATGGTTGCATATATGTGTGAAGATGCATTTGATTGTCATGAGTCCTTGTATGCCAAGCATCATGATATGCATCTTGTGATGTCGTGTGCCCTAGTGGGTGTGAGCGACGAATCGATTCCAGAGGGAATCCGCTATAACTTCGTGTGCCCATGTGGAGTGTGAGCGATGATTATAGACGATCGTGTGCCCGTGTGGGGTGTGATCGATCGGGTCGTGTGCCCGTGTGAGGTGTGAGCGATCCATAAACGTCGTGTGCCGTATGGGGTGTGAGCGACGGGGAACATCGTATGCCCGACGGGGAGTTACATTAAGTAACGAGCGATGATTCCAATAGTTCCTGAGTGAACTAGTGATGAGATTGATGGATGGATGGTACCGCATATGCATTGCATTAAGTCATTGTGTCGGTCTCTGTGCATTTGCATAAATCATGAATGGATTGATTATGTGTGGAAATTGTGCATTGATTTGTTATGTGTTGAGATTGTGATAGCATTGGTAATTTGATGTGCATATGTGATAAATGCATTGGTTGTGGATAATATGTTTTTTTGCATAGACATATGCTATGTGATGTGTGATGTGTTTCTATTTGTGATGACTTGGTATGCCTTATGTGCAAATACGTGATTATGTTGGATAATTGATATAGGTTATGTATTTGTGACATGCTATATGTATTGGTGTGTGATAAATGTGGTGAGAATAACTATGCATGTGAATTGTTATGTATTTGCATATGATTATGCAATCTTGATTTAGTTGTTATTTCTCACCCTTCTGCTGTGGTTTATTGCTCTATGAGGCAATTGCAGATTAGTAGTCTTGGAGGCTTTTGTGAAGATTAGTTCTCCATTCTTTTGTTGGTATGTCTGCTCTGATACGTAGCACGGGAGTCGGGGAAACGCTTTTGTGATATATATGTATACGTTTGTTGAATATATTTTGCATTAACCTTGTATGAATATTTTGCTGTTATAAAACAATTTATTTTGTATAACAAGTCAGTTATGGATCTTTCCGCTTTATTCCATAATTGACCTTCATTTTATATGGAAAAAGTTTCCCCTTTGAGGGTATTCTATTTTGTGCTATGTATCAAATTTATGAGCAGGGATGATGTTTCCTTTCTATTGTGGTGGCATCCCTGTTTCTGTCGAAAAATAAATTTTTATTTACTCTGATTTATTTATGTATTATTTATTCGCGATGGGAATTGGGGTGTTACATTAGTGGTATCAGAGTAGTCGGTCCGTCCGGCCAAGTTGTTGAGTCAGTTGGTGTGACAGTTGAATACTGTCGTTGTTGTTTGTCCTTTAGTACATTATATGTGTGTGAAACACTGTCAGTACTTTCTGGTTTTTCTATTCCGTTATCTGCAGGATTTAGAATGAGATAAGTGGGGGAGAAGCTGGTACTTCTCCATGTTGCTTCAGGTGAGGAGCGCTGGCTCAGTGTGTTGTGAATTGCAAGATTGTAAGTGTTGTTGGACAGTGTTGTTCCCGGTTCCGGAGGGAATGCGGAGGTAAGGTTTATGTCAACTAAGGATTTGTACCTTAGGTAGTTTTGTGCACAAGATGCAAGGAATGCTATTATAGTTTGGTAAAGAAGGTTTATGCCCCATCATGATTGTCGGCTGTCTATTGACAAATTAAGGAACTGATCACCCTTAATCTCTTGTTGATAGTAGATGGAATTATGTTGGATGGAATAGACGTGTCTTTCCGGCTTTGATAGTGTGTTCAATGGATTGTTTGAATTTAAGAAAATGATTACGGATTGTTTCGATGAGTTGATGAAAATTCTTATACTGGAAGATGAGACGGATTAGAGGCTTTGGTAAGTTGGTCCAGTTGGGAAGTTTTTGAGAGAGAATGATTGGGCATCGTTAATGGTTGTTCTCAGAGAGTAGAGTGCGAACTCAAATTGGATGAAGGTAAGGATTTGAGGTTTGGATCTGCTAAGTAAGTAGAAGAAGTTTTAGGAAGTGAAACTCAAATGGAAAGAACGGTTAGAAGATTTACTGGAAAAGGGATTCGTGAGCCCAAGTGTGTCGTCTTAGAGAGCTCCAGTATTGATAGTAATAAAAGGGGATGATGATTGAATGGAATAACACGCATGATATGTGTGTGATGGTATTCAGACTATGGAAAGCAAAACTTAGAGTTCTGGTGAGGTTTGGAGTCTTTGGAATTTTAGAGCACTAATGTAAATTTTGAGAAAACCTTAAGTGTGGATGTAATATTTGAGAGTTCTTTTGGGATGGTTGTTGCTACACGTGGGGATTTATGGAATTTGGACTGTTAAGAGAAGAAATTGTGTATGGATTACTGGCAGTTGAATAAGGTAACGATTAAGAACAAGTGTCCACTTTCATAAACAGATGACTGGAATGGTTTGGTTGAGT
This sequence comes from Lathyrus tuberosus, assembly GCA_022829125.1. Lineage (NCBI taxonomy): Eukaryota > Viridiplantae > Streptophyta > Magnoliopsida > Fabales > Fabaceae > Lathyrus > Lathyrus tuberosus. The sequence continues at coordinate 2,902,105 of JALAZF010000343.1, forward strand.
TTGATTGAAATTACAATTGTTTGGAATGTTTGATAAGAGTGGTGAATTGTGTGAGTTAAGGCTTTGATCGATTTGATGTGACTGGTTATATTTGTTATCGGGATAGGCTGTAATTTACTTGGTTAAGCTTGTGTGTGAGTAGCCAGTTACCCAGTGAAAAGTTATGCAAAAGCTTTAAGAATTTATATCATTTGGAAGTTGGTTGGGCATTACAACGTACAGTGATGTTATTTAGTGTTAGTAATGCGTCTGGAATGTTTGTGGAGTAGAGGAATTGTATCTTCTATATTTAATTGGATAAGTTCGTAGTGGCTTTGATTGAGGATATTCGGATTTGTTATAAACTCAGAGAAAGAAATGGTAGAGTGTTTGAGAATTGAATTACAAGTGTCGAAAAGAGAAGAAGTTTTATGCTAAGTTATTCAAGTGAGAATTTTGGTTAAAAAAGGTTAGTTTTCTTGGATATGTGATTTCTGATGATAGTATTGTTATGGATCCATCGGAAGTAGATGCAGTTCTACATTGAGAGGCTCCGAAGTTGGTTCAGAAGATTAGAATATTTTTGGGCTTAGTTGGTTGTTACTGCAGGCTAAGGAAGACTTTGCTAAGTTCGTACTTTTGTTATCCCAATTGACTTGCAAAGGGTGAGTCGTTTGTTTTGGATGTTCGTTGTGAGTGAGTTTTGGTGAGCTGAAGTAAAAGTTGTCTACGACTTCAGTTTTGATTCTGGATGATCCTAATAAACTGTTTGTGAGGTATTTGGACGTGTCTTTGATGAGTTTAGTCAGTGTGTTAATGCAAGAGGGTAAATTCGTGGCTTATGCTTTACGACAATTGAGGATTCATAAAAGGATCTATACTATTCCGGATTTGGAATTGGTTGCGGTTGTATTGTGTTGGAATATCTGAAGGTATTATCTTTATGGTTCTAGGTTTGAAGTGTTTAGTAATCACAAGAATATTGAGTATTTGTTGTGTCTGAAGGAATAGAGTATGAGGCCACGAGGATGGTTAGAATTCGGGACAAGTTATGAATTTGGTTTGGATTGTCCTTCGGGAAAAGTTAATGTTGTGCCTGATGAGTTAAATCGAAAGCTTTTATGCATGTCTATTTTGATGGTCAGAGAATTAGAATTATTTGAGTAATTCAGAGACTTGTGTATGGTGTGTGAGATAACACAGGAGAGTGTGAGGTTGGAAATATTAACGTGAACAGTGATTTTTGGTGAATATGAGAAAGAGTTAGACTTTGGACGTGAGATTGATAGTTTTGGTGGTTACGAGTAATCAGAGTGCGCAGCGGAAGCGTGATGTGGCACATTTTGTATTTGTGTGAGGGACTTGTAAGAATTCATAGGTTGAACATTGAGGACATATAGGAGTGATGAGACCATTGGACGTTTCTGAATGGAAGTGTTAGGTGGAAGGTTTGAATATTATTCATGGGCTACTATGTAGATGGATGTTTTAATTATATGTGTGATTGAGGAATCGTAGCATTATTGTAATATTGTTGTGTGACAAGGACGTTGGTATTGCGGTTATGAAGAGGTTGTTGGAATGTTGTCAAGTCGTGGGACTTAGGTTCTTGTCTTTGTTGTTGCCTCGTTTCCATGGTGATGGTTCGAGTGCGAGTGGCTAATTCCTTGTGGGGAATTAGGGGAGTGTTACCTTTGGTGAGGGTAACGATCTTGTTGCGTTTCGGTTCAAGAGTGAACCTGTGTGGTCGTAACTTGTGTATTCTTTGAGTTGTGAGTTGGTCGTCAAGTGCATTGTATGGGCATTGCATCTTGTCGTTGTGGTTGTTGCCGTTGTCGTGTCGTTGTTGTTGTTGTTGTTAGCAAGGTGGTTTGTTAGTTTGTGCTATTCGTGGTGTGCCTTTTGTTGGCATGTTAGTTTGTTGGTCGGATGCGAGAGTCGTATCCGGAGTTGATCGTCTCAGTTATATTTTCGAGGACGAAAATGTCTAAGTGGGGGAGAATTGTAACGTCCCGATTTGTTTAATTGTATTTATTTATTTCATCTATGTGAATTTTGTGAAATGTGTGAATTTATTGTATTTTACCTGCTAATTGAGCTAATTGGTTAATTTCTCTGATAGATAAAATATTTGTATTAAATTATTATTTCTTTTCAACTTTTATTTTCCGAAATATATTTCATCGGTATGTTTATGTTTTATCGCGTTTGGAGAGCATTTGCGAGATATTTGAGTGTAGGGGTATTTTGGTATTTTTAGGGGTTAGATATTTGTTAGTATTAGAAAGAAAGAAAAAGAAAAGAGAGAAAAAGTAAGGGAGAGAAAGAAAAGGAGAAGAAAGAAAAGAGAGAAGAGGAAAAAGAGGAGAAAGAGGAAAACTCGGGGAAAGCTCCGTTTCAAGCACGATTAATCGGGTAAGGGTGAGAAGTTTCAATTATATCTTGCTTGTATATGTATATGTGTTGTTTGTGTATATGTTTTGGTTGTTTTTACAATGTTTTCCTTATTGATAATTTGATGAATAGTTGATAGAAATCGATATAAATCGCGTTGTATGATTACACTGTGTTTAGGAACAATTGATGGTACTTATTTTGCGGTTAAAAATTGATTTGGGGATGAAAAATGGGATTTTTGGGTGAAAATTCGTAACAGCAACGCAGCAGGAATAATTATGGGTTTCGCTGCCCATACGCGTATGGGACAGGGCAATACGCGTATGGGACAGGGCAATACGCGTATGGGGTAGGGCAATACGCGTATTGGTTAGGGCAATACGCGTATGGAAAGGAAGAAAAGTAGGCAATACGCGTATGGGGCTGGGCAATACGCGTATGGCTAAGGGAATACGCGTATGGCCAGCAAGGGTGCAGAATGTTGTCTTTTCGCGATTACTTTTCTTGTTAAGTCCGTAACTTTTGATCTGATTATCCGTTTTGAACGTTCTTTATATCGTTGGAAAGCTAATGAAATGTTCTTTCTTATTAAAATGATTTCGAGATTTTTGGCCAATTTAATTTTGTCGGGAATTTGGAATAGTGTCGTTTTGTCGACTTTTACCGTATTAATTGTGTGTAATTGATGTGTATCATGCAATGTGCTTTTGATATGGATATTGTATGACTTGTGTGAGGTTATATGACGTGAATGCATGTGATGACATGTTGTGATGATGGTTTGTGGCCTAAGGGCAAGTTAATGCAATGTGTTGTGTTTGGTTGTAAATGCATGATTATGGTTGCATATATGTGTGAAGATGCATTTGATTGTCATGAGTCCTTGTATGCCAAGCATCATGATATGCATCTTGTGATGTCGTGTGCCCTAGTGGGTGTGAGCGACGAATCGATTCCAGAGGGAATCCGCTATAACTTCGTGTGCCCATGTGGAGTGTGAGCGATGATTATAGACGATCGTGTGCCCGTGTGGGGTGTGATCGACCGGGTCGTGTGCCCGTGTGAGGTGTGAGCGATCCATAAACGTCGTGTGCCGTATGGGGTGTGAGCGACGGGGAACATCGTATGCCCGACGGGGAGTTACATTAAGTAACGAGCAATGATTCCAATAGTTCCTGAGTGAACTAGTGATGAGATTGATGGATGGATGGTACCGCATATGCATTGCATTGAGTCATTGTGTCGGTCTCTGTGCATTTGCATAAATCATGAATGGATTGATTATGTGTGGAAATTGTGCATTGATTTGTTATGTGTTGAGATTGTGATAGCATTGGTAATTTGATGTGCATATGTGATAAATGCATTGGTTGTGGATAATATGTTTTTTTGCATAGACATATGCTATGTGATGTGTGATGTGTTTCTATATGTGATGACTTGGTATGCCTTATGTGCAAATACGTGATTATGTTGGATAATTGATATAGGTTATGTATTTGTGACATGCTATATGTATTGGTGTGTGATAAATGTGGTGAGAATAACTATGCATGTGAATTGTTATGTATTTGCATATGATTATGCAATCTTGATTTAGTTGTTATTTCTCACCCTTCTGCTGTGGTTTATTGCTCTATGAGGCAATTGCAGATTAGTAGTCTTGGAGGCTTTTGTGAAGATTAGTTCTCCATTCTTTTGTTGGTATGTCTGCTCTGATACGTAGCACGGGAGTCGGGGAAACGCTTTTGTGATATATATGTATACGTTTGTTGAATATATTTTGCATTAACCTTGTATGAATATTTTGCTGTTATAAAAAAATTTATTTTGTATAACAAGTCAGTTATGGATCTTTCCGCTTTATTCCATAATTGACCTTCATTTTATATGGAAAAAGTTTCCCCTTTGAGGGTATTCTATTTTGTGCTATGTATCAAATTTATGAGCAGGGATGATGTTTCCTTTCTATTGTGGTGGCATCCCTGTTTCTGTCGAAAAATAAATTTTTATTTACTCTGATTTATTTATGTATTATTTATTCGCGATGGGAATTGGGGTGTTACATTAGTGGTATCAGAGTAGTCGGTCCGTCCGGCCAAGTTGTTGAGTCAGTTGGTGTGACAGTTGAATACTGTCGTTGTTGTTTGTCCTTTAGTACATTATATGTGTGTGAAACACTGTCAGTACTTTCTGGTTTTTCTATTCCGTTATCTGCAGGATTTAGAATGAGATAAGTGGGGGAGAAGCTGGTACTTCTCCATGTTGCTTCAGGTGAGGAGTGCTGGCTCAGTGTGTTGTGAATTGCAAGATTGTAAGTGTTGTTGGACAGTGTTGTTCCCGGTTCCGGAGGGAATGCGGAGGTAAGGTTTATGTCAACTAAGGATTTGTACCTTAGGTAGTTTTGTGCACAAGATGCAAGGAAGGCTATTATAGTTTGGTAAAGAAGGTTTATGCCCCATCATGATTGTCGGCTGTCTATTGACAAATTAAGGAACTGATCACCCTTAATCTCTTGTTGATAGTAGACGGAATTATGTTGGATGGAATAGACGTGTCTTTCCGGCTTTGATAGTGTGTTCAATGGATTGTTTGAATTTAAGAAAATGATTACGGATTGTTTCGATGAGTTGATGAAAATTCTTATACTGGAAGATGAGACGGATTAGAGGCTTTGGTAAGTTGGTCCAGTTGGGAAGTTTTTGAGAGAGAATGATTGGGCATCGTTAATGGTTGTTCTCAGAGAGTAGAGTGCGAACTCAAATTGGATGAAGGTAAGGATTTGAGGTTTGGATCTGCTAAGTAAGTAGAAGAAGTTTTAGGAAGTGAAACTCAAATGGAAAGAACGGTTAGAAGATTTACTGGAAAAGGGATTCGTGAGCCCAAGTGTGTCGTCTTAGAGAGCTCCAGTATTGATAGTAATAAAAGGGGATGATGATTGAATGGAATAACACGCATGATGTGTGTGTGATGGTATTCAGACTATGGAAAGCAAAACTTAGAGTTCTGGTGAGGTTTGGAGTCTTTGGAATTTTAGAGCACTAATGTAAATTTTGAGAAAACCTTAAGTGTGGATGTAATATTTGAGAGTTCTTTTGGGATGGTTGTTGCTACACGTGGGGATTTATGGAATTTGGACTGTTAAGAGAAGAAATTGTGTATGGATTACTGGCAGTTGAATAAGGTAACGATTAAGAACAAGTGTCCACTTTCATAAACAGATGACTGGAATGGTTTGGTTGAGTTTGATTGAAATTACAATTGTTTGGAATGTTTGATAAGAGTGGTGAATTGTGTGAGTTAAGGCTTTGATCGATTTGATGTGACTGGTTATATTTGTTATCGGGATAGGCTGTAATTTACTTGGTTAAGCTTGTGTGTGAGTAGCCAGTTACCCAGTGAAAAGTTATGCAAAAGCTTTAAGAATTTATATCATTTGGAAGTTGGTTGGGCATTACAACGTACAGTGATGTTATTTAGTGTTAGTAATGCGTCTGGAATGTTTGTGGAGTAGAGGAATTGTATCTTCTATATTTAATTGGATAAGTTCGTAGTGGCTTTGATTGAGGATATTCGGATTTGTTATAAACTCAGAGAAAGAACTGGTAGAGTGTTTGAGAATTGAATTACAAGTGTCGAAAAGAGACGAAGTTTTATGCTAAGTTATTCAAGTGAGAATTTTGGTTAAAAAAGGTTAGTTTTCTTGGATATGTGATTTCTGATGATAGTATTGTTATGGATCCATCGGAAGTAGATGCAGTTCTACATTGAGAGGCTCCGAAGTTGGTTCAGAAGATTAGAATATTTTTGGGCTTAGTTGGTTGTTACTGCAGGCTAAGGAAGACTTTGCTAAGTTCGTACTTTTGTTATCCCAATTGACTTGCAAAGGGTGAGTCGTTTGTTTTGGATGTTCGTTGTGAGTGAGTTTTGGTGAGCTGAAGTAAAAGTTGTCTACGGCTTCAGTTTTGATTCTGGATGATCCTAATAAACTGTTTGTGAGGTATTTGGACGTGTCTTTGATGAGTTTAGTCAGTGTGTTAATGCAAGAGGGTAAATTCGTGGCTTATGCTTTACGACAATTGAGGATTCATAAAAGGATCTATACTATTCCGGATTTGGAATTGGTTGCGGTTGTATTGTGTTGGAATATCTGAAGGTATTATCTTTATGGTTCTAGGTTTGAAGTGTTTAGTAATCACAAGAATATTAAGTATTTGTTGTGTCTGAAGGAATAGAGTATGAGGCCACGAGGATGGTTAGAATTCGGGACAAGTTATGAATTTGGTTTGGATTGTCCTTCGGGAAAAGTTAATGTTGTGCCTGATGAGTTAAATCGAAAGCTTTTATGCATGTCTATTTTGATGGTCAGAGAATTAGAATTATTTGAGCAATTCAGAGACTTGTGTATGGTGTGTGAGATAACACAGGAGAGTGTGAGGTTGGAAATATTAACGTGAACAGTGATTTTTGGTGAATATGAGAAAGAGTTAGACTTTGGACGTGAGATTGATAGTTTTGGTGGTTACGAGTAATCAGAGTGCGCAGCGGAAGCGTGATGTGGCACATTTTGTATTTGTGTGAGGGACTTGTAAGAATTCATAGGTTGAACATTGAGGACATATAGGAGTGATGAGACCATTGGACGTTTCTGAATGGAAGTGTTAGGTGGAAGGTTTGAATATTATTCATGGGCTACTATGTAGATGGATGTTTTAATTATATGTGCGATTGAGGAATCGTAGCATTATTGTAATATTGTTGTGTGACAAGGACGTTGGTATTGCGGTTATGAAGAGGTTGTTGGAATGTTGTCAAGTCGTGGGACTTAGGTTCTTGTCTTTGTTGTTGCCTCGTTTCCATGGTGATGGTTCGAGTGCGAGTGGCTAATTCCTTGTGGGGAATTAGGGGAGTGTTACCTTTGGTGAGGGTAACGATCTTGTTGCGTTTCGGTTCAAGAGTGAACCTGTGTGGTCGTAACTTGTGTATTCTTTGAGTTGTGAGTTGGTCGTCAAGTGCATTGTATGGGCATTGCATCTTGTCGTTGTGGTTGTTGCCGTTGTCGTGTCGTTGTTGTTGTTGTTGTTAGCAAGGTGGTTTGTTAGTTTGTGCTATTCGTGGTGTGCCTTTTGTTGGCATGTTAGTTTGTTGGTCGGATGCGAGAGTCGTATCCGGAGTTGATCGTCTCAGTTATATTTTCGAGGACGAAAATGTCTAAGTGGGGGAGAATTGTAACGCCCCGATTTGTTTAATTGTATTTATTTATTTCATCTATGTGAATTTTGTGAAATGTGTGAATTTATTGTATTTTACCTGCTAATTGAGCTAATTGGTTAATTTCTCTGATAGATAAAATATTTGTATTAAATTATTATTTCTTTTCAACTTTTATTTCCCGAAATATATTTCATCGGTATGTTTATGTTTTATCGCGTTTGGAGAGCATTTGCGAGATATTTGAGTGTAGGGGTATTTTGGTATTTTTAGGGGTTAGATATTTGTTAGTATTAGAAAGAAAGAAAAAGAAAAGAGAGAAAAAGTAAGGGAGAGAAAGAAAAGGAGAAGAAAGAAAAGAGAGAAGAGGAAAAAGAGGAGAAAGAGGAAAACTCGGGGAAAGCTCCGTTTCAAGCACGATTAATCGGGTAAGGGTGAGAAGTTTCAATTATATCTTGCTTGTATATGTATATGTGTTGTTTGTGTATATGTTTTGGTTGTTTTTACAATGTTTTCCTTATTGATAATTTGATGAATAGTTGATAGAAATCGATATAAATCGCGTTGTATGATTACACTGTGTTTAGGAACAATTGATGGTACTTATTTTGCGGTTAAAAATTGATTTGGGGATGAAAAATGGGATTTTTGGGTGAAAATTCGTAACAGCAACGCAGCAGGAATAATTATGGGTTTCGCTGCCCATACGCGTATGGGACAGGGCAATACGCGTATGGGACAGGGCAATACGCGTATGGGGTAGGGCAATACGCGTATTGGTTAGGGCAATACGCGTATGGAAAGGAAGAAAAGTAGGCAATACGCGTATGGGGCTGGGCAATACGCGTATGGCTAAGGGAATACGCGTATGGCCAGCAAGGGTGCAGAATGTTGTCTTTTCGCGATTACTTTTCTTGTTAAGTCCGTAACTTTTGATCTGATTATCCGTTTTGAACGTTCTTTATATCGTTGGAAAGCTAATGAAATGTTCTTTCTTATTAAAATGATTTCGAGATTTTTGGCCAATTTAATTTTGTCGGGAATTTGGAATAGTGTCGTTTTGTCGACTTTTACCGTATTAATTGTGTGTAATTGATGTGTATCATGCAATGTGCTTTTGATATGGATATTGTATGACTTGTGTGAGGTTATATGACGTGAATGCATGTGATGACATGTTGTGATGATGGTTTGTGGCCTAAGGGCAAGTTAATGCAATGTGTTGTGTTTGGTTGTAAATGCATGATTATGGTTGCATATATGTGTGAAGATGCATTTGATTGTCATGAGTCCTTGTATGCCAAGCATCATGATATGCATCTTGTGATGTCGTGTGCCCTAGTGGGTGTGAGCGACGAATCGATTCCAGAGGGAATCCGCTATAACTTCGTGTGCCCATGTGGAGTGTGAGCGATGATTATAGACGATCGTGTGCCCGTGTGGGGTGTGATCGACCGGGTCGTGTGCCCGTGTGAGGTGTGAGCGATCCATAAACGTCGTGTGCCGTATGGGGTGTGAGCGACGGGGAACATCGTATGCCCGATGGGGAGTTACATTAAGTAACGAGCGATGATTCCAATAGTTCCTGAGTGAACTAGTGATGAGATTGATGGATGGATGGTACCGCATATGCATTGCATTGAGTCATTGTGTCGGTCTCTATGCATTTTCATAAATCATGAATGGATTGATTATGTGTGGAAATTGTGCATTGATTTGTTATGTGTTGAGATTGTGATAGTATTGGTAATTTCATGTGCATATGTGATAAATGCATTGGTTGTGGATAATATGTTTTTTTGCATAGACATATGCTATGTGATGTGTGATGTGTTTCTATATGTGATGACTTGGTATGCCTTATGTGCATATACGTGATTATGTTGGATAATTGATATAGGTTATGTATTTGTGACATGCTATATGTATTGGTGTGTGATAAGTGTGGTGAGAATAACTATGCATGTGAATTGTTATGTATTTGCATATGATTATGCAATCTTGATTTAGTTGTTATTTCTCACCCTTCTGCTGTGGTTTATTGCTCTATGAGGCAATTGCAGATTAGTAGTCTTGGAGGCTTTTGTGAAGATTAGTTCTCCATTCTTTTGTTGGTATGTCTGCTCTGATACGTAGCACGGGAGTCGGGGAAACGCTTTTGTGATATATATGTATACGTTTGTTGAATATATTTTGCATTAACCTTGTATGAATATTTTGCTATTATAAAACAATTTATTTTTTAAAACAAGTCAGTTATGGATCTTTCCGCTTTATTCCATAATTGACCTTCATTTTATATGGAAAAAGTTTCCCCTTTGAGGGTATTCTATTTTGTGCTATGTATCAAATTTATGAGCAGGGATGATGTTTCCTTTCTATTGTGGTGGCATCCCTGTTTCTGTCGGAAAAATAAATTTTTATTTACTCTGATTTATTTATGTATTATTTATTCGCGATGGGAATTGGGGTGTTACATCATATACTTGTAGCAATCGGATTCCATTGTCAACCAATAATATCCTGCCCTCAGAATTTTTCTCGCCATTGTGTGTCCTTGAATGCCAAAGGATCCTTCGTGAATTTCTTTTATCAGCATGTTTGCTTCTGGTCTGTCTACCCATCGGAGCAAGACCATGTCAAAATTTCTCTTATAGAGGAAGAAGTTACCTGCCAATCTTCTGAGAGTTTTCCTATCTTTTCTTGATGCCCCTGGTGGGTACTCTTGTTTCTAAAGGATGCTTTTGATATCGTGATACCAAGGTTTGTCGTCTATGATTGCTTTAATCGCGAAGATGTACGCGGGCCGTTCTTGGCGCATTATGTCAATCTTAGGTATGTCGTTCCATTGACCTACACTAATCATGGAAGAGAGAGTGGCTAATGCATCAGCCATGTGATTCTCTTCACGAGGGATATGGTGAAACTCGATTCTGTTGAAGAATGGTAACAACCTTCTCGCATAGTCTTTGTAAGGAATCAGTCCTGATTGGTATGTGTTCCAATCTCCTTTGGTCTGATTGACAACCAAGGTTGAGTCTCCATACACATCCAAGTTCTTGATCCTTAAGTCGATCGCTTCATCGAGACCCATGATACAAGCTTCGTATTCGGCCTCGTTGTTTGTACACTTGAATGTCAGTTTAGCAGTGAAAGGAATATGGGTACCCTGAGGTGTTATGATGATTGTCCCAATTCCGTTTCAATAATGATTGACAACTCCATCAAAGATTAGTCCCCATTGGGAACCTGGTTCTGGCCCTTCACTGGGTAGTGGTTCATCGTAATATTTCATTTTCAAGTACATGACATCTTCGTCTGGGAAGTCAAATCCGACTGATTCTCGATCGTCAATCGGTTTATGAGTCAAATGATCGGCTAAAATACTTCCTTTGACGGCTTTCTGAGCATGGTACTCGATGTCGTATTCTGATAGCAACATCTGCCAACGAGTTATCCTTCCCGTGAGAGCAGGTTTTTCAAAGACATACTTGATTGGATCCATTTTGGAGGTTAACCAAGTAGTGTGATAAATCATATACTGGCGAAAACGTTTGGCTGCCCAAGCCAGAGCACAGCAAGTTTTCACAAGCATAGTATCTTGAGTTTCACAGTCGGTAAATTTCTTGCTCAAATAGTAGATGGCAAACTCTTTCCTTTTGGTTTCGTCTTGTTGGCCAAGTACACAGCTCATAGAGTCTTCCAAGACTATTAAATACATGATCAGCGGTCTCCCCTCCACTGGAGGTGATAGGATATATGGATTCAACAGATACTCCTTGATACTGTCGAAGGCGGTTTGGCAGTCTTCTGTCCAAACGCAGTCCTGATTCTTTTTGAGTAATTTGAAAATTGGCGCGCATGTCGCGGTCATTGTAAGACCCTAATTTTTACCCCTAAGATTTCGCACATTTTCATTTGCATCTCATACCACAAACAATATCACAATCTTTGTTTCTCCTGAGCATCTGTATACTATTTTTACTTGATTCATTACTTGTTTCTGTTTACTAACCTCTAACCAAAATACCAAAAATTTGCTACAGTTTCTCTCTCTGTGTATTGTGCAGGTTTCTCAAAGACAAGGGCATAATTTCAAGTCAAATGTGGTTGTTCGTTCAAGATCCAGTTTAGATGAGTGTTTGTCCTAATCTTGGTCAAATTATCAAGAGATTGCTTCAAGTGCAAGTTATCTGTTTCAGTGGGCTATTTCTCAAGCAGTGACTGTCAAGTTGTTGTGTAGTGATGTCCATCAAGTTCATATGAGTTCACCAGTCCAGATTGTGTTCATCTGTGGATTTATTTTCTCAGATAACTGATTCAGACAAGTTCAAACAGATTCAAATGGTTATTGTTCAGTTGTAGTTTGTTCTTTGGTAGTTGTGTTGCATCAGAGGCTTGCAAAAAAGTCGAGATTGGTTTTGGGCTAAAAAAATAGAGTTTGTTTATCTGTTCACTTATCCATTATCCAAATCCATTATCAACCCATATTCATTTTTCTAAATCCAATTACCTTATCCATATCTACTTTTCATAGTCCATTATGAACCAACTATCCATTTTTTCCATCATTCTAAACCATTTATATATTTCTTTCCCATTTCCATTTCATTTTTTGTTCAAAATCCATTTCTTTATCCAAATATCCAATTCATAAAAATTCTAATCCAAAAATCCATTTATAAATCCATTTTCTTTCCTAAGCTATTCATATCCATTTTCTAACCCATTTTCAATTAAAAAAAAAACATGTTCTAATTTCCAATAAATTTTTTTTCTCTAAACCAATTTAATTCCAAAAACTACATATTTTAACAAATAATTGTCATCAAAGCCCATCATATCATCAAAAATCTACATAGAAATAAACGGCCCATTTACAATAATAAAAAAAAAAAAGCTTCATGAAGCCATAATCCAACACGGCCCATCTTCATTTTAATGATTGAATGCTACCAACAGGCCATGAGTAAAATACAAGTCATGAAGAAATTCACACAAGCCACTTGAAACTGCTACTACCAGCTTCTAAGCCATTTCAAACTTCAAACTACCACACACAAAGCCTTCACGCCGTGACATTAGCTGCAAGCCATATGAAAAAACAAGCTGCTACAAGTTGTACAAGACAATCCTACCAAGCCATCCAGCCCACAATCAAGCTGTCACTGCATCAACTGAAAACGAACTGAGCTACAAAACGACAACACCACTGCAGCAAATGAATTCAAAGAAAAAAACGCACAGCCTTCGCATCAAAATGGCGCAAGCATCAAGTGAACAAAATCTCAAAACGACACACACTTCAAACGCAGCAGTAAGTCACGCGATACATCGCTCAAAACGCAAGGAAAATTCAGAAATGACAAACAATTTTTTAGAGCTTCAAAATCAGATCAACTCACTTCAATCCCTCTATAAATACAAGTCGTTCCCATTCAATTCACCAAGCTTGAATAAGCCATGAAATCTCTGCAAAAATCAATTCCAAAACCTAGCTTCAATTAACTTTTCATTTTCACTTTTACCTTCTTCAATAACCATACCCTGCAGAAAAATTCACAAAAAAATAAAAGCCAATCCAACTTCAACAATCCTCTATCATCAACATCGATCTCAACAATAAATCAACAACAATTCTGCATCTCACAAATTCGCCTCATCGCACACCTTCATCAAATCAACAAAGTTTGCAATTCAACACAATCTACAACGCAACCACAACTTCATTTTCATGGTGGTTCAGAAGAAGAAAGAGAGGAATTGAAGTGATTCACACCATTTTTTGACGGTAGGGAAGCTTTACTGTCGAATTTTTGCGATTTTGATTCGGACGAATAAGACTTTGATACATGAAATTGGTTGTGGATTTGAGAAGAATGTTCAATTTCGATTGTAACCATGTAATTTTCGTGTCCCGTCGTAGAGCTTCGAAGTGTCAACCATGGCGATGAACAGTGATGGTGATTCCTTTCCTACGATGGAGAAGATGACTTCATCTTCCCTTTTTGGCTGATTTGCATTGAGAATTTCCCTTTTTATTTTTTCTTTTTTAATTGTATTTTTTATTTTTTTATTTTTAAATTCAATTAAAACTTTGGGCTTAGCCCGTTAGAAGTTTTTACTAGACACCACCCCCTCTTTCTAATTCAAACCTCCCTCCTTTTGTTTTTTTTTTAATTTTTCTTTCATATCTTTTAATAAAAAATTTTCTTACTAATTTTCTCTTTTTTTAATGGTTTCAAATTTAGATTTTAATTTTTCTCTTCTATTTTGTACCTTAATGTCTTTTAATTTTCTTTTCACTTTTATTGAATTCCATTTAGAAAAATCTTTAAAAAATATTTTAGTGTTCATTTTAATTTTTCTTTTTGATATTTTTGTTGATTGTTGGTGGATCATAAATGTTAGATCCACTTTTCTTAATCTCTTTTCTTTTTGATCGATGAAAGTCTAAGAGATCTTGGAATTTCTTCGTTGAATTTCGATCAAGACTAGATCGTTACCATATTTCTTTTCGTGCGGTATTGCTTTTAAATGACGATTTACATATCGTTCATCTAGCATGTATTAGCACAAAGATCTATTTACCGACCTCATTGTAGGGTAATTACTCCATAAATTACTCGGCGATTGCTTAACATAGCGGAATATTTGTCCCGTATCGGAAAACCATCAAGAATGATTGATTATTTATCTTTTGGTTCAAAACTTATGAAACTTGTTGTTTGGAGGCTTTGGTCTTATCAATCCTCTAATGAGTTCTCATTAACCTTGACCTAAGTGCAATTATTCAATTATTATTGATCACTTACTCTAACAAATAATCACTAACTTACTAACAATACTATTGTACTAATCTTTTACAATTCCTTCTTGCTCCTTATCTCTTTTACTTTTATGCTTCATTTTTATCATTTCATATCATGTTTATGCTTCCGCAATTTTTCCTTTGTTCGTTGGACATATGTTTATGCTTCCGCAATTTTTCCTTTGTCCGTTTGACACATGTTTATGCTTATGCCTTTTTGTCTTTGTCCACTTGGACCAAAAACATTAATAAAGGCCAAAACCTCTAAAAAACATGTGCTTCTAATCTTGGACTATGGTTACTATCCTTTGCAATGGACATGGAGTTTTGCACCTAGACCTTGGACGTCAATGCTATTCTTGAATCCTTGGACTTAGACTTTGGACATCCAATGCAATTCTTGGAACCTTGGACTTAGAACTAGGACCTTTCTCCCTTTGCTTTGGAATTATGGTTCGAAGACTTTGAAGCTTACTTGTGTGGTTAGGCTATTCTTATCCTTAGCTTTTACTTTATGCTTTAGGATAGTCACTTCTTCTCCACCGTATTCTTCAATTTTCAAAACTCTCTCCCTTTTTCAAAACATTCTTGATTTCAAACTATCACCTCTTTCATAATCAAACCTTGACTTTGTCAAGTTGATTTTACGCTTTTCTTTTCATTTCTTAACAAATGCTAAACTACATAAGCATATTGACACCTTTTTCAAAAGACTTTAAAAAAAAAACATCAAACTCATTAAACTCATTTTGTGCCCTCGTGCACTTTTCCTTTAACTTTTTTTCATAGGTTTAGACATGATTCCTTTCTTCAAGCGGAATTATTCGCTTAGAAATGACGACTTGTCTTTACATTTAAAATCAACCAAAACAAACAAATTTCATTCTTTGTAACACGGACTACGGGGTTTTGATCCTACATTGCACATCGTGAGTACGTAGGCATGAGGCGACAAGTCTCTCCAAACACAAAATCTTAAAAACAATTTCTCTTCTCATCTCCACAATCACTTTTCAAGCAAACTTTTTCAGACCAAAAGCGGTAGATATTTCAAAGGGCTCCTATGGAGTACTATAGACGTTTTGGGTGCTAACACCTTCCCATTGCGTAACCAACCCCCCTTATCCAGACTCTCTTCAATTGTTCTTGTTGTAGAGCTTGTGTAGGTTTTGTTCGCCCTTTTTCCTTTCCTTTTTGGATAAAATAAAAGTGCGGTGGCGACTCTTGTTTTTCGAGTTAAGTTAATCAATAGCTTACACTCACGATTTTGCCGCTACAGGAAAAATGGCGACTCTGCTGGGGACAGATTGACCTCTTGCTGGTCCATCCCTTTGGGGGGTTTAGTCTACTTTGATTTATTTACTGCTTTTTGCCTGATTTGCTTGTTACTTGCTTGTTCTGTTTGGAAATTCTTCTGTGTGGTGAGATAAGCCCAATACCCAAGCTTGAGCGTACACCTAAGACTAGGGTGGAAAGTAGTGTGACTTGTGTGGCATTTGGCCAGACTTAGTATACACGAAAACTCCACATCCAGACGAGGTTTTCTTTGGTAATGTTCTATCCTACGCATTGGTGCAGATGATGGAATGTAACCTGGAAAACTGTCGACTCTGGCGACCATTCCCGAGGACTCAGTTGAGGCACTCCTCCCAAGAGGTAGTAATGGCAAACTAGAAATGGCAAACCCGTTATGCTTCTTAATCCGAGGACCCGAAGCTGAGGACTTTAGAACCGTTAACCCATCTTGGCCTTATTAGAACGTGGTGCGGTGGCTATTCAGGTGCAAACTTGAATCAGTTGTTACGCGATACCACACTCAGATGAGACTCTCTTGAGAATATTATTGACTACCAAGTAGTTGGGAAATCGATAATATCTGAAAGATGGGTTGTAGACTCTGGGAACTTCTTTAGAACCTTGTTCGGTAGGTGTTATACCCTTAGTACATACCTTTGTGGGTTGGTTCTTAATCTTGACTTCATGCTCGTGACTCGAACCTTTGAACCTGTGTGCTTTGAGTGATCTTGTTTGTGGTTATTGCATCCATGCACTCTTGCATCCATGAGCATACATATGCATTCTTCCCAGTTACCTCAGAAACTCATTTCAATTGTCTCCTTCTTCAGTTATCTGTTCACCATCAAGCCGTTTCCTCAACACAACTACGAAAATAGAGCTGCTGTCAGATTGAGAATGGAAAACCAAGAACAACACAATGCCGAAGTTAGAATGGAAATTGATGAGTTAAAGGCCGACATGACCAAACTCACAGAAATGCTGCAAGTTCTGATTGCTAGAGGCGAACCACCTCAGAGGACTGTGATTGTTGAAACTTCAACTGCTGTTGTTGACCCTCCACTGACTCAGCAACCAGCTTCTACTTGGCCAAAATTTGGGTTACCTCCGAATTACTCGCCACCCTTTATAACTACTCATGTGTTTGTCTCACCAGTATCTTCAGCTCCATTATTCACTGAACCTCAGCCTGTTGTGCATTCTGTTGCTCAAGTTATTCCTGAGAATCCTTTCGTGTACCATACTGCTGGTCCACAATCTGAAATTCAGGGAGAACCTGGATACATTGAAGAAATCAGAGAGCAATGGCAAACTCTAGACAAAAGGATAAGAGCCGTGGAAGGAAGTGATGTCTTTAGTGCTGCTGCAATGGACATGTGCTTGGTTTCCGACTTGGTTATTCCAGCAAAATTCAAAACTCCTGATTTTGAGAAGTACAAGGGGAACACCTGTCCTAGAACCTACTTGGTGATGTACTGCCGCAAGATGGCTGCTCATGCCAAAAATGACAAACTGCTCATTCACTGTTTCCAAGACAGCTTGAGCGGGGCTTCAATGAAATGGTATATGGGACTTGATAAGAATTGTATCCAAATCTGGATGGACTTGTCTGATGCTTTCTTAAAGAAATATAAGTATAATTTGGACATGGCACCTGACCTTCGCCAATTGCAAAACATGTCTCAGAAAGAAAAAGAATCCTTTAAGGAGTACGCTCAGTGCTGGAGAGAGCTAGCTGCTCAAGTGGAACCACATTTGGCTGAAAAGGAATTGACTGGATTGTTCATGGACACTCTTCAGCCACTCTTTTAGGAAAAGATGATAGGAAGTGTATCATCTGGTTTTGCTGACCTAGTCACTATTGGAGAAAGACTAGAAGAAGGTTTCAAGAAAGGAAAGATTGCTAATGCTGAAGCCTTTAGTGGTGCTAAAAAGTATGCTGGGAATTTTCAAAAGAAAAAGGATGGTGATACCCATGCTGTTTCAGTTGAAAGGAAACCTCGTCACAGACAACAATATGTAGCTGCAGTTGCTCCTGTTGTTAATGCTCAACCAGTTCAAGTTCCTCGTTGGGCTGTTAGACAAA
Organism: Lathyrus tuberosus; assembly: GCA_022829125.1. NCBI lineage: Eukaryota > Viridiplantae > Streptophyta > Magnoliopsida > Fabales > Fabaceae > Lathyrus > Lathyrus tuberosus. The sequence goes on from JALAZF010000343.1 coordinate 2,919,885, forward strand.
ATCAGAATCGCAATATGGTTAACTTTGATCCTATCCCGATGTCTTACACTGAGCTGTATCCATGTCTTGTTTAGAAAGGCTTGATTACAACGAGGGATCTACCTCCTCCTCCAAATCCTCTCCCAGCTGCCTATAGGGCTGATCTTCACTGTGAGTTCCGTCGAGGTGGGGCAGGCCATAACTTGGAAGGTTGCTATGCATTGAAATCTAGAGTACAAGAATTGGTGAACTCAAAGATTCTGACTGTTCTTGATGATAATCCCAATGTTGTCAACAATCCTTTTCCAGAGCATGCTAAGTGAAGTTTGAGTCAGTTCAAACGGATCATCTCCTAAAGCCAGTGTTTCAGACAAGACAGCTCATCCTTGCTGCTGATTAGTCACTAGGCCTTGTTTCTTTCTGTTTTCATTTTTCTTTGATTGTACTGTTTGCTTTCGAACTTTATTTGTACTTTCATGGCAATTTCAATGAAATGAGCATTGCAATGTTTTGATTCAATTCATTTATATCCAATGTGGGCATCTTTATGCTTTCATTTTCACAAAACAAAAATATATCTCCTGTTCACTTTCTTTATCAAACTTTTGTTTATGCAAAGATTGGAGGGAGGATGATGAAAGCGAAATACCTAAAATTGCTGAACTGTATGCTTTCAATTCAAAACATGGTTGATGATATACATGCATTGTTTCAACTCCCAAACACTGGAGAAATAAGGAAGTTAATCCTTTGTTAACCCCTTTGAGCCTAGAAGTTAGAGTTTATTTCTATACGAAAAAACCCGCTATCTTAACCTGGGGATGGGTAGTTCTCAGTTAATTTGACTGTGCATGCAAGACACCTTTCAATAAAGGTTGCAATCAAAAGCTTTCCTTCGTACACATCAAAGAAGTGTCGAAGATGTCTTTAAAATCAAAAGCCAGTGATGGTTCACTGTAATCATTAAGCCAGGCAGTCACTATCTTTCAAAAAAAAAATGAAAATGAAAAAATTCAAAATAAAAGCCCGCTAAGTCAAAATCTATGAAGGGGACTTAGGCAAAAATTGGGGCATCCCGCTGACTGTAAAGTCAAATGACACAGTTCAGGCAAAAGTTAGGGATAACAAAATAAAAATCAAGAGGTTACCAAAATCCTCAAAGACAAAATGAGTTGACTGAGGTCCTCATCAAAAATAACAAAATGTTGTAAGAAAGAGTGACTGCCATCTCAAAAATACCTTGGCCCTTGAGCCATCATCATAACAGGGTTGCAATTCCAAAATCACTTAGAACTTGAATGCATAATTTGAGTTAACTGAGCATAGGACTGGAGATCATCACGAAGAATGGGTTGGGTACAAATAAACTTTGAGCCTATATCCTTTATTTCAAAAACCGTGAACCAGACCATGTTACAACCTTCAAAAGACCTAATTGAAGCCAGGTTTCTTTTGAAAGCATACTACTGCAAGGTTGCGTAAACTGACTCCTATGTTTGTTGCCAATCATTTGCTTTGATGTCTTACCTTTTCTTTCACTTTCATCTTTACATGTCCAAACCGCCGTGTTTTGACAAGTGTTTCATTTGTTTTACATCAATACTATTATTCCAAAAATTGATTTTTTATTTCAAAATTGCATTGAGCTTTGCATTAAAATTACCATGTTTGTTTGAATAATCCTATTTGCAGGTAAACTTTCCTTATCAAGAAATTTCAAATAGTTAAGAAACTTGGTCAGTGGTCCTATCAGGGGCACATTACTTCCAAAGCCTGTTGTGAATCAATTCAAGATTTATTGCTCAGTGCAAGTTATTCTCAGAATTGGTTAACCAGAAGATCTCTTTCAAGACCCATACTGAGTGTAGCCTTCTCAACTCTCATTTCAAGAACTGAAGCCATGATCAGTCCATCCCCAACAATAGTCAAGCTGAAGCTATGATCAGTTTATACTCAGCAATCATTTCAAGAATTGAAGCCATGATCAGTTCATTCTTCACCTGCAGCAGTCAAACTGAAGCTATGATCAGTTTATTTTCATCAGTCAATCAATCTGGGGCAATCTTCTTCAAGAATCCTCAAGATGTCTTTCCTCAAAAGACCATCAGCCTGATACAATTCATAAGAGTGACAGAGATGTGTTCAACATCTTCTCTCCAAGAAGAGTGGGCAGTGTTCCCTGTGTTGAGGAATCAGAGTTCCATTCTTCCCTCACAAAAGAGTCTATCTTAGTTGTCTCAATCATCTACATTGCATACATAAATCATTCATCTATCATACATAGAAAGATTTTCATATCTCGAAGTGTACTTCGCGCTCATATGCATTTTTCCGAGGTCCCGTTGCTTTCAACATCTTACCTTGTGATCAAAGTCCAACTTACTTGGCACTTACCAAAACTTTTACCTGCCTTTTCATTCAGTGCCATTCTTGAATGTTGTCGTTTACCTGTCTGCTTTCTTTCCAGTGCTATTCCTGGATGTTGTTGTTTCCCTGTGCATCTATTGTTGTTCTTAGATGTTTGTTTTCTTTCATTCCAGTGCTATTCCTAGATCTTTATATTTTTTTGCTCCAGTACCATTCTTGGATATATGCCTCTTGTTTCTCCAGTACCATTCCTGGATGTCTGTCTCTTTTGATCTCCAGTGTCATTCCTGGATATCTTGTTCCTCTTGTTTCTCCCAGTGCTATTCCTGGAAGTTTTGCCTCTCTTCTATAATCCCCACCAGATTTGCTTGGATATCTTTCAGTGTCATTCCTGAAAATTTTATCTGTTCGTTCAGTGCCATTCCTGAATGAGTTTTCTCTTTTGCATTCAGTGCCATTCCTGGATGAGTTTTCTCCTTGCGTTCAGTGCCATTCCTGAATGTAGTGATTTACCTTTACTTTCAGTGCCATTCCTGAAAGTCTTATCTGTTCATTCAGTGCCATTCCTGAATGTAGTGATTTACCTTTACCTTTCAGTGTCATTCCTGAAAGTCCCTGCTCACTTTATTTAGTGCCAGTCTTGGATATTGAGAACTCTTTTTATCCAATGCCATTCTTGGATACTTCTAATTTTTCAGAACTTTTCTCACTTCATTCAATGCCATTCTTGGATGTTGAGATTACTTTTGTCCAATGCCATTCTTGGACACCTTTTCCCCAGCCAAGTCCAATGCTATTCTTGGATATCTATGATTGTTTAACCTTGCCATCCAATGCCATTCTTGGATGTCCCAAGTGAAATTGTTCAAATGGAATTTTGTTTATATCCAATGCTATTCTTGGATGACTCTGATGCTTGTTGTTGCCCCATTCAATGCCATTCTTGAATGTTGTAGTTCCCTCCATCCAATGCTATTCTTGGATGATGTTGTTGCTTTTAACAGAAACTTTCTTATTGTTTGTCCAATTCTATTCTTTGACATCTTTTGGCATACTCTTTGTCTCATTCGTAGTTTCTATCCAATGCTATTCTTGGATGTCACTACTCGTCTTCCAGGGTCTTGTCCCTCTCTTTCCAACTATTGATGGATACCTCTTGTCACCTTGACAGATCTCCAGAAATAGCTTGTGTTCCCTGGCGTGTCTTTTCACGCCGTCTCTCTCAATTTACCATAAATCCTTTGTTTCAAGTTTCCCCGCAGTCTGTTTCATCCTTTGCATTCATATCATCTTGTGGCATCTTATGGCTAAAAATTTGGTTTTCTATATTTAAGTATCTTCAATCTTATTGAGACGAAGTTTTTAACCTTCATATCTCCTGATAGAAGAAACTTAAATAGGGGCAGCTATAAGACCCTAATTTTTACCCCTAAGATTTCACACATTTTCATTTGCATCTCATACCACAAACAAGATCACAATCTTTGTTTCTCCTGAGCATCTGTATACTATTCTTACTTGCTTCATTACTTGTTTCTGTTTACTAACCTCTAACCAAAATACCAAAAATTTGCTATAGTTTCTCTCTCTGTGTATTGTGCAGGTTTGTCAAATACAAGGGCATAATTTCAAGTCAAATGTGGTTGTTCGTTTATGATCCAGTTCAGATGGATGTTTGACCTAATCTTGGTCAAATTATCAAGAGATTACTTCAAGTGCAAGTTATCTATTTCAGTGGGCTATTTCTCAAGCAGTGATTGTCAAATTGTTGTGTGGTGATGTCCATCAAGTTTATATGAGTTCACAGTCCAGATTGTGTTCATCTGTGGATTTATTTTCCCAAATAACTGATTCAGACAAGTTCAAACAGATTCAAATGGTTATTGTTAAGTTGTGGTTTGTTCTTTGGTAGTTGTGTTGCATCAGAGGCTTGCGAAAAAGTCGAGATTGGTTTTGGGCTAAAAAAAATAGAGTTTGTTTATCCGTTCACTTATCCATTATCCAAATCCATCAAATCCATTATCAACCCATATTCATTTTTCTAAATCCAATTACCTTATCCATATCCACTTTTCATAGTCCATTATGAACCAATTATCCATTTTTTCCATCATTCTTTTATATATTTCTTTCCCATTTCCATTTCATTTTTTGTTAAAAATCCATTTCTTTATTCAAATATCCAATTCATCAAAACTCTAATCCAAAAATCCATTTATAAATCCATTTTCTTTCCTAAGCTATACATATCCATTTTCTAACCCATTTTCAATTAAAAAAATAATTTCCAATCAATTTTCTTTCTCTAAACCAATTTAATTCCAAAAACTACACATTTTACCAAATAATTGTCATCAAAGCCCATCATATCATCAAAAATCTACATAGAAATAAAAGGCCCATTTACAATAAAAAAAAGAAGCTTCATGAAGCCATAATCCAACACGGCCCATCTTCATTTTCATGATTGAATGCTACCAACAGGCCATGAGTAAAATACAAGTCATGAGGAAATTCACACAAGCCACTTGAAACTGCTTCTACCAGCTTCTAAGCCATTTCAAACTTCAAACTACCACACACAAAGCCTTCACGCCGTGACATTAGCTGCAAGCCACATGAAAAAAACAAGCTGCTACAAGTTGTGCAAGACAATCCTACCAAGCCATCCAGCCCACAATCAAGTCGTCACTGCATCAACTGAAAACAAACAGAGCTACAAAACGACAACACCACTGCAACAAATGAATTCAAAGAAAAAAATGCACAACCTTCGCATCAAAATGACGCAAGCATCACGTGAACAAAATCTCAAAACGACACACACTTCAAACGCATCAGCAAGTCACGCGATACATCGCTCAAAATGCAAGGAAAATTCAAAAACGACAAAAAAAATTTCAGAGCTTCAAAATCAAATCAACTCACTTCAATCCCTCTATAAATACAAGTCGTTCCCATTCAATTCACCAAGCTTGAATAAGCCAAGAAATCTCTGCAAAAATCAATTCCAAAACCAAGCTTCAATTAACTTTTCATTTTCAATTTTACCTTCTTCAATAACCAGACCCTGCAGAAAAATTCACAAAAAAATAAAAGCCAATCCAACTTCAACAATCCTCTATCATCAACATCGATCTCAACAATAAATCAACAACAATTCTGCATCTCACAAATTCGCCTCATCGCACACCTTCATCAAATCAACAGAGTTTGCAATTCAACACAATCCACAACGCAACCACAACTTCATTTTCATGGTGGTTCAGAAGAAAGAGAGGAATTGAAGTGATTCACACCATTTTTTGAAGGTAGGGAAGCTTTACCGTCGAATTTTTGCGGTTTCGATTCGGACGAATGAGACTTTGATACATGAAATTGGTTGTGGATTTGAGAAGAACGTTCGATTTCGATTGCAACCATGTAATTTTCGTGTCCCGTCGTACAACTTCGAAGTGTAAACCATGGCGATGAACAGTGGCGGTGATTCCTTTCCTACGATGGAGAAGATGACTTCATCTTCCCTTTTTGGCTAATTTGCATTAAGAATTTCCCTTTTAATTTTTTCTTTTTTAATTGTATTTTTTTTTTTTTTTTTTTTAATTCAATTAAAACTTTGGGCTTAGCCCGTTAGAAGTTTTTACTAGACACCACCCCCTCTTTCTAATTCAAACCTCCCTCCTTTTGTTTTTTTTTTAATTTTTCTTTCATATCTTTTAATAAAAAAAATTCTTACTAATTTTCTCTTTTTTTAATGGTTTCAAATTTAGATTTTAATTTTTCTCTTCTATTTTGTTCCTTAATGTCTTTTAATTTTCTTTTCACTTTTATTGAATTCCATTTAGAAAAATCTTTAAAATATATTTTAGTGTTCATTTTAATTTTTCTTTTTGATATTTTTGTTGGTTGTTGGTGGATCATAAATGTTAGATCCACTTTTCTTCATCTCTTTTCTTTTTGATCGATGAAAGTCTAAGAGATATTGGAATTTCTTTGTTGAATTTCGATCAAGACTAGATCGTTACCATTTTTCTTTTCGTGCGGTATTGCTTTTGGATGACGATTTACATATCATTCATCTAGCATGCATTAGCATAAAGATCTATTGACCAGCCTCATTGTAGGGTAATTACTCCGTAAATTACTTGGCGATTTCTTAACATAGCGCAATATTTGTCCCGTATTGGAAAACCATCAAGAATGATTGATTATTTGTCTTTTGGTTCAAAACTTATGAAACTTGTTGTTAGGAGGCTTTGGTCTTATCAATCCTCTAATGAGTTCTCATTAACCTTGACCTAAGTGCAATTATTCAATTATTATTGATCACTTACTCTAACAACTAATCATTAACTTACTAACAATACTATTGTACTAATCTTTTACAATTCCTTCTTGCTCCTTATCTCTTTTACTTTTATGCTTCATTTTTATCATTTCATATCATGTTTATGCTTCCGCAATTTTTCCTTTGTCCGTTGGACATATGTTTATGCTTCCACAATTTTTCCTTTTTCCGTTGGACACATGTTTATGCTGATGCCTTTTTCTCTTTGTCCACTTGGACCAAAAACATTAATAAAGGCCAAAACCTCTAAAAAAATTGTGCTTCTAATCTTGGACTATGGTTACTATCCTTTGCAATGGACATGGAGTTTTGCACCTAGACCTTGGACTTCAATGCTATTCTTGAATCCTTGGACATAGACTTTGGACATCCAATGCAATTCTTGGAACCTTGGACTTAGAACTAGGACCTTTCTCCCTTTGCTTTGGAATTATAGTTCGAAGACTTTGAAGCTTACTTGTGTGGTTAGGCTATTCTTATCCTTAGCTTTTACTTTATGCTTTAGGATAGTCACTTCTTCTCCACCCCATTCTTCAATTTTCAAAACTCTCTCCCTTTTTCAAAACTTCTTGATTTCAAACTATCACCTCTTTCATAATCAAACCTTGACTTTGTCAAGTTGATTTTACGTTTTTCTTTTCATTTCTTAACAAATGTTAAACTACATAAGCATATTGACACCTTTTTCAAAAGACTTAAAAAAAACATCAAACTCATCAAACTCTTTTTGTGCCCTCGTGCACTTTTCCTTTAACTTTTTTTCATAAGTTTAGACATGATTCATTTCTTCAAGCGAAATTATTCACTTAGAAATGACAACTTGTCTTTACATTTAAAATCAACCAAAACAAACAAATTTCATTCTTTGTACCACGAACTACGGGGTTTTGATTCTACATTGCACATCGTGGGTATGTAGGCATGAGGCGACAAGTCTCTCCAAACACAAAATCTTAAAAACAATTTCTCTTCTCATCTCCATAATCACTTTTCAAGCAAACTTTTTTAGACCAAAAGCGGTACATATTTCAAAGGGCTCCTATAAAGTACTATAGACGTTTTGGGTGCTAACACCTTCCTATTGCGTAACCAACCCCCTTATCCAGACTCTCTTCACTTGTTCTTGTTGTAGAGCTTGTGTAGGTTTTGTTCTCCCTTTTTCCTTTCCTTTTTGGATAAAATAAAAGTGCGATGGCGACTCTTGCTTTTCGAGTTAAGTTAATCAATAGCTTACACTCACGATTTTGCCGCTACAGTCATGAGGAATATGAATCTGGAAATGTAGTTCAAACATCCCAGGAATCCTCTGACTTATTTTTCAGTCTTTTGAGAAGGCATTTCTTGAATGGCCTTGACCTTGTCAGGATCAACCTCAATTCCTTTCTGGCTGACAATGAACCCTAAAAGTTTCCCTGAACGGACACCGAATGTGCACTTGTTGGGATTCAAGCAGAGTTTGTACTTTCTCAGACGCTCGAATAGTTTTGACATGTGGGTTACATGCTCTTCTTCTGTCTTAGATTTGGTAATTATATCATCGACATACACTTCTATTTCTTTGTGTATCATGTCATGAAATAGAGTAGTTATGGCCCTTTGATAGGTTGTCCCGACGTTCTTCAGACCGGACGAAATTACCTTGTAACAAAAAGTGCCCCATGGGTTGATGAATGAAGTTTTCTCCATATCTTTCGGCGCCACTTTGATTTGATTATAGCCCAAGAATCCATCCATGAAGGAGAATACTTTGAACTTTGTTGTACTGTCGACCAGCATGTCAATGTACGGTAAGGGAAAGTCATCCTTTGGACTGGCTTTGTTCAGGTCCCTGCAGTCTACACGTATTCTGACCTTTCCATCCTTTTTTGGCACTGGTACTATGTTGGCTAACCACTGAGGATATTGTGATGTGGCGAGGAAACCCGCGTCAATCTGTTTTTGTACTTCCTCTTTGATTTTGATGGCCATGTCCGGGTGAGTCCGTCTTAGTCTTTGTTTTACTGGCGGACATTCTGATTTTAACGGTAAATGATGTTCCACGATGCTGGTGATAGGACCAAGTGAATACATCGGGAAATTCTTTGAGAAGCTTTATCAAACTTTCTTTGATAGTTGAACTGAGTAGTGTCCCAATCTTGACTTCTTTTCTCTCTTCTTCTGAACCCAAGTTAACCATTTCCAACAACTCTTTGTGGTATTCAGTGGACCTTTCCTCCTGTCTGAGTAATCGGGAGAGCTCTTCTGGAATTTCTTCGTCATTTTCTTCTTCAGCCTCGAATACCGAGAATTCAAAGTTGGGAGAAGGCATTGGATCCTATGTTTCAATGGGGTTTAAAACAAGCAATCTGCATGACGTGATGATTATTTTTAGAAGAGATAGAGAGAATGCAAGAGTGTGTGCAATGTATTTTCTGAAAACTGCTTGTTTTTATTATTTGAGTTATTTTTAGGATTACCATTTTCTGAAAAAGTGAAAAGAGAAAACAACAATAAATGTGGAAATTACAGAACGACGTTATTTTATTTATGATCTTGTCGATTTTTGAAACTACAGCCCTACAAAACAAAACTCAGTCGCTTTGCGCGAAGCGAAGAGAGACATTTATAGAAAGTGAGCCCTATCAAAACATCTGTTTCACCTGGGTAGAGTGAAAGGTTAAAACAAAGACGACAATTACTTAGACTTATGAATGACTTTCGGGACATCGACAGCAACCCATTGGCGGTGAACTCCTCGGTGAATCACAAAGTCTGGTGCCTTCCTTCTTGAATTGTCTTCAGAAATAACGCTGATTTCTGGTGGAGCAGGATCATTGGAATCTATCTCCTAGGCAGAGTTGTCGTAGGCGAACTCTTCTGTTGTATCTTGCACAGTATTTGCACTCTCAGATGGATCTCCCCATTCAGTGGGTTGGATGTCTTCGAGCCTGATACGAGAGCTTTCAGGAGCGCTGTACTTGACCATGAAGTCGTATTTACCACTCGGTTGTCCTAAGGTGTCCCATACTTCTTTGGAACTGGAGGAGTCATCCCTTTCAATGACGTTGACCTCGGGAAAAGCATAGTTAAGGAACTCTTGTCCTGCAATCTTTGTAAATTCATCATTGTATGGGATATCTTCAGAATGCCCTGAGTAATGAGCCCATGACTCGGTGGGGACGCATGTATTCCTTTCAATGATGCTCAGCGGATATGCATCGTTGGGATGACTCTTTTGCCCCAAGTCTCCTGGGTAGGCTGCCAGATAGGCAGGCCATCCATTGGGCTAGAGCTGTCAAAACGGGTAGCCCGGCCCTAAACAGGCCGGCCCTGGCGGGCCTCGGGCTTTTCCGGGCCGGGATCAAAAAACCCATTTTGAATATGGGCTCCTTTTTTACTACCCAGGCCCAGCCCTGTCTGGGCTGCGGGCTACCCAGTCCTAAAACGGGCCCGGCCCTAAACGGGCCCATTTTAAAAAAAAAATAAAAAATTCATTTTTTAAGTAATATATAATGTAATAGAAATTAATACTCATTTTAATATATAATGTTATAGAAATTAATACTCATTTTAATAATCTTAATGTAATATATTCATTTTAGAATACTGTAATGTAATATAATGTAATAGAAATTAATGTTCGGGTAGTCCCTAAAGTGTGTGTGGACCGAACCAAAGATGCACTAACACATTGTATCCAAATGTTTCTTGGGCCAAATTTATTTTTTAGGTCCAACTATATATATTTATTAATTTATATTATGGGCCAAATAGTTAAATTAATTCTTTTAAAAAAGGTTGTCGGGCTGGCGGGCTACCCATAGCCCATACGGGCCGGCCCATTTTTTTTCGGGCTTTTTCGGGCCGGGCTAAAAAAGGCCCGGAATAATATGGGCTTCAAAAATAAGGCCCAAGCCCTAACTTTTATCGGGCTCGGAGGGCCGGCCCATGGGCTTCGGCCCATTTTGACGGCTCTACATTGGGCCATAATAGTCATGGTAAAAGTTGTCTTTCATCAAAGTCTCCTCCTCTAATGAGTTTGGTGGAGCACAACATCCTTCCGGATCACAATCTCCGTACATCATTTTGACATCTGACCTCGATATATATCTCGGACGCTGTGCGGGATAGTAAAATGGCGTAGGCACCTCTCCCTGAGACATATAACTGTCCTTGTTAAGATAGGACTTCCACTCTTTATCTGTATCGGAGAAATCACCCTCGTTGATAGTATGTACTTCTTGAGACAATGGGTAAAGGAAACCTCCACTGTGGAAGAAGTTCTGAATGGGATGAAAACTTTCATCGTTAGTAGCAGTCTGGGTACAAGTTGAAGAAAAACTAAGACCTTTCTTTGTCTTGTTATCAGCAGGAATAACAAGCTGTCCCCATCCTTTGGCATTGTTACTTTTGATCACTTCGAGAGCATCTTTGTATGAGGAAATCAACGTTCCCTTTTCTGATTGATTGTTATTGCTCACCGAAAGTGCTTGGAACTGAGTTTCAACAACCTCATCTGGTTCTACACAAGTGGACGATGATAAGTTGCTCACGATCAAAGCTTGCTCTCCACAGACTGTGACTAGTTGGTCATTCTTGACGAACTTCAGCTTTTGGTGAAGTGTTGAAGTGACTGCCCCAGCCTCGTGTATCCAAGGTCTTCCTAACAAATAGTTGTATGCTGTCCGGATGTCCATGACCTGGAAAGTGTGAGGACCGATAGTTATGGGAAGGTCGACTTCGCCGATAACTATTTTCCGGGATCCGTCAAATGCCTTGACGATGACCTCGTTGCCTCTCATCGGAGATCCTTTAAAGGATAGTCGTATTAAAGTGGATTTCGGCATAACATTAAGAGCTGATCCGGTGTCTACCAGTATGCTGGCTAAAGCATCATCCTGGCAGCTGACTGTAATATTGAGTGCCATATTATGATTCTGGCCCTCTTCCGGCAGTTCTTCATCACTAAACCCCAAGTTGTTGCAGGAAGTGATGTTGGAGATAATGTTGTCGAATTGTCTTATTGTCACATCTTGTTCCACAAAGGCTTGCTCTAAGACTTTCTGTAGAGCCTCTCTGTGGGCTTCGGAGCTGAGTAAAAGAGATAGCACAGAGATTTTTGAAGGAGCTTGCAACAGTTGATCAACAATGTTGGACTCACTCTTCTGGATGAGCTTCAGCATCTCTTCTTTGTTTGTTGAAAGGTCGGGATCATTGGATTAACCAACTGGTTGATCGGGAACTTCTGTTTGAGGTTCCTTTTCTCTGGTAGGTTCTCCAACTCCTTGGTTGAAGAATCGACCGCTCCGTGTTACTCGACTGATGTCTGCAATATTCACGGCGGAGGGTAACAGAGTTTCCTTTCCATTCTCAATTGTTGTTGCACCGTATTTGTAAGGGATAACCTTATCGGATTTGTACGTTACTGGTCCTGGTAGATAGATAACTACAGGAGCCTTCTGATTTTTCTGACCATCGTAGCCGGCCTCAATTGGTTGGAGGTTGAGAATTTTTTTGCTATCAAGAGGAACCCTCGATTCATGGAGTAAAGGAATTATGGCGCATACATATTTGGCCACTTCTAGCTTAGGGATCAAGACAAATTCTTTGCCTCGATTAGGAAGATAGTCTGACATTATGTTAATTGAACCAGAGCTTGAACATGGTTGAACCTCTTTGTAGTCCAACTGGCTTTGGAGGGCCGCTCGCACGAGGTAGCATCCTTGGTTATCCTCTGAGCAAACTCTACAGTGCTCATAGTTGTGTGGTGGTACCCGGCCATGTCCGCTTTGTATGCAGTGTAACCTCACTAGATTTGTTTCCATTGATCGAACATCTCGACTTTGATGCCTAGTAGGGTTCTCGTCAGTCATACTGACTTGTTGTGGGTCTTCATCTATATAAATAGGAAGCCACCAGTGGTTCAACAAGTGTTACAGTGTTCTTTGAACAAGTGCACATCCTTGATCATTCCTACGACATATTTTACAGTTCTGATAATCGTGCGAAGTCAGAAAACCGAGCTGGACTTGCTTAGCGTGTAATTCCACCAAGCTGGTATTGATCAAACGAATATCAAAGATTTGAATCATATTAACTTAATAATGACTTCTATCATGGTAGTCCTGAATCCATCCAAGATCCACTGACGCGGGAGGGCCTCTTGTACAAAAGAGCATCCCTGATTATTTACCGAGCAGACCAGACAAGAATCGTAATCGTGTCGTGGCAGATTATGATGTTGGCTTTGCCTTGAGTGCATTGCCACCAATTTGACATTCATTGCACGGATTTCGTGGTTTTGAATGATGTTGGAATTTGTATAAGTCATGTTGACGTCACGAATTCGGTGATCTTGGATCCAACCGAGATCCATCTGTTCCTGTAGAGCTGATTGCACCACAGAACATCCTTGATTGTCTTTAGAGCAGATATCACACGGGTGATAGTTGTCATACCCCAAATTTTGACCACTAAGATTTCCCATCATTGGGTAAATCATCATCACAATACGGTTAAACCATCATACCTCCTCAGTCTCCCCAAAGATGGGTGAACATTCACTACAAACAATAATTAGGGTTTCAAGCCCTCTCTGAGCTTTAGACAAAGGATCAATCAAGGAATGACATGATTTTCAACTTGTCTAACCTCTCAAACATCCAGAAAGGATCAAGAGGACTCCCACATCAAGGATTAAGCACAAGGCTGCAACATTCCAAGGGGATTAAGCCTCAAGATCGACAGTGTCACCAAATTAGGGTTTTGGTCGACCAAGGCCTCCAGGTGGAAATTTTCCTCTGGGCATGAGCCAATACTTCAAAGCATAACCTAAAATACTCCATGGAACCTCATGTACCCAATCATCAAGTCAATTTGGCCTCAAGGGAAGCATTCATAAAAAAAATCAAGAATTAGGGTTTCTTGACCTAATTCACCCCTAAGTTGACTTTTGGGACAAAACATGAGCCAAGACCTCAAGACATGATTTAAGGGTCTCTAATACACCACATTGATCCATTTGCAACAATGGATTGATCCAAGAAGCTTGATCTATAAGTTTCATTTTCATCAGGACCACAATTAGGGTTTTGCAGAAAAAAGTCAACTGTGCCTTTGACTTTTAACCCAAACATGCTCCCAAACCTTGGGACATGATTCAATACACCATATAACACCTATCAAATCAATCCATCAAGTTTGATTTAGGTCAAGGACTTGATTTCATAGAGGATCGCACAGTTTGGAGTTCATCTGATAAAAAGTCAACTGTGCCCAAAAGTCAAAGTTTGACTTTTTTGATTTTTTGATCAATTATGGTTCCCTAACCCTAAAATGATGTTAATGTGTGATTTGAATCAACATTCATCAAGAAAAATCAAAGAAAGTGGGATAACTTGTAAAAGGGGTAACCATAAAAAACTTAGAAATTTTCTAAGTTATGAAACAAAGTGGCTAGGGTACCAACTTCCAAGGATCATAACTTGAGATCCAAGCAACCATTTTGGCTAATCCAAAGATGGATTTGTAGCTCTCATGGCATACTTTAAAATTGTAAACTACACCTTATTCCAATTCCTCATGGATTTTAAGTTATGGAGTGATCAAAATGGCTGAAAACATGAAATGTCACTTTTTCCAACACTTAGTGAAATTTTCACTAAGTCAGAATCTGTCTTGATTTTTTTCCAAAAGTAGGGGGATTTTCCACCTAGATCCAAAAGGTATCAAGACAAACTATGATCACACATGTGTTGTATCATATGCGAGTTTTCCAAAATGGCCAAGAACTCCATCAAATTCCATTTGAGCTAAGAGTTATGATGGTGGCAAAATTCCTTGCTGCAACTGTCATGACAAGGCAGATTTATGCATTTTGCTTGATTTGAGCAATTTGTGCAAATGACAAACAAGTTTATCCATCTGAACACCTCAGGGGGAGACCAGGGAGGGACAAACACTGATCCATAAGCCTCCCAAGTCTTTGGAACTAAAAATAGCATGCCAAACCGAAAAATGCCTAAAGAGGAGACAAGACTCCAATTTTGTTTTCGAGCATTCAATAGATGCACCAAGGTGGCATGAACTGAGTCTTTTCTAACTGAATGAGTCAAGGATGATCTCTGAACTAGGGAACCAAAGGCCTGTGCTCTAACCTCTAGTCAATGGCTAGAGGAGACTTGAGATTCCAAAGTGCAACCATTGGCCAAACCTCTGTTGCAGTTGCCATTCACTATTGCAGCTAAAACAAACTTACTCTACTATAAATAGAGCTCATTTGTGCTCAGTTTAAGTACACCAAAGCACTACAACACTTGCTTTCCTCAAAATCTCTTTCTCTAGGCAAAAATGCCTTCTTTAGCAAGGTAACTATGAGTTTTTGAGTTAGAGAGCAATTTCATCACAGCTCATGATCCAAACACATCCAATATGTCATATCTAAGCTGTCCAAACTCTCACAAGTGACATGTAACACCAAAATCACAAAGTCCCCTCTCAAAACCTCAAAATTGGACTTTTTTGCATTTTTCAAGCCATGTCTTGATTAAGTCACTTTTAAAACCAGAAAAAAGCTTAAACACATTCCAAATATCATCCTTGAACTGTCCCAAATGGTTCCACACATCTGGAACACCATTTGAGAGAGTTGCTATTTTGGCCATTTTTGCCCCTTTTGCAAGAAAGGGCCAATTTCCATTCCTGAGGTTTCCAGATGATTCCAATCATCCTAAAAGCTTCTAAGGGATCATTTGAGAGTGTTCAAAGCATCGAAACATTTCTGGAACAAGGCACTTGACAGATTGCCCAAAAAGCTCCTAAAGAGGTAAGCATGTCAACTTGAACTCTTTAAAATATGCCTTGCTTTGAGGTCCACTGATCATGCACATCTCATACATGTTATATGTGTTGTGTTTGAACCAATTCATCATGTAATTCATTGCTGTACCAAGAGGTAGCACAGAAAATGCACATTATGGCCTATTTCAAAGCCACTATCGGGTTTTGAGGAGGATTGATTTTCTGAAAAAAAAACCACCACCACCATTGGATCCTTGTGAAATTCAAGGCCAGATGCATATAAATTTTGTCTCCATCCATGGAGAAATGAGGAAGTTATGACCTTCACGTTTCTGACCAAAAACCTTGCCTTGCCTTGCCTTGGTCAGGCCAAGAACAAGGCAAGCCTTGTATATTTGTGGCTGGGGTTTGATACACGGATGTATCACCACCCCAGTGGTAAGGCGCACACACTGCACACAAGAGGTCTGGGGTTCAAATCCCCCTCGCCCCAGACCCCTTTTTAATGGTTTGAAAAATTAATAACTCCCTCAATTTTAATTATTTTTTATTGGTTCTTTTGCAAAAAATCATAAAAATGTAGAAATATTTTATTCCACAATAAAAAAAATCAAATTTATATTATTTATTTAATATAATTAGTATTTTTGTGAATAAATTCATTTTTTATTATTTTTAAACATTTAAAAGTGAATATTTATTTTGAAAATCAAAACCAAATGAGTTCTAAATCATCTTGTGATTAAAAACTCATTTTTCAAACCTTAAACAAAAATCACAAGTGGTTTATTCAAACTTATTTGGTATTTTTATCATTTTTATTGATTTTCTTTAAATATTTACTTTTAAAGGAAAACAAAATTAGGGTTTCTTTGATTTTCACCCTCACAAGCATTTTAAAAAACTCATGGGTCTCTAATAGAGTGTAAGACCCAACCCCTTAGTAAATAAAACCATTTTGGGCCTCAGTGTATTGTATAAGTCTCGATACCGTCAAAAAGTTCGGCACGATCGTCGCCTTTTTAACAAAAATCCATGGGCTTCTCCTTGAGTTATAAGACCCATCTTTGGGCCTCTAATAGAGTGTAATACCCAATCCCCTTTTAACCAAAATAATTTTGGGCCTTAGATATTGTATAAGTCCCTTTGTGTTAAAAGAAAAAACCTCGGCACGATCGCCAGTTCAAAATAAAACCCTGGGCCTCTCATTGAGCTGTAAGCCCCATCACTTGTACAAAAACTCTTTGGGCCTCTAATAGAGTGTAAGACCCAACCCCTTTTTGAAACCAAAACTTTTTGGGCCTCACATATTGTATAAGTCCCTCTGTTTTCAAAACAGCGGTGCGATCATCGTTAAAACCTTGGGCCTCTCTTTGAGCTGTAAGCCCCAACAACTTTTCAAAGCACTTTCTCCTTTGATTTTGAATATATATTGTTATCAAAGTTTTCTTTTTTGAACAACTAACAAAACAGCATGGAAGCTCTACAATGGGTAAGTGTTTATCTGCTTACATTTACCGCTTTCATATGTATATAACTGTATTGTGGGGCTGCTTCACTGTAAGTCTTCTTTCACAACCTTTTATATACTGGTCACATATCCACTGTGTAATACTAGTATAGTTATTTAGAGTTTTCCTCGGCAACTACGTCTAGCACTAGGTAAAGTCTTGTTGGTTACTCTTAAATACAAACAAAACTAGATCCCCCGTAGGATTCCAGATACAATCTTCCCTTCTCTTGGGGTTAAATAATATGGAACAAAGAGAAAGGCAGTATTCTCGGTGAACCTTTTCTCAGACTATCACCCTTAGAAATTGTCAAAGAGACTCTACTCCCCAGAGTTGATCTATTCCCCGTGAATAGCATCTTTTGAGTTTCTTCCAAATTCTCGAACTTTTCTGGAATGATCTCTTCTCTGTGAATTGTATTTCTTGAACCAATTGCTTTCTTGAACTGCTCTGGATGGCAAGCCAGTAGTCGTCTGGCGTCGTTCAAAAGGCAGATTTCTCCGACAATGTTTCATTGAAGATTCAATCCAGCAATGTCGGGGGGTTTCTTTCTCACCATCCAGAGCAAATTTTTGGTTATTTTTGGTATTCAATCACTATATACCTTGAAAGTCCGAAAGCAATTGCTTTCAGGCATTCAGGTCTACAGCGCTTGAATAGGGGCAGCTGTAATACCCCAAAATTTGCTCTCCCTCTTTGTCATCATAGCATGGCATTATCATTTGTCATATCATATCCACCTCATTAACATTACATTGCATTTAACATAGAAAAATGAAGCATGGCATCCTTCTTACCATTAGGGCATGTGGTCAGGTGGGAGGTGGACAATCAAGGAATCATTCAAAGCACAAAAGGTCAATCAAGTTGGCTCTATGCAAGCCAAGAGGTCTCTCATGTCTCATACTATCTCAATTGATCTTCCAAAACCTCAAGGAAGTGAGATTCAATGGGAGATTGAAGCATTACATCCTACACTATGCAAGAAGTCCAAAAACTGAAGGAAAACCCTCAAAAGAGATAGCTCATTGATCCAAAATCATTCTCAAGTGGCATTTCTCATCATCCTTTAAGAGGATACACAACATACTCTGAGGAATTTGGATTTGGAAGATGTGCAATTTCCTCCTAACCAAAGGGGGTCAAAACTAGGGTTTCCCATTAAATCAGGGGATCTTTGATTTTTGAACAAAACTTGATGTCATGGTATTCCATATGTCCTTAAGTGTATGTGTGTGGAAGATTGCATCTCACTTGGTTTTAGAAGAGGTTCAATTGGAAGAAAGATCAAAAATCAGGGAATTTGGGGCCAAGTCAAATAATCAGAGGAAAAAGTCAACTCTTGACTTTTTAAAGCCAAATTCATGAAATTCATGTTATATGTGACCAATGTACAAAATTTGATCAAGAAACTCCAAAGGAATCATGAAAAAATCAAGATTTGGAAAGTTGCCATTTTTGGATGAAGTAGGGTTACTAAAAATAGCAAGTTTTGGCCATTTTGCATCATAATTGGAACCAAGGCCATTCAAAATTAAAGCATCAAATGAAAATTCCACTCTGCCTCAATGAAAGATCTTGCTTTAAGCTTCAAATCCATGGGTATAACATCTCCATTAGACAAAAATTGAGGGAGATATGATTAATCAAAGTTGGAGGAAAGTAGGCCAAAAACCATGTCTTGACCAAGCTTGGCCAGGTTTGCGCGCAGTCATTTTCTCAAACAGTTGGTGAGCAAGATGTGTAGATCAATTACTCATGGTTAAAGGTTTCAAATGAAAAATCTTGCAACATCAAAGTTGTTCCCCTATGTGAGATCTTCAAGATTGATGTTCATGGATTTTTCATTTGATCAAAGGATAAGGAGTTATGATGGCTCAAAGATTGGTCAATGCAACTGAAAATCCATGCCAAGCATGCCTTGCCAACCAACCTCATTGCTCGCCCATGCATCAGTTTGTTTTACATCTGTTTATGGTCATTTTTAGGCATGTTCCAAGCATCATTTCCATTCAATTTTCACACCAAACGTGTAGCATTACATCTCCTGTTTCCAATGACTCCAAAAACACATCAAATCATCCATGGATTTGAGAGAATTCCATCATCAAATCACCATGATTGCATTGGTTTCAAGCTGTCATAAAACCAGAAAATAAACATGGTTGTGGTTGATTGTTTCAGAATTCACATGTACACTCTTTATTCCTTTCCTCATTTAAGCCAACATCCCCTTACAAACTTGAGCAGCACGTGCTATCCATGTTGTTTCCATACACTAAAGAGGAAGAACAAAACTTGTGAAACAAGTTTCTCAAGCTGCCACACCCGAACAACTCATCATCACCATTCCTTGCAATTGCTCCTCACCATAACTCCATGAACCTTCATCACCATAACCCAGCCATGACCAACTCGTCCCCTAACTAACTTGGCTCAGTTAGTTAGGGTGGACTCAATTAACCCAACTTGGACTCATTTAACTCACTCACCAAACCGTGGTTAACTCAAATTATAAAACAAAATCACACTTCACAATTCATTTTCAGTTCCCATTTTTCACATTCACTCCAAAAAAACTTCTTTTTTTCTCTCTCAGTTTCTCTCCATTTTTCTCTCTCTCTGTACACGAACCTCATCATCCTCCATCTTACTTCATCATCATCATCATCAATGGCATTGGATTGAAGAAGTTTTCCACACAGTCCTCAAGATTTCAAGTATTGCTCAGCCTTGAATCTCTCTCTGTTATCAATATCTCAAGGCTCAACTGCATTTATTTTGCACGAATCAAGCTCAAAGATCAAGAGTGGATCTCTGGTTTTCTTTTGTTTCAAAGTTCTGCAAATTTCAGGTTCCAATTAATCCAACTTGATCGCATAAGTTCTTGTTGTTTTAGCTTGCTTTATGATGTTTAGAGCTTATTAGAAGCTATGCGTGAGTCCTGGCTAGTTGATAGGCTCTTTAGGAGTTTAGATGAGATTTTAGGGCAAAATGTTTTGGTTCGGTTTGTGTTATACATGCGTGATCTATGAAAGTTGATTGCACATTCATGATGTATGCGAGCTCAGCTTCATTTTGGTATATGGTTTGTGTAATTTTGGGAAACTCAAAGTTGCAGACGGTGGTGATTGACCGGAGAAGGTGACCGGAGGTCCCTCTCCGGCCGGTGGTCTTTGGTTAGGGTTTTGATTGCAGTTTAAAACATGACCGTAGATTTGCTTGCATCGTGTGGCTTAAAACGTGCCAACACATTAAAATCAGCATGCTCCTCACGTGCCTTTTTTCTGATTTCATTTAAACTTTATGTGGTGCAGTGCATGTAATGTAATGTGTTCCCTCACGTGCATACGTTGATCTTGTGTACTTTGACAGTGTGTTGACTTGACTTTATCCAATGGTTTGGATTGTGTTGACTAATGTTGACTGAAGGTGCATTTTAATTATTGTGTCATGCGCGTAAATGGACCCAAATCAGAATACTATCCACACCCCCAATTTTGAGGCCCAAATGATTTTGAACTGTCCAATTGCTATGTTCATACCCCCCTTCATTTTGCATTTATTTTTCATTTTTATTTCTTTCTACACGTTTGATTTTTAATTTTTAAAAATACCAAGACATATTGGAAAATTCTACAAAAATTCATGTGTATTCTTAAAACATTTAGGAAATTTTCTATGATTTTATTTTCTGATTTTATGACCATTTTGCCCCTGTTCCATTATTTCTTTTGAATTTCCATTTGTATGCATACTTAATGTGACATATGATTTTGTGCATTTTTGTTCTTGATCATAAAAAATGATTTTGATGCCTTTCTTTTTGCATTGTGGTCACAATATGTTGAGGTATGTTTGAGATTTATGAGATGATTTTTAAGTCTTTTTTGGATGACTTTTGATGTGTTGCTTTGAGCATGAATGCATGAAACTTCCATGAGACTTTGACCTAATTGTTGAGTGACTTTGGTTCTGATTCATTGCTTGTGGACTTGATATGTTAATGGCATGTGTTTAAGGTGTTTGATTGGTGAAAGTCATAATTTTTGAAGCATGTTTGCTATTTGTTTGAAGCATGAAGTTTAACTTGTTCATTTTGTGAATGCATGCCTCATGTTTGGTTTGCTTGATCATGAAGGCACTTGTGCCATGAGTTGTGGTTTTGTTTGAGGATGTATAGCATGTTAATTGACTTCTGATTGTGACATTTGGGTTTCATCTTTGCATGTTTGATGTTTATCTTGCACCTTAAGTCACTTGTTTCACAAGTATGAACCACATTCACATCACTTCACCTTTTCTTCTTTGCTTCTTGTTGGATTGAGATTTTGTTTGCATGATTTGGTATGCTCATTTAGGATAACATTAGGTTGTGTAAATATGAGTTACATTCTGACTTGGAAGCATGTATAGCATTCAATCTCATTTTACTTTGTTTGTCAACTTGTTTGAATTTGATTTGTTCATTATATTTTCTTACTTTACTTGTAAGTGATTGTGCTAACCATGTAGGGGCTTCGGTAAGTTTCAATTGAGTGTGGATAAGGAATCCACATTCAACTTCTATCCTTTCTCTTTTACAATTCCATTTTGTGTTTTGCTAAGCACTTATGTGCTTTCTTTTAATAACTCATTACTTTCCCTTTTTGAATTACAATTCATCTTCTACTTTGGAAGTGAATTGTTTAATTCCTTCTTTCTTTAGACTTTAGGTTGAAACCTCACAAACCTTTAGGATCACTCTCTTTAATCTTCAATTAGGATTGAGTCTTAGTCCATATAGGTTTTACCTTTTCTCCTCCCTTGAGTCCCTTTTCTCATCTCAAAGAAAATTCAAAATATCTAATAAAGGTAGGCATTTATTGCATTTAGGCCTTTCATATAAAGAAAAGATTATAAGGGGTCTTCTCTTGTAATCTTAGAATGTGTAGCATATAGCCCATCTTGGGTCAATGTGTTAAACATTTGATCTTGTATGAGGGACTTAAATGCAATACTTGTTGAAGGTGCAAATAATAAAAAACACTTCTTCATTTCTTAATTTACAAAAAACACTTAATAAATACAAGTATGCTAGTGTGGTTGAACCTTGACAATTGGAACTAAGTGTGGGGGTCTTCTTCACCCTTAGTGTGCTTTCTTACTCATTCCATCTTGGAATGTGAGAATGTACACATTCCAATGACTAAGATCCAGATACACTGACGTATGCAAACAAATCCAAAACACTTCCTTCTAAAAGACAAAAACAAACAATAACGTCTTTCCTTCGGGAATTCTTTTCTCACCTCATTCACTCTCAACGTATGAACGTGCTCCTACTCGTTCTCTTGCAAGATGGTAACGCACTCGGACCAGCGAGCCTGCAACACCTGAGCTAGAACGTTAGCCGTTCCCTAAAAAACACAAACAATCCATCCCTAGTGAGGGGAACTACGTCGCTCTGATTCTCATGCTCCCGATGAGATACGTAGGCAGTGGGGTAGGGCCCATGCGAGCACTTCTTTTATTTTCCCTACATTTGTTTCTCTTTCTCTTTCCATTCCTTTTCTAGTTCCTCTTCCAGTATTCTTTTCTATCACCCTTTGATCGAGACAAGCAAGCGTGGATCCCATCGGGTACGATGGACGCGAGGGGGTGCTAATACCTTCCTCTCGCGTAACCGACTCCCGAACCCATTTCTCTTGGTCGCAAGACCATGCTTTTCCTTTCTCTCAGGTTTACGCGGTGTTTCCTTTCCCTCTCTTGGGATAAATACACATTGCTGGCGACTCTGTTTCGGTGCCACTTTCGCGTTTGTACTTGGATGAAAATCCCGGGAGCGACAGCTGGCGACTCTGCTGGGGATTGAACCCAGAATCTCTGGTTTCCTTAGCGAGTCAATCCTAGCGCTTGTCTGCTTTTCTTTCATTGGGTGTTTACTGTTGTGCTGTATTTACTGTTTCATTGTATGGTTATTTACTGTTTTACTGTACATTACTGTATTTACCGCATTTTAACATTACATATCATATATTATATTGTGTTGCACTGTTTTGTCTGTTTGGCGGGATGGGTGTTCTGAGAGATAAGCTCACTACACAGGCTTGAGTACACACATAGGTATTAGAGTGGATAGTCATGACGCTTGCGTGGTGGTGACCACGTATTGTTGTTCATGAGACCCACAACCAGACGAGGTTCTATCAGGAGCTTTCTGCTACTGCATGTTATGCAGGCCAGTGGTTATTCTCTTGAGGAACTGTCGACTCTGGTGACCATTCCCGAGGACTCAGTTGCGGCACTCCTCCCGAGTTGTGACAGTGGCAGACCACATTCTGTGGCAAACCCATTGCACATTCTCGATCCGAGGACCCAATGCTGGGAACTTGCTATAGGACATCCCTTTTTGAAAGAGAATCAGCGGAGGCACTCCTCGATTGGCGATAGTACTGTACCCTGAGGGATGAATGTACTATTGCTTCTCGACCTCAGTGCCAGAAGCTGAGGACCTTTTTGTTTTGGAGAATCAGTTGAGGCCTCCTCGATTGATGATGATGCCAAACCAGAAATGGTGAACGTATCATCATTTCTCAACCTGAGAGCCCGGGATACTGAACATCCTAGTACCCACATGTGAGAAGGGCGGGTTGTTTACAGGTTTGCAGGTAACCATGACCTCCTACATACCCGGTTTTCTATCATCATTGCACAAAAAGGAAGTTTCATCCTATTGTATTCAGATGGTTCTTATCTATGGTTCTATATTAGTCTCAGAGCTACACTGACACCGTTCACAGTTCAGCACAGACACCTGATTACCTGATCACATTGCCCTTTGCATTGCATTATCATATCCTAACATACATGTTTATTCATTTCCAGGTGCATATATTACCCTTGATTCCAGTCATCAGGTCCCTGCAAAGATGAACACTAAAGAGAGGAAGAATATCATCAGCTATAAGTTCCTTACGCCTACTTTGGGCCCTATTGTTATGCTGAAGGGAATGGCGAGTCCTGCAGTACGAGAAGCTTTTGAAGAGAAGTATGGGTGGATTTTATCTATGGTCCGTAATGTCAGTGATTATGAAGCCAGAGGTCTCCATACGTTGATGCAGTTCTATGATCCGCCTCTGAGATGTTTTGTATTTCCAGACTATGTGTTGGTTCCTACCCTGGAGGAGTATTCCAACATGTTGGGGATTGCTATCAAGGAGGAGCCCCCTTTCTTTGGATCGGTGGGGGATCTTGACTTTGGGAAGTTGGCTGGTGCTCTTTATTTGAGCAAATCAGAGTTAAGTGACAATGTCTCCAACAAAGGAAAGATTCGTGGTTACAAGCTGGAATATCTGATTAAGAAGGCCCAGGAAGCAGCTAAAGGCGAGAATTGGCTTGTTTTTAATGCTTTGCTAGCCCTTTGTATATACGGCATAGTGTTGTTTCCCAACGAGCCAGATTTCATTGATACGGACGCTATACGAATATTCATGATGAAGAACCCGGTGCCAACGCTACTGGGAGATCTTCACTACTCGTTGTACAACCGAAACGAAAAGAAAAGAGGAGGGATAATTCGTTGCTGTGCACCTTTGTTCTATAAGTGGTTTGCAGGCCGTTTACCACAATCAGGGGCTTTTGTGGACTCCAAAGATTCTCTAGAGTGGAAACAGCGTTTAATGGGATTGGTGGCCAAGGACATCGTATGGGTAGATCATGGGCTGATTGGCAAGAATATTATCCACAGCTGTGGTAAGTTCCCTAACGTTCCACTGATAGGAAGACTGGGTGGGATTAACTACAATCCTTCTTTGGCCATTCGACAATTTGGGTATGCCCTGACAGGTCCGCCTATTAAGAGAGATGTGGAGGAGTCCCTCTATTTTCATACATCAGATGGATGGGAAGCAGCACAGAAAGCTTCTGAAAGCTGGGGTAGCATACTGAAAAAGGGGAAAGTTACTCTAGGCAAGCCTAACAACCGGGTTTATCCAGCATATGAAGAGTGGGTGAAGAAAAGAGTTGAAGATTTTCTCTTGCCTTTTGGTAAGGCACCCCTTTTGTATCCGGAGAATGAGAAAGCAAGAAGCACTGCTACGGTGGAAGAAGTTGACAAGTTGCAAGCCTTGGTGAAAAAGCTCCAAGGAGAGAATTCCGAGTTGAGTAGCCGTCTTCAGAATGCTCTACATGCCAACAAAGAGCTGGAGCGGAAAGCCCAAGATGCTGAACAAATCCTAACTGCAAAAGAAAAAGACTTTGCTGGAAGAGCCCAACATTTCCGGAAGATTAGTAAAGGTGCTGATGATGCTACTCAAGCCCACAAGCAAACCAAACAGGCGTTAGCACAGACCAAAGAAAAGTTAACAAAGTTTCAGCACGCTTGGGACGAAGTTAGGATAGAGAATGCTGAATTACAGGAACGGTTGCAGATTAAGGACGAAGAGCTTGAAAAGGCGCATGAGCAGAGGAGAAAGTATCGGGAAAGCCTCGGTAAGAGTCAAGAACAGCTAGAAGAAGCTAGAGGTGAGCTGAGGAATACCAAGAAAGAGCTTGAAGAAGTCATGATAGAAAGGGAGATACTCAAGACGCAAGCCGGCATAAAGAGACACAAAGGAGTGTGTGATGACGAGGCTCTGATGCTGCACATGGGTTCTTTAACTGAAGTTCTTGAGAAAAGGGATGTCTTGATCAAAGAAATGATTGAAAAGCCGAATCACCAGCGTACCCGTATACTTTTTGAGGAGATCAAATACTCGAGTGATAAGCTGAAGGGTGTTGAATTGTCAGACTGATGTTCTTTTCCTTATATTTTGTTGTTAATGGTTACCATCAGGCTTGTTGATGGATCCATTTTTCCTTGTATTGCATTTGCGGATGAGCCTTTCTTAAATGTACTTGAATACTTTGATTGAATGAGTATGAGCAGTTTTGTTCAGAATTATTCCTTATCAGATAGCTGCACACAAGCACAGGACCACGACACGTCTCTTTATATCACAATTTCTGGTCTTCAGATTTCTGTGGTTGGATTGGAATCAGGGTATAAAGCACCTCGGAAATGACAAACATGGCATTGCATGGCATTGCATATCATTTTGCATTTTTTGTTACTTGTTTTTCAGGTACTCGTTGCGGGGTCTCTAACCTTTATTTGGTTTCAGGCAGTATAGCGGAGAGTCATATTCACCGATATTCGACGCGAAGGAATCAAGTAAGAATCATGGATCAAGTGCAAAGTGATTTGGCGGAAATGAGGGCGCGTATGGACCAGTTCATGACCCTCATGACTGGCATGGCGCAAAATCAGGAGAGACTGAGGCTTCTGGTAGAGCGTCCCGACAATGGGCCCGAAGGTGATCATCATGACAATTCACAGGGACATGGCATTCCTCCTCCCGGTGGCAACCCTCCTCCTGGTGGTAACAATCGGGGTAATGGAAATGGTAGGCATGCTGGTGTTACTATTGAAGATACTCTGGAAGACCAATTTACTCTGCTGGATGCTGATGTGGGTAATCAAGGGGATCGAAGGTATGATGAGTTAGCAGAGAAGATCAGGGCCATAGAATGCAAGAACTCTATGGGTATTGATGTTACCAGCTTGGGGCTGGTCTCAGGAGTCAGAATTCCCCCTAAATTCAAACCTCCCACTTTTGATAAGTATCACGGCAATGCGTGTCCCCAAACGCATCTTCAAGCTTACTTTGGGAAGATTTCAGCCCATACGGATGACGAGAAGCTATGGATGCACTATTTTCAGGACAGTCTGGCGGGGGCGTCTTTGACCTGGTACATGAAGTTGAGTAGAGCCGCTGTGAAGAATTGGAAAGATCTGGCAGAAGCGTTCCTGAAGCAATACCAATATAATATCGACATGGCGCCCAACCGCACCCAATTGCAGGGATTGTCCCAGAATGCCAAGGAGAGTTTCAAAGAATATGCACAGAGGTGGAGGGAAATGGCTGCCCAGGTCCAACCTCCCTTGTCAGACAGAGAAATGGCAGATATGTTCATGGGCACCTTGCAAGGGGCTTATCTTGATAGATTAGCTGCTTGTCCGTCAACTGGATTTGCTGACATTGTGATTGCGGGAGAAAGAATAGAAAGTCTGTTAAAGCTTGGAAAGATCCAGGATGTGAGTGGGGCTGGCTCTTCGGGGACGAAGAAACCGTTTGCTAGTAACCAGAAAAGAAGAGAAGGTGATACGAATGCTGTGTTTAGAGGACGAGGCAGAGGGCGGTCTCGAACTTATTATCAGGTAGATGCTGTAACAATCCCCACACCGTCTGTTCAGAAACAACAACCCCAACAACAAGTTCAACAGCAACAACCTTTTTTCCAGCAAAGGTCTAGACAGAGGGATCGTAAGATGGATCCTCTCCCTATGACTTATGCCGCGCTGTTGCCCCGACTACTCGAGTTAAAGTTGGTAGAACTCCGTACTATGAAAGCTCCGGTTGCTGGAAACCTGCCACCTAACTTCGATGCTAATGCTCGTTGTGAGTTCCACTCAGGTGCTCAGGGGCACTCCATTGAAAAATGCTGGGCTTTCCATCATAAAGTACAAGATTTGATTGATGCTAAGGCCATCAATTTCTCTCCCGCTCCTAATATTACTCAGCATCCCATGCCTGATCATAGTGCAGCCAATGTGTACGCTATTGAAGATGGGAGGGGATTGAATTTGGTGTTAGACGTTCATCAAGTGAAAACTTCTTTGTTGGTTGTAAAAGATCGTTTATTGAAGGGACAGGTGTTCCCGGGCTGTAATCAAGATTGCTCTGAGTGTATGAATCAGGAGAACGGCTGTGATAAGTTGAAGATGGGTTTACAGAATCTGATCGATGAAGGGTGTCTACAGTTCGACAGAGTCGTGAAAGACACTGATGAGATATCAACCGTGACCATCTATTACACTCCTGCTGAGATTCAAATGCCGGTCAATGCAGTTCCCATGGCGAGTGTTGCGCCAGAAAGGCCCAGTCCTGTCACTATCACGGTGCCAGGACCAATTCCGTTCACATCTACGAAAGCTATCCCATGGCACTATGGGGCAGATGTATATTACGAAGGTAAAAAGCAGGAAGTTGAGCCGTCAGTCAGCCCAAATATTGATAATGTAGGGGGTGTAGGGGGCTTTACAAGGAGTGGAAGGTTGTTCGCTCCCCAAACCTTGAGAAGTGATAAGGAGGTAGAAGCAGCAGCAAAGGCTAAGGGTAAACAGGTGGTTGAAAGTGCGCCTACACCTGAAGCAGAGACAAAGATTACTTTTGATAAGGAAATGGAAGAATTTATGAAGATAATCAAGAAAAGCGATTATAAGATTGTGGACCAACTGAATCAGACCCCTTCAAAGATTTCAATCTTGTCACTATTGATGTGCTCTGATGCACACCGGCAGGCGTTGTTGAAAGTGTTGAAGAGTGCGTACGTGCCACAAGAAATTACTGTTAATCAGCTCGAGGGCGTAATCTCCAATGTTAATGTTAGCCATGGCTTGGGTTTTACAAGTAGAGATTTGACGGTTGAAGGAAGAAACCATAATAAGGCTTTGCATATCACGATGGAGTGTAAGGGCGCAGTGTTATCTCATGTACTGGTAGACACTGGTTCATCACTTAATGTCTTGCCCAAGAAGGCATTGATGAAGCTGGAAGTTGATGGTTTGATCTTAAGGCCTAGTGAATTGGTGGTCAGAGCATTCGATGGAACTAGACGATCTGTGTTTGGTGAGGTGGAATTGCCCGTACAAATTGGACCACAGGTATTCAAATCCACGTTCCATGTAATGGACATACAACCTGCATATAGCTGCCTATTGGGGCGCCCTTGGATTCACGGAGCCGGGGCTGTTACTTCTACTCTACATCAAAAGCTGAAGTATGAGTTTGAAGGGCAGGTTGTGACAGTGTGTGGGGAGGAAGACATCTTTGTGAGTCACTTGTCCACGTTCAAGTACATTGAAATGGATGGGAAAATTCATGAGATGCTGTGCCAATCATTTGAAGCAGTCAATATTGACGATGCACCTGAGTCTTCTTCTGCACCAGTTGGGGCTGGTACCTCCATTTCATCTTACAAACAAGCTGTCGAAGTCGTCAGGGCAGGCAACGCCCAAGGTTGGGGCAGGTTGATAGAGACCCCAATGAAGGAAGACAAATTTGGTATTGGTTATCATCCCTCTACAACTTCAGATGCGGGGAGCAGGGGACCCATTACTTTCAATAGTGGGGGAATTATCTACATGGACCAGTCTTGTGCAGCCACAGAGGATAGTGTTGACAGTAATTGTGACCTGGACAACTGGGTACGCCCTCATGCTTCGGGACAACAAGTGCAGAACTGGTCCGTTGAAGAAGTCATCCGGGTTACTCTTCAGACAGAGTAATTTTTCTTTGTTTTTTCTAACCATAATGCATGACAAAATCTTGCGCTCTGCCCAAGGCGTATAGATTCATTTGTAGGGCCACCATGGTTGCATTTGCAATGTTTAATCATTAATAAAGGACGTTTTGCAATCAAATTTTGTTCTCTGTCTTTCAGTTTTTATTTTTGCACAAAAAATATAAAATGGCAATGTTTCATTTTCTTTTGTTTTGCTTAAAAATAAATTCTAAAATAAGGCATGAACCCGTTCATGCAGACTTGATCCTCCGGATACCACTGATAACGATTTTGATATGGCCATGTATGACTTTGACAATCCGATTTATCAAGCCGAAGAAGGGGATGAGAAAGATTGTGAACTTTCTGAAGAACTGGCCAGATTGTTGAAACAAGAGGAAAGGGTCATCCAGCCTCATCAGGAGACTGTAGAAATCATCAATATTGGTACCAAGGACGCCAAGAAAGAGATCAGGATTGGTGCCAGCTTGCAAGCAGATGTGAAGCAAACTTTGACGGAAATGTTGCGCGAGTATGTTGACATTTTCGCCTGGTCGTATCAAGACATGCCGGGGTTGGATACGGATATGGTCGTGCACAGGCTACCGTTGAGAGAAGAATGTCCGCCAGTCAAGCAGAAACTTCGTCGGACTCACCCCGACATGGCTTTAAAGATTAGGGAGGAAGTCCAGAAGCAGTGGGACGCTGGTTTTCTTGCTGTGACAAAGTATCCTCCATGGGTAGCCAACATCGTGCCAGTACCGAAGAAAGATGGAAAAGTGAGAATGTGTGTGGATTATCGAGATCTTAATAAAGCTAGCCCGAAAGATGATTTTCCACTACCTCATATTGATGTGCTGGTCGACAATACAGCTCAATTTTCAGTGTTCTCCTTTATGGACGGGTTCTCCGGGTACAACCAGATCAAGATGGCACCTGAAGATATGGAGAAGACCACGTTCATTACTCCGTGGGGTACATATTGTTATAAAGTAATGCCTTTTGGGTTGAAAAACGCAGGGGCAACGTACCAGCGGGCGATGGTGACATTGTTTCATGACTTGATTCATAAGGAGATCGAATGTTATGTAGATGATATGATTGCCAAGTCGAGAACAGAAGAGGAACATCTGATTAACCTGAAAAAGCTGTTTGAAAGGTTGAGAAAGTTCCGTCTGAGATTAAATCCAAACAAGTGCACGTTTGGGGTGCGTTCTGGAAAGTTGTTAGGTTTCATTGTGAGCGAAAGAGGAATCGAGGTTGATCCTGCCAAGGTGAAAGCAATACAAGAAATGCCTGAACCGAGAACAGAAAAAGAGGTTCGTGGTTTCTTGGGTAGATTGAACTACATTGCAAGGTTCATATCTCACCTAACAGCCACGTGTGAACCAATATTTAAATTGTTAAGGAAAGATCAAACGGTCAGGTGGAATGACGATTGCCAATTGGCATTCGATAAGATAAAAGAATACTTGCAGGAACCTCCGATTCTAATGCCTCCAGTTGAAGGGAGACCACTGATAATGTATCTGACTGTGCTTGAAGGTTCCATGGGTTGTGTTCTCGGTCAACATGACGAGACAGGCAGGAAGGAGCATGCTATTTACTACCTGAGCAAAAAGTTCAATGATTGTGAGTCCCGATACTCAATGCTTGAAAAGACATGCTGTGCACTTGCATGGGCCGCTAAGCGATTGAGGCAATATATGGTTAGGCACACAACCTTGTTGATTTCAAAAATGGATCCTATCAAGTACATTTTCGAGAAACCAGCATTGACAGGCAGAGTTGCACGGTGGCAAATGGTCTTGACAGAGTATGACATTCAGTACACTTCACAAAAGGCCATCAAAGGAAGTATCTTGTCTGACTATCTTGCTCAACAGCCGATTGATGATTACCAACCCATGAAATTTGATTTCCCTGATGAGGACATCATGTTTCTTAAAGCTAAAGACTGCGAGGAACCACTTCCGGAGGAGGGGCCAGACCCTGAATCCAAATGGAGTCTGATGTTTGATGGGGCTGTCAACATGAATGGGTGCGGAGTTGGAGCAGTTCTTATCACGCCGGAAGGTGTTCATATGCCTTTCACTGCCCGAATAACTTTCGGATGCACCAACAATGAAGCAGAGTACGAAGCTTGTATAATGGGGATCGAGGAGGCGATTAATCTACGGATTAAAACCCTTGATATATTCGGTGATTCAGCTTTGGTAATCAATCAAGTGAAAGGGAGTTGGTACACGCACCAAGCAAATCTAGTGCCGTATAGAGATTATACGAGGAGATTGCTGACATTTTTCACAACAGTGAAACTGTACCATATTCCTCGAGATGAGAATAGGTTCGCGGATGCCTTTGCCACTTTGTCTTCCATGATCAAAGTGCAAGGATGGAACCATGTACCTAAGATTGAGGTATCTCGCCTTGACAGACCAGCATTTGTGTTTGCGGTCGATGCGGCGTCTGATGACAAGCCATGGTTTTATGACATTAAGTGTTTCTTGAAAAGTCAAGAGTACCCGCCCGGGGCATCGTCCAAAGACAGGAAGACGTTGAGAAGGTTAGCCGGTAGTTTCTTCCTGAACAAAGATGGCGTGCTGTATAAAAGAAATTTTGACACGGTCCTGCTTAGATGTGTGGATAGACATGAAGCAGACTTGTTGATGATTGAAGTACACGAAGGCTCTTTCGGTACCCATGCCGGAGGGCAGGCAATGGCTAAAAAGTTGTTAAGGTCGGGATATTATTGGTTGACTATGGAGTCAGATTGTTGCAAATATGCCCGCAAATGCCATAAATGCCAGATCTATGCAGACAAGGTGCATGTGCCTCCAAATCCGTTGAGTATCATGTCGTCGCCTTGGCCGTTTGCCATGTGGGGCATTGATATGATCGGAAAGATTGAGCCTACAGCTTCCAATGGTCATCGTTTCATCTTGGTGGCAATTGATTACTTCACCAAATGGGTTGAAGCCTCATCCTATGCCAATGTTACAAAACAAGTGGTCGCTCGTTTCTTAAAACGGGATATCATTTGCCGATATGGAGTTCCCGAAAGAATCATTACTGATAATGGTTCTAATTTGAATAATAAGATGATGGCTGAGTTATGCCGGGACTTCAAAATCGAACATCACAATTCTTCTCCGTACCGCCCAAAGATGAATGGCGCGGTCGAAGCGGCCAACAAAAATATCAAGAAGATTGTGCAGAAGATGGTTGTCACGTACAAAGATTGGCATGAGATGTTACCATTTGCTTTGCATGGGTATCGAACGTCGGTACGCACGTCCACTGGGGCAACCCCATTCTCACTCGTATATGGTATGGAGGCAGTGCTACCGGTTGAAGTAGAGATTCCGTCCCTCAGAGTCATGATGGATGTTAAGCTAGATGAGGCCGAATGGGTACGAGCCAGATTTGATCAGTTGAGCCTTATTGAGGAAAAGCGATTGGCGGCTGTATGTCATGGGCAACTATATCAGCGCAGAATGAAACAGGCATTTGACCAGAAGGTGCGTCCTCGGGTTTATAAAGTCGGAGATGTGGTACTCAAAAGGATTCTTCCTCCCAATACAGATCACAGGGGCAAATGGACTCCTAATTATGAAGGTCCATTCGTGGTTAAAAAGGTCTTTTCGGGCGGAGCTTTATTGCTTACAACCATGGATGGCGAAGACTTTTCATCCCCTGTCAACTCAGACGTAGTCAAAAAATACTTCGCATGAATAGACCCGCTGGATAATAAGAATAAAAAAATCCAGGCAAAAAAGGGCATCCCGGCGAACCAAAAATAGAATAAGGTTCGGGCAAAAATTAGGGATATAATTGAAAAAAATTGTACACCCGGTAAGTTGAAAACCCGAAAGGGCAACTTAGGCAAAAAAGGGTATCCTGGTGGATCGAAAACCTGAAAGGGCGGTCCACACAAAAGAGGGATTTAAGCGAATGACTACAGTCTGAGTTATCTGTACCCATTACCGTTTGAACAACTGACGTTCTGAAGAATAGGAATCGGTCTGATCATTCCTCAGAAGGCAAGGTCGGGGAGTTTTGAAGACATACTGGTCATAACAGAATGGAAACTCAGTGGAATTCCGTTTTCACATTGCCATTAGGATAGTTTCTTTTCTCAATTTTCAGCGATCACCTCTTTCCAGGGATTGCTTCCAGATGTAATTGCCTATTCTGGGCTCTCAGTCAATAAATTGAATTTCAATAAAAAGCCTCCTATTTTTGTTTTATTGCTTTGTTTGCAAAAACGTCCTAATTTTTGATAAAACATTGCATTTGAAAACATGGCAGCCTTGCAATAACATGCGCAGAAAAAATATTTGAAATTACTTCGAATGTTGAATACTCCCGGATGGTGGATTCTAGCCACGCAATATTCGGGGCATGTGGGCATATTCTTTTGTTGCAGGTAGCAGGTGCAGATGATTTTAAGCACAAGACTAGCAATAAATCACTCCACGCAAAAGACTGGGGCAATTATGGGTAAGGAGATCGGCGTTCATCGGGTCGATCTCAGTGAATTAAGTTCAACTGGGTACCGTTGTATCTTATTAAGTCGATTCTCTCATTCAGTACTTCCAACAACTACAAGCCTTTCTGTGTCGATAACGGTCACAGGTTCCCCAAAAGGGTGGTCTCGCCGACACCGAAACTGATGATCATTATCCCCAGCGAAGTCACAAGAGTTGGAAGAGGCTAGATCTTCTGTAAAATCCTCTTAGGACATCCTCTTCGGGGACAAATTGTTTGGTTCCCCAGCATGAAGTGTTGATCATCCCCAGTAGAGTTTGATGGTCATTATCCCCAGCGAAGTCGCAGGAGTTTGAAGAAGCTAAATCTTCCGTAAGATCCTCTTATGACATCCTCTTCGGGGACAAATTGTTTGGTTCCCCAGCATGAAGTGTTGATCATCCCCAGTAGAGTTTGAGGACAGTTGGTCTTCTGTAAAATCCTCTCAAAAGGCATTCCCCAGCACGAGACGTTTTAAAGCAGTTTCCTCCAGCAGAGTTTGTTATAAACCCGTCATCCCTAACGGAATTGTCTAAAGGGAAGCTCGCCTAACATGGGGCATTGTGGTACTTATCCTAAGCTTGACAGTCATATTCTGCGGCAGACTACTGTGGATTTGCTTTGAGTTTCCCCAAAGGACTCTTTCCTAGCAAGTTGCAGGGGAATGTTCTAACCAGGATTTGCATATCCCTGGCAGAGTAGCCCTGATATCCAGCAAGATCGTATCTCTGGTCATGGTATCCCCACAAAGGTCAGCATCGAATCTTGTCAGCAATACTCCCCAGCTGAGTTGTCGTTCTCCCCGCAGAGGTTTATAAGATTGGCAGAATCTATTCCTCACCAAGGATGGCACAGTCTTTCCCCAGCCGGGTCAAAAGGTGGATAACCCCTACAAAGGGTCTTGGATTGGATAGATCCCCAAGCAGAGTTTTTTTATGACTTTTCTTCCTTAGCAAGACGCCATGCAAAGAAATTCTCATCCCCAGCGGAGTCGCTGTGACCAGAATTCATTCCCCCAGCAGATGAAGTGATTACTGGCAGATCTATTATTCTTCAAGTCCAATTTATTTTTGGCAAACTTGACAATTCGGAGCAGACGGATTGTTCATTCATTATCCAGCAGAGATATTATCCTCTCAGGAACCTCTAAAGTCAAGTCATTGATCATTGTTCCTCAGCAGAGTCAGCATAGATGTCTGACACAGATGCAGAGAGTAATGCAATTTTGCATATTCTAAAAGTCCAACAGTGGATTGGCAAAAGTCCGTCTTCGGGTGGCAAAAGTCCAACAGTGGATTGGCAAAAGTCCGTCTTCGGGTGGCAAAAGTCCAACAGTGGATTGGCAAAAGTCCATCTTCGGGTGGCAAAGCAGCTAAAAGTCCAACAGTGGATTGGCAAAAGTCCGTCTTCGGGTGGCAAAAGTCCAACAGTGGATTGGCAAAAGTCCGTCTTCGGGTGGCAAAAGTCCAACAGTGGATTGGCGAAAGGTCCATCTAAGGGTGGCATATTCTAAAAGTCCAACAGTGGATTGGCAAAAGTCCATCTTCGGGTGGCAAAGCAGCTAAAAGTCCAACAGTGGATTGGCAAAAGTCCGTCTTCGGGTGGCAAAAGTCCAACAGTGGATTGGCAAAAGTCCGTCTTCGGGTGGCAAAAGTCCAACAGTGGATTGGCAAAAGTCCGTCTTCGGGTGGCAAAAGTCCAACAGTGGATTGGCAAAAGTCCGTCTTCGGGTGGCAAAAGTCCAACAGTGGATTGGCGAAAGGTCCATCTAAGGGTGGCAAATTCTTAAAGTCCAACAGTGGATTGGCAAAAGTCCATCTTCGGGTGGCACGAAGCTGCAAAGTCCACCAGTAGTGTGGCAAGCCAGTAGTCGTCTGGCGTCGTTCAAAAAGACATTTCCAAAGTCCACCAGTAGTGTGGCAGGCCAGTAGTCGTCTGGAATTGCATAAAAGACATTATTAAAGTCCACCAGCAGTGTGGCAAGCCAGTAGTCGTCTGGCGTCGTTCAAAAGGCAGATTTCTCCGACAATGTTTCATTGAAGATTCAATCCAGCAATGTCGGGGGGTTTCTTTCTCACCATCCAGAGCAAATTTTTGGTTATTTTTGGTATTCAATCACTATATACCTTGAAAGTCCGAAAGCAATTGCTTTCAGGCATTCAGGTCTACAGCGCTTGAATAGGGGCAGCTGTAATACCCCAAAATTTGCTCTCCCTCTTTGTCATCATAGCATGGCATTATCATTTGTCATATCATATCCACCTCATTAACATTACATTGCATTTAACATAGAAAAATGAAGCATGGCATCCTTCTTACCATTAGGGCATGTGGTCAGGTGGGAGGTGGACAATCAAGGAATCATTCAAAGCACAAAAGGTCAATCAAGTTGGCTCTATGCAAGCCAAGAGGTCTCTCATGTCTCATACTATCTCAATTGATCTTCCAAAACCTCAAGGAAGTGAGATTCAATGGGAGATTGAAGCATTACATCCTACACTATGCAAGAAGTCCAAAAACTGAAGGAAAACCCTCAAAAGAGATAGCTCATTGATCCAAAATCATTCTCAAGTGGCATTTCTCATCATCCTTTAAGAGGATACACAACATACTCTGAGGAATTTGGATTTGGAAGATGTGCAATTTCCTCCTAACCAAAGGGGGTCAAAACTAGGGTTTCCCATTAAATCAGGGGATCTTTGATTTTTGAACAAAACTTGATGTCATGGTATTCCATATGTCCTTAAGTGTATGTGTGTGGAAGATTGCATCTCACTTGGTTTTAGAAGAGGTTCAATTGGAAGAAAGATCAAAAATCAGGGAATTTGGGGCCAAGTCAAATAATCAGAGGAAAAAGTCAACTCTTGACTTTTTAAAGCCAAATTCATGAAATTCATGTTATATGTGACCAATGTACAAAATTTGATCAAGAAACTCCAAAGGAATCATGAAAAAATCAAGATTTGGAAAGTTGCCATTTTTGGATGAAGTAGGGTTACTAAAAATAGCAAGTTTTGGCCATTTTGCATCATAATTGGAACCAAGGCCATTCAAAATTAAAGCATCAAATGAAAATTCCACTCTGCCTCAATGAAAGATCTTGCTTTAAGCTTCAAATCCATGGGTATAACATCTCCATTAGACAAAAATTGAGGGAGATATGATTAATCAAAGTTGGAGGAAAGTAGGCCAAAAACCATGTCTTGACCAAGCTTGGCCAGGTTTGCGCGCAGTCATTTTCTCAAACAGTTGGTGAGCAAGATGTGTAGATCAATTACTCATGGTTAAAGGTTTCAAATGAAAAATCTTGCAACATCAAAGTTGTTCCCCTATGTGAGATCTTCAAGATTGATGTTCATGGATTTTTCATTTGATCAAAGGATAAGGAGTTATGATGGCTCAAAGATTGGTCAATGCAACTGAAAATCCATGCCAAGCATGCCTTGCCAACCAACCTCATTGCTCGCCCATGCATCAGTTTGTTTTACATCTGTTTATGGTCATTTTTAGGCATGTTCCAAGCATCATTTCCATTCAATTTTCACACCAAACGTGTAGCATTACATCTCCTGTTTCCAATGACTCCAAAAACACATCAAATCATCCATGGATTTGAGAGAATTCCATCATCAAATCACCATGATTGCATTGGTTTCAAGCTGTCATAAAACCAGAAAATAAACATGGTTGTGGTTGATTGTTTCAGAATTCACATGTACACTCTTTATTCCTTTCCTCATTTAAGCCAACATCCCCTTACAAACTTGAGCAGCACGTGCTATCCATGTTGTTTCCATACACTAAAGAGGAAGAACAAAACTTGTGAAACAAGTTTCTCAAGCTGCCACACCCGAACAACTCATCATCACCATTCCTTGCAATTGCTCCTCACCATAACTCCATGAACCTTCATCACCATAACCCAGCCATGACCAACTCGTCCCCTAACTAACTTGGCTCAGTTAGTTAGGGTGGACTCAATTAACCCAACTTGGACTCATTTAACTCACTCACCAAACCGTGGTTAACTCAAATTATAAAACAAAATCACACTTCACAATTCATTTTCAGTTCCCATTTTTCACATTAACTCCAAAAAAACTTCTTTTTTTCTCTCTCAGTTTCTCTCCATTTTTCTCTCTCTCTGTACACGAACCTCATCATCCTCCATCTTACTTCATCATCATCATCATCAATGGCATTGGATTGAAGAAGTTTTCCACACAGTCCTCAAGATTTCAAGTATTGCTCAGCCTTGAATCTCTCTCTGTTATCAATATCTCAAGGCTCAACTGCATTTATTTTGCACGAATCAAGCTCAAAGATCAAGAGTGGATCTCTGGTTTTCTTTTGTTTCAAAGTTCTGCAAATTTCAGGTTCCAATTACTCCAACTTGATCGCATAAGTTCTTGTTGTTTTAGCTTGCTTTATGATGTTTAGAGCTTATTAGAAGCTATGCGTGAGTCCTGGCTAGTTGATAGGCTCTTTAGGAGTTTAGATGAGATTTTAGGGCAAAATGTTTTGGTTCGGTTTGTGTTATACATGCGTGATCTATGAAAGTTGATTGCACATTCATGATGTATGCGAGCTCAGCTTCATTTTGGTATATGGTTTGTGTAATTTTGGGAAACTCAAAGTTGCAGACGGTGGTGATTGACCGGAGAAGGTGACCGGAGGTCCCTCTCCGGCCGGTGGTCTTTGGTTAGGGTTTTGATTGCAGTTTAAAACATGACCGTAGATTTGCTTGCATCGTGTGGCTTAAAACGTGCCAACACATTAAAATCAGCATGCTCCTCACGTGCCTTTTTTCTGATTTCATTTAAACTTTATGTGGTGCAGTGCATGTAATGTAATGTGTTCCCTCACGTGCATACGTTGATCTTGTGTACTTTGACAGTGTGTTGACTTGACTTTATCCAATGGTTTGGATTGTGTTGACTAATGTTGACTGAAGGTGCATTTTAATTATTGTGTCATGCGCGTAAATGGACCCAAATCAGAATACTATCCACACCCCCAATTTTGAGGCCCAAATGATTTTGAACTGTCCAATTGCTATGTTCATACCCCCCTTCATTTTGCATTTATTTTTCATTTTTATTTCTTTCTACACGTTTGATTTTTAATTTTTAAAAATACCAAGACATATTGGAAAATTCTACAAAAATTCATGTGTATTCTTAAAACATTTAGGAAATTTTCTATGATTTTATTTTCTGATTTTATGACCATTTTGCCCCTGTTCCATTATTTCTTTTGAATTTCCATTTGTATGCATACTTAATGTGACATATGATTTTGTGCATTTTTGTTCTTGATCATAAAAAATGATTTTGATGCCTTTCTTTTTGCATTGTGGTCACAATATGTTGAGGTATGTTTGAGATTTATGAGATGATTTTTAAGTCTTTTTTGGATGACTTTTGATGTGTTGCTTTGAGCATGAATGCATGAAACTTCCATGAGACTTTGACCTAATTGTTGAGTGACTTTGGTTCTGATTCATTGCTTGTGGACTTGATATGTTAATGGCATGTGTTTAAGGTGTTTGATTGGTGAAAGTCATAATTTTTGAAGCATGTTTGCTATTTGTTTGAAGCATGAAGTTTAACTTGTTCATTTTGTGAATGCATGCCTCATGTTTGGTTTGCTTGATCATGAAGGCACTTGTGCCATGAGTTGTGGTTTTGTTTGAGGATGTATAGCATGTTAATTGACTTCTGATTGTGACATTTGGGTTTCATCTTTGCATGTTTGATGTTTATCTTGCACCTTAAGTCACTTGTTTCACAAGTATGAACCACATTCACATCACTTCACCTTTTCTTCTTTGCTTCTTGTTGGATTGAGATTTTGTTTGCATGATTTGGTATGCTCATTTAGGATAACATTAGGTTGTGTAAATATGAGTTACATTCTGACTTGGAAGCATGTATAGCATTCAATCTCATTTTACTTTGTTTGTCAACTTGTTTGAATTTGATTTGTTCATTATATTTTCTTACTTTACTTGTAAGTGATTGTGCTAACCATGTAGGGGCTTCGGTAAGTTTCAATTGAGTGTGGATAAGGAATCCACATTCAACTTCTATCCTTTCTCTTTTACAATTCCATTTTGTGTTTTGCTAAGCACTTATGTGCTTTCTTTTAATAACTCATTACTTTCCCTTTTTGAATTACAATTCATCTTCTACTTTGGAAGTGAATTGTTTAATTCCTTCTTTCTTTAGACTTTAGGTTGAAACCTCACAAACCTTTAGGATCACTCTCTTTAATCTTCAATTAGGATTGAGTCTTAGTCCATATAGGTTTTACCTTTTCTCCTCCCTTGAGTCCCTTTTCTCATCTCAAAGAAAATTCAAAATATCTAATAAAGGTAGGCATTTATTGCATTTAGGCCTTTCATATAAAGAAAAGATTATAAGGGGTCTTCTCTTGTAATCTTAGAATGTGTAGCATATAGCCCATCTTGGGTCAATGTGTTAAACATTTGATCTTGTATGAGGGACTTAAATGCAATACTTGTTGAAGGTGCAAATAATAAAAAACACTTCTTCATTTCTTAATTTACAAAAAACACTTAATAAATACAAGTATGCTAGTGTGGTTGAACCTTGACAATTGGAACTAAGTGTGGGGGTCTTCTTCACCCTTAGTGTGCTTTCTTACTCATTCCATCTTGGAATGTGAGAATGTACACATTCCAATGACTAAGATCCAGATACACTGACGTATGCAAACAAATCCAAAACACTTCCTTCTAAAAGACAAAAACAAACAATAACGTCTTTCCTTCGGGAATTCTTTTCTCACCTCATTCACTCTCAACGTATGAACGTGCTCCTACTCGTTCTCTTGCAAGATGGTAACGCACTCGGACCAGCGAGCCTGCAACACCTGAGCTAGAACGTTAGCCGTTCCCTAAAAAACACAAACAATCCATCCCTAGTGAGGGGAACTACGTCGCTCTGATTCTCATGCTCCCGATGAGATACGTAGGCAGTGGGGTAGGGCCCATGCGAGCACTTCTTTTATTTTCCCTACATTTGTTTCTCTTTCTCTTTCCATTCCTTTTCTAGTTCCTCTTCCAGTATTCTTTTCTATCACCCTTTGATCGAGACAAGCAAGCGTGGATCCCATCGGGTACGATGGACGCGAGGGGGTGCTAATACCTTCCTCTCGCGTAACCGACTCCCGAACCCATTTCTCTTGGTCGCAAGACCATGCTTTTCCTTTCTCTCAGGTTTACGCGGTGTTTCCTTTCCCTCTCTTGGGATAAATACACATTGCTGGCGACTCTGTTTCGGTGCCACTTTCGCGTTTGTACTTGGATGAAAATCCCGGGAGCGACACCTGCCTATGGATCTAATCCTCAGCAGTAAGATAACCTCCTCTTGGGCTTTGTACAAATGACTCTCCTCAGCGGAGCTAACCTTTTTAGACTCTCTTGTTGAGTCAAACCCCTTTGTAGCCTCTGTCTTAGGCTTCATATAAGACAGATAAAAGATTCTCTTGTTGAGTCAACTTTTAGCCTCCGTCTTGGGCTTCATACAAGACACATATAAAACACTCTCTTGTTGAGTATAAAAGACTCTCTTGTAGAGTCAATCTCCCTTTTAGCCTCTATCTCGGGCTTCGTATGAGACATCAAATCAATCTCTTATTGAGTATAAAAGATTATCTTGTTGAGTCAACTTTTAGCCTCCGTCTTGGGCTTCATACAAGACACATATAACAACACTCTCTCGTTGAGTATAAAAGACTCTCTTGTTGAGTCGATCTCCTTTTAGCCTCTATCTCGGGCTTCGTACGAGACAGCAAAACACTCTCTTGTTGAGTATAAAAGACACTCTTGTTGAGTCAATCACCTATCAAACAGACTCTCTTGTTGAGTCAACCTTTTTAGCCTCCGTCTTGGGCTTCGTACAAGACACATAAAATCACACTCTTGTTGAGTCAGTCACTTGTTAGTACTCTCTTGTTGAGTCAACCCTTTTAGCCTCTATCTCGGGCTTCGTACGAGACAAAAAATAAAAGGCACCCTCTTGTTGGGTCAATGGCCTCCTCTTAGGCTTTGTATAAAGAAACCTCAGTTGAGTCAATTAACCTTTTAGCATCAAATTTGTGCCTTGCTCACAACTTACAAACATCAACGACTCCTCTTTAGAGATGACAAGTTCTCTCTCATTCGAAACCCTTTAGCTTCACATATTGGGCTTTGAACAAGATACAAATCACCTTTAGCTTCATGTCTTGGGCTTTGAACAAGACACCAAAACAACATTTTTTCCTCCTGTAGAATAGGAGGAACTACGATCGCTCTGATTTCCCTGTTTCGTTAAACGGGAATACGTAGGCAAAAGATTGCAAAAATCTTAGCGAGCATACTAATCAAAAACCCAAAATCCAGTACCTTCATATATCCATCCAAAGCATCCGACCTAACCCCTTACCAGAAACCTAGCCCATAATCTAGACACGGTGTTTTTAAACAAATAACCTTAAAAGACGAATCCCCTTTTGTAGCATCTGTAAACCAACAGTTTTAACTGTTTAACCTCAGTTTGCAAGCATGGTTAATTGGAGACATCTATTTCCCTTCCTTAATCAGCTCAATAGGATAAAAAAATGAATCGAACTGTAGTACCAAAGCGATAGTGATTCGAAACCACAAAAATTCGCGCTCTAGAAAAATGGAGACCACAGTGGGAGGCATTCTTTCTAGCCTCTTTTTAAGGCGAAGTCCTTAAATTCACCAAGTATCACAGAAATTGCAACTCTGCTGGGGAGTCATTGTCTGTATAGGATCATAAGACTAGAGGTCTAGGATGATTAAGACAAATATATATACTGCTTTTCCTACTTGATATCTGTGTTTACTTTTCTGCTAATGGGAATGCGTGTGATGCCGCATGTGGAAAGATTGAGTATACACCTAAGATAGGTGATGGCATTATATGGGTAATCTTACAGGGAGTGAATCCCAGCTAAGAGTCCCCGGTCGACCATCAAACTCATTGGAGACTCCCTTTGCA
This sequence comes from Lathyrus tuberosus, assembly GCA_022829125.1. Lineage (NCBI taxonomy): Eukaryota > Viridiplantae > Streptophyta > Magnoliopsida > Fabales > Fabaceae > Lathyrus > Lathyrus tuberosus. The sequence goes on from JALAZF010000343.1 coordinate 2,962,799, forward strand.
GATGCATTGCCTATACGACTTCGGTTGTTGAAAGTAGTGTGGTCGATTGGGTTATCTGAGAAGCTGAGGTTTTTAGTAGACTAAAACCATTTTGTGGTACGGAAGTTATCGGAAATAGTTGTCACGTGATACTACCCTCATTTGAGATCACTCTAAGATACATCAGCTCGCTGGCGATCCGCTTGTTGTTGTTATCCCAAGAGGGGTCAATGATTTTGCAGACAGGTACAAAAAAGCACCAGTACAAACCTTCGGGGGATGGGTAGAGCCTTGACTTCATGAAACCGACCCTTTGACCCCATGTTTTTTCTATGTTTTTGTGTGCTGCATTCATACATTCATTTAAAAAACATGCAAAAAAAAGAAAATCTTCTCTTCTAGTCTCTCTTTTTCAAATTAAACTAAGACAATGATTGCAAATGTCAGATAAAGAGATTGCTAATGGAATTCGATAGAAGGAAAACTCACAAGTACACCTTCAAGGTTCCAAAATTAGAGGATTTGAGAGGTTTGGCGAGGATGATCACCAACCCTGAGGCTTTCAGAGGCAAGTATAGAGGACTACTGTCTCTATTAAGGGTCCATGTAATTGAAGGAATCCCGTCTACACTCATTCAGTTCTACGATCCGGTTTATCATTGTTTCACATTCCTGGATTATCAGCTAGCACCAATACTAGAGGAGTATTCTCACCTGACTGATTTACATATTACTGATAAAGCTCCCTTTTCTGGACTGGAAGAAATTCCAAGAGATCAGACCATTGCAAGAGCAATTTATTTGGACAAGTCAGAAGTCAGGACTCACATGACCACCAAGGGTGGTATCCAGGGTTTGCCAGCCCAGTTTTTGATAAAGAAGGCCCTGTACTTTGCTAGTATAGGGAATGTGGCTGCTTTCGAGAGCATCTTTGTTTTGCTCACCTACGGGTTATTTTTGTTTCCCAACATCGATAACTTTGTAGATATCAATGCCATTAAGATATGTCTGATTGGAAATTCCGTACCAACCTTACTTGCAGATGCGTATCATTCGGTACACTTAAGGAATTTATACAGCGGAGGAATGATCACATGTTATGTACCCTTGCTTTACAAATGGTTCATTTCCCATTTTCCCAAGTCCGCTGCATTTTGGGATCAAAAGAATGCTTTACGTTGGTCGCAAAGAATCTTGTCTCTTACCAACTCTGACATCAATTGGTACAATTGAAACTATGACGGGATCAGAATCATTGACCGTTATGGAAATTTCCCAAATGTACCCCTTATAGAAACTAAGGGGGGAATCAATTATCATCCGGTGTTAGTTCGTCGTCAATTCAGATACCCGATGAGGCATGTCCCGCGGAGTGCTCATCTGGAAGGTCTTTTTTCCAGGAAGGAGAAAATGATAGGGCACTAAAGACAGAGATAGTGCATGCTTGGAAACATGTTCATAGGAAAGGAAGAGAGTCTCTAGGAAAACCAGACTGTGTCTCGGTGGAGCCTTATCTCCACTGGGTACAAACTAGAGCTCTCAAGCTGAGGACGCCTTACCCTCGTCAAGAAGTTCTTCCGTTAAGGGACTCCGTCCATTATTTTATGTCTGATACGGAAAAACTTTAGGTTACTCTCAACAAAGTTCAACAGGAGAAGAGGTCTTGGAGGAACAAGTACCGTATTCTCAATGTGGAGTGTAAGAAAATACAGCAGCTATTGAAAGAAAAAGATGCTCTGATTGAGATTTTAGAGCAACATGCTGTAGAAAATCAGGATAACCAGAGGAATTTACTCGCTCCTTTCACTTGGCAAAGGAATGACAACCTGACAACGGATGAAGAGCCCCGGTCAAAGAAAAGGAAAGTACCAGAACCAGCACCTGAGCTCTCTTCAGAGAGGACTCAAGATCCATTAGTTTAGACATTTCCTTTTTCAGCACTTTGTAATCTACTGTATTTCCATTTTCGCAATCTTTGAATTCAATAAAACGGGGTTTCCCCACTGTTTTATATTTGCAATCCAAATTGTTGATGTTTCTTTTGATTAAACGGAAATAAATGATTAAAATAATTATTGCATATCATTCATCATTCTCGCATAAACGCATTCTTCTTCCCTGCGAATCTCACGTTTGTGTCTCGGTTCTAGAGTCAAAGTGTCTCATTCGTACAATATTCAGGCCAATCGACAGAAAAAGATGGATGATCTCGAGGAAGAGAACAGAGAGTTGAGAGAAGAGGTCGACACTCTGAAAGAGGATCTGAGAAAGCTTCATAACAACATGCAAGCTCTAGCAGAAGCTCAGATGCAACAACAACGGACTGTGATCTCAGAGACCACGTCAATGCCCATAGTGGAGAAGTATGATCCTAGGTACAAAATGTCGAAAGATCGTCCCTGGGGCATGCCACTCAACTATATCCCAAAAGGATATATTATGCCGATCATGGAAGATTCGAAAAATGCAGCAGGAACCGCTGGGCCTGAAGGTTACAAACTTCAGGAAAGCGAAGATATCAGAGGCATGACAACAACTCCTGAAGGTTACAAACTTCGGGAGACACCTAAAGTCACTGCCATGATGACTATACCACCACCCATGGTACACACTGTCCCGTATGGACAGATTCCACAGATACCTTCTGGTGGAAACGAAAGTATGTTCGGCTGAATGAATGAGTTCCAGGAACAGTTCCTGGAGATGCAGAAAGAGCTGCAAGCCATTCGCTGTCAGGACCTATTTGGAAAAGACGCCGCAGACCTTTGTTTGGTTCCTAATGTGAAAGTTCCGCACAAGTTCAAAGTGCCCGAATTTGAAAAGTACAAGGGCAACTCTTGCCCTCAAAGCCATTTGGTGATGTACGCTCGGCGAATGTCAACTCAGACAAAGAACCAAGAGCTACTGATTCACTACTTTCAGGATAGTTTAACCGGTGCCGCACTCAAATGGTACATGGGTTTAAAACGCGCTAAGATCATTACTTTCAGAGATCTTGGTGCTACTTTTGTTCAGCAGTATAAGTATAACCTGGACATGGCACCAGACAGAGATCAACTTAGATCGATGTCGTAAAAGGATAAGGAAACCTTTAAGGAGTACGCTCAGAGATGACGTGAAATCGCCGCCCAGATTTGTCCACCTCTTCAAGAAAAAGAGATGACAAAGATCTTCTTGAAAACCTTAAGCTCATTTTACTACGACAGAATGGTCGCCAGTGTGCCCAGTGACTTCACCGAGATGGCGGGCATGGGAGTTCGTCTTGAGGAAGCCGTCCGAGAAGGACGTTTAGTTAAAGATTCCGGATTATCAAGTAGTACAAAAAGATACGGTAGTGCTCTCCCTAAGAAAAAAGAGCAGGATATTGGGAATATCTCTCTCGGAAAGCAAAGGCGACGATACCAACCAGTAGCAGCTATAACTCCTACTATTAACCCAGCGCCTGTTCCTACGTATCAACCTCAGGTTACGCAGAGCCAACCAAATCAGCACCAATATCGGCAAAGGACACTATAACCTCTTCAGCAGGCTCGTCTTCCGTACAACAACAATCGTACAACGCGACCACCTGTTAGAACAAGAATTGATTCTACATTCCTAATAATTTTGATGATAATAAACACTTATTATTTTAGAACTTGATGCTCCTAATTTCATTGTTTATGATATGTAGGAAAGTTCTAATACAAAGAGTTCTGATATAGAAGTATCAGAAGATTCAATCTGAGTGAAGTTTAAAGCGAAGTTCTAATCAAAGCAAAGCTCTGATTTGAAAGCATCAGCCTAAGTTCTGATGACGGATGTCTAGCGCTTCAGCACCAAAGCTGTATCAAGCCAGAAACTCTGATGATTCAACATAGACTCTGATACGCTATCCTTCTCTTTTATGAGAATCTCAAAGTAACGGATTGAATCTGTATCTTTGGAAAGAGCATTAATTAGCATTATTATCCTCTCCAAAAATAGTTCACGCGTCTCCAACGGATCAAATCTTCTCATCTATTTAAAGGAGTCCCTGCAGATGACCAAAGTACTTTTTTGTGCGCATACTGTCCACAATTCTTCAATTTCACTTGCCCTTGTATTTTGATTTATATTTTGATAAAACAGTGTGTAAAAATCACGGTTGTGATAAAGCTTACTAGAAGCACTTGTTTTTATTTTGATATTCCTTGAGAAAACCAAGTTGTGGTTAAACCTCAAGAAGAGTGACGGTTGTTACTGAAATTGTGTAATCATAACTGATTAGTGGATTAAGTCCTCAAGAGAGAGGCGAAATCACCTTGGCGGGTGGACTGGAGTAGTTTGAGTTCAAACGAACCAGGATAACCGACTTGTTTCTTTGTCTTTATTTTTTTTGAAAACCCCAATTCAAACCCCCTTTCTTGTGTTTTTCATTTCTTCACCACCAGGGTTCGACCCTTTACCCATGTTGTACGCAGAACTGTTTCCGTTCTTACTGGTCCAGGGGCACGTCCAAACTAGATCTCCTCTTACATTACCGGAAAATCTGCGTTTTTGGTTCAAGCGGATCAAACTTGCCCTTACCATCAAGGAGGATCAGGGCATAACATAGAAAACTGTCTCAGTTTCAAATCCGATGTACAAAAACTTGTTAGGAGCGGGGTCTTATCTTTCAAAGATACGAATCCGAATGTTCTCACGAACCCGTTGCCTCAACATAAGGAAGCTGCAATTAATTTGATAGAGGGAGAGTCTAACAACAACTATCAAATTCATGATGTACTCTTATTGAGGACCAATCTGGTCAAGAAGCATCGCAGACAGAGCGGGTATGGCCATATACTACCTCATAACTATCATCAGTGTGATATCTGCTCTAAGAACAATCAAGGATGTTCTGTGGTGCAATCAGCTCTACAGGAACAATTGGATCTCGGATGGATCCAAGAGAACCGAATTCGTGAGGTCAACATGACTTATATGAATTCCAACATCATTCAGAGCCACGACATCCGTGCGATGAATGTCAACCTGGTGGAAATGCACTCAAGGAAAATCCAGTATCATAATCTGCCGCGACACGATTACAATTCCTGTCTAATTTGCTCGGTAAATAATCAGGGATGCTTTTTTATACAAGAGACCCTCCAGCATCAGATGGATCTTGGGTGGATCCAGGACTACCATGATAAAAATCTTTATCAGATCAACATGATTCAAATCTTTGATATTCACTTGATGAATACCAGCTTGGTAGAATTACACGCTAAGCAAATCCATCTCGGTTTTCTGACTTCGCATAATTATCAGAACTGTAAAGGATGATGTGAGAGTGACCAGGGGTGTGCTCTCTTTCAAAGAACTTTGCAACACTTGTTAAACCACTGGTGGCTTCCGATATATCTAGATGAAGACACATAACAAGTCAGTATAATCGATGGGAACCCTACTAGGCGTTATAGTCAGGATGTTTGATCAATGGAAACGGACCTAGTAAGGTTACACTACATTCAAAGAAGACATGGCCAGGTGCCACCACATAATTACGAGCGCTGTAGAGTTTGCTCGGAAAATAACCAAGGATGTTACCTTGTGCGAGCAGCCCTTCAAAGTTAGTTGGACCGCAAAGAGATTCAACCATGTCCAGTTTTAGGGTCCATCAACTGGACGCCCGACTACTTTGCTGATCAAATCAAAGATGTCGTTGTAATCTCTGATCGCGAAGGGACCAAAGATGTTTGTGTCATCATCCCTCTACTTGACGAATCAAAGATTCTTAACCAGAAACTGATTGAAGTTACCTACGACAGTCAGAAAAATCAGAAGGCTCCTGTAGTTATCTATCTACCGGGACCATTACTGTATGAATCAGCTAAGGCGGTCCCTTACAAATACGGTGCAACAATAATTGAGAATGGAAAGGAAATTCCATTACCCTCCATCGTGAATATTGTAGACATCAGTCGAGTAACACGGAGTGGTCGAACCTTCAATCGAGGAGTTGGAGAACCTAACAGAGAAAAGGAACCTCAAACAGAAGTTTTCGATCAACCGATCGGTCAGTCCAGTGATCCCGACCTTTCAAAGAACAATGATGAGATGCAGAAGCTCATCCAAAGGAGTGAATACAACATTGTTGACCAACTGTTACAAACTCCATCAAAGATCTCTGTGCTATCACTTTTACTCAGTTCCAAAGCCCACAGAGAGGCTCTACAAAAAGTCTTAGAGCAGGCCTTTGTGGAACAGGATGTGTCAATACGACAGTTCGATAGCGTCGTCTCTAACATCACTTCCTGCAACAACTTATGGTTCAATGATGAGGAATTGCCAGAGGAGGGAAAAAGTCACAACATGGCGCTTAATATTACAGTTAACTGCCAGGACGACGCCTTAGCCAGCGTATTGGTAGATACAGGATCAGCTCTCAACGTTATGCCAAAGTCAACTCTAATGCGACTATCATTTAAAGGATCCCCGATGAGGGGCAGTTAGGTCATCGTCAAAGCACTTGACGGGTCTCAAAAAGCAGTTATTGGCGAAGTCGGCCTTCCCATAACTATCGGTCCTCACACTTTCCAAGTCACTTTCCAGGTCATGGATGTCCGGGCAGCGTACAGCTGTTTGTTAGGAAGACCTTGGATACACCAGGCTGGGGCAGTCACTTCGACACTGCACCAGAAACTGAAGTTCGTCAAGAACGATCAACTCGTCACGGTCTGCGGAGAACAAGCCTTGATCGTGAGTAACCTTTCATTGTCCACTTGTGTAGAACCCGAGGAGGTTGTTGGAACTCAGTTCCAAGCACTTTCGGTGAGCAATGAGAATCAATCAGAAAAAGGAACGTCGATTTCCTCGTACAAAGATGCTCTCGAGGTGATAAAAAATAGCAATGCAAAAGGGTGGGGACAGCTTGTCATTCCTACTGACAACAAAACAAAGAAGGGTCTTGGGTTTTCCTCAACCTGTACCCAGATAGTTGCTAACGATGAAAGTCTTCATCCCATTCAGGATTTCTTCCATAGTGGAGGTTTCCTTCACCCAGTGTCTCAAGAAGTACATACCATTAACGAGGGAGATTCCTTCGATACAGATAAAGAGTGGAAGTCCTATCTTAACGAGGACGGTTATATCTCTCAGGAAGAGGTGCCTATGCCATTTTTCTATCCCGCACAGAGTCCGAGATTTATACCCAAGTCAGATGTCAGAACGATATACGGAGATTATGATCCAGAAGGATACCGTGCTCCACCAAACTCATTAGAGGAGGAAACTCTGATGAAAGACAACTTCGACCACGACTATTATGGCCCAATGGATGGCCTGCCTATCTGGCAGCCGTACCCAGGAAACTTGGGGCAAGAGAATTAGCCGAACAATGAAAATCAGCTGAGCATCATTGAACAGAATACCTGCATCCCCACCATGTCATAGGATCAACACTCAGGTCATTCAGAAAATATCTCGTACGACGATGAATTAGCAAAGCTTGCCAGACTAGAATTCATTAACTATGCTTTTCTCGAGGTCAACGTCATCGAGAGAGATGACTCATCCAGTTCCACAGAAGTATGGGACACCCTAGGACAACCGAGTGGCAAGTTCGACTACTTGGTCAAAAACACCGCTCCCGAAAGCTCTCGTATCAGGCTCGAAAACATCCAGCCAACTGGATTGGGAGATTTACCTGAGAGCACAAATCCTATCCAAAATACAACAGAAGAATCCTCCTACGACAACTCATCCTTGGAGACGGATTCCAACGATCCTGCTCCACTAGAAATCAGCGTTATTTCTGAAGATAAATCAAGGAAGGTACCACACTTTGTGATTCACCGAGGAGTTCGCCGCCAATGGGTTACTGTCGATGTTCCGAAGATTGTTCATAAGTCAGAGTAATTGCCGTCTTTAACCTTTCACCCTGCCCAGGTGAAACAGATGTTTTGATAGGGCTCACTTTCTATAATTATCCCTCTTCGCTTTGTCCAAAGCGACAGAGTTTTATTTTATAGGGCTGTAGTTTCAAGAATCGGCTTGTTCATAAATAAAATAACGTCGTTCTGTAATTTCCGCATTTATTGCTGTGTTCTCTTTTTGCTTTTTCAGAAAATGGTAATCCTAAAAAACAACTAAATAATAAAAATAAGCAGTTATCAAAAATATACTGCACACACTCTTGCATTCTCTCTATCTCTTCTAAAAAACAATCATCACGTCATGTAGATTGCTTGTTTTAAACCCTGTTAAAACGTACGATCCAATGCCTTCTCCCAACTTTGAATTCCCGGTATTTGGGGCTGAAGAAGAAGTTGACAACGAAATTCCAGAAGAGATCTCCCGATTACTCAGACAAGAGGAAATGTCCATTGAACCTCACAAAGAACCGTTGGAAACGGGCAACTTAGGCTCAGAGGAGGAAAGAAAAGAGGTCAGGATTAGGGCACTACTCAATCTAACTACCAAAGAGAGTTTGACATAGCTTCTCAAAGAATTTCCCGATGTATTTGCTTGGTCCTACCAGGACATGCCAGGGTTGGATACCAGCATCGTGGAACATCATCTACCGTTAAGATCGGAATGTCCGCCGGTGAAACAAAGGCTGAGACGGACTCATCCGGACATGGCCATCAAAATCAAAGAGGAGGTACAGAAACAGATTGACGCGGGTTTCCTCGCCACGTCAGAATATCCTCAATGGTTAGCCAACATCGTACCCATTTCGAAAAAGGACAGAAAGGTCAGAATGTGTGTCGATTACAGGATCAGAACAAAGCCAGTCCAAAGGATGACTTTCCTTTACCAGACATTGACATGTTGGTAGACAGTACAACAAAGTTCCAAGTTTTTCCTTCACGGATGGATTCTCGGGCTATAATCAGATAAAAAAGGCGCCGAAAGACATGGAGAAAACTTCATTCATTACCCCATGGGGCACCTTTTGTTACAAGGTAATGCCGTTCGGTTTGAAGAATGTCGGGGCAACCTATCAACAGGCCATGACTACTCTGTTTCATGACATGATACACAAAGAAATCGAGGTATATGTCGATGATATGATTGCTAAATCTAAAACAGAAGAGGAGCATGTGATCCACCTGTTAAAACTATTCGAGCGGTTGAGAAAGTACAAACTCCACTTGAATCCCAACAAGTGCACCTTCGGTGTCCGTTCAGGGAAACTGCTAGGATTCATCGTTAGCCAGAAGGGAATTGAGGTTGATCCTGACAAGGTCAAGGCCATTCAAGAAACGCCTTCTCCGAAAACTGAAAAACATGTCAGAGGATTCCTGGGACGTTTGAACTACATCCCCAGATTTATATTCCTCATGGCCGCGACATGCGCGCCAATTTTCAAATTACTTAAAAAGAACCAGGACTGTGTTTTGACGGAGGACTGCCAAACCGCCTTAGATAATATTAAAGAATACCTGTCAAACCCACCGATTCTATCAGCTCCAGTGGAAGGAAAACCACTGATCATCTACTTAACAGTTTTGGAAGACTCCATGGGTTGTGTACTTGGCCAACAAGATGAATCCAAAAGGAAGGAGTCTGCCATCTACTATCTGAGCAAGAAATTCACCGAGTGTGAAATTCGGTACACTACGCTTGAGAAAACTTGTTGTGCTCTGGCTTGGGCAGCCAAACTTCTTCGCCAGTATATGATTCGTCACACTACTTGGTTAGTCTCCTAAATGGATCCTATCAAGTATGTCTTTGAAAAACCTGCTCTCATGGGAAGAATCGCCCATTGGCAGGTGTTGTTATCAGAATACGACATCGAGTACCATACACAGAAATTCGTAAAAGGAAGTATTTTAGCTGATCATTTGGCTCATCAACCGATTGACAATTAGGAATCAATCGGGTTTAACTTCCCAGACGAAGATGTCATGTATTTGAAAATGAAAGATTGCGATGAACCGCTACCCAGTGAAGGGCCAGAACCAGGTTCCTAATGGGGACAAATTTTTGATGGAGCTGTCAATCATTATGGAAATGGAATTGGGGCAATCATCATAACCCCTCAGGGTACCCACATTCCTTTCATCGCCAGACTTACGTTCAAGTGCACAAACAACGAGGTCGAGTACGGAGCTTGTATCATGGGTCTCGAAGAAGCAATCAATTTGAGAATGAAAAACTTGGATGTTTATGGCGACTCAGCCCTGGTTATCAATCAGATCAAAGGAGATTGGAACACATACCAATCAGGATTGATTCCTTACAAAGATTATGCGAGAAGGTTACTACCCTTCTTCAACAAAATCGAGTTTCATCACATCCCTCGTGAAGAGAATCACATGGCTGATGCATTAGTCACTATCTCTTCCATGATTAGTGTAGGTCAATGGAACGACCTGCCTAAAGTCGACATAATGCACCTTGAAAGGCCCACTTACATCTTCACGATTGAAGCAGACATAGATGACAAACCTTGGTATCACGATATCAAGTGCTTCCTTCAGAAACAAGAGTACCCACCAGGGGCATCCAAAAAGGACAGAAAGACCCTCAGAAGGCTGGTTGGAAACTTCTTTCTGAGCGGTGATACACTCTATAAGAGAAATTTCGACACGGTCTTGCTCCGATGTGTGGGCAGACCAGAAGCAGACATGCTGATAAAAGAAATTCATGAAGGATCCTTTGGCACTCATGCCAATGGACACACAATGGCGAGAAAAATTCTGAGAGCAGGGTACTATTGGTTGACCATGGAATCCGACTGCTACAAGTACATGAGGAAGTGTCACAAGTGCCAGATATACTCTGACAAAATCCATGTACCGCCTACACATCTCAAAGTTCTCTCTTCCCTATGGCCTTTTTCCATATGGGTGTAACACCTCAAAATTTGCCCTGTTGTTGCTAACCTTTTTGGCTTATGCTTCATTGCATTTGCATCGTCATTTCTGCATTTTGCATGTTTCTTTTGGGCATGGGATCAAGGTATTTTCTGGTAGCTCACGGCATCATCAGTTCCAGTATCATTTCCAACAATGTTCAGAGCCAAACAGATAGCTTTCAAAGTCTTTTTGAGCATTTATTTTGCCCATTAGACATTTTGACAATCAGAAGCTCTGGCAGTCATTTTTTGACCACCAATTCGGCATCAGGCATTATTAATTCAGCAGGATATTCTGAGGTGTCAGCAGGAATTTGTGTTCTTTTCAGGTGTTACTCAGTAGCAATATCAAGTTTTGAGTTTCAGAGGTTTAACGGGTTCAAAATAGCTATTAGAAGTCACTCTTCCAAGTTTCCCTCCAAAAGGCGCCAAAATTCAAAATTTGCACTGAGTAACCGGTTACAGCGTATCTGCTATCCGGTCACCCTTTGGTTTTCCTGCGCATTTCTTCAGTTTTTGAACTGAGTAACCGGTTAGCAGATGTGCTGTAACCGGTTACTCTGGGTAAAATTTGGGAAATTCTGTTTGCATCATTTGTGATCATGTGCTTTGCATGTGCACGTGGGGGAAGGATCTAGAATTGATATTTTCATCATTTTCCACCCAAAATTCAAATTCCTTCCAACATTTTCCCGTCTAATTCCTTATTTCAATTCCTAATCCACTTTTCACCCCAATTTCCATCACTCCAATTTTCTCTCAACTTCTCTCTCATTCCAAAGCCCTCACTCAAAGTTCCACCATCAAAGTTCAACAAATTTTGCATTGAAATTTGTTGATCTTGGAACTAAACCTTCATCCATCCATTAATCCTTGAAGGAATTCTGATTTTTCTACTGTTTTGCTTTTGGATCTAAGTTCTTGGAAGTGATTTTGGAGAAGCTTGAAGCAAGTTCATCACATTGCATTTATTTTGTATTTTCTCTGGAAGATGGCATTGGATCTCTAAATTTCTTGCTTAGATTCATCAATTGCAGCCTATCAACACTCACCAAAGCAATTCTCAGCTTTGTAGGTTGGTAAATTTAAGATCTATACTTGTTTTAGCTTATTTACAACTTATTCAATGTAGATCTTGAATTTGTTGTGTTTGATCCTTTGGATTGTGGATTTGATTGTTGTTGCTGTTTGATTGATGCGTGTTTGCTGGTTTTCAGATGTTATTTTCGTGCATATTGAGATGCCCTAACATGCAGGTGATTGGAGAAGTAATAAGCTGCTGAAAAGTGATTCTGAACACTTATTTTTGAATTCTGCTGTTGTGTAACCGGTTACAGCGTATCGGCTAACTGGTTACCCTGTTATTTTTTGCGTATTTTCAGGCTATTTTGAACTGTGTAACCGGTTAGTAGTTATGCTGTAACCGGTTACCACTGAAGCAGAACATGATTTTCTTGCATTTTCCTGATTGTTTGAGATCCTTTTCATGTCTAGACTTTATAGATTGATACGGTGATGATTTGTGGATCATTCTTGAGCTGTTACACCTCACACTATTGCATGAACACAATATTCCGACACGCGATTCTTGATTTTCATCAATAAATGTTTATATTTGCGTTGTTGACTAATTGATGCGGCAAACACAATGCAGACACATTTGAATCATGTTAATTCTTGATTGATGCTCAACTTGCTGGACATATGATGCCTGATTGTTGTTTGCTTCCATGGTTGCTTATGCATGATGTTTTGATCGACGTTTGATTCCGTGCTTTGTGTGTCTATTTCCAATCATTGCTTGCATGAGTATTTGTCTTCAAATGCACGGTGTGCCGTCCTGTTTTCCACTGCTGTCTTAGTGCATATGTGTTGTTGTATGTGCTGCTGTTTGACCTTTTACACCTATTTTGTGTGCTGGACTTGGGATGTTGAATGCTGTTTGGTGTGTTAGCTGGTTTTTAACCGCTGTGCAGGTGTAGAGACGCTGTTGTAGCTGCTGCTTGTTTGTTTTACTCGCCTTTTCTTCTTCTTCTTCTCTTTCACTCCTTCTCTTCCCTTGAATCTCAAGACTTGTTTAAGTCTTGGATTCACTCCCTTAGAGCTATCTAGTCCAACTTAATTTTCGATTAAGCTTAGAGTAGGATTATCATTAGGCTTCCCTTTGCCTGCTAACTTAGGTAGACGTTTCCCTTTCAACCTCAACTATAGGGCCACCTTTGCATGAGAACATTAGGATAGAATTCCCCTTATTGTTTTCTTTTCCTTTGAGTCCTCTCTTCTCATCTCTTAACATTTCTAAAACACTTAATAAATATAACGTATATTGCGCTCGAGCCTTAAGTGTAGGAAATGAAGAATGAGGGGTCTCCCCTCATCTTCTAGAGTGTTTAGCATACATCCCATTTGGGGGCGACCATGCGACTCATGCGTTCCCGCATGGTAGATTTTGGTGCAATGTAAGTTACGAACTAACTTCAATCCACTTCTGTCTAAAAAACACAAAAATAAACTCAAACCTTTTCATCCTTCGGGGTTGTTAAGTTTCAAACCATTTTTCAGAAAAGAGCACGTTACTTCCGTCTCGTCGCAAACAGGGATCGACCCTAACTGCCGGACGCGAATCTAACGTCGCTCATAAAAAACACTAACCGACCTCGTTAGGTCGAACTACGACTACTCTGATTTCCTCTCTCTAGTCCGATTGAGGATACGTAGGCACAAGACGGCGATGTCTTGGTGAACAACCTTCCCCCTTAGTTCGTGTTCGGACTACGTTGACTATGACTTTCCCATTGCACGAGGGAATACGTAGGCATAGGACGAGAGATGTCCTATCGAGTCACTTCTTTTCCTTTTCTTCGTCATTTCTTCGTTCTTTTCCGTTCCCGTTTCTTCTCCTTTCCAGTAGCAGTGCAGCTCCAGATGACGACACCCTTTGATCGAGACAACAAGCGTGGATCCCATTGAGTACGATGGACGTGTGGGGTGCTAACACCTTCCCTTCGCGTAACCGACTCCCTTACCCGTTTCTCTTGGTCGCGAGACCATGTCTTTTCCCTTTCCTCAGGTTTACGCAGTGTTTCCTTTCCCTCTCTTGGGATAAATACACATTGCTGGCGACTCTATTTCCACGCCACTTTCGCGTTTGTACCATGGATGAAAATCTCGGGAGCGACAGTTGGCGACTCTGCTGGGGACTGTTTGACCTCTTGCTGGTCCATCCCCTTTTGCGAGTCAATCCTAGCGCTTGTCTGTTTTTATTTCATTGGGTGTTTATTGTTGTGCTTTATTTTGTTGTATATTAATGTATTACTGTATTACTGTTTTACTTGTTTTACTGTATTTACCGCATTTATTGCATTGCATTTCATTATTATGTTGTGCTGTTCTGCTGCTGGATTTTCTGTTTGTAGGGTGGGTTGGATTCATGAGAGAAAAGCCCAATACCCAGGCTTGAGCATACACTTATGATTAGCGTGGAAAGTAGTGTGACTTGTTTGGAATTTGGCCAGACTTAGTATACATGAAAACTCCACATCCAGACGAGGTTTTCTTTGGTAATATTCTATCCTGCGAATTTGGGGCAGACGATGGAGTATAACCTGGAAAACTGTCGACTCTGGTGACCGTCTCCCGAGGACTCAGCAACGCCTCTCCTCCCGACATGTGATAATGGCAGACCAGAAATGGCAAACCCATTACACTTGTCGACCCGAGGACCCAATGCTGGGAACTTGCATAGGATGACCTTATTTTTGGGGGAATTAGTGGACGACCTCTTTGTTTGGCGATAGTATTGTACTCCGAGGGATGAATGTACTATTGCTTCTCAAATCGAGAATCTGAGACTAAGAATCCCGTTTTCTAGAACCCATATGTGAGAGGGGTTGGTGTTTGCAGGTTTACAAGTGACTTTGACCTTCAACCTACCTGGTTTTCCGGATTTATCCTCAGTGTACTATTGTCATCCTGATATTCTGGCAGTTTGAATGGGCCGTTATTCTGGATTTCTGGGTTTCTGATATTTGGGGTCCTATTCAGTCAGCAGAACAACAGCAGTTTTGAGCATCATGGATACCTTGATCCCATGTTTGCATGTGCATCATCATTTTGCATTCTAACATGTTTGTTCATTTGTAGCGTGGCATCCTAACTTTGATTCTGGTTGTCCGAAGACTGTCCATGACGAATACTAGCACTAGAGAGAGAAAGAATATCATCCCGTACAAGTTCCCGGAGCTTCATTTAGATGTTGTGCACAAGATCTCGGCTATGGTAAAACCCGGGGTACTGGCAGACTTTAGAGAAGAATATGGGAGGATTCTGAGTTTCGCCCGTGTTGTTACCAGCTATGAGTTCAGGGCTCTGCACACTCTGGTGCAGTTCTATGACCCTCACCTGCGGTGTTTTCTGTTTGCGGATTATCTTCTAGCTACGACATTGGAAGAGTATGCTCTCATTTTAGATGTTTCTGTCAAAGAAGAAGTTCCCTTCTATCCTTCTAAGGAGTTTCCCGATCTGGAAAAGGTTTCTGCTGCTTTACGTTTGGATCAGTCTTTGCTGAAGAGAAATGTTGCTAGTAAAGGAGGGTGTATAGGCTTTCACACGAAGTTTTTAATCGAGCAGGCTGCTATTTGTGCTAAGGCTAAGTGTTGGTCGGTGTTCAATGCAATCCTGGCTGTGTGTGTTTATGGAACGGCGTTGTTCCCTAATGTGAAGGATTTTGTAGACGTGCACGCTGTCCGGATATTCACCACGAAGAATCCAGTACCCACCTTGCTTGGGGATCTGTACTATTCGATGCACTATAAAAATGAGAAGAGGAGTGGAGGACCTCTTTACTTTTGCGCTCCAATTTTCTACAAGTGGTTTGCTAATCGCCTTCCCAAATCTGGGGCATTCGTAGACACCAAAGAAACATTGGATTGGTCAAGGAGATTGATGGGATTAAGAGCTGACAACTTGATTTGGATCAATCGTGATTTACTGGGCCAAGAGATCCTAATTAGTTGTGGAGGTTACCCAAACGTACCTTTAATAGAAAGAAAATGGGGAATTAATTACACCCCTATTCTTGCTATTAGGCAATTTGGGTATGCTTTGAAAGAGCCGTCGAAGGACCAAGATGTTCAAGAGTCTCTATATGCGAGTGGGGAAGCCAATCTGGAAATATTAAAAGAAGTTGCAAATGCTTGGAGATATCGCCACAAGAAGGGAAAGACTTCTTTCGGAAAGTGTAACAATAAAGTCTTCCCTGCATACGAGGACTGGATTCAGAGGAGAGTAGAGAATGTACTTCTACCGTTCTGCAGAGAACCTCCATCTTACCCCCTGCTGATTGAATCTCCAACCACAATTGAGATAGAGAAGTATAATAAACTGTGGGCTGAAAAGGAGAAGCTTCGAGAGGAGAACAGTGGGCTGCAAAGAGAAATCTACTAGTTGAAGCATGACCGAGGTGAAGCTGTTCACTTTGCCAAGTTGAAGACAGAGCTTCTCGCTAAGAAAGAAAAAGAGCTACCTGAAGAGGTCACAGCCAGACAAAAGGTAGGGCAAGCCTTAAAAGGTGTTAGCAGGGTTCTAAAGTCAAAGAAGGAAGACTTGGCCAAAGCTTCACTAAGAATTTACAGGTTCAATGCTAATCGAAACACTGCAATCGCAGCCAACAAGCAGAAAGAGGATAAGTATTTGGAGCAGATTGAGAGTCTGAAGTTGAAGCTCAGGAAGAAAAATGAGGAGATCTTATCGGGAACATTCCAGAGACACGCAGTTGAGGAGCGACTGAATGAGGCTATAGCAACCACAGAAGAGCTGAAGATACGAGCTGAAGTGAAGAGGCCTAGGGGTGAAGGCTCTAGCTTAGGCAGTGGGTGATACTCTGTAGTTGGCTCTTTCTTTGTTGTATTTTGGGTCACCACCATAATTGTTGGCTGGGATCTTTGTTTATCTTGTTTCAGACTTATTATCTTGGGTTGTAATATCTGACAGTGATTTTCTCTGGTATATGAGCAGAAGTTTTATTCCATCTTGTCTTTAAACTGGAATCAAGGGGTGGATCGCCCTGCAAATATCCATCTTGCATTTGTATAATCATTTTCTTTTTTGCATAGCAGGTGCTCGTCCCGGGTTTTTCTAACCTTTACTTGGTTACAGGCAGGATTGATAATTAGCCAATTCACCGGTATTCTACTAGATCAAATCAGAAGAGAGTTATGGAGAAGATGCAGGCTGATATGGCTACCATGCAGGCCCGTATAGACCAATTCATGGAGCTGATGCAAGGTGTTGCCCAAGGGCAGGAGCAACTGAGGACTCTGGTCCAACCCTTAGTGGCAAGAGTGGATGAAGATGGGGTTTTTCCTGGCGGAGTCCATAATGGCGTTGTTGGTAACGGTGCTCAGGGAGGTCCTGTGGGTGTAGAGATCTCTATTCCTAGTGTTGTGATCCCTCCGGGCGGAGGAGAGCAGCTTGTGATTCCTTCTATTGTAGGAGGAGGAAGTGTTTGTGCTGTTCATGGCCGTCGTTATGATGACTAACAGGACAACATTTTTTCTATGCAAGGTGTTGATGCTATTCCTCAGGTGGATAATGATCAAAGGTTCAGACTGATTGAAGAACAACTAAGGGGGGTTGTGAATCAAAATTCCGTGGGTATGGATCTGGAGGATTTGGGGCTGGTTCCCGGTGTTGTAATTCTGCATAAATTTCAGGTGCCCACTTTTCAGAAATACAATGGTACCACTTGTCCCAAGACGCATGTCAGAGCATATGCGCGAAAGATGGTTGCGTATTCTAAAGATGAGAAATTGGTGATGCATTTCTTCCAGGACAGCCTGTCTGGGGCATCCTTGGAATGGTATATGCAATTAGAGAGACGCCATATCCGTAATTGGAGAGAGTTGGTCGAGGACTTTATCAAGCACTACCAATATAATACTGATATGGCTCCCAACATGAACCAGCTACAGAATATGTCTCAGAAGAATAATGAAAGCTTCAAAGAATATGCGCAGAGATGGCGTGAACTAGCGGCAAGGGTGCAGCCACCCTTGTTGGAGAAGGAGATGTTGAACCTGTTTATGGATACTTTGCCGGGACGTTATTATGAGAAACTGTTACCTTGCATGTCAGGCAAGTTTGCTGATTTAATCATGGTTGGGGAGGTGTTAGAGAGTGGAATCAAAGCTGGGAAAGTGTCAGGTAATGATGGGTCGTATTCTGGTCAGGGGAAGAAACCCTATGTGAATTATAAGAATAAAGAGGAAACAAATTCTGTGCCGTCTTACCGAGGTAAAGGAAAGCAGCATCAGAGTTATAACCAGCAGGTAGCTTCAGTGACAATTCCTGCAGCGCTTCCACCTCAGCAGCAGCAAAATCAGGCTCCGCGCCAATATCAGCCAAGGCCTAAACAGAACCTACATTTTGATACTCCACCTCTACCGTATTCACAGTTGTTTCAGCATTTGCTACAGTTGCAGTTAATCCAAAAAAGGACTCTAGCTCCTCCCACCGGTAATCCACCTCCGGGTTATAATCCTAACGCCCACTGCGACTTTCATTCTGGGGCACCCGGACACTATATTGAAGACTGCAAAGCTTTTAAGCATGTAGTCCAAGACTTGGTGGATTCAAAGGCCATTAACTTTTCAAATGATGTACCAAATGTCATCCAAAATCCAATGCCAAACCACGGTGGGCCAAGGGTTAATGCTGTGTTAGAGGAGAATGAACCTTTGAAGTTGGTTATGGATGTTAATGAATTAAAGACTCCTTTGATGGTGGTAAAGGAGAGGTTATTTAGGGGTGGGGTGTCCCCCGGATGTGATGAGAATTGTTCAAATTGTATGTCGCAAACGAATGGTTGTGGTTTGTTGAAGTTGGGAATTCAAAAGTTGATAGATGAAGGTCAATTGCAGTTTGACCGGTGTGACCAACAGAAAGAGGTTGTTAGTAGGAAAAATGAGGTTGCTACCATTACTATCCCTTTCAAAACAATCACTATTTCAGGGCCGGTAAGACTAGCACCGGTTATTATTACAGCTCCCGGACCCGTGCCATATGAGAGTACCAAGGCCATTCCTTAGAACTATGGAGCCGAAGTGTTCGTTAATGGACAAAAATAAGAACTGGTGGGAACTTCTGTAGTGAACTCTTGTGTTGAAAACAATAATGAGACAGGG
Organism: Lathyrus tuberosus; assembly: GCA_022829125.1. Lineage (NCBI taxonomy): Eukaryota > Viridiplantae > Streptophyta > Magnoliopsida > Fabales > Fabaceae > Lathyrus > Lathyrus tuberosus. The sequence continues at coordinate 2,981,771 of JALAZF010000343.1, forward strand.
GCTATCACGAGAAGTGGTAGAGTCTTTATCCCTTCAGATGATCAAGCTGGTAGTTCTAGACAAGACAAAGGAAAGCAGGTTGTAGATAGTTATGTGCAAGCGCCAGTAGTGAATGACTCCACGGCAGGGCCGATTAATAATTCCTTTTCAGAGAATGTAGAAGAGTTTATGAGACTGATTCGGAAATGTGATTATAAAATTGTTAATCAATTGCATCAGACTCCGTCCAAGATTTCTATCTTGTCCCTGTTATTGTGTTCCGAGGCACACCGAAACGCACTGCTGAAAGTACTGAATGCTGCTTACGTACCCCATGAGATCTAGGTTAATCAGTTAGAGGGGGTAGTGGCCCATGTTAATGCAGGCAATGGTTTGGGTTTTACCGATGTTGACTTGACTCCAGCTGGGAGAAACCATAATAATGCCTTGCATATTTCTGTCGAGTGTCGTGGATCGTTGATGTCTCATGTGCTTGTGGATACTGGATCCTCTTTGAACGTTCTGCCTAAGAAAGCCTTGATGAAGCTGGACACCCGAGGGTTGATATGCACACCTTGTGATTTGGTGGTGCGCGCTTTCGATGGCTCGAAGAGATCTGTTTTCGGATAGATTGTATTACCAACTAAGGTTGGGCCAGAGGTTTTCGATGCTACCTTCTATATCATGGACATCCAGCCTGCTTACAGCTGTCTGCTGGGTCGTCCATGGATTCACAGTGCTGGGGCTGTGACGTCTATATTGCATCAAAAGTTAAAGTATATGGTAGACGGACATGTGGTGATGGTTTGTGGAGAAGAGGATACCATGATAAGCCAGCTATCTACTTTCAAGTATGTGGAGGTAGATGGCGAAATACATGAAACTTTATGTCAGGATTTTGAAGCAGTAAAGATCCCTGAGGAATCTCTCAAGGAGGTCAACCGATCTGAAGTGGTGGAACAACCTATAGTAGAACATCAGCCGAAGATTTCTATGTACTCCTTCAAGGATGCTCGGGCTGTGGTTGAAGCCGGCGGTTCACAATGGTGGGGTCAGATTATTGATGTCCAGGAAAAGTGGAATACTCATGGATTGGCCTCCCAAGTTCTATGGTCCAGTTCATTTCACCAGTGCCGGTGTGTTCTTTGATAGAATCAATGCTATTGATGAAGATGGGGATAGTGATTGTGACATGGATAGTTGGATCCGCCCCTGTATCCCAGGTCAAAGTCTTCGCAACTGGTTGTCAGAGAAAGCCATTCAAGTGACTGGACCAGAGTAATTGCTTCTGTTTGTCATCTATGTTAATCCTACGTTCTGCCCAAGATGTAGTGATTCTTGTTTGTAGGGCTTGAATGTTTTTGTATGCTTTTTCTTTATCATTAATAAAGGACGTTTTCGCATTCAAATGTTTTGATACCTGTTTTTCTGTTTTTTTTTTGCATTAAAACCACAGCAAAATGGCAATGTGTTTTTGTTTGATGCATCCATAATAAACATATATCATCAATCATGCAGGTTTTCTTGTTCAGATTCCACCCCTCATGATTCAGCTATGGCCCAATACGACTTCGACAATCCTATTTATCAGGCTGAAGAAGAGACTGATGAAGATTGTGCCTTACCAGAGGAATTAGTCAGGCTGTTAAAACAGGAGGAGAAGATCATTCTGCCTCATCAGGAGGAAATCGAGGTTGTTAACTTGGGAACCGAGGACGCAAAGAAAGAGGTACGGATTGGGGCTGCTTTGGAAGACTGTGTCAAGGGAAGATTGATTGAAATGCTCCGAGAGTATGTGGATATCTTCGCCTGGTCTTACCAAGACATGCCTGGGCTCGACACTGACATCGTGGTACACCGGCTACCACTCAAAGAAGGATGTGCTCCGGTTAAGCAGAAGCTGAGAAGGACGAAACCGGAAATGTCTGTCAAGATTAAAGAAGAGGTTCAGAAACAGCTAGATGTTGGGTTTCTTGCTGTAACGAATTATCCTCCATGGGTTGCTAATATTGTACCTGTACCTAAGAAAGATGGAAAGGTCAGGATGTGTGTTAATTATAGAGATCAGAATAGAGCAAGCCCAAAAGACGATTTCCCGCTTCCGCACATTGACGTGTTAGTGGACAACACCGCTCAGTATTCTGTGTTTTCCTTCATGGATGGCTTCTCTAGGTATAACCAAATCAAGATGGCCCCAAAGGACATGGAGAAAACAACGTTCATAACACCGTGGGGAACATTCTGTTACAAAGTGATGCCCTTTGGATTGAAAAATGCTGGGGTAACATATCAGCGGGCGATGGTGACTCTCTTTCATGATATAACTCACAAAGAGATCGAGGTCTATGTTGATGACATGATTGCAAAGTCACAAACAGAGGAAGAGCATCTGGTGAATCTCGAGAAACTGTTTGAAAGATTGAGAAAGTTCAGACTGAGGTTGAATCCGAACAAGTGCACCTTCGGGGTGAGATCTGGAAAGTTACTGGGTTTTATTGTCAGCAAAAAAGGTATCGAGGTTGATCCTGCTAAAGTATAAGCTATACAAGAAATGCCTGAACCAAGAACAGAAAAAGAGGTTTGTGGTTTCTTAGGGAGGTTGAACTACATTGCTAGATTCATCTCTCATCTTACAGCCACGTGTGAACCAATATTCAAATTTTTAAGAAAAGATCAAGAGGTCAGGTGGAATGAAAATTGTCAAAAAGCGTTTAAAAAAATAAAAGAGTATTTGCAGGAACCTCCGGTTCTTATGCCTCCAGTGCCAGGAAGGTCATTGATTATGTATCTTACGGTTCTTAAGAACTCAATGGGGTGTGTGCTCTGTCAACACGATGAGTCAGGTAGAAAAGAGCATGCCATCTACTACCTGAGTAAGAAGTTTACTGATTGTGAGTCGAGGTACTCAATGATGGAGAAAACATGTTGTGCGCTCGCTTGGGCAGCTAAACGTTTGAGGCAGTATATGTTAAACCACACAACCCTCTTGATTTCGAAGATGGATCCGATCAAGTATGTGTTTGAAAAGCAGGTGCTTTTTGGTAGAATAGCCCGTTGGCAGATGGATCTGACAGAATACGATATTCAATATGTTTCCCAAAAAGCCATCAAGGGAAGTGTTTTGTCAGAATATCTCGCTGAACAACCAATTGAGGATTATCAACTGATGAAGTTCGAATTTCCTGATGAGCACATTATGTATCTGAGGATGAAAGACTGTAAAGAGCCTCTACCTGATGAAGGACCAGAAATTAGATCCCAGTGGAAATTGGTCTTTGATGGAGCTGTTAATTCATATGGTAACGGAATCGGGGCAATCATTACGACTCCACAAGGGTCTCATATACACTTCACTGCCCGATTAGCGTTCATATGCACCAACAATGAGACGGAGTATGAAGCATGCATCATGGGGTTAGAAGAAACAATTTATTTGAGAATCAAGAACCTCGATGTTTATGGTGATTCCGCGTTGGAAGTTTATCAGATTACAGGTGAATGGGAAACTCATCAAGTGAACTTGGTGCCTTATAACAACTATGCCACAAGGTTGTTACCGTTCTTTGACAGAGTCGATTTCCATCATATACCTCGGGTGGAGAATCAGATGGCAGATGCGCTGGCAACGTTATCTTTAATGTATCAAGTGAATCGTTGGAATGAAACTCCTTCGATCAGAATCATGCGTCTGGATAGACCAGCCTTTGTGTTTGCAATTGAAGATGTATCAGATGGCAAACCTTGGTATCGTGATATTAAAGTTTTTCTGAAGAGTCAAGAGTATCCAAGGGGTGCATCCACCAAAGATAAGAAGACTCTGAGGAGGTTGGCAGGAAATTTCTTTCTGAATAAAGATGACGTGTTATACAAGAGAAACTTTGACATGGTCTTGCTACGTTGTATTGATGGACACGAGGCAAGCCTGTTAATGAAAGAAGTCCATGAAGGATCTTTCGGTACCCATGCCAATGGGCATGCTATGGCCAGAAAACTGCTGAGAGCGGGGTATTATTGGATGACTATGGAATCTGATTATTTCAAATACGCCCGGAAATGTCATAAATGCCAAATTTATGCAGATAAGGTGCATGTACCGCCTACTCCTCTGAATGTATTGTCATCACCTTGGCCTTTTGCTATGTGGGGCATTGATATGATCGGAAAGATTGAAACTACTGCTTCCAATGGGCATCGTTTCATTTTGGTTGCCATCGATTACTTCACGAAGTGGGTGGAAGCAGCCTCATTTGCCAATGTCACCAGACAAGTGGTAGCCAGATTTATCAAGAAGGACATCATCTGCCGGTATGGAGTCCCGGAGAGAATCATTACTGATAATGGTTCAAATTTGAATAACAAGATGATGAAGGAGCTATGTCAGAGCTTTAAGGTTAAACATCACAATTCTTCTCCCTATCGCCCAAAGATGAATGGGGCTGTTGAAGCGGCAAATAAGAACGTCAAGAAGATTGTGCAGAAAATGGTAGTGACCTATAAAGACTGGCATAAGATGTTGCTTTATGCTTTACATGGTAATCGTACTTCGGTACGCACATCGACTGGGGCAACTCCTTTCTCACTGGTATATGGTATGGAAGCAGTTCTACCGTTAGAAGTTAAGATTCCTTCTTTGAGAATTCTGGCAGATGTGAAGCTTGATGAAGCTGAATGGGTGCGTTCCAGATTGAATCAGCTGAACCTTATTGAGGAAAAGATATTGGCAGCCATTGCACATGGTCGGTTGTATCAGAGCAGGATGAAGAAAGCCTTTGATCAGAAAGTGCGTCCTCGATGTTTTCAGGCTGGTGATTTGGTTTTGAAAAGGATCCTTCCTCCTCAGACAGATCACAGGGCCAAATGGACTCCAAACTACGAAGGGCCATATGTAGTAAGACAGGTTTTCTCTGGTGGAGCCTTATTACTCTCCACTATGAAAGTCCAGGCAAAAAAAGGGGCATCCCGGCGAACCATAAAAAGAAAAGGGTTCGGACAAAAGTTAGGGATAAGAAGAAAAAAAAGAATAAACCCGTAAGGTTGAAAACCTGAAAAGGCAACTTTGGCAAAAAGGGGTATCCCGGTGGATTAAAAACCCGAAAAGGGTGATCCAGGCAAAAATTAGGGATTTAAAAGCAAACGGCTACGATCTGCGTTCGATCTGTGAGCATTCTTGGATACATGGAAATTTTGAAGGAAAGGAATTAATCTTGTGAGTCTTTTCGAAGGCCAAAGCATCTGCGGATAAGCGAGGCATATTGGGTCATAGCTGAATTGAATCATGGTGGATATATGCTCCCCACATTGCCGACATGTGTATTTTATTTTATTTCTTTTTGTGCAATTACCTCTTTTTAGGAATTGCTTCCGAATGTAAATGCCTATTTACAGGCCAATTCGTTCAATAAAATTTTCATTTCACTCAAAAGCTTTCCTTTTGTGTTTTTACTTTTGCTGTTTTGTTTGTGAAAACGTCCGATATTTTGATAAAACATTGCATGTAGAAATGTTAAGCTTTGCGAAGCATATCAAAAAACAGTGGAAATTGCTCAGGCAGCGGTCGTTGTGATGGTAATTGAAGTAGCTATTTTTGCATATAGAACTTTCTGTTGATTCTGTTTGCAGGGTAACAGGATTGTCCTTCCCCAGTAGAGCTACTCTTCTCGACATTGAAAATTTCATCCTCCTCAGCAGGTTGTTATTTTCCCCAGCCAGGGTATCGAGGATTATCTTCCTCAGTAGAGTACAGAAGATTAATTCCCCAGCTATAGTCGTGATTGATTTATCACTTTCTCAGCAAACAATCAGAAGTTGATGCTGTTGCATCCCCAGCAGGAGACTTATGGAATATCTTCTTTGGACAAAGATGTTATTTTCCTCGCAGGGCCTGAGCACTCATTCTCCTCAGCTAGTCGAGAAATGTTTTCCTCACCAGCAATGGTATGAGTTAATCCCCTCAGATGAGTAAGCTTGATGTTATCCTCTAGCAGGGTGGATGTCAGCATCTACCGTTCCTCAAGCAGGTTTGCTGGTCATGGCCGGTACTCCCCAGCAGGGTAAAAGCACTAATATTCCCCGGCAGGGTAAAAGGAAGGGCATCTCCCAACAGCAGGTTGAGTTCGGTAATATCCTCAAACAGGTTTGGAATTATTGACTTGTCTCCCTAAGCAAAGTTTGATGGTGATCTTCACAGTGGTTTGATCAACAATGGTTGATATCTCCAGCAGGTCCTAAGTCCAATTGTTATTGGCATTCTTTCAGATCCAGGTAAAAGTCATTGCTAATCCCTAGCGGAGAGAATTTCTCTTTGGGTTCCATCTTCAATATTCGTTTCTATCCATCCCCAACAGAGTGGATCTTCTCTCGGAGTTTTTCATCTCCAGCAGAGTGTGTAGCCATGATCTTTCTCAGCAGAGTGAAGTCTTTCTCAGCAGGGTCTCTTATTTCATATGACATGTTAGTTTATCATCCCCGGTGGAGTTGCCTTGGTCTTCAGCATTTATTTTGCTGAGGCGTTTCTTTTGCATTGCATAAGCATTTTGCATAACATCCTCCCAAACGCGTAGCATTTCCATTTCGTATGGAGCATTATGCCATAGAAAAATTCAAACATATGCATTCGAACCATAAGCCAGGTTTGATATCCTTTACCAGTTTCTTTCCCCAGAAGAAAGTAACATGATTCAGAAGATGTTGTTTAACATTACACCGCAACCAGTGGATTCGTCCTTCTTGTTGGTCCTTCCTATACTCCCTCGTAAAGTTGTCTGTTTAGATTTCTCTTTTCCCCGGCGGAGTCATCTTTGTAGAACTGTCGATTCTACATATTGTTTTTTGAAAGTCCACCTTCGGCATGGTCTCGTATCCATTGTTTGAAAGTCTACCTTCAGCATAGTCTTTCTTTGAAAGCCCACCTTCGGCTTGGTCTTTCTTTTTCGATTCCACCTTCAGCATGGTCTCGTATCCTTTGTTTGAAAGTCTACCTTTGGCATAGTCTTTCTTTGAAAGCCTACCTTCGGCTTGGTCTTTATTTTTCGAGTCCACCTTCGGTATGGTCTCGTATCCTTTCTCTAAAAGTCTACCTTCGGCATAGTCTTTCTTTGAAAGCCCACCTTCGGCTTGGTCTTTCTTTTTCGAGTCCACTTTCGGTATGGTCTCGTATCCTTTCTCTAAAAGTCTACCTTCGGCATAGTCTTTCTTTGAAAGCCCACCTTCGGCTTGGTCTTTCTTTTTCGAGTCCACCTTCGGCATGGTCTCGTATCCTTTGTTTGAAAGTCTACCTTCAGCATAGTCTTTCTTTGAAAGCGCACCTTCGGCTTGGTCTTTCTTTTTCGAGTCCACCTTCGGCATGGTCTCGTATCCTTCGTTTGAAAGTCTACCTTTGGCATACTCTTTCTTTGAAAGCCCACCTTCGGCTTGGTCTTTCTTTTTCGAGTCCACCTTTGGCATGGTCTCGTATCCTTTGTTTGAAAGTCTACCTTCGGCATAGTCTTTCTTTGAAAGCCCACCTTCGGCTTGGTCTTTCTTTTCGAGTCCGCCTTCGGCCATTCTCGTGGTATCCTTATATCCCCAGTTTAGTCCGCCTTTGGCCGGTCTGCCTTTTCGAGTTTGCCTTCGTCCGTTCTCATATTCGCGTTATTTCATCATCCCCACAGGTTGCAAATTTCCAAGTTATTTTGGTATTCAATCTACGTGTATCCCGATTGTCTGAAAGTCGTTGCTTCCATACCCTCGGATCCAAGAAGTTTGAATAGGGGCTGCTGTAACACCTCAAAATTTGCCCTGTTGTTGCTAACCTTTTTGGCTTATGCTTCATTGCATTTGCATCGTCATTTCTGCATTTTGCATGTTTCTTTTGGGCATGGGATCAAGGTATTTTCTACCAGTTCACAGCGTCATCAGTTCCAGTATCATTTCCAACAATGTTCAGAGCCAAGCAGATAGCTTTCAAAGTCTTTTTGAGCATTTATTTTGCCCATTAGACATTTTGACAATCAGAAGCTCTGGCAGTCATTTTTTGACCAGCAATTCGGCATCAGGTATTATTAATTCAGCAGGATATTCTGAGGTGTCAGTAGGAATTCGTGTTCTTTTCAGGTGTTACTCAGTAGCAATATCAAGTTTTGAGTTTCAGAGGTTTAACGGGTTCAAAACAGCTATCAGAAGTCACTTTTCCAAGTTTCCCTCCAAAAGGCGCCAAAATTCAAAATTTGCACTGAGTAACCGGTTACAGCGTATCTGCTAACCGGTTACCCTTTGGTTTTTCTGGGCATTTCTTCAGTTTTTGAACTGAGTAACCGGTTAGCAGATGTGCTGTAACCGGTTACTCTGGGCAAAATTTGGGAAATCCTGTTTGCATCATTTATGATCATGTGCTTGGCATGTGCACGTGGGGGAAGGATCTAGAATTGATATTTTCACCATTTTCCACCCAAAATTCAAATTCCTTCCAACATTTTCCACTCTAATTCCTCATTTCATTTTCTAATCCACTTTTCACCCCAATTTCCACCCACTAAACCTCACTCCAAACCACATTTGAATTCCTAACCTAGCTTCTATTTAAATCAATTCATTCCAAACCTCACATAACTTTGATCCATTTTTTGAATTTTCTACACATTTCACTCTAATTTTCTCTCAACTTCTCTCATTCCAAAACCCTCACTCAAAGTTCCACCATCAAAGTTCAACAAATTTTGCATTGAAATTTGTTGATCTTGGAACTAAACCTTCATCCATCCATTAATCCTTGAAGGAATTCTGATTTTGCTACTGTTTTGCTTTTGGATCTAAGTTCTTGGAAGCGATTTTGGAGAAGCTTGAAGCAAGTTCATCACATTGCATTTATTTTGCATTTTCTCTTGAAGATGGCATTGGATCTCTGAATTTCTTGCTTAGATTCATCAATTGCAGCCTATCAACACTCACCAAAGCAATTCTCAGCTTTGTAGGTTGGTAAATTTAAGATCTATACTTGTTTTAGCTTATTTACAACTTATTCAATGTAGATCTTGAATTTGTTGAGTTTGATCCTTTGGATTGTGGATTTGATTGTTGTTTCTGTTTGATTGATGCGTGTTTGCTGGTTTTGAGATGTAATTTTCGTGCATATTGAGATGCCCTAACATGCAGGTGATTGGAGAAGTAATAAGCTGCTGAAAAGTGATTCTAAACACTTATTTTTGAATTTTGCTGCTGTGTAACCGGTTACAGCGTATCTGCTAACCGGTTACCCTGTTGTTTTTTTGCGTATTTTCAGGCTATTTTGAACTGTGTAACCGGTTAGCAGTTATGCTGTAACCGGTTACCACTGAAGCAGAACTTGATTTTCTTGCATTTTCTTGATTGTTTGAGATCCTTTTCATGTCTAGACTTTATGGATTGATACGATGATGATTTGTGGATCATTCTTGAGTTGTTACACCTCACACTATTGTATGAACACAATTTTCTGACACACGATTCTTGATTTTCATCGATAAATGTTTATATTTGCGTTGTTGACTAATTGATGCGGTAAACACAATGCACACACATTTGAATCATGTTAATTCTTGATTGATGCTCAACTTGCTGGACATATGATGCATGATTGTTGTTTGCTTTCGTGGTTGCTTATGCATGATATTTTGATCGACGTTTGATTTGTGCAACTTTGTTGAGTAATTGTTCTTGAATTGTTAGCATGATCATGTTATTCATTTTTTATGCTTGCAAACTTTATGATTGGTTTGCCGTGCTTTGTGTGTCTATTTACAATCATTGCTTGCATGAGTATTTGTCTTCAAATGCATGGTGTTCTGTCCTGTTTTCCACTGCTGTCTTAGTGCATATGTGCTGTTGTATGTGCTGCTGTTTGACCTTTTACACCTGTTTTGTGTGCTGAACTTGGGCTGTTGAATGCTGTTTGGTGTGTTCGCTGGTTTTTAACCGCTGTGCAGGTGTAGAGGCGCTGTTGTAGCTGCTGCTTGTTTGTTTTACTCGCCTTTTCTTCTTCTTCTCTTTCACTCCTTCTCTTCCCTTGAATCTCAAGACTTGTTTAAGTCTTCGATTCACTCCCTTAGAGCTACCTAGTCCAACTTAATTTTCAATTAAGCTTGGAGTAGGATTAGCATTAGGCTTCCCTTTGCATGCTAACTTAGGTAGACGTTTCCCTTTCAACCTCAACTATAGGGCCACCTTTGCATGACAACATTAGGATAGAATTCCCCTTACTGTTTTCTTTTCCTTTGAGTCCTCTCTTCTCATCTCTTAACATTTCTAAAACACTTAATAAATATAACGTATATTGCGCTCGAGCCTTAAGTGTAGGAAATGAAGAACGAGGGGTCTCCCCTCCTCTTCTAGAGTGTTTAGCATACATCCCATTTGGGGGCGACCATGCGACTCATTCGTTCCCGCATGGTAGACTTTGGTGCAATGTAAGTTACGAACTAACTTCAATCCACTTCTGTCTAAAAAACACAAAAACAAACTCAAACCTTTTCATCCTTCGGGGTTGTTAAGTTTCAAACCTTTTTTTTCAGAAAAGAGCACGTTACTTCCGTCTCGTCGCAAACAGGCATCGACCCTAACTGCCGGACGCGAATCTAACGTCGCTCATAAAAAACACTAACCGACCTCGTTAGGTCGAACTACGACTGCTCTGATTTCCTCTCTCTAGTCCGATTAAGGATACGTAGGCACAAGACGACGATGTCTTGGTGAGCAACCTTCCCCTTTAGTTCGTGTCCGAACTACGTTGACTCTGACTTTCCCATCGAGTACGATGGACGTGTGGGGTGCTAACACCTTCCCTTCGCGTAACCGACTCCCTTACCCGTTTCTCTTGGTCGCGAGACCATGTATTTTCCCTTCCCTCAGGTTTACGCAGTGTTTCCTTTCCATCTCTTGGGATAAATACACATTGCTGGCGACTCTGTTTTCGCGCCACTTTCGGATTTGTACCATGGATGAAAATCCCGGGAGCGACAATGGGGAATCGACATGATTGGCATGATCGAACCTAAGGCTTAAAACGGACATCGGTTCATCCTAGTAGCCATTGACTACTTCACCAAGTGGGTTGAAGCAACATCGTACGCCAATGTAGCCCGACAAGTGGTGGTCCGATTTATCAAAAGCAATATCATCTGCCGTTATGGTGTTCTGAGCCAGATCATTACTGATAATGAATCTAACTTGAACAATAGGATGATGAAAGAGTTGTGCGCTGAGTTCAAGATCGAACACCATAACTCATCCCCCTACCGACCCAAGATGAACGGAGCGGTAGAAGCGGCTAACAAGAACATCAAGAAGATTGTTCAAAAGATGGTTGTAACCTACAAAGACTGGCACGAGATGCTACCCTTTGCTCTTCACGGTTATCGAACATCTGTCCGCACTTCAACAGGGGCAACCCCTTTCTCTCTAGTAAATGGCATGGAGGCAGTGCTTCCCAAAGAAGTAGAAACGAATAACGGCACTATGCCACGGTAAGTTGTATCAACAAAGAATGAAGAAGGCGTTCGACAAAAAGGTCCGACCTCGCATCTTCAGGAAAGGAGACCTTTTGCTCAAGAAGATACAATTATTTCTCACTGATTCCCGGGGCAAGTGGACTCTGAATTATGATGGCCCCTATGTGGTCAAGAAAGCTTTCCCAGGCGGCGCCTTGAGACTCACAACCATGGACGGAGAGGAATTTGCCTACCCCACGAATGTTGACGTAGTCAAGAAATACTTCGCCTAAATACAAAAAAGAAGGAAAGAGAAAAAAAACGTCTCGGTGGATTAAAAACCCGAAAGGGAGGTCCAGGCAAAAATTAGAGACATATAACTACGTCCAACAAAGGGGCAAGTCCCTCAGCAGCAATTACACCATCCATCGAAAGAAAACTCCATTCAAGGTCATCTTCGACAGAAGCTCAGGATGCCCGAATTCAAATTTGGTAGAAGGATAGCGATCGTTATGTTTCAATGTAGCATTTTCCCGTAAATTACCATTTTCTAAACTTTGTAAATACTCTATGGAATCACGCGCTTGGTTGATTTCCATCCTATCAATAAAATTTGAGCCCTTGTGCTTTTGTTTACAATTCTTATTTGTTTTAGCTTGATAGAACGACATTTTAATATGATCAACGATTCTTGAAATAAAACAAAAAATGAATTTACTTGTAAAAATTTTCTGCTTTTAAAATTAAGATGGCAATTCTTTTGACTGTTGAACATCGAAAGAACATCGATTGCGTCTCCAAAGGCAATTGAACCTCAAAGTGCAGAATCAAAGTACTCCTTCTTAACCAGTACACCTGATTGAAGGATCAGCTGTGTCAGAGACCGTGTTTCATTTGACACCCCCCGGTAGAGTTCTTACCTCCTAAGCCCGACCAACGGTTGTTCCCCGCAGGGACTACTTCTCCTAAGCAAGGCAGAATTGCTATCGTGAACCAGTGATACTTTTCATCCCCCATTGTGGCCAAGTATCCAGTCGTGTTCATCTACTAGTCTGTATGTCGCGTCAGGTTTGTCAACATAAACATACATACATCATGCATTGTTGATTTACATTCACATTCATGTTGCATCACTATCACTCTAGTCGGTCTTATCTCCTAGTGATAAAAGTCTTCTCAATCGAGTTGTCAATTCTTTCCTCGTCAGGAAGCGAACCATCTAAACAATCTCTTCTCCAGTTTATTTCTGGATACAAGTTGGTCCCTTGACCACTTTGATAACTTGAACCTCTGAAAGACAAGAAGACCATCGACGAACATCACTCTTCGCCATTGAAGATGATATTTTTGCTTTCCCGGATTAAAGAAAATTCCCAGAGAAATCCTCTTAATCATATATTCGGCAATACAACAGTTCTTCTCCGAAAAATCCGCTGACGAAAAGGTCATCAGCACCTCAAAATTGGATCACATCATATGGCATTTCTCCGAGAAGATCCTAAGAAAAGTATGATGTAATACCCCAAGGAGAAGCAGTCTCTCAAGAGACTCGTTTTCCCCGATAGAGTCGACAAATGGCGTCTACAACAGAGAAGTTTGTATACCTCTACAACTCAGACGACTGGGTTCTCCCAGCAACTCTGACATCAAAACTTTTTCCGTCGAAAGGCATCTCCCCAGGAAAATTCGGCGAGAAGTTTGAGGAAAATCGCTACGAATAGCGTCCCTTATCAAGAAAGTTTATTGACAAAAGAAACTAAGACCAGTTCCTTGGTAGGAAACTAGGATCGAGGGGAAGTTTATTTCAGAAACTTAGACCTGTTCCTTGGTAGGAAACCAGGATCGAGGGGAAGTTTATTTCAAAAACTTAGACCAGTTCCTTGGTAGGAAACCAGGATCGAGGGGAAGTTTATTTCAGAAACTTAGACCAGTTCCTTGGTAGGAAACCAGGATCGAGGGGAAGTTTATATCAGAAACTTAGACTAGTTCCGTGGCTAAAAACCAGGATCGAGGGGAAGTTTACCTTTTCTAAGCATCATTGCTTAGCAAAAGAAGAAGGATGCGTGAACTACCATTCCTAACCACCATCAAAATTTTGGGTATTCCGATATTTAATCCTCTTGCACCCCGAATACCTTCGCCATTCACACCTTCGGATCCAAGAAGATTAAATAGGGGCATCTGTCATACCCCAAATTTTGACCACTAAGATTTCCCATCATTGGGCAAATCATCATCACAATATGGGTAAACCATCATACCTCCTCAGTCTCCCCAAAGATGGGTGAACATTCACTACAAATAATAATTAGGGTTTCAAGCCCTCTCTGAGCTTTAGACAAAGGATCAATCAAGGAATGACATGATCTTCAACTTGTCTAACCTCTCAAACATCCACAAAGGATCAAGAGGACTCCCACATCAAGGATTAAGCACAAGGCTGCAACATTACAAGGGGATTAAGCCTCAAGATCGACAGTGTCACCAAATTAGGGTTTTGGTCGACCAAGGCCTCCAGGTGGAAATTTTCCTCTGGGAATGAGCCAATGCTTCAAAGCATAACCTAAAATACTCCATGGAACCTCATGGACCCAATCATCAAGTCAATTTGGCCTCAGGGGAAGCATTCATAAAAAATCAGGAATTAGGGTTTCTTGACCTAATTCACCCCTAAGTTGACTTTTGGGACAAAACATGAGCCAAGACATCAAGACATGATTTGAGGGTCTATAATACACCACATTGATCCATTTGCAACAATGGATTGATCCAAGAAGCTTGATCTATAAGTTTCAATTTCATCAGGACCACAATTAGGGTTTTGCGGAAAAAAGTCAACTGTGCCTTTGACTTTTGACCCAGACATGATCCCAAACCTTGGGACATGATTCAATACATCCTATAACACCTATGAAATCAATCCATCAAGTTTGATTTAGGTCAAGGACTTGATTTCATAGAGGATCACACAGTTTGGAGTTCATCTGATAAAAACTCAACTGTGCCCAAAAGTCAAATTTTGACTTTTTGATTTTTTGATCAATTATGGTTCCCTAACCCTAAAATGATGTTAATGTGTGATTTGAATCAACATTCATCAATAAAAATCAAAGAAAGTGGGATAACTTGTAAAAGGGGTAATCATAAAAAACTTAGTAATTTTCTAAGTTACGGAACAAAGTGGCTAGGGTACCAACTTCCAAGGATCATAACTTGAGATCCAAGCAACCATTTTGGCTAATCGAAAGATGGATTTGTAGCTCTCATGGCATACTCTAAAAGTGTAAACTGCACCTCATTCCAATTCCTCATGGATTTTAAGTTATGGAGTGATCAAAATGGCTGAAAACATAAAATGTCACTTTTTCCAACACTTAGTGAAATTTTCACTAAGTCAGAATCTGTCTTGATTTTTTCCAAAAGTAGGGGGATTTTTCACCTAGATCCAAAAGGTATCAAGACAAACTATGATCACACATGTGTTGTATCATATGAGAGCTTTCCAAAATGGCCAAGAACTCCATCAAATTCCATTTGAGCTAAGAGTTATGATAGTGGCAAAATGCCTTGCTGCAATTGTCATGGCAAGGCAGATTTGTGCATTTTACTCGATTTGAGCAATTTGTACAAATGACAAACAAGTTCATCCATCTGAACACCTCAGGGGGAGACCAAGGAGGGAAAAACACTGATCCATAAGCCTCCCAAGTCTTTGGAACTAAAAATAGCATGCCAAACCTAAAAATGCCTAAAGAGGAGACAAGACTCCAATTTTGTTTTGGGGCATTCAATGGATGCACCAAGGTGGCATGAACTGAGTCTTTTCTAACTGAATGAGTCAAGGATGATCTCTGAACTAGGGAACCAAAGGCCTGTGCTCTAACCTCTAGTCAATGGCTAGAGGAGACTTGAGATTCCAAAGTACAACCATTGGCAAAACCTCTGCTGTAGTTGCCATTCACTATTGCAGCCAAAACAAACTTGCTCTACTATAAATAGAACTCATTTTTGCTCAGTTTAAGTACACCAAAGAACTACAACACTTGCTTTCCTCAAAATCTCTTTCTCTAGGCAAAAATGCCTTCTTTAGCAAGGTAACTCTGAGTTTTTGAGTTAGATAGAAATTTCATCACAGCTCATGATCCAAACACATCCAATATGTCATATCTAAGCTGTCCAAACTCTCACAAGTGACCTGTAACACCAAAATCACAAAGTCCTCTCTCAAAACCTCAAAATTGGACTTTTTTGCATTTTTCAAGCCATGTCTTGATTCAGTCACTTTTAAAACCAGACCAAACCTCAAACACACTCCAAATATCATCCTTGAACTGTCCCAAATGGTTCCACACATCTGGAACACCATTTGAGAGAGTTTATATTTTGGCCATTTTTCCCCTTTTGCAAGAAAGGGCCAATTTCCATTCCTGAGGTTTCCAGATGATTCCAATCATCCTAAAAGCTTCTAAGAGATCATTTGAGAGTGTTCAAAGCATCAAAACATTTCTGGAACAAGGCACTTGACAGATTGCCCAAAAAGCTCCTAAAGAGGTAAGCATCTCAACTTGAACTCTTTAAAATATGCCTTGCTTTGAGGTCCACTGATCATGCACATCTCATACATGTTATATGTGTTGTGTTTGAACTAATTCATCATGTAATTCATGGCTGTACCAAGAGGTAGCACAGAAAATGCATATTATGGCCTATTTCAAAACCACTATCGGGTTTTGAGGAGGATTGATTTTCTGAAAAAACCACCACCACCATTGGATCCTTGTGAAATTCTAGGCCTGATGCATATAAATTTTGTCTCCATCCATGGAGAAATGAGGAAGTTATGACCTTTATGTTTCTGACCAAAAACCTTGCCTTGCCTTGCCTTGGCCAGGCCAAGAACAAGGCAAGCCTTGTATATTTGTGGCTGGGGTTTGATACACGGATGTATCACCACCCCAGTGGTAAGGCGCGCACACTGCACACAAGAGGTCTGGGGTTCGAATCCCCCTCGCCCCAGACCCCTTTTTAATGGTTTTTTTCACTTTTTTTAATTATTTTTCATGTTATTTTTAATGATTTGAAAAATTAATAACTCCCTCAATTTTAATTATTTTTTATTGGTTCTTTTTGCAAAAAATCACAAAAATGTTGAAATATTTTATTCCATTTTATATTATTTATATTCTTTTAAAAGTGAATATTTATATTCTTTTTGCAAATTTATATTATTTATTTAATATAATTGGTATTTTTGTGAATAAATTCATTTTTTATTGTTTTTAAACATTTAAAAGTGAATATTTATTTTGAAAATAAAAATCAAATGAGTTCTAAGTCATCTTGTGATTAAAAGCTCATTTTTAAAATCTTAAACAAAAATCACAAGTGGTTTATTCAAACTTATTTGGTATTTTTATCATTTTTATTGATTTTCTTTAAATATTTACTTTTAAAGGAAAACAAAATTAGGGTTTCTTTGATTTTCACCCTCACAAGCATTTTCAAAAACTCATGGGCCTCTAATAGAGTGTAAGACCCAACCCCTTAGCAAATAAAACCATTTTGGGCCTCAGTGTATTGTATAAGTCCCGATACCGTCAAAAAGTTTGGCACGATCGTCGCCTTTTTAACAAAAATCCATGGGCTTCTCCTTGAGTTATAAGACCCACCTTTGGGCCTCTAATAGAGTGTAAGATCCAATCCCCTTTTAACCAAAACAATTTTGGGCATCAGATATTGTATAAGTCCCTCTGTGTTAAAAGAAAAAACCTCGGCACGATCGCCAGTTCAAAATAAAACCCTGGGCCTCTATTGAGCTGTAAGCCCCATCACTTGTACAAAAACTCTTTGGCCCTCTAATAGAGTGTAAGACCCAACCCCTTTTTGAAACCAAAACTTTTTGGGCCTCACATATTGTATAAGTCCCTCTATTTTCAAAACAGCGGTGCGATCTTCGTTAAAACCTTGGGCCTCTCCTTGAGCTGTAAGCCCCAACAACTTTTCAAAGCACTTTCTCCTTTGATTTTGAATATATATTGTTATCAAAGTTTTCTTTGTTGAACAACTAACAAAACAGCATAGAAGCTCTACAACGGGTAAGTGTTTATCTGCTTTCATTTGCCGTTTTCATATGTATATAACTGTATTGTGGGGCTGCTTCACTGTAAGTCTTCTTTCACATCCTTTTATATACTTGTCACATATCCACTGTGTAATACTAGTATATTTATTTAGAGTTTTCCCAGGCAACTACGTCTAGCACTAGGTAAAGCCTCGATGGTTACTCTTAAATACAAACAAAACTAGATCCCCCGTAGGATTCCAGATACAGTCTTCCCTTCTCTTGGGGTTAAACAATATGGAACAAAGAGAAAGGCAGTATTCTCGGTGAACCTTTTCTCAGACTGTCACCCTTAGAAATTGTCAAAGAGACTCTACTCCCCACAGTTGATCTATTCTCCATGAATAGCATCTCTTCAATTTCTTCCAAATTCTCAAACTTTCCTGGAACGATCTCTTCTTTGTGAATTACATTTCTTGAACTTCTCTTGGTTTGGAGACCCACAGGCTTGCTAAAAACATCCCCGCCTCCTCTTGGGCGTTGTACAAGGACCCTTCGGCTTCTTAGAAGTTCTCATGCCTTCTCTTGGGCTTAATACAAGGACCCCAACGACCTCTTAAAGGTATAAGACGGAACTTAGTCATCCTTTGCTAGAGCAGTCTTTCCAGTGTCAAACCTCCGACCATTTTTAGGGTTGATACTCATCCCTTAATGCCCGTGCCTCCTCTTGGGCATTGTACAATAGATAAAACTCTAGACTTGGACTGTCTAAACCCCCTTGAGTATCAAAGACATTCTCAAGTTCCTTTCAAAAATAGGAAAAAAACACTGATCACTCAGAAACCCGGCCTCTCTCATGAGGGCTCTCCCACTTGGTCCTGCCTATGGATCCAATCCTCAGCAGTAAGATAACCTCCTCTTGGGCTTTGTACAAATGACTCTCCTCAGTGAAGCTAACCTTTTCCGACTCTCTTGTTGAGTCAAACCCCTTTGTAGCCTCCGTCTTAGGCTTCGTATAAGACAGATAAAAGATTCTCTTGTTGAGTCAACTTTTAGCCTCCGTCTTGGGCTTCATACAAGACACATATAAAACACTCTCTTGTTGAGTATAAAAGACTCTCTTGTAGAGTCAACCTCCCTTTTAGCCTCTATCTTGGGCTTCGTATGAGACATCAAATCACTCTCTTATTGAGTATAAAAGATTCTCTTGTTGAGTCAACTTTTAGCCTCCGTCTTAGGCTTCATACAAGACACATATAACAACACTCTCTCGTTGAGTATAAAAGACTCTCTTGGTGAGTCGATCTCCTTTTAGCCTCTATCTCGAGCTTCATACGAGACAACAAAACACTCTCTTGTTGAGTATAAAAGACTCTCTTGTTGAGTCAATCACCTGTCAAACAGACTCTCTTGTTGAGTCAACCTTTTTAGCCTCCGTCTTGGGCTTCGTACAAGACACAAAAAAGCACTCTCTTGTTGAGTCAGTCACTTGTTATTACTCTCTTGTTGAGTCAACCCTTTTAGCCTCTATCTCGGGCTTCATACGAGACAACAAATAAAAGACACCCTCTAGTTGGGTCAATCGCCTCCTCTTAGGCTTTGTATAAAGAAACCTCGGTTGAGTCAATTAACCTTTTAGCATCAAAGTTGTGCCTTGCTCACAACATACAAACATCAACGACCCCTCTTTAGAGATGACAAATTCTCTCTCATCCGAAACCCTTTAGCTTCACATTTGGGCTTTGAACAAGATACAAATCAGCTTTAGCTTCATGTCTTGGGCTTTGAACAAGACACCAAAACAACCTTTTTTCCTCCTGTAGAATAGGAGGAACTACGATTGCTCTGATTTCCCTGTTTCGTTAAACGGGAATACGTAGGCATAAGATTACAAAAATCTTAGCGAGCATACTAATCAAAAACCCAAAATCCAGTACCTTCACATATCCATCCAACGCATCCGACCTAACCTCTTACCAGAAACCTAGCCCATAATCCAGACACGGTGTTTTTAAACAAATAACCTTAAAAGACGAATCTCCCTTTTGTAGCATCTGTAAACCAACAGTTTTGACTGTTTAACCTCAGTTTGCAAGCAGGGTTAATTGGAGACATATATTTCCCTTCCTTAACCAGCTCAATAGGATAAAAAATGAATCGAACTGTAGTACCAAAACGATAGTGATTCGAAACCACAAAAATTCGCGCCACAATAGTTATGAAACTGTACATGACCGTATCCACTCTGTCTGCAATGCATCTTGACCAGGTTAGTTCCCAATAAGAGTACATCATGAATTTTATAGTTATGGTCAGACTCGTCTTCTATCAAATTTACCGCATCCTTCTCATGTTGAGGCAACGGGTTCGTCTGAACATTTGGATTTGTATCCTTAAAGGATAAGATCCCGTTCCTGACAAGCTTCTGCACATCGAATTTGAAGCTGAGACAATTTTCTATGTTATGCCCTGGTCCTCCTTGATGGTAAGGACAAGTCTGATCCGCTTTGAACCAAAAAGGAGGATTTTTCGGTACTGTAAGAGGAGATCTGGTTAAGACGTGTCCCTTGACCAGTAGTAGTGGAAACAGTTCTGTGTACAATATTGGTATAGGGTCGAACCCTGGTTGCGTTGTACGGTTGTTATTGTACCGAGGATGAGCCTGCTGAAGAGGCTGTTGTGTCCTTTGTTGATATTGTTGTTGATTCGGTTGGCTCTGAGCAACCTGAGGTTGATACATCGGAACAGGCGAAGGGTTGATAGCAAGAGTTACAGCTGCTACTGGTTGGTATCTTCGCCTTTGCTTTCCGAGAGAGATATTACCAATATCCTACTCTTTTTTCTTAGGGAAAGCACTACCGTGTCTTTTGGTACTGCTTGATGATCCATCCTCTTTGACCAGGCGTCCTTCTCGGAATGCTTCTTCAAGGCGAACTCCCATGTTCACCATCTCAGTGAAGACACTGGGCGCACTGGCGACTATTCGATCGTAATAAAATGAGCTCAAGGTTTTCAAAAATATCTTTGTCATCTCTTTTTCCTTAAGAGGTGGACAAATCTGGGTGCCAATTTCATGCCATCTTTGGGCATATTCCTTAAAGGTTTATTTGTCCTTCTACGACATGGCTCTAAGTTGATCTCTGTCCGGTGCCATGTCCGGATTATACTTATACTGCTGAACGAAGACAGCACCAAGATCTTTGAAAGTGACGATCTTAGTGCGGTTTAAACCCATGTACCATTTGAGTGCGGCACCGGTTAAACTATATTGGAAGTAGTGGATCAGTAGCTATTGATTCTCTGTCTGAGTTGACATCTTTCGAGCGTACATCACCAAATGACTTTGAGGGCAAGAGTTGCCCTTGTATTTCTCAAATTCGGGCACCTTGAATTTGTGCGGAATTTTCACATTGGGAACCAAACAAAGGTCTGTGGCGTCCTTTCCGAATAGATCTTGACTGCAAATGGCATGCAGTTCCTTCTGTATCTCCAGGAATTATTCCTGGAACTCATTCATTTTGTCGTACACACTTCCGTTTCCACCAGAAGGTATCTGTGGAATCTGTCCTTCTGGGACAGTGTATACCACAGGTGGTGGTATAGTCATTACGGCAGTGACTCTTGGTGCTTTCGTATCCCGAAGTTTGTAACCTTCAGGAGTTGCTGTCATGCCCCTTGCATCTTCGTTTTCCCAAAGTTTGTAACCTTCAGGCCCAGCGATTCCTGCTGTAGTTTCCATATCTTCCGTGATCGGCGGAATATATCCTTCCGGGATATAGTTAAGTGGCATGCCACAAGGACGATCTTTAAGCAAGTTATACCGAGGATCATACTTTTCCACTATGGGCATAGATGTGATCTCTGAGATCACGGTCCTTTGTTGTTGTATCTGGGCTGCTGCCAGAGATTGCATGTCATTGTGAAGTTTTCTCAGATCTTCTTTCAGAGTGTCGATTTCTTCTCTCAACTCTCTGTTCTCTTCCTCGAGAGCATCCATTTTCTTTTGTCGATTGGCCCGAGTATTGTACGAATGAGACGGTTTGACTCTAGAATCGAGACACAAACGTGAGATTCGTAGGGAAAAAGAATGCGTTATGTGAGAATGATGAATGACATGCAATGATTATATTAAATTTTTTGTTTTAATCAAAAGAAACTTCAACAATTGGATTGCAAATATCATACAGTGGGGAGACCCCGTTTTATTGAATTCAAAGATTGCGGAAATGGAAATACAGTAATTTACAAAGTGCTGTAAAAGAAAATGACTAAGCTTATGGATCCTGAGTCCTCTCTGAGGAGAGCTCAGGTGTTGGTTCTGGTATTTTCCTTTTCTTTGACCGGGGCTCTTGAGCCATTGTCGGGTTGTCATCCTTTTGCCAAGTGAAAGGAGCGAGCAAAATCCTTCGGTCGTCTTGATTTTCTACAGCATGTTGCTCTAAAATATCGATCAGAGCATCCTTTTCTTTTAGCAGTTATTGTATTTTGGTACACTCCACATTGAGAATGCGGTGCTTGTTCTTCCAAGATTTCTTTTCCCGTTGAACTTTATTGAGAGTGGCCTAGAGTTTTTCCGTATCAGACATAAAATAAAGGACAGATTCCTTTAACGGAAGAACTTCTTGACGAGGGTAAGGCATCCTTAACTTGAGAGCTCTAGCTTATACCCAGTGGAGATAAGGTTCCACCGAGACACAGTTGTAGCGAGCGATTTTGGACGTGGTTCTTAAGCACTGTCGCTCTGGGGTACTACAGGTCGATTCATTTTTTATCCTATTGAAGCTGATGAAAGAAGGGAAATAGATGTCTCCAATTAACCCTGCTTGTATACTGAGTTTAAACAGATGACTGTTGGTTTACAGATGCAGTTTAGATTGTGGGCCTCTCTCTGCTTATTTTGTTAAGAATGAAATGACGGGACTATGCTATTGGTAGGATGTTAGGACTGATGCTTTTCGATTGATGTATGAAGGTACGGGATTTTGGGTTTTTGATTAGTGTGCTCGCTAAGATTCTTTTGCAATCTTATGCCTACGTATTCCCGTTTAACGAAATAGGGAAATTAGAGCGATCGTAGTTCCTCCCAAGACGTGAAGCTAAATATGGTTTGTATCTTGTTCAAAGCCCAAGATGTGAAGCTGAAGGGTCTATTTGTATCTTGTTCGGAGCCCAAGATGTGAAGCTAAAGGGTTTTAACTTTAGAGAGAATTTGTCATCTCTAAAGGGGGATATTTGTCACAACTGTTGGTTGACTGATTATAAAGGAGAATTACTTTAACTGGGATATGTGAATCCAGCAATGCCATAATTTCCTTTATAAGGGATTTTTAACCTAAAGGAGAAGACTTTAACTCAGTTTAGAGCAATGCCATCTTTCCTTAGGAATTTCTCATGCTAAAAGAGGGACAGTGGTGTGGATGTAAATAATCCAGAGGCTTGCCGCTTACAGCAATTAGATGGGGGAAAAGGAGTTGTTGATGTTTGTATACTGTGAACGAGGCACAACTTTTGATGCTAAAAGGTTGATTGACTTAACCGGGGTTTCCTTATACAAAGCCTAAGAGGAGACTATTGGCCCAACAAGAGGGTGTTTTTATGTGTCTCGTACGAAGCCCGAGAGAGAGGCTAAAAGGGTTGACTCAACAAGAGAGTTCCTTTGTATGTGTCTTGTACGAAGCCCAAGACGGAGGCTAAAGGTGTTTCACTCAACAAGAGATTCTTTTATACTCAACAAGAGAGTGATTTTGTATCTCGTATGAAGCCCGAGATGGAGGCTGAAAAGGTTAGCTCCGCTGGGGAGAATCATTGTATAAAGCCCAAGAGGAGGCTAGGGTGCTGGTGACTATTTCAGTTTAGTGACAGGTCTAGTATGTTGGTTAAAAGAGAAAATCAGTTCTTATATGGGTAATGTTGTACGTTGAGATTGATCAGAGGATCATGGAGATTTCATGTTCTTTAAGGAAATGGGAAATCCAAAGGGTATTGAGACTGTCCAAGACTACGGGTGTTTTGAGAAATCGATTCTCTGGTAGTGAATGATCTTTGTATGATGCCCAAGAGAAGGCTGGTATGTTAAGGGATGAAGGTCAACCCATTAACTGGTCTGACACTTGACTCAGAAAGACAACTCTAACAAATTGATGACTAGGTTCTCTTCCTATACCTGTAGAGGTCTCTGGGTCCTTGTACTAAGCCCAAGAGAAGGCATGAGAGCTTTTAAGAAGCCGAAGGGTCCTTGTATAACGCCCAAGAGGAGGCGGGGATGCTTTTAAGAAGCCTGTGGGTCCCCAAACCCCGAGAAGTTCAAGACATGCCATTCACCGAGAATAGATCAAGCCAAGAAAGTCTGAGAATTTGGAAGAAACTCAAGAGATGCCATTCACGGAGAAAAGATCATCTCTGGGGAGTAGAGTTTCTTTGACAATTTATAAGGGTGACAGTCTGAGAAAGGGTTCACCGAGAATGCTGCCTTTTACGTCTCTATATTGTTTAACCCCAAGAGGAGGGAAGACTATGTCTGGTAATCCTATGGGGATCTAGTTTTGTTTGTATTTAAGAGTGACCAATAGGGATTTACCTAGTGCTAGACGTAGTTGCCGGGGAAAACTCTAAATAACTATACTAGTATTACACAGTGGATATTTGACAAGTATATAAAAGTTTGTGAAAGAAGTCTTACAGTGAGCAGCCCCACAATACAGTTATATATATATATATGAAAGCGGATAAAGAAAGTGGTAAACACTTACTCGGTTGTAGAGCTTCCATGTTGTTTGGTTAGTTTGTTCAACAAAGAAAGCTTTGATAACAATATTATATTCAAGGGTTATTTTTATGAAACCCCCCTGCCATATGAGCGTGTTTCGTTTTACCCCCCACCGTTGCCATAGACAGGTTTAGGCAACGCTTTTTTTTGAAAAACCCGTTGCCAAAAGGCATGGAGGGGGGGAAAGCAAAATTCGCTCATATGGCAGGGGGGTTTCATATAAATAACCCTATATTCAAAATCAAAGGAGAAAGTGCTTTGAAAAGGTTGTTGGGGCTTAGCTTACAGCTCAAGGAGAGGCCCAAGGTTTTATCAGTGATTGCACTGTTGTTTTGTACAGGGACTTATACAAGTGACTGAGGTCCAAAAAGGTTTTCTGTACAAAGGGATGGGTCTTACACTCTCTCAAGATACCCAAAGGGTTTTGTTAAAAAGGCGACGATCGCGTTGAACTTTTTGATGGTATCGGGACTTATACAATAAGTGAGGCCCAAATTATTTTGGTTTTCAAAAAGGGTTGGGCTTTACACTCTACTAGAGGTCCAATGATCTTTAAAGAATGGGGCTTATAACACGAGGGTAGGCCCAAGGGTTATTTTTCAACTGGCGATCGCGCCGAGATTTTCTTTTAACGCAGAGGGACTTATACAATATCTGTGGCCCAAAATTGTTTTGGTTAAAAGGAGATTGGGTCTTACACTCTATTAGAGGCCCAAAAAGTTTTGAATAGGTCTTATAGCTCGGGGAGAGGCCCAGATGATTGGTTTTAACCGGGCGATGATCGCGCCAAACTTTTGAAATACAACGGGACTTATACAACATTTGAGGCCCAAAAGGTGGTGTATTTACAAAGGGGTTGGGTCTTACACTCTAATAGAGGCCCATGAGTGTTTGAAAATGATTTTTTTGAGTGAAAATCAAGGAAACCCTAAATTTGTTTTCTTTTAAAAGGAAATATTTAAAGAAAATCAAATAAAAATGATAAAAATACCAAATAAGTTTGAATAAACCACTTGTGATTTTTGTTGAGGGTTTGAAAAAATGAGGTTTTTATCACAAGATGAATTAAACTCATTTGGTTTTGATTTGCAAAGTAAATATTCACTTTTAAATGCTTAAAAACAATTAAAAAGGAATTTATTCACAAAATACTAATTATATTAAATAACTAATATAAATTTAATTTTTTTGTGGAATAAAATGTTTCAACATTTTTGTGATTTTTTGCAAAAAGAACCAATCAAAAATAATTAAAATTGAGGGAGTTATTAATTTTTCAAATCATTAAAAATAATAAGAAAAACAATAAAAAAGTGGAAAAAATAGCAAAAAGAGGATTTGGGGCGAGGGGGATTCGAACCCCAGACCTCTTGTGTATAGGGCGCGCGTCTTACCACTGGGGTGGTGATACATCCGTTGATTGAAACACAACCACAAATATACAAGGTTTGCCTTGTTTTTGGCCTGGCCCAAGGCAAGGCAAGGCAAGATTATGGTTGAAAACGTGAAGGCCATAACTTTCTCATTTCTCCATGGATTGGGACAAATTTAGGTCTATCCTGCCTAGAATTTCACAAGGAATCCAATGGTGGTGGTATTTGTTTCAGATCATGCTCCTATTGAAAAACCCGATAGTGGTTTTGAAATAGGCCATGATTTGCATTTTCTATGCCATCTCGTGGTACAAGCATGAATTGCATGATAAATTGGTGCAAACACAACACATATAACAAGTATAAGAGATGCATGATCAGTGGACATCAAAGGAAAGCATGATTCAAAGAATCCAAGTTGTGATGCTTACCTCTTTTTGGAGCTTTTGTGCAATCTGCCAAGCCCCTTGTTCCAAAAGTGTTTTGATGCTTTGAACAACCTCAAATGATCTCTTAGAAGCTTTTAGGATGGTTGGAATCAGCTGGAAATCTCAGGAACAAGTTTGAGCTTGATAAATGCAAATCGTACCTATTTTTGTATATAAGTTTTGTTGCACTTATCATTACTTTGTGTTAAAATTGGTTGAATAAACCCCACTTTATGTGTAATTACGTTTACTTTACGTTTTAGTGTATATATTGCGTATCGTGTAAATATCACTGAGTTTAATTGATTTTCATTTATTTTTACAGGTGTTCCAGCAATGGGATTTTTGCATATTCATAAAGAGCATTGAATAAGCTTTCCAACGCTTCAAACCGTGCGTCAATCGGAGTTACGGTTCATGAGTTATGATCAAAACAAATTTTGGTGTGCTGTCATGTTCGCACTGCGAATGCCCGTGGCGAGCACTCGCTGGCGAGTTCGCACTGCGAACCCGGGGGCGAATGAATAGTGCCTGAATGCTTGAAAAACACAATTTTTGCAGCCCAAAAGGCGGTTTATATTCGCAGTGCGAACGGGGGTTCGCAGTGCGAACCTGGGCAGTAACTTTTGCCTATAAACTTCATTTTTCAGCATTTTTTTTTAGGTTATGGTTTTGGGGATTCTTGCTCCAACTCCATCAAACTTCATTTTTTTAGTAGATTAGCTTAGAAAACATCATGGAAGCTTGCATGCGGATGATCCGAGGTGGATTTCTCATCGATCGGCTCCGACAATCCGTGAAGTGTTTGGTTCATTTCTCTTCCTCTTTGTGTATTCTTTCTTGTTGGGTGTTTGTATAGTTACTCTAAACATTTGTATCTTTGTTGATCATAATATTGTATAAAATCTGCTTTACAAATCATTATCGATGTTTTCCTTGATTTTTTTGCATTTATGTTTGGATTTGTGTTGTGTTAGAGATAACCATCATGAATCTTGATTAGGGATGGATATCTATTGTCTAGACTCTAGAGATAGATTTAGATCATAATCTTTATGGTGTCGGAACTTAATGTCTTCCGTGTTTCGAGGCGTCGTGCGCAAGAGCGTCGACGAGAGTAATACGGTTGCTCTCTTAACTGTGCGTTAGACATAACCTTTGTTGTGAGCGATGCTGGATGATTTTGACGAGTATTGCAGGTGGAGTATAATTGGCCGATAAATTTATGTTTGTGATGAGTGGGTTATATGTATGCTTGATAAGTTTCTTGTTGCTGAAGAATGAATTTGTTTTATGTTTTAATGTTTACTTTTCCGTTTTTATGCTTTAAACCATTTAAAACCAGACTCATAAACGCGAGAGATTGTCGAACGGCATTTTTTCCCTCGAACCGATCTCTGTGGACATGACATAAATCCCGGAGGGAATTATTTCGAAAATAAATATTTTTGCTTGCTTGCCGCTATTCCGCTTTCAACAAAATGGCGCCGTTGCTGGGGATTGGTTTTGATATTGAATCACATTGCGATAGTTTCTTTGTTTTTGAGTTTTGTATATATCATATATATTGTCTGTTTCCATTATGTTTGTTCAAGTGTTGTATACATTTTGTTCCCGTAACGTTTGTTTAAGTGTTTGGTTAGGACACTTGCTTTTGGTTGCGCGGTGAGGCATCATCATGGCATGAATGAAGGAAGTTTCTAATTAAGCACCGTAAAGGCGTCGAGCTTACGACGTAAAACAAGCATGTTTTATAGTTTTTCTTTTCGAATGTTTTTGGTTGTTGTTTGCTCACAGATTTTGATTGACATACTTGAGAATGCTTTTGTGATTTTCCAAGTTGGTTCGTTTCAACTTGCGGATGTATGGTAATGATTTTGTTAAGTTTTGTACACGCCCGAGGTATGTATTTATCGCTTTCTATACTTTAGCATATTCATGATACTTAGGCTTTTTATAAACTTCCATGCCATCCATTCTTTTGTATACTTGTTCTATTGTGAATCACTTTAGTTCCCAACCTTTTTGTGAGGTGGCTTTCCATTGTTCATATATGCGCGGAGAACCAACATTCTTGTTCTAACTGGATTTTATTATGTTGAATCTTTTATTTGTGTTGATTATATGAATTCATGAAAAGGATCAAGGCAATTGTTTCATTTTGAGCACAACTACCTTAGCCAAATAGTCAATTCACCTTGTGAGTGTGTGATCATTTGTAACCCATTTGAGCCTTTGTTCATTATCCATGTTGTTTGAGTTTGATGCTTGTCTATGAGTGTCAAATTTACTTTTTCTATGGATTTTGATTGATTATTTTTTCTTGAACCCTCAACTTTGTGTTGTTGTATGGATTTTTTCCTTGCCTTAGAAAGTAGGGAGTATTCACATGATGATGTGGTTGAATTCAAGTTGGGGAGAGAATGGTTGTTTACTCATTGGTTGAATTCTATGAGGATTGAAAAATAAAAGAAAAAAGAGAAAAATATGACAAAGAAAAGAAAAAAGTGAAAAAGGAAGAAAAAGAAAAATCCTTCAAAAAGGAAACAAAAGGAGTTTCAATAATTGTGCTAAATAAGTATTGTGTGTTGTGTAGCACTTGGGATTTTGGAAGAAGTTGGTTGAAATTTTGTGTGTGAATCTTTGTGAGTTTTCACTTCCTTAGGTTTAGGCAAGTTTTTGTTTTAATTACCTTTAGAAATTGCCCCTTGTTTGTTTACCCGACCACGCTACAACCTTGAAAAGCCCTTGTGATTCTTGCCTTTGTATTTTCAATGTGAATTTGTGGATGTATGCATAATTTAGTCTTTTGTTTGCATGAATGTTGTGTGAGTGTAAAGTACCTTATTCTGTGTTTTTCATCTACCGATGATTGTTCTTACTAGGTGTGATTCACTTTGGAACTTGTGTTGTTTTAGAATTTTTGGCATGAATTTGTATTTTGCATTTGTTTCGTGACTATGTTGTCGTCGTAGTTTAGTGGTAAGTATTTACTTTTTGTGTGTACCGTTTTCATTTGAACCATTCATTCGTTTCCGTTTTTCAAAACCTGTTGATTCGTCATTCTTTGGATATTGCTTGTGCATTTTCAAGTTTGTTTGATTCTTGTTTGTGGACAAACAATTATGTAAGTTGGGGAGAGTTTCCCCGGCCAAAATAGCAACTCTCTCAAATGGTGTTCCAGATAGGGGGGACCATTTGGGACAGTTCAAGGATGATATTTGGAGTGTGTTTGAGGTTTTATCTGGTTTGGAAAGTAACTGAATCAAGACATGGCTTGAAAAATGCACAAAAGTCCTATTTTGAGGTTTTGAGAGGTGACTTTGTGATTTTGGTGTTACAGGTCACTTGTGAGAGTTTGGACAGCTTAGATATGATATATTGGATGTGTTTGGATCATAAGTTATGATGGAAATGCTCTCTAACTCAAAAACTCAGAGTTACCTTGCTAAAGAAGGTATTTTTGCCTAGAGAAAGTGATTTTGAGGAAAGCATCTGTTTGATGGCTTTGGTGTACTCAAACTGATCACAAATGAGCTCTATTTATAGTATAGCAAGTTTGTTTTGCAAGGAATAGTGAATGGCAACTGCTGCATAGGTTTGGCCAATGTTGATCAATGAGAATCCAAGTCTCCTCTAGCCATTGACTAGAGGTTAGGGCACAGGCTGCTGGTCCCCTTGGTCTTGGATAAGTCTTGACTGAATTCAGTTGGAAATGGCTCAGTCCATGCCACCTTGGTGCATCCATTGAATGCTCCAATCCAAAATTGGAGTCTTGTCCCTCTTTTAGGCATTTCTAGGTTTGGCATGCTATTTTTGGTTCCAAAGACTTGGGAGGCTTGGGATCAGAGTTGGTTCCTCCTTGGTCCCCCCTTGAGGTGTTCAGATGGTTAGAGTTGCTTGCCCTTTGCAAAATTTGAGCAAATCGAGCAAAACTCCAAAATCTACCTTGCCATGACAGTTTGCAGCAAGGCATATTGGCATTGTCATATCTCATGGCTCAAGTGGACTTTGATGGAGTTCTTGGCCATTTTGGAAAGCCCTCATATGATACAACAACTGTTTGATTATAATTGGTTTTGATACTTTTTGGATCCAAGTGAAAAATGCCCCTACATTTGGAAAAAAGTAAGGCAGATTCTGACTTAGTGAAAATTTCACTAAGTGTTGGAAAAAAGTGACATTTTCACTTTTTGTGATTTTGATCATTCCATAACTTAGATCCATGAGGAATTGGAATGAGTTATGTTTGAAGCTTTTGTTGAGTGCCATGAGAGCTACAAATCCAGCTTTGGATGGGGAAAAATGGTCTTGTGGTTTAGGAGTTATGATCCTCCAAAGTTGGTACCCTAGCCACTTTGTTCCATAACTTAGAAAAATTTCTAAGTTTTTATGGTTACCCCTTTTACAAGTTATCCCACTTTTCTTGATTTTTCTTGATTAATGATGATTCCAATCACACATTAACATCATTTTAGGGTTAAAAAACCATAATTGTGAAAAATCTCAAAAAGTCAAAGTTTGACTTTTGTGCATGGTTGACTTTTTATCAGATGAATTCCAAACTGTGTGATCCTCTATGAAATCAAGTCCTTGACCTAAATCAAACTTGATGGATTGATTTCATAGGTGTTATAGCGTGTATTGAATCATGTCCTAGGGTTTGGGAATATGTCCTGGTCAAAAGTCAAAGACACAGTTAACTTTTCTCGCGAAACCCTAACTGTGGTTCAGATGAAATTGAAACTTGTTGCTCAAGCTTCTTGGATCAATCCATTTTTGAAAATGGATCAATGTGGTGTATTAGAGACCCTCAAATCATGTCTTGAGGTCTTGGCTCATGCTTTGCCCCAAAAGTCAACTTAGGGGTGAATTAGGTCAAGAAACCCTAATTCCTGATTTTTTTTGTGAATGCATCCCCTGACGTTAAATTGACTTGATGATTGGGTCCATGATGTCCCTTGGAGCATCATAGGTTATGCTTTGAAGCATTGGCTCATGCCCAGAGGAAAATTTCCATCTGGAGGCCCTGGTTGACCAAACCCTAATTTGGTGACACTGGCGATCTCGAGGCTTAATTCACTTGGAATGTTGCAGCCTTGTGCTTAATCCTTGATGTGGGAGTCCTCTTGATCCATTGTGGATGTTTGAGAGGCTAGACAAGTTGAAGATCATGTCATTCCTTGATTGATCCTTTGTCTAAGAGCTCTGAGAGGGCTTGAAACCCTAAGTCTGATTGTAGTGGATGCTCACCCATCTTTGGGGAGACTAATGAGGTATGATGGCCCATCCATATTATGATGATGATTTGCACAATGATGGGAAATCTTAGTGGTCAAAATTTGGGGTATGACAATAATCTGGTTTTCCTAGAGACTCTCGTCCTTTCCTGTGAACGTGTTTCCAAGCATGCACTATTTCCATCTTTAGTGCCCTGTCACTTTCTCCTTCCTTGAAGAAAAGACCTTCCAGATGAACATTACATGGGATATGTCTCATCGGGTATCCGAGTTGACGACGAACTAAAACTGGATGAAATTGATTCCTCCTTTAGTTCCTATGAGGGGTACATTAGGGAAGTTTCTACAACGGTCAATGATTCTTATCCCGTCATAGACCCGATTGTACCAATCTATGTCAAAGTTGGTAAGAGACATGATTCTCTGTGACCAACACAAAGTACTCTTATGATCCCAAAAAGCAGCAGACTTGGGTAAATGGGAAGTGAACCATTTGTATAGCAAAGGTACATAACATGTGATCATTCCTCTGCTGTATAAATTCCTTAAGTGTACAAAATGATAAGCATCTGAGAGCAAGGTTAGCACAGGGTTTCCAATCAGAAATATCTTAATGGCATTGATATCAATGAAGTCATCAATGTTGGGAAATAGAAATAACCCGAAGGTGAGTAAGACAAAGATGCTCTTGAAAGTAGTCACGTTCCCTATACTGGCAAAGTACAGGGCCTTCTTTATCAAGAACTTGGCTGGTAAACCTTGGATTTCACCCTTAATGGTCATGTGAGCCCTGGCTTCTGACTCGTCCAAATAGATTGCTCTTGTAATGGTTTGATCCTTTGGAATTTCTTCTAGTCCAGAAAAGGGAGCTTGGTCAGTGATGGGTAAATCAGTCAGGTGAGAGTATTCCTCCAGTGTTGGTTCCAGTTGGTAATCCGGGAATGTGAAACAGTGATAGACTGGATCGTAAAACTGAATCAAAGTAGACAGTATTCCTTCAATTACATAGACCCTTAACAGAGACAGCAGTCCTCCGTACTTAGCTCTGAAAGCATCAGGGTTAGTGATCATCCTTGCCAACCCTCTTAAATCCTCTAGTTTTGGAACCTTGAAGGTGTACTTGTGAGTTTTCCTTATACCGAAATCCATAACGCAATCTTTCTCTCTGATATTTGCAATCATTGTCTTAGTTTAATTTGAAAAAAAGAGAGACTAGAAAAGAAGATTTTTTCTTTGTTTACAAGTTTTTTCTTTTAATGAAATGAATGCATGAATGCAGCACACAAAAACATAGAAAAAACATGGGGTCAAAGGTTCAGTGTCATGAAGCCATGGCTCTACACATTCCCGAAGGTTGTACTGGTGAATTTTTGTACCTGTCCTCAAAATCATTGACCCCCATTGGGATAACAACAATAGGCTGGTTCACCCGAGCGAGCTGCAGTATCTTAGGGTAATCTCAAATTAGGGTAGTATCACGTGACAACTATTTCCGATAGCTTCCGCACTACAAAATAGTGACATGGTCTTAGTCTACTAAATCCTCAGTTTCATGGATACCACAATCGAACAATCTGCTTTCAACAACCGAAGTCGTTTAGACATTGAATCCGCAAAGGGTATCTCCACTGATTCGATGGGATATCGAGACCGCTTATTCGGGAGTCACTCCCTGTAAGATTACCCGTCTAATCCCATAACTTATCTTAGGTATCACTCAAACTTTCCAGATGCGGCATCACCCGCAGTCCCATTAGCGGAAAAATAAACACGGATATCAATTAGGAAAAGTGATATATATATATATATATATATATATATATATATATATATATATATATATAAATATATATATATATATATTCATTCTAAAACTAACATCCTAGACCTCTTAAGAGCTATAATCCTAAACAAGACAAAATGACTCCCCAGCAGAGTCGCCATTTTTCTATTGGAAAATGGGCACGATGATAACTAAGGTAAAATAGATCATACAGTGACTCCCCAGCAGAGTCGCCATTTTTCTGTAGCGCGTGATTTTTGTCGGTGACGTGACCACCTTATCGTGGAATTTGTGTTTTCTCCTCAATGGAAAGGGGGGGTGCTACTTTCTGATTTCTTATTTATCCCATGAAGCTGGAAAGGAAAGAGAAGGTATCTAAAACTAACCTTGCACGCGAATGTTTAACTGAACAAACGCTTAAAGAGATTGGGGGGTCTGGGGTCAGGTTATACAATGACGAGTAGTCAATTACCCATCCTATATGTGGTTATCCACAAGATGTTAGCTTTAGGTTTCGCTTTGTACTTATGGTGTTTATCCGTTAATGGGTTGGGAAAGTTTCTTGGGAAAGTATGAGAGAGAGTGTGAGTTTTTGATGATTTTGGTGAGGTACTGGACCTCAGTTTTGATTGATATGAAGGTGTTGGACCTGTAGCACGATTTTTGTGGTCTTGAAGCACTATCGCTCGGGTACTACAGTTCAATTCATTTTTTATCCTGTTGAGCTGATTAAGGTAGGGAAATAGATGTCTCCAATTAAACCTGCTCGCAAACTGAGGTTAAACAGTCAAAGCTGTTGGTTTACAGATGTTATTAAGACGTGGGCCACTCTTCGGTTATTTTGTTAAGAACACAGTGTCTGGACTATTTGTGAGGTTTTTGGTAATGCGTTTAATTTTGATGCTTTTGGGTCGATTTGGTGGAGATACTGGATTTTGGGTTTTTGATTAGTATGCTCGCTAAGATTTTTTCAATTTTATGTCTATGTATTCCCGTTTAACGAAACAGGGAAATCAGAGCGATCGTAGTTCCTTTTATTCTATGGGAGGAAAAAGGTGTTTTGGTGTCTTGTTCAAAGCCCAAGACGTGAAGCTAAAGGTGATTTGTATCTTATTCAAAACCCAAGGTGTGAAGCTAAAGGGTTTATGGATGAGAGAGAATTTGTCATCTCTAAAGGGGGATATTTGGTCTATTTATCACAACTGTTGGGTGACTGATTATAAAGGAGAATTACTTTAACTGGGATATGTGAATCCAGCAATGCCATAATTTCCTTTATAGGGGATTTTTAACCTGAAGGAGAAGACTTTAACTCAGTGTAGAGCAATGCCATCTTTCCTTAGGAATTTCTCATGCTAAAAGAGGGACAGTGGCGTGGATGTAAATAATCCAGAGGCTTGCCGCTTACAGCAATTATATGGGGGGAAAAGGAGTTGTTGATGTTTGTATATTGTGAGCAAGGCATGACTTTGATGCTAAAAGGTTTATTGACTCAATCGAGATTTTCTTATACAAAGCCTAAGAGGAGGCTATTGACCCAATAAGAGGATGTTTTTTGTTTGTTGTCTCGTACGAAGCCCGAGATTGAGGCTAAAAAGAGATTGACTCAACAAGAGAGTCTTTTATACTCAACAAGAGAGTGTTCTGTATGTGCCTTGTACGAAGCCCAAGATGGAGGCTAAAAGTGTTTTTGAGTCAACAAGAGAGTCTTTTATACTCAACATGAGAGTGATTTCTATCTCGTATGAAGCCCAAAATGGAGGCTAAAAGTGTTTGACTCAACAAGAGAGTCTTTTATACTCAACAAGAGAGTGTTTTCTATCTCGTACGAAGCCCAAGATGGAGGCTAAAAGTGTTTGACTCAACAAGAGAGTCTTTTATACTCAACAAGAGAGTGTTTTCTATCTCGTACGAAGCCCAAGATGAAGGCTAAAAGGGTTTTGACTCAACAAGAGAGTCTTTTATACTCAACAAGAGAGTGTTTTCTATCTCGTACGAAGCCCGAGATGGAGGCTAAAAGGGAAGTGACCCAATAAGAGAGTCTGAAATGGTTAGCTCCGTTGGGGAGAATCATTGTACAAAGCCCAAGAGGAGGCTATCTTACCGTTGTGGATTCTGGAGATCCTGAAGCGGGTCCGAGTGTGGGGAAATCTCATGAGAGAGACCAGTTATATTCCTATGTTTGAAGGGAACTTGAGAATGTCTTTGAGACTCAAGGTTCTTAGACTGTCCAAGTCTAGAGTTTTATCTTTTGTATAATGCGCAAGAGGAGGCACGGGCATTAAGAGATGAGTATCAACCCCACGATGACCGGAGTTTTTGACGCTCGAAAGACTGCTCTAGCAAAGGATGACTAAGTTCTGTCTTATACCTTTAAGAGGTCATCAGGGTCCTTGTATTAAGCCCAAGAGAATGCATGAGAACTTCTAAGAAGCCGAAGGGTCCTTGTACAACGCCTAAGAGGAGGTGGGGATGCTTTTAGGAAGCCTGTGGGTCCCCAAACCAAGAGAAGTTCAAGACATGCTATTCACCGAGAATAGATCAAGCTAGGAAAGTTCTTGAATTTGGAAGAAACTCAAGAGATGCTATTCACGGAGAATAGATCAACTCTGGGAAGTAGAGTTTCTTTGACAATTTCTAAGAGTGACAGTCTAAGAAAGGGTTCACCGAGAATGCTGCCTTTCACGTTTCCATATTGTTTAACCCCAAGAGGAGGGAAGACTGTATCTGGTAATCCTATGGGGGATCTAGTTTTGACTGTATTTAAGAGTGACCAACAAGGCTTTACCTAGTGCTAGACGTTGTTGCCGGGGAAAACTCTAAAATAACTATACTAGTATTACACAGTTGATATTTGACGAGTATATAAAAAGGATGTGAAAGAAGACTTAGTGTGAAGCAGCCCACAATACAGTTGTATACATATGAAAGCGATAAATGAAAGTTGGTAAACACTTACTCGGTTGTAGAGATTCCATGTTGTTTTGTTAGTTGTTCAACAAAGAAAGCTTTGATAACGATATTATATTCCAAATCAAAGCAGAAAGTGCTTTCAAAAGATTGTTGGGGCTTACAGCTTAAGGAGAGGCCCAAGGTTTTATCAGTGATTGCACTGTTGTTTTGAAATTATACAGGGACTTATACAAGTGACTGAGGCCCTAAAAGGTTTTCTGTACAAAGGGATGGGACTTACACTCTCTCAAGAGGCCTAAAGGTGTTTAAAGAAAAGGAATGGGGCTTATAACACGAGGGTAGGCCCATGATGATTTAATTTTTGAACTGACGATCGCGCCGAGATTTTTCTTTTAACGCGGAGGGACTTATACAATATCTGAGGCCCAAAAAGTTTTGGTTAAAAGAGGGTTGGGTCTTACACTCTATTAGAGGCCCAAAGAGGTTTATTTTTGTACAAGAGATGGGGCTTACAACTCAAGGAGAGGCCCATGGGCTTTTTGTTAAAAAGGCGACGATCGCGCCGAACTTTTTGATGGTGTCGGGACTTATACAATACACTGAGGCCCAAATCATTTTGGTTTTCAAAAAGGGTTGGGTCTTACACTCTACTAGAGGCCCAAAGTGTTTGAAAAAGATTTGTGAGGATGAAAATCAAAGAAACCCTAATTTTGTTTTCCTTTAAAAGTAAATATTTAAAGAAAATCAATAAAATGATAAAAATACCAAATAAGTTTGAATAAACCACTTGTGATTTTTGTTTAAGGTTTGAAAAACGAGGTTTTAATCACAAGATGAATTAAAACTCATTTGGTTTTGATTTTCAAGATAAATATTCACTTTTAAATGTTTAAAAACAATTAAAAATGAATTTATTCACAAAAATACCAATTATATTAAATAAATAATATAAATTTGATTTTTTGTGGAATAAACTATTTCAATATTTTTGTGATTTTTTGCAAAAAGAACCAATAAAAAATAATTAAAATTGAGGGAGTTATTAATTTTTCAAATCATTAAAAATAATATGAAAAATAATAAAATATGAAA
Source organism: Lathyrus tuberosus (assembly GCA_022829125.1). Classification (NCBI taxonomy): domain Eukaryota; kingdom Viridiplantae; phylum Streptophyta; class Magnoliopsida; order Fabales; family Fabaceae; genus Lathyrus; species Lathyrus tuberosus. The sequence continues at coordinate 3,018,844 of JALAZF010000343.1, forward strand.
AAATATGAAAAAGTGGTAAACAAGAGTATCTGGGGCGAGGGGATTCGAACCCTAGACCTCTTGTGTACAGGGCGCGCGCCTTACCACTAGGGTGGTGATACATCCGTTGATTGAAACACAACCACAAATACACAAGGCTTGCCTTGTTTTTGGCCTGGCCCAAGGCAAGGCAAGGCAAGATTTTGGTTAGAAACGTGAAGGCCATAACTTTCTCATTTCTCCATGGATGGAGACAAAATTTATATGCATCTGGCCTAGAATTTCCTAAGGAATCCAATGGTGTTGGTTGTTTTCCCAGAAAACAAATCCTCCTCAAAACCCGATAGTGGTTTTGAAATAGGCCATGTTTTGCATTTTCTGTGCTACCTCTTGGTACAGGCATGAATTACATGATGGATTGGTTCAAACACAACACATATAACATGTATAAGAGATGCGTGATCAGTGGACTTCAAAGCAAGGCATATTTCAGAGAGTTCAAGTTTGGATGCTTACCTCTCTTTGGAGTTTTTAGCCTATCTACCAAGTGCTTTGTTCCAGAAATGATTTGATGCTTTGGACACCCTCAAATGATCCCTTAGAAGCTTTTAGGATGATTAAAATCAGCTGGAAACCTCAGGAATGGAAATTGGCCCTTTCTTACAAAAGGGGCAAAAGTGGCCAAAATAACAACTCCCTCAAATGATGTTCCAGGTGTTGGGAACCATTTGTGACAGTTCAAGGATGATATTTGGAGTGTGTTTGAGGTTTTATCTGGTTTGGAAAGTGACTGAATCAAGACATGGCTTGAAAAATGCAAAAAGGCCCTATTTTGAGGTTGAGAGGGGACTTTGAGATTTTGGTGTTACAGATCACTTATGAGAGTTTGGACAGCTTAGATATGACATATTGGATGTGTTTGGATCATGAGATGTGATGGAAATGCTCTCTAACTCAAAAACTCAGAGTTACCTTGCTAAAGAAGGTATTTTTGCCTAGAGAATGTGATTTTCAGGAAAACATCTGTTTGATGGCTTTGGTGTACTCAAACTGATCACAAATAAGCTCTATTTATAGTAGAGCAAGTTTGTTTTGGGAGCAATAGTGATTGGCAACTGCTGCAGAGGTTTGGCCAATGTTGATCAATGGGAATCCAAGTCTCCTCTAGCCATTGACTAGAGGTTAGAGCACAGAGTTGTGGTTCCCTAGTTGTTGGATAAGGCTTGAGTGAATTAAGTTGGAAATGGCTCAGTCCATGCCACCTTGGTGCATCCATTAAATTCTCCAAACAAAATTGGAGTCTTGTCCCTCTTTTAGGCATTTCTAGGTTTGGCATGCTACTTTTGGTTCCAAGGACTTGGGAGGCTGATGGATCAGTGTTTGTCCCTCCTTGGCCCCCCCTTGAGGTGTTCAAATGGATAGATTTGCTTTCCCTTTGCAAAATTTGAGAAAATCGAGCAAAATCCTCAAATCTGCCTTGCCATGACAATTTGCAGCAAGGCATATTGGCATGGTCATATCTCATGGCTTAAGTGGAGTTTCATGGAGTTCTTGGCCATTTTGGAAAGCCCTCTTATGATACAACATGTGTGCGATCATAGTTGGTCTTGATACTTTTTGGATCCAAATGAAAAATCCCCCTACTTTTGGAAAAAAAAGCAAGACAGATTCTGACTTAGTGAAAATTTCAATAAGTGTTGGAAAAAGTGGCATTTCATGTTTTCAGCCATTTTGATCATTCCATAACTCAAAATCCATGATGAATTGGAATGAGGTGTAGTTGAAGCTTTTGTAGAGGGCCATGAGAGCTACAAATCCAGCTTTGAATGGGGAAAAATGGCCTTGTGGTTTAGGAGTTATGATCCTCCAAAGTTGGTACCCTAGCCACTTTGTTCCATAACTTAGAAAATTTCTAAGTTTTTCATGGTTACCCCTTTTACAAGTTATCCCACTTTTCTTGATTTTTCTTGATGAATGATGATTCCAATCACACATTAACATCATTTTAGGGTTAAAGAACCATAATTCTAAAAAATCTCAAAAAGTCAAAGTTGACTTTTGTACATAGTTGACTTTTTGTCAGATGAATTCCAAACTGTGCGATCCTCTATGAAATTAAGTCCTTGACCTAAATCAAACTTGATAGATTGATTTCATAGATGTTATAGGGTGTATTTAATCGTGTCCTAGGGTTTGGGAGCATGCATGGGTCAAAAGTCAAAGGTACAGTTGACTTTTCCCTCAAAACCCTAACTGTGGTTCTGATGAATTTGAAACTTGTTGATCAAGATTCTTGGATCAATTCATTGTTGAAAATGGATCAATGTAGTGTTTTGGAGACCCTCAAATCATGTCTTGAGGTCTTGGCTCATGTTTTGTCCCTAAAGTCAACTTAGGGGTGAATTAGGTCAAGAAACCCTAATTCCCGATTTTTTATGAATGCATCCCCAGAGGCTAAATTGACTTGATGATTGGGTCCATGTGGTTCCATGGAGTATTTTAGGTTATTCTTTGAAGCATTGGCTCATGCCCAGAAGAAAATTTCCACCTGGAGGCCCTGGTCAACCAAAACCCTAATTTGGTGACACTAGCGATCTTGAGGCTTAATCCACTTAGAAAGGAGCAGCCTTGTGCTTAATCCTTGATGTGGGAGTCCTCTTGATCCATTGTGAATGTTTAAAAGGTTTAGACTAGTTAAAGATCATGTCATTACTTGATTGATCTTTTGTCTAAGAGCTCTGAGAGGGCTTGAAACCCTAAGTTTGATTGTAGTGAATGTTCACCCATCTTTGGGGAGACTAATGAAGTACAATGGTCCATCCATATTGTGATGATTTGCCCAATGATGGGAAATCTTAGTGGTCAAAATTTGGGGTATGACAGATGCCCCTATTTAATCATCTTGGACCCGAAGGTGCGCATGGCGAAGGTATTCGGGCATTCGGGGTACAAGAGGATTAAATATCGGAATACCCGAAATTTTGATGGTGGTTAGGAATGGTAGTTCATGCATCCTTCTTCTTTGGCTAAGCAATGATACTTAGAAAAGGTCAACTTCCCCTCGATCCTGGTTTCTTACCGAGGAACTGGTCTTAGTTTCTTTTGTCAACTTCTCCTCGATCCTGGTTTCCTACCAAGGAACTGGACTAAGTTTCTGAAATAAACTTCCCCTCGATCCTGGTTTCCTACTGTTGCACCCCAAAATTTGCCCTCCTTACTTTATTTACTAACTGGCTTATGTTGCATTGCATTTTGTATTATCATGTGTGCATATCATTGGTTCTTAGCATGGGGTTAAGGTGCCTGAGGCAGTGCTTCAGAGGGCCAAACAAGAGTTCACAAGTGTCCAAGAGAGCTCAGGTGGATCGTCCTCTCCTAACCAGTGCATAGATTAGGGTTTTGAGATTCTTGGGTTTATTGCTCCAATGGGCAAGCTCCTTGGGTTTTTATCATCATCAAATGGCATATATTATCTTTGTTGGAGAGGATACACATCATATTCAGAGGGATTTGGATTTGGAGACTGTGTTATTTCCTCCTAGACTGAGGATACCACAACTAGGGTTTGCTATAAAGTCAGTTTATTTCTGATTTTTTGGGCAGGACTTGATTCCATGGTACTCCTTGGGTCCCTAAGTACCTAGGGATGGGAGGTTGTTCATCAGTTTGTTTCAGGGGAAGTTCAATTGGCCAATGGATTGAAAATCAGCTGAATTGGATAAAAATCAACAGTGAGAGGGGAAGTCAACTGTGGAATTTTGAGGTTCTCTCCAAGGTTTCGAGGTCTCACATCCTCATATGGTCTTCAAGGGTCAAGCTTCATACATATTTATCAGAAATCAGGAGTTGGTGCAAAGTTTCTAAATTTGGAAAGTGACCTATAATGAAAAGTTTCCATTTTTGGCAAGTATCTACACTGCATTCAACTTGACTTTTCATCATGAATAAAGCTTCAAATGAATTTCTCTCTAACATGAAAGTTGAATATCTTTTTCTCCTCTTTCCAACAAGTACTAGTGGGTCTCCATATCATTTGTGAAGCTCCAGTTATGGTCCAAAGAAGGCAAGGTGGTTTTTAGGGTTTCATTTTCACAACTTTTAGGTTTTGGGACATATGGACCTATGATTAATTCCATTGTTTCAAGACATGTTCCAACATCCAAAAAACAATTCCTAAGAAGCATTTTTGGCTTTTTAATCAAGTGATTCCATGGTTTATTCTTCACTTATTTTTTATTATTCAAAAAAGCCAAGTCATCAAAAAACTCATGAATCATTTGTTTTCAAGGCCCAATTTAAATATGGTGTGATTAGCAATCCAAATGAAGGTGATCCATCTTGGAATTTTTAAGAGAACATGCATGGAGAGAGGTGTATTCCATATTATGCTATTTTCCAAAATAATTCAAAAATCATTAAACAGTGGATTACCCAAGCCCAATTCCTCATCAGAAGAAAACCCTAGCCTATTTAAACCTATCCATGCACTGGTTAGGGTTCAGACACGTGATTTTGGAGAGGAATCCAAGCTTGAACCCTAAAGCCCCTTTTCATCAAAACTCACGATCCACAAGGAGTTTCTTCAAAATTGTTCCACAAAGCTTCTCTTGGTAATCTATAGAGTGCAAATCAACCACCATTCGCAGCCAAAAGCAAGTGTACGTGTGGAGCCATCTCAGGTTGGTAGGTTTTTTGACCATCATAAAAATCTCCCTTTTTATATGCATATTGACGTGTGATGATTGGCGATTACCCTGATCTATTTATTTTTAATTTTGGACGTGTGGTTTGCTTGTAATATGGATTTAAAGTTTTGTGCCCTAATGGTTTTTCATTCGTTTTTTATTATACACTAACTATTTGGGGTTTTTGATGCCATATATGGATTCCTGGCGAAATTCTGGGTCGGATAATGTACCCCATTGCATTTTCTGGGTAGTTTGGTGGTTGCAGGTGGTGGCCGGAGGTAGGGTTCCGACGGCTGGCGGCGGCTGCCTGAAGAACCAGTCCGGCGAGGAGTCTTGAGGAAGAAGAAGGAATCGTGTCCGTTGATTTCCAGATCGTGCATCTCTTGGTGCGCCATGTGTCATTGTTTTTTATGTTTTATATTACTGATCGTGTGCTTGCCATTCCATGATATTACCGTGCATCCTTCACCTCGTGGCCTTCATTTTGGTTTGATATTTAATCACACGGCTGTTATCGTGACATGACATTAATGAGTCACATGCACTGCACATGGCTGGTACATGGTGTACCGTGTGGTTTTGTGTGCACATGACCATGTGAAGTTTAGTGTACCATCGAATCTGAGTTGTTGGTTTTAATTACCTCTCCATCGTGTTGACTTCTTGGAAGGCGTTGGATCGTTTGCATGGCTGGATTTCGTTGCTGACTTTTGACCATCCCCTTAGCCCGTTTCAACATTTCCAACATGAATTCCTCACTAAACGCACCCCCCATACTATCTTCTCCATTTTTATTCTTTATTAATTCATTACATTTTCATTTTTTATTTTTAAAAATACATTCTTGCATTTAAAAATCCTAATAAAATTCATGCATTATGTTTATCATTTTATAATTTTTTTTTAAAATTTTATTTATTATTTTTATTTTATTTTTTATCATCTAAATTAATTGTTTATTCAATTTCTTTTTGCATCACACATCTCATGCATACCTGAAATTGATTATTTTATTTCTCTGCATCCGTAAAACATTTTTAATCCGTTCTTTTTTCATTTGTTCATTAACATTCTTAAGTGCATTCAAATATTTTTCTTTAATTTTTAAATATATTTCATATTGCATTTTGGTCCTTCCCTGTGGCTCATTGAACCCTATTCCTCACCTAAATTTTGTATGATTAATTGGATGACTAACACTTTGAATTTTTGCAGGGATTTTTGGTATGTTATTTGCCTCTGGTTGAGGGACTTTGATATTTAATTTGGGAATTTTAGGAGTTATTTCTCTAATTATTTGATTTATTTTCACTTGAGATCTTCTTGTATGCCTATTTCTGACTACATCTGATTATCTGTTTGAAAGGCACTTGTGCCATTTGCTTTGGGGTTTGTTCCTTTGATTTCTGAATTCATGCTTGGATTATTATCAGTGTTGTTTGCCATTGTTTGATTTTCATTCACCTCATTTCTCTTACTTATGTCTATTCTCACTAACCTTCTATGCAGGGACTAAGGTAAGTTCTTTAAGGGTATGGATAAGTATCCATGGTCACCCTTACCCTTTCCTTCTCTCATCTTTCTCCTTCAGGATTTAGGTTGTCGTCAAACCTCACTAACCGTAGGTCACCCATGCATGATAACTTTAGGATTCATAGTCCCTCTTTAGAGTTTCCCTTGTGTCTTCTCTCTTCTCATCTCAAATTTCTTTAAAACACTTAATAAGAATAAGGTGTATTGCGCACGAGCCTTAAGTATGAGGAATCAGAAATGAGGGGCTTCCTCTCATCTTTCTAGAGTGCTTAGCGAGCGTCCTGTCTTCGGACGATGCATTAAGTATTCGCCCCTGTGCCCTAGACTTTGGTGCAATGCAACTTAGGAACTAACTTAAGCCACTTCTGTCCTAAAAAACACAAACCAACTTCAAACCTTTTTGTCCTTCGGGATCTTCAACTTAAGGGCTATTTTCAAAAAGGGCACGTTACCTTCCGTCTGAGTCACAAACAGGCATCGACCCTAACTGCCGGACGCGAACTTAACGTCGCTCATAAAAAACACAAAAAAGAACTTGGTCCGAACTACGTTGACTCTGAATTCCCCATTGCACAAAGGGGGTACGTAGGCCTAGGACGTCGACGTCCTACCGAGTCGGTCTTTGTCTTTTCCCTCCCTGTTTTAGTACAGCCCTAGATGATAGGATAACTCACCCTTAGATTAGACAACAAGCGTGGATCCCATCGAGTACGATGGACGCGTGGGGTGCTAGCACCTTCCCCTCGCGTAACCGACTCCCGAACCCAGGTTATGGTTGCGATGACCATTCCTCTCCCTCTTCCTCAGGTTTATGCGGTGTTCCCTTTCCCTTTCTTGGGATAAATTTACACGGATGGCGACTCTGTTTTTCCGCGCCACTCTCGTGTTTGTACCTGGATGAAAATCCTAGGGGCAACAGCTGGCGACTCTGCTGGGGACTCTGGTTGACCTATGCTGGTCCATCCCTAAGCGAGTCAATCCTAGCGCTTGCTTGTCTTTGTTCTCTTTGGGGTGCTTTGTTTTTGTTTTGCTTTATGTGTTGCATTTTATTTTTATTTTTACCGCATTTTCTGCATTTCATTTTTTTATTACTGTCATGCTATTGTGTTGTGCTGGCTGTCTTTGTTTTGCAGGTTGGGTGGGTCTGAGAGATAAGCCCAATACCAAGGCTTGAGAATACCCTAGGACTAGAGTGGAAAGTAGTGGGACCTACGTGCCCGCTTGGTACGTTTGTGTGTTCACGTAATTCACCACCAGACGAGGCTATCTTGGGATGCATTCTAACGTGTGTATCTTGCGCATGTTGGGGTGTTGATCTTGAGAGCTGTCGACTCTGGTGACCGATCATTGAGGACCTTAGTGGAAACATCCCTCTTTAGTGGTGACAGTGGCAGACCACATCCTGTGGCAAACCCATTCGCACCCGAGGGCCCGCTTTGGAACTCGCATAGGATGGCCCCTACGTTTTGAAGAGAATCAGTGGAGGTACTCCTCGATTGACTTTAGTACTGTACCCCGAGGGATGAATGTACTATTGTTTCTCGACCTCAGTACCAAAGCTAAGGACCTTCCGCTTTGGAGAATCAGTTGAGGCCTCCTCGATTGATGATGATGCCAAACCAGAAATGGTGAACGTATCATCATTTCTCGACCTGAGAGCCCGGGATACTGAACATCCTAGTACCCACATGTGAGAGGGGATGGGCGTTTGCAGGTTTGCAGGTAACCGAGACCTTCAACCTACCTTGTTTTCCGGATTTCACATCAATATCTGATTATTTGAGTTCCTCAGTGGTTCAGAATTCTGGTTTTCTGGGTTGTGGTTCTCGTTCATCTAACAACACAGCACATCCAGCAGTGTGCCTTGACCCCATGTGTGCATTTGCATCATCATTTTGCATCCTAACATGTTTATTCATTTGCAGGGTTGCATCCTAACCTTGACTCTCGTTTCTGAAGACTATCGAGGATGAGTACTGAGAAGAAAAAGAATATCATAGGATACAAGTTCCCGTCACTTATTCTGGATCATGTTCACAAGGTTGTTTCTATGGCAGAACCTGGGGAATTGGAACTTGTGGACTTTGATGACATGCCTAGTTCTCTTTCTCTCTATTGTATTAGGATCACCACCAGGCTTGTTGGCTGGGATCCATGATTATTGTGTTCAGACTTATTATTTCGAGCTGTGATCGTTGACATCTGGTTTTCCTCTGGTCTTCTTAATATATGGGCAGAAGTTCCATTCTATCTTGTTATTAAACTAGAATCAAGGGGTGGATCGCCCTGCTAATATTCAAACATGTTCATTTGCATTTGCATATTCATTGTGCATAATCATTTTGCATGGCAGGCGTTTATCTCCGGTATTCTTATCTTGTTCTAAATCTCAAAATTGCAGATTGGCACATTCACCGGTATCCTACTAGATAGAATCAGAAGAGACTCATGGATCAGCTACAGAACGAGATCATTGAGATGCGGACTCGCATGAACCAATTCATGGAAGTAATGCAAGGGGTTGCTCAGGGACAAGAATAGTTGAGAACTCTCGTTCAGCCACTGATTGCGAGGGTTGATGATGACGGTGTCCTTCATGGAGGACTTCAGACTGGTGTTACTGGTAATGGTCAGAATGGTCCTACTGGCGGAGGTGTTCCTATTTCTGGTGTTGTGATTCCTCCGGGCGGAGCTGAAAATGCTGGGGGAGGTGGTACTGGTACTGGCGCAGTTCAGGGTCGTCAGTATGATGATGTTCAGGATGATGTATTTTCTATGCCAGGTGGGGATGCTGGTCCCCAGACTGACCAGGATCAGAGGATCCGGTTGATTGAGGAACAACTAAGGGGAGTTGTGAATCAGGATTCTGTGGGAATGGATCTAGAAGATTTGGGGCTGGTTCCAGGCATTGTTATTCCGCACAAGTTTCAGACTCCCACTTTCGAGAAGTATAATGGTATGACTTGTCCGAGGACCCATATGAGGGCATACGCAAGCAAAATGGCTGCGCATGCGAAGAATGAAAAGCTGATGATGCACTGCTTCCAGGATAGCCTATCTGAGGCATCCCTGGAGTGGTACATGCAACTGGAAAGGAAGGATGTGCATAGTTGGAGGGATCTGGTAGGGGCATTTATCAGACATTACCAATATAACACTGATATGGCTCCTAACAGAACACAGCTGCAGAATCTGTCACAGAAGAACAATGAGAGTTTCAAGGAGTACGCTCAGAGGTGGCGTGAACTGGCAGCTAGGGTTCAGCCTCCCATGTTGGAGCGTGAGATGATAACTATGTTTATGGCCACCTTGCAGGGTCATTACTTTGAAAAATTGGTACCGTGTATGTCGGGAAAGTTTGCTGATTTGATCTTGGTAGGAGAGATGGTAGAAAGCGGAATTAAGGCAGGAAAAATATCAGGCAGTGATGGGTCCTCATCTGGAGGAAGCAAGAAGCCTTATGCCAGTGGTTATAAGAAGGAGGGAGATACAAACTCTGTGTCATCATATCGTGGTAGAGATGGACCTCGTCAGAACTACAATCAGCAGGTGGCTTCTGTAACCATCCCAGCAGCACCTCAGCAGCCAGCGGCGTCTCAACAACAAAATCAGACTCCTTACCGATCACAGCCTCAGAATAAGCGGGACATGCATTTTGACACTCCACCTATGTCTTACTCTCAATTATTCCAGCACTTGTTGAAACTACAGCTAATTCAGACAAGAACATTGGCTCCACCTACTGGTAATCCCCCTCCCGGCTATGACGCCAACGCCCACTGTGAATTTCATTCTGGGGCACCCGGACACTATACTGAGAACTGTAAAGCTTTTAAGCATAAGGTTCAAGATTTGGTGGATACAAAAGCCATCAATTTCTCCAATGACGTCCCAAATGTGAATCAGAACCCGATGCCGAATCACGGTGGGCCGAAGGTCAATGCTATTATTGAAGACTGTGAAGACTTGAGTTTGATTTCAGATGTGAACAAAATCCAACCTCCCTTGGGTGTGGTGAAGGAAAGACTGTTGAAGGGAGGGGTATTTCCCGGTTGTGATGAAGGTTGTGTAGGGTGTGTGTCGCAGCCAGGCGGTTGTGATTCATTAAAAGCAGGTATTCAAAGAATGATCAACGAAGGGGTATTACAGATTGATAAAAGGTATATATCATTTCCAGAAGGAGACTTGGTTGTGCATGTCGACCTCTCATCTGCTTGAAGATTTCAAGGGTCGTCTCAGTCGGCAAGTACGTCCTGACAAGAATAAAGCTTCCTCAGCAATGGCAATCTTCATCTTCTTTACTGCATTTTCATTTGTAGTTTCTTTTCCATTTCTTGTTAAAGCATCGTATGTATGCAAGACTTGTTTGTTTTTTTTATGGTGATATTAATGCAATGAGTATGTTTTCCTTGAAGTAATCCATTCGTGTTCACTCTTAAATGTTTTTATGCATTGCAATACCAATTTTCTTTGTTTAGAACTCTTGAGGGAGGATGACGAAATAAGAACGCAGGTTTCTAATGGTACGCTTTTGGATAGAACCCTGTTGAGGATGTACAGGCATTGTTTCAAACCCCTAAACACTGGAGATATAAGGGAGATAGACCCTCGTTAACCCCTTTGAGCCTTGAAGTAGGAGTTTCCTTCGTATGAAAAAACCCTCATACTTAACCCAGGGGCAGGGTAGGCATCAGTTAGTTTGACCAAGCGTTCAGATTTCAACGAGAGTGTTCATCCGAGGAACCATTACCTTCTATCCCACCATCAAGAGGTCAAGAGATGTGAAACCACAATGGTTATCCTTCAACAATCAAGGAGTGAGGCAGTCACAACCCTTTCAAGCAAGTAAGACAACCAGTGTCACACGCTTTGTTCGAAAAAGGGGAATAAAAAAAAAGAAAAGCCCGCTAAGTCGAAAACTTGAAAACAAGCGACTTAGGCAAAAGTTAGGGCGTCCCGCTGGACTTCAAAATCGAAAAACTCAAAGGAGTCAATCCAGGCAAAATTAGGGATCAAAAAAGAGCAAAAGAAAGAAAAAGCAAAAAACGAAAAGGATTACCTCGATAAGAGCAAATTCGTGTGATTACAGACACAAAAGATAAAAAGGGATGACTGTCATTCCAAAACCTCCTTAGGTGCCAAACCATTAGTGGCGTAGGTTCTTTAAAGATCATAAACCTTTTGAGAGATGAGCATTTGGGTCAGATTAACTGAACATAGGACTGGAGCACATCACAAAGAGTGGGTGGGCACCGATAAATTTTGAGCCATAAATCCTTTTTTCTGAAACCGTGAACTAGACCACGTTACAACCCTTAAAAGTCCTAATTGAAACAGGGTTTATTCCGAAAGCGTACTTCAACAGGATAGCGTTCCTGACTCCTATGAGTTGTGCTAATAAGATTCGTTGGTATTGCATGTGCGCATTGTTTTTGCTATTCAAAAATCAAGGTCGCATCCCAGCAAGTGATTCATTCACAAGGCTCGGCGACGCATTTTCAATAAAAACTTCAAGGTGTTGCATTAGGATTATCATTCTCATAAATAACTTGTTCTGTTTGCATACATGTGCCTAAACATCAATGGCAGCTTACACAGTGAACGTCAGTCAAGAAGCTTGATCCTGCCAAGTTGGGACGCTTGGAAATTCTGAAGGACAGTCATTTCGAAGGGCACGCTGCCAAGAGACTCAGTGTAGAGTGGGCTCTCCCCAGTAAGTCGTGTTAAGATGTAGCCAATCTAGGGCAGTCACGTCGAGAAAACTCTCCAAAATTCAGTTATTCTGGGGCATTCATTCTGGGATCAGGGGCAAAGTCACTTCAAAGTCCATAGTGGGGCAGACCACCTCTAGAGCATGGGAGATCGTCCACTCCTGAAAATGGTTAATTGAAAACACCTCCTCAAGGTTCAAAATACTAAAGCAGAGTATTTTCAAGTCATTACAAACCCCTTTGAGGTAATGTACGTCATGGATTATGAAGACTGGGGCAGTTATGTCGAGATATGATAAATCTCTCCAAGAGTTTGAAGACCCTGGGGCAGTGCGAACGCCCGACCTTCTGTAAACTCCTCTTGAGATGAAAAGTTCAAAGAGCCGCTTATGACCATAAAGACAAGTCAGGCTGCAGGGCAACAGATTGTATATTCCCAGCAGTTGGCTCTCCCCAGCATTGAGATTGCTCCTTCCCCAGCAGGACAAACTTTCCTCAGCAGAGCAGGCTTCTCCCAGCAGAAGATTTGGAAAGTATTTTCTCCGGATCAAGACGTTATTTCCCCACAGAATCATGATGCTCACTTCCCCATCCAGTCAGGAAGCGTGCTGTCGCCGACAATATCATATTCTAGTCCCCAGCAAGAAATGAGTAAAGTCATTCTCCCCGTCAGCAGGCTAAGTTCAGCAGTACCCTCAAGCAGGCTGGTATCATGGACTGTTTTCCCCAGCAAGTTCTGAGCCAATTGGATATTAGCGATTTTCAGTAACAGACTTCTGGTTCCGTTATTGGCGTTCATTCTCAACTCCCCCAACAGAGGAGAAATCTCAGGTTTTGGATGTTACCTTCAGTGAAAGACAGGTGGGGTCCCCGGTAGTTCTTTTGGGATTTCATCCCCAGCAGAAGTTGTTGATCCGAAGATTCGATCAGTATGACCTTTCTTAGCAGAGTTCCTAGATTCAGAGGGCAATTTATTTTTGTCATCCCCAGCTGAATGGATCTTTTCTCTCCGGCATTTATTTTGCTGGAGGGACCCCTTTTGTATATCATAGGCATTCGCATTGCATTCTCAAGCACATAGCATTTCCATTTCGTATGGAGCATTACACCGCTATTCAAACATTTGCATTCGAAGCATAAGCCAGGTTTGATACTTTCTTTGCCAATTCTCTTTCTCAGCAAAGATGGCACAACTCAGGAGATTTTGGAGGGATGCGTTCCTCATACTTGTGCTCCCCGACAGAGTCTTGTATTTAGACTTCACCTTCCCCAACGGAGTCATCTTATCTGTGGATCAGGAGTCCGTTAGAAGTTTGTCTTTGTTTGCCTCATTTTGGCCTTTTTCTTTTGTGAGTCTTGTTTCACGTTATCCCCAGTGAAGTCCACTTTATGTTGGTTATCCTTTGTGGGTACGATTGAGGTCGTATTCGTGTTTTCTTTATGGGTAGAGTGATTGAGGTCAGTCTTCCTTTGAGGGTACAATTGAGGTTGTATTCATTTTGTGGATGCGATCGAGGTCGTATTCGTCCTTTCTTTGCGGGTAGAGTGATTGAGGCCAGTCTTCCTTTGAAGGTACAATTGAGGTTGTATTCGTTTTGTTGATGCAATTGAGGTTGTATTCGTATTCTTTTTTTCTTTTGTGGGTAGAGTGATTTAGGTCAGTCTTCCTTTGAGGGTACAATTGAGGTTGTATTCGTTTTGTGGGTGCGATTGAGGTCGTATTCATTTTTCTTTGTGGGTAGAGTGATCGAGGTCAGTCTTCCTTTGCGGGTATAATTGAGGTTGTATTCGTTTTGTGGGTGCGATTGAGGTCGTATTCGTTTTTTCTTTGTGGGTAGAGTGATCGAGGTCAGTCTTCCTTTGCGGGTATAATTGAGGTTGTATTCGTTTTGTGGATGCGATCGAGGTCGTATTCGTATTTTCTTTGTGGGTAGAGTGATTGAGGTCAGTCTTCCTTTGAGGGTACAATTGAGGTTGTATTCGTTTTGTGGGTGCGATTGAGGTCGTATTCGTTTTTCTTTGTGGGTAGAGTGATCGAGGTCAGTCTTCCTTTGCGGGTATAATTGAGGTTGTATTCGTTTTGTGGGTGCGATTAAGGTCGTATTCTTGTTTTCTTTGTGGGTAGAGTGATCGAGGTCATTCTTCCTTTGTGGATGAAATTGAGGTTGTATTTGTTTTGTGGTGCGATTGAGGTCGTATTCGTATTTTCTTTGTGGGTAGAGTGATTGAGGTCAGTCTTCCTTTGAGGGTACAATTGAGGTTGTATTCGTTTTGTGGGTGCGATTGAGGTCGTATTCGTTTTTCTTTGTGGGTAGAGTGATCGAGGTCAGTCTTCCTTTGCGGGTATAATTGAGGTTGTATTCGTTTTGTGGGTGCGATTGAGGTCATATTCGTATTTTCTTTGTGGGTAGAGTGATTGAGGTCAGTCTTCCTTTGCGGGTATAATTGAGGTTATATTCGTGTTGTGGGTGCGATTGAGGTCGTATTCGTATTTTCTTTGTGGGTAGAGTGATTGAGGTCAGTCTTCCTTTGCGGGTATAATTGAGGTTGTATTCGTTTTGTGGGTACGATTGAGGTCGTATTCGTATTTTCTTTGTGGGTAGAGTGATCGAGGTCAGTCTTCCTTTGTGGGTGCAATTGAGGTTGTATTCGTTTTGTGGGTACGATTGAGGTCGTATTCGTGTTTTCTTCGTAGGTGGAGTGATCGAGGTCAGTCTTCCTTTGCGGGTGCAAGTGAGGTTGTATTCGTCTTTTGGGTACGATTGAGGTCGTATTTGTTTTTTCCTTATGGGTATGGTTGAGGTCATATTCCTTATTTTTCAGCACACTCTATCTCGTTATTCTTACCATTAGCAAATTTACGGGGCTCTTTCGGTATTCAATCCTCGTGTACCCTGGAATGTCTGAGAGTCGTTGCTATCATACCTTCAGGACCAAGTTGATTGAATAGGGGCAGCTGTTTCACCCCAAAATTTGCCCTCCTTACTTTATTTACTAACTGGCTTATGTTGCATTGCATTTTGTATTATCATGTGTGCATATCATTGGTTCTTAGCATGGGGTTAAGGTGCCTGAGGCAGTGCTTCATAGGGCCAAGCAAGAGTTCACAAGTGTCCAAGAGAGCTCAGGTGGATCATCCTCTCCTAACCAGTGCATAGATTAGGGTTTTGAGATTCTTGGGTTTATTGCTCCAATGGGCAAGTTCCTTGGGTTTTTATCATCATCAAATGGCATATATTATCTTTGTTGGAGAGGATACACATCATATTCAGAGGGATTTGGATTTGGAGACTGTGTTATTTCCTCCTAGACTGAGGATACCACAACTAGGGTTTGCTATAAAGTCAGTTTATTTCTGATTTTTTGGGCAGGACTTGATTCCATGGTACTCCTTGGGTCCCTAAGTACCTAGGGATGGGAGGTTGTCCATCAATTTGTTTCAGGGGAAGTTCAATTGGCCAATGGATTGAAAATTAGTTGAATTGGATAAAAGTCAACAGTGAGAGGAGAAGTCAATGTGGAATTTTGAGGTTCTCTCCAAGGTTTCGAGGTCTCACATCCTCATATGGTCTTCAAGGGTCAAGCTTCATACATATTTATCAGAAATCAGGAGTTGGTGCAAAGTTTCTAAATTTGGAAAGTGACCTATAATGAAAAGTTTCCATTTTTCGCAAGTATCTACACTGCATTCAACTTGACTTTTCATCATCAAGAAAGCTTCAAATAAATTTCTCTCCAACATGAAAGTTGAATATCTTTTTCTCCTCTTTCCAACAAGTACTAGTGGGTCTCCATATCATTTGTGAAGCTCCAGTTATGGTACAAAGAAGGCAAGGTGGTTTTTAGGGTTTCATTTTCACAACTTTTAGGTTTTGGGACATATGGACCTATGATTAATTCCATTGCTTCCAGACATGTTCCAACATCCAAAAAACAATTCCTAAGAAGCATTTTTGGCTTTTTAATCAAGTGATTCCATGGTTTATTCTTCACTTATATTTTATTATTCAAAAAAGCCAAGTCATCAAAAAATTCATGAATCATTTGTTTTCAAGGCCCAATTTAAATATGGTGTGATTAGCAATCCAAATGAAGGTGATCCATCTTGGAATTTTTAAGAGAACATGCATGGAGAGAGGTGTATTCCATATTATGCTATTTTCCAAAATAATTCAAAAATCATTAAACAGTGGATTACCCAAGCCCAATTCCTCATCAGAAGAAAACCCTAGCCTATTTAAACCTATCCATGCACTGGTTAGGGTTCAGACATGTGATTTTGGAGAGGAATCCAAGCTTGAACCCTAAAGCCCTTTTTCATCAAAACTCACGATCCACAAGGAGTTTCTTCAAAATTCTTCCACAAAGCTTCTCTTGGTAATCTATAGAGTGCAAATCAACCACCATTCGCAGCCAAAAGCAAGTGTACGTGTGGAGCCATCTCAGGTTGGTAGGTTTTTTGACCATCATAAAAATCTCCCTTTTTATATGCAGATTGACGTGTGATGATTGGTGATTACCCTGATCTATTTATTTTTAATTTTGGATGTGTGGTTTGCCTGTAATATGGATTTAAAGTTTTGTGCCCTAATGGTTTTTCATTCGTTTTTTATTATACACTAACAATTTGGGGTTTTTGATGCCATATTTGGATTCCTGACGAAATTCTGGGTCGGATAGTGTACCCCATTGCATTTTTTGGGCAGTTTGGTGGTTGCAGGTGGTGGCCGGAGGTAGGGTTCCGACGGCTGGCGGCGGCTGCCTGAAGAACCAGTCCGGCGAGGAGTCTTGAGGAAGAAGAAGGAATCGTGTCCGTTGATTTCCAGATCGTGCGTCTCTTGGTGCGCCATGTGTCATTGTTTTTTATGTTTTATATTACTGATCTTGTGCTTGCCATTCCATGATATTACCGTACATCCTTCACCTCGTGGCCTTCATTTTGGTTTGATATTTAATCACATGGCTGTTATCGTGACACCACATTAATGAGTCACATGCACTGCACATGGCTGGTACATGGTGTACCGTGTGGTTTTGTGTGCACATGACCATGTGAAGTTTAGTGTACCATCGAATCTGAGTTGTTGGTTTTAATTACCTCTCCATCGTGTTGACTTCTTGGAAGGCGTTGGATCGTTTGCATGGCTGGATTTCGTTGCTGACTTTTGACCACTCCCATGCTCCCTCGTTGACTGCACTTTGGGTTGATTTGTTTGGGCCTTTGCTTTTCGCACCATCCCCTTAGCCCGTTTCAACATTTCCAACATGAATTCCTCACTAAACGCACCCCCCATACTATCTTCTCCATTTTTATTCTTTATTAATTCATTACATTTTCATTTTTTATTTTTAAAAATACATTCTTGCATTTAAAAATCCTAATAAAATTCATGCATTATGTTTATCATTTTATAATTTTTTTTATAAATTTTATTTATTATTTTTATTTTATTTTTTATCATCTAAATTAATTGTTTATTCAATTTCTTTTTGCATCACACATCTCATGCATACCTGAAATTGATTATTTTATTTCTCTGTATCCGTAAAACATTTTTAATCCGTTCTTCTTTCATTTGTTCATTAACATTCTTAAGTGCATTAAACTATTTTTATTTCATTTTTAAATATATTTCATATTGCATTTTGGTCCTTCCCTGTGGCTCATTGAACCCTATTCCTCACCTGAATTTTGTATGATTAATTGGATGACTAACACTTTGAATTTTTGCAGGGATTTTTGGTATATTGTCTGCCTCTGGTTGAGGGACTTTTATATTTAATTTGGGAATTTTAGGAGTTATTGCTCTAATTATTTGATTTATTTTCACTTGAGATCTTCTTGTATGCCTATTTCTGACTACATCTGATTATCTGTTTGAAAGGCACTTGTGCCATTTGCTTTGGGGTTTGTTCCTTTGATTTCTGAATTCATGCTTGGATTATTATCAGTGTTGTTTGCCATTGTTTGATTTTCATTCACCTCATTTCTCTTACTTATGTCTATTCTCACTAACCTTCTATGCAGGGACTAAGGTAAGTTCTTTAAGGGTATGGATAAGTATCCATGGTCACCCTTACCCTTTCCTTCTCTCATCTTTCTCCTTCAGGATTTAGGTTGTCGTCAAACCTCACTAACCGTAGGTCACCCATGCATGATAACTTTAAGATTCATAGTCCCTCTTTAGAGTTTCCCTTGTGTCTTCTCTCTTCTCATCTCAAATTTCTTTAAAACACTTAATAAGAATAAGGTGTATTGCGCACGAGCCTTAAGTATGGGGAATGAGAAATGAGGGGCTTCCTCTCATCTTTCTAGAGTGCTTAGCGAGCGTCCTGTCTTGGGACGATGCGTTAAGTATTCGCCCCTGTGCCCTAGACTTTGGTGCAATGCAACTTAGGAACTAACTTAAGCCACTTCAAACCTTTTTGTCCTTCGGGATCTTCAACTTAAGGGCTATTTTCAAAAAGGGCACGTTACCTTCCGTCTGAGTCGCAAACAGGCATCGACCCTAACTGTCGGACACGAACTTAACATCGCTCATAAAAAACACAAAAAAGAACTTGGTCCGAACTACGTTGACTCTGAATTCCCCATTGCACAAAGGGGGTACGTAGGCCTAGGACGTCGACGTCCTACCGAGTCGGGCTTTGTATTTTCCCTCCCCGTTTTAGTACAGCTCTAGATGATAGGATAACTCACCCTTGGATTAGACAACAAGCGTGGATCCCATCGAGTACGATGGACGCGTGGGGTGCTAGCACCTTCCCCTCGCGTAACCGACTCCCGAACCCAGGTTATGGTTACGATGACCATTCCTTTCCCTCTTCCTCAGGTTTATATGGTGTTCCCTTTCCTTCTCTTGGGATAAATTTACACGGCTGTCGACTCTGTTTTTCCGCGCCACTCTCGCGTTTGTACCTGGATGAAAATCCTAGGAGCGACACCTACCAGGGAACTGGTCTAAGTTTCTGAAATAAACGTCCCCTCAATCCTGGTTTCCTACAAAGGAACTGGTCTCAGTTTCTTTTGTTAATAAACTTTATTGACAAGGGACGCTATTCGTAGCGGTTTTCCTCAAACTTCTCGCCGAATTTTCCTGGGGAGATGCCATTTGATGGGAAAAGGTTCTGATGTCAGACTTGTTGGGGAAACCCATTGGTCTGAGCTGCAGAGGTGTACAAACTTCTCTGTTTGGAGATGCCATTTGTCGACTCTACTGGGGAAAACGAGCCTCTTGAGACTGTTTCCGGCTTGGGGATATTACATCATACTTTTCTTCGAGATCTTCTCGGAGAAATGCCATATGACGTGATCCAATTTTGAGGTTCTAATGACCTTTTCATCAGCGGAATTTTCAGAGAAAAACTGTTGTATTGCCGAATCTCTGATTAAGAGGCTTTCTCTGGGGATTTTCATTAATCCGGGAAAGCGAGGATATCATCTTCAATGGCGAAGAGTGATGTTTGTCGAACGTTTTCTTGTTTTTCAGAGGTTCAAGTTATCAAAGTGGTCAAGGGACCAACTTCAATCCAGAAATAAATTGGAGACGAGATTGTTTAGATGGTTCACTTCCTGACGAGGAAAGAAATGACAACTCGATTGAGAGGACTTCTATCACTAGGGGACAAGACCGACTAGAGCGATAGTGATGCAATATGAATGTGAATGTAAATCAATAATGCATGATGTATATATGTTTATGCTGACAAAACTGACACGACATACAGACTAATGGATGAACACGACTGGATACTCGGCCACAACGGGAGATGAAAAGTATCACTGGTTCACGATAGCAATTTTGCCTTGCTTAGGAGAAATAGTCCCTGCGGGGAACAACCGTTGGTCGGGCTTAGGAGACAAGAAATCTACCGGACATGTCAGATGGAGTACTCGCATCTGACATAACTGATCCTTCGTTCAGGCACACTGGTTTAGAAGGAGTACTTTGATTCTGCACTTTGAAGTTCGCTTACTTCTGGAGAAGCGATCGGTGTTCTTTCGATGTTCAACAGTCAAAAGAAATTGCCCTCTTTTTTTTAAAAAGCAGAAAAGTTTGACAAGTAAATTCATTTTTGTTTCGTTTCAAGAATCGTTAATCATGTTAAAATGTCGTCTGTAAAGCTAAAACAAATAAGAATTGGAAACAAAAGCACAAGGGTTTAAATTTTATTGATAGGATGGAAATCAGCCAAATGCGTGATTCCATGGAGTATGTACAAAGTTAGAAAATGGTAATTTATGGGAAAAGGGCTACATTGAAACATAACGACTATTATCCTTCTACCAACTTTTAATTCTGGACATCCTGAGCTTCTGTCGAAGATGACCTTGATCGAGATTTCTTTCGATGGATGGTGTAATTGCATCCGAGGGATTTGCCCCTGTTGGACGTAGTTACTTGCCATTATCCCTAACTTTTGCCTGGATTGTTCAGTGGATAATTTACTTGTGAAGTAAGCAAAAGTCAACTGTAAGGAGGAAAGTCAACCATGGGTTTTCAAAGGTTCAAGTCATGTTTCCCAAGTCCCTGTACCTTCATTTGGTCAAAGATTAGCATGAATGGCATTATTCATCAAGAATCAAGGGTTTGTACAAAAGTTACTAAATCTGGAAAATGACCTATAATGAGAAGTTTCTATTTTTGGCAAGTTTTTACACTACATTCAACTTGACTTTTCATCATCAAAGAAGATTCAAATGAATTTTCCTCAAACATGAAAGTTGAAGATCTTTTTCTCCCCATTCCAGCAAGTACTAGAACATCTCCATAGCATTTGTGAAACTCAGGTTATGGCTAAGGCAAGGCAAGGTGTGTTTTGAGATTTTCCACATGTACCAATTTTCCACCATTTGCGTTTTCACTCAAAAGGACTTGTAATCACTTCAATTGCTTCAAGTCATATTGTACCATCAAAGTACAAGCCATGAGCACCAATTTTGACCCTTGTTTCATGCCAAACCGTGACGTATACATGGTGTATTTGACAAATAAACAATTTGCAAATTGATCCAAATCTCATTATCCAAGCAAATTCAAGGCCCAATTGTTTTTGAAAAGTGATCAGCAAGTCAAGTGTGAGGTATCCATCATGAAAAGCATGAAGGTGCACGAGTAAATTAAGGGATTGAACATAAATTGCAAAATTGCAAAACCACTCAAAACTCACTAATCAGGGGTTTAATCAATTGCTAATCATGATGAGAGGTCTAATGGAGAGTATATAAGCTTACTCACACGCACAAAGCTAGGTCATGCACCCTCATTTGCTCAGAATCCATTTTCACCTCCAAACTTTTCTCTCTTCGAATCTCTCTTCTCTTGAGAGTTTTTGAAGTTTTCTTTGCACATTATTGATCAGTGTGGTGAGAGGAACAAGAATCTACCATTGGTTTGAGCTTAGAGTGAGGATTTCATCAAGTTCGTGTTCAAGTTGCTCAAGTTCAAAACCTTAGATCCAGCCAATTTCAAGCCTCTATTTGCATTTATTTTGCAAATAGAGCTCAAAAGAGGAAGATCTGCAGGTTTTGGAAGGAGTTCTTAGTGTATTTTGAGCTCTACAGTTTTCAGGTTAGCATACTTTTCATGATCATGTAACTTGTTTTTCTTGCTTGCAAAATGATCTATGATGTTCACTGATGATGCTGATCTATTTAGTTTTGAGTTTGGACATGTGGATTGTTTGAATTTTGAGATTTAAGTTTTTAGATCCAAACTTATTCTGTTCGATTTGGCTTGTGTGTTGGTTGTTTGTGAAAACTAATTGCATATTCTTAATCCTTTTTGAAATCTGAGTGGAATGGTGTACATCTTTGCAATTTCTGGGAATTTTTGAAGTGCAGGTCGCCGGAGAAGGTGACCGGAGCTAGGGTTCCGGCACCTAGTTTTGTTTCAGGTCATCTGAGGTTTAGATGGAGAAGATGAAATCTGGACCGTTGGTGGTCCAGATCTGGTGGTCCACATTCAGCCACGTCTTTTAAAATCTGTTCTTATTTTATTGATTGTATGTTTTTAGTTTATGCTTGTTATCATGTGCTCTTAATCCTGACCACTCATCTTGCATGATTTTGTGTTTGGTTGACTGATTGTGGTACGTTGATTGGATCTGATGGCGTTGGTTAAGCCAGCGCATTAAAATGTCACATGTTTCCCACGTGCCTTGCTGTGTTTCCATTTTAATGTGTATGTGTGCCTCCCTACATTTATTATAGTGTGCCTTGTGATCTGATGCGTTAATCATGATTACTTTGATTTTGGTTGACTGAATATCATGCGTTGGATTGATCTTGTGGCTGGTGTGAGTTGACTGAGTCCTTATTTTTTGTTTGGTACGCGCTGATGGATTATTTGAGTTGGGCTTGCTTTCCCCACCCCCCTGTTCAGCCCATTTGTTATTTTCAACGTGTAATTTGCTTTGTATGCACCCCTGGCTGTTTTATTTTCATTTTATTTTATTTAATTGTTGCATTTTCATTTTTGATTTTTAAAAATAGTTTGATGCATCTAAAAATCACCAAAAAAAATCATGATTCATCCTTAGGGTTTTATAAAATTTTGGAAAATTTTATTTTCCCTTTTTATTTTATTTTGTGCCTCTGAATTAATTTTTTATTGATTTTCTTTGTGTATTTCTTCAATTGTCCACACCTTGCCTTGTTGATTTTATTTCTTATCATTGGTACATGATTTGCATCTCATTCTTTTTGCATATTGCCGAGGACATCTTGAGGTCCTTAAAAACATTTTTCTCATATTTTTAAAATCATTTCATATTGCATTTTAGTCCCTCACTTTTGCATATTGAGTCATGTTTCTTATGTGATCTTTGCTCATTTGTTTGAGGTGCTTAACTTGTGAATTTTTGTGAGATCTTTTGACATGTGATTGGCTTCTGACTTAGGTCATTTGAGTTTTAATCTCACAATTTTTTAGTGTCATTTGATATATGTTTGTTTATTTGTGCTTAAATGACTTATGCATGACTATATCTTGACACCTCTTTACACAAGTTGACTTGCCATGCCTATTTGCTTGAGTTTCTTCTTGATTCTTTGTATGTCCATTTGATATGATCTTTACCCCTGGTTGAGGTCCCTTATGCCCAAGTTTTGCCATTTATGGATCATGTTTGAATCATGTTTGAGTATGCTTAAGTGTTGGAACCTTGTCCTCTTTTTGTAGCTTTCTTTGGTGCATAATTTTTCATGCTTTAATTTCCTTTTGCACATGAGAATTGTTGATGATAATATGATCTTGGTTCTGACTTGTTTTCATCTTCATCTTATTTTTCTCATTTCATCTTGGTATGAAGTTCATTGGTGCTTAATTGTGCATTTCATATAAGTATGCTTGCATTCTTTCATGATTACCTTTGCATGTTTACTTGAGACGTTTTGCATGATTTTTGAGACTTGTTTAGTGATATGAGTTGGATGTACTTGATGTGATGTGCTTGCTGCCATTTATTGTATCTCATCTTCTCCTTCTCTTTCTCATTCTTCTCTTTCACTCTCTTCCTCCCATGGATCTCAAGACTTGTTTAAGTCTTGGATTCTCTCCCTTTAGAGCTACCTAGTCCAACTTAATTTTTTATTAAGCTTGGAGTAGGATTAGCATTAGGTTTTAGGTAGTCATCCCTCTTAAGCCTCACTAACCATAGGTTACCCATGCATGATAACATTAGGACTCTTAGTTTCCCTTTAGACTTTCCTTTGTGTCTTCTCTCTTCTCATCTCAAAACTTCTTGAAAACACTTAATAAAGATAAAGTGTATTGCGCACGAGCCTTAAGCGTGGGGAATGAGAAATGAAGGGCTTCCTCTCATCTTTCTAGAGTGCTTAGTGGGCGTCCTGTCTTGGGACGATTCGTTAAGTATTCGTCCATGTGCCCTAGACTTTGGTGCAATGCAAGTTATCAACTAACAAAAACACTTCTGTCTAAAAAACACAAAACTAATTCAAATCTTTTTTATCCTTCGGGATTGTTAGGTTTCAAACTTCATTTTCAGAAAAGAGCTCGTCGCTCACGTAAAAAACACTTACCCACCCGTGGTCGTACCCACAAACTACATTAGCTCTGATTCCTCTCTCTCGTCCGATTAAGGATATGTAGGCACAAGACATCGATTGTCTTGGCGAGCAACCTTCCCCCACAGTTCCCGTCCGAACTACGTTGACTCTGACTTTCCCATTGCACTGAGGGAGTACGTAGACCTAGGGCATCGAATATGTCCTACCGAGTCCGTCTTAGTCACCCCCATCCCCGTTTTCTTTTGTTCAGCCATAGATAGTAGGACAACTCACCCTCCGTTAGACAACAAGCGTGGATCCCATCGAGTACGATGGATGCGTGGGGTGCTAACACCTTCCCCTCGCATAACCGACTCCCGAACCCGGACTATGGTTGCGATGACCATGTCTTTCCCCCTTTCTCTTCAGGTTTATGCAGTGTTTCCTTTCCCTCTCTCGGGATAAATACACATTGCTGACGACTCTGTGTTTTCTGCGCCACTCTCGCGTTTGTACCATTGGATGCGAATCTTTCGGGAGCGACAGCTGGCGACTCTGCTGGGGATTCTGGTTGACCTCTTGCTGGTCCATCCCCTTTAGCGAGTCGATCCTAGCGCTTATTTGTTTTCGTTGGGTGTTTATTTATTGTGCTTTATGTTGTATATTACTGTTTTACGGCTTTTATTGCATTGCATTTCATTTTATTACTGTCATACTGGATATTGCTGTGTTGTGCTGGCTGGTTTCTGTTTGGCAGGTTGGGTGGTTCTGAGAGATAAGCCCAATACCCAGGCTTGAGTACACCCTAGGACTAGAGTGGAGAGTAGTGGGACCTACGTGCCCGCTTGGTACGTTTGTGTGTTCACGAAATTCACAACCAGACGAGGCTATCTTGGGACGCATTCTGACATGTGTGTCTTGTGCATGTTAGGGTGTTGATCTAGAGAGTTGTCGACTCTGGTGACCGTTTCTCCGATACCTCAGTTGCGCCTCTCCTCCCGACCTGTGATAATGGCAGACTAGAAGTGGCAAACCCATTACACTTGTCGATCCGAGGACCCAATGCTGAGGGACTCGCATAGGATGACCTTATTTTTTAGGGGAATCAGTTGAGGCTTCCTCGATTGATGATGATGCCAAACCAGAAATGGTGAACGTATCATCATTTCTCGACCTGAGAGTCCGTGATATTGAAGATCCTCGCCTTTCTAGAACCCTCATGTGAGAAGGGATAGGTATTTGCAGGCTTGCAGGAAACCGAAACCTTCAACCTACCCGGTTTTCTGGACTTCTCATCAGTGTTTGATTATCTGGGTTTTTGGTTATCTCAGTGGTTTGGTATTTTGGAATTCTGGTTTTCTGGGTTGTGTTCTCGTTTAGTTGATAGCACAACACATCCAGCAGTGACGCCTTGATCCCATGCTTGCATGTGCATATCATTTCTCTTGCATTCTAACATGTTTGACATTTTTCAGGGCTTGCATCTTACTTTTGATTCCGGTTTTCTGAGGTTGCCTTAACATGGATGTCCAGAGAAAGAAGACTGTTGCTTATTCGTTCCCAGACCCGACCTTGACGTTGATTCACAAGCTGATTAGTATGGCTGGTCCCGAATTTTGTACAGAGTTCGGTGGAGAGTATGGGAGACTTCTGAAGTTTGTCTACAGTATCTCCAAGTATGAGAAGGATTCCATTCATACACTTCTTCAGTTCTATGATTCGTCTTTGCGTTGCTTCACTTTCCCAGACTATATCTTGTCTCCAACATTGGAGGAATTCTCATTTATTTTGGGAATCCCCATCAGGCATGACATAGTATTCTTTTCTGAAGAACGCCCATGGATAAAAGAAATGGCCATTGCTCGTCATATTGTTGAATCCGCTCTGAGCAGTAATATTGTGGAGAAACAAGGAGCTAAGGGTTTTTTATTGAAGTTCTTGTTTGATCAAGCTTGTATACATGTTAAGGAGAGGAATTGGACTGCTTTTTATTCTCTTTATATGATCAGGAATTCAGTTCTCTTCTGTTGTTAAAACTGGAATCAAGGGATAGATCGCCTTGATAATGTTCATACATGTTTGCATTTGCATTTGCATAATCATCTCATTTTGCATAGCAGGTTATCTTGGATTCTCTGGTTTTCTTATGCCCTCTCTTTTTGACAGTCAGGATTGATCAACCAACTCATCGGTATTCTACCAGGCTTAATCAAAGCAGAGTGATGGACAAAGTTCAGTCAGACATGGCAGCTATGCAAGCTCGCATCGATCAATTCATGGAGATGATGCAAGGGGTGGTGCAAAGTCAGAATGAATTCAGAACTCTAGTTCAGCCTTTGGTGTCGCAGGTTGATGAAAATGGTATCTTACACGGTGGTCTTCTTAATCGTGTTATTCATCCGGGCGGAGGTGGTGCTGGTATCAACATTCCGATCCCTGGTGCTGGTGGACAGGGGGGAATTCCTTCAGTGGTTGGAGAAGGAAGTACTGTTCGAGCTATCCATGGCCATTGTATTGATGATCAACAGGATGATGTTTTTTCAGTCAGAAGTTTAGACGCTGGTCTTCCTGTGGTTAGTGATGAGAGGATTCGTTTAATTGAGGTGCAATTGAAAGGGGTTGTGAAACAGGATGATCTGGGAATAGATTTGGACGACCTAGGGTTGGTCCCTGATATTGTCATTCCACACAAGATTCAGATTCCTACACTGGAGAAGTATAATGGTTCTACTTGCCCGAGAACTCATGTAAAGGCTTATACCAGGAAGATGGCTGCCCATGCCAAGGATGAAAATCTAATGATGCATTTTTTCCAAGACAGCCTGTTTGGCGCGTCTTTGGAATGGTATATGGCGCTGGAAAGTAGAGATGTTCGTACTTGGAGAGAGCTAGCTCTAGCTTTTATTAAGCATTACCAGTACAACACAGACATGGCTCCCAATAGAACTCAGCTGTTGAGCATGTCCTAGAAAAATGATGAAAGTTTCAAAGAATACGCGCAAAGGTGGCGTGAATTGGCGGCTAGGGTACAGCCACCAATGCTAGAAAAATAGATGTTGGATATGTTTATGGACACACTGCCTAAGCACTATTATGAGAAGCTATTACCTTGTTCGCTAGGCAAGTTTGCAGATGTAATTGCTATCGGACAGAAGGTAGAGGCTGGAATTAAGGCTGGAAAAGTTTCTAGTGGTGATGGACCGTATTCCGGGCATGGAAAGAAGCCATTTGATGGTTATAAGAAGAAAGGAGAGGCCAACGCTGTATCATCTCATAGGGGAAAAGGGAAACAGCGTCAGAGCAATAATCAACAAGTAGCATCGGTAACCATCCCAGCAACGTTACCTCTAACACAGCAACAAAGGAATAATGCTAATCAGACCAGGCAACAGGGTCAATATCAGAATAGACAAAGGAGTGCAGAGAGGCATTTTGATCAACCACCGATGTCATATGCACATTTGTTGCAACATTTACTGCAGTTGCGTCTAGTTGAGCTTCGTATCCTGGCTCCACCAACAGGGGAACTCCCACGAGGCTACGATGCTAACGCACACTGCGATTTTCACTCTGGTGCTCCGGGGCATACTATGGAGAAGTGTAGGGCATTTCATCATAAGGTGCAAGACCTTGTAGACTCCAAGGCTATCAATTTATCGAATGTTGGGCCCAATGTTATTCAAAACCCGATGCCTGATCACAATGGGCCGAGGGTGAATGCGGTAATTGAGGAAGGTGAAGCTTTGAATCTGATCATCGATGTTGAGGACCTGAAGACTCCGCTGGCTGTGGTTAAAAATAGGTTATTGAAGGGTGGCGTCTACCCGGGTTGTGATGAGAATTGCTCAGATTGTTTGACGAAGGATAATGGTTGTGATTCGTTGAAGATGGGTATCCAGAGTCTGATTGATGAGGGTTGTTTACAGTTTGATAGAGGTAATAAGCAAGAAGAGGTTGTTAGTGAGAAGGTTACTACTATCACCATTCCGTTCAAAACAATTACTATTTCTGGTCCGGCAAGGCCACCTCCAGTTATTATCACAAGGGCTGGACCCATTCCGTATGAAAGTTCTAAGGCTATTCCCTGGAATTACGGCGCAGAGGTGTTTGTCAATGGGCAAAAGCAGGAATTAATGACTTCTTCACCAATGAGTTCTAGTCCTGAGGTTAAGGTTGAGACTGATGCTATAATAAGAAGTGGTAGAGTGCTTACTCCTGTTAATGATCAACCCATTACTTCAAGTCAAGATAAGGGAAAACAGGTAGCTGATGGTTCTGTTCAGACTCTAGTGGTTATTGATCCTACAGTAAAGCTGGTTGATGATGCTTTTTCTAAAAATGTTAAGGAGTTTATGAGGCTCATCAGGAAAAGTGATTACAAGATCGTGACCAGTTACATTAGACCCCGTCCAAGATCTCTATTCTGTCTTTGCTATTGTGTTCTGAAGCTCATAGGAATGCTCTTCTGAAAGTTTTGAATGCAGCCTATGTTCCTCAAGAGATTTCTGTTAACCAGCTGGAAGGGGTTGTAGCGCACGTGAATGCGAGTAATGGCTTAGGCTTTACAGATCTTGATTTGACTCCCGCTGGAAGGAATCATAACAATGCCCTGCATATTTCGATTGAGTGTCGTGGTTCACTGATGTCACATGTGCTGGTTGATACTGGATCATCGTTGAATATATTGCCAAAGAAAGCATTAATGAAGTTAGACACCAGGGGACTTATTTGTACACCAAGTGACTTGGTAGTGCGAGCTTTTGATGGCTCGAAGAGATCTGTCTTTGGTGAGATTGTGCTTCCGATCAAGGTTGGGCCGGAAATCTTTGATGCAACATTTTATATAATGGATATTCAGCCAGCATACAGCTGTCTGTTGGGTCGTCCTTGGATTCATGGTGCAGGCGATGTAACCTCCACTTTGCATCAAAAGCTAAAATACATGGTAGATGGTCATGTGGTGACAGTATGCGGAGAAGAGGACATAATGATTAGTCAGCTGTCAACCTTCAAATACGTGGAAGTGGATGGTGAAATCCATGAGACTTTGTGTCAGGGGTTTGAAAAGGTGAAGGTTTCTGAAGAGGTTATTCAGTTTGAGGATCAGTCTGAAGCTATAGAGCAGCCCGCAGGGGCAGATCAACCTGAGGTTTCTATGTCTTCGTTTAAAGACGCCAAAGCTGTGGTTGAGGTTGGTAGCTCACAGAGGTGGGGCCAAGTGGTTGAAGTTCAGGAGAAGAGGGATACTTATGGATTGGGATACAAGCCACCCAGGAAAGCCAGGGATCCTCCCAAATTCTATGGCCCGGTCCGTTTCACCAGTGCCGGTGTTTTCTTCGACAGAGTTAATGCCATTGAGGAAGAAGGGGACAGTGATTGTGACATGGATAGCTGGATCCGCCCTTGCATCCCGGGAGAAAGTCTGTGCAACTGGTCTTCTGAAAGAGTCATTCAAGTGACTAGCTTCGAGTAATTGCTTTGTTTTCCTGCTATGTTAATCCTGCGTTCTGCCCAAGACGTAGTGATTTTGTTTGTAGGGCTTTTAACTGTTGCATATTTTGCTTTATCATCAATAAAGGACTTTTCACACTCAAATATTTTGATCTCTGTCTTTCTGTTTTATTTTTATGCATTAAAAACCCACATCAAAATGGCAATGTGTTTCTTTTGTTGCATACATAATAAAACATACCTCATTAATCATGCAGGTCTCTTTGTTCAGATGACACCGATCATGACTCAGCTATAGCTCGGTATGACTTTGACAATCCAATCTATCAGGCTGAAGAAGAGACTGACGAAGATTGTGAACTGCCCAAAGAGTTGGCCAGATTGTTAAAGCAAGAGGAGAGAGTCATCCTACCTCATCAGGAGGAGATTGAGATTGTGAATTTGGGAATCGAGAACGCCAGAAAGGAAGTAAGGATAGGGGCTGCATTGGAAGACAGTGTCAAGGGAAGATTGATTGAAATGCTCCGTGAGTATGTGGACATCTTCGCCTGGTCTTACCAAGACATGCCTGGGCTCGATATTGATATTGTTGTACACCAGATACCACTTAAAGAAGGGTGTGCTCCGGTCAAACAAAAGTTGAGAAGAACTAAACCGGAGATGTCTGTCAAAATCAAGGAAGAGGTTCAGAAACAGTTGGACGCCGGATTTCTTGCCGTGACAAATTATCCTCCATGGGTTGCTAACATCGTGCCTGTACCTAAGAAGGATGGGAAGGTCAGGATGTGTGTTGATTACAGGGATTTGAACAGAGCAAGCCCAAAGGACGATTTCCCGCTCCCTCACATTGACGTGTTAGTTGACAATATTGCTCAGTATTCGGTGTTTTCCTTCATGGATGGCTTCTCTGGATATAACCAAATTAAGATGGCCCCAGAGGACATGGAGAAAACAACGTTCATAACACCGTGGGGGACTTTTTGCTACAAGGTGATGCCCTTTGGATTGAAAAATGCAGGGGCAACCTATCAGCGGGCGATGGTGACTCTCTTTCATGATATGATTCACAAAGAGATTGAGGTCTATGTTGATGACATAACTGCGAAGTCACAGACGGAGGAAGAACATCTATTGAATCTTCAGAAGCTATTTGAAAGATTAAGAAAATTCAGACTGAGGTTGAATCCAAACAAATGCACCTTCGGGGTGAGATCAGGAAAATTGTTGGGGTTTATTGTTAGTGAAAAAGGTATCGAGGTTGATCCTGCAAAGGTAAAAGCCATACAAGAAATGCCTGTGCCGAGAACAGAAAAAGAGGTTCGTGGTTTCTTGGGGAGATTAAACTACATTGCTAGGTTCATCTCGCATCTCACAGCCACGTGTGAACCAATCTTCAAGTTGTTAAGAAAAGATCAAGCGGTCAGGTGGAATGAAAATTGTCAAAAGGCATTTGAAAAGATAAAAGAATACTTGCAGGAACCTCCGGTCCTTATGCCACCAGTGCCAGGACGGCTTTTGATTATGTATCTTACGGTTCTTGAGAATTCAATGGGGTGTGTGCTCGGTCAACAAGACGAGTCAGGTAGAAAAGAGCACGCCATCTACTACTTGAGTAAAAAGTTTACTGATTGCGAGTCAAGGTACTCGATGCTGGAGAAAACATGTTGTGCACTCGCTTGGGCCGCTAAGCGTTTGAGGCAGTATATGTTAAACCACACAACCCTCTTGATTTTGAAGATGGATCCGATCAAGTATGTGTTTGAGAAGCAAGCACTTTCTGGTAGAATAGCCCGTTGGCAGATGGTTCTGACAGAATACGATATTCAGTATGTTTCCCAAAAGGCCATTAAGGGAAGTGTTTTGTCAGAATATCTTGCCGAACAGCCAATTGAGGATTATCAACCGATGAAGTTTAAATTTCCGGATGAGCATATCATGTATCTGAAGATGAAGGATCGTGACGAACCTTTTCCTGATGAAGGACCTGAGATTGGATCTCAGTGGAAGATGGTTTTTGATGGAGTTGTTAATTCATACGGTAATAGAATTGGGGCAATCATTACGACTCCACAGGGTTCTCATATACCCTTCACTGCCCGATTAGCGTTCATATGCACCAACAATGAGGCAGAGTATGAAGCATGCATCATGGGGTTAGAAGAAGCGATTGATTTGAGAATCAAGAACCTCGATGTTTATGGTGATTCTGCATTGGTGGTTAACCAGATTACAGGTGAATGGGAGACTCGTCAAGCGAATCTTGTTCAGTACAACAATTATGCCAGAAGGTTGTTACCTTTCTTTGACAGAGTGGACTTCCATTACATTCCCTGGATAGAGAATCAGATGGCTGATGCGTTGGCATCGTTGTCATCAATGTATCAAGTGAATCGTTGGAATGAAACTCCTTCAATCAGAATCATGCGCTTGGACATACCTGCTTTTGTGTTTGCAGTTGAAGGTGTATCAGATGGCAAGCCTTGGTATCATGATATCAAAGTCTTTTTGAAGAGTCAGGAATACCCAACTGGGGCATCTTCCAAGGATAAAAAGATATTGAGGAGGTTATCAGGAAACTTCTTTTTGAACAAAGACGATGTGTTATACAAGAGAAACTTTGACATGGTCTTGCTACGTTGTGTTGATGAACACGAGGCAGTCTTGTTAATGGAAGAGGTTCACGAAGGTTCCTTTGGTACTCATGCCAATGGGCATGCTATGGCAAGAAAATTGTTGAGAGCGGGGTATTATTGGATGACTATGGAGTCTGATTGTTTTAAATACGCCCGGAAATGTCATAAATGCCAGATTTATGCTGACAAGGTGCACGTACCGCCTACTCCTCTAAATGTTTTGTCGTCACCTTGGCCTTTTTCCATGTGGGGCATTGACATGTTTGGAAAGATCGAGCCGACTGCTTCGAATGGACATCGTTTTATCCTGGTGGCTATTGATTATTTCATGAAGTGGGTGGAAGCAGCATCGTATGCCAACGTCACCAGACAAGTGGTAGCCCGGTTTATTAAGAAGGACATCATCTGCCGGTATGGAGTCCCTGAAAGGATCATTACTGATAATGGTTCGAATCTGTATAACAAGATGATGAAGGAGCTATGTCAGAGCTTTAAAATCGAACATCACAATTCTTCTCCCTATCATCCGAAGATGAATGGGACTGTTGAAGCGGCAAATAAGAACATTAAGAAGATTGTGCAGAAGATGGTAGTGACATACAAAGACTGGCATGAGATGTTGCCTTACGCTTTGCACGGATATCGTACTTCGGTACGTACATCAACTGGGGCAACCCCTTTCTCGCTAGTGTATGGTATGGGAGCAGTTCTGCCATTAGAAGTTGAGATTCCTTCTTTGAGAATTCTGACAGACGTGAAGCTTGATGAAGCTGAGTGGGTGCGTTCCCGGCTGAATGAACTGAACCTCATTGAAGAGAAGAGATTGAAAGCCATTGCGCATGGCCGGTTGTATCAGAGCAGGATGAAAAAGGCATTTGATCAGAAAGTGCGTCCTCGGTGTTTCCAAACTGGTGAATTAGTTCTGAAAAAGATCACTCCTCCTCAAACAGATCACAGGGGCAAGTGGACTCCGAATTACGAAGGGCCATATGTAGTAAGATAGGTTTTCTCTGGTGGAGCCTTATTACTCTCAACTATGGATGGCGAAGATTTTACGTCCCTTGTGAACGCGGATGTAGTCAAAAAATATTTGCATAAAAAGACCCGTTGAACATAAAAAGAAGGTTCAGGCAAAAATGGGGCATCCTGGCGAACCATAAAAAGAAAAGGTTCGGGAAAAAATTAGGGATAAAAAGAAAAAAAGAAATAAACCTTCAAGGTTGAAAACCTGAAAAGGCAACTTTGGCAAAAATGGGTATCCCGGGGATTGAAAACCCGTAAAGGGTGATCCAGGAAAAAGTTAGGGATTTAAAAGCAAAGACTACGATCCGCGTTCGATCCGTGAGCGCTATTCACACTTGGAAAATTAGAAGAAAAGGAATCAGTCCAGTCAGTCATCTTCAAAGGCCAAAGTATCTGCGGATAAACAAGTCATATGGGTTATAGCTGAGTCGAGTCATGGTGGATGTCTGTTCCCCACATTGCCGACATGTGTACTTTCTTTTGCTTTTTGCGCAATTACCTCTTTTCAGGAATTGCTTCCAGATGTAAATGCCTATTTACAGGCTGATCATTCAATAATGTTTGCATTTCAATCAAAGAGCTTTTGTTTTTTTGTTTTACCTGTTTTGTTTGTGAAAATGTCCGATATTTTTTATAAACATTACATGCTAAATGCTGAGCTTTGTGAAACAAGTTGGTAAACAGTGGCAATTGCTTAGGCGTCAGTCACTATGATGATAATCAAAGTAATCATTTTTGCACATAGACCTTCCTGTTGGTTTTGCAGGATGACAGGTGTACCTCCCCAGTAGAGCTTTGCTCCCCAACTTTGAAGTCTAATCGTCCTCAGCAGTTTATTACTCTTCCCCATCAGAGTCGTCAAGGATCGTTTTCCTCAACAGAGTATAAAGAGGTAATTCCCCGAGCGGAGTCGTTGAGGATCGTCCCCCTCAGCAGGATATAAGAGGTTTTCCCCCAGCCAGAGTTGTGATTTGGCTCATCTTTCCTCAGCAGGTAGCCAGAAGTTGTTATTTTTATAGCCTCTCCTGCAAGAGATTGATGGAGCATTTTCTTTGATCAAAGATGGTGTTTCCCCAGAGAATGTGGGGCAGTCGTCTTTTCCTCAGCTAGTCAGGAAACATTTGTTTATCCCCTAGCAGAGTGGATATTGACAACTACTATTTTCCAAGCAGAAGTGCCGATGATGATCAGTGCTCTTCAGCAGGATAAAGGTGCTCATATCCCCAAGCAGAGTCTGGTGGTGAATGATATCCCCAGCAGGTCTTAAGTCCAATCGTTTTTGGCAGGCGCCAAATCCAAGTTTTGAAGTATTTGGTGATCCCCGACGGAGGAGTTTCCATCTTCAGTATTCATCCCCCTACCCAGCTGAGTGGGTATTCTTTCGGAGTTTTGTCCATCTCCAGCAAAGTTGTAATTCATTTCCCTCCCCAACTGAGTGGGTATTCTCTCGGAGTTTCGTCCATCTCCACCAGAATTATTGATCCTGATATTCCCCAGCTGAGTGGGTATTCTCTCGGAGTTTCGTCCATCTCCAGCAGAATTGTTGATCTTGATATTCCCCGGCTGAGTGGGTATTCTCTCGGAGTTTTGTCCATCTCCAGTAGAGTTGTTATTCATTTCCCTCCCCGGCTGAGTGGGTATTCTCTCGGAGTTTCATCCATCTCCAGCAGAATCATTGATCTTGATATTCCCCAGCTGAGTGGGTATTCTCTCGGAGTTTCGTCCATCTCCAACATAATTGTTGATCTTGATATTCCCCGACTGAGTGAGTATTCTCTCAGAGTTTTGTCTATCTCTAGCAGAGTCGTTGATCTTTCCGTCCCCAACAGAGTGGGTATTCTCTCGGAGATTCGTCCATCTCCAGCAGAATTGGTGATTGTGATCTTCCTTAGCAGGGTGAAGTTTTCCTCAACAGGATTTCTCTGGTTTGATGACAATGTAGTTTGCCGTCCTCGGTGGAGCTGCTTCTGTTTTCAGCGTTTATTTCGCTGGGACGGTTTTTTTGCATTGCATAAGCATCTTTTTGCATGGAATCCTCCTAAATGGGTAGCATTTCCACTTCGTGTGGAGCATTACGGAAAAATTCAAACATATGCATCAGAAGCATAAGCCAGGTTTGAGTTTTCCTTCGTCAGGAAAAAGCCGGATTTCAGGAGAATATCATTCGACTTTACTCCACAAATGTTGGGTTAGTAATTCAAAGCAATATTTGACAGTCCCAAGGCAGAGTGTTTTGCCAGGATTGTGAATCCATGATTTCATTTTTACCCCTTCGTCCAGGTGGTCCTTTGGTTTATCCCCTCAAGGATTTTACCGTCAGACACTCGTCCGTGTTTCCTTCGACACCCGTCCGTGTTTGAACCTTTTTGTTTTAATACCCGTCCGTATTGACCTTTTGATGACACTCGTCCGTGTTTCCTTTGGCACCCGTCCGTGTTTGAACCTTTTTGTTTCAATACCCGTCCGTATTGACCTTTTGATGACACTCGTCCGTGTTTCCTTCGGCACCCGTCCGTGTTTGAACCTTTGATTTCAATACCAGTCCGTATTGACCTGTTGATAACACCCGTCCGTGTTGCCTTCCATTCCCCAGCGAGTTTAATCCCCGATAAGAGTTGCTTTACAACCTTTTCGATACCCGTCCATATTGAAACCTTTTACACCTGTCCGTGTACCTTTTCAGTACCCGTCCGTATTGAACCTTTTTTACACCCGTCCGTGTACCTTTTCGATACCCGTCCGTATTGTAACCTTTTACACCCGTCCGTGTATCTTTTCAGTACCCGTCCGTATTGAACCCTTTTTACACCCGTCCGTGTACCTTTTTGATACCCGTCCGTATTGAAACCTTTTTACACCCGTCCGTGTACCTTTTCAGTACCCGTCTGTATTGAATCCTTTTTACACCCGTCCATGTACCTTTTTGATACCCGTCTGTATTGAAACCTTTTTACACCCGTCCGTGTACCTTTTCAGTACCCGTCCGTATTGAATCCTTTTTACACCCGTCCGTGTACCTTTTCGATACCCGTCTGTATTGAAACCTTTTACACCCGTCCGTGTACCTTTTCAGCACCCGTCCGTATTGAACCCTTTTACACCCGTCCGTGTACCTTTTCAGTACCCGTCCGTATTGAACCCTTTTACACCCGTTCGTGTACCTTTTCAGTACCCGTCCGTATTGAATCATTTTTCACCCGTCCGTATACCTTTTCGATACCCGTCCGTATTGAACTCTTTACACCCGTCCGTGTATCTTTTCGATACCCGTTCGTATTGAAACCTTTACACCCGTCCGTGTACCTCTTCGATACTCGTCCGTATCTGATATCTTTGATTCCTTTACACCCATCTGTGTTTATCCCCAGCATAGCTAACACTCGTTTGTGTTTACTTCAACACATCTCAATACATTGTTTGTATTGGCTTCCAACACTCGTACGTGTTGTGACAGTGCAACATTTTTTGCTTGTTCCCTAGTGGAGTCGTCCCTCCTTTAAGGATTGCAAATTTCAGGTTTATTTTGGTATTCAATCTCTGTGAATCCTTTGAACGCATGACAGTCGTTGCTATCATACCTTCAGGACCAAGTTGATTGAATAGGGGCAGCTGTAACACCCCAAAATTTTCCCTCTTACTTTTAGCTAACTGGCTTATGTTTCTTTGCATTTCTTGCATTAGCATTTATGCATGGCATTGGTTCTTAGCATGGGATCAAGGTACTTGGTTCATCTCAAAGGAGTCTCAAGCCTCAAGGTGGTTTGAGGAGTTCATCATATCTTCATAAGGTCAAGAATGGCAAAGGATTTCAAGTGGATCTTTCCCTCCTAACCAGAGGGACCAAACTAGGGTTTTTGACCCAAAGGGCTTCTTGTTTATCTTTGTGGATTTAAGCATGCTCTCATGGTTTCCATTTGCTCACAAGTGCTAATATAGGAAGGCTTGGCTAGTGGTTCATTGTGGAAGATGTTCAGTGGATCAGTTACTTGAGAAGTAAGCAAAAGTCAACTGTAAGGAGGAAAGTCAACCATGGATTTTCAAAGGTTCAAATCATGTTTCCTAAGTCCCTGTACCTTCATTTGGTCAACGTTTAGCATGAATGGCATTATTCATCAAGAATCAAGGGTTTGTACAAAAGTTACTAAATCTGGAAAATGACCTATAATGAGAAGTTTCCATTTTTGGCAAGTTTTTACACTACATTCAACTTGAATTTTCATCATCAAAGAAGATTCAAATGAATTTTCCTTAAACATTAAAGTTGAAGATCTTTTTCTCCCCTTTCCAACAAGTACTAGAACATCTCCATAGCATTTGTTAAACTCAGGTTATGGCTAAGGCAAGGCAAGGTGTGTTTTGAGGTTTTCCACATGTACCAATTTTCCACCATTTGCGTTTTCACTCAAAAGGACTTGTAATCACTTCAATTGCTTCAAGTCATATTGTACCATCAAAGTACAAGCCATGAGCACCAATTTTGACCCTTGTTTCATGCCAAACCGTGACGTATACATGGTGTATTTAACAAATAAACAATTTGCAAATTGATCCAAATCTCATTATCCAAGCAAATTCAAGGCCCAATTGTTTTTGAAAAGTGATCAGCAAGTTAAGTGTGAGGTATCCATCATGAAAAGCATGAAGGTGCACGAGTAAATTAAGGGATTGAACACAAATTGCAAAATTGCATAACCACTCAAAACTCACTAATCACGGGTTTAATCAATTGCTAATCATGATGAGAGGTCTAATGGAGAGTATATAAGCTTACTCACACGCACAAAGCTAGGTCATGCACCCTCATTTGCTCAGAATCCATTTTCACCTCCAAACTTTTCTCTCTTCGAATCTCTCTTCTATTGAGAGTTTTTGAAGTTTTCTTTGCACATTATTGATCAGTGTGGTGAGAGGAACAAGAATCTACCATTGGTTTGAGCTTAGAATGAGGATTTCATCAAGTTCGTGTTCAAGTTGCTCAAGTTCAAAACCTTAGATCCAGCCAATTTCAAGCCTCTATTTGCATTTATTTTGCAAATAGAGCTCAAAAGAGGAAGATCTGCAACTTTTGGAAGGAGTCCTTAGTGTATTTTGAGCTCTACAGTTTTCAGGTTAGCATACTTTTCATGATCACGTAACTTGCTTTTCTTGCTTGCAAAATGATCTATGATGTTCACTGATGATGCTGATCTATTTAGTTTTGAGTTTGGACGTGTGGATTGTTTGAATTTTGAGATTTAAGTTTTTAGATCCAAACTTATTCTGTTCGATTTGGCTTGTGTGTTGGTTGTTTGTGAAAACTAATTGCATATTCTTAATCCTTGTTGAAATCTGAGTGGAATGGTGTACATCTTTGCAATTTCTGGGAATTTTTGAAGTGCAGGTCGCCGGAGAAGGCGACTGGAGCTAGGGTTCTGGCACCTGGTTTTGTATCAGGTCATCTGAGGTTTTGATGGAGAAGATGAAATCTGGACCGTTGGTGGTCCAGATCTGGTGGTCCACATTCAGCCACGTCTTTTAAAATCTGTTCTTATTTTATTGATTGTATGTTTTTAGTCTATGCTTGTTATCATGTGCTCTTAATCCTGACCACTCATCTTGCATGATTTTGTGTTTGGTTGACTGATTGTGGTACGTTGATTGGATCTGATGGTGTTGGTTAAGCCAGCGCATTAAAATGTCACATGTTTCCCACGTGCCTTGCTTTGTTTCCATTTTAATGTGTGTGTGTGCCTCCCTACATTTATTATTGTGTGCCTTGTGATCTGATGCGTTAATCATGATTAATTTGATTTTGGTTGACTGAATATCATGCATTGGATTGATCTTGTAGCTGGTGTGAGTTAACTGAGTCCTTATTTTTTGTTTGGTACGCGCTGATGGATTATTTGACTTGGGCTTGCTTTCCCTACCCCCCTGTTCAGCCCATTTGTTATTTTCAACGTGTAATTTGCTTTGTATGCACCCCTAGCTGTTTTATTTTCATTTTATTTTATTTACTTGTTGCATTTTCATTTTTGATTTTTAAAAATAGTTTGATGCATCTAAAAATCACAAAAAAAAATCATGATTCATCTTTAGGGTTTTATAAAATTTTGGAAAATTTTATTTTCCCTTTTTATTTTATTTTGTGCCTCTGAATTAATTGTTTGTTGATTTTCTTTGTGAATTTATTCAATTGTGCACACCTTGCCTTGTTGATTTTATTTCTTATCATTGGTACATGATTTGCATCTCATTCTTTTTGCATATTGCAGAGAACATCTTGAGGTCCTTAAAAACATTTTTCTCATATTTTTAAAATCATTTCATATTGCATTTTAGTCCCTCTCTTTTGCATATTGAGTCATGTTTCTTAGGTGATCTTTGCTCATTTATTTGAGGTGCTTAACTTGTGAATTTTTGTGAGATCTTTTGACATGTGATTGGCTTCTGACTTAGGTCATTTGAGTTTTAATCTCACAATTTTTGAGTGTCATTTGATATATGTTGGTTTATTTGTGCTTAAATAACTTATGATGACTATATCTTGACACCTCTTTACACAAGTTGACTTGCCATGCCTATTTGCTTGAGTTTCTTCTTGATTCTTTGTATGTACATTTGATATGATGTTTAACCCTGGTTGAGGTCCCTTGTGACCAATTTTTACCATTTATGGATCATGTTTGAATCATGTTTGAGTATGCTTAAGTGTTGGAACATTGTCCTCTTTTTGTAGCTTTCTTTGGTGCATAATGTTTCATGCTTTGATTTCCTTTTGCACATGAGAATTGTTGATGATAATATGATCTTGGTTCTAACTTGTTTTCATATTCATCTTATTTTTCTCATTTCATCTTGGTATGAAGTTCATTGGTGCTTAATTGTGCATTTCATATAAGTATGCTTGCATTCTTTCATGATTACCTTTGCATGTTTACTTGAGATGTTTTGCATGATTTTTGAGACTTGTTTAGTGATATGAGTTGGATGTACTTAATGTGATGTGCTTGCTGCCATTTATTGTATCTCATCTTCTCCTTCTCTTTCTCATTCTTCTCTTTCACTCTCTTCCTCCCATGGATCTCAAGACTTGTTTAAGTCTTGGATTCTCTCCCTTTAGAGCTACCTAGTCCAACTTAATTTTTTATTAAGCTTGGAGTAGGATTAGCATTAGGTTTTAGGTAGTCGTCCCTCCTAAGCCTCACTAACCATAGGTTACCCATGCATGATAACATTAGGACTCTTAGTTTCCCTTTAGAGTTTCCTTTGTGTCTTCTCTCTTCTCATCTCAAAACTTCTTGAAAACACTTAATAAAGATAAAGTGTATTGCGCACGAGCCTTAAGCGTGGGGAATGAGAAATGAGGGGCTTCCTCTCATCTTTCTAGAGTGCTTAACGGGCGTCCTGTCTTGGGACGATTCGTTAAGTATTCGTTCCTGTGCCCTAGACTTTGGTGCAATGCAAGTTATGAACTAACAAAAACACTTCTGTCTAAAAAACACAAAACCAATTCAAATCTTTTTTATCCTTCGGGATTGTTGGGTTTCAAACTTCATTTTCAGAAAAGAGCTCGTCGCTCACGTCAAAAACACTTACCCACCCGTGGTCGTACCCACGAACTACATTAGCTCTGATTCCTCTCTCTCGTCCGATTGAGGATATGTAGGCACAAGACAGTGATTGTCTTGGTGAGCAACTTTCCCCCACAGTTCCCGTCCGAACTACGTTGACTCTGACTTTCCCATTGCACTGAGGGAGTACGTAGGCCTAGGGAATCGAATATGTCCTACCGAGTCCGTCTTAGTCACCCCATCCCCGTTTTCTTTTGTTCAGCCATAGATAGTAGGAAAGCTCACCCTCCGTTAGACAACAAGCGTGGATCCCATCGATTACGATGGATGCGTGGGGTGCTAACACCTTCCCCTCGCATAACCGACTCCCGAACCCAGACTATGGTTGCGATGACCATGTCTTTCCCCCTTTCTCTTCAGGTTTATGCAGTGTTTCCTTTCCCTCTCTCGGGATAAATACACATTGTTGGCGACTCTGTGTTTTCTGCGCCACTCTCGCGTTTGTACCATTGGATGCGAATCTTTCGGGAGCGACACTTTGGACTAGCCTTGTTTAGATCTCTGTAGTCTACACATATTCTGACTTTTCTGTCCTTTTTCGGGACTGGTACTATGTTGGCTAACCATTGAGGATATTCTGACGTGGCGAGGAAGCCCGTGTAAATCTGTTTCTGTACCTATTCTTTGATTTTGATGGCCATGTCCGGGTAAGTCCGTCTCAACCTTTGTTTTACTGGTGGACATTCTGACCTTAACGGTAGATGATGCTCCACGATGCTGGTATCCAACCCTGGCATGTCCTGATAGGACCAAGCGAATACATCGGGAAACTCTTTGAGAAGCTTTGTCAAATTCTCTTTGGCAGTTGGACTGAGTAATGCCCCAATCCTGACCTCTTTTCTTTATTTTTCCGAACCCAAGTTGACCGTTTCCAACGGCTCTTTGTGAGGTTAAATGGATCTTTCCTCCTGTTTGAGTAGTCGGGAGATCTCCTCAGGAATTTCGTTGTCAGCTTCTTCTTCAGTCCCAAATGCCGGGAATTCAAAGTTGGGAGAAGGCATTGGATCGTATGTTTCAACGGGGTTTAAAACAAGCAATATGCATGACGTGATGATTTGTTTTTTAGAAGAGATAGAAAGAATGCAAGAGTGTGTGCAGTGTATTATTGTTTTTTTAAAATGCTTGTTTTTATTATTTGTTTTTTAGGATTACCATTTTCTGAAAAAGCAAAAAGAGAAAACAGCAAGAAAATGCGGAAATTACAGAACGACATTATTTTATTTATGAAAAAGTCGATTCTTGAAACTACAGCCCTATAAAGATGGCAATTACTTTGACTTATGGACAATCTTCGGAACATCGACAGCAACCCATTGGCAGCGAACTCCTCGGTGAATCACAAAGTTAGGTACGTTCCTTGATTTGTCTTCAGAAATAACGTTGATTTCTGGTAGAGCAGGATCATTGGAATCTGTCTACCAGGCAGAGTTGTCGTAGGAGGATTCCTCATTTGTATTTTGTATAGTATTCGTGCTCTCAGGTAAATCTCCCCATCCAGTTGGCTGGATGTCTTCGAGCCTGATACGAGAGCTTTCGAGAGCAGTGTACTTGACCATATAGTCGTATTTTCGACTTGGTTGTTCCAGGGTGTCCCACACTTCGGTGGAACTGGAGGAGTCATCTCTCTCGATGATGTTGACCTCAGGAAAAGCGTAGTTGATGAATTCTAGTCCTGCAAACTTTGTAAATTCATCGTCGTGCTGGATATTTTCTGAATGACCTGAGTAATGATCCCATGACATGGTGGGGACGCAGGTATTCTGTTCAATGATGCTCAGCTGATTTTCATTGTTCGGTTGATTTTCTTGCCCCAAGTCTCCTGGATACGGCTGCCAGATAGGCAGGCCATCCATTGGGCCATAGTAGTCGTGGTCAAAGTTGTCTTTCATCAGAGTGTCTTCCTCTAATGAGTTTGGTGGAGCACGGTATCCTTCCGAATCACAATCTCCGTATATCATTCTGACATCTGACCTGGGTATAAATCTCGGACTTTGTGTGGGATAGCAAAATGGCATAGGCACCTCTTCCTGAGACATATAACCGTCCTTGTTAAGATAGGATTTCCACTCCTCATCTGTATAGGAGGGATCTTCCTCGTTGATGGTATGGACTGCTTGAGATATTGGGTGAAGGAAACCTCCACTATGGAAGAAATCCTGAATGGAATGAAGACTTTCATCGTTAGCAGCTGCCTGGGTGCAGGTTATGGAAAAACCAAGACCCTTCTTTATTTTATTATCAGTAGGAATGACAAGTTGTCCCCATCCTTTTGCATTGTTACTATTGATCACTTCGAGAGCATCTCTATATGAGGAAATCGATGTTCCTTTTTCTGATTGATTCTCATTGCTCACCGAAAGTGCTTGGAACTGAGTCCCAACAACCTCCTCGGGTTCTATACAAGTAGATAATGAAATGTTACTCACGATCAAGGCTTGTTCTCCACAGACCGTGACGAGCTGATCGTTCTTGACGAACTTCAAATTCTGGTGCAGCGTCGAAGTGACTGCCCCAGCCTGGTGTATCCAAGGTCTTCCTAATAAACAGCTGTATGCTGCCCGGATGTCCATGACCTGGAAAGTGATTAGGAAAGTGTGAGGACCGATAGTTATGGTAAGGTCGACTTCGTCGATAATTGCTTTCCGAGATTCGTCAAATGCTTTGACGATGACCTCACTACCCCTCATCGGGGATCCTTTGAATGATAGTCGCATTAAAGTGGACTTCGGCATAACGTTGATGACCGATCCTGTGTCTACCAGTACGCTGGCTAAGGCATCGTCCTGGAAGTTGATTGTGATATTGAGCGCCATGTTGTGACTTTTGCCCTCCTCTGGATAATCCTCATCACTGAATCCTAAGTTGTTGCAGGAAGTGATGTTAGAGATGATACTATCTAACTGTCTTATTGACACATCCTGTTCCACAAAGGCCTACTCTAAGACTTTATGTAGAGCCTTTCTGTGGGCTTCGGAACTGAGTAAAAGTGATAGCACAGAGATCTTTGAAGGAGTTTGTAACAACTGATCAACAATGTTGTATTCACTCCTTTGGATGAGCTTCAGTATCTCATCATTGTTGTTTAAAAGGTCGGGATCACCGGATTGACTAACTGGTGGATTGGGAACTTCCGTTTGAGGTTCCTTTTCTTTGTTAGGTTCTCCAACTCCTCGGTTGAAGATTCGACCGCTACGTGTTACTCAACTGATGTCTGCAATATTCACGACGGAGGGTAATGGAGCTTCCTTTCCATTCTCAATTGTTGTTGCACCGTATTTGTAAGGGATCGCCTTAGCTGTTTCATACGATAATGGCCCCGGTAGATAGATAACTATAGGAGGCTTCTGATTTTTCTGACTGTCATAAGTAACTTTAATCAGTTCCTGGCTAAGAACCTTTGATTCGTCAAGTAGAGGGATGATGGCACAAACATCCTTAGTCCTCTTAGGGTCAGAGATTACAACCACATCTTTGATTTGATCAGCGAAGTAGTTTGACGTCCAGTCAACGGACCTCGAAGCTGGGTAAAGGTGAACCTCTTTGCGGTCCATCTGACCTTGAAGGGCTGCTCGCACGAGGTAACATCCTTGGTTATTTTCCGAGAAGACTCTACAGCGTTCATAGTTATGTGGTGGCAACTGGCCACGTCCGCTTTGGATACAGTGTAACCTCACTAGGTCAGTTTCCATAGATCAGACATCCTGACTTTGACGTCTAGTAGGGTTCCTGTTAGTCACACTGATTTGATGCGTGTCTTCGTCCATATAGATCGGAAGCCACCAGTGGTTTAACAAGTGTTGTAAATTTCTTTGAACGAGAGCACATCCCTGGTCACTCTCACAACATCCTTTACAGTTCTGATAATTATACGAAGCCAGAGAACCAAGTTGGACTTGCGTAGCGTGTAATTCCACCAAGCTAGTATTCATCAAGCGAATATCGAAGATTTGAAT
Source organism: Lathyrus tuberosus (assembly GCA_022829125.1). Taxonomy (NCBI): domain Eukaryota; kingdom Viridiplantae; phylum Streptophyta; class Magnoliopsida; order Fabales; family Fabaceae; genus Lathyrus; species Lathyrus tuberosus. Next base: position 3,063,438 of record JALAZF010000343.1, read on the forward strand.
CATGTTGATCTGATAAAGATTTTTATCATGGTAGTCCTGGATTCATCCAAGATCCATCTGACGCTGGAGGGCCTCTTGTACAAAAGAGCATCCCTGTTTGTTTACCGAGTAAGTCAGACAGGAATTGTAATCGTGTCGCGGCAGATTATGATAATGGCTTTGCCTTGAGTGCATCGCCACCAGGTCGACATTCATCGCATGGATGTCTTGGTTCTGAATGATGTTGGAATTCGTATAAGTCATGTTGACCCCCCGAATTCGGTGTTCTTGGATCCACCCGAGATCCAATTGTTCCCGTAGACCTGACTGCACCACAGAACATCCTTGATTGTTTTTAGAGCAGATATCACACTGATGATAGTTATGCGGTGGGACATGGCCATACCCGCTCTGTCTGCGATGCATCTTGACCAGATTAGTCCTCAATAAGAGTACATCATGAATTTGATAGATGTCGTTAGACTCTCCCTCTATCAAATTGACCGCAGCTTTCTCGTGTTGAGGTAACGGGTTCGTGAGAACATTTGGATTCATATCTTTGAAAGATAAGACCCCGTTCCTAACAAGCTTTTATACGTCGGATATGAAACTGAGACAGTTTTCTATGTTATGCCCTGGTCCTCCTTGCTGGTAAGGACAAGTCTGATCCGCTTTGAACCAAAAACGCAGATTTTCCGGTACTGTAAGAGGAGACTTGGTTTGGACATGCCCTTTGACCAGTAGTAACGGAAGCAGTTCTGTGTACAACATTGGTATAGGATCGAACCCTGGTGGTCGCGTTGTACGGTTGTTGTTGTACGGAGGACGACCCTGCTGAAGAGGCTGTTGTGTCCTTTGCTGATGTTGCTATTGATTCGGTTGGCTTTGAGCAACCTGAGGTTGATACGTAGGAACAGGCGCAGGGGTAATGGCAGGAGTTACAGCTACTACTGGTTGATATCGTCGCCTTTGCTTTCCGAGAGAGATATTCCCAATATCCTGCTCTTTTTTCTTAGGGAGAGCACTACCGTATCGTTTCGTACTACTTGATGATCCAGCGTCTTTAACTAAACGTCCTTCTCGAACGGCTTCCTCAAGACGAACTCCCATGCCCACCATTTCGGTGAAGTCACTAGGTGCACTGGTGACCATTCTGTCGTAGTAAAATGAGCTCAAGGTTTTTAAGAAGATCTTTGTCGTCTCTTTTTCCTCCAGAGGTGGAGAAATCTGAGCGGCAACTTCACGCCATCTCTGAGCATATTCCTTAAAAGTTTCCTTGTCCTTTTGTGACATTAATCAGAGTTGATCTATGTCCGGTGCCATGTCCAAATTGTATTTATATTGTTGAACGAAAGCAGCGCCAAGATCTATGAACGTGCCGATCGTAGCGCGGTTTAAACCCATGTACCATTTGAGTGCGGCACCGGTTAAACAATCCTGAAAGTAATGAATTAGTAGCTACTGGTTCTTTGTCTGAGCTGACATTCTCCGAGCGTACATCACCAAGTGTCTTTGAGGGCAAGAGTTACCCTTGTACTTTTCAAATTCGGGCACTTTGAATTTGTGCCGAACTTTCACATTAGGGACCAAACAAAGGTTTGCGGCGTCCTTTCCAAATAGATCCTGACCGCGAAGGGCTTGCAGTTCCTTCTGCATTTCCAGGAACTGTTCCTGAAACTCATTCATTCTATCGAACATACTTTCGTTTCTAACAGAAGGTATCTGTGGAATCTGTCCTTCCGGGACAGTGTGTACCTGTAACGCGGTTTTTGTGGCTTAGAATCACTATCGCTTTGGTACTACAGTTCGATTCATTTTTTATCCTATTGAATCTGATGAAGGAAGGGAAATAGATGTCTCCAATTAACCCTGCTTACAAACTGAGGTTAAACAGTCAAAACTGTTGGTTTACAGATGCGGCTTTGGTTCGTGGGCCTCTCTCTGCTTATTTTGTTCAGAATGAAATACCGAGACTGTTCATGGGGAATTATGTTGGGATCCTGCGCCAGATTGGATGGAGTTAAGGGACTTTGGGGTTTTTTTTATTAGTGTGCTCGCTAAGATTCTTTTTCAATCTTATGCGTACGTATTCCCGGAATAGGGAAATCAGAGCGATCGTAGTTCCTCCTATTCTATGGGAGGAAATGGTGTTTTGGTGTCTTGTTTAAAGCCCAAGACATGAAGCTAAAGGTGGTTTATATCTTGTTTAAAGCCCAAGATGTGAAGCTGAAGGGTCTATTTGTATCTTGTTCGAAGCCCAAGATGTGAAGCTAAAAGGGTGTTGACTTTAGAGAGAATTTGTCATCTCTAAAGGGGAATATTAGGTATGTTTGGCACGACTGTTGGGTGACCGATTATAAAAGAGAATTACTTTAACTGGGATATGCGAATCCAGGAATGCCATAATTTCCTTTATAGTGGATTTTCAACTTGAAGGAGAAGACTTTAACTCAGTTTAGAGCAATGCCATCTTTCCTTAGGAATTTCTCATGCTAAAAGAGGGAGAATGGCGTGGATGTAAATAATCCAGAGGCTTGCTGCTTACAACAATTAGACGAGGGAAAAGGAGTTGTTGATGTTTGTATGCTGAGACCAAAGCATGGTTTGATGCTAAAAGGTTGATTGAATTAAAAGGGGATTTCTTTATACAAAGCCTAAGAGGAGGCTATTGACCCAACAAGAGGATGCTTTTGTGTCTCGTACGAAGCCCGAGATAGAGGCTAAAAGGGTTGACTCAATAAGAGAGTGTTTTTATATGTGTCTTGTACGACGCCCAAGACGGAGGCTAAACGGGTTTGACTCAACAAGAGAGTCTTTTATACTCACCAAGAGAGTGATTTGTATCTCGTACGAAGCCCGAGATAGAGGCTAAAGGAGAATCGACTCAACAAGAGAGTCTTTTTATACTCAACAAGAGAGTGTTTTTGTATCTCATACAAAGCCCGAGATGAAGGGTAAAAGAGGATTGACTCAACAAGAGAGTCTTTATACTCACCAAGAGAGTGATTTTGTATCTCGTACGAAGCCCGAGATGGAGGCTGCAAAGGTTAACTCTGCTGGGGAGAATCATTGTACAAAGCCCAAGAGAAGGCTAGGGTTACTGTTTCAGTTGATTGACAAGTCCAATATGTTGGTTAAAAAAGAAAATCAGTTCTTATATGGGTAATGTTGTACTCATGGATTTGATCTGAGGATCGGGATTATTTCCTGTTCCTTAAGGAAACGGAGAATCCGAAGGGTATTGAGACTGCCCAAGTCTACGGGTGTTTTTTCCTATTTTTGAAAGGAACTTGAGAATGTCTTCGAGACTCAAGGAGATTAGACTGTCCAAGTCTAGAGTTTTATCTTTTGTACTATGCTTAAGAGAGATCAAGAGACAGTACGTTCGCGGTAGAAAGATCTAGACTCTTTGAAATATTGTTCTATTAAGATGACTAATTTCTGTTCCTATACCTTTAAGAGGTCGTCGGGACAATTTGTAGGAAGCCCAAGAGGAGGCGAGAAAAACTTTTAAGAAGCCGAAGGGACAATTTGTACGAAGCCCAAGAGGAGGCTATCTTCCTGGAGGAAGAATCATTATACGAAGCCTAAGAGGAGGCTGTGAAAACTTCTAAGAAGCCGACGGGTCCTTGTACAACGCCCAAGAGGAGGCGGGGATGCTTTTAGGAAGCCTGTGGGTCCTTGCACTAAGCCCAAGAAGAGGATGATGAATAGTTCTAGAAGGGGTTTCACTTGGAACATTGGCCTTGTGTATATGAACTGTTCAAGAGGGAGATTTCTTAGATCTAGTTATCTAAAATTGTTGTAAAAGAAAATTCTCATGGTTTAAGTTAGGTTTGAAATATCCGGGAGAACGTCGGATGTAAGGAGACGAGGTTTTTTCTAGTTCTAGACGTAGTTGTCGGGGAAACTCTAAATATCTATACTAGTATTACACAGTCGATATGAGTTTATGAAAGAAGACTTACAGTGAAACAGCCCCACAATACAGTTATATACATATGAAAGCGGTAAATGAAAGCGGGTAAACAATTACTCGGTTGTAGAGCTTACATGTTGTTTGGTTAGTTGTTCAACAAAGAAATTGAAAATAACAGTATGTTAGAAAATCAAAGGAGAAAGTGCTTTTGAAAGGAAAATTGGGGCTTACAGCTCAAGGAGAGGCCCAGGGTTTAATCAGTGATCGCACTGTCGTTTTGTACAAGGACTTATACAAGTGACTGAGGCCCAAGAAAGATATTATGTACAAGGGGATGGGTCTTACACTCTCTCAAGAGGCCCAAAATGATTGAAAGTGGACAAAGATGGGTCTTATAGCTCAAGGAGAAGCCCAATGGTTTATTTTGAAAAGGGCGACGATCGCGCCGAGGTTTTGAAAACACCGTGGGTCTTATACAATGACTGAGGCCCAAAAGTTTTTGGTTTCAAAAGGGGATTGGGTCTTACACTCTATTAGAGGCCCAAAATGATTTTGAATGGGTCTTATAGCTCGAGGAGAAGCCCAGATGGTTTGTTTTAAACGGGCGATGATCGCGCCGAACTTTTGAAATACAACGGGTTTTATACAACATTTGAGGCCCAAAATAGGCTTGTGTTTACAAAGGGTTGGGTCTTACACTCTATTAGAGGCCCAAAAATGTTTTTAAAAGGTTTGATGAGGGTTGAATTAATCAAAACCCTAATTTGTTTCCAAAATGTATTTTAATTGAATAAAAAATTCAATTAAAATGATCAAAATTGTTTAACATGTGGAAAACAAATTGTGATCTTGGATTAATGTTTCAAAAATCATGTTTTGACCTACAAAATGATTAGAAATCATTAAAATTTGCAAAATCAAGAAGGAAAAATATTTTAAATGTCAAAAACAATTAAAATATTAATTTTTTGCAAAAATATAAATTATATGAAATAAATAATATTTTTGGGAAAATAAAATATTTGAACATTTTTGTGAATTATTAAAAAAAGAATCAACTCAAAATCATTAAAACTCAGAGAGAAATTAATTTTTGAATCAATTAAATAAAATCACAAAATTCAAATATTCAAATATTTGAAAAAGGGAGCCAAGAACATGGCAAGAACACGCGCCCTTCCTCTGTTTCTGCAGATTTGCGTTTTCTATCCAATCTCACTGAATACTTGATTATATCATGCAATCTACATATCAATCTACTCGTTTCAACCTCACGATCATGTCTGTGGTCTTTAATTTCATTTATTTTTAGCATGGAATAAGAAATCAAAGAGAAACCTCAAGAACCCTAAATTCTGCATGAAGGTTCAGAAATTCCATACACGATTCATACAAAGCAATTGACTGAGGGTAAACACTCTATGCATGATTATGAACATATGACCAAATTATTGTGCAGCAAAAAATGCATGGATCATAGAGTTAGAAGAGCTCATGCTCACCTCTTGCAGCTGGTGATCGTGTTTTGGGTTAGAGGTGTTACAGCTAGGTTTCAATGATCTGGATAGCTTCCCTAGGTGCCATGGAGTGCGTCTGGATGCTTGGAATGGATTGAAATGATCTGGAACTTGAGATAGCACCCCAACTGCAAATCTGTCAAAGGCTTTAGCAATTCGCTAGTGATTTTGTGATTTTGGTGTTCCAGATGTTATGTGAGTGTTTGGATCACTTCTATATGATGTTTATGAGGTGTGTGTGTGTGATTGGTTTGGTTGGAATTGCTCTCAAACTCAAAACCCGATGGTGACTTGCTTTGGAAGGCAAATTTGGAAGTGAGAAGGTGATTTTGAGGAAAGCATCTGTTTGATGGCTTTGGTGTACTCAAACTTATCACAAATGAGCTCTATTTATAGTAGAGCATGTTTGTTTTGCAAGGAATAGTGAATGGCAACTGCTGCATAGGTTTGGCCAATGTTGAGCAATGAGAATCCAAGTCTCCTTTAGCCATTGACTAGAGGTTAGGGCACAGGCTGCTGGTCCCCTTGGTCTTGGATAAGTCTTGACTGAATTCAGTTGGAAATGGCTCAGTCCATGCCACCTTGGTGCATCCATTAAATGCTCCAATCCAAAATTGGAGTCTTGTCCCTCTTTTAGGGAATTCTAGGTTTGGCATGTTACTTCTTATTCCAAAGACTTTGGAGGCTTGGATCAGTGTTTGTTCCCTTTAGATTTGATCCTCAGATGTGTCCAAAGTGATGACAAGGCTTGGAATTATTTGATTTTTCCAAATCGAGCAAAAGTGCAAAATTCTGCCTAGCCTTGGCAGTTTTCAGCAAGGCATATTGGCATTATCATATCTCATGGCTCAAGTGGAATTTGATGGAGTTCTTGGCCATTTTGGAAAGCCCTCATATGATACAATAACTGTTTGATCATAATTGGTTTTGATACTTTTTGGATCCAAGTGAAAAATGCCCCTACATTTGGAGAAAAGTGAAGGCAGATTCTGACTTAGTGAAAATTTCACTAAGTGTTGGAAAAAAGTGACATTTTCACTTTTCTTGATTTTGATCATTCCATAACTTGAAATCCATGGGGAATTGGAATGAGTGGTAGTTGAAGCTTTTGTAGAGGGTAATGAGAGCTACAAATCCATCTTTGGATGAGAAAAAATGGCTTTGTGGTTTAGGAGTTATGATCCTCCAAAGTTGGTACCCTAGCCACTTTGTTCCATAACTTAGAAAATTTTCTAAGTTTTTTATGGTTACCCCTTTTACAAGTTATCCCACTTTTCTTGATTTTTCTTGATGAATGATGATTCCAATCATACATTAACATCATTTTGGTGTCAAAGAACCATAATTGTGAAAAATCTCAAAAAGTCAAAGTTTGACTTTTATGCACAGTTGACTTTTTATCAGATGAATTCCAAACTGTGCGATTCGCTATGAAATCAAGTCGTTGACCTAAATCAAACTTGATGGATTGATTTCATAGGTGTTATAAGGTGTATTGAATCATGTCTTAGGGTTTGGGAGCATGTCCTGGTCAAAAGTCAAAGATACAGTTGACTTTTTCCGCGAAACTCTAACTATGATTCTGATGATATTGAAACTTGTTGCTCAAGCTTCTTGGATCAATCCATTGTTGCAAATGGATAAATGTGATGTATTTGAGACCCTCAAATCCCCTCTTGAGGTCTTGGCTCATGTTTTGTCCCAAAAGTCAACTTAGGGGTGAATTAGGTCAAGAAACCCTAACTCCTGATTTTTTTGATGAATGCATCCCCTGAGGCTAAATTGACTTGATGATTGGGTTCATGAGATCCCTTGGAGCATCATAGGTTATGCTTTGAAGCATTGGCTCATGCCCAGAGGAAAATTTCCATCTGAAGGCCCTAGTCGACCAAACCCTAATTTGGTGACACTGGCGATCTTAAGGCTTTATCCACCTAGAAGGGAGAAGCCTTATGCTTAATCCTTGAAGTGGGAGTCCTTTTGATCCTTTGTGGATGTTTGAGAGGCTAGACAAGTTGAAGATCATGTCATTTCTTGATTGATCCTTTGTCTAAGAGCTCTGAGAGGGCTTGATACCCTAAATCTGATTGTAGTGGATGCTCACCCATCTTTGGGGAGACTAATGGTTCATCCATATTATTATGATGATTTGCACAATGATGGGAAATCTTAGTGGTCAAAATTTGGGGTATGACAGATGCCCCTATTTAATCTTCTTGGACCCGAAGGTGTGAATGGCGAAGGTATTCGGGCATTCGGGCTGCAAGAGGATTAAATATCGGAATACCCGATATTTTGATGATGGTTAAGAATGGTAGTTTACGCATCCTTCTTCTTTTGCTAAGCAATGATGCTTAGAAAAGGTAAAAACTTCCCCTCGATCCTGGTCTTCAGCCAAGGAACTGGTTTCAGTTTCTGAAATAAACTTCCCCTGATCCTGGTTTCCTACCCAGGAACTGGTCTTAGTTTCTGAAATGAACTTCCCCTCGATCCTGATTTCCTACCAAGGAACTGGTCTTAGTTTCTTTTGTAAACTTCCCCTCGATCCTGGTTTCCTACCAAGGAACTTGTCTTAGTTTCTTTTGTCAATAAACTTCTTGACAAGGGACGCTGTTTGTAGCGGTTTTTCCTCAAACTTCTCGCCAAATTTTCCTGGGGAGATGCCATATGATGGAAAAAATTTTGAGGTCAGACTTGCTGGGGGACCCATCCATCTTAATTATAGAGGTGTACAAACTTCTCTATTGGAGATGCCATTTGTCGACCCTACTGGGGAAAACGGGTCTCTTGAGAGACTGCTTTCGTTTGGGGACGTTACATCATACTTTTCCTTGAGGTCTTCTTGGGGAAATGCCATATGATGTACCCCAATTTTGAGGTGCTGATTACCTTTTTGTCAACGGATCTTTCGGAGAAAAACTGCTGTACTGCCGAATCCCTGATTAAGAGGCTTTCTCTGGGGATTTTCCTTAATCCGGGAAAGCGAAGATATCATCTTCAATGGCGAAGAGTGATGTTTTTGGGAAGCTCTCTGGCTCTTCAGAGGATCAAGTTATCAAAGTGGTCAAAGAACTACCTTCAATCCAGAAATAAACGGGAGGAGAGAACGCTTAGATGATTCATTTCCTGACGAGGAAAGAACTGACGACTCGATTGAGAGGACTCTTATCACTAGGGAATAAGACCGACTAGAGTGATAATGATGCAATATAAATATGAATGTAAATCAATAATGCATGATGTATGTATGTGCATGCCGATAAAGCTGACACGACATACAGACTAGTAGATGAACACGACTAGATACTCGGCCACAGTGGGGGATGAAAAGTATCACTGGTTCATGATAGCAATTTTGCCTTGCTTAGGAGAGATAGTCCCTGTCGGGAGCTATGTTGGTCAGGCTTAGGAGATAAGAACTCTGTTGGGGGTATCAGATGGGAAAGTCGCATCTGATATAGTTGATCCTTCATTCAGGCGCACGGGCTTGGAAGGAGTACTTTGATTCTGCACTTTGAAGCTCGATTACTTTTGGCGAAGCGATCGATGTTCTTTCGATGTTCAACAGTCAAAAGAAATTGCCATCTTTATTTTAAAAGCATAAAAAGTTTGATAAGTAAATTCATTTTTGTTTCGTTTCAAGAATTGTTATTCATGTTAAAATGTCGTTCTGTAAAGCTAAAACAAATAAGAGTTGCAAACAAAAGCACGAGGGCTCAAATTTTATTGATAGGATGAAAATCAGCCAAACTCGTGATTCCATAGAGTATTTACAAAGTTAGAAAATGGTAATTTAAGGGAAAAGGGCTACATTGAAACATAATGACCACTATCCTTCTACCAACTTTTAATTCTGGACATCCTGAGCTTCTGTCGAAGATGACCTTGACTGGAGTTTTCCTGACCGATGGCATTACTGTTGCTAAGGGATTTGCCCCTTTGTTGAACATAGTTACTTGCCATTATCCCTAATTTTTGCCTGGATTGTACTGTGATGTTTCTAATCCACCGAGATGATTTTTGATCGTGTCTCTAATTTTTTCCTGGACCTCCCTTTCGGGTTTTCAATCCACCGAGACGTTTTTTTTTTAGTTTAGGCGAAGTATTTCTTGACTACGTCAACATTTGTGGGGTAGGAAAATTCCTCTCCGTCCATGGTTGCGAGTCTCAGGGTACCGCCTGAGAAAGCTTTCTTGACCACATAGGGGTCGTCATAATTCGGAGTCCACTTGCCTCGGGAATCAGTGAGAAATGATTGTATATTTTTTAGCACAAGGTCTCCTTTCCTGAAGACGCGAGGTCGAACCTTTTTGTCGAACACCTTCTTCATCCTTTGCTGATACAACTGACCATGGCATATTGCCGTGACTCGCTTTTTTCGATCAGATTCAGTTCATCGTGCCGACTATGGCACCATTCAACTTCTGTAAGCTTAGCTTCCATCAATACCCGGATTGATGGGATCTCTACTTCTATGGGGAGTACTACCTCCATGCCATATACTAGAGAGAAAGGGGTAGCCCCTGTTGAAGTGCGGACAGATGTGCGATAACCGTGAAGAGCAAAGGGTAGCATTTCGTGCCAATCTTTGTAGGTTACGACCATCTTCTGAACAATTTTCTTGATATTCTTATTAGCCGCTTCTACCGCGCCCTTCATCTTGGGTCGGTAGGGAGATGAGTTATGGTGTTCGATCTTGAACTCTGTGCACAACTCTTTCATCATCTTGTTGTTCAAGTTAGATCCATTATCCGTAATGATCTGGCTCGGAACACCATAACGGCAAATGATATTGTTTTTGATAAATCGGACCACCACCTGACAGGTTACACTGGCGTATGACGCTGCTTCAACCCACTTGGTGAAGTAATCAATGGCTACCAGGATGAACCGATGTTCGTTCGAAGCCTTGGGCTCAATCACGCCAATCATGTTGATTCCCCATATGGAAAAAGGCCATGGGGAAGAAAGAACTTTGAGATGTGTAAGCGGTACATGGATTTTGTCTGAGTATATCTAACACTTGTGACATCTCCTCATGTACTTGTAGCAGTCAGATTCCATTGTCAACCAATAGTACCCTGCTCTTAGAAGTTTTCTCGCCATTGTATATCCGTTGGCATGAGTGCCAAAGGACCATTCGTGAATTTCTTTTATCTGCATATCTACTTCTGGTCTGTCGACGCATCGAAGCAAGACCATGTCAAGGTTCCTCTTATAGAGTGTATCACCGCTCAGGAAGAAACTGCCAGCCAGCCTTCTGAGGGTTTTTCTGTCCTTCCTTAGTGCCCCAGGTGGGTACTCTTGTTTCTGAAGAAAGCACTTGATATCATGATACCAGGGTTTGTTGTCTATGACTGCTTCGATCGTGAAGATGTAAGCGACCCTTTCAAGGAGCATTATGTCGATCTTAGGTAAGTCATTCCATTAACCTACACTAATCATGGAAGAGAGAGTGACTAATGCATCAGCCATGTGATTCTCCTCACGAGAGATATGATGAAACTCGACTCTGTTGAAGAAGGGTAACAACCTTCTTGCGTAATCTTTGTAAGGAATTAATCCTGATTGGTATGTGTTCCAATCTCCTTTGATCTGATTGATAACTAGGGCTGAGTCGCCATATACATCCAAGTTCTTAATCCTTAAGTCGATCGTTTCTTCGAGACCCATGATACAAGCTTCATATTCGGCCTCATTGTTTGTACACTTGAATGTCAGTCGGGCGGTGAAAGGAATGTGGGTACCTTGAGGTGTTATGATAATTTCCCCAATTACGTTTCCGTAATGATTGACAGCTCCGTCAAAAAGTAGTCCCCATTGGGAATCTGGTTCTGGCCCTTCACTGGGTAGTGGTTCATCGCAGTCTTTCATTTTTATATACATGACATCTTCGTCTGGGAAGTCAAATCCGACTGATACCTAATCGTCAATCGGTTGATGAGCCAAATGATCGGCTAAAACACTTCCTTTAACGGCTTTCTGAGCGTGGTACTCTATGTCATATTCTGATAACAACACCTGCCAACGGGCAATCCTTCCCGTGAGAGCAGGCTTTTCAAAGACATACTTGATTGGATCCATTTCAGAGATTAACCAAGTGGTGTGACGAATCATGTACTGGCGAAGACGTTTGGCTGCCCAAGCCAGAGCGCAACAAGTTTTCTCGAGCATAGTGTACCGAGTCTCGCAGTCGGTGAATTTCTTGCTCAAATAGTAGATGGCAGACTCTTTTCTTTTTGTTTCGTCTTGTTGGCCAAGAACACAACCCATTGAGTCTTCCAAGACTGTTAAGTAAATGATCAGTGGTCTTCCTTCCACTGGAGGTGATAGAATCGGCGGGTTCAATAGGTATTCTTTAATACTGTCAAAGGCGGTTTGGCAGTCTTCTGTCCAAACGCAGTCCTGATTCTTTTTGAGTAATTTGAAGATTGGCGCACATGTCGCGGTCATGAGGAATATAAATATGGAAATATAGTTCAAACGTCCCAGGAATCCTCTGACTTGTTTTTCAGTCTTTGGAGCAGGTATTTCTTGAATGGCCTTGACCTTGTCAGGATCAACCTCAATTCCTTTCTAGCTGATGATGAACCCTAAGAGTTTCCTTGAACGGACACCGAAGGTGCATTTATTGGGATTCAAGCGGAGCTTGTACTTTCGCAAACGTTCGAATAGTTTTGACAGGTGTGTCACATGCTCCTCCTCTATTTTAGATTTTGCAATCATATCATCGACATACACTTCGATTTCTTCATGTATCATGTCATGAAACAGAGTAGTCATGGCTCTCTGATAGGTTGCCTCGGCGTTCTTCAAACCGAACGGTATTACCTTGGAACAGAAGGTACCCCAGGGGGTAATGAACGAAGTTTTCTCCATGTCTTTCGGTGCCATTTTGATCTGGTTATAGCCCGAGAATCCATCCATGAAGGAGAAAACTTTGAACTTTGTTGTACTGTCTACCAGCATGTCAATGTGTGGTAAGGGAAATTCGTCCTTTGGACTTGCCTTGTTCAGATCTCTGTAATCCACACACATTCTGACCTTTCCGTCCTTCTTCGGAACTGGTACGATGTTGGCTAACCATTGAGGATATTTTGACGTAGCGAGGAAACCCGCGTCAATATATTTCTGTACTTTCTCCTTGATTTTGATGGCCATGTCTGGATGAGTCCGTCTCAACCTTTGTTTTACCGGCGGACATTCTGATCTCAACGGTAGATGATGTTCCACGATGTTGGTATCCAACCCTGGGATATCCTGATAGGACCAAGCGAATACATCGGGAAACTCTTTGAGAAGTTTCGTCAAACTCTCTTTGACAGTTGGACTGAGAAGTGCCCCAATCTTGACTTCTTTTCTCTCTTCTTCCGATCCTAAGTTGATTGTTTCCAGCAACTCTTTATGAGGCTCAATGGACCTTTCCTCTTGTATGAGTAGTCGGGAGATCTCCTCTGGAATTTCTTTGTCATCTTCTTCTTCAGCCTCAAATACCGGGAATTCAAAGTTGGGAGAAGGCATTGGATCGTATGTTTCAACGGGGTTTAAAACAAGCAATCTGCATGACGTGATGATTTGTGTTTAGAAGAGATAGAGAGAATGCAAGAGTGTGTGTAGTGTGTTTTCCTTTGAAAACTGCTTGTTTTTATTATTGAGTTATTTTTTAGGATTACCATTTTCTGAAAAAAGCAAAAAGAGAAAACAACAATTAATGCGGAAATTACAGAACGACGTTATTTTATTAATGAACAAGTCGATTCTTGAAACTACAGGCCTATAAAACAAAACTCTGTCGCTTTGAGCAAAACGAAGAGGGATATTTACAGAAAGTGAGCCCTATCAAAACATCTGTTTCACCTGGGCAAGGTGAAAGGTTAAAGTAAAGATGGCAATTACTTAGACTTATGAACAGTCTTCGGAACATCGACAGCAACCCATTGGCGGCGAACTCCTCGGTAAATCACAAATCCTGGTACCTTCCTTGATTTGTCTTCAGAAATGACGCTGATTTCTGGTGGAGCTAGATCATTGGAATCTGTCTCCCAGGAAGAGTTGTCGTAGGAGGATTCCTCAGTTGTATTTTGCATAGTATTTGTACTCTCAGCTGTATCTCCCCATCCAGTTGGCCGGATGTCTTCGACCCTGATACGAGAGCTTTCAGAAGCGGTGTACTTGACCTTGAAGTTGTATTTTCCACTCGGCTGTCCTAGGGTGTCCCACACTTCTTTGGAATTGGAGGAGTCATCCCTCTCGATGACGTTGACCTCGGGAAAACCATAGTTGATGAATTCTAGTCCGGAAAACATTGAGAATTCATCGTCGTGTTGGGTATTTTCAGGATAACCTGGGTGTTGATCCCATGACATGGTGGGGACGCAGGTATTCTTTTCAATGATGCTCAGTTGCACATTGGCAGGCCATCCATCGGGCCATAGTAGTCGGGGTCAAAGCTGTCTTTCATCAGAGTGTCCTCCTCTAATGAGTTTGGGGGAGCGCGGTATCCTTCCGGATCACAATCTCCGTAGATCATTTTGACATCGGATCTTGGTATATACCTCGGACTTTGCGTGGGATAGCAAAATGGCGTATGTGTTTCTTCCTGAGACATATACCCGTCCTCGTTGAGATACGACTTCCATTCTTCCTCCGTATCGGAGGAAACATCTTTATTGATGGTATGCACTTCTTGAGTCACTGGTTGAAGGAAGCCTCCACTGTGGAAGAAGTTCTGAATGGGATGAAAACTTTTATTGTTCGCAGTCGTCTGAGTACAGGTTGAGGAAAAGCCAAGACCTTTCTTTTTCTTATTGTCAGTAGGAATGACAAACTGCCCCATCCTGTTGTATTGGTATTCTCGGCCGCTTTGATAGCATCTTTGTACGAGGAAATCGAAGTTCCCCCCTCGGATTGATTGTCCTTGTGTAGCGAAAGCGTTTGGAACTGGGTTTCGATTACCCCCTCTGGTTCTACATAAGTGGATGACGATAAGTTGCTTACGTGCAAGGCCTGTTCTCCACAGACTGTGACGAGAAGGCCGTTCTGGACGAACTTTTACTTTTGGTGGAGGGTTGAAGTGACAGCCCCAGCCTGATGTATCCAAGGTCTTCCTAATATACAACTGTATGTTGCCCGGATGTCCATGACCTAGAAAGTGACTTGGAAAGTGTGAGGACCGATAGTTATGGGAAGGTCGACTTCGCCGATAACCGTTTTTCTGGATCCGTCAAATGCTTTGACGACAACCTCGCTGGTTCAAATCGGGGGTCCTTTGAATGATAATTTCATCAAAGTGGACTTCGGCATAACATTCAGGGCTAACCCTGTGTCTACCAGTACGCTGGCTAAAGCATTGTCCTAGCAGTTGACTGTAATGTTGAGCGCCATGTTATGACGGCGACCTTCTTCAGGTAATTCCTCATCACTAAATCCCAAGTTATTGCAGGAAGTGATGTTAGAGACAATGCTATTGAACTGTCTGATTGTTACATTTTGTTCTACAAAGGCTTGCTCCAAGACTTTCTGTATAGCCTCCATGTGCGCTTCTGAACTAAGTAACAGTGATAATACCGAGATCTTTGAAGGAGTTTGTAACAGCTGATCAACAATGTTGTATTCACTCTTTTGGATGAGCTTCAGCATCTCATCATTGTTTTTCGAAAGGTCGGGATTACTGGATTGAACGACTGGTGGATCAGGAACTTCTGTCTGAGGTTCCTTTTCTTTGCTGGGTTCTCCAACTCCTCTGTTGAAGATTCTACCACTCCGTGTTACTTGACTGATGTCTGCAATATTCACGACGGAGGGTAACGGAATTTCCTTTCCATTCTCAATTATTGTTGCACCGTATTTGTAAGGGATAACCTTGGTTGATTCATACGGTAATGGTCCCGGTAGATAGATAACTATGGGAGCCTTCTGATTTTTCTGACCATCGTAAGTAATTTTGATCCGTTCCAGGTTGGGAACTCTCGATTCGTCAAGTAGAGGGATAATGGTACAAACATCCCTAGCCCTCTGATGATCAGAGATTACGACAATGTCCTCGATTTGATCAGCGAAGTAGTTGACTGATCCAAAACTTGACCATGGTTGAATCTCTTTGCGGTCCAACTGACTTTGAAGGGCTGCTCGCACGAGGTAGCATCCTTGATTATCCATTGAGCAAACTCCACACCGCTCATAGTTGTGTAGTGGCACCTGGCCACTTCCGCTTTGAATACAGTGTAACCTCACTAGATCTGTTTCCATCGACCGAACATCCTGACTTTGATATCTAGTAGGATTCCCGTTAGTGATACTGATTTGCTGGGTGTCTTCATCCATATAGATTGGAAGCCACCAGTGGTTCAATAAGTGCTGAAGTGTTTCCTGGATAAGGGCGCAGCCCTGATCGTCTTCGCAACCCGCTTTACAGCCCTGATAATCATGTGATACCAGGAACCCGAGCCGGACCTGTTTAGCATGCAACTCCACCAGGCTGGTAATCATCAAGCGAATATCTAAGATTTGAATCATGTTGATTTGATAATGATTCCTATCATGGTAGTCTTGAATCCATCCAAGATCCATCTGACGCTGGAGGGCCTCTTGTATAAAAGAGTATCCCTGTTTGTTTACCGAGCAAGTCAGACAGGAATTGTAATCGTGTCATGGCAGATTATGATACTGGCTTTTCCTTGAGTGCATTGCCACCAGGTTGACATTCATCGCACAGATATCGTGGTTTTGAATGATGTTGGAATTCGTATAAACCATGTTAACTCCACGAACTCGGTGCTCTTGGATCCATCTGAGATCCATCTGTTCCTGTAGAGCTTATTGCACCACAGAACATCCTTGATTGCTTTTAGAGCAGATATCACACTGGTGATAATTATGAGGTGGCACATTGTCATATCCACTCTGTCTACAATGCATCTTGACCAGATTGGCCCTTAACAAGAGTACATCATGAATTTGATAGATGTTGTTAGACTCTCCCTCTATCAAATTGACTGCGGCTTTCTCGTGTTGAGGCAGCGGGTTCGTGAGAACATTCGGATTCGTATCTTTGAAAGATAAGACCCCGCTCCAAACAAGCTTCTGCACGTCGGATTTGAAACTGAGACAGTTTTCTATGTTATGCCCTGGTCCTCCTTGATGGTAAGGGCAAGTCTGATCCACCTTAAACCAAAAAGGCGGATTTTCCGGTACTGTAAGAGGAGACTTAGTCTGGACATGCCCCTTGGCCAGTAGTAACGGAAATAGTTCAGCGTACAATACGGGTATAGGATCAAATCCTGGTGGCCGCGTTGTACGGTTGTTGTTGTATTAAGGACAAGCCTGCTGAAGAAGTTGTTGTGTCCTTTGCTGAAATTGTTGTGAATGCGGTTGGCTTTGAGCAACCTGAGGTTGATACGTAGAAACAGGCGCAGGGCTGATAGTAGGATTTACAGCTGCTACTAGTTGGTATCGTCGCCTTTGCTTTCCGAGGGAGATATTCCCAATATCTTGCTCCTTTTTCTTAGAGAGAGCACTACTGTATTTTTTAGTACCGCTTGTCGACCCAGTGTCTTTGACTAGATATCCTTCTCGAACGGCTTCCTCGAGACGCACTCCCATACCGACCATTTCGGTGAAGTCGCTGGGCGCACTGGCAACCATTCTGCCGTACTAAAATGAGCTCAAGGTCTTTAAGAAAATCTTTGTCATCTCACTTTCCTCAAGAGGTGGACAAATTTGAGCGGCAATTTCACGCCATCTCTGAGCGTATTCCTTAAAGGTTTCCTTGTCCTTTTGCAACATTGATCTGAGTTGATCTCTGTCTGGTGCCATGTCCAAATTTTATTTATATTGTTGGACGAAGGCAGTGCCAAGATCTCTGAAAGTGCTAATCGTAGTGCGGTTTAAACTCATGTACCATTTTAATGCGGCACCGGTTAAACTATCCTGAAAGTAGTGAATCAGTAGATCCTCGTTCTCTATCTGAGCTGACATTCGCCGAGCGTACATCACCAAATGGCTTTGAGGGCAAGAGTTACCCTTGTATTTTTCAAAATTGGGTATTTGGAACTTGTGCGGGACTTTCACATTGGGGACCAACTAGAGGTCCGCAGCGTCCTTTCCAAATAAATCCTAACCGCGAATAGCTTGCAGTTCCTTTTGCATTTCCAAGAACTGCTCTTAGAATTCATCCATTCTATCGAACATACTTTCCTTTCTACCCGAAGGTATCTGTGGAATCTGTCCTTCCGGGACAGTGTGCACCACAGGGGGTGGTACCGTTACTACGGCAGTAAATCTTGGCACTTCCCGAAGTTTGTAACCTTCAGGAGTCCTCATTATGCCTCTGGCATCCTCGCTTTCCTGAAGTTTGTAACCTTCAGGCCCAGCGGCTTCTGCTAGGATTCCCTGATCTTCAGTGATCGGCGGAACATATCTTTCTGGGATATAGCTAACAGGCATGCCCCAGGGACGATCTTTCGGCATTTGATACCTAGGATCATACTTCTCCACTATGGGCGTTGAGGTGATCTCCGAGATCACAATTCTTTGTAGCTGAGCTTCTGCCATGGCTTGCATGTCGTTACGAATCTTTCTCATATCCTCTCTCAGAGCGTCGATCTCTTCTTTCAACTCTCTGTTCTCTTCCTCGAGATCATACATTTTTTCCTGACGATTGGCCTGAGTATTGTACGAATGAGACAGTTTGACTCTAGAACCGAGACACAAATGTGAGATTCATAGGTAAGAAGAATACGTGACATGAGAATGATGAATGCAATGATTATATTAATTGTTTTTTTTTGTTTAATCAAAATAAACTTTGACAATTAGATTGCAAATATCAAACAGTGGGGACACCCCCGTTTTATTGAATTCAAAGGATTGCGGAAATGGAAATACAGTAAATTTCAAGATGCGGAAACAGAAACCTAAGCTAATGGGTCCCGAGTCCTCTCTGAGGAGAACTCGGGTGCTGATTCTGGTACTTTCCTTTTCTTGGACCGGGGCTCTTGGGCCGTTGTCGGGTTGTCATTCCTTTGCCAAGTGAAAGGAGCGAGCAGATTCCTTTGGTCATCCTGATTTTCTATAGTATGTTGCTCCAAAATCTCAATTAGAGCATCCTTATCTTTCAGCAGTTGCTGTATTTTGGTACACTCCACATTGAGAATGTGGTACTTGTTCTTCCAAGACCTCCTCTCCTGTTGAACTTTGTTAAGAGTAACCTGAAGTTTTTCCGTTTCAGTCATGAAGTACATGACAGATTCCCTTGGCGGAAGAACTCCGTGACGAGGATAAGGCATCTTTAGCTTGAGAGCTCTAGTTTGTACCCAGTGGAAATAAGGCTCCACCGAGACACAGTCCGGTTTTCCTAGAGACTCCCATCCTTTCTTATGAACATGTTTCCAAGCGTGCACTATTTCCATCTTTAGTGCCCTGTCATTTTCTCCTTCCTTGAAGAAAAGACCTTCCAGATGAGTATTACGCGGGACATACCTCATCGGGTATCCAAATTGACGACGAACTAAGACTGAATGGTAATTGATTCCTCCCTTAGTTCCTATAAGGGGTACGTTGGGGAAATTTCCACAACGGTCAATATTCCTGATCCAGTCATAGATTCGATTGTACCAATCGATGTCAGAGTTGGTAAGAGACATGATTTTCTGCGACCAACGTAAAGTACTCTTATGATCCCAAAAAGTGGCAGACTTAAGCAAATGGGAGATAAACCATTTATATAGCAGGGGTACACAGAACGTGATCATTCCTCCGCTGTATAAATTCCTTAAGTGTATAGAATAACACGCATCTACGAGTAAGGTTGGTACGGCGTTTCCAATGAGAAAAACCTTAAGGGCGTTGATATCTACAAAGTTATCGATGTTGGGAAACAAAAATAACCCGTAGGTGAGTAAAACAAAGATGCTTTCAAAAGCAGTCACGTTCCCTATACTAGCAAAGTACAGAGCCTTCTTTACCAGAAACTTGGCTGGTAAACCTGGGATTCCTCCCTTGGTGGTCAGGTGAGTCTTGACTTCTGATTCGTCCAAATAAATTACTTTTCCAATGGTCTGATCCTTTGGAATTTCTTCCAGTCTAGAAAAGGGAGCTTGTTCAGTAATGAGTAGATCAATCAGATGAGAATACTCCTCCAGCGTTGGTGCAAGCTGGTAATCCGGGAATGTGAAACAGTGATAGACCGGATCGTAAAACTGAATGAGTGCCTCCAGAATTCCTTCAATTACATGGACCCTTAACAGAGGTAACAGACCTCCGTACTTGGCTCTGAAAGCGTCAGGGTTAGTGATCATCCTTGCTAATCCTCTCAAATCCTCTAGTTTTGGAACCTTGAAGGTATACTTGTGAGTTTTTCTTCTACCGAAATCCATTAGCGCAATCCTTTTCTCTCTGACATTTGCAATCATTGTCTTAGTTTAATTTTAAAAAGAGAGACTAGAAGAGAAAAATTTTCTTTGCTTAATGTTTTTTAAATGAATGTATGAATGCAGCACACAAAAACATAGAAAAAACATGGGGTCAAAGGGTCGGTGTCATGAAGTCAAGGCTCTACCCATCCCAAAGGTTTATACTAGTGATTTTTGTACCTGTCTCTCAAAATCATTTATTCTTGTCGAGATAACATCAGCGGGTCGGGAACCGTGCTAGGTGATGTATTTCGAAGAATCTCAGAAGAGGGTAGTATCGCGTGACAACTATTTCCGATAGCTTCCGCACTACTGAAAGAGGTTTTTCCTAGGTGTATACTCAATCTTTCCACATGCGGCATCACACGCATTCCCATTAACAGAAAAATAAACACAGATATCAATTAGGAAAAGCAGTATATATATTTGTCCTAATGTCCTAGACTTTTTAAGAGCTATGAATCCTATGATCCTAACAGAAAATGGCTCCCCGGTGGAGTCGCCATTCTGTGGTACCTTCCCAACTTAAAGGTTTTTTACCTAAGATCCTAGTGAGGGCCGATCCTAGCAATAATGACATTCCCCGATGGAACTGTCATTCGGTGATACCTTGTGAACCCAAGGACTCGTCCTAAGAGAAGGTTTCAACCAGAGAGATAAGAGAGACAAGATTCCTTTGTTTGGCCCCACGGTGGGCGCCATTTTTCTTATGAAATTGTCTAAACTTAAAGTTTCCTCCTAAGAGACGGGAGAAGAATAAGTCTCTCCCACTGTGGTCGCCATTTTTTCTGTGGAAAATGGGGACGACGATGACTAGATCTTACTTTGACTCCCACTGTGGTCGCCATTTTTCTGTAGCACGGTTTTTGTGGTTTCGAATCACTATCGCTTTGGTACTAAAGTTCGATTCATTTTTTATCCTATTGAAGCTGATGAAGGAAGGGAAATAGATGTCTCCAATTAACCCTGCTTGCAAACAGAGGTTAAACAGTCAAAACTGTTGGTTTACAAATGCGGCTTTAGTTCGTGGGCCTCTCTCTGCTTATTTTGTTCAGAACAAAATATTGGGACTGTTCATGGGGAATTTTGTTGGGATCCTGCGACAGATTGGATGGAGGTAGGGGACTTTGGGGATTTTTTATTAGTGTGCTCGCTAAGATTCTTTTTCAATCTTATGCCTACGTATTCCCGGAATAGGGAAATCAGAGCGATCGTAGTTCCTCCTATTCTATGGGAGGAAATGGTGTTTTGGTGTCTTGTTTAAAGCCCAAGACATGAAGCTAAAGGTGGTTTATATCTTGTTCAAAGCCCAAGATGTGAAGTTGAAGGGTCTATTTGTATCTTGTTCGAAGCCCAAGATGTGAAGCTAAAAGGGTGTTGACTTTAGAGAGAATTTGTCATCTCTAAAGGGGAATATTTGGTCTGTTTGGCATGACTGTTGGGTGACCGATTATAAAGGAGAATTACTTTAACTGGAATATGCAAATCCAGCAATGCCATAATTTCCTTTATATGGGATTTTCAACCTGAAGGAGAAGACTTTAACTTAGTTTAGAGCAACGCCATCTTTCCTTAGGAATTTCTCATGCTAAAAGAGGGACAGTGGCGTGGATGTAAATAATCCAGAGGCTTACCGCTTACAGAAATTAGACGAGGGAAAAGGAGTTGTTAATGTTTGTATGCTGAGACCAAAGCATGATTTGATGCTAAAAGGCTGATTGAATCAAACGGGGATTTCTTTATACAAAGCCTAAGAGGAGGCTATTGACCCAACAAGAGGATGCTTTTGTGTCTCGTACGAAGCCCGAGATAGAGGCTAAAAGGGTTGACTCAACAAGAGAGTGTTTTTATATGTGTCTTGTACGACACCCAAGACGGAGGCTAAACGGGTTTGACTCAACAAGAGAGTCTTTTATACTCACCAAGAGAGTGATTTGTATCTCGTACGAAGCCCGAGATAGAGGATAAAGGAGGATCGACTCAACAAGAGAGTCTTTTTATACTCAACAAGAGAGTGTTTTTATATCTCATACAAAGCCCGAGATGAAGGCTAAAAGAGGATTGACTCAACAAGAGAGCCTTTTATACTCACCAAGAGAGTGATTTTATATCTCGTACGAAGCCCGAGATGGAGGCTGCAAAGGTTAACTCTGCTGGGGAGAATCATTGTACAAAGCCCAAGAGAAGGCTAGGGTTATTGTTTCAGTTGAGTGACAGGTCCAGTATGTTGGTTAAAAGAGAAAATCAGTTCTTATATGGGTAATGTTGTACTCATGGATTTGATCTGAGGAACGGTATTATTTCCTGTTCTTTAAGGAAACTGAGAATCCGAAGGGTATTGAGACTGCCCAAGTCTACGGGTGTTTTTTCCTATTTTTGAAAGGAACTTGAGAATGTCTTCGAGACTCAAGGAGATTAGACTGTCCAAGTCTAGAGTTTTATCTTTTGTACTATGCTTAAGAGAGAGATCAAGAGACAGTACGTTCGTGGTAGAAAGATCTAGACTCTTTGAAAGACTATTCTATTAAGATGACTAATTTCTGTTCCTATACCTTTAAGAGGTCATCGGGACAATTTGTACGAAGCCCAAGAGGAGGCGAGAAAAACTTTTAAGAAGCCGAAGGGATAATTTGTACGAAGCCCAAGAGGAGGCTATCTTCCCGGAGGAAGAATCATTATACGAAGCCTAAGAGGAGGCTGTGAAAACTTCTAAGAAGCCGAGGGGTCCTTGTACAACGTCCAAGAGGAGGCGGGGATGCTTTTAGGAAGCCTGTGGGTCCTTGCACTAAGCCCAAGAGGAGGCTGATGAACAGTTCCAGAAGGGGTTTCACTTGGAACATTGGCCTTCTGTATATGAACTGTTCAAGGGGGAGATTTCTTAGATCTAGTTATCTAAAATTGTTGTAAAAGAAAATTCTCATGGTTTAAGTTATGTTTGAAATATCCGGGAGAACGTCGGATGAAAGGAGACGAGGTTTTGTCTAGTTCTAGACGTAGTTGCCGGGGAAACTCTAAATATCTATACTAGTATTACACAGTCGATATGAGTTTATGAAAGAAGACTTACAATGAAACAGCCCCACAATACAGTTATATACATATGAAAGCGATAAATGAAAGCGGGTAAACACTTACTCGGTTGTAGAGCTTCCATGTTGTTTGGTTAGTTGTTCAATAAAGAAATTGAAATAACAGCATGTTACAAAATCAAAGGAGAAAGTGCTTTTGAAAGGAAAATTGGGGCTTACAGCTCAAGGAGATGCCCAGGGTTTAATCAGTGATCGCACTGTCATTTTGTACAGGGACTTATACAAGTGATGAGGCCCAAGAAAGATTTTATGTACAAGGGGATGGGTCTTACACTCTCTCAAGAGGCCCAAAATGATTGAAAGTGAACAAAGATGGGTCTTATAGCTCAAGGAGAAGCCCAATGGTTTATTTTGAAAAGGGCAACGATCGCGCCGAGGTTTTGAAAACACCGTGGGTCTTATACAATGACTGAGGCCCAAAAGTTTTTGGTTTCAAAAGAGGATTGGGTCTTACACTCTATTAGAGGCCCAAAATGATTTTGAATGGATCTTATAGCTCGAGGAGAGGCCCAGATGGTTTGTTTTAAACGGGCGATGATTGCGCCGAACTTTTGAAATACAACGGGACTTATACAACATTTGAGGGCCAAAATAGGTTTGTATTTATAAAGGATTGGGTCTTACACTCTATTAGAGGCCCAAAAATGTTTTTAAAAGGTTTGATGAGGGTTGAATTAATCAAAACCCTAATTTGTTTCCAAAATGTATTTTAATTGAATAAAAAATTCAATTAAAATTATCAAAATTGTTACATGTGGAAAAAAAATTGTGATCTTGGATTAATGTTTCAAAAATCATGTTTTGACCTACAAAATGATTAGAAATCATTAAAATTTGCAAAATCAAGAAGGAAAAAATATTTTAAATGTCAAAAACAATTAAAATATTAATTCTTTGTAAAAATATAAATTATATGAAATAAATAATATTTTTGGGATTTTTTGGTAAAATAAAATATTTTAACATTTTTGTGAAT
Source organism: Lathyrus tuberosus (assembly GCA_022829125.1). Lineage (NCBI taxonomy): Eukaryota > Viridiplantae > Streptophyta > Magnoliopsida > Fabales > Fabaceae > Lathyrus > Lathyrus tuberosus. The sequence goes on from JALAZF010000343.1 coordinate 3,087,329, forward strand.
TATTAAAAAAATAATCAACTCAAAATCATTAAAACTCAGAGAGAAATTAATTTTTGAATCAATTAAATAAAATCAAAAAATTCAAATATTCAAATATTTGAAAAAGGGCGCCAAGAACATGGCAAGAACACGCGCCCTTCCTCTGTTTCTGCAGACTTGCGTTTTCTATCCAATCTCAGTGAATACTTGATTATATCATGCAATCTACATATCAATCTACTCGTTTCAACCTCACGATCATGTTTATGGTCTTTAATTTCATTTATTTTAAGCATGGAATAAGAAATCAAAGAGAAACCTCAAGAACCCTAAATTCTGCATGAAGGTTCAGAAATTCCATATACGATTCATACAAAGCAATTGACTGAGGGTAAACACTCTATGAATGATTATGAACATATGGCCAAATTATTGTGCAGCAAAAAATGCATGGATCATAGAGTTAGAAGAGCTCATGCTCACCTCTTGCAGCTGGTGATCGTGGTTTGGGTTAGAGGTGTTACAACTAGGTTTCAATGATCTGGATAGCTTCCCTAGGTGCCATGGAGTGCGTCTGGATACTTGGAATGGATTGAAATGATCTGGTACTTGAGATGGTACCCCAACTGCAAATCTGTCAAAGGCTTGAGCAATTGGCAAGTGATTTTTTGATTTTGGTGTTCCAGATGTTATGTGAGTGTTTGGATCACTTCTATATGATGTTTATGAGGTGCGTGTGTGATTGGTTTGGTTGGAATTGCTCTCAAACTCAAAACCCGATGGTGACTTGCTTTGGAAGGCAAATTTGGAAGTGAGAAGGTGATTTTGAGGAAAGCATCTATTTGACGGCTTTGGTGTACTCAAACTGATCACAAATGAGCTCTATTTATAGTATAGCAAATTTGTTTTGCAAGGAATAGTGAATGGCAACTGCTGCATAGGTTTGGCCAATGTTGAGCAATGAGAATCCAAGTCTCCTCTAGCCATTTACTAGAGGTTAGGGCACAGGCTGCTGGTCCCTTTGGTCTTGGATAAGTCTTGAATGCATTCAGTTGGAAATGGCTCAGTCCATGCCACCTTGGTGCATCCATTAAATGCTCCAATCCAAAATTGGAGTCTTGTCCCTCTTTTAGGGATTTCTAGGTTTGGCAGGCTACTTCTTGTTCCAAAGACTTTGGAGGCTTGGATCAGTGTTTGTTCCCTTTAGATTTGATCCTCAGATGTGTTCAAAGTGATGACAAGGCTTGGAATTATCTGATTTTGCCAAATCGAGCAAAAGTGCAAAATTCTGCCTAGCCTTGGCAGTTTTCAGCAAGGCATATTGCCATTATCATATCTCATGGCTCAAGTGGAATTTGATGGAGTTCTTGGCCATTTTGGAAAGCCCTCATATGATACAATAACTGTTTGATCATAATTGGTTTTGATACTTTTTGGATCCAAGTGAAAAATGCCCCTAAATTTGGAGAAAAGTGAAGGCAGATTCTGATTAGTGAAATTTTCACTAAGTGTTGGAAAAAAAGTGACACTTTCACTTTTCTTGATTTTGATCATTCCATAACATGAAATCCATGGGGAATTGGAATGAGTGGTAGTTGAAGCTTTTGTAGAGGGTTATGAGAGCTACAAATCCAGCTTTGGATGGGGAAAATGGCTTTGTGGTTTAGGAGTTATGATCCTCCAAAGTTGGTATCCTAGCCACTTTGTTCCATAACTTAGAAAATTTTCTAAGTTTTTTATGGTTACCCCTTTTACAAGTTATCCCACTTTTCTTGATTTTTCTTGATAAATGATGATTCCAATCATACATTAACATCATTTTGGTGTCAAAGAACCATAATTGTGAAAAATCTCAAAAAGTCAAAGTTTGACTTTTATGCACAGTTGACTTTTTATCAGATGAATTCCAAACTGTGCGATCCGCTATGAAATCAAGTCGTTGACCTAAATCAAACTTGATGGATTGATTTCATAGGTGTTATAAGGTGTATTGAATCATGTCTTAGGGTTTGGGAGCATGTCTTGGTCAAAAGTCAAAGATATAGTTGAGTTTTTCCGCGAAACCCTAATTGTGGTTCTGATGAAATTGAAACTTGTTGCTCAAGCTTCTTGGATCAATCCATTGTTGCAAATGGATCAATGTGATGTATTTGAGACCCTCAAATCCCCTCTTGAGGTATTGGCTCATGTTTTGTTCCAAAAGTCAACTTAGGGGTGAATTAGGTCAAGAAACCCTAATTCCTGATTTTTTTTTTTATGAATGCATCCCGTGAGGCTAAATTGACTTGATGATTGGGTTCATGAGATCCCTTGGAGCATCATAGGTTATGATTTGAAGCATTGGCTCATGCCCAGAGGAAAATTTCCATCTGGAGGCCCTGGTCGACCAAACCCTAATTTGGTGACACTGGCGATCTTAAGGCTTGATCCACCTAGAAGGGAGAAGCCTTATGCTTAATCCTTGAAGTGGGAGTCCTCTTGATCCTTTGTGGATGTTTGAGAGGCTATACAAGTTGAAGATCATGTCATTTCTTGGTTGATCCTTTGTCTAAGAGCTCTGAGAGGGCTTGAAACCCTATGTCTGATTGTAGTGGATGCTCACCCATCTTTGGGGAAACTAATGGTTCATCCATATTGTGATGATGATTTGCATAATGATGGGAAATCTTAGTGGTCAAAATTTGGGGTATGACAGTACCACGGGTGGTGGTATAGTCATTATGGCCGAGACTCTCTAGGTCTCCCGAAGTTTGTAACCTTCAGGAGTTGCTGTCATGCCCTTGGCATCTTCGCTTTCCCGAAGTTTGTAGCCTTCAGGCCCAGCGGCTCCTGCTGTGGTTCCCTGATCCTCAGTGATCGGCAAAAATATCCTTTTGGGATATAGTTAAGTGGCATGCCCCAGGGACGATCTTTCGGCATTTTGTACCTAGGATCATACTTCTCCACTATGGGCGTTGATGTGATCTCTGAGATCACAATCCTTTGTTGTTGCATTTGAGCTTCTGCCAGAGCTTGCATGTCGTTATGAAGCTTTCTCAGATCCTCTTTCAGAGTGTTGATCTCTTCTCTCAACTCGCTGTTCTCTTCCTCGAGATCATCCATCTTTTTCTGACGATTGGCCCGAGTATTGTACGAATGAGACAGTTTGACTCTAGAATCGAGACGCAAACGTGAGATTCGTAGGTAAGAAAAATGCGTTATGCGAGAATGATGAATGATATGCAATGATTATATTAATTGTATATATATTTCGTTTATTCAAAGTAAACTTCGACAATTAGATTGCAAATATCAAACAGTGGGGAAACCCCGTTTTATTGAATTCAAAGATTGCGGAAACGGAAATACAGTAATTTACAAAGTGCTATGAAAAGGAAATCTAAGCTAATGGATCCTGAGTCCTCTCTGAAGAGAGCTCAGGTGCTGGTTCTGGTGCTTTCCTTTTCTTTGACTGGGGCTCTTCGGCCGTTGTCGGGTTGTCATTTCTTTGCCAAGTGAAAGGAGCAAGCAAGCTCCTTTGGTCATCCTGATTTTCTACAGCATGTTGCTCTAAAATCTCAATCAGAGCATCTTTTTCTCTTAACAGTTGCTGTATTTTCTTACACTCCACATTGAGAATGCGGTACTTGTTCCTCCAAGACCTCCTCTCCTGCTGAACTTTGTTGAGAGTAACCTGAAGTTTTTCTGTGTCTGACATGAAATAAAGGACAGAGTCCCTTAACGGAAGAACTTTATGACGAGGGTAAGGCATCCTCAGCTTGAGAGCTCTAGTTTGTACCCAATGGAGATAAGGCTCCACCGAGATACAGTCTGGTTTTCCTAGAGACTCTCATCCTTTCCTATGAACGTGTTTCCAAGCATGCACTATTTCTGTCTTTAGTGCCCTGTCATTTTCTCCTTCCTTGAAGAAAAGACCTTCCAGATGAGCATTCCGCAGGACATGCCTCATTGGGTATCCGAATTGACGACGAACGCGAATTGGATAATAGTTGATTCCTCCCTTAGTTCCTATAAGGGGTACATTTGGGAAATTTCCTCAACGGTCAATGATTTTGATCCCGTCGTAGATTCAATTGTACCAATCGATGTCAGAGTTAGTAAGAGCTATGATTCTCTGCGACTAACGTAAAGTATTCTTTTGATCCCAAAATGCAGCAGACTTTGGCAAATGGGAAATGAACCATTTGTAAAGCAGGGTTACACAGCACGTGATCATTCCTCCGCTATATAAATTCCTTAAGTGTACCGAATGATACGCATCTGCGAGTAAGGTCGGTACGGGATTTCCAATCAGAAAAATCTTAATGGCATTGATATATACAAAGTTATCGATGTTGGGAAACAAAAATAACCCGTACGTGAGCAAAACAAAGATGCTCTCGAAAGCGGCCACGTTCCCTATACTAGCAAAGTACAGAGCTTTCTTTATCAAAAACTGGGCTGGCAAACCCTGGATTCCACCCTTAGTGGTCATGTGAGTCCTGACTTCTGACTCGTCCAAATAAATTGCTCTTGTAATGGTCTGATCCTTTGGAACTTCTTCCAGTCCAGAAAAGGGAGCTTGATCTGTGATATGTAGATCAGTTAGGTGAGAATACTCCTCCAGTGTTGGTGCTAAATGATAATTCGGGAATTTGAAACAGTGGTTACTCGGATCGTAGAACTGGATTAGTGTGGACAGGATTCCTTCGATTACATGAACCCTTAACAGAGATAGCAGTCATCCATACTTAGCTCTGAAAGCCTCGTGGTTGGTGATCATTCTTGCCAGACCTCTTAAATCCTCTAACTTTGGAACCTTGAAGGTGTACTTATGAGTTTTTCTTGTACCGAAATCCATAGTGCAATCTCTTTATCTGACATTTGCAATCATTGTCTTGGTTTAATTTGAAAAAGCGAGACTAGAAGAGAAGTTTTTTTTTGGGAATGTTTTTTTTAGATGAATGCATGAATGCATCACACAAAAACATAGAAAAAACATGGGGTCAAAGGGTCGGTGTCATGAAGTCAAGGCTCTACCCCCCCCCCCCCCCAAAGGTTTATACTGGTGATTTTTTGTACCTGTCCGTAAAATCATTGATCCCTCTTGGGATAAGAACAGCAAGCAGATCGTCAGCGAGCTGATGTATCCTAGAGTGATCTCAAATGAGGGTAGTATCGCGTGACAACTATTTCTGATAGCTTTCGCACTACAAAATGGTTTTAGTCTACTAAAAACCTCAGCTTCTCAGTGTAGCGAGCGATTTTGGACGCGGTTCTTAAGCGCTGGTCGCTCTCTGCGGTTGAGCTTAAAACTACAGGTCGATTCATTTTTTATCCTATTGTGAGCTGAATAAGGAAGGGAAATAGATGTCTCCAATTAACCCTGCTTGCATACTGAGTTTAAACAGCGGTCTGTTAGGTTACGGATGCTATCAATGTGGGGGGGCCTTTGTACTGGTTATTCGTATTTCGCCAATACGGTTCTTTCTTTCTTTTTTCTAGGCAAAGGGTTTCTGGCGGGGAATAAGGATTAGGATGTTAGGACTGGTGCTTTTGAATTACTGCTTTTAATTGATGGAGATATGGGATTTGGGTTTTTTGTTGATTGCGCTCGCTAAGATCTTTTCTTTCGATCTTATGCCTACGTATTCCCGTTTACCGAAACAGGGAAATCAGAGCGTTCGTAGTTCCTCCTATTCTATGGGAGGAAATTGGTTTTTGGTGTCTTGTTCAAAGCCCAAGACGTGAAGCGAAAGGTGATTTGTATCTTGTTCAAAGCCCAAGATGTGAAGCTGAAAGGTCTATTTGTGTCTTGTTCAAAGCCCAAGACGTGAAGCTAAAAGACCTCGACTTTAGAGAGAATTTGTCATCTCTAAAGAGGGGAGAAGGAGAATTACTTTAACTGGGATACGCGGATCCGAGCAATGCCATAATTTCCGAAGAAAGGGTTTTAACTTGAAGGAGAAGACTTTAACTCAGTGTAGAGCAATGCCATCTTTCCTTAGGAATTTCTCATGCTAAAAGAGGGACAGTGGCATGGATGTAGATGATCCAGAGGCTTGCCGCTTACAGCGATTAGATGAAAAGAAAGGAATTGTTGATGTTTGTGTACTGTGAACGAGGCACAACTTTGATGCTAAAAGGTTGATTGGATCAACCAGTGGTTTTCTTATACAAAGCCTAAGAGGAGGCTAATTTTTGCTAGGAAAATCATTATACAAAGCCTAAGAGGAGGCTATTTTGTGTCTCGTACAAAGCCCGAGAGAGAGGCTAAAAGTTTTTTACCCAGTGGGGCATATCGTTATACAAAGCCTAAGAGGAGGCTAGCAAAGAGTTTGACTTTTGCTTAAGGGATTTATATCTCGTACGAGGCCCGAGATGGAGGCAAAAAAAAGGGTGATTGACTCAACGAGGGAATCTTTTGTGTCTCATACAAAGCCTGAGAGAGAGGCTAAAAGGTTGTTTTGACTCCACTGGGGAGAATTTTGGTATCTCGTACGAAGCCCGAGATGGAGGCTATTGTAACTGTTTCAGTTGAGTGTCAGATCCAATATACTGATTTAAAAGAGAAAATCAGTTCTTATATGAGTAACACTGTACTCAGGGATTTAATTTGAGGATCAGGGATATTTCCTTTTCTTTGAGGAAACGGGAAATCCAAAGGGTATTGAGACTATCCGAGTTTGCGGGTTTCCTTCCTATTTAACGAAGGGTGCTTGAGAATGTCTTTGAGACTCAAGGAAGTTAGACTGTCCAAGTCTAGAGTTTTATCTTTTGTACTATGCTTTGAGAAACAGTAGTAGACTCTATGAAAGGACTGTTCTATGAGGATGACTAGGTTCTGTTCCTATACCTCTAGGAGGTCGTCGGGACAATTTGTACGAAGCCCAAGAGGAGGCTGAAAACTTTTAAGAAGCCGACGGGTCCTTGTACGAAGCCCAAGAGGAGGCTATCATTCCCGGAGGAAGAGATCATTATACGAAGCCTAAGAGGAGGCTCTGAATACTTCTAAGAAGCCGTAGGGTCCTTGAATAATGCCCAAGAGGAGGTCGGGTTGCTTATAGGAAGCCTGTGGGTCCTTGTACGATGCCCAAGAGGAGGCCGATGCTTTTAAGAAGCCTGTGGGTCCCAAACCAAAGAAAAGTTCAGGAAAACTCTTTTAGAGTTAAAACCACTGGTAAACGTGCGAGGTTTACTATCCAGTGACTTTAATTTTTAGAGAGAGTCCGAACCGTTCGGCGGTTTGAAGAAATTCAAGAGAAGTTTCACCGAGAATAATTCATCTCTGGGGGATAGAATTTCTTGACGATTGCTAAGGAGGACAGCCGAAGAGAAGACTGTATCTGGTGCTCCTATTGGGGATCTAGGCGTCTATTTCTACGAATAAATGAAACGGCGTCACTTAGTTCTAGACATAGTAGCCGGGGAAACTCGAAATATCTATACTATTATTACACAGTAGATATGAGTTTATGAAAGGAGACTTACAGTGAGCAGCCCCACAATACAGTTTATAATATGAAAGCAGTAAATGAAAGCGATAACCACTTACTCGGTTGTAGTGCTTCCATGCTGTTTGGTTAGTTGTTCAACAAAGAAAGATAAAAACAACAGTATATTCAAAATCAAAGGAGAAAGTGCTTTGAAAAAGAAAGATTTGGGGCTTACAGCTCAAGGAAAGGCCCAGGGTTTTATCAGTTAGCGCACTGTTTGAATTTGTACAGAGGGACTTATACAAGTGACTGGGGCCCAAAAAGGTTTTCTGTACAAAGGGATGGGTCTTACACTCTCTCAAGAGGCCCAAAAAGGTTTAAAGAAAAAGAGTGGGGCTTATAACACGAGGGTAGGCCCAAATGGTTTTTAATTTTAAACGGGCGACGATCGCGCCGTTTACTTGTACAGAGGGACTTATACAATGAGTGAGGCCCAAAAAGTTTTTTGTACAATGAGGGATGGGTCTTACACTCTCTCAAGAGGCCCAAAAAGGTTTAAAGAAAAATAAATGGGTCTTACTACTCGAGGGTAGGCCCAGATGATTTTTGAAAAGGCGACGATCGCGCCGTTTGTTTTTTAACGGTATCGGGACTTATACAATAAGTGAGGCCCAAAGATGATTTGGTCAAAAAAAGGGGGTTGGGTCTTACACTCTAATAGAGGCCCAAAGTGTTTTGAAAATGATTTATGAGGGTTGAATTAATCCAAAACCCTAATTTGTTTTCAAAAATGTATTTAATTGAATAAAAATTCAATTAAAATGATCAAAAATTGTTTAACATGTGAAAAACAAATTGTGATCTTGGATTAGTGCTTCAAAAATTAAGTATTGACCTACAAAATAATTAGAAGGCATTAAAAGTTGCAAAATCAATGTAGAAAAAATATTTAAAATGCCAAAAACAATCAAAATATTAATTCTTTACAAAAATATCAATTATATGAAATAAATAATATTTTTGGGATTTTTTGTGAAAATAAAATATTTTAACATTTTTGTGAATTATTAAAAAAAGAATCAACTCAAAATCATTAAAACTCAGAGAGAAATTAATTTTTGAATTAATTAAACAAAATCACAAAATTCAAATATTCAAATATATGAAAATGGCGCCAAGAACAACACCAAGAACACGCGCGTTTTTCAGTTTGCCCAGATTTGCATTTTCTATCCAATCTCCATGAATACGTAACCATATCATGCAATCCACATATCATTATGCTCGCCTCAACCTCACGATCATGTCTATGTACTTTAATTTCATTTAAATTAAACATACAACAAGAAATCACGAAGAAACCTCAAGAACCTTAATTTCTGCATGAAGGCTAGGATTTTTGATACACGATTCAAACAATGCAATTAATTGAGGGAAAACATTCCATGCATGATTATGAACATATGGCCAAATTATTGTGCGAGGAAATATGCATAGATTGAGAGATGACCAAGTTTAGGCTTACCTCCAAGTCGTGACAGCAAGAGCAAATCAAATTCTGGGTTGGAGGTGTTACAGATGAGTTGTGATGATCTGGACAGCTTCCCTACACCATATGGAGTGTGTTTGAACACTTGGATTGAATTGAAATGGACTGGATCAGTTTATGGCATCTCAGCTGCAACTTCACTTCAAACTTGTGTGGATGGCAAGTGATTTTGAGATTTTGATGTTCCAGATGTTATGTGAGTGTTTGATCAGCTCATATGTGATGTATGTGAGGTGTGTGAGTGATTGTTCTGTGCAGAATTGCTCTCAAACTCAAAACCCGATAGCTACCTTGCTAAGAAAGGCATATTTGCCAAGAGAAAGAGATTTTGAGGAAAGCATCTGTTAGATGGATTTGGTGTACTTAAACTAACCACAATTGAGCTCTATTTATAGTAGAGCAAGTTTGTTTTGCAAGGAATAGTGCATGGCAGCTGGTAAGTAGGTTTCCTCAATGTTGGCCAATGGAAATGAAAGTCTCCTCTAGCCATTGACTAGAGGTTAGGGCACAGAGTTTTGGTCCCCTTGGTCTTGGATAAGTCTTGACTGATTTCAGATGAGAATGGCTAAGTACATGCCACCTTGATGGTTCCATTGAATGCCTCATTCCAAATTTGAAGTCTTGTCCCTACTTTGGCAACTCTAGGTTCAACATGCTATTCCTTGTTCCTTGGACCTTGGAGGCTTGGCTCAGTGATTGTCCCCTTTGGATTCAATCCTCTGAGGTGTCCAAGTGGATTGGAGCAATTGCAATTGGCTGATTTTGGCAAATCGAGCCAAAATGCAAATTCTGCCTTGCTTTGACAGATTTCAGCAAGGCAACTTGCCAATGTTGTATCTCATGATGTAGGTTGAATTTGGCAATGTTCTTGGCCATTTTGGAAAGCCCTAACATGATACAACAACTGTTTGAACAAGTTTGGTTTTGATCTCTTTTGATTCCAAGTGAAAAATCCCCCTACATTTGGCAAAAAGTGAAGCAGAATTCTGACTTAGTGAAAATTTCACTAAGTGTTGGAAAAAGTGACTTTTTCACTTTTCAGCCACTTTGATCACTCCATAACTCAAAATCCTTAATGAATTGGAATGACTTGTAGTTGAAGTTTTTGTAGGTGATAGTGAGGGCTACAAATCCATCTTTGGATGAGAAAAAATGGCCTTGTGGTTTAGGAGTTATGGTCCTCCAAAGTTGGTACCTTTGCCACTTTATTTTTAACTTAGAAAAATTTCTAAGTTTTATGGTTACCCCTTTTACAAGTTATCTCACTTTTCTTGATTTTTCTTGATGAATGATGATTCAAATCATACATTAACATCATTTTAGGGTTAAAAATCCATTTTGGTGAAAAATCTCAAAAAGTCAAAGTTGACTTTTGTGCACAGTTGACTTTTTATCAGATGAATTCCAAACTGTGCAATTCTTCAGGAAATCATGTCCTTGACCTAAATCAAACTTGATGGACATGTTCCATGGGTGTCATAGGGTGTATTCAATCATGTATTAGGGTTTGGGAGCATGTCTTGGTCAAAAGTCAAAGTTACAGTTGACTTTTCCCTTAAAACCCTAATTGTGGTGCAGATGAAAATGAGACTTGTTGCTCAAGCTTCTTGGATCAATCCATTGTTCCAAATGGATCAATATGGTGTATTAGAGACCCTCAAATCATATCTTGAGGTCTTGACTCATGGTTTGTCCCAAAAGTCAATTAGGGGTGAATTAGGTCAAGAAACCCTAATTCCTGATTTTTGATGAATGCATCCCCTGAGGCAAAATTGACTTGATGCATGGGTTCATGAGGTTCCATGAAGCATATTAGGTTATGTTTTGGATCATTGCCTTGTGCCCAGATGAAAATTTCCATCTGGAGGCCCTGGTCGACCAAAACCCTAATTTGGTGACACTGTCGATCTTGAGACTTGATCCACCTAGAAGGGAGCAGCCTTGTGCTTAATCCTTGAAGTGGGAGTCCTTTTTGATCCATTATGGATGTTTAAGAGATTAGACAAGTTGTAGATCATGTCATTTCTTGATTGATCCTTTGTCTAAGCACTCAGAGAGGGCTTGAAACCCTAATTTTGCTTGTAGTGGATGCTCACCCATCTTTGGGGAGACTGATGAAGCATGATGGTTCATCCATATTGTGATGATGATTTTCACAATGATGGGAAATCTAAGTGGTCAAAATTTGGGGTATTACAGATGCCCCTATTTAATCTTCTTGGACCCGAAGGTATGAATGACGTTAGTATTCAAGCATTTGGGGTGCAAGAGGATTAAATATCGGAATATCCGAAATTTTGATGGTGGTTATGAATGGCAGCTTACGCATTCATCTTCTTTAGCTAAGCAATGATGCTTATAAAAGGTAAACTTCCCCTCGATCCTGGTTTCCTACCAAGGAACTGGTCTTAGTTTCTGATTTAAACTTCCCCTCGATCCTGGTTTCCTACCAAGAACTGGTCTTAGTTTCTGATTTAAACTTCCTCTCGATCCTGGTTTCCCACCAAGGAACTGGTCTTAGTTTCTGATTTAAACTTCCCCTCGATCCTGGTTTCTTACCAAGGAACTGGTCTTAGTTTCTGATTTAAACTCCCCCTCGATCCTGGTTTCTTACCAAGGAACTGGTCTAAGTTTCTTTTGTCAATAAACTTTATTGACAAGGGACGCTATGTGTAGCGGTTTTCCTTCAAACTTCTCGCCGAATTTTCCTGGGGAGATGCCATTTGAGTGGAAAAAGTTTGGATGTCAGACTTGCTGAGGAACCCATTCGTCTGAGTTGTAGAGTTGTACAAACTTCTCTATTGGAGACGCCATTTGTTTCTACTGGGGAAAGCGAGTCTCTTGAGAGACTGCTTTCGTTTGGGATCTTTCATCATACTTTTCTCGGGATCTTCCCGGAGAAACGCCATATGATGGGGTCCAATTTTGAGGTGTCGATGACCTTTTCATCAACGGTCCTTTCGGAGAAAAACTGGCATGCTGCCGAATTTCTGATCACGAGGCTTTCTCTGTGGATTTTCCTTAATCCGGGAAAGCGAGGATATCATCTTCAATGGCGAAGAGTAACATTTGTTGAAGGTTCTCTGATCTTTCAGAGGTTCAAGTTATCAAATTGGCCAAGTGCCGACTCTGATCTAAAGATACACTGGTGGCGAGATTGTGCAGACGCAACACTTCCTGACGAGGAAAGAACTGACAAACTCGATTGAGAAACCTGTTTATCACTAGGGGACAAGACCGACTTAAGTGATAGTGATGCAATATGAAATGTGAATGCAAATAAAAAATGCATGAAGTATGTATGTTTATGCTGACAAAACAGACGCGACATACAGACTAATGGATAAACATAATTGGATACTCGGCCATCGCGGGGCGAAGAAGTACCGTTGATTCAAAATAGCAATTCCACCTTGCTTAGGAGAGATAGTCCACGCGGGGAGCTATGTTGATCAGGCTTAGGAGATGAGAACTCGGCCGAGGATGTCAGACGAAACAAGGTCTCTGACACAGTTGATCCCTTCATTCAGGCATACTGGCTTAGAAGGAGTACTTTGATTCTGCACTTTGAAATTCGCTTACTTCGGGAGAAGCAATCGATGTTCTTCTGATGTTCAACAGTCAAAAGAAATGCCATCTTTAATTTAAAAGCAGAAAAAGTTTTAACAAGTAAATTCATTTTTGTTTTATTTCAAGAATCGCTGATTAAGTTTAAACAACGTCGTTCTGTAAAGCTAAAGTAAGTTAAGAATTACAAACAAAAGCACAAAGGCTCAAATTTTATTGATAAGATGGAGATCAGCCAAACGCGTGATTCCAAAGAGTATATACAAAGTTAGAAAATGGTAATTTACAGGGAAAAGGGCTACGTTGAAACATAACGACCACTATCCTTCTACCAACTTTGAATTCGGGGCATCCTGAGCTTCTGTCGAAGATGACCTTTGACTGGAGATTTCCTCCGATAGATGATGCTGTAACTGCTGCTGCTGAGGGACTTGCCTCTGTTGAACATAGTTACTTGCCATTATCCCTAACTTTTGCCTGGATTGTACTATGAGATTTCCAATCCATCGGGATGATTCTTTTTTTTCCATGTCTCTAACTTTTGCCTGGACCGCCCTTTCGGGTTTTCAATCCACCGAGACGTTTTTTTTTTAGTTTAGGCGAAGTATTTCTTGACTACATCAACATTCGTGGGGTAGGCAAATTCCTCTCCGTCCATGGTTGCAAGTCTCAAGGCGCCGCCTGAGAAAGCTTTCGTGACCACATAGGGGCCATCATAATTCGGGGTCCATTTGCCCCGGGAATCAGTGAGAAATGATTGTATCTTCTTGAGCACGAGGTCTCCTTTCCTGAAGACACGAGGTCGGACTTTTTTGTCGAACGCCCTCTTCATTCTTTGCTGATACAACTGACCGTGGCATAGTGCCGTGATTCTCTTTTCTTCGATTAGGTTCATTTCGTCGTGTCGACTTTGACACCATTCAGCTTCGGTGAGCTGAGCTTCCATTAATACCCTGATTGACGGGATCTCTACTTCTATGGGAAGCACTGCCTCCATGCCATATACTAGAGAGAAAGGGGTAGCCCCTGTTGAAGTACGGACAGATGTTCGATAACCATGAAGAGCAAAAGGTAACATCTCGTGCCAGTCTTTATAGGTTACAACCATTTTTTGAACAACTTTCTTGATGTTCTTGTTAGCCGCTTCTACCGCTCCGTTCATCTTGGGTCGGTAGGGAGATGAGTTATGGTGTTCAATCTTGAACTCTGCACACAACTCTTTCATCATCTTATTGTTCAAGTTAGATCCATTATCAGTAATGATCTCGCTTGGAACACCATAACGGTAGATAATATTGTTTTTGATAAATCGGACCACCACTTGTCGGGTTACATTGGCGAATGACGCTGCTTCGACCCACTTGGTGAAATAGTCAATGGCTACCAGGATGAACCGATGTCCGTTTGAAGCCTTGGGCTCAATCATACCAATCATGTCGATTCCCCATATGGAAAAAGGCCACGGGGAAGAAAGAACTTTGAGATGTGATGGCGATACATGAATTTTGTCAGAGTATATCTGACACTTGTGACACCTCCTCATGTACTTGTAGTAGTCGGATTCCATGGTCAACCAATAATACCCGGCCCTGAGAATTTTTCTCGCCATTGTGTGTCCGTTGGCATGAGTGCCAAAGGATCCTTCATGAATTTCTTTCATGAGCATGTCTGCTTCTGGTCTGTCGACACATCGGAGCAAGTCATTGTCAAAATTTCTCTTATAAAGAGTGTCACCGCTCAGGAAGAAGTTTCCAGCCAATCTTCTGAGGGTTTTCCTGTCTTTTCTGAGTGCCCCAGATGGGTACTCTTGTTTCTGAAGGAAGCATTTGATATCGTGATACCAAGGTCTGTCGTCTATGACTGCTTCAATCGCGAAGATATAAGATGGTCGTTCAAGGCGCATGATGTCGATCTTAGGTATGTCATTCCATCGACCTACACTAATCATGGAAGAGAGAGTGGCTAATGCGTCAGCCATGTGATTCTCATCACGAGGGATGTGATGAAAGTCGACTCTGTTGAAGAAAGGTAACAACCTCCTTGCATAGTCTTTGTAAGGAATCAATCCTTATTGGTATGTGTTCCAATCTCCTTTTATCTGGTTAATAACCAGAGCTGAATCGCCGTATACGTCCAAGTTTTTGATCCTTAAATTAATCGCTTCTTCGAGACCCATGATACATGCTTCGTATTCGGCCTCGTTGTTCGTACATTTGAACGTAAGTCTGGCAGTGAAAGGAATGTGGGAACCCTGAGGGGTAACAATGATTGCCCCAATTCCGTTTCCATAATGATTGACTGCTCCGTCAAAGATGAGTCCCCACTGGGAACCTGGTTCTGGCCCTTCACTGGGTAGCGGTTCATCGCAATCTTTCATTTTTAGATACATGACATCTTCGTCTGGGAAGTCAAACCCGATTGATTCTTGATCATCAATCGGTTGATGAGCCAAATGATCGGCTAAAATACTTCCTTTAACGGCTTTCTGAGCATAGTACTCTATGTCATATTCTGATAGTAACATCTGCCAACGGGTAATCCTTCCCGTGAGAGCAGGTTTTTCGAAAACGTACTTGATTGGATCCATTTCGGAGACCAACCAAGTAGTATGACGAATCATGTACTGGCGAAGACGTTTGGCTGCCCAAGCCAAAGCGCAACAAGTTTTCTCAAGCATTGTGTACCGAGTCTCGCAGTCGGTGAATTTCTTGCTTAGATAGTAAATGGCAGACTCTTTCCTTTTAGTTTCGTCTTGTTGGCCAAGTACACATCCCATTGAGTCCTCTAGGACTGTGAGGTAAATGATTAGTGGTCTTCCTTCCACTGGAGGTGATAGAATCGGAGGATTCAACAGATATTCCTTAATACTGTCGAAGGCGGTTTGGCAATCTTCTGACCAAACGCAATCCTGGTTCTTTTTCAATAACTTGAAAATCGGCGTACAAGTCGCGGTCATAAGGAATATGAATCTGGAGATGTAGTTCAAACGTCCCAGGAATCCTCTGACTTGTTTTTCAGTTTTCGGAGAAGGCATTTCTTGAATCGCCTTGACCTTGTCAGGATCAACTTCAATTCCTTTCTGGCTGACGATGAACCCTAGTAGTTTCCCTGAACGGACACCGAAGGTGCACTTGTTGGGATTCAAGCGGAGCTTGAATTTTCTTAGACGTTCGAACAATTTTGACAGATGTTCAACGTGCTCATCCTCTGTTCTTGATTTTGCAATCAAATCATCGACATATACCTCGATTTCCTTATGTATCATGTCATGAAACAGAGTAGTCATGGCCCTTTGATAGGTTGCCCCGGCATTCTTCAAACCGAACGGCATTACCTTGTAACAAAAGGTACCCCATGGGGTAATGAACGAAGTTTTCTCCATGTCTTTCGGCGCCATTTTGATCTGGTTATAGCCTGAGAATCCATCCATGAAGGAGAATACTTTGAACTTTGCTGTGCTGTCAACCAGCATGTCAATGTGTGGTAAAGGAAAGTCGTCCTTTGGACTTGCCTTGTTCAGATCTCTGTAATCGACACACATTCTAACCTTTCCGTCCTTTTTGGGAACGGGTACGATGTTGGCTAACCATTGAGGATATTCAGATGTAGCAAGGAAACCCGCGTCGATCTGTTTCTGTACCTCCTCTTTGATTTTGATGGCCATGTCCGGGTGAGTGCGTCTCAACCTTTATTTTACTGGCGGACATTCCGATCTTAATGGTAAGTGATGTTCCACGATGCTGGTATCCAACCCTGGCATATCCTGATAGGACCAAGCGAACACATCGGGGAATTCTTTGAGAAGTTTTATCAAACCCTCTCTGGCAGTTGGACTGAGCAGTGCTCCGATCCTGATTTCTTTTCTCTCTTTTTCTGAACCCAAGTTTACCGTTTCCAACGGTTCTTTGTGAGGTTCAATGGACCTTTCCTCTTGTCTGAGTAATTGGGAGATCTCTTCTGGAATTTCTTTGTCAACTTCTTCTTCAGCCTCGAATACCGAGAACTCAAAGTTGGAAGAAGGCATCGGATCGTATGTTTCAACGGGGTATAAAACAAGCAATCTGCATGACGTGATGATTCGTGTTTAGAAGAGATAGAGAAAATGTAAGTGTGTGCAGTGTTTTGATTTTACTGCTTGTTTTTATTATTGAATGTTTTTTAGGATTACCATTTTCTGAAAAAGCAAAAAGAGAAAACAGCAATTAATGCGGAAATTACAGAACGACGTTATTTTATTAATGAACAAGTCGAATCTTGAAACTACAGCCCTATAAAACAAAACTCTGTCGCTTCGGGCAAAGCGAAGAGGGAAATTTACAAAAAGTGAGCCCTATCAAAACATCCGTTTCACCTGGGCAGGGTGAAAGGCTTAAAGATGGCATTTACTTTGACTGATGAACGACCTTCGGAACCTCAACAGCAACCCACTGGCGGCGAACTCCTCGGTGAATCACAAAGTCTGGCACCTTCCTTGATTTGTCTTCAGAAATGACGCTGATTTCTGGTGGAGCAGGATCATTGGAATCTGTCTCCCAGGCAGAATTGTCGTAGGAGGATTCCTCTGTTGCATTTTGCAGAGTATTGGTGCTCTCAGCTGTATCTCCCCATCCAGTTGGCTGGATGTCTTCAAACCTGATACGAGAGCTTTCGGGAGCGGTGTACTTGACCATAAAGTCGTATTTTCCACTTGGTTGTCCCAAAGTGTCCCAAACTTCTTTGGAACTGGAGAAATCATCCCTTTCGATGACGTTGACCTCAGGAAAAGCATAGTTGATGAATTCAAGTTCTGCGAACATTGCGAACTCATCTTCATGTTGAGCAGTCTCTGAATGACCTGAGTGTTGATCCCATGACATGGCGGGGACACATGTATTCTGTTCAATGACGCTCAGCTGAGTTTCATTACTCGGCTGACTTTCTTGCCCCAAGTTTCCTGGGTAAGGCTGCCACATTGGCAGACCATCCATCGGCCCATAGTAATTGCGGTCAAAGTTTTCTTTCATCAGAGTGTCTTCCTCTAATGAATTTGGCGGAGCACGGCATCCTTCCGGATCACGATCTCCGTAGATCATTTCGACATCTAATCTTGGTATAAATCTCGGACTTTCTGTAGGAAAGCAAAAAGGCATAGGCACCTCTTCCTGAGACATATAGCCTTCCTTGTTAAGGTAGGACTTCCATTCTTCATCTGTGTCAGAGGGATCTTCCTCATTGATAGCATGAACTGTCTGAGACACTGGGTGAAGGAAACCTCTGCTGTGGAAGAAGTTTTGAAGGGGATGAAGACTTTCATCGTTGGCGGCTGTCTGAGTACAGGTCGCAGAAAAACCAAGACCCTTCTTTATTTTATTGTCAGTGGGAATGACAAGCCGTCCCCATCCTTTTGTATCGGTACTCTCGACCTCTTTGATAGCATCTTTGTATGAAGAAATTGAAGTTCCTTCTTCGGATTGATCGTTCTTGCTCACCGATAGTGCTTGGAACTGAGTTCCAATAACCTCCTCGGGTTCCACACAAGCAGATGATGATAAGTTACTCACGAGCAAGGCTTGTTCCCCACAAACCATGACAAGTTGATCGTTCTTGACGAACTTTAGCTTTTGGTGGAGGGTTGAAGTAACCGCTCCAGCCTGATGTATCCAAGGTCTTCCTAATAAACAAATGTATGTTGCCCGGATGTCCATGACCTGGAAAGTGATTTGGAAAGTGTGAGGACCAATAGTTATGGGAAGATCAACTTCGCCGATAACTGTTTTTCTGGATCCGTCGAATACTTTGATGACGACCTCGCTGACTCTCATCGGAGGGCCCTTAAATGATAATTGCGTCAAAGTGGACTTCAGCATAACATTCAGGGCTGACCCTGTGTCTACCAGTACGTTGGCTAAAGCATCACCCTGGCAGTTAACTGTAATGTTGAGCGCCATGTTATGACGACGACCCTCTTCAGGTAATTCCTCATCACTAAATCCCAAATTATTGCAGGAAGTGATGTTAGAGACAATGCTATCGAATTGTCTTATTGTTACATCCTGTTCCACAAAGGCTTGCTCCAAGACTTTCTGTAGAGCCTCCCTGTGGGCTTCTGAACTGAGTAACAGCGATAATACTGAGATCTTTGAAGGAGTCTGTAACAGTTGATCAACAATGTTATATTCACTCCTTTGGATGAGCTTTAGCATCTCATCTTTGTCTTTTGAAAAGTCGGGATTACCAGATTGACTGACTGGTGGATCAGGAATTTCCGCCTGAAGTTCCTTTTCTTTGTTGGATTCTCCAACCCCTCGGTTGAAGATTCGACCGCTCCGTGTTACATGACTGATGTCTGCAATATTCACGACGGAGGGTAATGGAATTTCCTTTCCATTCTCGATTATTGTTGCACCGTATTTGTAAGGGATCGCCTTAGCTGATTTATACGGTAGTGGCCCCAGTAGATAGATGACTATGGGAACCTTCTGATTTTTTTGACCATCATAAGTAATCTCGATCCGTTCCTAGTTAGGAACTCTAGATTCGTCAAGTAGAGGGACGATGGCAAAAACATCCCTGATCTGGTGATGACCAGAGATCGTGACAACATCCTCAACTTGCTCGGCAAGGTAGTTCGGCGACCAAATGATGGGTCCTGAACCTGGATATGGATGAATTTCTCCATGATCGATCTGACCCTGAAGAGCTGCTCTCACAAGGTAACACCCTTGGTTACTTTCCGAACAGACGCTACAATTGTCATAGTTGTGTGGTGGCACCTGGCCACGCCCACTTTGAATACAATGTAACCTCACTAGGTTACCTTCCATTGATCGGACATCCTGACTTTGACGACGAGTAGGATTCCTGTTATTGATACTAATCTGCTGAGTATCTTCGTTCATATAGATTGGCATCCACCAGTGATTTAACAAGTGCTGAAGTGCCTCCTGGACAAGGGTACAACCTCGATCGTTTTCGCAACCCGCTTTACAGCTTTGATAGTCATGTGATATTAAGAATCCGAGTCGGACCTGCTCAGCATGTAACTCTACCAGGTTGGTATTCATTACGCGGATATCGAAGATCTGAACCATGTTGATTTGATAGGAGTTCCTATCATGGTAGTCTTGGATCCATCCAAGATCCATCTGACGCTGGAGGGCCTCTTGTATGAAAGAGCATCCCAGTTTGTTTACCGAGCAAATCAGACAGGAACTGTAATCGTGCCGCGGCAGATTATGATACTGGCTTTGCCTTGAGTGCATCGCCACCAAGTTGACATTCATCACACGGATGTCGTGGTTTTGAATGACGTTGGAATTCGTGTAAACCATGTTAACTCCACGAACTCGGTGCTCTTGGATCCATCCAAGATCCATTTGTTCCTGTAGAGCTGCTTGCACTACCGAACATCCTTGGTTATCTTTAGAGCAGATATCACACTGGTGATAATTATGAGGTGGCACATGGCCATATCCACTCTGTCTACAATGCATCTTGACCAGATTGGTCCCCAATAAGAGTACATCGTGAATTTGATAGACATTGCTAGTCTCTTTCTCAATCAGATTGACTGCAGCTTTCTCATGTTGAGGCAGCGGGTTCGTTAGAACATTAGGATTCGTATCTTTGAAAGATAAGAGCCCGCTCCTAACAAGCTTTTGCACGTCGGATTTGAAATTGAGACAAGTCTCAATGTTATGCCCTAAACCTCCTTGATGAGAAGGGCATGTTTGATCCACCTTAAACCAAAAAGGCGGATTTTCCGGAACTGAAAGGGGAGACTTAGTCTGAATGTGCCCCTTAGCCAGCAGTAACGGAAACAGCTCTGTGTACAACATGGGTATAGGATCAAACCCTGGTGGTCGTGTTGTATGGTTGTTGTTATATGGAGGACGAGCCTGCTGAAGAGGATGTTGTGTCCTTTGTTGGCCAGGTTGGCTCTGCGCAACCTGAGGTTGATACATAGGAACGGGCGCGGGGCCGATAGCAGGAGTAACAGCTGCTACTGGCTGATAACGACGCCTTTGCTTTCCGAGAGAGATATTCCCAATATCTTGCTCTTTTTTCTTAGGGAGAGCACTACCGTATTTTTTAATACCGCTCGTCGATCCAGTGTCTTTTACCAAACGTCCTTCTCGGACGGCTTCCTCAAGACGTACACCCATGCTGACCATTTCGGTGAAATCACTGGGCGCACTGGCAACCATTCGGTCATAGTAAAATGAGCTTAAGGTCTTTAAGAAGATTTTTGTCATCTCTTTTTCCTCAAGAGGTGGACAAATTTGAGCGGCAATTTCACGCCACCTTTGAGCATACTCCTTAAAGGTTTCCTTTTCCTTTTGCGACATTGATCTGAGTTGATCTCTGTCGGGTGCCATGTCCAAATTGTATTTGTATTGTTGGACGAAGGCAGTACCAAGATCTCTGAATGTACTGATCATAGTACGGTTTAAACCTATGTACCATTTGAGTGCGGCACTGGTTAAACTATCCTGGAAGTAGTGAATCAGCAGGTCCTGATTCTCCGTTTGAGCTGACATCCGCCGAGCGTACATCACCAGATGGCTTTGAGGGCAAGAGTTACCCTTGTATTTTTCAAAGTCGGGCACTTGGAACTTGTGCGGGACTTTCACATTTGGGACCAAGCAGAGGTCTGCGGCGTCCTTTCCGAATAAATCCTGACCGCGAATGGCTTGCAGCTCTTTCTGCATTTCCAAGAACTGTTCCTGGAATTCCTCCATTCTGTCAAACATAGTTTCCTTCTTACCAGAAGGTGTTGGTGGAATCTGTCCTTCCGGGACAGTGTGCACCACAGGGGGTGGTACCGTGACTACGGGAGTAAGTCTTGGCGCCTCCCGAAGTTTGTAACCTTCAGGAGTCTTCAGTATGCCCCTAGCATCTTCGCTTTCCCGAAGTTTGTAACCTTCAGGCCCAGCGGCTTCTGTTACGATTCCCTGATCTTCAGTGATCAGCGGAACATATCCTTCCGGGATATAGTTAACAGGCATGCCCCAAGGACGATCTTTCGGCATCTGATACCTAGGATCATACTTTTCTATGATGGGCATTGAGGTGATCTCTGAGATCATAGTTCTTTGTAGCTGAGCTTCTGCCATGGCTTGCATGTCGTTACGAAGCTTTCTCATATCCTCTCTCAAAGTGTCGATCTCTTCTTTCAACTCTCTGTTTTCTTCCTCAAGATCATCCATCTTTTTCTGACGATTGGCCCGAGTATTATACGAATGAGACAGTTTGACTCTAGAATCGAGACACAAATGTGAGATTCGTAGGGAAGAAGAATACGCGATGTGAGAATGATGAATGCAATGATTATATTAATTGTTGTTTTTTGGTTTAATTAAAATAAACTTCGACAATTAGATTGCAAATATCAAACAGTGGGGAAACCCCTTTTTATTGAATTCCAAAGGATTACAGAAATGGAAATACAGTAGATTACAAAGTGCAGAAACAGAAACCTAAACTAATGGGTCCCGAGTCCTCTCTGAAGAGAAACCGGGTGCTGATTCTGGTATCTTCCTTTTCTTTGACCGGGGCGCTTGGGCCGTTGTCGGGTTGTCATTCGTTTGCCAAGTGAAAGGAGTGAGCAAATTCCTTTGGTCGTCTTGATTCTCTACAGCATGCTGCTCCAAAATTTCAATCAGAGCATCTTTCTCTTTTAGTAGTTGCTGTATTTGGATACACTCTCCGTCGAGGGTGCGGTACTTGTTCTTCCAAGATCTTCTTTCCTTTTGCACTTTGTTGAGAGTAACCTGAAGCCTTTCAGTTTCCGTCATGAAGTACATGACAATTTCCCTCGGCGGAAGAATTACGTAACGAGGATAAGGCATCTTTAGCTTGAGAGCTCTGGTTTGTACCCAATGGAGATAAGGCTCCACCAAGACACAGTCCGGTTTTCCCAGAGACTCTCGTCCTTTCTTATGAACCTGTTTCCAAGCATGCACTATTTCCATCTTTAGTGCTCTGTCGTTTTCTCCTTCTTTGAAGAAAAGACCTTCCAGATGAACACCCAGTGGGATGTGTCTCATCGGGTATCCAAATTGACGAAGAACTAATATTGGATGATAGTTGATTCCTCCTTTAGTTCCTATGAGGGGTACGCTGGGGAAGTTTCCACAACGGTCAATGATTCTGATTCCCTCATAAATCCTATTACACCAATCTATATCAGAGTTGGTGAGGGACATAATCTTCTGCGACCAACGTAAGACACTCTTGCAATCCCAAAAAGCGGCAGACTTGGGCAAGTGAGAGATAAACCACTTGTAAAGCAAAGGTACACAGCATGTGATCTCCCCTCCGTTGTACAAATTTCCTAAGTGTACAGAATGATACGCATCTGCGAGCAAAGTCGGCACAGGGTTTCCAATGAGAAAAACCTTAATAGCGTTGATATCGACGAAGTTATTGATGTTGGGAAACAAAAATAACCCGTAGGTGAGCAAGACAAAGATGCTTTCAAAAGCAGTCCCGTTCCCTATACTAGCAAAGTACAGAGCCTTTTTTGTCAAGAACTGGGCTGGCAAACCTTGGATGCCACCCTTAGTGGTTAGGTGAGTCCTGACCTCAGACTCGTCCGAATGAATTGCTCTTGCAATAGTCTGATTCTTTGGAATTTCTTCCAGTCCAGAAAATGGAGCTCGATCAGTGATATGTAAATCAGTCAGATGAGAATACTCCTCCAGCGTTGGTGCCAGTTGGTAATCCGGGAATGTGAAACAATGATAAACCGGATCGTAGAACTGAATGAGCGCGTCCATGATCCCATTAATCACATGGACTCTTAACAGTGGTAGCAAACCACCGTGCTTGGCTCTGAAAGCCTCTGGGTTAACGATCATCCTTGCTAACTTTCTCAAATCCCCTAGTTTTGGAACCTTGAAGGTATACTGGTGAGTTCTCCTTCTACCGAAATCCATTAGCGTAATCTTTTTCTCTGATATTTGCAATCACAGTCTTAGTTTAATTTGAAAAACAGAGAGACTAGAAGAGAAGGTTTTTTGAATGTTTTAATGTTTTATTAAATGAATGCATGAATTCAACACACAAAAACATAGAAAAAACATGGGGTCAGAGGGTCGTTGTCATGAAGTCAAGGCTCTACCCATCCCCAAAGGTTTATACTAGGGTGATTTTTGTACCTGTACTCATTATCATCAGCTCCTCCCAGGAAGGCAAAACAACAAGCGGATCGCCAGCGAGTTGTGTGCAATCTTAGAGTAAGTGTTATTCACCGAGAATAGATCACCAGCCTCAAATGAGGGTAGTATCGCGTAACAGCTATTTCCGATAGCTTCCGCACTACGAAAAAGGTTGGCTTTTCTTAAGTGTATACTCAATCTCACCACATGCGGCATCACACGCATTCCCAGTAGCAGAAAAATAAACACGTATAGCAATTAGGAAAAGCAGTATATATATATTTGTCCTAATCATCCTAGACTTATAAAGCTACGATTCTTACGTTCCTGACAGAAATGGGTTCCCCGGCGGAAGCCCCAATCTGTGGTTCCCTGCCTAAGAGATGGACCAGCATAGGTCAATCTTTCTCTTCGGTAGAGTTCCCATTTTTCGTAGGAAACAGGGATGATGCCCTAAGGCAGAAAAGGAGACTCCCCAGCAGAGTCGCCATTTGTGTAATTTTTCACACAAGAGAAGTAGAAAGAAAGGAACGGAGCCCCACGGTGGGCGCCACTTTTCTGTAGCGAGCGATTTTGGACGCGGTTCTTAAGCGCTGGTCGCTCTCTGCGGTTGAGCTTAAAACTACAGGTCGATTCATTTTTTATCCTATTGTGAGCTGAATAAGGAAGGGAAATAGATGTCTCCAATTAACCCTGCTTGCATACTGAGTTTAAACAGCGGTCTGTTAGGTTACGGATGCTATCAATGTGGGGGGGCCTTTGTACTGGTTATTCGTATTTCGCCAATACGGTTCTTTCTTTCTTTTTTCTAGGCAAAGGGTTTCTGGCGGGGAATAAGGATTAGGATGTTAGGACTGGTGCTTTTGAATTACTGCTTTTAATTGATGGAGATATGGGATTTGGGTTTTTTGTTGATTGCGCTCGCTAAGATCTTTTCTTTCGATCTTATGCCTACGTATTCCCGTTTACCGAAACAGGGAAATCAGAGCGTTCGTAGTTCCTCCTATTCTATGGGAGGAAATTGGTTTTTGGTGTCTTGTTCAAAGCCCAAGACGTGAAGCGAAAGGTGATTTGTATCTTGTTCAAAGCCCAAGATGTGAAGCTGAAAGGTCTATTTGTGTCTTGTTCAAAGCCCAAGACGTGAAGCTAAAAGACCTCGACTTTAGAGAGAATTTGTCATCTCTAAAGAGGGGAGAAGGAGAATTACTTTAACTGGGATACGCGGATCCGAGCAATGCCATAATTTCCGAAGAAAGGGTTTTAACCTGAAGGAGAAGACTTTAACTCAGTGTAGAGCAATGCCATCTTTCCTTAGGAATTTCTCATGCTAAAAGAGGGACAGTGGCATGGATATAGATGATCCAGAGGCTTGCCGCTTACATCGATTAGATGAAAGGAAAGGAGTTGTTGATGTTTGTGTACTGTGAACGAGGCACAGCTTTGATGCTAAAAGGTTGATTGGATCAACCAGTGGTTTTCTTATACAAAGCCTAAGAGGAGGCTAATTTCCGCTAGGAAAATCATTATACAAAGCCTAAGAGGAGGCTATTTTGTGTCTCGTACAAAGCCCGAGAGAGAGGCTAAAAGTTTTTGACCCAGTGGGGCATATCGTTATACAAAGCCTAAGAGGAGGCTAGCAAAGAGTTCGACTTTTGCTTAAGGGATTTATATCTCGTACGAGGCCCGAGATGGAGGCAAAAAAAAGGGTGATTGACTCAACGAGGGAATCTTTTGTGTCTCATACAAAGCCTGAGAGAGAGGCTAAAAGGTTTTTTTGACTCCACTGGGGAGAATTTTGGTATCTCGTACGAAGCCCGAGATGGAGGCTATTGTAACTGTTTCAGTTGAGTGACAGATCCAATATACTGATTTAAAAGAGAAAATCAGTTCTTATATGAGTAACACTGTACTCAGGGATTTAATTTGAGGATCAGGGATATTTCCTTTTCTTTGAGGAAACGGGAAATCCAAAGGGTATTGAGACTATCCGAGTCTGCGAGTTTCCTTCCTATTTAACGAAGGGTGCTTGAGAATGTCTTTGAGACTCAAGGAAGTTAGATTGTCCAAGTCTAGAGTTTTATCTTTTGTACTATGCTTTGAGAAACAGTAGTAGACTCTATGAAAGGACTGTTCTATGAGGATGACTAGGTTCTGTTCCTATACCTCTAGGAGGTCGTCGGGACAATTTGTACGAAGCCCAAGAGGAGGCTGAAAACTTTTAAGAAGCCGATGGGTCCTTGTACGAAGCCCAAGAGGAGGCTATCGTTCCTGGAGGAAGAGATCATTATACGAAGCCTAAGAGGAGGCTCTGAATACTTCTAAGAAGTCGTAGGGTCCTTGAATAATGCCCAAGAGGAAGCCGGGTTGCTTATAGGAAGCTTGTGGGTCCTTGTACGATGCCCAAGAGGAGGCCGATGCTTTTAAGAAGCCCGTGGGTCCCAAACCAAAGAAAAGTTCAGGAAAACTCTTTTAGAGTTAAAACCACAGGTAAACGTACGAGGTTTACTATCCAGTGACTTTAACTTTTAGAGAGAGTCCGAACCGTTCGGCGGTTTGAAGAAATTCAAGAGAAGTTTCACCGAGAATAATTCATCTCTGGGAGATAGAATTTCTTGACGATTCCTAAGGAGGACAGCCGAAGAGAAGACTGTATCTGGTGCTCCTATTGGGGATCTAGGCGTCTATTTCTACGAATAAATGAAACGGCGTCACTTAGTTCTAGACGTAGTAGCCGGGGAAACTCGAAATATCTATACTATTATTACACAGTAGATATGAGTTTATGAAAGGAGACTTACAGTGAGCAGCCCCACAATACAGTTTATAATATGAAAGCAGTAAATGAAAGCGATAACCACTTACTCGGTTGTAGTGCTTCCATGTTGTTTGGTTAGTTGTTCAACAAAGAAAGATAAAAACAACAGTATATTCAAAATCAAAGGAGAAAGTGCTTTGAAAAAGAAAGATTTGGGTCTTACAGCTCAAGGAGAGGCCCAGGGTTTTATCAGTGAGCGCACTGTTTGAATTTGTACAGAGGGACTTATACAAGTGACTGGGGCCCAAAAAGGTTTTCTGTACAAAGGGATGGGTCTTACACTCTCTCAAGAGGCCCAAAAAGGTTTAAAGAAAAAGAGTGGGGCTTATAACACGAGGGTAGGCCCAAATGGTTTTTAATTTTAAACGGGCGACGATCGCGCCGTTTACTTGTACAGAGGGACTTATACAATGAGTGAGGCCCAAAAAATTTTTTGTACAAGGGGGGATGGGTCTTACACTCTCTCAAGAGGCCCAAAATGGTTTAAAGAAAAATAAATGGGTCTTACTACTCGAGGGTAGGCCCAGATGATTTTTGAAAAGGCGACGATCGGGCCGTTTGTTTTTTGACGGTATCGGGACTTATACAATAAGTGAGGCCCAAAGATGATTTGGTCAAAAAAAGGGGGTTGGGTCTTACACTCTAATAGATGCCCAAAGTGTTTTGAAAATGATTTATGAGGGTTGAATTAATCCAAAACCCTAATTTGTTTTCAAAAATGTATTTAATTGAATAAAAATTCAATTAAAATGATCAAAAATTGTTTAACATGTGAAAAACAAATTGTGATCTTGGATTAGTGCTTCAAAAATTAAGTATTGACCTACAAAATAATTAGAAGGCATTAAAAGTTGCAAAATCAATGTAGAAAAAATATTTAAAATGCCAAAAACAATCAAAATATTAATTCTTTACAAAAATATCAATTATATGAAATAAATAATATTTTTGGGATTTTTTGTGAAAATAAAATATTTTAACATTTTTGTGAATTATTAAAAAAAGAATCAACTCAAAATCATTAAAACTCAGAGAGAAATTAATTTTTGAATCAATTAAACAAAATCACAAAATTCAAATATTCAAATATATGAAAATGGCGCCAAGAACAACACCAAGAACACGCGCGATTTTCAGTTTGCCCAGATTTGCATTTTCTATCCAATCTCCATGAATACGTAACCATATCATGCAATCCACATATCATTATGCTCGCCTCAACCTCACGATCATGTTTATGTACTTTAATTTCATTTAAATTAAACATACAACAAGAAATCACGAAGAAACCTCAAGAACCCTAATTTCTGCATGAAGGCTAGGATTTTTGATACACGATTCAAACAATGCAATTAATTGAGGGAAAACATTCCATGCATGATTATGAACATATATGGCCAAATTATTGTGCGAGGAAATATGCATAGATTGAGAGATGACCAAGTTTAGGCTTACCTCCAAGTCGTGACAGCAAGAGCAAATCAAATTCTGGGTTGGAGGTGTTACAGATGAGTTGTGATGATCTGGACAGCTTCCCTACACCATATGGAGTGTGTTTGAACACTTGGATTGAATTGAAATGGACTGGATCAGTTTATGGCATCTCAGCTGCAACTTCACTTCAAACTTGTGTGGATGGCAAGTGATTTTGAGATTTTGATGTTCCAGATGTTATGTGAGTGTTTGATCAGCTCATATGTGATGTATGTGAGGTGTGTGAGTGATTGGTTTGTGCAGAATTGCTCTCAAACTCAAAACCCGATAGCTACCTTGCTAAGAAATGCATTTTTGCCAAGAGAAAGAGATTTTGAGGAAAGCATCTGTTAGATGGCTTTGGTGTACTTAAACTGACCACAATTGAGCTCTATTTATAGTAGAGCAAGTTTGTTTTGCAAGGAATAGTGCATGGCAGCTGGTAAGTAGGTTTCCTCAATGTTGGCCAATGGAAATGAAAGTCTCCTCTAGCCATTGACTAGAGGTTAGGGCACAGAGCTTTGGTCCCCTTGGTCTTGGATAAGTCTTGACTGATTTCATATGAGAATGGCTCAGTCCATGCCACCTTGATGGTTTCATTGAATGCCTCATTCCAAATTTGAAGTCTTGTCCCTACTTTGGCAACTCTAGGTTCAACATGATATTCCTTGTTCCTTGGACCTTGGAGGCTTGGCTCAGTGATTGTCCCCTTTGGATTCAATCCTCTGAGGTGTCCAAGTGGATTGGAGCAATTGCAATTGGCTGATTTTGGCAAATCGAGCCAAAATGCAAATTCTGCCTTGCTTTGACAGATTTCAGCAAGGCAACTTGCCAATGTTGTATCTCAGGAAATCATGTCCTTGACCTAAATCAAACTTGATGGACATGTTCCATGGGTGTCATAGGGTGTATTCAATCATGTATTAGGATTTGGGAGCATGTCTTGGTCAAAAGTCAAAGTTACAGTTGACTTTTCCCTTAAAACCCTAATTGTGGTGCAGATGAAAATGAGACTTATTGCTCAAGCTTCTTGGATTAATCCATTGTTCCAAATGGATCAATATGGTGTATTAGAGACCCTCAAATCATCTCTTGAGGTCTTGGCTCATGGTTTGTCCCAAAAGTCAACTTAGGGGTGAATTAGGTCAAGAAACCCTAATTCCTGATTTTTGATGAATGCATCCCCTGAGGCAAAATTGACTTGATGCATGGGTTCATGAGGTTCCATGAAGCATATTAGGTTATGTTTTGGATCATTGCCTTGTGCCCAGATGAAAATTTCCATCTGGAGGCCCTGGTCGACCAAAACCCTAATTTGGTGACACTGTCGATCTTGAGACTTGATCCACCTAGAAGGGAGCAGCCTTGTGCTTAATCCTTGAAGTGGGAGTCCTTTTTGATCCATTGTGGATGTTTAAGAGATTAGACAAGTTGAAGATCATGTCATTTCTTGATTGATCCTTTGTCTAAGCACTCAGAGAGGGCTTGAAACCCTAATTTTGCTTGTAGTGGATGCTCACCCATCTTTGGGGAGACTGATGAAGCATGATGGTTCATCCATATTGTGATGATGATTTTCACAATGATGGGAAATCTAAGTGGTCAAAATTTGGGGTATTACACTCAGATAACCCAGTCGACCACACTACTTTCAACAACCGAAGTCGTATAGGCAATGTATCTGCAAAGGGAGTCTCCACTGAGTTTGATGGTCGACCGGGGACTCTTAGCTGGAATTCACTCCCAGTAAGATTACCCGTATTGCCATCAACTATCTTAGGTGTATACTCAATCTTTCCACATGCGGCATCACACGCATTCCCATTAGCAGAAAAATAAACACAGATATCAATTAGGAAAAGCAGTATATATATTTGTCTTAATCATCCTAGACCTCTAGTCTTATGATCCTATACAGACAATGACTCCCCAGCAGAGTCACCATTTCTGTGATACTTCGTGAACTCAGGGTTTTCTACCTAAGATTGTGAACTTAAGGTTTCTACCGAAGGTTGTAAGAAAGAGAAGAGGGCCCCACGGTGGGCGCCATTTTTTCTGTAGCGCGATTTTTGTGGTCTTAAAGCACTATCGCTCGGGTACTATAGTTCGATTCATTTTTTATCCTGTTGATCTGATTAAGGAAGGGAAATAGATGTCTCCAATTAACCCTGCTCGCAAACTGAGGTTAAATAGTCAAAACTGTTGGTTTACAGATGCTATTAAGACGTGGGCCACTCTTCGGTTATTTTGTTAAGAACACAGTGTCTGGACTATTTGTGAGGTTTTTGGTAATGCGTTTAACTTTGATGCTTTTGGGTCGATTTGGTGGAGATACTGGATTTTGGGTTTTTTATTAGTATGCTCGCTAAGATTTTTTCTATCTTATGCCTACGTATTCCCGTTTAACGAAACAGGGAAATCAGAGCGATTGTAGTTCCTCCTATTCTATGGGAGGAAAGATGTGTTTTGGTGTCTTGTTCAAAGCCCAAGACGTGAAGCTAAAGGTGATTTGTATCTTGTTCAAAGCCCAAGATGTGAAGCTAAAGGGTTTATGGATGAGAGAGAATTTTTCATCTCTAAAGGGGGATATTTGGTCTGTTTATCACAACTGTTGGGTGGCTGATTATAAAGGAGAATTACTTTAACTGGGATATGTGAATCCAACAATGTCATAATTTCCTTTATAGGGGATTTTTCACCTGAAGGAGAAGACTTTAACTCAGTGTAGAGCAATGCCATCTTTCCTTAGGAATTTCTCATGCTAAAAGAGGGACAGTGGCGTGGATGTAAATAATCTAGAGGCTTGCCGCTTACAGCAATTATATGGGGGGAAAAGGAGTTGTTGATGTTTGTATACTGTGAGCAAGGAATGACTTTGATGCTAAAAGGTTGATTGACTCAACCGGGGTTTTCCTTATACAAATCCTAAGAGGAGGCTATTGACCCAACAAGAGGGTGTTTTTTGTTTGTTGTCTCGTACGAAGCCCGAGATTGAGGCTAAAAAGAGATTGACTCAACAAGAGAGTCTTTTATACTCAACAAGAGAGTGTTCTGTATGTGCCTTGTACGAAGCCCAAGACAGAGTCTAAAAGTGTTTTTGACTCAACAAGAGAGTCTTTTATACTTAACAAGAGAGTGATTTCTATCTCGTACGAAGCCCGAGATGGAGGCTAAAAGTGTTTGACTCAACAAGAGAGTCTTTTATACTAAACAAAAGAGTGTTTTCTATCTCGTACGAAGCCCGAGATGGAGGCTAAAAGTGTTTGACTCAATAAGAGAGTCTTTTATACTCAACAAGAGAGTGTTTTCTATCTCATACGAAGCTCGATATGGAGGATAAATGGGAAGTGACCCAACAAGAGAGTTTGAAAAGGTTAGCTTCGTTGGGGAGAATCATTGTACAAAGCCCAAGAGGAGGCTATCTTACCGATGTGGATTCTGGAGATCCTGAAGCGGGTCCAAGTGTGGGGAACTCTCATGAGAGAGACCAGTTTTCTACCTATGTTTGAAGGGAACTTGAGAATGTCTTTGAGACTCAAGGGTCTTAGACTGTCCAAGTCTAGATTTTTATCTTTTGTATAATTCCCAGGAGGAGGCACGGGCATTAAGGGATGAGTATCAACCCCGCGATGATTGGAGTTTTTGACGTTGGAAAGACTGCTCTAGCAAAGGATGACTAAGTTCTATCTTATACCTTTAAGAGGTTGTCAGGGTCCTTATATTAAGCCCAAGATAAGGGATGAGAACTTCTAAGAAGCCAAAGGGTCCTTGTACAACGCCCAAGAGGAGGCGGGGATGCTTTTAGGAAGCCTGTGGGTCCCCAAACCAAGAGAATTTCAAGACATGCTATTAACCGAGAATAGATCAAGCCAGGAAAGTTCTTGAATTTGGAAGAAACTCAAGAGATGCTATTCACAAAGAATAGATCAACTCTGGGGAGTAGAGTTTCTTTGACAATTTCTAAGGGTGACAGTCTGAGAAAGGGTTCACCGAGAATGCTGCCTTTCACGTTTCCATATTGTTTAACCCCAAGATGAGGGAAGACTGTATCTGGTAATCCTATGGGGGATCTAGTTTTGACTGTATTTAAGAGTGACCAACAAGGCTTTACCTAGTGCTAGACGTAGTTGCCGGGGAAAACTCTAAAATAACTATACTAGTATTACACAATTGATATTTGACGAGTATATGAAAAGGATGTGAAAGAAGACTTACAGTGAGGCAGCCCCACAATACAGTTATATACATATGAAAGCGATAAATGAAAGCGGGTAAACACTTACTCGGTTGTAGAGCTTCCATGTTGTTTTGTTAGTTGTTCAACAAAGAAAGCTTTGATAACAATATTATATTCCAAATCAAAGGAGAAAGTGCTTTGAAAAGATTTTTGGGGCTTACAGCTCAAGGAGATGCCCAAGGTTTTATCAGTGATTGAACTGTTGTATTGAAATTGTACAGGGACTTATACAAGTGACTGAGACCCAAAAAGGTTTTATGTACAAAGGGATGGGTCTTACACTCTCTCAAGAGGCCCAAAGGTGTTTAAAGAAAAGGAATGGGGCTTATAACACGAGGGTAGGCCCATGATGATTTGATTTTTGAACTAGCGATCGCGCCAAGATTTTTCTTTTAACGCGGAGGGACTTAAACAATATCTGAGGCCCAAAAAGTTTTTGTTAAAAGGGAGTTGGGTCTTACACTCTATTAGAGGCCCAAAGAGGTTTATTTTTGTACAAGAGATGGGGCTTACAACTCAAGGAGATGCCCATGGGTTTTTTGTTAAAAAGGCAACGATCGCGCCGAACTTTTTGATGGTGTCGGGACTTTACAATACACTGAGGCCCAAATCATTTTGGTTTTCAAAAAGGGTTGGGTCATACACTCTACTAGAGGCCCAAAGTGTTTGAAAAAGATTTGTGAGGGTGAAAATCAAAGAAACCCTAATTTTGTTTTCCTTTAAAAGTAAATATTTAAAGAAAATCAATAAAATGATAAAAATACCAAATAAGTTTGAATAAACCACTTGTGATTTTTGTTTAAGGTTTTAAAAATGAGGTTTTAATCACAAGATGAATTAAAACTAATTTGGTTTTGATTTTTAAGATAAATATTCACTTTTAAATGTTTAAAAATAATTAAAAATGAATTTATTCACAAAAATACCAATTATATTAAATAAATAATATAAATTTGATTTTTTTGTGGAATAAAATATTTCAATATTTTTGTGATTTTTTGCAAAAAGAACCAATAAAAAATAATTAAAATTGAGGGAGTTATTAATTTTTCAAATCATTAAAAATAATATGAAAAATAAAAAATATATGAAAAAATATGAAAAAGTGGTAAAAAAAAAGAGGATCTGGGCGAGGGGGAATCGAACCCCTGACCTCTTGTGTACAGGGCGTGCGCCTTACCACTGGGGTGGTGATACATCCGTTGATTAAAACACAACCACAAATATATAAGGCTTACGTTGTTTTTGGCCTTGCCCAAAGCAAGGCAAGGCAAGATTTTGGTTAGAAACGTGAAGGACATAACTTTCTCATTTCTTCATGGATGGAGACCAAATTTATATGCATCTGGCCTAGAATTTCCTAAGGAATCCAAGGTGGTGGTGGTTTTCCCAGAAAACAAATCCTCCTCAAAACCCGATAGTGGTTTTGAAATAGGCCATGTTTTGCATTTTTTGTGCTACCTCTTAGTACAGGCATGAATTACATGATGAATTGGTTCAAACACAACACATATAACATGTATAAGAGATGCATGATCAGTGGACTTCAAAGCAAGGCATATTTCAGAGAGTTCAAGTTTGGATGCTTACCTCTCTTTGGAGTTTTTAGGCTATCTACCAAGTGCTTTGTTCCAGAAATGATTTGATGCTTTGGACACCCTCAAATTATCCCTTAGAAGCTTTTAGGATGATTGGAATCAGCTGGAAACCTCAGGAATGGAAATTAGCCCTTTCTTGCAAAAGGGGCAAAAGAGGCCAAAATAGCAACACCCTAAAATGGTGTTCCAGATGTTGGGAACCATTTGGGACAGTTCAAGGATGATATTTGGAGTGTGTTTGAGGTTTTATCTGGTTTGGAAAGTGACTGAATCAAGACATGGCATGAAAAATGCAAAAAGGCCTTATTTTGAGGTTTTGAGAGGGGGCTTTGAGATTTTGGTGTTACAAGTCACTTGTGAGAGTTTGGACAGCTTAGATATGACATATTGGATGTGTTTGGATCATGAGCTCTGATGGAAATGCTACCTAACTCAAAAACTCAGAGTTACCTTGCTAAAGAAGGTATTTTTGCCTAGAGAAAGTGATTTTGAGGAAAGCATTTGTTTGATGACTTTGGTGTACTCAAACTGATCACAAATGAGCTCTATTTATATTAGAGCAAGTTTTTTTTGGGAGCAATAGTGATTGCCAACTGCTGCAGAGGTTTGGCCAATGTTGATCAATGGGAATCCAAGTCTCCTCTAGCCATTGACTAGAGGTTAGAGCACAAAGCTATGGTTCCCTAGTTGTTGGATAAGGCTTGATTGAATTCAGTTGGAAATGGCTCAGTCCATGCCACCTTGGTGCATCCATTAAATGCTCCAAAACAAAATTGGAGTCTTGTCCCTCTTTTAGGCATTTCTAGGTTTGACATGCTACTTTTGGTTCCAAGGACTTGGGAGGCTGATGGATCAGTGTTTGTCCCTCCTATGTCCTCCCTTGAGGTGTTCAGATGGATAGATTTGCTTGCCCTTTGCAAAATTTGAGCAAATCGAGCAAAATCCCCAAATTTTCCTTGCTATGACAGTTTGCAGCAAGGCATATTGGCATGGTCATATCTCATGGCTTAAGTGGAATTTCATGCAGTTCTTGGCCATTTTGGAAAGCCCTCTTATGATACAACATGTGTGTGATCATAGTTGGTCTTGATACTTTTTGGATCCAAATGAAAAATCCCCCTACTTTTGGAGAAAAAAGCAAGACAGGTTCTGACTTAGTGAAAATTTCACTAAGTGTTGGAAAAAGTGGCATTTCATGTTTTCAGCCATTTTGATCATTCCATAACTCAAAATCCATGATGAATTGGAATGAGGTTTAGTTGAAGCTTTTGTAGAGGGCCATGAGAGCTACAAATCCAGCTTTGAATGGGGGGAAATGGCCTTGTGGTTTAGGAGTTATGATCCTCCAAATTTGGTACCCTAGCCACTTTGTTCCATAACTTAGAAAATTTCTAAGTTTTTTATGGTTACCCCTTTTACAAGTTATCCCACTTTTCTTGATTTTTCTAGATGAATGATGATTCCAATCACACATTAACATCATTTTAGGGTTAAAGAACCATAATTGTGAAAAATCTCAAAAAGTCAAAGTTGACTTTTGTGCACAGTTGACTTTTTGTCAGATGAATTCCAAACTGTGCGATCCTCTATGAAATCAAGTACTTGACCTAAATCAAACTTTATGGATTAATTTAATAGATGTTATAGGGTGTATTGAATCATGTCCGAGGGTTTGGGAGCATGCCTGGGTCAAAAGTCAAAGGTACAGTTGACTTTTCCCTCAAAACCCTAACTGTGGTTCTGATGAATTTGAAACTTGTTGATCAAGCTTCTTGGATCAATTCATTGTTGTAAATGGATCAATGTAGTGTGTTGGAGACCCTCAAATCATGTCTTGAGGTCTTGGCTCATGTTTTGTCCCAAAAGTCAACTTAGGGGTGAATTAGGTCAAGAAACCCTAATTCCTGGTTTTTTATGAATGCATCCCCTGAGGCTAAATTGACTTGATGATTGGGTCCATGTGGTTCCATGGAGTATTTTAGGTTATGCTTTGAAGCATTGGCTCATTCCTAGAGGAAAATTTCCAGCTGGAGGCCCTGGTCAACCAAAACCCTAATTTGGTGACACTGGCGATCTTGAGGCTTAATCCACTTAGAAAGGAGCAGCATTGTGCTTAATCCTTGATGTGGGAGTCCTCTTAATCCATTGTGAATGTTTGAAAGGTTTAGACAAGTTGAAGATCATGGCATTTCTTGATTGATATTTTGTCTAAGAGCTCTGAGAGGGCTTGAAACCCTAAGTTTGATTGTAGTGAATGCTCACCCATCTTTGGGGAGACTAATGAAGTACAATGGTCCATCCATATTGTGATGATGATTTGCCTAATCATGGGAAATCTTAGTGGTCAAAATTTGGGGTATGACAGGACCTAGAGTGTTTGATTTGGTATGCTCGCTAAGATTTCGCAATCTTATGCCTACGTATTCCCGTTTAAACGAAACAGGGAAATCAGAGCAATCATAGTTCCTCCTATTCTAAGGGAGGAAAAAGATGTTTTGGTGTCTTGTTCAAAGCCCAAGATTAAAGCTAAAATGGTTTATTTGTGCCTTGTTCAAAACCCAAGATTGAAGCTAAAATGGTTTATTTGTGTCTTGTTCAAAGCCCAAGATTGAAGCTAAAAGGTTTGACTGAGAGAGAATTTATCATCTCTAAAAGGGAGACATCTTGTCTATTTATCATGGTTGTTGGGTGACTATTTATAAAGGAGGATTACTTTAACTGGGATATGAGAATCCAGCAATGCCATAATTTCCTTTATAAGGGATATTGATTTTTTTGTGCCTTGATCAAAGCCCAAGGTTGAAGCTAAGAGGTTGATTGACTCCACTGGGGAAGTCCTTATACAAAGCCTAAGAGGAGGCTGGAAATGGATGACTCAACAAGAGAGTGTTTATATATGTCTTGTACAAAGCCCAAGATTGAGGGAAAAAAAAGAGGCTGACTCTTTGGGGATATCCTTATACAAAGCCTAAGAGGAGGCTGAAAGTTTGATTTTTCCGGGGAAAATGTTCTGTCTGTCTTGTACAAAGCCCAAGATTGAGGCTTAAAATGGTACTGACTCTGGAGAGAAAACTTTATCTCTCTTGTACAAAGCCCAAGATTTTGAGGCTAAAATGAGACTAACTCGACTGAGGATATTATTTCTCAAAGCCTAAAAGTAGGCTGAGAGGAATTGACTCCGTTGGGGAATATATTTGTCCCAAGTTTAAGAGTAGATTATGAAGATTTATGTCTTGTACAAAGCCCAAGATTGAGGCTAAAAGGGTTTGACTGAATAAGAGAGTGCTTTTATCTGTCCTGTACGAAGCCCAGGATTGTGGCTGAACAAGCTGGAGAAATCATTATACAAACCCTAAGAGGAGGCTAACTTCTGCTAGGGGGAATCCTTATATCAAGCC
Source organism: Lathyrus tuberosus (assembly GCA_022829125.1). NCBI lineage: Eukaryota > Viridiplantae > Streptophyta > Magnoliopsida > Fabales > Fabaceae > Lathyrus > Lathyrus tuberosus. Next base: position 3,124,501 of record JALAZF010000343.1, read on the forward strand.
TAAAAGGAGGCTGAAAGTTGGACTCAACAAGAGAGTGCTTTTATTTGTCTCGTATAAAGCCCGAGATTGAGGCTTGTTGACTCAACAAGAGAGTGATTGACTCAACAAGAGAGTCTGAAAAAGGTGATTGACTCAACAAGAGAGTCTGAAAAAGGTTTTGACTCAACAAGAGAGTCTGAAAAGGTTATTGACTCAACAAAAGAGTCTTAAAAGTTTTGACTCAACAAGAGAGTCTAAAAAGATTAGCTCAGCTGGGGAGAATCATTGTACAAAGCCCAAGAGGAGGCTAACTATATTGAGGAAAGATCATTATACAAAGCCTAAGAGGAGGCTAACTTTTGTCGGGGATTATTGAGATCCCGAGGCAGGTCCAAATAGGGAATCAATTCTTGTTGAGGGTTACGAAAGAGTTGGGGTATCTGATGCCTTGAGGTTCTGATTTGGGATAGTATTATACTGATGATAAACTGGCCCTGGCTTGGGGATTTTTAGGAGAGAGACTGGGTTTTAGAACCAATGGGTTTTAACTCTGTTGGAGATTGATCCAAAATGATCGGGGTTTCTCCAATGTTTGTAGGGAACTTGAGAATGTCCTTAGACTCAAGAGAAGATTTAGATTATCCGAGTCTACTGGTGTGGAAGAGTTTATCTTTGTATGATGCCCAAGAGGAGGCAGGTGTTTTAAGGGATGAGAATCAACCCTAAATTGGTATGAGGCTTTGACACTGGAAGGACTGCTCAAGCAAAGGATGACTAAGTTTGGTCTTATACCTTTAGGAGGTCTTTAGGGTCCTTGTATTAAGCCCAAGAGAAGGCATGAGAACTTCTAAGAAGCCGGCGGGTCCTTGTACAAAGCCCAAGAGGAGGCGGGGATGCTTTTAGGAAGCCTGCAGGTCCTAAACCAAAGAAAAGTTCAAGAAATGCTATTCACAGAGAATAGATCATTTAATGAATGTTCTGAGGTTTGAAGAAATTCAAGAGATGTTATTCACCGAGAATAGATCAACTCTGGGGAGTATAATTTCTTTGACAATTTCTAATAGTGACAGCCTGAGAAAAGGTTCACCGAGAATACTGCCTTTCTCTTTGTTCCATATTGTTTAAGCCCAAGAGAAGGCAATACTGTATCTGGAAATCCTATTGGGATCTAGTTTTAACTGTATTTAAGAATGACCAACTGGCTTTACCTAGTTCTAGACCTAGTTGTCGGGGAAAACTCTAAATAACTATACTAGTATATATACAATTGATATATGACAAGTATATAAAAGGATATAAAAGACGGACTTACAGAGGAGCAGTTTCCCACAATACAGTTATATATATATATATATATATATATATATATATATATATATATATATATTAAAGCATGTAAATGAAAGCTGATAAAACTTACAGGCGAGCAAGCTTCCATGCTGTATTATTAATTGTTCAAAGAAATTAAAGAAAGTTTTGATAACAACTGTAAATTTGAACCTAAATCAAAAGAGAAGTTGTTTTTGAAAAGAAATATGGGACTTACAACACGAGGGGAGGCCCAATGAAAGACAGTGATTGCACCGTCGTTTTGAGAATCACAGAGGGACTTATACAATGACTGAGGCCCAAAATTATTTTTTGTATTTTACAAAGGTTTAGGTCTTACACTCTATCAGAGACCCATAGATGTTTTTGTACAAGTGATGGGGCTTACAACTCAAGGAGAGGCCCAAGATGAAAATTTTGAACTGGCGATCGCGCCGAGATTTTTGAAACTACAGTGGGACTTATACAATACCTGAGGCCCAAAGTTATATTATCTACAAAGGGGTTTGGGTCTTACACTCTATTAGAGGCCCAAAGTGTTTGAAAAGGGTTTGTTAGGGTGAAAATCAACAAAACCCTAATTTCATCATTTTTTTAAGTAATTATTCAAAGAAAATTAGGGGTGTTCATTGGTTCGGGCAAATCCGAACCAAACCGGAATCCAAACCAAACCATGGTGTTTGGGTCGGGCATTAACTGAACCAAACCAATGAAACCCGATGTTAATTGGTTCGGGCAACAGATTTTCAAAACTCTACCCGCAAGCCCGTCTACCCGAACCAACCATATTAATTCATATAATTTATATAATTATAATGGAAACTAGTATAATATATTTAACTTTAAGAAGGAAGAAATATAAAACATATTTGTGGCATTCACAATCCATATGAAAATACGAAAAATACATAAAAAAAACTATATTATTATAGAAAATTTGTTGATATGTAAATTAGAAAATTTTAAAAATATGTTCACATATTTGTTTCTAATGTATCCGATCAATCCAACCCAAACCAACCTGTTATTTCTCGGTTTGGATTTTATAAAAAAATGTGAAAATCCAATCCAAACCAATCCATATATTTTTGATCGGTTTGGGTATCGGATTCACTCAAAACCGAACCAAACAGGCCCGCGAGCACCCCTAAAGAAAATCAAATAAAAATGATAAAAACACCAAATAAGTTTGAATAAACAACTTGTGATTTTTGGTTGAGGTTTGAAAAATGATGTTTTAATCACAAGATGAATTAAAACTCATTTGGTTTTCATTTCCAAGATGAAAATTCATTTTTGAAATGTTTAAAACAATAAAAAAAAATGATTTTTTTTGCAAAAATATCAACTATATTAAATAAATAATATAAATTTTATTTTTTTTGTGGAATAAAATATTTTAACATTTTTGTGATTTTTTGCAAAAAGAACCAATCGAAAATAATTAAAATTGAGAGAGAAATTAATTTTTCAAATCATTTAAGAAAATAATATGAAAATACAAAAAATGGAAAAAAAAAAGTGATAAAAAGGGTTTGGGGCGAGGGGGATTCGTACCCCAGACCTCCAAGCCAAACACATGAGCGCGCAACCACTAGGGTGGTGATACATCCGTGTTTCAAAACCACCCCATAAATACATAAGGGGTACCTTGTTTTAAGCCTGGGCAAGGCAAGGCAAGGCCAGCTTTTGGGCCATTTACGTGAAGCCTCTAAATTTCTCATTTCTCCATGGATGGGACAAAATTTATATGCATCTGGCCTAGAATTTCCCAAGGAATCCAATGGTGGTCATGGTTTTTTCAGATGTGGTCCCTATTTTAAAACCCGATAGTGGTTTTGAAACAGACCTACATTTGCATTTTCTATGCTACCTCATGGTACAGGAAAGAATTACATGATGAATTGGTTCAAACACAACATATACAACATGTATGAGATGTTTATGATCAGTGGACTTCAAAACAATGCATAATTTAGAAAGTTCAAGTGATGAGGCACTTACCTCTTGGAGCTTTTTGGGCTATCTGCCAAGTTCCTTGTGCCAGAAGTTATTTGATACTTTAGACACTCTCAATTGATCCCTTAGAAGCTTTTAGAATGGTTAGAACCAGCTAGAATCCTCAGGAACAAGTTTGAGCTCTTTCTTGCAAAAGGGGCAAAAGTGACCAATATGGCAACTCTCTCAAATGGTGTTCCAGATGAGGGGAACCATTTGGGATAGTTCAAGGATGATATTTGGAGTATGTTTGAGGTTTTATCTGTATTTGAAAGTGACTGAATCAAGACATGGCTTGAAAAATGTAAAAAAAAAGTCTAATTTTGAGGTTTTGGAAGTGGACTTTGTGATTTTGGTGTTACAGGTTACATGTGAGAGTTTGAACAACTTAGGTACAATATATTAGAGGTGTTTGGATCATAAGTTGTGATGCAATTGCTCTCTAACTCAAAAACTCAGAGGTACCTTGCAAAGAAGGCATTTTGGCCTAGAGAAAGGGATTTTGAGGAAAGCAAGTGTTGTAGTGCTTTGGTGTACTCAAACTGAGCACCAATGAGCTGTATTTATAGTAGAGCAAGTTTGTTTTGCAAGCAATGGTGAATGGCAACTGCAGCAGGCCTTTGGCCAATGTTATGCAAAAGGAATCTCAAGTCTCCTCTAGCCATTGACTTGAGATTAGAGCACAAGCTTTGTAGCTTTGGTTCAGAGATAAGCCTTGACTGAATTCAGTTGGAATAGGCTCAGTTTATGCCACCTTGGTGCATCCATTGAATGCTTGAAAACAAAATTGAAGTCTTGGCATCTTTTTTAGCCTTTTTAGGTTTGGCATGGCTATTGTAGATTCTTGGACTTATGAGGCTTGGAGATCAGATCATCCCCCTTGGATTTGATCCTCTGATGTGTCCAAATTGATGACAAGGCTTGGAGTTACCAGATTTGGACAAATCGAGCAAATGTGAAGAATTCTGCCTTGAAAAACCAGTTCACGATGTCATGTTTCAAGGGTTGTATCTCCTTGCCCAAATTGAATTTGGAGACGATCTGATACTTGTTGGAAAGCCCTTATGGCTTACTTTAACTTTGATGTTCACCCCTAGACCTGGTTTGACTTGGATCAAGGTGAAAAATGTCCCTACATTTTGGAAAAAAGTAAGGCAGATTCTGACCTAGTGAAAATTTCACTAAGTGTTGGAAAAATGTCATTTTCATGTTTTTAGCCATTTTGATCACTCCATAACTTAAAATCTATGAGGAATTGGAGTTTGATGTAGTTGAAGCTTTTGAAGTATGTAATGAGAGCTACAAATCCAGCTTTGGACCATCCAAAATGGTTGCTTGGATCTCAAGTTATGGTCCTTGGAAGTTGGTACCCTAGCCATTTTGTTCCATAACTTAGAAAAATTCTAAGTTTTTTATGGTTACCCCTTTTACAAGTTAACTCATTTTCTTTGGTTTTTCTTGATCAATGATAATTCAAATCACATATTAACATTGTTTTAGGGTTAAGGAACCTTGGTTGACCAGAAATCCAAAAGGCCAAACTTTGGATTTTTGTACAGTTGACTTTTTATCGGATGAAATTTGTAAAATCAAGTCCTAGACCTAAATCAAACCTAATGGATGGATTCCATAGGTGTTATAGGGTGTATTGAATCATGTCCCAAGTTTTGGGAGCATATCCTGGTCAAAAGTCAAAGGCACAGTTGACTTTTTTCCTCGAAACCCTAACTATGGTCCTGATGAAATTGAAACTTGTGAATCAAGCTTCCTGGGTCAATTCATTGTTGAAAATGGGTCAATATAGTATATTAGAGGCCCTCAAATCATGTCTTGAGGTATTGGCTCATGCTTTGTCCCAAAAGTCAACTTAGGGGTGAATTAGGTCAAAGAACCCAAATTCCTGATTTTTGGTAAATGCATCCCCTGGGGTTAAATTGACTTGATGATTGGGTACATGAGGTCCCTTATAGTATCTTGTGTTGTGCTTTGAAGCATTGGCTCATGCCCGGATGAAAATTTCCATTTGGAGGCCTCAGTCGACAAAAACCCTAATTTCGTGACACTGGCAATTTTGAGGTTTGATCCACTTGGAATGTTGCAACCTTGTGCTTGATTCTTGATGTGGGAGTCCTCTTGATCCCTTATAGGTGTTTGATAAGATAGACAAGTTGAAGATCATGTCATTTATTGATTGATCTTGTGTCTAAGTGCTCTGAGAGGGCCCAAAACCCTAATCTTTGATTGTAAAGAATGCCTAACAATCCCTGAGGAGATTGATGAGGCATGAGAGTACATCCATATTGTGATGATGATTTGCACAATGATGGGAAATCTTGGTGGTCAAAATTTGGGGTATGACAATGCTGAAATTAGGGTTTTTGAGGTTATCCTCTGATTTCTAACTCCATGCTTAATATAAATGCAATTAATCTATATGGTTGTGATCCTTGTTCAAAAACGAGTGAGATTGGTGTTTGAATCGTGCAAAACCATTGAGTAATCAGAGAGAAAAGTGAGAAAATGTAAATCTGGGCAAAACAGGGCACGCGGGCAAGAACAAGTGTTCTTGGCGCCCTTTTTCAAATTTTCAAACTTTTGAATTTTGATATTTTATTTAATTGATTTCAAAAATTAATTTCTCTCTCATTTTTTTATCGTTTTTTATTAGTTCTTTTTTTAAAAAGTCACAAAAATGTTAAATTATTTTATTTTACAAAAAAATCCAATTTATATTATTTATTTAATATAGTTAGAATTTTTGAAATTAATTTCATTTTATTTGTTTTTAAACATAAAAAAAATGAAATTCTCACTTTGATCTTTTCATTGCAAATAAATTTTAAATCTTGTATGTGATTAAACATGTTTTTTCAAACATTTATCCATGGTCACAATTTATTTTTTACACATGTTTGATAATTTTGATCATTCTAAATTATTTTTATTCAAATTAAAATACATTTTAAAATCAAATTAGGGTTTTTGATTATTTTCATCCTCACAAACATCTTTCAAAACACTTTTGGGCCTCTAATAGAGTGTAAGACCCATCCCTTGTTGTAGAATCTTTTTTTTAGGCCTCAGTCATTGTATAAGTCCCGATACGATTTTCAAAAATGACTGTGCGATCACTGTTATTTTTGGTCCTCTCCCTGAGGTGTAAGCCCCATTCTTCTTTATTTCAAATACTTTTGGGCCTCTAATAGAGTGTAAGACCTAACCCCTTGTCTAAACCAAAATTTTAGGCCTCATTCATTGTATAAGTCTCTATACGATTTTAAAAAATCTCGACACGATCGTCGTTTTCAAAACAATTTTCATCTGGGCCTCCCCTTGTGTTGTAAGTCCCATCTTTATTCTTTTAATAAACTCTTGGGCCTCTAATAGAGTGTAAGACTCAACCCCCCTTTTTGTACATAAATATTTTTGGGCCTCAGTCATTGTATAAGCCCCGGTACAACTTCAAAATAACGGTACGATTGTTGTTTTTCAAATGGGCCTCTCCTTGAGTATAAGCCCCAAATTTCCTTTTACAAACAACTTTTCTTTTGATTTAGATTCAAATTTATAGTTGTATCAAAACTTTCTTCAATTTCTTGAATAACTAACCATACAACTATGTTTATACTGCTGGAAGCTTGCTCACTTGTAAGTTCTACTGTTTTATTCAACATACTTGTTTATATATAAATTTCATCTGTATATACTTGTATATTTACTTGCTTAGAGTTTTCCCCAGCAATTAGGTCTAAGATTAGATCAAACCAGTGGTTACTCTTTCAACACAGTCAAAACTAGTTCCCCATAGGAAATTCCAGACACAATCTTGCCTCCTCTTAGGCTTATACAATATGGAACAGAGAAAGACATTATTCCCGGTGAAACTTTTCTCAAGACCGTCACAACTTAGAAATATCTGTACAAGAAGTTCATTTCCCCAGAGAAGATTATTCCCAGTGAAACCTCTCTAGAATTTCTTCAAACCCTATAACTGTTCACTAAAGAAAGGATTATTCCCGGTGAAACCTTTCTTGAACTTTTCTTATGTTTGGACCCACATGCTTCCTAAAAGCATCCCCAGCCTCCTCTTGGGCTTTGTACAAGGACCCTCAGGCTTCTTAGAAGTTCTCAGCCTCCTCTTGGGCTTAATACAAGTACCTAAAGACCTCCTACAGGTATAGGTCAGAACCTAGTCATCTTTTGCTAGTTCAAACCTCTAGTAAGTCAAAACATTAGACCATTTTAGGGTTGATTCTCATCCCTTAAAACATCAGTCTCCTCTTGGGCATCATACCAAGATTAACCTTTTCATACCAATATACTTGGGAAGTCTCATCTCCTCTTGGATCTCAAAGAAACCCTCAAGTTCTCTAAAAAACACAGGAAAAACCCTGATCATTTCATCAATTCACCAGCAAAGTTTAAACTTTTAACCCTGAGTTCCCCAACTAGGGTGAACTTACCATCAATACAACACCAACAGAATCAGAACCTCAAGGTATCTGATATCTCAACTATTCTATAATCCTCAGTAAGAGTTGATTCCCCAATTTGGACCTGTCTTTGGATCTCAATAATCCTCAGCAGAAGCTAGCCTCCTCTTTGGCTTCATATAAGAAATTCCCCAACCAGCCTCCTCTTAGGCTTTGTATAATGATTTTCCCTCAGCAGTGTTAGCCTCAATCTTGGGCTTTGTACAAGACATATAAATATTCTCCAGCTGAGTCAATTAATCTTTTAGCCTTAATCTTGGGCTTTGTACAAGACAGATAAAACCTCTCACCAGTAGAGTCAATCCCTTTTAGCCTCAATCTTGGGCTTTGTACAAGACAGACAAAATATCCCCCGGAAAAGTCAATTCCTTCTAGCCTCCTCTTAGGCTTTGTATAACGATCTCCCTAAGCAGAGTCAATCTCTTTTTAGCCTCAATCTTGTGCTTTGTATAAGACAGATATAAAACTCCCTAGAGGAGTCAACCTTTTACCTTCAACCTTGGGCTTTTATCAAGGCACATAAAAAACTAAAAATCCCCTCAGAGGAAATCAAAATTTCTCTCTGCAGGAAGATATTTCTCTGTACATCATACATCAAAACAGACATTCAAAAAACCATAATCCCAGATAACTATTGTAAGTGGCACACTTGTTGATTCAAAAATCCAAGTTGTGGTCCCTCTTTTATCCTAGTAAACTTCCTCTTTCATCTAACAGCTGTAAGTGGCACACTTGTTGATTCAAAAATCCAAGTTGTAGTCCCTCTTTTATCCTGGTAAACTTCCTCTTTCATCTAACAGCTGTAAGTGGCAAGCCTCTGGATTATTTACATCCAAGCCCATGTCCCTCTCTTAGCATGAAAGATTCCTAAGGGAAAATGGCATTGCTCAACACTGAGTTAAAGTTTCCTCCTTCAGGACATCTCCCTTGTAAAGGAAATTATGGCATTGCTGGATTGTCATATCCCAGTTAAAGTAATTCTCCTTTATAACCAAACACCCCAAACAACGTGTGATGAATAGGTGAGATATCTCCCTTTAGAGATGACAAATTCTCTCTCAGTCAAACCTTTAGCTTCAATCTTGGGCTTTGAACAAGACACAAATATCCATTTCGCTTCAATCTTGGGCTTTAAACAAGACACCAAACATCTTTTTCCTCCCATAGAATAGGAGGAACTACGATTGCTCTGATTTCCCTATTTTCTTTATGGGAATACGTAGGCATAAGATTGCGAAATCTTAACGAGCACACAAATCAAAAACTTTAGGTCCAGTACATTACCAAAAACATCGAAAAATCTGAAAACAACAAAAATACTCTTTCAAACATTCCCAAAGGCGAAACTTTCCCATTTATAAACAGATAAACACCAGTAAGTAGATAACAGTAGAACATGCTAAACAATCTATGGATAACCATATATACACTGGGTAATTGACAACTCCCCATTGTATAATCTGACCCTGGACCCCCAAATCTCTTAGCATTTGTTAAAGAAAACATTTGCGTGCAAGGTTAGTTTTAGATATCTTCCCTTTCCTTTCCAGCTTCATAGGATAAATAAGAAATCAGAAAGTAGCACCCAATTCCAACCATTGCGGTAAGGTGGTCGCGTCACCGACAAAAATCGCACGCTACAGAAAAATGGCGACTCTGCTAGGGAGATCTTTGGGATTAAAGTTCCTAAGAGGTCTAGGTTATTTAGCATTTTCTTTACTATATACTATATATATCTTTTACTGTTATTCCTACTTGATATCCGTGTTTAATTTTCTGTCAAATGGGAATGCGATTGATACTCATGTGGAAAGTTTGAGAGAATATTAAGATAAGGGTGGCATAGACAGGTAACACTTGTAGGGAGTGAATCCCGACCAAGCTAACTTGGTAACCCACCGAATCAGTCGAGGTACCCATACGGAATTATCGGTGTTAAACGACCGATTATAGTGAAAGCATTGTCTTTCTTAGTGTAGTACCCATGACCCTGAGGATTTAGTAGACATTAACCATATGACCATTTGGTAGTGCGGTGACTATCAGGAATAGTTGATACACGATACTACACTCAAATAAGATTCATCCTAGGATATTACAGCTCGCTCGAGTGAATCAGCTTGCTGTCGATATCCCAAGGGGGTCAATGACTTTGGGAACCTTAAAGCCCGTTCTACAGGTACAAAAATTCACCAAAATACTACAACCTTTGGGGATGGGTAGAGCCATGACTTCATGCTCGTGATGTTGAACCTTTGAACCCATGTTTTCAAATGTTTTTGTGTGCTACATTCATGCATTCATCTAAAAAACTCTTTTTAAACAAGAAAAAAAATATTTTTTCCAAAATAAACTAAAACAATAATTGCAAATATCGGAGAGAGAAGTTGTGTTATGGATTTCGATAGAAGAAAGACGCACAAGTACATCTTCAAGGCTCTGAAATTAGAAGACTTAAGGAAATTGGCAAGGATGATTACCAATCCCGAGGCTTTCAGAGCTAAGCACGGAGCATTGTTGTCTCTGTTAAGGGTCCATGTAGTTGAAGGAATCATGTCTACGTTAATTCAGTTCTACGATCCAGTTTATCATTGCTTCACTTTCCCGGATTACCAACTGGCACCAACGCTAGAAGAGTACTCCCACCTGATTGATTTACCTATCACTAATCAAGCTCCATTTTCTAGACTGGAAGAAATTCCAAAGGATCAGGCCATTGCAAGAGCAATCTCTTTGGACGAGTCAGAAGTTAGGACTCACATGACCATCAAGGGAGGAATCTAGGGTTTACCAACTAAATTCCTGATGGAGAAAGCTCTATACTTTGGCTAGTATAGGAAACATAACTGCTTTCGAAGATGTCTTTGTTCTGCTCACATATGGGTTATTTCTTTTTCCCAACATTGATAATTTCGCCGATACCAATGTTGTTAATATATTTTTGATAGGAAACCCCATACCAACTTTGCTCGCAGATGCTTATCATTCTGTACACTTAAGGAATTTGTACAGCGGAGGAATGATCACATGCTGTGTACCCTTACTCTACAAATAGTTCATTTCCCATTTACCCAAGTCCTCCGCTTTTTGGGATCACAAGACTACTCTACGTTGGTCACAAAGGATTATGTCCCTTACCAACTCTGATATAGATTGGTATAATAGGATTTATGAGGGGATAGAGATCATCGACCGATGTGGTAATTTCCTTAACATACCCCTCATTGGAACTAAAGGAGGAATCAACTATCATCCCATTTTAGCCCGTCGTCAACTCGGATACCCGATTAAGAATATCCCACATAATGTTCATCTGGAAAGTCTTTTCTTCAAGGAAGGGGAAAATGATAGGGCACTAAAGAAAAAAATAGTGCATGCCTGGAAACATATTCACAAGAAAGGAAGATAGTCTCTAGGAAAACCAAAATGTACCTCCATGGAGCCTTATCTCCACTGGGTGCAAACTAGAGCCCTCGAGCTGAGGATGCCTTACCCTCGCCAAAAAGTTTTTCCGTTAAAGGAATTTGTCCTTTATTTCATGTCCGATATCAACAAAGTTCAACGTGAGAGGAGTTCTTGGAAAAACAATTACCAAATCCTCAATTTGGAATGTACCAAGATTCAGGAACTGTTAAAAGAAAAGGATGCTCTGATTGAGATATTAGAGCAGCATGCTATCGAGGGTCGAGAAGATCGAAAGAATTTACTCGCTCCTTTCACTTGGGAAAGGATCGTCGACCCAACAACGGCTGAAGAGCCCCGGTCAAAGAAAAGAAAAATACCGGAATCAGCATCTGAGCTCTCTTCAGAGAGGACTCAGGATCCATGAGCTTAGACATCTTCCTTACAGTACTTTGTAAAATACTGTACTTTTCTTTGTAAAATACAGCAATCTTTCGAATTCGTATGATATTTGAAATATAATTGTTGAAGTTTCTTTTTTATTAAAACAAAAAAAAACTAAAAAAATATGCCATTACATATCATTCTCACATAACGCATTTTTTCTTATCTTTGAGTCTCACGTATGTGTCACGATTCTAAAGTCAAACTGTCTCACTCATACAATACTCGGGCCAATCGAAAAAATAAAATGGACGATCTCGAGGAAGAGAACAGAGAGCTGAATGAAGAAATCGACGCTCTAAAGGAAAGTTTGGAAAAATTTCACAGTGACATGCAATCCCTGGCAACAGCTCAGGAGCAGCGGCATCAAAAAACTGTGATCTCGGAGATCACATCCACGCCCATAATAGAGACATATGATCCTCGATACAACATGCCTAAAGGTCGCCCCTGGGGCATGCCTCTCAACTTTGTCCCTGAGGGATATATCCCACCAGTCACTGAAGACCCAGAAACCGCAGCGAGAACCACCAGACCTGAAGGTTACAAACTTCGGGAAAGTAAAGATGCAAGGGTTACGATAGCAACACCTGAAGGTTACAAACTTCAGGGCACTGAAGCTCCAAGAGTCACCGTTATAATGACAATACCACAGCCAGTGGTACACACTATCACAGAAGAAAAGATTCCTCAAACAATTTCTGGCAGAAACAAAGACGTATACGAAAGGATGAATGAGTTCCAGGAACAATTCTTGGAAATGCAGAAGGAACTGTATGCCATTCGCGGTCAAGACTTATTCGGAAAGGACGCCACCGACCTTTGTTTGGTCCCCAGTGTAAAGTTCCCGTACAAATTCAAGGTGCCTGACTTTGAAAAATACAAAGGCAACTCTTGCCCTCAAAGTCATTTGGTGATGTACGCTCGAAAAATGTCAACTCAGACAGAAAATCAACAGCTACTGATCCATTACTTCCAAGATAGTTTAACCGGTGCATTACTCAAATGGTACACAGGTTTAAACCGCGCCAAGATCAGTACTTTCAGAGATCTTGGGGCAGCCTTTGTTTAGCAGTATAAATACAATTTGGACATGGCACCAGATAGAGATCAGCTCAGAGCAATGTCGCAGAAGGACAAAGAAACTTTCAAAGAATATGCTCAGAGATGGCATGAAATTTCCGCCCAGATCTGTCTTCCTCTTGAGGAAAAAGAAATGACAAAGATCTTCCTGAAAACCTTGAGCTCATTCTATTACGACCGAATGGTTCCAAGTGTGCCCAGTGACTTCACTGAAATGGTGAACATGGGAGTACGCCTTGAAGAAGCAGTCCGAGAAGGACGACTGGTCAAAGATGCAGAGCCATCCAGTAGTACCAAAAGATATGGTAGTGCTTTCCAAAAGAAAAAAGAGCAAGATATCAGTAATATTTCTCTGGGAAAGCAAAGGCAAAGGTATCAACCAGTAGTGGCAATAACTCTCGCTATCAACCCCGCACCAGCTCTGACTTATCAACCACAGGTTGCTCAGAGCCAACTAAATCAACAACAGTATTATCAAAGGACGCAACAGCCTTTTCAGCAGGCTCGTCCACAGTAAAACAACAATAATCGTACAACACGACCATCAGGGTTTGACCCTATACCGTTGTTCTACGCAGAATTGTTTCCACTTCTACTGGCCAAAGGGCACGTCCAAACCAGGACTTCTCTTGCAATATCGAAAAATCCGCCTTTTTGGTTTAACGCAGATCAAACTTACCCTTACCATCAAGGAGGACCGGGGCACAACATTGAGAATTGTCTCAGCTACAAGTCAGATGTACAAAAGCTTGTCAGGAACGGGGTTTTATCCCTCAAAGATACTAATCCGAATGTTCAAATGAACCCTTTGCCACAACATGAGAATGCTGCACTGAATTTAATAGAGGAAGAACCTAACCGCAGTTATCAAATTCACGATGTACTCCTATTAGGAACCAATCTGGTGAGGATGCATTGCAGACAGAGCGGGTACGATCATGTGCCCTCTCACAATTATCACCAGTGTGATATCTGCTTAAAGAACAATCAAGGGTGTTCCGTAGTGCAAACAGCTTTACAAGAATAAATGGATCTGGGCTGGATTCAGGATCACAAGATCCGTGAAGTAAACATGGCCCACGCATATCCCAATATTGTTCAGAACCACGACATTCATGCAATGAACGTCAATTTAGTGGCGATGTATTCGAGACAAAGTCAATATTATAATTTACCATGACACGATTACAATTCTTGTCCAATCTGCTTAACAGACAATTAGGGATGCTCTTTTGTACAAGAGGCCCTCCAACGTCAGATGGACCTCGGATGGATCCAGGACTACCGTGAAGGAAATGACCATCAAATTAATATGGTTCAGATCTTTGATATACACCTGATAAATACCAGTCTAGTAGAATTACATGCTAAGCAAGTCAGGTTCAGTTTTCTGGCTTCACATGATTATCTAGACTGTGAACAATGCTGTGAAGGAAATCAAGGGTGTGCGCTTGTACGAAGAATGCTTCAACGTTTGTTGGACCACTGGTGGCTTCCAATTTACTTGGATGAAGCTACACAATGGATTAGCTTGACTGATGGAAATCCTGATAGACATCAGAGCTGTGATGTCCGCTCAATGGAAACAGATCTAGTAAAGATGAACTGCATACAAAGCGGGTGTGGCCGAGTGCCACCGCACAACTATGAGCGATGTAGGACATGTTCAAAAGATAACCAAGGATGTTATCTCGTGCGAGCGGCTCTCTAAGAACAGTTAAACTAAAAGGAGATTCGACCATGTTCAAGTTATGGGTCGATCAACATGATACAAGAGTATCTCCTTGGTCAAAACAAAAACTTTGCCATAATCTCCGATCACGGAATGACCGAGAAAGTTTATGCCATAATTCCTCTGCTCAACGAGTCGAACGTCTCTCTTGATAGAAGAAGAATCCTTAACCTCGAACCAATTGAGGCTGCCTATGATGGTCAGAAAATCAAAAAGCTCCTATGGTTATCTACCTGCCAAGACCAGTATCGTACAAGTCAGAAAAGGTTATCCCTTACAAGTATGGTGCAACGACCATAGAAAATGGAAAAGAAGCTCAATTACCCTCCGTTGTAAACATTGTCGACATCAGTCGAGTCACACTGAGCGGTTGGATCTTCAACAGAGGATTTGGAGAACCTGTCAAAGAAAAGGAACCTCAAACAGAAGTTCCTAACCCACCAGTCAGTCAATCTGATAATCCAGAACTTGTAAAGAACAACGATGAGATGCTGAAGCTCATCCAGAATAGTGAGTACAACATTGTGGACTAATTGTTGCAAACTCCGTCTCGAATCTCTGTACTCTCTCTTCTTCTTAGTTCAGAAGCTCACAGGGAAGCTCTACAAAAAGTCTTAGAGCAAGCCTTTGTTGAACAAGATGTGACGGTAAGACAGTTTTACAACATCATTTCCAACATCACTTCCTGCAACAACTTAGGATTCAGTGATGAAGAACTGCTGGAAGAAGGTAAAAATCATAATATAGTCCTCAACATTACAGTCAACTATCAGGATGATGCTTTAGCCAGCGTACTGGTAGACACAGGACCATCTTTGAATGTTATGCCAAAATCAACTCTGGTACGATTATCATTTCAAGAAGCTCCGATGAGAGGCAGTGAGATCATCATCAAAGCCTTTGACGGATCTAGAAAAATAGTTATCAGCGAAGTCGATCTTTCCATAACATCAGTCCTCACACTTTCCAAGTCACTTTCCAGGTCACAGACATCCGGGCAGCATACAGCTGTTTACTAGGAAGACCTTGGATACACGAAGCTGGGGCAGTCACTTCGACACTTCACCAGAAGCTGAAGTTCGTCAAGAATGACAAGTTAGTCACAGTATGCGGAGAGCAGGCCTTAATCGGGAGCAACTTATCATCATTCTCCTATATAGAACCCGAGGAGGTTGTTGGAACCCAGTTCCAAGCACTCTCGGTGAGCAATGAGAATCAATCAGAAAGAGGGGCGTCGATTTCCTCATACAAGGATGCTCTCGAAGTAATCCAGAGTAACGACATAAAAGGATGGGGACAACTTGTAATTCCTACTAATAACAAGACAAAGAAAGGTCTTGGTTTCTCTTCAGCCTGTACCCAGACTTCTAAAAAAGACGGAAGTTTTCGTCCCATTCAGGATTTCTTTCGCAGTGGAGTCTTCCTCCACCCAGTGTCTCAAGAAGTACACACCATTAATGAAAGTGAAAGCTCCTATGGTTTGACGAAATTTTGGTAAAACATGAATATGATAAAGATGAAGAAATCTGCTCAAGATTAAAGATGTCGACAAAGATGTCCTAACATCTTACAAATACAACAGGTTTAATTACTCAATAAATTTGTAAAAAGATTTGGTGCAAATTTGCAGAGTGGATAAAGGAGAAACAATTGAAATCCCAAGACAACAGAAGACTATATAAGGAGACTTAGACCTAGTGTTAACAGGATTGTACTTTTGTAACGCGTATAACTTTGTAACCTAGTTCACTTGTGTTGAATAAGGGCTTAGGGTTTGAGAGTCGTTGACTCTCTTAGGAGTTGTAAGTCTCCACTCTGTAATATGGGATGCAGAGTGGAAGGCATAGGTACACGGACACAACCAGAAGCCTGTAGGTAATGGTTGTTGTATTGTTCTTGGACGAAGCTTTGAAGTAAGTCCAAGATAACTTGAAGGTCAAGAAACCGCGACTGGTTCTATATTGGAAGAAGACAGAGATATCACAGGTTGTGATTAGGATGTGAGTGGGGTATCTCATATCAAGGTTGTAAACGTTTGATTTTAGCCTTGGTAAAGATGTTTATTGGATAGATGTTAGGTATAAAGTTGTAAACGGGGGAGTTTAACTTTGTAACAGTCTACAGATAGTGGAGTCTTCTTCCTGGATTGGTATCCCCCAGATGTAGGTGAATTTGCACCGAACTGGGTTAACAATTACTGTGTTCTTTATCATTCTGTAGATTTATGTTTTCTGTTAGGGTTCATGATAAACATGTTGGATCAGATGTCGTGACATCTGTGTGTGTGCAGTTCTGATATTCAAGGTATCAGTCTGCTATTGCGTCTCCAAGTTTAAATAATTATGTAGCACAATGTCTTGACATATGTTAGGACATCTGCTGTCTGCATAAGCCAGAATTTCAATTGGTATCAGAGTAGGCATCCTGTCTGGTTCTGGATGAGATCTTTGGGAGATACTTTCTGGCGTTTAAACAAGGAGGAGTTTTGAAGATCAGATTAATCAACTCAGACATACCTAAGGGTATTAATGGATGAGATAGATGTTCGGGATCGAAAGGAGCAACCCGGAGGTTGTTCATGTTGCTGAGGAGATTCTACAACAACTACAGGATAAGTGGCTAGTTCTCTTGTTGTTGTGTGTTATAAGATGTTTTGACATCTTATTAGGGCAAGCAGGATCTGTTCCTTGGTGGTTCCGTTGCATGTGTTTCTGATGGAAGAGCTCTAGAATTATGGGATTCTGGAGTTGTTACTGAAGACTGCCGGTCTCAATTGTCGACCTCTATATAATTGAAGATATCTGCATTCTTTTATTCCAAAGTCGGGAGCGATGGAGTGAAAGGAGTTGTGGTTAGATATCTGGTATGGTGACTTGGTACTTGGAAGCTTGGTTTCTTGGTGCAGTTGAAGTCAGTTGAAGAGGAGAGGAGTTGAGTTAAGTTTTATCAGGTTCTTGCTCTAGGAGGTTGATAAATGGTTGGTTGGCTAGGTTGTTAAAGATACTTGAGAATTCTCTCAAGTCCATTCATAAAGGCATCTATGTCGTGTAACTAGAGTCTTATAGTTATTCTTCTGACTAGAAGGTGTTTCTTTGAAACACAATCTGAAGAAACTGGAGGTGATTTATTTTCACCATCCAAAAACAGCAAGGAAGGATTCATCTCTCTTGACCCTAAGAGTGGATCTAATCAGATTGAAGAGTTGTTGAGGTAAATAAGATTTGTTCAGAGAAAGTCTTAGTTACTTGAGCCAAAGGTGGTAGCCTTGGTATCTCAACATTGTCCTTTGAAGAAGATAATTGCAAAAAGATTAAATACTTTATATGTGTTCATGACATGATCTGGTGGAGCTCAGCTACAGCAGTGAAGAAGGGTTATTGGACAAGGATTTAAGATCAATTGCTATTTGTGGAATCCACAAGTATTTAATTGATTATCCTTGAAAGTCAAGATTACTGATGTTCAACAAGATGTTGGAACATCTCATCATCAGAGTTTGTGCAGAATCATGGGAGGGGTACTGCATACACTTTAGCATTTGTTTTAGTCTTAGGTGGTGACCTAAGAAGTGGCTTCAGTCGGGTGTGACAGAAGCATGTGTTCTCTGGAGAGTTTCCTGGCAAGAGACTAGTCTGGACTTTGATGCTGTTGAAGATGAAGATGAAGACATCATAATCTTGATGGTTACAGCTTGGATTAGTTTATTTCTGATCTAGGTGATTTGGAGCATGTTTTTTTGCTCTGTTTGTGAAGGTTGAGGATAAGTGGCACTTATCTTTGGTTTTCTATTGACGGCTCTACTAAGGGAAGTGGTATTCTTTGGTATGGCTATAGGGTAGTCTTGGAATACTTACCTTCTGAAGATTCAGACGTGGCAGGTTTGAAGTCTTTGGAGTTTCAAAGCAGGATAGAGGTTGTCTACTCAAACTTGGTTGTTGAATCAAGTCTATGAGAGCATGGAACTCTTGTTCTGCGAAGGGAGGAGGTTCTTCTAAGTGGCAGAAGGAGGAACTGAATTCAAGAGTTGGATGTCATATCAAAATGTTCTGACATCTAACTTAACATCAGAAGTCTCAGCTGGTGATGTGGCACATCATCTTAAGATAAGGTGATCTACAGGAAGATGGAAGTTGTGGATGCTTCAAAAAGGTCTATCTCATGCAGTTTGCGGGAGCTGTGGATGGGAAGATGTTACATGACTAAGAGGCTTGGTGGATCCAAGATGTCTTGCTATGGGGCAAGTAGTTCATGTGACTTGAAGATCTGATTTCATCAGTGGATCAGTGTATCTTGTGGAAGTTCTGAAGATGAGTGAGGTCAATCAAAAAGTGGCATTTGATTGATTTCACAATGTGCGTTCAAGCAGGATGCTCGAAACTAATTGCTCTTTTGCAGAAGAGTAGTTAGTTGAAATTGTAAGGAAGTTCTGGGTTGAGGATGGAAGCATACCTTCTTTGGTGGATGAGAGTTTATTTCTCTCTAGGTTTCTAAAGTTTTCTTCGTTCAAGCTGGTGGCGCAGTGTTGTGTGAAGATCTTCAGTGTGGATTACTATGCTGATAGTAAGTCCAGTGGTGGAGCATCACAAGAACCACGGTGTGTGGTGTCTGTGATGTGTGGAAGATGTCTTAACTGATGTTAGAACATCTTTGGGTTAGTTATCCTTGGTGAAGGATTTCAGGTTCTGTGATGAACTGGTTACTTGCATCATATCTAAGAAGTATCTACATTGTCATATGGGAGAATGATGAAGTAGAATAACTGTCTTGGAAGTTGGATGTAAGTGTTTTGGAAGACTAAAGTGGATCACGGGTTGATTGCATGAAGGTCTGTTTCCTGATGCGTTCAGAAGTGGAGATTCACCATAAATCAGAAGTATTCCAGGTTATCATACGGGAGAATGATAAGGAATGATTGTCTTGGATTGCGGGGTGTTTATCTCTAATGCTGACCTGGTGGGGTCAGTGGAAAATCTTACAAAAGGGAAGTTACCCTAGGTGTAAGTCATGCTAGTAATGGATCAGTTTAGCAGCTGTGGAGTTCTGGAGCATGCATACGATAACTGACATCGTTATAACAAACTAAGGGGCCATGTGCGTCTCTTTGAGGAATGTGAAGCATTCTGATTTAATTGGTTTGTGCCTCAAGCAGCTAGAGGTCTATACATGAGAATTCAAGAGGAGTTCATGTGGTGTGTAGATGGTTGCAGGATGAGGGGGATCAATGGGACTTTGATCTCAAGCCAAGAGTTTGTTATGGTTGGTATACATTTCCTCACGGGTAACATGATGCTGATCATGTGTGAGTGATTATTGTTTCTTGTTAGAGGGAGCAATAAGAGAGTTGGTGATTGTGTTCAGCTGGTAAGTTGGACTGAGGGTGCACTCTTGAAGACATGAAGATGCGTCTTATGTTTTCCTTTCATTAGCTTGGTTTTCCTGTGGAGGAGCACTAGTTACCTTAGATAGGGGGAGAGGCCTCTTGATCTAAGATGATTTATTGTGAGGATGCAGTGGAGGTCCAGTTTGCATTTGTGCGCAAGCAAGCTGAGATGTCAAGGAGGATGTCTTGACATTGTTGTATTGTTGCAAGTTGTGGAAAAATTGGCAGTGCATGTGAAATGGTTCTTATTGGATGCTTAAGAATCATTGATTAGCCTGGGAGAATTTATTTTTCTCTGCAGACTAGGATCATATATTTGTGAAGAAGTCTCTGGAAGACCAAAACATAAAAGTTCCTATGAAGAATAGACAATGTCTGACACAATGTCAGGACATTTTTGTTAAACATGTTGCATGAAATGGGTTTGCTGTTCGGTGTTCTTAAAAGAAGAAACAGTCAAGAGTTTTGGCCGGTGAGCATTTAGTGGATTGATTTTCCTTGATTAATGGATCTTTGAATTGACCAGAGTTATTTTCTGCGGTTCGTTACTTCCTAAGGAAATCGCTTGGCTATAAATAAGACTGTATTGATTCCTCCTAGTCTCATCATTCCTGTTTAGTGTTAGATGGCATTTTTTAAATTTTGGGTAAGTTGTGTCTGGGTTTGGAGTTGTCTTGGTCATTTTTGCCAAGTTTTGGCTAAAAAGGAGGAGAAGAAGGAAGGAAGTCGTTTTCTTCTTTTTCTGTTGTTTTCTGGGTACATTCCTGCAGGTGTTCTGCAAGAATGCTGAATAAGATGCTCTGACATCTTAACTTGTTTCTTTTTGTGTCTTGTGATCTGAGTTGAAGAACAGGTTGTGACTTGTGATCTGAGTTACATATTTTATGAACTCCATGTCACGACTGTTTAAGCTCTTTCTGGAATTCAGGAAGAAGATATCAGAAGGGAAACTTTCAAGATGAAGAGCTCAAGGTCCTTTATCAATCTCGCTCATCCAGCACAGAAGGGAATGTTTTAGCCAAAATTTGTCAAAAGGGGGAGATTGAAAGCTCCTATGGTTTGACGAAATTTTGGTAAAACATGAATATGATAAAGATGAAGAAATCTGCTCAAGATTAAAGATGTCAACAAAGATGTCCTAACATCTTACAAATACAACAGGTTTAATTACTCAACAAATCTGTCAAAATATTTGGTGCAAATTTGCAGAGTGGATAAAGGAGAAACAATTGAAAGCCCAAGACAACAGAAGACTATATAAGGAGACTTAGACCTAGGGTTAACAGGACTGTACTTTTGTAACGCTTATAACTTTGTAATCTAGTTCACTTGTGTTGAATAAGGGTTTAGGGTTTGAGAGTCGTTGACTCTCTTAGGAGTTGTAAGTCTCCACTCTATAATATGGGATGCAGAGTGGAAGGCATAGGTACAGGGACACAACCAGAAGCCTGTAGGTAATGGTTGTTGTATTGTTCTTGGACGAAGCTTTGAATCAAGTCCCAGATAACTTGAAGGTCAAGAAACCGCGACTGGTTCTGTATTGGCAGAAGACAGAGATACCACAGGTTGTGATTAGGATGTGAGTGGGGTATCTCATATCAAGGTTGTAAACGTTTGAGTTTAGCCTTGGTAAAGATGTTCATTGGGTAGATCTTAGGTATAAAGTTGTAAACAGGGGAGTTTAACTTTGTAACAGTCTACAGATAGTGGAGTCTTCTTCCTGGATTGGTATCCCCCAGATGTAGGTGAGTTTGCATCGAACTGGGTTAACAATTATTGTGTTCTTTATTGTTCTGCAGATTTATGTTTTCTGTTAGGGTTCATGATAAACATGTTGGATCAGATGTCTTGACATCTGTGTGTGTGCAGTTCTGATATTCAAGGTATCAGTCTGCTGTTGCGCCTCCAAGTTTAAATGATTATGTAGCACAATGTCTTGACATATGTTAGGACATTTGCTGTCTGCATAGGCCAGAATTTCAGAAAGTGATTCCTCCGATACGGAAGAAGAACGAAAATCTTACCTTAACCATGACGGTTACATATCTCTGGAAGAAGCGTGCATGCCATTCTGTTTTCCCAAGCAGAACCCGAGGTATATACCGAGATCCGACGCTCAGATAATCTATGGAGATTATGATCCTGAAGGATGTCGTGCTCCACCTAACTCATTAGAAGATGACCTAATGAAAGACAACTTTGACCAAGATTATTATCATCCCCTGGATGACTTGCCTATTTGGAGGCCATGCCTAGAAGACTTAGAGAAAAAGAGTCAGCCTGATAATGCCTATCAACTGAGTAATATTGAGAAGAATACCTATGTCCCCACCGAGTCATGGAATCATTACTCAGGATATCCCAAAAATGTCTGACACCATGGTGACGAATCTGCAAAGATTGCAGGATGAGAGTTCATCATTAATGATTTCCCTGAGGTCAACGTCATTGAGGAAGATGACTCGTCCACTCCCACAGAAATATGGGACACCTTAGGACAACCGAGTGGCAAGTACGACTTCTTAGTCAACTACACTGCTCCTGAAAGTTCTCGTATCAAATACGAGGACATCCAGCCAACTGGATGGGGAGATCCGCTTAAGAATAAAAACACTAGGGAAGAGACAACAGAATAGTTCATTTACGACAACTCTGCATGGGAGGAAGACTCCAATGATCCTACTCCGCCAGAAATCAGCGTCATTTCTGAAGACAAACCAAGAAGGAAAGTACCAGACTTTGTGAGTCACCGAGGAGTTCGCCGCCGTTGGGTTGCTGTCAATGTCCCGAAAGTCGTCCATAAGTCTAAGTAATTGTCGTCTTTGTTTTAAACCTTTCACCTTGCCCGGGTGGAATGGATGTTTTATAGGGCTCGTTTTTCTGTAAATATCCCTCTTCGCTTCGCCTAAAAGCGATAGAGTTTTGTTTTATAAGGTTGTGTTTCAAGAATTGACAAATCATAAATAAATAATGTCATTCTGTCATTCCCGTATTTATTGTTGTTTTCACTTTTTCATTTTTCAGAAAATGGTAATCCTAAAATAACCCAAAAAAAACAACCATTTTTCAGAAAATACACTGCACACACATTTACATTCTCTCTGTGTTTGCTAAAAAAATGAATCATCACATCATGCAGATTGCTTGTTTTAAATCCCGTTGAAACACACGATCCAATGCCTTCTCCCAACTTTGAATTCCCGGTATTTGAGGCTGAAGAATAAGAGGACGAAGAAATTCTAGAAGAGATCTCCCGACTATTCATACAAGAGGAAAGGTCTATTGAGCCTCACAAAGAGCCGTTGGAAATGGTTAATTTAGGTTCAGGAGAAGAAAAGAAAGAAGTTAAGATTGGAGCACTGCTCAGTCCGTTTGTCAAAGAAAGGTTGATAAAACTTCTCAAAAAATTTCCAGATGTCTTTGCTTGGTCCTATCAGGACATGCCAGGGTTGGATACCAGCATTGTGGAACATCATTTACCGCTAAAAACAGATTGTCCTCTAGTAAAACAAAGACTGAGACAGACTCATCCTAATATGGCCATCAAAATTAAAGAGGAAGTGCAGAAATAGATCGACGCAGGTTTCCTTGCCACCTCAAAATATCCTCAATGGCTAGTTAACATAGTGCCAGTTCCGAAAAAGGATGGAAAAGTCAGAATGTGTGTAGACTATAGGGATTTGAACAAAGCAAGTCCAAAAGACGACTTCCCCTTACCGCACATTGACATGCTGGTTGATAGTACAACAAAATTCAAAGTCTTCTCCTTCATGGATGGGTTCTCAGGCTATAATCAAATCAAAATGGCGCCGAAAGATATGGAGAAAACTTAATTCATCACCCCATGGGGCACCTTTTGTTACAAGGTAATGTCGTTCGGTCTAAAGAACGTGGGGACAACCTATCAAAGGGCCATGACAACTCTGTTTCACGACATGATGCACAAAGAAATTGAAGTGTATGTCGATGACATGATTGCCAAATCTAAAATAGAAGAAGAGCATATGACACACCTATCAAAGTTATTCGAGCGTTTGAGAAAATACAGACTCCGCTTGAATCCCAATAAGTACACGTTATGTGTCTGCTCAGGAAAACTTTTAAGATTCATCGTCAACCAGAAAGGAATTGAGGTTGATCCCGACAAAGTCAAGGCCATTCAAGAAATGCCTTCTCCAAGGACTGAAAAATAGGTCAGAGGATTTCTGGGACGTCTGAATTACTTCTCCAGATTCATATCCCTTATGACCGCGACATGCACTCAAATCTTCAAACTACTCAGAAAGAATCAAAGTTGCGTATGGACAGAAGACTGCAAAAAAGCTTTCAACAGTATCAAAGAATATCTGTTGAATCTGTCTATTCTGTCACCTCCAGTGGAAGGAAGACCATTGATCATCTACCTAACAATCTTGGAAGACTTTATGGGCTATGTACTCGGTCAACAAGAGGAAACAAAAAGAAAAGAGTATGTCATCTACTACTTAAGAAATTCACAGACTGTGAAACTCGGTACACTATGCTCGAGAAAACTTGCTGCGCTCTGGTTTGGGCAGCCAAACGTCTTCACCAGTACATGATTTGTCACACTACTTGGTTAATCTCCGAAATGGACCCGATCAAGTACGTCTTTGAAAAGCCTGCTCTCATGGGAAGAATTGCCCGTTGGAGATGTTGTTATCAGAATACGGCATTGAGTACCATGCTTAGAAAGCCTTTAAAGGAAGTATTTTAGCTAATCATTTGGCTCATCAACCGATTGACAATCAGGAATAAGTTGGATTTGACTTCCCAGACGAAGATGTCATGTACTTGAAAATGAAAGATTGCGATTAACCGCTACCCAATGAAGGGCCAGAACCAGGTTCCTAATGGGGACTAATTTTTGGCGGAGCTGTCAACAATTATGGAAACAGAATTGGGGCAATCATCGTAACACCTCATGGTACCCACATTCCTTTCACCGCCCGACTGACATTCAAGTGTACAAACAACGAGGCCAAATACGAAGCTTGTATCATAGGTCTCGAAGAAGCTATCAACTTAAGGATTCAGAACTTAGATGTGTATGGAGACTCAGCCCTGGTTATCAATCAGATCAAAGGAGAATGGAATACGCACTAATCAGGACTGATTCCTTACAAAGATTACGCGAGAAGGTTGTTACCATTCTTCAACAGAATCGAGTTTCATCATATCCCTCGTGAAGAAAATCACAAGTCTGATGCACTAGCCTCTCTCTCCTTCATGATTAGTGTAGGTCAATTGAACAACGTACCTAAGATTAACATAATGCGCCTTGAAAGGCCTGCTTACATCTTCACAATTGAAGCAGTCATAGATGAAAAACCTTAGTATCACGATATCAAGTGCTTCCTTCAAAAACAAGGTTACCCGCCTAGGGCATCCCAGAAAGACAGGAAGACCCTCAGAAGAATGGCTGGCAGCTTTTTCCTGAGCGGTGATACACTTTACAGGAGAAACTTCGACATGGTTTTGCTCAGATGCATAGACAGCCAAGAAGCAAACATGTTGATGAAAGAGATTCACGAAGGATCATTTGGCACTCATGCCAACGGACACACAATGGCGAGAAAAATTCTGAGAGCAGGGTATTATTGGTTGACAATGGAATCCGATTGCTACAAGTACATGAGGAGATGTCATAAGTGTTTGATATACGCATACAAAATTCATGTACCGCCAACGCATCTCAAAGTTCTTTCTTCTCCATGGCCTTTTTCTATATGGGGAATCAACATGATTGGCATGATCGAACCCAAGGCTTCGAACAGACATCGGTTCATCCTGGTAGCCATTGACTACTTCACCAAGTGGGTCGAAGCAGCGTCATACACCAATGTAACCCAACAAGTGGTAGTCCGCTTTATCAAAAACAATCTCATCTGCCGTTATGGTGCTCCAAGCCCGATCATTATGGATAATGGATCCAACTTGAACAATAAGATGATGAAATATTTGTGTGCTGAGTTCAAGGTCGAACACCATAACTCGTCTCCCTACCGGCCTAAGATGAACGGTGCGGTGGAGGCGGCTAACAAGAACATCAAGAAGATTGTTCAAAAGATGGTTGTAACCTACAAAGACTGGCATGAGATGCTACCCTTTGCTCTTCACGGTTATAGCACATCTGTCCGCACTTCAACAGGGGCAACCCCTTTCTCTCTAGTATATGGCATAGAAGCAGTGCTTCCCATAGAAGTAGAGATACCATCAATCAGGGTATTGATGGAAGCTAAGCTAACAGAGGCTGAATGGTGTCAGAGTCGACACGATGAACTGAATCTGATCGAAGAAAAGCGAATAACGGCTATATGCCATGGTCAGTTGTATCAGCAAAGAATGAAGAAAGTGTTCGACAAAAAAGTCCGACCCCGTGTCTTCAGAAAAGGAGACCTTGTGCTCAAGAAAATACAATTATTTCTCACTAATTTCAGGGGAAAATGGACTCTGAATTATGACGGCCCCTATGTGGTCAAGAAAGCCTTTTTAGGAGGTGCCTTGAGACTCGCAACCATGGATGGAAAGGAGTTTACCTACCCCACGAATGTTGATGTAGTCAAGAAATACCTCGCCTAAAAGTAAAATAAAATAAAATAAAAAAGTCTCGGTGGATTGGAAACCTGAAAGGGCGGTCCAGGAAAAAATTAGTGACATAAGCGAAAAATCATCCCGATGGATTGGAAACCTCAAAAGACAATCCAGGCAAAAGTTAGGGATTCATTGCAAGTAACTACGTCCGACAAGGTTAAATCCCCAATGGTAACACTATTCGTCGAAAAACTTCAAGTCAAGGTCATCTTCGATAGAAGCTCAGGATGTCCAGAATTCAAAGTTGGTAGAAGGATAACGGTCGTTATGTTTCAATGTAGCCCATTTTCCCGTAAAATACCATTTTCTAAACTTTGTAAATACTCTATGGGATCATGCACTTGGCTGATTTCCATTATAACAATAAAATTTTAGCCCTAGTGCTTTTGTTTGCGATTTTCATTTATTTTGCTTTACAGAATGACATTTTTTAAACATGATCAACGATTCTTGAAACAAAACAAAAATGAATTTAGTTGTCAAATTTTATTCTGCTTTTAAAATAAAGATGGCAATTCTTTTTAACTACTAAACGCAAAAAGGAACATCGATGGCTTCTCCGGAAGTGATTAAACCTCGAAAGGCAAAATCAAAGTACTCCTTCTAAACTAGTACGCCTGATTGAAGGATCAACTATTTCAGATGTAATATCCCATCTGATATCCCCGGCAGAGTTCTTACCTCTTAAGACCAATTGACGGTTCTTTCACCCCCGATAGGGTCTACCTATCCTAAGCAAGGCAGGATTTCTATCTTGAACCAATGATACTTTTTATCCCCCGCAGTGGCCGAGTATCCCTTCGTGTTCATTCACTAGTCTATATGTCACGTCTGTTTTGTCAGCATAAACATACATACATCATGCATAATTGATTCATATTTATATTCATATTGCATTACTATCACTCTGGTCATTTTCATCCCCAAGTGATAAAGTCCTCTCGCCGGTAAGGTTGTCAGTTATTTCCTCGTCCGGAAATGTATCGTCTGAGCAATTCCTCCCTAGTTTATTTCTGGATTGGAGCCTGTCCTCGACCACTTTGATAACTTGGACCTCTGAAAGGCAAGAATACATTTAATATACACTTTGGAACATCACTCTTCACCATCGAATATGATATTTTCGCTTTCCCGGATTAAAGAAAATCCCCTTAGAAAGCCTCTCCACTAAAAGACTCTTGGCAATACGGCGGTTTCTCCCCGAAAAAATTGTTATAAAATAAAGTCATCAGCATACCAAAATTAGATTACATCACATGGTGTTTCTCCGAAAAAGTCTCGAAGAAAAGTATGATGTAATATCACCAAGCAACAAGCAATCTCTCAAAAGACTTTCTTTTCCCCAGTAGGGTCGACAAATGGTGTCTCTAATAGAGAAGTTTGCACACCTCTATGGCTCAGACAAATGGGTTTCCCCAACAAGTTTGACATCAAATCTTTTTCCACCAAATGGCATCTTCCCAGTAAAACTCGGCGAGAAATTTGATGAAGAGCGCTACACATAGCATTCCTTGTCAGGAAAGAAATCCGACAAGAAGAAACTGAGACCAGTTATGTGGCTGAAGACCAGGATCGAGGGGACATTTTATTTCAAAAGAAACTGAGACCAGTTCCGTGGCTGAAGACCAAGATTGAGGGGAAGTTTTATTTCAAAAGAAACTAAGACCAGTTCCGTGGCTGAAGACCAAGATCGATGGGAAGTTTTATTTCAAAAGAAACCAAGACCAGTTCCATGGCTGAAGACCAGGATCGAGGGGAAGTTTGACCCTTTTTCTAAGAAACATTGTTTAGCGAAAGAAGATGGATGAGCAAACCGCTATTCATAACCATAGTCAAAATTTCGGGTATTCCGATATTTAATCCTCTTGCACCCTGAATGTCTGAATATCTTCGCCATTCACACCTTTGGGTCCAAGAAATTTAAATAGGGGCATCTGTCATACCCCAAATTTTTACCACAATATTTCCCATCGTTGTGAGAATCATCATCATAATATGGATGTGCCATCATACCTCATCAATCTCCTCAAGGATTGTTGAGCCTTCACTACAATCAAGAATTAGGGTTTCAAGCCCTCTCAGAGCATTTAGACAAAGGATCAAACAATAGTTGACATGATTTTCAACTTGTCTAGCCTCTCAAACATCCATGAAGGATCAAGAGGATACCCCAAATTTTACCCTTAGATCCTCTGATCATTGTCATATCATCTTAGGACATCTGTTTTGTGCATTTGCAGTCATATAGTCCATTAATCATAGTCATGCATTTTTGTCGCTTAATTGTTGTCACCTATCGTCATCTGGATTTTAATTTTTTGTCTGTTCTTATCTTAGATTTTGTTTTGATTTTTGTCATCTATTCTTTTAATTCAATTATTTTTCATGCGTAATCTTCAAGTTTAATTTATTTTAGAATTTAGAACTTTTTGTTTTTAATTTAGAATTATTTATTCATTATTTTAGATCACTTGCGTAGTAAATTTATTTCTTCTGTTGTTTATTTATTATCATTATTATTATTTATTAGTTATTATTGCTATTTTTATTTATTGTATTATTATTGTTATTATTACTTTTACTATTATCTTTTATTATTATTTTCATTATTATTAATTATTATTATCAACAAAGTCTTATCCCACCATACTGCTCCACTTTCTTACATTGCCTTGCTAACAAGCCTGCATTACACATTAAAACCAAGTTGTACAAAAGACAACTCCTCAAACCGTACAAAATCTCTGCTACTTTGCTACTTTCCAACAAGCCACACACTACACTCCAATTTTCTGCAAAACTAAGCCATCCGTACTTCCTACTACTTGCAAGAGTCTACACAACAATTCCCAGCCACCCAAGCGTGTCACAACGTACACTCTAAACACACGTTGTACCACAGCCGAAACCACTGTATCAATCTCTGCTGCGAAACCTCAAGTCCAACACGCCACAAAACTCCAAGAGTTATGATGCCTTTTCCTGCAGCACTCTGTAAACCACAGCTCTCTGCATCAAACCTGCTTTCCTGCATTAACAACACACTGCAAAGTAATACACTGCAGACAAGAATGAAAAAAGAGGGAAGAAGTTTTTGAAAATAAACTTAAAAGAGAAGTAAGAACAGTAGTAGAGGGGGAGACATGAAAAACCTTACACATTGAGGCTGGGGGTATTCCAATTTTCTCAAAAAAAAATACACATGACCCTTTTTGTTCAACTTAAATCCACCTTCACACGACAACCCTCTTCAAAAAACTCTCTCCCCTCCATGAAACCTTCTTCTCCTCCAATCTTCATCGAATACACAAACACCCTTTCGACAAAAAAAAAAACATAAACTGTGTTCATCTTTCTTCAACGACCTTAAACCTCATCAAACGCAACAACTCAACCTCCTTCGCCATTTTATGACACTTCCAACACTTCACTTTACAACACCACCAAACCTCCCTGCTATGAACACACGTTTTCCAACCTTCAACCCTTCTCCATATAACAATAAATATGCAACACCTTCAAGCCCCGTTCAGCACCGATACAAAAACCCAATCTCCAAATTGACCAAATCCCTAAACAACAACAACTTCAAAATTCCTCTTCAACCTCCTCCATCATTAACCATAACCTAAACCCACAACAACCTCACAATTTACAACCCCAAATCGGTTTCAGATCCATAAACAGAGATGAGCGAGATGAGTTGAAAGTGAAGATGAAAACAAATCGTACCACAAACCTTGAATCGAAAATGAAAACACGAACGAATAAGAATAGAGACGAGACAAATCAAATATGATTTATATTCAAAACTGAGACCGAGCCGTGAGAACGATCGTTGAGAGGTTGGGGACAAATTCACCGTGTTTTTCCTGATTTGCTCTTGGTGTTAACCGCTTGACCTTTTTGGGATTTCTTTTACTTTTTGTCACCTTGTTTTGTCGATTTATTTTAAAAATAACTGGGGAGTTCCGTTTGGTCTTGTTGATGAGGTTTTATTTGTTTTCAATGGCCATTAAATGTCGTTGAAAAAGAATAAGCTGATGATGATGTACGCGTGTTGCAATGTTGCTGCTAATTGTTTTTTTTTTTTTCATTTTTTTAAAGATTGGAAATCTGGTTTGGACCTTTTCATGGCCCGTGTAGGATCTGCTTAATTCCTTTTTTTTATTTTAAATTCTTTTTTGGCTTTTGAGGATAAGTGGGCTCGTGAACCCATGTTGCTAGTACATACACATTACCTGGCAGTGCACCCCTCCTCTCATATCAATTATTATTATTAATATTTTCTTTTGTTTTTCTTTCCCCAATTCTATTTTGTCACTTTCTTCTCATATTTTTACTTCATGTTAATTTAGATTTCCTCTTCAATTTTTGGTCCAATGATATAACAAAAATCATGGTTTGTTGATTTATTCAAATCAATAATAATCTTGACTAATATGAGGCCATTTTCTATTTTTGTTGGTCAATGAAAGTCTAATATTAGATTATCTATTTCTCGATTAAATCTTGATTAAGATGAGACCAACTTTATTTTCATTTCGATTCTATTTTCTTTATTTGGGCTAATGATATAACAAAAATCATGGTTTGTTGAGTTATTCAAATCAATAAAATCTTGATTAATATGAGGCCATTTTCCTATTTTTGTGGGTCAATGAAAGTCAAATATCATAGGTTATCGACTTCTCGATTAAATCTTGATTGAGACGAGACCAAGTTTATTTTCATTTCGATTCCATTTTCTTTATTTTGGCCAATGATATAACAAAAATCATGGTTTGTTGAGTTATTCAAATCAATAAAAATCTTGATTAATATGAGGCCATTTTTCTATTTTTGGTCGATGAAAGTCAAATATCATATATTATAGATTTCTCGATTAAATCTTGATTAAGACTAGGCCATTTTCAATTCTATTTCATCTCAATTGTTAATCTCTGAATTTCTTGGACTACTAACTTTTCATTTCTCTCCTTGATGAGGCTTGTAAATACTTCCTGATGAAGTCTTGTGGATGACCCTCCTTGTTCCTGTTGTGATTTTGGTTGCCTGCTTCATTTGACAATTCCTCAATACCATTCCAAAGGAAAGATTCATTATGGACTCATAAGTCATCTTCATACTAGTTAGACCTTTCTATTTTCACTTCCCTTGACCTCTTTAGGATCATCACTTTTGGCCTCATTAGAGCCATCATCTTCCTTTGGCATCATTAGAGCCATCATCTTCCTTTGGCCTCATTAGAGCCATCATCACCTTTGGCCTCATTAGAGCCATCATCTTCCCTTGGTCTCATTAGAGCCATTTTTCTCACAACTTAGAATTAGGTTAGAGTTTTTAAACTCTATGTGGGTATCATTACGATGTGTACTCACTCCCCCCCTTTTGACTTTGTTTAAAGTCAACTCCTAGTTAGTTTTTCAACTTAGATTTAGAGAGTTCTTTAACTCTATGTGAGTACATGATCATGAATACTCATTCCACTTGGAACTTTGACCATAGTCAATGGTTCCTCAGTCCTAGTGAGACGAACTACGGAGGCTCTGATTCCTCAGTCCTAGTCAGGATACGTAGGCACAAGATGCAATATCTTGTCGAGCCAATTTTGCCTTACAACTTAGTCTTAGAGAGTTTTTTAACTCTGTGTGAGTGCCATGATCATGAATACTCATTTCCCCTTGGAACTTTGACCATAGTCAAGAGTTCATCACCCTTAGTTAGGCGAACTACGAATGCTCTGATTCCATCCTAGTCAGGATACATAAGCACGAGATGCGACGTCTTGGCGAGCACACTTAGTGTATATACCCCTAGGTCTTTACCTTAGCACTTATCCTTAGCAAGCAAACATAACATCACACAAATACTAACAAGAGGTTCTTGTAGAGTACTACAGATATCTAGGATGCTAACGCATTCCCTAGGTATAACCAACCCCCGAACCTTAGATCTCTTAGCTGTGTCTTTACATAGCACAATCACGGTTTTCTTCGATCTTTACCCTTTCCTTTGGATAAATCAAAGCTCGGTGGTGAATTTCAAAGATTTGCGATTCAAGTAAATTAATAGCTTGATATCTGATTCTCACCACAACAGAAATGGCGACTTCACTAGGGAATTCCCCTAAGAGGGTTAAGCCCACCTTGTTTTTGTTTGTGTTATATGTTTTGCTTGCTTATACATATATCTGTATATATGTTTGGGTTCTTCTGTTTGGCAGGGTTGCTACTCTTGAGTGGTGAGATAAGTTCTAACCCGGACTTAAGCATACACATATGATAGGATTGTGGTGTAATCAATTATCGGCTGTTGGGAGTAGTCCTAACAAGTTTGGCATATGATGACCACACTCAGTGGAGGCCCCTTTGGGATTATTGATGTCTGATGTGAGTAGTCGCATTGATGTCACTCTTTCCGACCTGGGAGTCCATGATATTGAGGACCGTAGTTACCTTTACCCCCACTTGGCCTTTTTAAGACGTACTGCGATGGCTATGAGGGAGTAGTCCCAAATGGTTGATACACGATACTACACTCAGCCGAGTTTATCTTGAGAATATTATTAACCCACATGAGTAGTCGTGTAGGCCAATAATATCCGAAATATTTATCAATGACTCTGGGAACTTTTTAGAACCCTTTTCTACATGCGATAAACCCATAGTACACACCTTTTGGGATGGGTAGACCATGGCTCCATGCTCGTGATCTTCAAACCTAGGCCCTCGCTTGTTTGCTTGTCAGCATGTTTGTGAATATCTGTATAAGTGTGTTTGTGTATACATTCATCCATTCATGACAACCTTTCGGTTTCAAGGAATTCAAGTGTTTTTTCCCTTGCAAAAAAATCAATAGAGATCATTCGATTTTGAAACGAAACTCTTCAGTTTTTCCAAAAAAAAAAATTTGCAACTCGCCTACGAGTTCCCTGAAACAATTTTTTTTTGGCATTGCATGTGCATTGTCATCACATTTGCATTGCATCTAGTTTCTCAGCCCTGAGTCTCATCTTCTTCTTCCCATATTTCTAGAGGGATACCTAGCACGCATTTTGGACAAATGACAACGATGAACAAGATTTTGAAAAATCAGGAAACCCTGAAGGAGGAGATCAGAGTCCTCCAAGGTCAGCGGAATTGGGTCTTGGAGACTATGCAGAACTTGATGAAGAAAGAGGGGCACGCTCACCCTGTTGCACCCAGAGAAGTTATTATTTCACCACCCCCTATAGTTCTTCCATACCAAGGACATGCCCTCGAGGAAACTTCGCATCAACCAACATTTGGTCCTCCGCCCAAATGTCATTCTCATCAGGTGGCTACCAAGATAACACCTAAGCTTCCAGTGGTTGTTTCCCCTCAAGGTTCTCAAGGCCTGAACAAGAAGAGGTATTTTGTAAAAAGGTACAAGACTCACTACAAGCTAATTCCTGTGCCGTTGAGCAAAATTTACCCACTGTTGATTCAGAACGCGTTGGTGACTCCGCGACCTCTCAACACTGTGCTAGGACCTTGGCACAATGCAAACTTGACTTGTGAGTTTCACAAAGGGGCTGAAGGGAACGACCTGGATACCTGCTTGGCCTTAGAATTTATTGTGCAAAAGTTGATCCATGACAAGGATCTGATCCTCGAAGAAGATCACCCAGAAGTTGAATGCAAATATCATACTGGGACAATGGGGCATCCAGTTGAAGAATGCAAGGGTTTCGAAGTGAGACTGCTAAGTTTGCTAAAGCTGTTGAAACCTCAAGAAGGTAAGTCAAATGCCAATGTCTCGACTCTCGAAGCAAAAGACAAAGGACTGGTGGGGCCTCTTAAAGTTATGTATCATAAGGAGCAATTATTCAAAGATGAAGGTGTTCCCCTGCTCGGATCTGGAAATTGAAAGCTACTGAAGTCAATCCTTCAAAGCTGGCTGTATTTTGATTATTTCAGTTGTATTTTCCTTGCTTTTTGATTTCATTTGTTTTTGTAAGTAGTTGTACTTTTGAATTGGCAAGATTAATGATAAATATATGCATTTTTGATTGAGTCCATTCGTGTTCACTCATTTTCGTTTATTGTCATAAAAAAACAAACAAAAAAAGAATTTTCTTTTCCACCCATTTATCATTATCAAATTGTTGTTTAAGCAAAGATTAGGGAGGATGATGAAAACATTATGTCCATAATTGATGTGGTGTGTTGCCAATTAAACCTTGCCGATGATGTAAGGCATTGTTTCAATTCCCAAACACTTGAGAAATAAGGAAGATAATCCCTTGCTAACCCCTTCGAGCTTAGAAGTAGGAGTTTTCTTTCCTTACAAAAAACTTTAATCTCAACCTTGGGGTGGGTAGTTCTCAGTTTAACTTGGGTATGCATTCGAATGCAAGAGTTTCATGCAAGACACCTGTCAACTCTCTTGAGTCAAAAGAACAAATGTTATACAACTTGTTCCCAAAGTGATAAAAAAGAAAGGATCGTTAAAAAAATCCTTACTCGAAAAATGAGCCGAGTCCCTTTCAAGGCAAAAGCTAAGAAAGATGGGAAGCTCATGACCTTGCTTTATACAAAAAGGCTTGTATGACAACCAAAAAGAGGAGTTCTCTAAAGCTTATACTCTAAAGGTCCTCACTATGAAAGCCCACGAGGATAAAAATAACCGAAGGTTGTAAGGGAGTAATGACTGCCTTAGGTGTCTGAAACATCACCAACTATCATCAGCTCAATTCCTAGCCTATAGGAACCTGAATGTATAGCCTGAGTTAACTGAGTTTAGAATTGAAGTTCATCACAAAGATTGGGTGGGACAAATAAACTTTGAGCCTTTATCCTTTGTTTCTTGAGCCGTGAACCAAGCCACGTTACAACCTTTAAAAGACCTAATTGAGGTAAGGTTGTTTTGATAGTATACTACAGCAAGGTTGGATAACCTGGCTCCTAATGATCTTTGCTATTTGTTTGTGTTGATCACTTTATCTGTCATTCCGTAAATGACTAGATCTGTGTTGTGTTTTGATTATTTAATCACTCCACCATGTGTTTGATTTCAAAAGCTTGCATGAATGTTGCATTGAAATTACCAATTTTTTAAATGAAAAATACTATTTGCAAGACAGTTCAATATCAAAGGAATCCCAATAAATGCAGCCAGCTAGGGAATTTGACTTGATAAAGGAAGCTCAGTCTGCGGCAACCAAGTGAGAGGATTTGTTAATAAACAATCCCAAGAGTTGGTGAATTAGGGGCAGAACTCTTCAAAGTTCAGAATATTGGGGCAAGCCTTCTTGAGGTCATTTTATGACAAGTTTGGACTCCAATGACCACCTAGCACAGGACAAGTTTGTTTCCCAGTTTGTTATTCCCACAGTCCGAGGACTTTGCATTGCGAATACAGTTAATCCAGGGCAATCAGGTCGAGATTAGACAAATCTCTCGAGGATCAATTAGGTTGGGGCATCTCCTTCAGAGATCAACCAGTCTGAATGTAGTACCCTAAATTTTGACCACGGGTTTTTTGTAGATTTTTTGCTAATAGGGGGTGTTATTTGGGTTTTGGGGATGTGTTAGTGCTTTTAGGCCCATTATGTTTGTTTTAGTATAAGGTCTTTTTTATTGTCATTTTTTTTCTCTCTTTTATTAAAATCTTATCTATTTATCTACATGTTTTTAAGATTAAAATTTATTTAGAATAAATTTGGGACTTTATTTAGAATTTAATTTAGAGGTCATCATTGTAGAAAAGTTCAAATAGATTTTTATTTCGGAATTTAAGTTTTAAATTAATTAGAAAATAGTTAGGTTTTAAAATTATTAAAATTTTTTGTTTTTATATTTTATTATTGTTGTTGGGGATTTAAATAAGTTTTTTATTGTTAGTTGTAAAATAGAATTATTTGTTAATCATTTTATATATATATATATACAGGAATATTTGGATTTTTTTTTAGTAATTAGGTCTTATGTAAATATATATTAATAATGTCCTTTTATTAATTAGTTTTAGTCTTATTAAAATTTAGATTTTTAATTAGGGAATTAGCTATGATAATTAGGGTTTTAGGTTAAGTAATTATTTATTATTGTTTTAAGATGGTACGGTTTTGTTTTATGTCTTATTATCTTTTATTTATTTATTTATTTTATCATTAATATTGGGGAAGGTTATTAGTCACGTTACTTCTTCTTTTGTTTTATTTTTATTTTTCATTTATTTATTTTTTGTTTTATTTTATTAATTATTGGGTCAAATTGTTGACCATGTACAGTCATCTCCTTCCCATCTCAAACCCTAGTTCTGCGCTGAAGCAGAGAGAAACAAAATCAAATCGTATCATTTTATTAAATTTTCAATCAAAATCAGATCATATCAGAATCAATTTCATTAACCTTTTTGGATCAAATTACAAAACGAAATCAAAACAAATACAAAATCAGATCAAAGTTTCCCTAAAACAGAATCAATCTAAATTAATCCTAGACCTAATATTCTATACTATATAAACTAAGCGAATTTCAGAAACAAAAAAGAGGGAAAAAAACCCTAAGCTAACAATTGTTGCCGCGAGAATTCTCATAACCCTCAGTAAAGCTCTCGATCCCATAAAGGACTAGGGTTCACCATTAGAACCCTATAATCCTTGAGCTTAGGCCACCTGCAAACAAAGAAAGCAGAGGATTAGAAAGCAGAAATAGAGAAAGAAGGGAGGGAAAGCATCTTAATATTGAACACGGCAGAGAGAGGTAAACACTTAGCCCTTGGTTCATCGTGTCGTTGTTTTTTGCCTCCTTTGCTGCGTTTTGTTGTATAATTATTGCTGCAAGTTTGCTATCTGTTGCATTTTGTGTTCGATTTATGCTTGGGGTTAAGATTTAGGGGTTTCTGGATCTTGTTTTGGGTTAGGGTTCTTGTTAGGGTTAGGGTTCTTCAGGTTTGGGGGTTAGGGTTCTTCGAACCCAGTTAGGGTTCTTGGGGGTTTGATTGAATTCTGGGTTTGGATTGAAGGTAGGGTTAGGGTTCTTCCCAAGAACCCTAGGGTTCTTAGGCTTCATCTTGAACCCTGAAGAATTGGACGATTCTGGGTGGAATGGGTATAGGGTTCTTCGTTGGGGGGGTTTAGGGTTTGTTGGCTTTGAAGATTCCGGTTGAATCCAACCGGAAATCTGGAATTAAGGGCGGTTCTAGTGGTGGTCGGAGGTTTTAGGACGGTGGCCGGGAAAGAGAAAGAGGAGAGAGGCGAGAGCGAAAGAGAGAACGAGAGAATTTAGAGAGGGGGATGGAAAGAAGAGAGAGAAAGAAATGGAAAAATGAAAGTTTTTCTGAAGGGTTTGGGTTTAAATACCCCTCCTTCACACCGTTAGATGTGCGCCAAGTGGCATCATGGGTGCCATTTGATTTCGTTTGACCGTTGAGGTCAATGTTTACCCTGTATGCGCGTACACCATAAACAGACATGGCTCATCATCTGGGCCATTGGATTATAATACTTTGGAAAAGTATTCAGATCAGACGCATGGGATTTGGTTAGTCACGATACGTTAGATTAATCTAACGGTATAGAGGAAATAGGGGAAAATACTCCGGATCAATCCAACGGTCCGGATTCCATTTGCATATTTGTTTTTTTGGTTTTTTTTTTGCTGAAGGGTTGGCCATTGGGCTTCACGCCCAATGCTATTTGCACTCCCACCTTAGCCCATTTACTATTTTTAAAAGGGAAATACACCCCCCATCTTTTTTTAATTAATTCAATTAATTTTTATTTAATTATTTTATTTAAGTTTTTTGTTTAATTAGGAGAGTTTTTTAAAAATAAGAAATTAAAGGAAAAAGGGTTTAGGATTTATTTTTTGGATTTTATTTTATTTCATATTTGCTTTCTTTTATTATTAAATTTTCTTTGACTTTTATTAAAAAAACTCACCATTGAATCAATTCCTTGGTTCAAGTTGTGAGATATATTTTCGTTATTTTTAATTTGGCTAAAATTCTTAGTTTTTATAGGGTGGTAATTAAATTCTAGAACTTTTTGTATAAGGGTTTGTATTTTGTCATAATATTATTTCTTTGAAAAAAGATAATATGAGGAGGGGATGTGCAAATAAAGTTTTGGTGGGTTATAAAATTTGGTTTTTTTTGGGATTATTTGGAATTTAAATCTTATTTGGATTAATATGTATATTTGCTGGTTTTTGTCATTATAAATAATTTAATCATTTATTTTATTGTAAAAAGATTTAGAGGTTTTTTTAAGGGATTTTTAAGGTTTTAAGGGATTTACAAAAGGGATAAAGCTCTTCGTCTGAGAGCCTAAATAAAGGATGGGATATGGATTTTTGGGATAAAACTCTTCCTCCGAGAGTATAAACAATGGACAAAGGGATTTAAGGGATAGAACTCCTCATCTAGGAGTATAAACACTAGATTTAAGGGATAGAACTCTTTATCCAAGAGTATAAATAGTGGATGGGATTTAGGAATAGGATTTGGGATTTAGGAATAGGATTAGGGGTTAGGAATAGGGGAGGTGAACTACGGTTACTCTGATCCTTCAAATTGAGGGTACGTAGGCATAGGGTTGCAAACCAACCCTAGCGAGTATAATTAGGAAAAAACTTAGGTTTTCTTTTCATTTAGACAAACAAACATGCCCTAAACTCAAAGGTGGATCCCATTGAGTACAATGGAAGTGAAGGGTGCCTAACACCTTCCCTTCACTTAAATGACTCCCGAGCCGTAGGAATCTCTACCTTAGGATAAGGATATTTAGGTTTATCATTATTTTCCTAAAAAATATGGTGGCGACTCGAATATTTTT
Source organism: Lathyrus tuberosus (assembly GCA_022829125.1). Lineage (NCBI taxonomy): Eukaryota > Viridiplantae > Streptophyta > Magnoliopsida > Fabales > Fabaceae > Lathyrus > Lathyrus tuberosus. The sequence continues at coordinate 3,163,761 of JALAZF010000343.1, forward strand.
GCCGGCCGCGACAGCTGGCGACTCTGCTGGGGACTCCTTCCTAGCGAGAGTCAATCATAGTCTTAGGATTTAGGGTTTTGTTTGTCTTGGATGTTTATTTTTTTTATTTATTTATTTTTATTTCATATTTTTATTTATTTAACATTTGGTTTTATTTTGTTATCATGCAAGGGATTGGGGAAATAATAAAAAGGAGTGAACCTAAAACCCAAAGCTTGGAGGATAACCCTAGAACCTAAAGTGGAACGGAAATGTTTTTGCGGGGGACGCAATGTCCCCTAAAATGCATTGATGCCACACTCAGAGTAGATCCTTCCAAAGTCGTCCTCACGAAAGGGCTAGCCCCTCTCTTAGTGGAATGATTTGGATGTGGTCCGAGACTCTGAGAACCTTAACCTACCCCACACCAATCATGGACCTTATGTATTCAACCCTCAAGGGCTGTTACTAGGGTCTTATCCCAAATGAGACTTATCCCGAAGGATTACCGTAGGAAGGCTTGCTCCTTCTCATGGTAAAACAAGAGTATAGTCTAAACATTTTGGGGTCGTTATGCTAGCCAAATTTAGGTAACCTACCTGTGAGGGGATTGGGTAGTCTTAACTTAGATCCAGCCTGTTCTAGGGAAGCCCACCTTACTAGGGGCATGCTTACACATTACCTTTACCCTAATCAAGATATCATGTGCATACATCATCCTCATAAGTTTTTCCTTTTTGCATTCACAGGAATCTTAAAATTCTACAAAAAAAAAGGATTAAATCAAAGGACAATGGAAGTTGGAAAAAAGAGAACTCTCCCCATTAGAGTAAGGATATCAGATATAAAAAGCCTAAAGACTTATGCTGCTGAATTACCCAAGGAAAGAAGGAAACCTATACTTCGTAGGTATGGAGATATATTGGACTTGGTTCTATTTCCTATGCAAGAGGAGGGTCTAACTTCCTGGGCCCAATTTTATGATCTCGAGTTAAGGTGTTTCCAATTCAAGGACTTCCAAATAGCACCTACTTTAGAAGAGGTTCGAAAGATACTGAATTTCCCCAAAAACAATAAAGGTTCATTCAAAGCATTGAGGTATAGACCTTCATTGAAAGAGATGGCAAGCTGTTTGTATATTCGTGAAGAGGACCTACAAGCTCGTTGGAAAACTAAAGATGACTTCGAAGGGTTCCCTAAATGGTTCTTAGAGAGTAAAGCTAGTCACTTCGTGGCTTGCAAAAATTGGGTAGCCCTAGACACTGTCATGATATTACTTATCTTTGGGTTGGTCCTATTCCCAAGTATTCCGAACTTCATAGACATCACCGCTGTCAACCTATTTCTGGCTGTTACCCTTGGAGAGGAGGACCCTTCAACAGCTCTCTTGGCAGATATATACTTCACTCTCCATTGTAAATTTGAGAAGAAAGGAGTGACTGTTGTGTTGTCCTCAATTATTGTACAAGTGGTTGTGTTCCCATCTAGTGAAGGACATAAGGGACATGAGACAAATGAAGGCCTATGAGTGGTCCCAATATCTGGTATCCCGTGTTGGTATGGACATCCTATGGTTTCCTCAAATAATCCAAAGGGATGACGTGATCTTGAGTTGTGGGAACTTTCCTAATGTACCTTTGATTGGCTCAAGAGGGTGCATAAGCTATAATCCTATTTTGGCGATGAGGCGGCTAGGACACCCTTTGTCCTACAAGCCAGAAGACAAGTTGCTAAAAGGCTTCGTCCTACAAGGTGTGAAAGGAGATCATCCTGATGTCCTAAGGATTTCTGAAGCATGGAAGCAAAGTATAAAAGGGAAGAGCAGTCTGAAAAGGCCAAGAGAGGAATCAAGGGTCCCATATTCACAATGGATGGAGGAAAGGATAAGGAAGGTAAAGGTTCCCTTTACTTTAGATCGTCCCGTTGATCCCATGGTTCCTCCACCTACCGCAATCTCCATGGAAGAAAGTGAAAAGCTTAAGGAGACCATTGCCAGATTGACAAAAGAGAAAGGTGAATGGGAGGCTAAATTCTACCAAGCTACAGGAGAAAGTAGCCAGCTGAGTTTGAGCCTTAAGGAAGCCATGGAACAATCGAAGGTCAATGAAGGATTAGCTCGAATAGAGGAGGAAAAGAAGGAGCGTGCCCATGCTGATCTTCAAGCTTTGAGCTCATGCCTTCAAACTCAACAAGCGGACCTAGATAGGGCTTGGAGGCAAAGGGATGAATGGAGAAACTTATGGATGTCCTCAACACAAAGGGAGGTCAGAGAAGGGTATGATAGGCGAATCTTTAACTTAGAATCTGAGGTTCAAAGTTTTGCAGATGCTCTCCTCAGGAGTAAAAGGCAAGCGTTGGATGCGATCGTGTGGATGAGAACAGCTGAAGAACTTCTTGTCCAACGACCTGAAGGGTGGTTACAAGCTCAAGAGGAAAACCAGGCACTTAAGAGAGCCTATGAGGAATTGGAAGCCTCCTATGAAGAGCTTAGAGAGTGGGGCCACTATGCTGAAGTCCACAATAGCCAATTGGAGCACACCGTTGCAGAAGACTTGAAGATCATGGATAATCTACAAAGGGAAAAGGCATACTTTGAAGACAGATATGATAAGTTGGTCTTTCTGACCAATGACCTTATACATGAGATCCCTCAGAAATTAAGGGAAGCTGAGGAAATAGCCATTATTTTCAAGCCAGCGAAGGAGATTTCCGATTTCCTTACACTTTATCGTGAGATGGTGGAAGACTTCAGAGCCAGAATTAGGAGAAGGATTTAGGCTTTTTTATGTTTGGTTTCTTACTTTTGGGATTTTGTTATGAATATTTTAAGGGTTATCCCCGATTTGGTTTTGCTTATGTAATAAATAGGGCTTCGACCCTAAGTACTCTCTTTCATTAATAAAGATGTTAGAATTTCCATTATCTTTGGTTTAACTCTTAATTGGTTGAAAATTTAAGATTCCTGAAAAAAAACATTTTGCATACTCATACATTCATTCATGCATAACATATAAAAGAAAAGGCATTAAACGGAAATCATTTTTCTCTCAGAATCATCTCAACAACCTGACTACTCGACCCAACACCCGTACTCACCAAAGGAAAGCTATGGAACAAATGGAACAGAATCACGTTGTTCTAAAGGGAGATATGGATATTGTCAAGGGAAATGTGGAGGAGATGAAGGACAAAATCGACCAGCTGACTCGAGCTATCCAGAATATGATAGCAAGAGACACCGAGGCTAGTAACCGTAGGAATGCTCCTACCCCTCCTCCCCAATATGAAGATAGCAATCCCCTTTTAGGATTTGTGGCTGACTTGGAGCGTGAGGCTTTAGAGGCTAGTAAAGGGAAGGCTAACACTCAACATCCTGTAGGGTCTGTTCCTCCACCCGAGCACAATGGAGAATCACGACCCATACAGATACCTGTCACTCGTGAGGTCTCTAATGACTGGCGCCTCCAATATGGAGAAGAAGACTCAAGGCAAGTAGTTCATGAAACCAAACCAGCTGTCGTGGAAGGAAGAGAGGAGGATGAAAAGTATAAGATAATTGAGGAACGGTTAAGGGCTGTGGAAGGATCCAAGATCTTTGGGATTGATGCCTTAGAAATGTGCTTGGTACCCGACGTGGTCGTGCCTCCTAAGTTTAAGGCGCCTACCTTCGAGATGTACAAAGGGGTTAGTTGTCCCAAAAGCCACATTCGAATGTTTTCTCGAAAGATGGGGGCACACGCTAAGGACGAAAAGCTGATGATGCATGTTTTCCAAGACAGCCTTAGTGGGGCATCCTTGGACTGGTACATGCAGCTGGAAAGGACCTACATCAAGAACTGGGATGATTTGGCAAGTGCCTTCATAAGGAATACCAATATAATGTAGACATGGCCCCTAATCGCATGCAATTGCAAAACATGTCTCAGAAAAGGGATGACTCTTTTAAGGAGTATGCCCAAAGATGGAGGGAGCTAGCATCTCGTGTGCAACCTCCATTGCGGGAAAACGAGCTAGTGGATACATTCATGGGAACTCTGCAAGGATTGTACTATGAAAAGATGATTGGATCGGTCTCAACAGGATTTGTGGATTTGGTTATCATTGGGGAAAGGATCGAGAATGGATTAAAAAGTGGAAAGATTGGAGCACCGTCTTCCAATCAACATAACGACAAAAGGTACTCCAGAAACCGTTCGAAGAAGGAGGCCAATGCCATTTCTGCTGATAGGTATACTCAAGTGCCTTATAACCCTTACGTGGCAGCCACGGTCTCTGGCCAAGCATCTCCTACGCTCCAGATCCAACAGCCAAGGGCCCCACCCCCTCAAAATCAGCAACAACAGAAGCACCCCCGAAGGGAACAAAGGAGGCCATGGAAGGACTTTGACCCTATACCCACTACATATACTCAAATCCTGCCAATGTTAATCCGAAAGGGATTGGTAGAAATCAAGCCGTTAGGGCCCCCTCCTACGCCTACTCCTTGAGGGTATGACGCTAATGCTAGATGTGATTACCATGCTGGATCGCCAGGGCACACGACTGAAAAATGTTTGGCTCTCAAATTTAAGGTGCAAGATTTGCTGGATCAGAAGGTTATTAACTTCAGTTATGACACTCCAAATGTAGGAGATAACCCATTCCCAGGGCACGCTGGACCAACTGTTAACTTCGTTGAGGGACTAGGAGAGGACGTCATAATTAGAGGGGTGGAGCAAGTAAAGACCCCTATGACGAAAGTGAGGGAAACGTTAATTGGGTACGAGGAGTTTGAAAGGCTGCACGGTGACTGTGAGAATTGCGCGATTGATCCCAATAGCTGTAAGAAGATGAGGGAGGTCCTCCAACAACTAATGGACCAGGGGATAGTACAGATTGGGTACTTGAGGAATATGAATGAGGTAGCTGCCTTAGACTCCCAGGGGCAGGCACCTTCAGAGATTCCATACTAGAAAAGAGGAGTCATGACTCCCATTCAAATACCAGTTACAAGGCCTACACAAGCGCCTATTCAAATACAAGTTCCCAGGCAGGCACAGGCGCCCATCCAAATACCAGTTGCAAGGCCTACACAGGTTCCTATTCAGATAACAATTCTGGTGCCTGCACGAACACCAATTCAGATACATGTTCCTACGCCAGTCAAAGCTCCGGTGCCTGCAGCGTCAGAAGGTCCTATCACGTTCTATGTACTAACGCCGTTTCCATATGAAAGCTCCAAGACTGTACCTTGGAAATATGACGTCACGGCATCAGTGGGAGGAAAGACTATAGTGTCGTCACCAGCAGTTACTAACATAGCTGGTATTGGAGGGATGACCCATAGTGGAAGAGTATACTCATCTGAACTACCTAAGAAGGATACTCCTGAAAGCACAAAAGGGAAAGAGACCACCAACACAGGAGAAGGATCTTCCAAAAAGAACATATCTCCAGAAGACGCTGAGGAGTTTTTAAGAATTATAAAGAGGAGCGATTATAGGGTGGTGGACCAACTAAATCAAACACCGTCCAAGATCTCTATTATGTCCTTGTTATTAAGCTCAGAAGCACACAGGGAATCCTTGCTGAGGGTCTTAAATGAGGCCCATGTGACTAAAGATATCTCAGTGATACAGTTTGACGAAGTGGTCTCCAATATCTCCGCCAGTACTTGTTTGGGTTTCAGTAGCGAGGAATTACCTCCTGAGGGGAAAAAGCATAATAAAGCCTTGCACATATCAGTTAAATGTCAAGACACTGTCCTTTCAAGAGTGTTAGTGGATACTGGGTCTGCTTTAAATGTCATGCCTAAGGATACCCTCATGAAGTTAACATCTGTGAGAACCTTCATGAAAACCGGTTCTTTGGTTGTTAGGGCTTTCGATGGTTCAAAGAGAATGGTAATTGGAGAGGTGGATATACCTACAGTGGTGGGATCACATACATTCATGATCACTTTCCAAGTCATGGACATCAATCCCTCCTACACTTGTCTCCTAGGACGACCATGGATTCACGCTGCGGGCGCAGTTACTTCTACACTTCATCAGAAATTAAAGTTCATATCTGGGGACAATTTGATAATCGTTGATAGGGAGGAAGACATGTTCGTCAGCCATCTCTCATCATTCAGATACATAGAAGTGGATGGAGAAACATTTAAAATACCGTTCCAAGCTTTGGAGGTTATGACTGTCAGTCGTAAGCAAGTCGTTAGACAGGAGGAAAGGCCGAAAAGGATCACAGACTTGATCCAGAATGGGGATACTAGGGGCTGGGGCAAGGTGATAGAGATACATGAAAAGAAGGATCAATTCGGGCTGGGTTACAAACCGACTAAAAATAAAGAGCACAAGACTGGTCCAATGATATTTCCTCCACTTGAAGAAACTTTCCATAGTGTTGGGTTCAAAGACGAAGACCAAGTGACCGCAATTGAAGAGGAAGACAAGGGGATACCAGATTGGATATGCCAGTGCTCTCCAGATACAATTCTCAACAACTGGAGAGCCATCGAGATTCCCGAGATGATTTTTGTTTCAAAGTAATTTACTTTTTCTTTAAAAAAATAATAATAAGTCCTTTGCTATGCCCAAGGCAAATGGACAAGCTTTGTAAGGCCACCTTTTCTTTCTTTGAATTATTTAATAATAAAGTTGCATTTTGTTTTCAATTAAGATCCTTTTTGTTTCTTTCTTAGTTATTCTTTTTTTCAAATGGCAATACACCTTTTTTCTTTTCAGTACTTTCATTTTTTTTCAAATTCAAAAATAATAAGCATAAAAATATTCCTCATGCAGATTTAAAAATGAACCTATTGAAAATGACACTGCTATAATCCCTTACAACTTTGAGTTCCCGATTTACCAAGCGGAAGAGGGTGATGAGAATGATTATGGACTTCCTGAAGAGCTAGCCAGAATGTCAAAGCAAGAGGATAAGGTGATACAACCTCATCAGGAACCAGTGGATGTGATCAATCTGGGGACTGATGAGGATAAAAAGGAAGTCAAAGTGGGTGCTTCTTTGGACGAGGATGTAAAGGAGAAGTTGATCAAGTTGCTACGTGAATATGTGGATGTGTTTGCTTGGTCCTACCAAGATATGCCCGGTTTGGACACAGATATTGCCGAACATAAGTTATCGCTTAAACCCGAATGTCCGCCGGTCAAGCAAAAGTTAAGGCGAACTAGATCGGATATGACTCTCAAAATTAAGGAAGAGGTTAAAAAGCAGTTTGACGCATGGTTCTTACCCGCAGTAAAATATCCAGAATGGGTAGCCAATATTGTACCTATACCAAAGAAGGATGGGAAGGTCAGAATGTGTGTAGACTACCGAGATCTCAATAGAGCAAGTCCTAAAGACTATTTCCCATTACCTCACATTGATGTATTGGTGGATAACACGGCTCAATTTTCGGTATTCTCATTTATGGATGGGTTTTCCAGATATAACCAGATCAAGATGGCTCCCTCCGACATGGAAAAGACTACCTTTATTACCCCTTGGGGCACCTTCTGTTACAAGGTGATGCCCTTCGGACTGAAAAACGCAGGGGCAACTTATCAAAGGGCAATGGTTACTCTCTTTCATGACATGATGCACAAGGAAATTGAGGTTTATGTGGATGATATGATCGCTAAGTCACAAACTGAGGAAGAGCACATAGTCAATCTGCAAAAGTTATTTGAACGGTTGAGAAAGTTTAAGCTACGGTTAAATCCTGCGAAGTGTACCTTCGGAGTCAGATCTGGGAAATTGTTGGGGTTCATCGTCAGTCAAAGAGGTATAGAGGTTGATCCTGATAAAGTGAAATCCATTCAAGGAATGCCAGCTCTGAGGACTGAAAAAGAAGTACGAGGGTTCTTAGGGAGGCTGAACTATATTGCTAGATTCATCTCACACCTTACTGCCACATGTGAACCGATTTTCAAGTTATTGAGGAAAGGCCAAAGCCTTGAATGGGATGAACATTGTCAAAAGGCCTTTGATCGAATCAAAGGGTATTTACAAGAGCCACCCATATTAGTACCACATGTACCTGGAAGACCGCTCATAATGTATTTGACGGTGCTTAATAATTCGATGGGTTGTGTACTCGGACAATAAGATGAAACAGGGAGAAAGGAGCATGCAATTTATTACTTGAGTAAGAAATTCACGGATTGCAAATCCAGATACTCGCTCTTAGAGAAGACCTATTGTGCTCTTGTATGGGCTGCCGAGCGATTAAGACAATATATGGTGTGCCATACTACTTTGTTAATATCAAGGATGGACCCTATCAAGTATATATTTGAGAAGCCTGGAGTGACTGGGAGAGTGGCTCGGTGGCAGATGTTACTTACTGAATATGGCATCCAGTATGTTACCCAGAAAGCCATAAAAGGAAGTGTGTTAGCCGATCATCCCGCTCATCAACCGTTGGATGATTATCAGCCTATGCAATTTGACTTTCCAGATGAGGATGTGATGGCTGTAAGGGATGATGATATCCCAAGTTCCTATGAAGGACCTGAACCTGGATCGCGGTGGAAGCTTATATTCGATGGAGCCTCTAATACAGAAGGACATGGTGTGGGGGCTGTCATAACTTCTCCCATAGGATTTCACATACCTTTTACCGCCAGGATATGCTTCTCATGTACTAACAATATGGCGGAATATGAGGCATGTATCTTGGGAATTAATGAAGCCATCAAGCTGGGAATCAAGATCTTAGAGGTATATGGAGACTCAGCTCTCGTCATCAATCAAGTCAAAGGGGAATGTAGGACACTTAATACCAAATTAACTCGGTATCGAGATTGTGTCTAGAGAAGGATAGTGTACTTTGATGAGATCACCTTCCATCATATTCCTAGAGATCAGAATCAACTGGCAGACGCCTTGGCAACTTTGGCGTCCATGTTCAAGGTCAAATGGTATAATGAAGCACCAGCCATCATAATTGATCGCCTTGATGAACCATCTTATTGTGGGGCAGTAGAGGTAGAAGTGGATGATAAACTGTGGTTTTATGATATCAAACAGTTCCTCCAGAAACAAGAATATCCTGCAAATGCTTCCAGTGTGGATAAGAAAACACTTAGAAGACTGGCTGCTCAGTTTTTCCTAGATGGAGAGGTACTTTACAAAAGAAATCATGACATGGTGTTGCTCCGGTGTTTGGATGGACATGAACATGACATGCTTATCAAGGAAATACATGAAGGATCCTTTGGGACCCACGCAAATGGGCATGCAATGGCTAAAAAGATTCTCCGAGCAGGGTATTACTGGTTGACTATGGAATCGGACTATTTTAAATATGTTAAGAAGTGCCATAAATGTCAGATCTATGCGGATAAAATTCACGTGCCACCAACTCCTTTGAATGTCTTAACTGCTCCTTGACCTTTCTCTATGTGGGGGATAGACATAATCGGGATGATCGAACCCAAGGCATCAAATGGACACCGGTTCATTCTAGTTGCTATTGATTACTTCACCAAATGGGTCGAAGCTGCTTCCTACACCAATGTGACAAGACAAGTCATTGCACGATTCATCAAGAAAGAGATAATTTGTCGCTATGGGGTTCCAAACATGATCATTACAGACAATGGGCTCAATCTGAATAACAAAGTGATGGATGAGTTATGTGACAGTTTCAAAATCGATCACCATAATTCATCACCTTATCGCCCAAAAATGAATGGAGCGGTAGAAGCTGCTAATAAGAACATCAAGAAGATCATCCAGAAGATGGTAAAGACCTACAAAGATTGGCACGAAATGCTCCCTTTCGCATTACATGGCTATAGAACCTCAGTTCAAACTTCGACAGGAGCTACTCCTTTTTCCTTGGTATATGGCACTGAAGCGGTCCTCCTTGTTGAAGTAGAAATTCCTTCACTAAGGGTTATAATGGAGGCTAAGCTGGATGAAGCATAGTGGGTACAGAATAGACTTGATCAACTGAATCTCATAGAGGAAAAGTGCATGGCTGCTGTATGTCATGGTCAACTATATCAGCGGAGACTCAAGAAAGCATTCGATAAGAAAGTTCGTCCTCGCCTATTCGAAGAAGGGGACCTGGTGTTAAGGAAAGTGCTACCTATCCATAAAGATCCTCGTGGCAAATGGACTCCAAATTATGAAGGACCATATGTCGTAAAAAGCGCATTTTTAGGAGGAGCTTGATCGCGACTTTACGTGTTTGGTCGGATAGATACTGCAAGCATACACGGTATCGCGTAGTTTTAAAAGATTGTCGAACCAACAGGGATTGATAGTCAAAAGACAGTGTCCTAAAATTGCGGTGTAAGGCTAAAGCAGGAGGTAGACACGATTAAAAATACTTAAAGAAAAATAACTAAAATAATAGGTTTTAGGACAAATAAGGAAACTGAGACCGTAGAATGATTTCTGGAGTTCTTAGGGACTCTATAGGTTCCGAGGCTGAAGTAATGTCAAAATTGTTTTGAAGGAAATACCGATCTAAAGTCCTAATCTCACACTCTCGCGCTATTGATCGGGCCACGCCAGATAACCCCAAGATTTTGCTCTCGCTCACTCGGTAATTAAAAGGCGCTTTTTGAAAATGGGCAAGACCGAAAAGAATACCTAAAGCGCTCTCGCTGTGTTTAGGATCCAGTGTTTTGTGCCTACTATCTGACGAGTGCCTCAAACTCTCGCTCTGTTGGACTCGTCTTAGTGCATTCCTCACTCTCGTGACGAAATGCTGTTAAGCAGCCTCTCGCCGTCGCGACTAGTCTACTTAAATTAAACTTAGACAACAAAACCAGAATTTCGATCATACAACAGTAATGGTTATCCTACAGAGTCCCGTCGAAACGACGATCCTCAAACTACGGACTCAAGCAAGTTTAGTTAATCATAGTTAATTGTACCATTGAATTATTAACAGTGCTGAATTTTAAAACATGCATATTACTTTACTTAGGGTTTCTTAATAAATTCTGTTCTTTGGTTTTGTAGAAAAACTTTTGAATCAACGGTAAATAAATAAATGCAGAGAATGATAATCGAAACAATAAAACAATAAAACAATAACCTGAAAATGCGATGAAATAACTGAAAGGAAATTTGTATTAATTCTGCAAATCGATCCAAGTACAGCAACGGAGTAACAAAAGAAATGAGTACAAGAGTAGTGATAATCACTCAGTGTGAGCAATTATCACTGTGGCTACTAAATTTCTAGTTCTGGAGAAAATTAGGCAGAGCTTCCGCAGGGTAGAATTGGATGATGAATGCTGGGCTGGGAAGTCCTATTTATAGACAGGATCTGGCTCTAAAACGGTTGAAAAATTTGAATTCAAACTGAGTCCAAAAACTGCTTCTGGAAAACTGCTCCCGCGATGCATGGCGAACGCCATATGCCAATGGCGAACGCCATTTTGGCTGAAATGAAAACTGCACGTTTTGGGGCAATGGCGAACGCCATTTGGTTCCCCTTAGGGAATGGCGAACGCCATTCAGCTAGAAGGATGCAGAATGCTCCAGTTCTGCTCTTTCTCAACTCTTTTGCCACACTTCTCGTCCTTTTCCTCAACATGGTTGATACTGGTCCTGAAATCACAAAGTAAAAGAAAAACATAAGTACACAGTACAAAATACGGTAAAGACTCGATAAAAATGCGACTAAACATGCACGAAATGAATCAAATTAACCTATACGAAATTGAGTCGTCAAACTCCCCCACACTAAGACTTTTGTTTGTCCTCAAGCAAATTCCTAATGCGAATGAAAACAGGTAAGCACGGTATTTCAACTCGAAGGCACACCGGAAACGATTGAGCATAAGGTTGCTAGGCTAAAGTAGACAGATAGGTACTGAATAGTGCTAACAAGAGTATCGTAACGACACGACTCCACAAAAACGGACAAAAAGTTCCTTCCTATGCAATACCGGTTCAAATCATGATATCATACCTTGACCTACGGACTTCGCTCTTATTCATCTCTCTTTCATTCTCGCGCAATCACATTAAGCCCGTTATCCTTTTGCTTACATGGTAATCGTACCTGTTAGTGTGATATCTTATTCAACAGAAAAAAAAATTTCTCTCTTTTTTTTTCTTTTTTGCTTATGAATTTCAAGATTCTGATCCTTTGGGCTAAATGATCAGGTGAGGACCACCTAACTTAGTGAGAACAGGCCTTTAATTCACATTTTCTATAAAAGCACATAAATCACAATTTGAGATCAACACATATTTGCATCGGTACGTTACTTAGTTCGCAAACTAGGATGGTGCTGACTGCTAAAATAAACTAGTCAAGAGGCTACTTTAAAGAAACTAAGAACAAGGTCTCGGCATGATATGTATTTAAACTAATACTGCATATTTAGGAACTCTAAGGTGCAAAAACGGTACTGATGTTAACAAAACTTTCCCAAGTCCGCCTACTTAGCCTAAATCACAATAAAACAACCTATACTAAGTGTGTCCTGCCCTTGAGTCAAAAAAAAAAAATTTTTTTTTTTTTAAAATGGGGGAAATTACAGACTATGCGAAAACATAAGGTAAATAACGATTCAACCGTGCATATGACTCAATAACGAAACAGAAGAAACAACCTAAACAAGGAAAATGGGAAATAACATAAAGCAATAAATGAAAAGCGATAAATGACTCCTCCCCCACACTTAAATCGAACATTGTCCTCAATGTTTCAATTTAAGGTGAAAAGAAAGGAGCGATAAAACCTGGAAAGAAAAATCAGTGGCGGCGGGCACGGCCTCGGCGCTGATGGGAATCATCTCTGACATCTGGGTCCTCACGCTGATAATGGGCCTGCATGCTACGCACATCCCTGTGCAGACCTAGTACCTCGGATGTAAGATCTCGAAGGCTAAGCTCGGTCCGGTTCATGAATTCCACTTGCCTGTTTTGGAACTCGTAGTACTCCTCTCTACGCTGCTTATCTCGCGCTCTCTGCTGCCGGAGCTCGGACAAAATCTCATCAAGTGATCCTCGCATACCTGCAAAATCATCAGATAAAGGTGCAGTGTGTGGTGCGGTACTAGGACCGAGTGTGTTAGAAACACGAGGCTGAGCAGCAGCCCCATCCTCTTGGTCGGGAACAAGTAACCAATTAGTGCAGTAGCGCACATCAATACGATCGGGGGCTGGGAGAGAAAAACTATGGTGCTCACGGTCACGAATCAAGACGCGGTACCTGCCATCAGGTAAACCTTTGACAAGACGCGTACTCTTCCAAAAGTCTAGGTCGGCGAAAATGCTGGGAAAACACTCATCTGCATCTACGATAATATCAAGATCAAGAGCATCAGCAATGGTGGTAATTATGCTGCCGATACAGATGGCTCCTCCGACTCTATTAGAGACACTCACAAGGTGGGCAAGGAAGAAAGGCACAGGGTCTACAGGGGTTTGGTTTAGAGCACAGTGAAGAAAGTATAGATCTTTTGAATTCACATTTCCTGTGTTCTTTCGACCAAAGATGGTAGAGGCTAGGATGCGGTGAAGAACACGGATGGCGGGGTTTTGAATGGAGGTGGCCTTAAGGTCTTCCCAAGTGTCAGTGGTGTTGCCCGTAATATCTTTCCAAAACTCGAAGGCACTGCCCTGCCACTCACTCTCCAGGGGTGCAATAGTTGCGGCTCCCGCAACGGGAGCAGGGAAATCAAAGATCGCTCGAATTCTCTCGAAGGTCAGTGAAAAATCTCGGTTCAGCAGCCTAAAGTGTAAGGTTCCGGAGGTGCGAGAGGCGTCAACGACATAGCGAAGTGTACTAAGGAACTCATAGGTAGCTCTAATAGAAATTGCTTTACTAAGAGTACAAAAACGAGTCATACCTAAGTTCTGTAGCATCCAAGCAACGCTTTGCATGAGACCTAAAGTGCGAAGAGCTTCCGAGTCGGGATACCTCGTAGCCTCAACTTCTCGCTTAGATATGCGGTGGAAATCCTCACGCATGTTGTTTCCGTTTTCTCCCTCTGGGAACACAATACCCATGTAGTCGAACTCTTGGTTTGCTGCCATTTTTTTTTGTTGGAGAGAAAAGAGAGAAACTTTGAGAAAAGGGGTTATGAGAGGGAATGGGGGTTTTTTATTTATGATGATGAGTGGAATGGATGGTGATATGGGGTTTAAATAGATAGGAGAATGGAATGTGAGTGGTTGGAGAATTTATGAAAACGAGTGGGAAAATGATGAAAAGAATACAAAAGGGCGGTCTATCAAAAAGACGCGCGCCTTCTGCATTCTGGAGGTGAATGGCGAACGCCATTAGGCAATGGCGAACGCCATTGTCCTACTGATAAGAATTTTTGTTTTTTTTTTTTTTCTTTTTTTTTTCCCCTTTTTTTTTTGTTTTTTTTTTATTTTTTTTTTTTAACTGAAAGGGAAGTGAACTAAAAAAAAGAGAAATAACATAATGTAATTTAAAACAGAAGAACTCACAGTACGGGAAAGGGAAACACAATACAAGGAAAATGTAAACTATCCTAAGAACAACAGGGAAAAGGCTGGTTAAACTAGAATCATCCGCGAAGTCGTCCGACTAAAGAGTCGACGGCATTGCGGAGTGAGAACACTATCTGGTAAATATGATCAAACTGCTCATTTACGACATCCACAAACTGAATGTGATCTACTCGAAGTGAGGACAAATCAGTACGGAGATCATCTACTCCAACTTGCAGTGCGTAAATGGCATCGGGAATAGCTATTGTGGTGTGGTAAGTAACAGGTCCATCAGTGGTAGAACTATTTGTGGCTTCTTGAGGTACAATGGGATCCATGTGTTTATCAGGCTGAGGTGAATCTGGTGGAGTAAATGTTTTGTTCAGCACATCCAAGTCATACAACCAGTTATCCTTGTCATGCACACTTGTTCTCTCATAATTAGGCAAGGTGAAGGCATGGACAACAGCATTATCAATTAGTAACTCAAATTCCACTGGTCCTAAATTGGCTATGATTCCACGGTTAAAACAGAAGTTGATATCCATCGGCCGAATACTACCGAAAATAACATAATGGTTCAGATGGTATTGCAAGCCAATGGCATCAGCGATCATAGTCACTAACCCTCCAATGATAATGGGGTGAAATGAGTCACGAGCCAGCTTTAGAAAAGTAGCTAACATAAACGGGACAGCATTGACCAACCTTCCTTGTTAGGCACAAAGCATGATATAAAGCTCATCTCGGGATACAGCATAAACATTATCTTCCTTCCCGAAAAGAGTGTGAGCAAGGATCTTATGGAAATACCTAATTCCAGGATTGTGAATACTCTCAGAGGACATGGCATTCAGGTCAGGATGGTAGTTACCTGTGATAGTACCCCAAAATTGTTCAAGGTCATAACCAGTAAAAGCATCTTCAGGGGTTTTAGTGACAGCATCAGGATCATTGGGAAAACCCAACAATTCAGCCATCTCATGGTGAGTGAAGCGGTATTTGTTTCCAAACAAACGGAAGGTAGCCAATCCACGGCCAAATCCATACCCTCGAGTTGGTTCATAGTATAAGGAACTTAGGAACTCCAAGGTCAGGTTATGGTAGGTGCTGAAATTTTTCGTTAAAGCTGAATTAGTCCAACCAAGCTGGTTAAAGAAGTAAACAACATTGTCCCTAATACCAAGGGTAACCATAGCTGCGTCATCAGGGTAAATCAAAAGAGCAAAATCTCTTTGAGAAAGAGCCTCAAAGTGACTCCTCTGAAGGTTGTTTCTGAACACAACGGCGTGGTTTTCAAAAGTTTACATGATGGATCTACCCTAAGGACTGCGAACCTGAAAAAGAAACAAGAGAGAGAAAAATATATTGTTAGGGAAAATATACTACATACTGGGGTTAGCGCTAATAATGGTCACAACAAAACATAATGCAAATGGTATGGTAATAAAGTAACGAAAACACAATTCATGAAAACATTAACTAACAAGCTAATACTAATTATGATAATACTAATAATGAAATGCAATCGTAAACTAAAGTAATAACAACTATGCATGAGCAAACAAAAATAAATACTACTACTAAGATTTGTGATTTTAGCTCTCACTGAGCGCTCTGTTTAATGTCGGAAGCTCGACATTAGAAATAGAGAAGAATTTCAGTCATCTGGAGGAGCGGGAAGCTCTTCCAACTTACAACTAGAGTAGAATTCTTTTTTTTCCGTCGAATGGTAATGCTTAAGTCTTTGCCCATTTACTATGAATGGCTCACATGAATTTCCCTCGATTTCAACTGCACCGCTATTTAGAACCCTAGTTATTTTGAATGGGCCAGACCATCTAGAACGTAACTTTCTTGGGAAAAGTTTAAGTCGAGAGTTGAAAAGAAGAACTGCGTCCCCCTCGCTAAACTCTTTTCTTGCTATTCTTTTGTCATGCCACTTTTTGGTTCTTTCTTTGTAAATGCGGGCATTTTCATAGGCATCAAGTCTCAGTTCTTCAAGTTCATGGATGTCTAGAATCCTTTTCTTGCCAGCTGCCATGTAATTGGTGTTTATGGTCCTTATGGCCCAATACGTCTTATGCTCAAGTTCTACGGGCAGATGACACGACTTTCCATAAACCAGTTTAAACGGGGTGGTTCCTATAGGAGTTTTGTAAGCAGTTCTATATGCCCAAAGAGCCTCATGAAGTTTAATCGACCAATCTTTCCTAGATGTTGCAACGGTTTTCTCAAGTATCTGTTTAATTTCTCTATTGGAAACTTCGACTTGTCCGCTGGTTTGAGGATGGTAAGGTGTCGCTATTCGATGTCAGACCCCATATTTGAGCAATAATTTTTCAAATATTTTCGAAATAAAATGAGATCCTCCATCACTTATAACAACTCTTGGCACTCCAAATCTAGGAAAAATAGTGTTTTTAAATAATCTAATAACTACTCGTGCGTCATTTGTGGGAGAAGTTATGGCCTCGATCCACTTTGATACATAATCTACTGCAACGAGTATATACTTATTTCCACAGGAGGAGGGAAAAGGGCCCATGAAGTCAATACCCCACACGTCAAAAACTTCCACTTCTAGAATACCTTTTTGTGGCATCTCATCGCGTCTAGAAATGTTACCTGTGCGTTGGCACCGGTCGCAGTTTAAGACAGCGATATGGACGTCCTTCCAAAGGTTAGGCCAAAATAGCCCTGATTACAGAATTCTTGCGCAAGTCTTAGAGGTGCTCGCATGCCCTCCGTACGGTGCGGCATGGCAATGAGATATGACATCTTCTATTTCAGATTCAGGGACACATCGACGGAATATTCCATCGGCGCCTCTTCTAAAAAGTAAGGGCTCATCCCAATAGTAATTTTTTAGATCATGAAAGAATTTCTTCTTTTGCTGGTAGGTTAAATCAGGTGGAAGCGCTCCTGCTGCTAGGTAGTTGACAAAATCAGCGTACCAAGGCAGTGGGGCTTCTACACGACATGAAACTTCGTTGGGTTCTTGAAACTCCAAAGGGTCTTCTTGGTTTTCACTTTCTTCCTCCATATGGGCTATAAGCCTATCATACGGGGAATCTTCATTGATGGGAACTGGTTCCGGTTCTTAATGTTCTATCCTAGAAAGGTGATCTGCCACTACATTTTCGGCTCCTTTTTTATCCCTTATTTCCAAATCGAACTCTTGTAGAAGCAGGATCCATCTCAAAAGTCTAGGCTTAGCATCCTTCTTGTTCAATAAGTATCTAATTGCAGCGTGATCGTTGTAGACAACTATTTTTGCCCCTACCAAATAGGAGCGAAATTTATCTAGTGCGAAAACAACAGCTAGAAGTTCTTTTTCTGTGGTTGCATAGTTCAGCTGTGCACTGTCCAAGGTCCTACTTGCATAGTAGATAGCATGAAGCTTTTTGTCCTTTCTTTGACCTAGACAGCGCCAACGGCAAAATCACTAGCATCGCACATTATTTCGAATGGTTCATTCCAATCTGGTGGCTGCATAATAGGTGCGTAACTAAGGCATTCTTGAGTAGCTCAAAGGCTTTCAAACAATCGTCATCAAATATAAATTCAGCATCTTTCATTAGCAATCCAGTCAGTGGTTTAGTAATCTTAGAGAAGTCTTTAATTAATCGTCGGTAGAAACTGGCATGTCCAAGAAAACTGCGGATTTCTCTAATGGTTTTCGGAGGCTGAAGGTTTTCTATTATTTCTATTTTGGCTTTGTCTACTTCAATCCCTCTTTCGGATACAACATGTCCTAACACAATCCCTTCTCGAACCATGAAATGGCATTTTTCCCAATTCAGCACCAGATTGACTCTGACGCATCTCTCGAGAACCAATTCTAAGTTCGATAAACATCCCTCGAAACTTTGCCCACAAACAGAGAAGTCGTCCATAAACACCTCCATTATATTATCTATAAAGTCGGCAAATACGGCCATCATACATCTTTGAAATGTTGCAGGGGCATTGCATAGTCCAAACGACATCCGTCTATATGCGAACGTTCCATAAGGACAAGTGAATGTAGTCTTTTCTTGATCGTTGGGATGAATAGGAATTTGAAAGAATCCTGAGTATCCATCTAAATAGCAGAAATACGAATGTTTAGCCAGTCGCTCAAGCATTTGGCCTATAAAGGGCAAAGGAAAATGATCTTTTTGAGTGGCTTTATTCAGCTTTCGGTAGTCTATGCACATCCTCCATCCAGTTTGAATATGTTTTGCTACAGACTCTCCTTTTTCATTACTGACAACCGTTACTCCTCCTTTCTTAGGTACGGCATGTACTGGACTGACCCAGCTGCTATCTAATATCGGGTATATGATACCAGCTTCTAAGAGTTTTTGTACTTCTTTCTTGACTGCATCGCCTACGATAGGGTTTATCCTTCTTTGATGTTCCCTAGAAGTCTTACTATCATCTTCTAGCATAATGCGATGCATACAAATGGATGGGCTTATCCCCTTGAGGTCAGAGATACTATATCCCAGTGCAGTCGGATACTTCCTTAAAACATGGAGTAACTTCTCAGTTTCTGTCTGTCCCAAGTCAGCGTTGAATATGACTGGTTTTTCAAGCTTTGTATCTAAGAATTCGTACCTTAGATTTTTGGGTAGCGATTTTAATTCTATAGCAGGTTTCTGTTCATCGGACGATGGTTCGGGGGCTAGTGCAAGACATTTTTTCGAGTAGTCATCGACGAATGGTTCGTTATAATTATCATTTTCGAATAGAGGAGATTCGGTGAACTCAGGTGATTTCACTTCCACTTCTTTTACGCATTCGTCAATGATATCTAGCAAACAACACGAGTCATTGATAGCTGGGGCTTTCAAGAATTGAGCTAAAATGAATTCGACTTTTTCTTCTCCTACTTCGAAAGTCAGCTTTCCTTTCTTAACATCAATTATAGCTCCTGCTGTTGCTAAAAATGGTCTTCCTAATATAATCGGGACATTGTAGTCCTCCTTTATGTCCATTATCACAAAATCAGTAGGAATGAAGAATTGACCAATTCGAACAGGAATGTTCTCCAGCATACCTACAGGATATTTGACAGAACGGTCCGTAAGTTCAAGAGACATTTTGGTTGGTCTCAATTCTCCTAACTCAAGTCTCTTGCACGTAGATAACGGCATCAAACTAACAATGGCCCCTAAATCGCATAGACCGTTGTCTATAGCGTACTTTCCTATTACACAGGGTACTGAGAAACTCCCTGGATCTTTAAGCTTAGGTGGCATGTTATTTTGAAGTATAGCGCTACACTCGGCAGTGAGCATAACCGTTTCGTTATCTTCGAGCTTTTTCTTGTTAGACAGAATTTCCTTGAGGAATTTCGCATATGAAGGCATTTGGGTTATGGCTTCCGTGAATGGTATAGTAACATTTAGTTGTTTCAGAAGTTCAACGAATTTCTTAAATTGCCCTTCATTCTTGTTTTTGGCTAATCTTTGCGGATAAGGTATAGGTGTCTTATATGGTGGTGGAGGTACATAGGGTGGTTCCTTCTCCATGACTTCGTTACTCTTATCATCTGCGTCATTGGTTTTCATTTTTTCTTCCTTCTCAGTTCCTTTCTTTGGACTTTGATTCATGGCTGGCTTTGTAACTCTCGGGTCAACCGGTCCATCATATTCGGTTCCGCTTCGCAAGGTTACAGCATTTGCTTGCCCTTTTGGGTTAGGTTGAGGTTGGCCAGGAAAGGTTCCAGACGGGGCTGGTATTGTTGGTTGCTGTTGGGCTACTTGAGTAATCTGGGTTTCTAACATTTTGTTATGCGTAGCCATTGCATCAAGTTTACTAGTCATTTGCCTCATCAATTCGCTTGCATGAGCATTTTGGTTCGCAAATTCCTTATTCTGCTGTATCTGGGCGTTCATGAAATTTTCCATCATAATTTCCAGATTTGACTTTCTAGGTGCTTGTGGAGCGGGTGGTCCTACTTTTTGAAAACCAGGTGGTACAGCAGGTGCCGAACTTGGTGGTTGCAAGGCATTATTGTTTTTGTAAGAGAAGTTCGGATGACTTCTCCAACCAGGATTATAAGTATTTGAGTATGGGTTTCCTTGGGTGTAATTCACTTGGTCGGTGGAAACACCGGTTAACACCTGACATTCGGCATTTGTATGTCCAGGGGTACCACATACTTCACAGTTAGGAGATACAGCGGCCACGGTAGAGGCTGGTTGTGTTACGGCCAAACTTTCTATTTTTTGAGTTAATGCATCCATTTTAGCATTGATGCGGTCTATTGCACTAACTTCGTACATTCCGCCCTTCGAAGTTGGTTTCTCTGTAGAAGCACGTTCTCCTCCCCATTGGAAGTGATTTTGAGCCATATTCTCTATGAGTTCAACGGCTTCCTCGTACAGTTTATCCATTAAAGCGCCACCAGCAACAGCACTTAGGTTCATTTTTGTGTTGTACAATAGACCATTGTAGAAAGTATGGATTATCAGCCATTTTTCAAGCCTGTGATGTGGGCATAACCTCATCATGTCCTTATATCTCTCCCACGCGTCAAAAAGAGATTCATTGTCTTTTTGCTTGAATCCGTTAATTTCTGCCCTTAGCATAGCTGTCTTCGATGGAGGAAAATAGTGGGTCAAAAAGACTCTTTTTAGATCATCCCATGAAGTAACAGAATTCGCAGGCAGAGACTGGAGCCAAGCTCTAGCTCTATCTCTTAAAGAAAACGGGAAAAGATGGAGTCTAATTGCTTCTTGGCTAACACCATTTGCTTTCACAGTGTCGGCGTATTGCACGAAAACAGATAAATGTAAGTTAGGGTCGTCCGTAGGACTTCCTGAAAATTGGTTCTGCTGAACGGCTTGTATAGCGAAGGCTTCAACTCGAAATCACGTCTTTCAATTTCAGGGGCAGCAATGCTGCTATGCAGCTCATCTTGCGATGGGACAGCGAAATCCTTGAGAGGACGGTTTTGCGGTGGTTGGGCCATGTTTTGTTCTGATTCGGTTCCGGTTTCGGAATTAGAATAAGGAACGAAAGGATCTAGAAGGAGATATCTTAAGCAGTAATCGTTGATTCGGCGCCTCAACAAAAGAAAATGCTCGATCTCAGCAATCGGTTCCACTGGCTCTTCGCTTTGTGAGCGAGTGCTGGGCATACGATTGACAAATTACGAATAAAGAAAAATTGCCTTAGTCGTTACTGTGCAACGAAAAAGACACAACAAGACTAATTCAATCCCCGGCAACGGTGCCAAAAACTTGATCGCGACTTTACGTGTTTGGTCGGATAGATACTGCAAGCATACAGGGTATCGCGTAGTTTTAAAAGATTGTCGAACCCACAGGGATTGATAGTCAAAAGACAGTGTCCTAAAATTGCGGTGTAAGGCTAAAGCAGGAGGTAGACACGATTAAAAATACTTAAAGAAAAATAACTAAAATAATAGGCTTTAGGACAAATAAGGAAACTGAGACCGTAGAATGATTTCCGGAGTTCTTAGGGACTCTATAGGTTCCGAGGCTGAAGTAATGTCGAAATTGTTCTGAAGGAAATACCGATCTAAAGGCCTAATCTCACACTCTCGCGCTATTGATCGGGCCACGCCAGATAACCCCAAGATTTTTCTCTCGCTCACTCGGTAATTAAAAGGCACTTTTTGAAAACGGGCAAGACCGAAAAGAATACCTAAAGCGCTCTCGCTGTGTTTAGGATCCAGTGTTTTGTGCCTACTATCTGACGAGTGCCTCAAACTCTCACTCTGTTGGACTCGTCTTAGTGCATTCCTCACTCTCGTGACAAAATGTTGTTAAGCAGCCTCTCGCCGTCGCGACTAGTCTACTTAAATTAAACTTAGACAACAAAACCAGAATTTCGATCATACAACAGTAATGGTTATCCTACAGAGTCCCGTCGAAACGACGGTCCTCAAACTACAGACTCAAGCAAGTTTAGTTAATCATAGTTAATCGTACCATTGAATTATTAACAGTGCTGAATTTTAAAACATGCATATTACTTTACTTAGGGTTTCTTAATAAATTCTGTTCTTTGGTTTTATAGAAAAACTTTTGAAACAACGGTAAATAAATAAATGCAGAGAATGATAATCGAAACAATAAAACAATAAAACAATAACCTGAAAATGCGATGAAATAACTGAAAGGAAATTTGTATTAATTCTGCAAATCGATCCAAGTACAACAACGGAGTAACAAAAGAAATGAGTACAAGAGTCGTGATAATCACTCAGTGTGAGCAATTATCACTGTGGCTACTAAATTTCTAGTTCTGGAGAAAATTCGGCAGAGCTTCTGCAGGGTAGAATTGGATGATGAATGTTGGGCTGGGAAGTCCTATTTATAGACAGGATCTGGCTCCAAAACGGTTGGAAAAATTTGAATTCAAACTGAGTCCAAAAACTGCTTCTGGAAAACTGCTCCCGCGATGCATGGCGAACGCCATATGCCAATGGCGAACGCCATTTTGGCTGAAATGAAAACTGCACGTTTTGGGGCAATGGCGAACGCCATTTGGTTCCCCTTAGGGAATGGCGAACGCCATTCAGCTAGAAGGATGCAGAATGCTCCAGTTCTGCTCTTTCTCAACTCTTTTGCCACACTTCTCGTCCTTTTCCTCAACATGGTTGATACTGGTCCTGAAATCACAAAGTAAAAGAAAAACATAAGTACACAGTACAAAATACGGTAAAGACTCGATAAAAATGCGACTAAACATGCACGAAATGAATCGAATTAACCTATACGAAATCAAGTCGTCAGAGCTTTAATATTGATTACTATGGATGGAGTGGATTTACCACGACCGGTAAATTCCGATTCAGTCAAAAAATACTATACCTAGAAAAAGAGGATAAAAGCACGCTAAGTCGAAAACCTTAAAAGGCGACTTAGGCAAAAGTTAGGGCGTCCCGGTGAATTGAAAACTCGAAAGAGCAATTCAGGCAAAAATTAGGGACTTAGAAAAAATGATACCCAACAAGTCGAAAACCCTAAAGGGTGGCTTAGTTGAAAAAAATGGTATAGCATCCTGGTGGACTAAGATTCTAAAAGAACGGTCCAGGAAAAATTAAGGATATCCAAAAGGCATAAGACTGATAGCACTAATGGAATTCAGAAAGGAATGATCAATCCAGTCATCATCTTCAGAAGAGAAGTGTCAAGACCTCAGAGATTTAGGGATATTAGCCAGTGTTAAATTTAATAGGGACATAGATAAATTTATTTTTCGTATTGCCATTTCTTTTCTGGTTTTGTAGTACTTCCTCCTTATGAGGATTTGCTTTCCTGATGTACTTTTGCCTGTTTATAGGCCTACTTCTCAATAAATAAAATTTTCTTTGCTTTTCAATTTTTCTGCTTGATTATAAAATGCCGATTTTATTTATAATAATGCTTTGAAACATTGGGTATAATCAAAAGCTAAAAAAAATAGAAAAGGTATTTTACTTCGATTCGGGAACAGCAAAAGGAGCATGGTTTCCCTCAAAGATAAAAGTAAAAGATCCATAAATTGACGGTCGGAATTCAACCACTATGGGAGTTTCTCTACGCATCGCCAGATGTCAAGAGCAAAGGGCTTGTTACACTTATCGAAGGAACTAAGGGTTTAAGGGTCTGGAAGTTGGAATGTTACAGGAGGATATGGTTTCCATAAAAACATGCACTGCATATCATAAAAGAGGCGTTAGCCCAAACGGATGCATCATACATAAAAGCATACATGCCCTCACATATGCATGCATGGCATAGGATCATTTTCTTCCAGGGTAAAGGGTTTTAATCGGATATCTTGTCACGGGTTTGTTATCAGGGGTCTTAGGATAGTCTGCGTGTTACTTGTTTGGCTTGGCGGTCAAAATTAGGGTCCTTCTTATATTTAATCATCTCCTCCTCAAAAGAGAAAGACACGTCGTCGTCCTCTTTCTGATCCGGAGACAATTAAATAGGGGCAGCTGTAGTACCCTAAATTTTGACCACGGGTTTTTTGTAGATTTTTTGCTAATAGGGGGTGTTATTTGGGTTTTGGGGATGTGTTAATGCTTTTAGGCCCATTATGTTTGTTTTAGTATAAGGTCTTTTTTATTGTCATTTTTTTTCTCTCTTTTATTAAAATCTTATCTATTTATCTACATGTTTTTAAGATTAAAATTTATTTAGAATAAATTTGGGACTTTATTTAGAATTTAATTTAGAGGTCATCATTGTAGAAAAGTTCAAATAGATTTTTATTTCGGAATTTAAGTTTTAAATTAATTAGAAAATAGTTAGGTTTTAAAATTATTAAAATTTTTTGTTTTTATATTTTATTATTGTTGTTGGGGATTTAAATAAGTTTTTTATTGTTAGTTGTAAAATAGAATTATTTGTTAATCATTTTATATATATATATACAGGAATATTTGGATTTTTTTTAGTAATTAGGTCTTATGTAAATATATATTAATAATGTCCTTTTATTAATTAGTTTTAGTCTTATTAAAATTTAGATTTTTAATTAGGGAATTAGCTATGATAATTAGGGTTTTAGGTTAAGTAATTATTTATTATTGTTTTAAGATGGTACGGTTTTGTTTTATGTCTTATTATCTTTTATTTATTTATTTATTTTATCATTAATATTGGGGAAGGTTATTAGTCACGTTACTTCTTCTTTTGTTTTATTTTTATTTTTCATTTATTTATTTTTTGTTTTATTTTATTAATTATTGGGTCAAATTGTTGACCATGTACAGTCATCTCCTTCCCATCTCAAACCCTAGTTCTGCGCTGAAGCAGAGAGAAACAAAATCAAATCGTATCATTTTATTAAATTTTCAATCAAAATCAGATCATATCAGAATCAATTTCATTAACCTTTTTTGATCAAATTACAAAACGAAATCAAAACAAATACAAAATCAGATCAAAGTTTCCCTAAAACAGAATCAATCTAAATTAATCCTAGACCTAATATTCTATACTATATAAACTAAGCGAATTTCAGAAACAAAAAAGAGGAAAAAAACCCTAAGCTAACAATTGTTGCCGCGAGAATTCTCATAACCCTCAGTAAAGCTCTCAATCCCATAAAGGACTAGGGTTCACCATTAGAACCCTATAATCCTTGAGCTTAGGCCACCTGCAAACAAAGAAAGCAGAGGATTAGAAAGCAGAAATAGAGAAAGAAGGGAGGGAAAGCATCTTAATATTGAACACAGCAGAGAGAGGTAAACACTTAGCCCTTAGTTCATCGTGTCGTTGTTTTTTGCCTCCTTTGCTGCATTTTGTTGTATAATTGTTGCTGCAAGTTTGCTATCTGTTGCGTTTTGTGTTCGATTTATGCTTGGGGTTACGATTTAGGGGTTTCTGGATCTTGTTTTGGGTTAGGGTTCTTGTTAGGGTTAGGGTTCTTCAGGTTTGGGGATTAGGGTTCTTCGAACCCAGTTAGGGTTCTTGGGGGTTTGATTGAATTATGGGTTTGGATTGAAGGTAGGGTTAAAACCCTAGGGTTCTTAGGGTTCATCTTGAACCCTGAAGAATTGGACGATTCTGGGTGGAATGGGTCTAGGGTTCATCGCTGGGGGGATTTAGGGTTCGTTGGCTTTGAAGATTCCAGTTGAATCCAACCGGAAATCTGGAATTAAGGGCGGTTCTAGTGGTGGCCGGAGATTTTAGGACGGTGGCCGGGAAAGAGAAAGAGGAGAGAGGCGAGAGTGGAAGAGAGAACGAGAGAATTTAGAGAGAGGGATGGAAAGAAGAGAGAGAAAGAAATGGAAAAATGAAAGTTTTTTTGAAGGGTTTGGGTTTAAATACCCCTCTTTCACACCGTTAGATGTGCGCCAAGTGGCATCGTGGGTGCCATTTGATTTCGTTTGACCGTTGAGGTCAATGTTTACCCTGTATGCGCGTACACCATAAACAGACATGGCTCATCATCTGGGCCATTGGATTATAATACTTTGGAAAAGTATTCAGATCAGACGCATGGGATTTTGTTAGTCACGATACGTTAGATTAATCTAACGGTATAGAGGAAATAGGGGAAAATACTCCGGATCAATCCAACGGTCCGGATTCCATTTGCATATTTGTTTTTTTGGTTTTTTTTGCTGAAGGGTTGGCCATTGGGCTTTACGCCCAATGCTATTTGCACCCCTACCTTAGCCCATTTACTATTTTTAAAAGGGAAATACACCCCCCCCCCCCCCCCTCTCTTTTTTTAATTAATTCAATTAATTTTTATTTAATTATTTTATTTAAGTTTTTTGTTTAATTAGGAGAGTTTTTTAAAAATAAGAAATTAAAGGAAAAAGGGTTTAGGATTTATTTTTTGGATTTTATTTTATTTCATATTTTCTTTCTTTTATTATTAAATTTTCTTTGACTTTTATTAAAAAAACTCACCATTGAATCAATTCCTTGGTTCAAGTTGTGAGATAAATTTTCGTTATTTTTAATTTGGCTAAAATTCTTAGTTTTTATAGGGTGGTAATTAAATTCTAGAACTTTTTGTATAAGGGTTTGTATTTTGTCATAATATTATTTCTTTGAAAAAAGATAATATGAGGAGGGGATGTGTAAATAAAGTTTTGGTGGGTTATAAAATTTGGTTTTTTTGGGGATTATTTGGAATTTAAATCTTATTTGGATTAATATGTATATTTGCTGGTTTTTGTCATTATAAATAATTTAATCATTTATTTTATTGTAAAAATATTTAGATGGTCTTTTTAAGGGATTTTTAAGGTTTTAAGGGATTTACAAAAGGGATAAAGCTCTTGGTCCGAGAGCCTAAATAAAGGATGGGATATGGATTTTTGGGATAAAACTCTTCCTCTGAGAGTATAAACAATGGACAAAGGGATTTAAGGGATAGAACTCCTCATCTAGGAGTATAAACACTAGATTTAAGGGATAGAACTCTTTATCCAAGAGTATAAATAGTGGATGGGATTTAGGGATAGGATTTGAAATTTAGGAATAGGATTAGGGGGTAGGAATAGGGGAGGTGAACTACGGTTACTCTGATCCTTCAAATTGAGGGTACGTAGGCATAGGGTTGCAAACCAACCCTAGCGAGTATAATTAGGAAAAAACTTAGGTTTTCTTTTCATTTAGACAAACAAACATGCCATAAACTCAAAGGTGGATCCCATTGAGTACAATGGAAGTGAAGGGTGCCTAACACCTTCCCTTCACTTAAATGACTCCCGAATCGTAGGAATCTCTATCTTATTATAAGGATATTTAGGTTTATCATTATTTTCCTAAAAAATATGGTGGCGACTCGAATATTTTTGCCGGCCGCGACACTGAAGAACAAGTTCAAGGATTTTGTTGTGTAAATGCAGTTAATTTGGGGCAGTTACGTCGAGATTCATGAATCTCTCCAAGAGTTTGAAGATTTTGAAGCATCTTGTATGCTAATTCTTCTGTAAAATCCTCTTGGTATTTTCTTCTCACAGACCATGTAATTTGCGGCAGAGGAGACTTGAAGACGACCAGTATGCAATTAGAGTGCAGAACTACTTAGTTCTTGTGATATCCTTTGCCAGCTCCCCAGTAAGTTGTTACTTCAGTTGATCTTCGCAATCCTCCTTGGATTTTTCTCTTCCAACAAAGAAATCAAGCTCATGATGGCAATCCTAGTGAAGTCATGATGTTATATCCGAGTGGAATATTTTCCCCCGAAGAAGGTCATAACCTTGAAGTAGAGTTGCTGATCCTGCTTATTCATCCCTATTGACGGTCCAATCTGGTGAGGTTGGCTGGGTATCCTTGTTGAGATGTTTATTTCATCTCCAGTGTGCTTCCTCTTGTCTGTTTTGTCAGCATAAGCATAAGCATAAACATGGCATACATTCATTCATACATATGCATGGCATACGAGCATTTTTGCTACCATCTCGGTGTTTACATGTTTTTGTTCACTTTGGTGTTTATTCTCCAAGTGACTGGGTTTGTCTATTCTTTCCAATAGGGTCGTCACCTTTAGGCATAAAGTGCCCATCCTTTCTAGAATTCCCCACAGAGTTTGATTCTCGTGGATGATGGTTGGTCAGTTATCTTTTCCTTATTTGGATAAGATATATCCCCATTTGAGCTCATTCCTCAATGGTTGGAGTCTTGTTTAACCGTTTCTTTCTAGCTCGTTCCTAGATTGAACTTTGGTCCCTGGCAGGTGTTGCTTTTGAGCCCAATTTAAACGTGCATTTATTTTACACTGTGTCTCACAGGAAAATCTTTTACAGATCTTCATTGAAGAGAAAATCTTCTCTCCAACAGTGTTGTGATAACAACATCTCCTTGGAATTTATACTCGACAACAAGTGGCAATCTCTTTGAGAAGCTTGTTTTCTATAGCGATAAGTGGCAATCTCACCCGAGAAGCTTATCTGTCTTTGGTGTTTACCTAATTTCTTTTTGTAACAAGTGGCCATCTCTTCGAGAAACTTGTTTTCTATAGCAATATTTGGCAATCTCTCTCGAGAATCTTATCTGTCTTTCATTTTTACCTAAGTTCTTTTTGTGTAACAAGTGGCAATCTCTTTGAGAAGCTTGTTTTTTATGGTGATAAGTAGAAGTCTCTCCTGAGAATCTTATTTGTCCTTGGTGTTATTCAACCTTTGCCATTGGTGTTACCCTCAATCAGTCACTTTCCATAAACCCATTAGATGTGATCCCTATTTGAGGTGTTCTTCCCGTCAATCCTTTTTTACGATGTCACTTGGTTTTCATTATGCCAATCCTTTGACGTGGATGATGTTTGGTGTTTGGTTTCATTATGTCAATCCTTTGACGTGGATGATATTTGGTGTATGTTTCATTCTGTCAATCCTTTGACGTGGATGATGTTTGGTGTTTGGTTTCATTCTGTCAATCCTTTGACGTGGATGGTGTTTGGTGAATGTTTCATTCTGTCAATCCTTTGACGTGGACGATGTTTGGTGTTTGGTTTCATTCTGTCAATCCTTTGACGTGGATGGTGTTTGGTGAATGTTTCATTCTGTCAATCCTTTGACATGGATGATGTTTGGTGTTTGGTTTTTTCTTTTTGTCAATCCTTTGACGATGTGTTCCTTCAGACATGGATTTATTCTGTCAATCCTTTGACGATGTGTTCCTTTGGGCATGGCTTCATTCTGTCTATCCTTTGACGAGGATGATGTTTGGTGAAATGTATCTTCCCGTCAACCCTTTTTGACGATGTATTCTGAGCTCAGGTTGTGTACCTTCTTATATGTTTTAGTTTCTACCTATCAACCCTTTTTAACAATGTATTCCGAGCTCGGGTTGTGTACCTTCGGATATGTTTTGTTTTCTTCCTGTCAACCCTTTTTGACGATGTATTCCGAGCTCAGGTTGTGTACCTTCGGATATGTTTTGGTTTCTTCCCGTCAACCCTTTTCGACGATGTATTCCAAGCTCAGGTTGTGTACCTTCGGATATGTTTTGGTTTCTTCCCGTCAACCATTTTTTACGATGTATTCCGAGCTCAGGTTGTGTACCTTCGGATATGTTTTGGTCTCTTACTGTCAACCCTTTTTGACGTTGTATTCTGAGCTCAGGTTGTGTACCTTCGAACATGTTTTTGTTGTTTTGTTCCATCACTTTAGATGTGTTGCTTTCTTTCCCCAGTGGAGACCGTCTTTTCGGTTCAATCTTCATTGAGGATCTTTTTGTTCTAGAATGTCATCCGGTCACATTTGAACCTGATGATCAATCATTCTAGATACCTTTATTGGAGCCCGTCTTTTGTTTCTACTTCCAATAAGGTTGCTTTTTTGTCCTAGAGTGTCAGTCAGTCATACTTGAACTTGCTGATCCACTACTCTGGATATTCCCCAGTGGAGACCGTCTTTCCGGTTCAATCTTCATTGAGGATCTTTTTATTCTAGAATGTCATCCGGTCACATTTGAACCTGATGATCAATCATTCTAGATACCTTTATTGGAGCCCATCTTTTGGTTCTACTTCCAATAAGGTTGCTTTTTCGTCCTAGAGTGTCAGCCAGTCATACTGGAACTTGTTGATCCACTACTCTGGATATTCTCCAGTGGAGACCGTCTTTCCGATTTAATCTTCATTGAGGATCTTTTTATTCTAGAATGTCATCCGGTCACATTTGAACCTGATGATCAATCATTCTAGATACCTTTATTGGAGCCCATCTTTTGGTTCTACTTCCAATAAGGTTGCTTTTTCGTCCTAGAGATTCAGCCAGTCATACTTGAACTTGTTGATCCACTACTCTGGATATTCCCCAGTGGAGAACGTGTTTCTGGTTCAATCTTCATTGAGGAACTTTTTGTTCTAGAATGTCATCCGGTCACATTTGAACCTGATGATCAATCATTCTAGATACCTTTATTGGAGCCCATCTTTTGGTTCTACTTCTAATAAGGTTGCTTTTTTCGTCCTAGAGTGTCAGCCAGTCATACTTGAACTTGTTGATCCACTACTCTGGATATTCCCCAATAGAGTTAAATATGTCTTGATTCTACTTCAGTGAGGATCCTATCCTTCTAAAGCGTCAACCGGTCACATTTGAACCAGTTGCTCGATTACTTTAGATTTCCCCAATTTTGTTTTAGCTTTCCCAGTGCTGCTGTCAATCCCCAGTGAGTCTTTACTCATTGTTTTGACTATAGCCCTGTTTGCTTTCGTTTTCGTCTGCGTCTTGCGTTCAGCATTCCATCATTGTCATCATGCTAGAGTTCATGGCATGTCCGCATTATAGATTAGTTTTGTCCATAACATTGCATATCATTGTATCTAAGGGAAAAATTTTCAGTTATCTATATTTAAATATCTTTCACCATGATTTCATGAGGATTTTCATCTCTCATGTCATCCGGTGAAGATATTTAAATAGGGGCAACTGTTATACCCCAAATTTTACCCTTAGATCCTCTGATCATTGTCATATCATCTTAGGACATCTGTTTTGTGCATTTGCAGTCATATAATCCATTAATCACAGTCATGCATTTTTGTCGCTTAATTTTTGTCACCTATCGTCATCTGGATTTTAATTTTTTGTCTGTTCTTATCTTAGATTTTGTTCTGATTTTTGTCATCTATTCTTTTAATTCAATTATTTTTCATGCGTAATCTTCAAGTTTAATTTATTTTAGAATTTAGAAATTTTTGTTTTTAATTTAGAATTATTTATTTATTATTTTAAACCACTTGTGTAGTAAATTTATTTCTTCGGTTGTTTATTTATTATTATTATTATTTATTAGTTATTATTGCTATTTTTATTTATTGTATTATTATTGTTATTATTACTTTTACTATTATCTTTTATTATTATTTTCATTATTATTAATTATTATTATCAACAAAGTCCTATCCCACCATACTGCTCCACTTTCTTACATTGCCTTGCCAACAAGCCTGCGTTACACATCAAAACCAAGTTGTACAAAAGACAACTCCTCAAACCGTACAAAACTCTCTGCTACTTTGCTACTTTCCAACAAGCCACACACTACACTCCAATTTTATGCAAAACTAAGCCATTCGTACTTCCTGCTACTTGCAAGAGTCTACACAACAATTCCCAGTCACCCAAGCGTGTCACAACGTACACTCTAAACACACGTTGTACCACAGCCGAAACCACTGTATCAATCTCTGCTGCGAAACCTACAAGTCAAACACGCCACAAAACTCCAAGAGTTATAATGCCTTTTCCTGCAACACTCTGTAAACCACAGCGCTTTGCATCAAACCTGTTTTCCTGCATTAACAACACACTGCAAAGTAATACACTGCAGACAAGAATGAAAAAAGAGGGAAGAAGTTTTTGAAAATAAACTTAAAAGAGAGGTAAGAACAGTAGTAGAGGGGGAGACGTGAAAAACCTTACACATTGAGGCTGGGGGTATTCCAATTTTCTCAGAAAAATACACAGGACCTTTTTTGTTCAACTCAAATCCACCTTTACTCGGCATTCCTCTTCAAAAAACTCGCCCTCCTCCATGGAACCTTCTTCTCCTCCAATCTTCATCGAATACACAACACCCTTTCGACCAAAAAAAAAAAAAAAAACATAAACTCTGTTCATCTTCCTTGAACGATCTTAAACCTCATCAAACGCAACAACTCAACCTCTTTTGCCATTTTGTGACACTTCCAACACTTCACTTTACAACACCACCAAACCTCCCTGCTATGAACACACGTTTTCCAACCTTCAACCTTTCTCCATATAACAATAAATCTGCAACACCTTCAAGCCCTGTTCTGCACTGATACAAAAACGCAATCTCCCGATCGACCAAATCCCTAAACAACAACAACTTCAAAATTCCTCTTCAACCTCCTCCATCATTAACCATAACCCAAACCCACAACAACCTCACTGTCGTACACCAAATTTTGACCACCCTTCTATTTTTTTATATATAAAAGATTATAATAGTAAATATTAAGGGGATTATTTGGGTAGGATAAATTTATATGGGGATAGATTATTGTTATTTAATATATATGGATTAATTAGGATTAGATTAATTTTTAATCAAAATTACATTAGGGTCATAGTGGGGTTATTAGAGTATTAATATTACCATTAATAATTTTATTAATATTAATATTATCATGGAATTATTATTAAATTATTATATACTCGCTAATGTTGTTTTATTTTGAATAAATAAAATAGTATAGTTGGTAGCAAAGTGTACAAGGAGTTAGAAGAGGGAGAGGTCATGGGTTCGAATCCAACTTTCATCACTTTTAGAGTTTTTTTTCTTCTCTTTTTATAGTTTTACC
This sequence comes from Lathyrus tuberosus, assembly GCA_022829125.1. Lineage (NCBI taxonomy): Eukaryota > Viridiplantae > Streptophyta > Magnoliopsida > Fabales > Fabaceae > Lathyrus > Lathyrus tuberosus. The sequence continues at coordinate 3,196,932 of JALAZF010000343.1, forward strand.
TTCATTTTATAAAAATTGTTTTTTCATAATATAATTTTCAAAGTTTAAATTAATTTATTTTTCATTATTATTATTATTTTCCAAAAAAATAAAAAAAAAAACTGTTTTAAATTTATTTTAAAATAATTTTCGTTTTAATTAATATATATTTTTGAAAAAATAATTAATTTTCAATTTTTACACTTCTTACTCAAAGTATATATCCAAATAAGATACAAAAATATATCTTGTCTTAAATGCATTCTTATTTAGATTAATTAGATTAATTCTATTTTTAATTCTACTAATTCTAGGTTTTTAAGTAAAATGATTTTATTTGATTATTACTTAAAATATAAAATCATAAAATTTGTATTTTTCATTTTTTAATTATTAATTTTCGTATTTATTTTTTAGGCATTTTTAAAAAATGTTAATTTTCACTTTTTTAGCAAAAAATATCCAAAAATTATAAAATAAAAAATATTTGAAAAGATTTTGTTCATATTGCATTTTAGGATAATAGTCCTTTTTTTTTTAAGGAAAATTAATGTGGTTGATCACTAAATCAAAATCACATAAAATTGACATATGAACTTTTATTTTAATTGATTAAGTTCCTTTTTATTTAACCTAATTGTGTCCATATAAATAATTACATAATTCATTCACAAAAGGGGAAGGGGAGGGGACTATTCACATAAACAAAATCCTAAAAGTTGTTGTTCTTCACACTGAAGAACAACAACAAATAAACTTTAGCCTCCATCATTTGCTGATCAAGAAAGATCGAAAGAAAAAGGAAGAACGCAAGGAATAAGGAAAGGAAAAAGGAAGAACGCGAGGAATAGGGAAAGATCAAAGGAAGAACACGAGGAATAGGAAAAGATCGAAAGAAGGACGCGAGGGATAGGGAAAGATCGAAAAGGAAAAAGAAAGAACACAAAGAAAAGAAGGGAGGAAGCAGCAGCTTACGTTGGTCACGGCAATTCAGGTTGGTAAACCCAAATTTCAGATATTTGTACGTATAATTTGCTTGGGTTTGCTTGTTATGACTCTGTTTGAAGGATTTATCTTTGTGTGCATATATGTATTTTGATTTCGATTTTGTAAATAATTCATCGATTAAATGTTTTTACGTATAATCGAATTTTAACTTAAATTTTAAATAATTAGGATTTGGATAAAGAATTTAATAATATTTTTGGGAATGAATGTTTTATATAAATATGGGAATTTAGGGTTAATAGTCTTAATATTCTCCTAAGGATTTGGGAATAAAGGTTTTTTTTTTTGAGTATTAATAATATTGGGTTTCTTTTAATTTGGAGTTTAATATTTGGTTATAATAATTTTTTATTTGGATTTTACTATAAATAATTTGGATTTATTTAGGGTTTAAAATCAAAAAATTTGATTATTCATATATTTTAAGGATATACTTGTTTATTTTCATAATTAGAAAATTTGGTTAATAATTTTTTTTTATGGATTGGCTTATTCTAAAGTGGATTATTTATTAAAATTTAGTTGGAATTCTTTTTTTTTAAATTGGGATTTATTAATAAATTTTTGGATTTAATTTATATTTTATATTATGGGGTTCATTATAATTTTAGACTATATAATTTATTTTTATAATAAAATATGAGTTTTATTTTTCATATATTGGAAATAAGGGTTTATAATTTTGATATTGAGTTTTAATTTTTGACATAATTCTTTTAAATTGGGAATTTATTTATTTGGGAGAAATTATTATTATATTTTACAAAAATAATTGGATTAAAAATACTTCCTTTTGGAATTTCCCTTTCATATTACTATGAAAGTTTAAAGGAATTTTTTAAATTGTAGGGATAAAGGATAAGAGATTTATAATAAAATTTTAATAATTATAATTTAAAATTTAAGGGATATTTAAGGAGTTAAGTTAGGGATATAGCATGGGATAAAACTCTTCTTCCAAGAGTATAAATAATGGATAGGATTTAAGGGATAGAACTCTTCTTCCAAAAGTATAAATAATGGATAGGAGTTAAGGGATAAAACTCTTCTTCCGAGAGTATAAATAATGGATAGGATTTAAGGGATAGAACTCTTGTTCCAAGAGTATAAATAATGGATAGGATTTAAGGGATAGAACTCTTCTTCCAAGAGTATAAATAATGGATAGGATTTAAGGGATAAAACTCTTCTTCCGAGAGTATAAATAATGGATAGGATTTAAGGGATAGAACTCTTCTTCCAAGAGTATAAATAATGGATAGGATTTAAGGGATAAAACTCTTCTTCCGAGAGTATAAATAATGGATAGGATTTAAGGGATAGAACTCTTCTTCCGGGAGTATAAATAATGGATAGGATTTAAGGGATAGAACTCTTCACCCAAGAGTATAAATAAGGGATAAGGATATGGGATAGGACTCTGGTAATCCAAGAGTATAAATAAAGGATTAGGATTAGGATTAAGATTAGGATTAGGATTAGGATTAGGATTAGGAATGGGAATAGGAATAGGATAGGGATAGGGGTTAGGGGAGGTGAACAACGGTAACTCTGATCCTTCAAAATTGAGGGTACGTAGGCATAGGGTTGTAAACCCTAACGAGTACTAATAATAATAAAACTTAGGGTCCGCCTCTTAGATTAATTTCATTTAACTTTTTCTACTTAATATTAAGGTTTTTTGAATAAATATAAAGTCAAACATTAGAATAACAAACAAACATACGCTAGAACTTAAGGAGGATCCCATTGAGTACAATGGAGGTGAGGGGTGCCTAACACCTTCCCCTCACTTAACCGACTCCCGAACCTTAGGAATCTCTACCCTTAGGATTAGGATTTTAGGTTTATCATTTATTTTCCTTAAAAAAATATGATGGCGACTCGATATTTTTGCCGGCCGCGACACTCACGATTTACAACCCCAAATCGGTTTCAGATCCATAAACAGAGATGAGCGAGATGAGTTGAAAGTGGAGATGAAAACAAATCGTACCACAAACCTTGAATAGAAAACAAAAACACGAACGAACGAGAATAGAGACGAGACAAATCGAATTTGATTTGGATTCGAAACTGAGACCGAGCTGTGAGAATGATCGTTGAGAGGTTGGGGACAAATTCACCGTGTTTTTCTTGATTTGCTCTTGGTGTTAACCGCTTGACCCTTTTGGGATTTCTTTTTCTTTTTGTCACCTTGTTTTGTCGATTTGTTTTAAAAATAACCGAGGAGTTCCGTTTGGTCTTGTTGATGCAGTTTTATTTGTTTTCAATGGCCATTAAATGTCGTTGAAAAAGAATAAGCTGATGATGATGTACGCGTGTTGCAATGTTGCTGCTAATTGGTTTTTTTTTTCATTTTTTTAAAGATTGGAAATCTGGTTTGGACCTTTTCATGGCCCGTGTAAGATCTGCTTAATTCCTTTTTTGATTTTAAATTCTTTTTTGGCTTTTGAGGATAACTGGGCTTGTGAACCCATGTTGCTAGTACATACACATTACCTGGCAGCGCACCCCTCCTCTCATATCAATTATTATTATTTTTTCTTTTTTTTTCTTTCCCCAGTTCTATTTTGTCACTTTCTTCTCATATTTTTACTTCATATTAATTTAGATTTCCTCTTCAATTTTTGGGCCAATGATATAACAAAAATCATGGTTTGTTGATTTATTCAAATCAATAATAATCTTGATTAATATGAGGTCATTTTCTATTTTTGTTGGTCAATGAAAGTCTAATATTAGATTATCGATTTCTCGATTAAATCTTGATTAAGATGAGACCAACTTTATTTTCATTTCGATTCTATTTTCTTTATTTAGGTCAATGATATAACAAAAATCATGGTTTGTTGATTTATTCAAATCAATAAAATCTTGATTAATATGAGGCCATTTTTCTATTTTTGTGGGTCAATGAAATTCAAATATCATAGATTATCGACTTCTCGATTAAATCTTGATTGACACGAGACCAACTTTATTTTCATTTCGATTCCATTTTCTTTATTTTGGCCAATGATATAACAAAAATCATGGTTTGTTGATTTATTCAAATCAATAAAAATATTGATTAATATGAGGCCATTTTTCTATTTTTGGTCGATGAAAGTCAAATATCATAGATTATCGATTTCTCGATTAAATCTTGATTAAGACTAGGCCATTTTCAATTCTATTTCATCTCAATTGTTAATCTCTAAATTTCTTAGACTACTAACTTTTCATTTCTCTCCTTGATGAGGCTTGTAAATACTTCCTGATGAAGTCTTGTGGATGACCTCCTTGTTCCTGTTGTGATTTTGGTTGCCTGCTTCATTTGACAATTCCTCAATACCATTCCAAAGGAAAGATTTATTGTGGACTCATAAGTCATCTTCATACTGGTTAGACCTTTCTATTTTCACTTCCCTTGACCACTTTAGGATCATCACTTTTGGCCTCATTAGAACCATCATCTTCCTTTGGCCTCATTAGAGCCATCATCACTCTTGGCCTCATTAGAGCCATCATCTTCCCTTGGACTCATTAGAGCCATTTTTCTCACAACTTAGAATTAGGTTAGAGTTTTTAAACTCTATGTGGGTACCATTACAATGTGTATTCACTCCCCCCTTTTGACTTTGTTTAAAGTCAACTCCTTGTTAGTTTTTCAACTTAGATTTAGAGAGTTATTTAACTCTATGTGAGTATCATGATCATGAATACTCATTCCCCTTGAAACTTTGACCATAGTCAATAGTTCCTCAGTCCTAGTGAGGCGAACTACAGAGGCTCTGATTCCTCAATCCTAGTCAGGATACGTAGTCACAAGATGCGATATCTTGTCGAGCCAATTTTGCCTTACAACTTAGTCTTAGAGAGTTTTTTAACTCTATGTGAGTGTCATGATCATGAATACTCATTTCCCCTTGGAACTTTGACTATAGTCAAGAGTTCCTCACCCTTAGTTAGGCGAACTACGAATGCTTTGATTCCATCCTAGTCAGGATATGTAGGCACGAGATGCGACGTCTTGGCGAGCATACTTAGTGTACATACCCCTAGGTCTTTACCTTTGCACTTAATCTTAGCAAGCAAACATAACATCACACAAATACTAACAAGAGGTTCCTGTAGAGTACTACAGATATCTAGGATGCTAACACCTTCCCTAGGTATAACCAACCCCCAAACCTTAGAACTCTTAGCTGTGTCTTTACATAGCGCAATTAGGGTTTTCTTCGATATTTACCCTTTCCTTTGAATAAATCAAAGCTAGGTGGTGAATTTCAAAGATTTGTGATTCAAGTTAATTAATAGCTTGATATCCGATTCTCACCGCACCATATAGTTTTGATCATCATTCATCAAGAAAAATCAAGAAAAGTGAGGTAACTTGCAAAAGGGGCAACCTTAGAAAACTTAAATTTTTCTAAGTTATGGAACAAAATGGCTTTGGTACCAACTTTGCAAGGTCATAACTCCCAAACCCTAAGGCCTTTTTCTTCCATCCAAACCTCAAATGAAAGCCCTCATTACATACTTCAAAAGTGTCAACTACAAAAGATTCCAAATCCTCGTGGATTTTTGGTTATAGATTGATCAAAATCACAAAAAGTGAAAATAACCAATTTTTCCAACACTTAGTGAAATTTTTAAAAAGTCAGAATCTGTTTCATTTTTTACCAACTTTGAGGTCATCATGATCCAAGTTGAACCAGGTCCATTTGTGAACATCAAAGTTAAAGTATGTCATGAGAGCTTTCCAACAAGTACCAGATCATCTCCAAATTCAATTTGAGTAGGGAGTTACAACCCTTGGAACATGGCATCAAAGACTGGTTTCTTCCCAAGGCAGATTATAGGTCATTTGCTCGAATTAGCTAAATCAGACAATTACAAGCCTTGTCATCCATTTGGACGCCTCAGGGATAACATCAAAGGAAAAATATCTGATCCACAAGCCTCCCAAGTACAAGGATCTACATGTAGCTATGTGTCCCCTAAAAAGACTAAAAATCTCAAATACTCTAATTTTGTTCCAATGCATTCAATGGATTCACAAGGTGGCAAGCATTAAGACTTTGTCGACTGAATTGAGGCAAGCCTTATCTCTGAACCAAAGGACTCCTAGCCTGCTGCACTGAGCCAAGTCAATGGCTAGAGAAGACCAATGATTCCTTTTGATCAACATTAGCCAAAGGAATGTCCATGCCTCCATTCACTATTGATGCCAAAACAAACTTGGTGCACTATAAATAGACATCAATTGTGATCAGTTTGAGTACACCAAAGCACACCAACTGATGCTTCCCTCAAAATCTCTCTCAAAAAACCAGATTTTCCTTCTATTTCAAGTCACTATTGAATTTTGAAATAGGAAGCAATCCAAACCAAACCAATCATGCCAATACCTCATATACATCATATATGAGTGATCCATGACCTTGGAACTCATCTGGAACATCACAATCACAAAGTCACCATTCATTTTCTCAAGTTTTTGGTCTGTTTGCAGTTGAGGTGCCACAACCAGTTCTGAGCTAATTCAATCCATTCCAAGCTTTCGAACACATTACTGGAGGTCCATTGGAGTTGTCCAGATCATTACACAACCTCTGTAACACCTCCAACATAGAATTCGATCACCAGCTGCAAGAGGTAAGCCTGAAGCCTTCAAACTCCATATTCCATGCATCATAAATGAATTTTTGAGTTACCATCTTATTTCTTCATGTATATAGGGTGATAAACCTCAATCAATTGCTATGTTTGAATCATGTATGGAATTTCATAGTGTTCATGCTGAAATTAGGGTTCTTGAGCTTATCCTCTGATTTCTCACTCCATACTTAATATAAATGCAATTAATCTATACGGTTGTGATCCTTGTTCAAAAACGAGTGAGATTGGAGTTTGAATCATGCAAAACCATTGAGTAGTCGGAGAGAAAAGTGAGAAAATGCAAATCTGGGTAAAACAGGGCACGCGGGCAAGAACAAGTGTTCTTGGCGCCCTTTTTCAAATTTTCAAACTTTCAAACTTTCAAACTTTTGAATTTTTGATATTTTATTTAATTGATTTCAAAAATTAATTTCTCTCTCATTTTTTATTGGTTCTTTTTTTAAAAAGTCACAAAAATGTTAAATTATTTTATTTTACAAAAATATCCAATTTATATTATTCATTTAATATAGTTAGAATTTTTGTAATTAATTTCATTTTATTTATTTTTAAACATAAAAAAAAAATGAAATTCTCACTTTGGTATTTTCATTGCAAATAAATTTTAAATCTTGTATGTGATTAAACATGTTTTTTAAAACATTTATCCAAGGTCACAATTTATTTTTTACACATGTTTGATAATTTTGATCATTTTAAATGATTTTTATTCAAATTAAAATACATTTTTAAATCAAATTAGGGTTTTTGATTATTTTCATCCTCACAAACATCTTTCGAAACACTTTTTGGCCTCTAATAAAGTGTAAGACCCATCCCTTGTTGTACAATCTTTTTTTGGGCCTCAGTCATTGTATAAGTCCCGATACGATTTTTAAAAACGACGGTGCGATCACTGTTATTTTTGGGCCTCTCCCTGAGTTGTAAGCCTCATTCTTCTTTTTTTTCAAACACTTTTGATCCTCTAATAGAGTGTAAGACCCAACCCCTTGTCTAAACCAAAATTTTGGGCCTTAGTCATTGTATAAGTCCCGATACGATTTTAAAAAATCTCGGCGCGATCGGCATTTTCAAAACAATTTTCATCTGGGTCTCCCCTTGTGTTGTAAGTCACATCTTTATTCTTTTAATAAACTATTGGGCCTCTAATAGAGTGTAAGACCCAACCCCCCCTTTTTGTACATAAATATTTTTGGGCCTCAGTCATTGTATAAGCCCCGGTACAACTTCAAAATAACAGTATGATCGTTGTTTTTTATCTGGGCCTCTTCTTGAGTATAAGCCCCAAATTTCCTTTTACAAACAACTTTTCTTTTGATTTAGATTCAAATTTATAGTTGTATAAAAAATTTCTTCAATTTCTTGAATAACTAACCATACAACTATGTTTATACTGCTGGAAGCTTGCTCACCTGTAAGTTCTACTGTTTTATTCAACATACATGTTTATATATATTTCATATGTATATACTTGTATATTTACTTGCTTAGAGTTTTCCCCAGCAATTTGGTCTAAGATTATATCAAACCAGTGGTTACTCTTTCAACACAGTCAAAACTAGTTCCCCATAGGAAATTCCAGACACAGTCTTGCCTCCTCTTGGGCTTATACAATATGGAACAGAGAAAGGCATTATTCCCGGTGAAACTTTTTTCAAGACTGTCACAACTTAGAAATATCTGTATAAGAAATTCATTTCCCCAGAGAGGATTATTCCCGGTGAAACTTCTCTAGAATTTCTTCAAACCCTATAACTGTTCACTAAAGAAAGGATTATTCTCGGTGAAACCTTTCTTGAACTTTTCTTAGGTTTGGACCCACAGGCTTCCTAAAAGCATCCCCAGCCTCCTCTTGGGCTTTGTACAAGGACCCTCGGCTTCTTAGAAGTTCTCAGCCTCCTCTTGGGCTTAATACAAGGACCTAAAGACCTCCTACAAGCATAGGATAGAACCTAGTCATCTTTTGCTAGTTCATACCTTCAGTAAGTCAAAACATTAGACCAGTTTAGGGTTGATTCTCATCCCTTAAAACATCAATCTCCTCTTGGGCATCATACCAAGATTAACCTTTTCATACCAGTAGACTTGGGAAGTCTCATCTCCTCTTGGATCTCAAAGAAACCCTCAAGTTCTCTAAAAAACACAGGAAAGACCTTGATCATTTCATCAATTCACCAGTAAAGTTTAAACTTTTAATCCTAAGTTCCCCAACTAGGGTGAACTTATCATCAATACAACACCAACAGAATCAGAACCTCAAGGCATCTGATATCTCAACTCTTTTGTAATCCTCAGCAAGAGTTGTTTCCCCAATTTGGACCTGTCTTTGGATCTCAATAATCCTCAGCAGAAGCTAGCCTCCTCTTAGGCTTCATATAATAAATTCCCCAACCAGCCTCCTCTTAGGCTTTGTATAATGATTTTTCCTCAGCAGTGTTAGCCTTAATCTTGGGCTTTATACAAGACATATAAATATTATCCAGCTGAGTCCATTAACTATTTAGCCTCAATCTTGGGCTTTGTACAAGACAGATAAAACCTCTCACCAGTAGAGTCAATCCCTTTTAGCCTTAATCTTGGGCTTTGTACAAGACAGACAAAATATCCCCCGGAATAGTCAATTCCTTCTAGCCTCCTCTTAGGATTTGTATAATGATCTCCCTAAGCAGAGTCAATCTCTTTTCAGCCACAATCTGCTTTGTACGACAGATATAAAACTCCCTAGTAGAGTCAACCTTTTAGCTTCAACCTTGGGCTTTGATCAAGGCACATAAAAAACCAAAAATCCCCTCACAGGAAATCAAAATTTCTCTCTGCAGGAAGATATTTCTCTGTACATCACACATCAAAATAGACATTCAAAAAACCATAATCCCAGATAACTGCTGTAAGTGGCACACTTGTTGATTCAAAAATCCAAGTTGTGGTCCCTCTTTTATCCTGGTAAACTTCCTCTTTCATCTAACAGCTGTAAGTGACAAGCCTCTGGATTATTTACATCCAAGCCCATGTCCCTCTCTTAGCATGAGAGATTCCTAAGGAAAAATGGCATTGATCAACACTGAGTTAAAGTTTCCTCCTCCAGGACATCTCCCTTGTAAAGTAAACTATGGCATTGCTGGATTCTCATATCCCAGTTAAAGTAATTCTCCTTTATAACCAAACACCCCAAACAACGTGTGATGAATAGGTGAGATATCTCCCTTTAGAGATGACAAATTCTCTCTCAGTCAAACCTTTAGCTTCAATCTTGGGCTTTGAACAAGACACAAATAGTCATTTAGCTTCAATCTTGGGCTTTAAACAAGACACCAAACATCTTTTTCCTCCCATAGAATAGGAGGAACTACGATTGCTCTGATTTCCCTGTTTTCTTTACGGGAATACGTAGGCATAAGATTGCAAAATCTTAGCGAGCATACAAATCAAAAACTTTAGGTCCAGTGCCTTACCAAAAACATCGAAAATCCCGAAAACAACAAAAATACTCTCTCAAACATTCCCAAAGGAGAAACTTTCCCATTTATAAACAGATAAACACCAGTAAGTAGATAACAATAGAACATGCTAAACGATCTATGGATAACCATATATACACTGGGTAATTGACAACTCCCCATTGTATAATCTGACCCCGGACCCCCCAATCTCTTAGCATTTGTTAAAGAAAACATTTGCGTGCAAGGTTAGTTTTAGATATCTTCCCTTTTCTTTCCAGCTTCATAGGATAAATAAGAAATAAAAAAGTAGCACCCAATTCCAACCATTGCGGTAAGGTGATCGCGTCACCGACAAAAATCGCACACTACATATTGAAGAAGCCTATAAATAACCACAAAGAGGAAGAAAATTTTCAGTTTCCTTATAAAATTTTTTTGACAAGTGTTGATTGTGAGATGGACATGTGCCATTTATTTTTTTTTAGGAAAAATAAATTAAATGATTTCTTTAAAATTCATTTAATATAGAGGTCCATGATTATCCTAGGAAAGCAGAGTAATGATGGAAAATCTGGACACACGTCTATGATACGACAGTTTGGTAGAAAGTAGTCATGATGACTAAAAATGTCTAATTAATGTGACGTGTAAATGTTATTCTGAATAATGTCGAGTAGTTACTAAAAACGTCAACTTTCTTCCACTTAATATGATCGAAAGTGGTATTTTTTTTTTTGTGGGGGGGGGGGGGGGGAGCATCTCTTAGCCTGGGAGTGTTAGTTGAAGAAAAATCAATAAAGAATGGTAAGAACTATGTTGAATATGATAAGTGTCAAAGTCTTCGAAATATTAACTATATCAACAAAGATGATTCGACTAACCTATTAGTTTAGTCGAGGCAAAAGCTAGTTTACCGGAGTCTCGGGAAAAGGTCCACAAGATTAGGATCACTCTCTCTTCCAAACATGTTTATGTAGTTGCATGTCCCTACTTCACTCAAGGAAGCATCTATATTTGGTACTTGATTCGAATCATTTTCCAGGTGACAAATTATGTTTGATTCGAATCAATATTTAGACATGATTCAAATCAGTCTCATTTTTAAAAATTCATTGTCAGTTTTGTGGCATATGATTCGAATCAACTTTTACACATGATTTGAATCACGTGACATTTGATTCGAATCACCCCCAGTTTGATTCGAATCAACTGGCACTGTTTTGAAAATTTGTTATTTCTTTTATTCCACTACACATGCTCATTTCATTCAAATCACAGATTGCTCTTGATTTGAATCTAACAAACGTTTTCAACCACTTTGTGTGCTTAATCTAGAGCACATATAAAATATTTTTGTCATCATTTCTCATCATAACATCTATCATTCTGATCATAATTTTTAAGTGTGATTTAGTGAAAAATCAATTTATTCTGGTTTGAGTGTTCAAAGTCTTGCTATGAAATTCTTGCATCTTCAACTTTAATTGAGTTCAGATCTTGATAACGAGAGTTCTGTAATTGATTGAAGGAGACACACACTTGAAACTAACCATTCTTGGAGATCTTGTTGAGTTTTTCAGGTTGTTATAGCAAGATTGAGGGATTTTCAATGGTGGTGACAAATTCCATTAAAAAGAAGTATGTTCTTATCTCAAAATTGCCTTAGTAGTGATTGTGTGAAAGGCTACGGATAAGGCGGAGTTCTTCTCAGATCTTCAGACAATTTCACCGCTAAAGGAATCGGTAGGATCAAGGTGTTGATTGCTGCACATGAAGGCTTGGAGCAGAATTGGTGATATTGGAAGATTGAAGAAACATATTCAAGTATAGATAAAAGGAAGAGTTTGGCAGGTGTGTTGTGTAGCACCCCAAAATTTGCCCTCTTTTTTCTAACCTCTAACTGGCTTGTGTTTCATATCATTTGCATTTTTCATTAGGTCATAGTTCATAATCATTCAGTTGCATTGGTTTTCTAAGATATGGGATCAGGAGTTTCTTTGAATCAGATCATCAAGTATCAGGTTTACTTCCTTCAAGAGCTGTCAGGCATAAAGGGCCTAGGGTTTCATCATTCCTCTGAATCATGTTTGTTGGCAGGCCTATATTCAAGAGGCGTCAAATGATTAGGTTTTCTTCATGGTTTTGATCGGGAAGGCTGTGAATTAGGTTTTGAATCCTTCTCAACATCCCAAGCGCATTGGTTCCAGGTTAAGGTGTTTAATTTCAAGTCAGGAGTGTTTATTCAGTTATGATCAGATAGAAGTTTGACCTCATATTGGTCAAACCATCAAGAGCTTGCTTCAATCTCAAGTTACCCACATCAGTGACTATTTCTCAGGCAGTGTGTATTCAAGGTCAAATTGTTGTGTGTGAAACTCATCAGGCCATCAAGCGGTGGTTCATGTGAGGTTTGGTCCAGAAGATCAGAGTTTCAGAAATCTGTTTTCAAGTCAAAACTGGTTGTCATTCAATTTTACGCATCAGTGGATTTCAGTGGTGATTATTCAAGGTGTTGGAATTAAAAGCTAAGTTGAGAGTTGTTGTGATGTTGTGAAAAGTTTGGAGTTGGTGTAGTGTGGTTATCCACTTTTAGAACCATTTTTCTCAATCCATATTCAAAATCCACATCCACTTTTATTTTGTTCAAAAATCATATTTTCTTTAAACCATATCCAAATTTGTCCATTTGTTCTTAAAACCACTTTTCAACCCATAAACCATTTTTTTAATCCATTTCTGATTCATAATTCTAAACCATTTCATTATCCATCCATTAAATCAATTACCTTTTTCCATTTTTTTTAACTCATTTTTCACTATCTAGTTCATTCACATAAACAAAATTCATGTTTTACAAAAGGTTCAAGTTCATTTGGGCTCAAGAATTTGTTGTGAAGCTCATTACTCCCAAATCTACAAGAAACCAAAATCACAATGAAAGCCATCACATTCCAAAACCTCAGCTACCGCTCCAAGCCAACTTCTTGAACTACAAGCTTCACCAGGCCCACATAAACCGGTCTCACCACTAGCATACCACACAGAAATATCAATTGCAAAGCCCAACACAGAGAAATCAATAAGGCCTGTCAAACAAAACTCAGTCCAATAGCAGAAACCCTAATCTCATGGATATAAAGGGATTCAATGCACAATTTTCGGGGAGAGACACTGTTCACGCAGCCATGAACACAAAGAAACCGTAAATTAAGTCATCATTTTCCCCAAACAATCCCTTCAAAATTGGTGAAAGAGGAGAAAAAGGCAAAGAATCCGCAAGTCACAGAACTCAGAAGAAAACACACAGAGAAAAATCAGAAAGAACTCACCAAATCTCAAATCCGTCTCTGTTGTCTTTGAACCGCGACATTTTCATCATCACCTTCACCACTCACAAACAGAAAACCTCCAAATCAATCCTTTCTTCTTCTTCCTTGAATCAAACCAGAAAATCAACAACAAACTCACCTTCATTTTCTTATTCCAACAACCTTCATTTTTCTATTCTCTATTTCAACCCATTTCCAAGCCAGATCGTGAATCAGACCAAACAGAAGAAGAAGAAGAGAATATTGAGCCGTGAACAAACCTTGAATCCCGAACGTGATCTGGAGCTTGAGTTAAACAAGACGAAATCCAAGACGAACAAAGAACATAGATTCAAATCGAAGAAAAGAATCTTCACGTTCATGGAGTTAGAACCCAGAACTCACCAACTCGTGGTCATGGCATCGGTTCACAGCACCGTCTTTTCGTAGAAGTTTCTCACCTTGAATCTCCAAAGGAAGATCGAAAGCAATTTTCAAGGCGATAAACTTCCTGGCGTCGAGATTTTATATTGATGGTGAGCCGTGTGGAAATGGAAGGTGGAGATTGCGAATTAATACAGGGATTTGATGTGGTTCTGAGAGAGTTGGAGATTGCAGCATCCTACCCTGTTTCTCAACTTTGTTTATTATTTCGTTTTCTTTATGCTGAGAATGAGCTTGGTCTTAGATTTATTTTTTTGCCTTTTCCATCAAATAATGAATGCTGCTTTGTGAATTGTGTTAATGGTTAGTGGGCTCATTAGCCCGTGATGCTTTTCTCAACCTTCCCTTTTCAATTCCTCTTGCACCGTTCCATGGTAATGGGCTTTCTCTTGAAGCCCACATGATCCCCTATTTTGATGATTTATTAATTAAATTTTAGTGCTAATTAATTTGGTTAATTTGTCTCTGAATTGTTTAGATTTTGATTTTAGATTTTCAATTTTTTAGACTTTGGTTATTATGAATGCTTGATAATTCGGTTTGTTTTTAATAATTAGACGTTTGTGTTTGATTAGTTAATCTTGATTTAAAATTCATTCTAGATTTAATAGCAATTTTGATTTGATTCTAATTAGATTTTTTTATTATTTCTTTTTCTAACTTTGATTATATTTTTGTTAACTAATTCTTGATTAACTTTTCGTTCTAGCTTTTAGTTATTTTAATAGAATTTTGATATGATTAATTTCTTGGTTTAGATTTGTGATTACTTTTTTTATTTTAGAATATGTGTTTAATTCTAACCTTGTGTTGACTTTCATGTTTCTCTTAGATTTATGTCCATAGCATTTGATGGCTTGATTCTCTTCCACCTTGGAGCATCCTTCCTTCTAATCTTGCCCATTTAAGCTTGTTGACTCGATTGATCATTTGAAGCTTCTACAAGTGTTCTTGAGCTCTTTGTGTGCGTTGAAGAGGCAACGGACCTTCTCCGTTAGGTACCACTTGAACCACAATGTAATATCCCTCTTTCATGCCTCATTCTAGGATTGTATCCATGTTAGAAGCATATTGAGTACATCTGAAGCCCTACTTCAAAGTAGGCTTTGTTTGCGCATCGTGTTTAGTACTTAAGTGCTTTGTATCTCTATTGCGTCAACATGTTGATGATTGAACACTTGTACATCTTTCTCCTTCTTTTCTTGAGACTTGTTTAAGTCTTGATTTTATCTGTGATTGAATTGGTTAATGTTTACTTGTGCTTGTTCACATGATCCCTTAGGATTCCTCGTCCCCCTTAATTTCTGATTAAGTTGGGAGTAGGAGAGACATTAGGCTTTCAATCCTTTGTATGACAACATTAGGTTAGCTCCCTTCTAATCCTGACCTTAGGGCCATTTTGTATGATAACTTATAGGATTCAGTTCCCTTAGACCTTCCATGCGTCTCCCCCTTTTTTCTCTCTCCTCGGTGTGATTGAGATCCCTTTTTTTCGTGGTCGAAGTACCACGAACTATGGACGCTCTGACTTCCTCTCTCTGGATAGATTAAGGATACATAGGCACGAGGATTCATATCCTTGGCGAGCACACTGACAACTAATTTCCCTCTTTTTGTCTCTCGCCTCAGTGTGATCGAGACTTGTTAACCGAAATCTTTTCTCTCGCCCCATTGTGATCGAGACTTTCTTCATCGACCCGTAGGTCGAACTACGACTGCTCTGATTTCCTCTCTCTCGTCCGACTGAGGATACATAGGCACAAGACGGTGATGTCTTGGCGAGCAACCTCCCCCCCCCCTTAGTTCGCGTCTGAACTACGTTGACTCTGACTTTCCCATTGCACGAGGGAATACGTAGGCGTAGGACGAGCGATGTCCTATCGAGTCACTTCTTTTTCTTTTCTTCTTCGTTTCTTCGTTCTTTTCCGTTCCCGTTCGTTCTCCTTTCCAGTAGCAGCAGAGCTCCAGACGACGACACCCTTTGATCGAGACAACAAGCGTGGATCCCATCGAGTACGATGGACGTGTTGGGTGCTAACACCTTCCCTTCGCGTAACCGACTCCCTTACCCATTTCTCTTGGTCGCGAGACCATGCTTTTCCCTTCCCTCAGGTTTATGCAGTGTTTCCTTTCCCTCTCTTGGGATAAATACACATTGCTGGTGAATCTGTTTTTCGCGCCACTTTCGCGTTTGTACCATGGATGCAAATCCTCGGGAGTGACATGTTGTATATAAGTCAAGATCCAAATTAGGAGATTTATTTTCTCAATTGTATTGTGGATTGGTGATTGTATGAACTCTTGGAAATATTTTTCAAATAACAAGGAACTATGCAAGTTCCAATGGGAAACCATTGAATAGTGCACGTCGGCAAAGCGAAGTCGAACGTCGAAGCACTATAAATATCGGTGTCATCTCTTTCTTACTCTTTCATTTAAATTCAGAGTGATTACATGCTTAGGTTTTTCAATTCCGCCGTATTAAATCGTTTATTCTTGATAGCGATTTATTATGTAAGCATTAAATTTTTTGGATTTGGATAACTGATTAAGCTAGTCTTGTGATTAATAATCTGAAGCAAATTGAATTTAGAACTCCATTGATTGAATCATTCTGTAAACACTTCTTCTGCATTATACAATTGAATCAATTCATTACAAGCATTCCAATCATATCAATCTTTGATATTTGTGACGATACGTGTTGACTTAAGAACACACATATTAGAGTACATTCTGAGCGCTAAAGAAGTAAACGTTGTCGACAGTTAACGATGTAGTATTATATAAACTGACTTCTTGTAAAAAAATCAGGGGTCACAATTCTCATTCAGAAATTCCTATAGAACTCAAAGTACCCGAGTCACAAAGAGAAACGAGTTTGAGAGAAAAGTGTATGAATCTGCACACCATTTCTTTTAAGTTTTTTCAATTACAGCAAATATTTTACAACATTTATTTTTGTTTTTGTCTATTATCTTTATCCAAAGTATACTGCAATCAGTATTTACATTCAGTTCGTTAACATTCAAGCATTAACTTTTAATCAGAAACACTTTTCTCTTTGTATTTCTTTCTACACAAAACTGTCTTGGAGATTTTTCGAGTTAATATCTTACGTAAATTAAACTCGTGATTGTTTACTAAATTTATCAATAAACAACATGTATGCTCATGAGTTAAAATGTTGATTTATGTCTTAATCTAGAGTCATCAGCTAGATCAATCTCATATATTTAGAGTTCATTTATCTTTCTATAAGATAGAAGCATGTATGTTGTTTCCTGTGGTTGTAAAGGGTGATTAAGGTATTATACAAATTCATGGCTAACCAACTTTTCATTTTTTCATTATAAGTTGCTTTGTAATCAGTTCTAATCTCAACACTATGATTGCTAACAAAAATATCTCTTATGTAAAGTTGTCGCGGTTCTTCCTTACTACAAACAAACTCACATGATGAAAGAGCACCACTTTTTTTTTTTGTTCACGTAACGTTTTCTTTTGCGAAATCATCAAGTACATATGCCAACCAAAAATGATAAGTTATTTATGTTAAATCAATTTTTTTATTAATCGCTAGCTTCCCATCAATATTTAAATATGTCACGTAAATGACACTTTTATCCTATCATACTACTACTTCTAGTCCTGTTTATAAGAGAAAAAAAATGTTTTCTTGGTAAATAAGATCAGACGGAGTATTTAAAAGAAAAAAGAGCATTAAGTCTTCCATACAAAAATTATCAATAAATTAAACATCACATAAATACAATTATTACAAATAAAAAATTATTGAAAGTAAGACAGCCTGCAGTTGCCTCCATAACATCAGAGAATCCGTTATCTTCTGAGAGCATTCGTTGCTTTTGTTTTTTAAATCTTGGAACCGGAAATTTATTTTTAATCTAACCTAATTTTTTAATTAATTTATTAAAAAAATCAATTTTTCAAAAAATTTACTAAAATGACGTAGTTTAGAAATGGGGTATAAGGGAGGCGCCATGTGGGATGGTGCCTCAGTTAGAGGCAAAATGCCAAACCATATGGCGCCTCAGACAATGGTAGAAATTTCCTGAGGAGTAGCCATATGAAATGGCGCCTCAGGTCATTTCTTTATTTATTTTTTTTTTTTTAATGTTATATTTATATTTAAATTTTTTTGTAATATATAAAAAATTATATTATTTAATATGTTATGTTGTGCTTATAAATAAGGACTCGCGTTCACTTGTTTTTGCACAACAATTGTCACCCAAACCCTAATTTCCTCCATTCCCTCACCAATATCCCAAACTCTCTCTTACTCAACACGATGTCTTCATCCTCAAATAGCCGGCCGTCGTCGTCATCAGCAACGGAGGAGGAAAAGTGGCCAGAGTTTCCATTGATGAAACGAAATGCCCTAGTTATATATTCAGCTGTCAAGCCTCCGTTGGAGATGCTACTCTGGAACACCCAGACGTTGGAGCATTTGCACAGGGAATTTCACCGCTGGCTACCAGAAGAATTTCAGGCAAGTGAAAAGATCAGGAAGATAGAGAGGCATGTTGAGGAGCCTGATCTAAATGGAGTAACCCGCAGTTGGAAAAAAGTGGTGAGCAATGTCGGTGTCCTCATGTTGATGATGTCAAAACAGGAAATTAAGTTGATGGTTGTAATTGCCTAGATAAGCTGCTTTTATGTGTTATTGTATTGTTATTGTTATTGTTATTTTATGATTTGGTAATAGATTTCGTACAATAGACATCCCCTAGTTCCACTCGATAAGATCCCATAGGCAGTCCTTCGTTGTGATCAATAGACTCTGCAATACTGAAGTGTCCTGCAAAACGGTCGAAGACCGTGACGACGTGTGTGTTAGCCTTTGCAGCCTCGTCCTTCATGAATGTCATGGAATAGTCACTAAACAGCTGCCCAGATTGTATGACTGAAATCCACTTAGTACATCTGGTATCAAAGAGCACAACGAGCCTAAAATAAGTTGACCTCACAAGAGCGGTTATCGGCAGGTTCCGGATGCCTTTGAATACTGAGTTCATAGACTCAACGAGGTTTGTTGTCATATGGCCCCATCGCCGCCCATTGTCATACGCCCTTGTCCACTTCTCCCGTGGTATGTTATCAATCCGACTCAATGCTTCTGGGTATGTTTGTCTGATCTCGTCCCGGTAGTATCTGAACGTAGGCTCTGTTAATGCATATCCCGCGTTAGTAACCAGCTGCTTTAGGCCCTTGTCTTTGAACGCCCGCAGGACATTTTGCCCGATGTGTCTAATGCAATACACGTGGCTCGATGGAGGATCCTGCCAGCCGTTATCAGGATTGTTGTAAGCACTATCGATTGAGGGATGCCTATCGGAGATCAGACATACGTCAGGTTGGGGAGCAACATATTGTCGGAGATTTTTTAAGAAAAAACTCTAACCTCCAGCAGTCTCCCCTTCAACTAGAGCGAATGCGATAGGGAAAATGTTGTTGTTGCCATTTCCACTTACACAATTCCCGTCAGGCGTATATGCGGCAACGTCTCTAACAAGACAACAGTACCTGGAGCATATTGTTTTAGGGCGACGAGGTATCTTGGGAGTTCTTTGTAAGAGTCCTCCCAATTTCCAAAAATCCTTTCAACCGCCTTCGTCCTAGCAATCCACGCCTTCTTGTACGAGGGAGTATAGTTGTATCTTTACACCATATGAGTTATGATGGTACTGACTTTCACAGAAGGGTTGTCGCTCACGATTGATAGAATTTCATTGCAGATCATCTGAGAGCCGAGCTTGCGATGATCCTGACTTGGATTGGTTAGTATGCAAGTGTGCTCCGGACCCATTGACCCTATCTTCCAAGAATCGCTTCGCTTCCGGAAAGATGCCGTTAGTCTAAAGGGGTATGCCTTGTTGCGGCAGTAGATCTTGTATAGAGTCGGATTTGTTCGATCGACTCTATAATCTGCAGCCAAGTTCATATGGTATTGTTTAATTGCTCGAACACAATCTTCTTTTGTACGAAAATTGTCTCCAATTTTTAGTACTCCCACCGTCTGTTTGTATGGGTCGTAAAAAATATCTGTTGATGGTTGATCGTCGCCTAGGCTTAGTGTTGTCATGTGTTGGGGTGGGCGATAAACATGATTGTCTGGCAATTGGTCTGCCTCGTTGTAGTTTATCATTTCGTCAACAACGTCCTCCGCTTCTTCTTCCTCCTCGTCAACTGCATCCACCTCAGCTTGTTCGTTGTCAAAATCGTTGAAAACCTGCGATACCTCAAGTTGTTGAGACAATGGTTGATTTTGTAACGTAACATATAACTCAACCTCATTGAAACCGGAATGCTCATGGCTGAGAAACATATTACGCACATCCCGTATTTTCATCTGAAAAAATTTGCACACATCATGCCCCTAAAAAAAGATAGGGTTTTAGTATATAATTTGCCCAACTGGACCGCACTGCAATTTCTTCTCTAACCGGGCTTTCAAATGATAGAAATTTGTTCTTCTATCAATTAAAAACCTAGTCACTTCTGTATCCCTAAAATTGAAACCACTCATTGGACAATCAAATATCTCACTAAGGATATGTGCAGTTATCAAGTATTGTGGTCTTTGAGTCATATCTGAATTTGTGTTAGGAAGAAATGGGTTACAAACTTTAAAGTTTGGAAGAAAAATAGTTTGCAGATTGGAAATGGGTTGAATGTAAGTGATGATAGGATGTATATTTCATGTGTATTAATAGGCAGAAAAATATTACAAGAAACGTGTCTCTGTAGTCTAATTGCTTCAGAAAAGCATTGCCAAAGAGCCATGTGCTGCTCTGCATGCCTACACACTATCCTTGACATGACCACACAAGACTGCATGCCTACACTAAGCTTGACAAGACCACACAACTCTGCATGACTACACTATTGATAAAATCACACTCTACATAACTCAACAATGCATGTTTACACTCTTTTTCTACTGTTCCTAACCATGTCTCTGCACAAATTTAAAAACAAATATTAAAAAAAAAAAAAAAAATGGCCTGAGGCGCCATTTCATATGGCTACTCCTCAGGAAATTTCTAGGGCACCCCACCATTGCTTGAGACGCCATATGATTTGGCATTTTACCTCTAACTGATGCGACATCCCATATGACGCCTCCCTTATACCCCATTCCCATACTACGCCATTTTGATAAATTTTTTAAAAAGTTGGTTTTTTTGGTAAATTAGTTGAAAAATTAGGTTATATTAAAAAAAAAACACTGCACTATGTTCGTAGTGTCATTCGCGGAAATACCAGAGCAAGCACGGTGGGAACGATGCTCGAGTAGTCGCATCAACTATCACAGGTTAACAGCAACATAGCCACCGCAGATCATGGTTTCACAGTTGCACCACCGCACCGGGACTCTCAAGGTACATTCTTATGACGGTCATCTACATCGAAATTGTAGTCTGAAATTATTCTATAAATTAGTGGTAGTTTTTTAATTGTTCTGACTGTAATGCGATTATTTCATATCTATTAAACCTAATTACCTCTTCCACATTGAAATTCGAATTGAACCATATTAAACTAATCAATCATGAATTGATTATTTCATACTTTACAAGCTCCAGTACCATGATGAAAAATTAATTGAACTTGAACAAGGGAGCTTCACATTTTGGTTGATCAAAGCCTAGTGTCGATTCCAAGCATGCAACTCGGGCGATGAGTTGAATTGAAGGACGCCAAAGGTGTTCAAAATAGGCAGAGTTCTGAGCTCAAACACGGAAAACTAACATGACCACTAATTTAATGATTAAAAAAAGTAAGGCTCGGTCGTGCTTATATGTCGTTTTGGAGTGCAGACACCCTCAGGCTTCGCCCAAAATCCAAAAATGTTGGGATGCTCCTTTAACTATAAGCTCCTATGCGTGCAATCATTTATGTATCGTTTTCAAATTATATGATGGTGTTAATGGGTACCATTAACCACCATCTGGCTGGCCATGTAGCTGGGCTGCCCTGGAATTTTTAGTCCTCTTTATATTATCAGCTGGTTTTTCATTGGCTGCTTCAATTCTTTCCAATGTTTCAAGGACTTCCTTCATTGATGGCCTAACTTTGGGCTCTTTTTGGATGCATTTGAGAGCAAGTTGAGCTACTTGTGAAGCTAAGTTCGGTGGATACCTTCCTTCCAACTTTGCATCCATGTTGCTTCTCGATTTTGCTCTATTTAACAGGTTTGATTTGAGCCAATCGTGTAGGGACTTTGGCTCACTAAGGCGTGTTATATCGCCTATCCGCTTACCGGTTAGTATCTCCAACAAAACAATCCCGAATCCATATACATCACTTTTCACGTACAAATGACCTGTTTGATTGGCATCAGAAAATTAATTTAGTGTCTCAGTCAGCTTTCAAAACATGTTTAAGAAGGGATTAAGAGGGTATTTGTGGTGACGATACCTGTGGCAATGTACTCAGGGGCTGCATAGCCACATGTCCCCACAATCTGTGTTGATACATGAGTGCGATCATCAGAAGGAACAGATCTGGCCAAGCCAAAGTCTGACAACTTGGCTGTGTATCCCTATTGCAAACCAAAATATTAGGTATATATTTTTCCGTTATGTTACTATGAATTCTTTAATAGCATGGATACCTTCAATATGAGCAAAATCTGATCATGGGATATTCAATCCACCAAAAGATGAAATGAAACTTACCTTGTCAAGTAGTATATTTGAGGGTTTGAGATCTCTGTATATAATTTTCTTCTCCAAGGAGTGAAGGAAATTTAGTCCCCTAGCTGCTCCAATCATAATTTTCAGCCTCCTGTCCCATGAAAGTGGTCGAACATTTGAACCTCCTGCAAAGTAAAATAACATTAGGGGAAATTCACACAACACAGAAAGAGATTAAAATGGTAGTTTTGTGGATGTCCTAGTTAAGTATCCTATCAGCTCTTACTTCCAAATAGGTGGTTGTCCAAGCTTCCACAGTGCAAAAATTCATACACCAGAAATAACTCACCATCTTCACGCCCAAATCCCAACAGCTTTACAAGGTTGGGATGAGAAAGCCTTCCTAAGAAATTCACCTCTGACTGTGCCCTCAAAAAAATCATAAATATAAATTGATGGCACTACATATTAACAAATTTGTGAATGTGATGATCTAATTTTGAAAGTTCTATCCATGATGCAGTAATGTCAATACCTGCCATTCTACAAATCCTTGTGTGCTGTGAGAATTCAATTTTTTTATGGCAATAGTCAAATCCTCGTCTCTTTTTGACGTTGCTCTCTCCTTAAACAAACCCTTGTATACTCTGCCAAACCCACCCTCTCCTAATAAAGTATCTGGACGAAAATTTCTAGTGGCTGCTTTCAGTTCTGCCAAAGTAAAAACTTTCAAGTTTGCAGTATCCAAGATATGCCCATAAGGAAATTCCTCGTCTTCTCTTACTCGAGAGATCTGGCTATTCTCAGAGCCCCAAAAGGATGTACTTGTGTTATTTCCTGTTGAGTGATTATTACTACTACTAAACAGTTTGCTATTTCCTCCAGAGTTGCTGCTACGCCCAAGAGAAGTGGAATTGCCATTTGTTATCAATCCTAAGTTGCTGAGACCAAAAGAAAATGGAAGTCTCCCTGTGACATTGAAACACCAAGAGAGACAGTGTTTTATGTTACGCAATAAATGATGTTAAGATGCTGAAGTGTCAAACATTTTGTGATACAACATTAAAAATATAATGAACTACCTCTAATAGCTAGTAGTGTTTTCTAGGTTCTAAATTACATAGTCAAAGAATTGAGGAATGGTTCCCTGTTGTGATTCTGATGTTCGAATTGTTAACCGATGTAGCAGTGATGTTTTAGAATGAATATGTGTTTGATGTCTGACATGCATTGGTGCGCGACAGCAAAACGAGTAGTTACATCAATCACATCCATTTTATTAAATTATCATCGACCTCTACTTGTCAATGTTTGTGAGTGCATCTTTCCTTGTGTGTTTTAATGACATCACATCTCTATTAGGATTAGGTTTGTTGCTTCCATTATTTGTTAATCTCTTTCTCCTATAAGTACTTTAATTAAAAAAATGTTGACATAGGTTTTATTTTATCATGCATAAAATAGTTTATGAAAATTAATTTTAGTAAAAATCAACTTCATAAAGTCTGAACTGTTACCATTGAAGTATGGGCAAAATTCCATGAAATTTCACATTACATGTCTTAGCATTGGAACCAGAAAACTGGACATCAATGCCAAGCCCTTTAAATCTGTCCCAGTCATCTAAGAGAGTCTTAGGCATCGGAGCCAATACTTAAGGATCGATGCCTAGACCTTCAATTTTTGCTCCTAGACTTCCAGGAGGTCTTTTGACATCAGAGCCCTAATCTTGGGCATTGATGTCAAACAATTCAGGAATGGTCCCAGACTTACAGGAGAAACTAAGGCACCAGAACTGGTTTTGAAACGTACGTCCACCATGCTGAAGTCTTCTAGGAGAGACTTAGGCATCGGAGCCAACACTTGAGCATCGATGCCTAGATCTTCAATTTTCGCTCCTAGACTTCCAGGAGGTCTTTTGACATCAGAGCCCTAATCTTGGGCGTTGATGTCAAACAGTTCAGGAATGGTCCCAGACTTACAGGAGAAACTAAGGCACCAGAATTGGCTTTGAAACGTACGTCCACACGTGAAACCAAACATGCTATAAGTCTTTTCACCTAGAATTGGACATTCTAAGCTTTGGGTTTTGAAGCCCAAAACTCAAGATACAACACGGTCTAAATTTCAAGGGTATTGAAGGTTTAGGATTTGTGAAGTGCAAAATTGTTAGAGTCCAAGTGCAGATTTTGAATAAGCTGGTTACAAACAAGGATAGAAAGTATTGATTCTAGGATTAGAATCTTAAGAGCTACTAACAATATAGGTATTTGCAAACCACTCCTTTGGTTTTCTCTGTTCGAAAAGTTAAGAGTTATTTTTTAAATGACTAATTTGAAATCAAACTTCCACGACATGAAGATAGTACTTTTTTTCTTCTTTTGACTCAACACGGAGATAGTTAAAACTGCAAACCAATTTGTTTTTGTTTCTATACTAGAAGAAATATCATGAACAGCATGAAGACCACCAAGGCCAAAACATGTTCATTCTTCCTCCACAAGGCAACAATATGTGATTTTATTTTCAAATTTATGATTATCATTTCTCTGAATCTATATATAAATGAATAAAAGGAGGTGTCAAGTGTTGTGAACAGGTTGATCTACTTACCTGATTGATTGTTAGTGTCAGCTGCAGTTGCAGTATTTAAATATGGACGATCGTCTGAGGGATGAAGACTCCAACAGTTCCCCATTTAGTTGTTTGTTTTGCTCTTTCCTTGAACAAAGCTATTGCTAGCTCATCATACTAGCAAAAATCTAGAGAGAGAGAGAGAGAGAGAGAGAGAGAAATGCTGTAAGGTCTACGTGAAGTGATTTTATATTATTATATTATAATAGTACAATAATGATAGTGAAAAAGAGTGAGAACACGGAATTGTACTTGTAGGTGAAGCCAACAAAGAAGTTTCCTAGAACACTCCCAGTAAATGTAATTCTAATCACACGCACTTTTTAGTGTTATCATCCTTTGTTTGGCTTCTTTATTTGATTAGTAAACGCCACTGTTTATATATTTTGGATTAGCTTTGAGTTTGATTTAATTACAATAAACTATTATAATCATGTAAGAAAAATTATGAAGCACGTACACTTCTAAGAATAAATGTGTTTAATGATATACATGATGTGTTAGAAAAAGTCAGATAAATTTCAGAAAAGTTTGAGTATTTCAAAAAAAAAAAAAAATTTGACGCTCCTTATTCGATGCAGTATATTTGTTTAGTTAACACTTTTTTATTCTTATTTTATTTTACAAAAAAAAGTTATGTATTTTGATATTTCACCTATAATACAATAGAAAATTTAATTTAATAAATGAGGTGGAATTTAATTGAAAGATGGAGTAGAAAAACACTTGTGATGGCATGCTACTGTTGTGGATTACTTTGTGTATAAGAAAGAGCAGCAAGTTCATAGAAAATGAATGGAATCAATATTATATAGAATAATAATAACAAACAAATATATACTTATTTGAGTTGCATTACATCACACACTACGACAGTTTGATGTGCTTTCTCAAATTTATTTGTCGATTTATTAAGATTTTAATTTATTTACTTTTTTGTGTTAGATGAGTCACTCTTCTAGACCATCCACCGTCAGCAATCAATTACCAAAACATACACAAACAAAGCAAAGAATCAATCAACAGCAACAAACCGACGAGATTAGGGATGTTTAAAACCGATTCAAATAAAATTATAAATTGTTCTAAAAATTTAAAATTGTAAAAATTAATATTATTGAATAAAAATCACACGATTTGGATTAAATTTTAAATTGATTTTTTAAAACTGATTTAAACTGAACGGAATCATTATCATGTGTATATATATTTACATATTTATTTTTTATTAATATGATATATTATGATATTTTTATTCAATTTAATCCATTTATTTTAATCATAATCAATCATTCTCATTTTGCAATATTAATTTTTAATATATCATATGTATATATTATCTCAAATATATTATTTATTAGTAATTTTATAACTTTAATAAAAAAAATATAATTTATAACTTGAATGTTCAAAAAGCGATCAAAATTAAACCGCATACAATTGAATCAGATCAAATTAGATTTTTTAATCAATCATTCAAAATCGAATTAAAATCTTTAAATCAGATAAATTATTACTTCAAAATTAATTCAAATTACACCATGTTAGCCAGCAGATTTCAACTGGATCTATAGGCAAGAGAAATCAGGGAAACATGAAGTCGATCGACGCCAACCACAAGCAGAAAGAGAGTGTATCGATGCAGAGATTGGAGAAGTCCACTGGATGAGAGACCGTCGAAGCAGCTTCGACATGACATTTCAACAGATTGGCACGTCGAAGGTTTGCGCGGGCAAAATTCAAATATGGCCAAGGCGCGAACAGTTGAAGAGACGTGTGTGACATGTGTCGGCAGCAGAAACGATTGACGGTTCATTTTTGTTACTATATAAGCAAGGCTTTTAGTGAGTTTTAGAGGTCGTATTTGTAACATTGCAAGGGAAAAAACACTCAAAGTATCTAGCGTCACGAGAAACGAGTCACACTCCCGCAAAATGTATTACTTGCGTCCCATTTTCGTTTATTGCAATTTATCTTATCAAGCCATTTACATTTAAATTTGTCTTTTACTTGCTTTTTCATTTACAATTTCCTGCATTTAATATTATTCTTCCCCTCTCCAACTCACTCAAACCTCTTCGACCCCCAATTTTGTTCTATTTCTCTCCTCACCCCAAACTCGACTATTCGACAACTAATCACGAAATACAACCGTCTAAACACGAGAATCTGGGATTTCGTAGCCGATCCCGCAAGTAAACCTGCGTTAGGAGGCTAGAGGTTGTTCGCGCGAAATCCAGCGCGAACAAATTGGCACGCCTGGTGGGACTCGTTTGTGTTAAGTGCGATTTATGCTATTACGGAGTGGTAAGATGGTAACGCCACGTCCAAGTAATGAACAACCCATAGGGGGTAACCTAGTTGTGTCACAAGTGACCAGCGTTAGTGACATCTCGACAACCGTAGTTACAACTGCGTCGAGTAGTTCTATCTTGTCAACTCCTCGGTCGGAAAGTCCAAGGACGACATCGACAGGAACGGCTGGGCCTCATACACCCAGCATTACAATGCCCATTCCACGAACTTATGGCATGCCATCCGAATTTCTGACTGGCATGCGCAACAGCATTTCGACGTTCAGGGAGGCGTCGTCATCAGCATTCCAACCTTACCAAGGGTTAGGGTCGTTAACCAATCAGTTCAGTCGATGAGATAATAGATGAGACAATAGATGGATGAAAGTAACCACGAGATGGTCCGCATGTTACACAGCAAATGGGAACCATACTGAGACCTTTAATCCAAGAAATGACACAGAGTTACCAACAATTGGCAACTCATATGACTAGAATCAGGGATTTTTTAGGTGCCCCGAGGGCACAGGTCCGACCATGACCCCAACCTCAGCAGGAGGCACCCCTCCGACAGGAGGAGAGGTTCGATGAAACGGTGGACCAAGAGCCTCCCGAGGTCGAAGAGATACCTAGGTTGGATCACCGTCCTCCCGTGGTGATGGTTAACAGAAATCAAGACCCGGACTATGTCGTTAGACAGGTTCGACCTAACGCAATGGTCGGAGAACAAAACTTAGAGGCCATTGTGGAACGCATCATGGTTCGAAATGGTGCAAACCCTGGCCTAAGAAGGCCAAACTATGCTTCCCCATTGCCCGATTTCGTCTCGCAGACAGAACTACCAAGGGGATGGAAAGTGCCAAAATTCACTAAGTTCGCTGGGGATACTGAGGAGTCCACGGTTAAACACGGGCAAGGTACCAAACAGAGGCTGGCAACATAGCCAACAATGAGGATTTGAAAATGAATTATTTCCCAAGTTCCTTAACTAAGAATGCATTTACGTGGTTCACCACGTTGCCACCATAGTCCATCCACACATGGGCACAGTTGGAAAGGTTGTTCCACAAGCAGTTTTACATGGGACAACTGAAAATCAGTCTGAAAGAGTTGGCTAGTGTGAAACGGAAGCCTACAGAGTCGATCGACCAGTACCTTAAAAGGTTCAGGCTTCTGAAAGCTAGATGCTTCACTCAAGTGCCTGAACACGAACTGGTCGAAATAGTCGCAGGCGGGCTCGACTATTCGGTTAGGAAAAAGCTAGATACACAATATCTTAGAGATATGGCTCAGCTAGCTGACAGGGTTCGACAGATCGAACGCCTACGAGCCAAAAAAACCAAGATCGAGAAATATCACAAAAAGGAGAAAGTTTCCTATGTGGCAGTCGTCGAAAGTTTGTCTGATGACGAGGGTCCCTTCGACGAAAGCGAGGTCCATGTGGCCGAACTCAAACCAGGTCCCCCATACACGTGTAAATGTTTAAAACCATCAAACGGGAAAAACCCCGTCGAAACTGAGAAAACAGATAAATACGTTGCAAAAACTTACACGTTCGATGTAACTAAATGCGATGAAATATTTGATGTTTTAGTTAAAGATGGCCAAATAATTGTTCCCTAAGGTTTAAAAGACCCCCCACTAGAGCAAAAGAAAAAAAAAGGGATTTTGTAAGTTTCATAATTTTCTTGGTCATAAAACTTCTCAATGTGTTCTTTTCAGGGATTTGGTGCAAAAGGCTTTAAAAGAAGGCAGACTTCAGTTTGGCGAGAAACCAAAGATGCAGGTCGACACTGACCCTTTGAAGGTTGAGGAAGCTCTATACTCTGAACCTTTCGACTGCATGATGGTTGAAGTCGCTGACGCGGCGAAATGCATGATGGTTAACACCAATGAGAACACTGAGAAAGAGGGCTTAGCTGGAGTATACCCGCAAGCAGGTGAAGGACTGGACGAGTTACAGGAAAAATGCAGAGTAAGCGGGTCGAAGGTTGTCTTGTGCCCAAGATGCAACGCGGTCTTTGATGAGAAAGTCGCTGAAAGATTTGAAACTGAGAAGGAGAAGGCGCTGGAGGAAAGCAAACCTTCTGTTCCAAAATCCATGTTCGACAGGGTGAAGGCGCCGCGAAAAGGTGAGGAATACCGGAGACAGTGCCAGCCTAAAAAAACCAGGACTTTCCTGCCTCCGACAGATATTCCACAAGAAAAATGGGTGGAACCAGTCAACCATAAGGGAAGCAAAAGGCCGAAATTGAAGGTACTCGGCCTGGAAAGGGAGGCTCAGAACCCGAATGAGGGATTCGAGCCCAGAGGTTATCATGTGTCCCCAAATTACAAAGGGAAGAATCCCATGACTCAGACTCACTAGAGACGCTATCAGCGAAACAAGAAAGCTGGGAAAGAAGCATCGACTTCACAGCAAAAATAAGGGTCAATTTCTCAGCTGAGACCTGTTGAATCTACAGGGCAAAGGAATTACCCACAAAGGGGTAGATAGGTCGAGAAAGGAAAAATCGTGGCCAACCAAACAGTGGCCATGACGGTTAATGCTTCAAGACACAAAGAGGTGATGTCGACTCAGAGCACCAAGTGCCAGTCCTCCGCCGAGGCATGCAAAGAGCCTGAGTACACCCCTAATCGGATGAGGAGGAACTAGAATACACCCCTCTGTCGGATGAATGAGAACCTGAATACACACCCACACCAGATGATGACATGGATGATTATGACCCATATAATAATGAAACATATGATGACACTTACGGCGAAGACTTTGTCATAAACTGTGGCATCGTATCAATACTGCCAGCGGAATATGATGAAAGTGTCGGAGGTGTTTGAGGCAGACGAAGACTTCGTGCCGAACGAGGCTGCTGAGCACAAGCCTCTGTGCTATTACATCATGAATAATGGCGTCGTGGAAGAACAAAAAGCAATGTTCGAAAGGCCAAGTGCAGAAATGATGTATCATCTGAAGTCTTTGTTCATAAGAGCCAAAGTTGACGGACTCCCAGTTAACAAGGTGTTTGTAGACGCGTGGGGAGGGGGGCAGCCGTTAACCTGATGCCTCATACAATATTTACAAAAATGGGGAGGAAGGATGTGATCTCCAGCAACACAACATGGGTTTGTCCAACTATGAAGGAAAAACCAGTAACATTCTGGAAGTTATCCGGGTCGAATTGGCCGTAGGGCCGTCCGTCCAATCGATATTTATTGAAAGAGTATAGTTTGGGGGTGTTTTATCGTATCCACGGAGATTGTGTATATTGTCGTTGTTCGATAGTCAAAAGCGTTTCAAACTTTATAGTAACAAAGGATTGGTTTTTCGTTTCGTAACATTTGCATGAAATTTAGAATTTAACGGTAAAAAGATTGGTTTTAGGGTTTTGGTAAAAGCATGTTGAAGATGGTTGGTTTATACCTGAGTGAATCGCACACTCAAAGATAACACAGAGTCGCCACCAAACTTTATTTAGTCCCGAAGGACAGGGAAAATATCGATAAAATCCAAGGGGAAGAGAAACTGGAACGGGTGTCGGTTATGCGAAAGGAAGGTATTAGCACCTTACGCATCTGTCGTACTCGACGGGAACCATTTCGCTTGCTTCTAGGCTTGGATGGGTTATCTATCTAAAGGCTTCTAGCTAAAAGAAGAGAGAGAGAGAGAGAGAGAGAGAGAGAGAGAGAGAGAGAGAGAGAGAGATGGGGGGAAAAAGAAAGGAAAGAAAGAAGGTGCTCGCGGAGGATTGTGGCCCTCGTGCCTACGTACCCTCATAGTGCAATGAGGAAATCAGAGCGTCATAGTTCTTGGAACCAGGGGACAAAAAAGGAAGGAAGAAAGGGAGAAGGAAAGAAGGGTGGAAGTGTGCTCGCCAAGACATTGCGTCTCGTGCCTACGTATCATACATTCAAAAGAATGCAGAATCAGAGCTTCCGTAGTTCGGGGAACTGAACGGAAAACAAAACAAGAAAGAAACAAGGAGACGAGAGAAGTGGTATCAAAACCGAGAGCAAGAGTGAAAGAAAAACTCTACTGGAGAAGACCACACAGTAAGAGCGATAGCACAAGGGATTAGGAAAAGAATGGTGTCGAAACCAAGAATGAAAGAAACTCCACTGGGGATAACAAAGAGAAATGGTGTCGAAACCAAGAAAGTAAGGGCAAAGGGACTAAATAGGACTCCCCTGGGGATCCAAATAAAGGGATGGTGTCATAACCAAGAGAAAAATGAGACTCGGTATATTAACTGGCTGACAGTGGTTAACCGAAGGAAGAGAGTAGGACCCTGGCGAGGGTAAGAAGCTGGTGTCAACAGACGGACTGTGATAAACCAAGATAGAGAGTGCTGAACCAAGAGAAGGTGTTTGACTCTGAGGGGCATCGGTATATTAACTGATGAACAGTGGTTAACCGAAAAAAGAAAGGATTGCAACTCTGTGGGGGATAGAGAAGCATTGGTTTTAATAGAGAAAACTGTGATTAACCAGAAGCACGGGTGTAGGACCGATCAAAGGTCGTAACCCAAAAGGGGTGTTGGTAATGACTGAACAAACAGTACTTAACCAACGGATAACACCATTGTTCTTTCAATACGTTGTTACCATCAAAACCCAAAGGATATATGTCACGAACAAATCTTGTTCTAATAGAGTTTGGCATATTTGAAACAGGTTCGACGACATATGGCTAGGCTTCCTTCAATTGATCTGAATACGAGGACGATTTTGATTTGTGGTTTCCAAATGTTGGAAAGAACTCTTTTATTAATAAGGTTACTAGAGCCGATGAGAAACTTTAGGTGTGATGTTCTTTTGATTCATGACATGTTAACTTATTAATTATTCTTTTTAACAAAAGTGGCATTATCTTTAGATTTTTATTTTCTTTAGAGCATATGAACCTTGACATTATCATATATATATATATATATATATATAAATGATTTGAAAATTGAAATTAGTTTAAATTTTGATAATAAAATAATTTTGATAGTTATTAGTTTTTATTTTGATAGGCGATTAAAAAAACATGCAACCTTCTTCCTATAAAATTATTTTGCAGTGTTAATGTATACTCATTTTTCTCTTAAAAAAAGTTTAATTGATTATCTCTAAAAATTTATATAAGATTTCTTTTCCTACTTATATTGGCTCTGTCTTATAAGACGTTTTTAGAATTTTCAAGTAAATTAACAACATAATTATTATTATTATATAAAAAAGAGAAATTATAGGTGACTTTATAATATTATTTTTTTTTATTAGGAATAAAAGTGAAATTTATAAAAGTAGAAGAAAAAAATAATAATAAGTGATAAAAAGTTACTTTAAAATAAGAGTTTAAAGGTTATGCATTGTATAGAAAAAAATATTATTTTATGTCTTAAAGAGTAAGGGTGGAAATAGGTTAGGCTAGACTAGTTTTTATAAGGTCTGAGTCTGGGCTACGATAAACGGAAAAGGTCTGAGCCTGATCTATGGCCTATTATAGGCTCTCTTTTTTGGCCTGACCTGACTTTTTTAAAAATCTGGCCTGATCTGAAAGCCTATTTACAAGTCTTATTCTCATTATGGTTATCAATTATTTCATATTATTTAAAAAGCTTTATAGGCCGACCTATATATACATATATAGGCCGACCTATTTAGCCTTTATTCTAATATATATGCATATATAGGTCAATATATGTATCTTTTTTCTAATATATGTGCATATATTGGATAACCTATTTAACATATTTTTAATATATATAAAAATATAGGCCGACCTATAAGACTTTATAGATTTTTTTAATAGCTTAAGTCTGACCTATTTAATTAAATAGACTTTTAAAAAGCTTAAGCTTAACCTTTTTATTAAAAAAGTATGGTTTGGCCTAGCCTTAAATAGGCTAGACTATAAACTCCTGTAAGTCGGTCTGACCTATTTTTACCTCTATTAAAAAATTTACAATTAGTATAAAAAAATATTACACAAATATTTAATTAGATTATTTTAAAGTGTCAAATGATAAGAGTATAATTTGATACAAGTAATAAACATTCATGTGATTTAATAGGCACGACACAAAGTTTCCATTTTTCTTAAGAAATGAATAAGATCCTACTCCTGTTTGTCGAATCGGAGGGCGTGATGCAATGTATCGGTCATGGACTCGG
Organism: Lathyrus tuberosus; assembly: GCA_022829125.1. Classification (NCBI taxonomy): domain Eukaryota; kingdom Viridiplantae; phylum Streptophyta; class Magnoliopsida; order Fabales; family Fabaceae; genus Lathyrus; species Lathyrus tuberosus. The sequence goes on from JALAZF010000343.1 coordinate 3,230,534, forward strand.
GCGCAATCTAAGACGCGGAGCTTTCACTGGAAGGAACTCACAGAAATCTCAGAGATAGAAGTACCGGCACTCGCCGGAATACCAGAACAAGCACGGTGGGAACAACGCTCCGGTAGTCTCGTCAACAGTCAGAGGTTAACCACAGCCACCGCACCTCGACTCTCAAGGTGCGTTGTTACGACGGTCGTACGTAGAAATTCTAATCTGAAATTCTTCTATAATGTAGGTTTTCTAAATCTTCTGTTTGCAATTTGAATATTTCATCTCTATTAACCCTAATTACTAGTGGTCATATTAGAATGAGACTGTGAAATGATTTCTCTACAGTATTTCGTTTATTATCTACACAAAACAACTAATCAATCATAAATTGATAATTTCATACTTTACAATCTCAAGAATATGATGAAAAATCAATTGAATTTGACCAAGACAACTTCACCCTCCCAGCACCGACTCTAGAAAAATGTGTGTCCGCTGTGTCAGTGGCGGACACCAGCACTGTGATTACATTTAATTAATTTATTTATTTTTAAATTATTACCAGTATGGCCGTGTCAATGTCTTAGTTGTGTTCGGGGGTGTTGCTTCATAGAGTCTTCACCTGCTGGCTTCCCATTAACTACCATCTGGCTGGCCATCTAGCTGAACAGCCGTGGAATTAGTAGTCCTCTTTATACTATCAGCTGGTTTCTCATTGGCTGCTTCAATACTTTCCAATGTTTCAAGAACTTCCTTCATTGATGGCCTAACTTTGTGATCTGGCTGGATGCATTTGAGAGCAAGTTGGGCTACTTTTGAAGCTAAGTTGGGTGGATACTTGCCTTCCAACTTTGCATCCATGTTGCTTCTCGATTTTGCTCTATTTAATAGGTTTGATTTTACCCAATCATGGAAGGATTTTGACTCATTAAAGCGTAGTATCTCGCCCACCCGCTTACCGATTAATATCTCCAACAAAACAATCCCAAATCCATATACATCACTTTTCACATACAAACGACCTGCTTGATTTGCATCAAAAGATTGATTTAGTGCGTCACTCACCACACTTTTAAAACATGTTTTAAGGGATTAATAGGATATTTGTAGCGACGATACCTGTGGCCATGTACTCCGGGGCGGCATAGCCACATGTTCCAACAACCCGTGTTGATACATGAGTGTGATCATCAGGAAGAGATCTGGCCAAGCCAAAGTCTGACAACTTGGCTGTGTATTCCTATTGCAAATCAAAAGATTAGTTTTTTTTTTCAATTACTATGAATTTTTTAATAGCATGGATACCTTAAGTTGAGAAATAACTAACTAACTTGTATGCAATTATTTCTCAATATGAGCAAAATGTGATCATGGAATATTCAATCCACCAAAAGATGAAATGAAACTTACCTTATCAAGTAGTATATTTGAGGGTTTGAGATCTCTGTATATAATTTTCTTCTCCAAGGAGTGAAGGAAATTTATTCCCCTAGCTGCCCCAATCATAATTTTCAGCCTTTTGTCCCATGAAAGTGGACGGACATTTGAACCTCCTGCAAAGTAAAATAACATAAGGGGAAATTCTCACAACACAGAAAAGAGAGTAAAATGGTAGTTTCTGTGGATGTTCTAGTTAAGTATGTTATCAGCTCTTACTTCCAAATATGTGGTTGTCCAAGCTACCACGGTGCGAAAATTCATACACCAGAGATAACTCACCATCCTCACACCCAAATCCCAACAGCTTTACCAGGTTGGGATGAGAAAGCCTTCCTAAGAAATTCACCTCTGTCTGTGCCCCCCAAAAAAGAGTCATAAATATAAATAGATGGCACCAAATATTAACAAATTTGTGAATGTGATGATCTAATTTTGGAAGTTCTATCCATGATGCAGTAATGTCAATACCTGCCATTCTGCAAATCCTTGCATGCCGTGAGAATTCAGTTTTTTTATGGCAATAGTCGAATCTTCGTCTCTTTTTGACGTTGCTCTCTCCTTAAACAAACCCTTGTATACTCTACCAAACCCACCCTCTCCTAATAAAGTATCTTGACGAAAATTTCTAGTGGCTGCTTTCAGTTCTGCCAAAGTAAAAACTTTCAAGTTTGCAGCATCCAAGATATGCCCATAAGAAAACTCCTCATCTTCTCTTACTCGAGAGATCTGGCTTTTCTCAGAGCCCCAAAAGGATGTACTTGTATTATTTCCATTACTACTACTACTAAATAGTCTGCTATTTCCTCCAGAGTTGCTGCTACGCCCAAGAGAAGTGGAATTGCCATTTCTTATCAATCTTAAGTTGCTGAGACCAGCAGAAAATGGAATACTCCCTGTGACATTGCAACATAGAGACACAATTTGTTATGCTTTGCTATAAATGATGCTAAGATGTTGAAGTGTCAAACATTTCATGATGCAATAGAAAAATATAATTAACTTCCACTAATATTAAGGAGTGTTTTCTAAGCTCTAAATTACATAGTCAAAGAATTGAGGAATGATTCACTGTTGTGATTTCGATGTTCGAATTGTTAACCAATGTAGCACTGATATTTTATGATGAATATGTGTTTGATGTTTGACATGCTTTGATGCACGACAGCGACATGTATAATTACATCAATTACGTCCATTTTATTAAATTATCATAGACCTCTACATGTCAATGTTTGTGACTTCATGTTTCCTTAGGTGTTTTAATGATATCATATCTATTAGGATTTGATTAGTTACTTACTTCCATTATTTGTTAATCTCTCTTTCTCCTATAACATAGGTTTTTTATTTTATCATGCATAAAATAGTTAATGAAAATCAATATTAGTAAAAATCAACTTCATGAAGTCTTAACTGTTACCATCGAAGTATGGGCAAAATTTCATGAAATTTCACATAACTTGTCTTAGCATCGGAGCCAGAAAACTGGACATGAATGCCAAGCCTTTTAAATCTGTCCCAGACTTCTAGACTTCTAGGAGAGTCTTAGGTATCAGAGCCAACACTTGAGCATCGATGCCTAGACCTTCGATTTTCGCTCCCAGACTTCCAGGAGGTCTTTTGACATCAAAGCCCTAATCTTGGGCGTTGATGTCAAAGAATTCAGGAGTGGTGAGATAAGGCATCAGAGCCCATGCCAGCCTGAAAAACTGCTGGCTCTTGATGCTTGGGCATTGATGCTTCTTCGCCTTTTGGGAATCCATCTCCACTAACTATTAAACATCTAGTTTTTTTATTACTTATGTCATACAACTAAAATAATTCACTTTCACGACTTTTTAACTAACATTCATTTCATCTATTTCATTCTAAAGTTTCAATCAAACATTTTTTGTCACAAATATTTGAATGAGATTGGGAGTGAAACAATAGTTAGATTGTTTTATTATGAGTATTTATCTAGTGAATGATTTTAGGACTTGTTAGCTTCATCGATAGGATACTTTTTTCGAGGAATCTTTTTAGAATTTGTTTGGAAATTTGGAGGGGAGGGGAAAGAGAGGGCTTTGGAAATAGAATTTTTAAAATATATAGAAAAATCTTTTAACATTTTTTGAAAAAATGATTTTGTATAAAATGATAAATGGTGTTTGTCATTAACATATTTTTAATTTTCGAAATACTATACTAACATAAATTATATTTTAACAATTTATCTAAGTCCTTCAAATCCGTTTTTTTGTTCCCCAAATTAGGGGATTTTGGTTTATGAATAAAATAAATCCTCCAAAATTCTCTCCATCTAAATCTCTCTATTCTTTTCACTCAATACTTTCCTTTTTCTTAAACCCTCCCATCTCATCTCTAAACTCCCAAACAAAGTCGTAAGAAGAATTAGAAAAGGGAGTCTTTTTCAAATATTAGGTTGTGCTTAAAATTGTAGAGGTGAATCATGTTGTAAAATCCTATATTCAAAATTTAAGGTTGCAAATTCTGGTTTTGGTGAGCTTGTGCTTCAAAGATTCTTAAGTTGAAAAAAATCTTTTCACCTAGAGTTGGACATTCTAAGCTTTGACGTCATAAATTCAAGATACAACAGAGTCTGAATTTCAAGGGTGTTGAAGGTTTAGGATTTGTGGAGTACAAAATTGTTAGAGGTTCTAGTGCAAACGTTAGATAAGTTGGTTACAAACAAGGATTGAAAGTATCGATTCTAGGATTAGAATGTTAAGAGCGGCTAACATGAAGATAGTTATTTGAGTCAACATGAAGATAGTTAAAATTGCAAAACATGTTCATTCTTCCTCCACTAGTCAACAATATGTTATTTGATTTTCAAACATATGATGAATCATTTCTCTGAATCTATAAATAAATGAATAAAAGGAGGTGTCAAGTGTTGTGTACAGGTTGGTTTAATTACCTGGTTGGTTGTTAGTGTCAGTTGCAGTGGCAGTATTTAAATATGGACGATTGCCTGAGGGTTGAAGACTCCAACAGTTCCCCATTTAGTTGTTTTTTTTTCCTCTTTCCTTGAACAAATCTATTGCTAGCTAGCTCATCATGCTAGCAAAAGTCTAGAGAGAGAAATGCTGTAAGGTCTACCTGAAGTGAGAACACGAAATTGTACTTGTAGGTGCTTCTAACATAGAAGTTTCCTCGGTAAGGTTTGACTGAGTTTGCTCCCTCAATAAAATTATAACTAAAGTCACGCTGACTTTCCCGCCAGTAAATGTAATCCTAATCACGCGCTCTTGTTTAGCTTCTTTATTTGATTAGTAAATGCCATTGTTTATATATTTTTGATTAACTTTGAATTTGAAACATATATATATATATATATATATATATATATATATATATATATATATATATATATATATAAGGTTATGCTAATGCACATTCATGTAGGTGTGCATTAGCAACATACACTTTAGTGTATTTTTGTGTGGGGCCCACCAATTTTGGGTGGGACCCATATTAAAAAGATGAAGAAAAAAATAGAAATAAAATAGATGTAGTGTATTTTTATGTGGGATCCACCAATTTTAGGTGTATGTTAGTATTTTTCATATATATATATATATATAATTGTTATGCACTGATGATGTAAGTGTGTTCGGTGGTGTCTGACATTTATATGACACATATATAACGCATGTAGGAAAAATCAGATAAATGTCGTACAAAGTATTTTAAAAAAAAAAAAATTCTTCAACGCTCGGTATTCAATATAGTATATTTGTTCAATTTTATTCTTATTTTATTTTACAAGAAAAGTTATGTATATTTTGATATTTCACCTATAATACAGTACAAAAATTAATTTAATAATTGAGGTGGAGTTTAACTCGAAAGATGTAGTAGAAAAACACTTTGATGGCATGCTACTGTTGTGGATTACTTTGTGTATAAGAAAGAGCAGCAAGTTCATAGAAAATGAATGGAATTAATATTATATAGAATAATAATAACAAATATATACTTATTTGAGTTGCATTTACATCACACACTACGATAGTTTGATGTTCTTTATCAAATTTATTTGTCGATTTATTGAAGATTTAAACTTTTTTTTTTGTGTGAGATGGAGTCACTCTTCTGGACCATCCACCGTCAGCAATCAATTACCAAAACATAAATAAACAAACAAAACAAACAATCAAACAAGCGTGGTTAAATCCAAACTAATTTAAATAAAAACTGTAAATTAATTTTAAAAATTAAAAAAATGCAAAAATTATTATTATTAGATGTGTTTGGATGCTATTTTATAAAATTCGATCAGTTTGGTTTGAATTTTAAGTTGATTTTTTTTTTAAATCAAATTGAAGCATATGTATGTATTTTTACTTATTTATTTTTTATTAATATGTATTTTGTTATTTTATTCAGTGATACTTATATTTAATACTAATTAGTTTAATTATTAGTTTAGTTTAGTCTATCATTTTGTAATTCAATTATTATGTTAATTTTTAATATACTACAATTTGAAATATATTATTTAATAGTATTTTTATAATTTTAATAAAAAATATAATTTGTAATTTGAATATTTAAAAGGTAATTTAAATTAAACTACATAAAGTTAGATTGAATTTAATGGATATTTTAATCAATTATTTAAAATCAAACTGAAATCTTTAAATCAGATAAATTACTAGAGACTTTTTTAATTCATTCTATATATTACTAGGCATCATATGAAAATCTAAAAATGCTCTTTAAATTTTGAAAACGTATCTTCGAACGCACCTCATGTAATATAACTCATTTATTTTTTAGTTACATCTCATTTTAATGACTTAAATTGTTTCAAAAATGCATTTTCAAAATGTTTTCAAAAATACATTTTCCTAAACTCAATTTTGTAATTTCTTACATGTAGTAGCTTGTGCATAGTAGTTATTGGAGGATACTTTTTGTATGCATCTCGTAGAAATTGTCTTCAAGTACAAGTCATATGATCTCATTGTTGGAATTAACCCAAAAATCTATGGGAATTCCGACCCTATCTTGATAAACAAAAAGGGTTCTTAGCGCAGCAATACCAAAGAAACGAAGAAAATAGAGAAAGAAAGGAAATTAGGATTCTAAGAGAATCTGGAGAAGAAGGTTGTTACCTACAAACTGTGGGATTTTTTCTCTTTCTATTCACTTGCAACAGCAAACTGTGAATTACAATGTGTTGTGATGATTTACAAAAATAGAGGTTAATCTCTATTTATAGATTTAGGTTTACTTGTTCTCCAAGCCAAAGCCCAAAACTATAAAAGCCCAAAATACCTATTTTGGAACTATATCAAATCTAAATCAAATCTGTGTGAAATAACTGTTTCGACACACCCTTGCTTCGACACTTCGACACAAGGAATTACAATTTAACACACCACCTAATTCATTGTGTCTAAGTTGTCTACATTTATCATGGCTCTTAGTCTTCTGAAAACTTCGACGTGCACTCCCTTCGTCATGATATCTGCAATCTGATTCTCAGTTCTGCAGTGTTTCAAGTTCATCTTCCCTTCTGCTACCTGCTCTCGAAGATAATTGAACCTTATTTCGATGTGCTTGCTTCAACCGTGTGCTATTGGATTCTTCGCCAAGTTGATAGCTGGCATGCTGTCGATCTTCATGGTAATTGCTCCATGACTCTTTCTTGTAATCTCTTCGACCAAGTTCACCATCCAGGTTGCTTGACATGCACAAAGAGAAGCAGCTATATATTCTGCTTTGCATGATGACAATGCCACTACTGGCTCCTTTCTCGAACTCCAAGCAACTGGTGCACCACCTAACATAAACACATATCCAGCTGTGGATTTTCTATCCTCAAGATCACTACACCAGCTAGAGTCGGTGTATCCCACTAACTTGCATTCTTTCCCTTCATCAACTGCAGGAAACAAAATGTCGTAGTCGAGAGTCTCTTTCAGATACCTCGGTATCCTCTTCGTTGCTGCTAGGTGTGATACCTTTGGCTTCTACATGAATCTACTTACCATACCCACATTGTATGCTAAGTCAGGCCTTGTGTGACAAAGGTATCTAAGTGACCCAATAAGTCTTCTGTATTGGGTTGGGTCGACATCATCTTCATCTGAATCCTTCGACAGTTGCAGTATGGTCTCAGCTGGAGTCGAAGTTGGGTTGCAATCTTGCATCTCAAATCTCTTGAGTATTTCGCCTGCATATCTTCTTTGGTGCATCACCAAACCTCTACTAGTCTTGTAGAATTCGATGCCAAGGAAATATGAGAGATTTTCCAAGTCTGGCATTTCAAACTCCTCACTTAGGTCATGTTTGAAATCTTCAATCTCCTTCTTGCAACTCCCTGTTATCAACAAGTCATCGACATAGAGGCATAGTATAAGCAATTCATTATTGCTTCTCCTTACATACACTCCATGCTCAGTCGTACACTTCACAAATTCCTTCTCCCTTAAGAAGCTGTCGATTTTTTTATTCCAAGCTCTTGGAGCTTGCTTAAGTCCATACAGGGCTTTATGCAGCCTGTACACCTTTCCTTCTTCGCCTCATTTCACATACCCAGCTGGTTGTGCGACATAAACTTTTTCATCTAAGGGGCCATTAAGGAATGCACACTTCACATCCTTCTGACATGTGTGCCAATTGTTCATATTGGCTAGACTAACAACCAACCTGATTGTTTCGATCCTAGCAACAGGTGCGAACACTTCATCGAAGTCGATTCCTTCCTTCTGAATAAATCCTTTTGCCACAAGTCTCGCCTTATGTCGAGTTACTTTTCCTCTAGGATTCACCTTCACCTTGTAAACCCATTTCACATCAATTGCCTTCTTGCCTTGAGGCAATTCAACAAGTGACCAGGTGGTGTTGACTTCGACGGACTCTAACTCCTCATTCATTGCTTTCACCCACTTCGAATCTTTCAATGCCTCAGTTGCATTGACTGGTTCGACATCTGCGTAGAAAACATAATGTACCAGCTCACCCTCTTCATCGACCACGTCATCTGATGTAATTACACATTCTTGCAACCTTGCAGGCATGTGTCTTGTTCGTCGAGGTCTGCTTAGGCCTGCTTCATCTCTGACTTGTTCCTGTCGAACTTCTCTTTCGACTTCAGTGGCTGGTTCTTCACAAGAGATTTTCACTGAGTCCTTCTTAGCATTCTCAGTCCAATCTCATTCTTTAAGCTCGTCTATGATCATGTCCCTGTTGATCACTACCTGCTTATTCACTAGGTCGAACAGTTTGTAACCTCCAGTCGAATGATATCCTATCAAGATTATCTGATTCGACTTGTCATCAAGCTTCCTTCTCAACTGATCTGGCACATGTCTATGTGCTATAGATCCAAACACCTTCAAGTGACTGAGGCTAGGCTTGACACCAGACCAACATTCTTCTGGTGTGATTCCTTCAAGCTTCTTCGTCGAACATCTGTTCAAAATATATGTTGTTGTCGAAACCGCTTCTCCCCATAGTTCTTTGGGTAAGTGATTTCCATTCAACATACTTCTCACCATGTTCATGATGGTTCTGTTCTTTCGTTCTGCAACTCCATTTTGTTGTGGATTATAGGGTGGCACCACCTCATGCACAATCCCTTCTTTTTCACATAATGCATCGAACTCTTTCGAAACATACTCTCCACCACCATCAGTCCTCAGAATTTTCAACTTTCGACCACATTGTCTTTCAACCATGGATTTGAATTTGGAAAATACCTCAATCACATCACTTTTCTTCTTGATGAGGTAAATCCACAACTTTCGACTGTAATCATCTATGAACGTGACAAAGTATCTGTTGCCACCAATCGAATTCACCTGGATTGGACCACATACATCTGAGTATATGACTTCCAGAATTGCCTTCGACTTCCTTCATGCATCCTTGCTAAAGCTATTCTTGTGTTGTTTCGACTAAACACACTCTTCACAAACTTCACTTGGAATGTCGATTTCTGGTAATTCTGAAACCATATTTCTTCTCTTTAGCTCTCTGATGTCATTGAAGTTGAGATGGCCAAGTCGAAAATGCCATAGCCACTCATCTCTGCTGGTTGCAGTTGCTAGACACTTGTGCTCCATCACCTTGAGTTCAATCTTGAAGGTCATATTCTGAGACATTAGAGCCTTCAAGATCAACCTACCATTTGCGTCGAGGACTCTCATCATCTTATCTTCGACAACTACCTTGTAGTTCTTTTCGACCAATTGTCCTATACTGAGCAAATTACTCTTCATGTCTGGTATGTACAACACATTGGAAATTGTTGACCTCTTGCCATATTTCCTCATAATCAGAACATCACCAACACCAGCTGCTAGAGTGTTGTCATTTGCAAACTTCACCGTGTTCTTCGACGAGGGCTTCATGTTGACAAACCAATCTTTCCTTCCAGTCATGTGTGATGAGCATCCTGAGTCCAAGTACCACTGATCTTGGAATCTTTCTTCATCTCTTGTTGTGACCATCAACAACGTCTCTTCTTCTTCATGTTTCGCCAGCTTTGCATCAGTTTCTTAATTTTTCTTCTTTTCTGGACAGTCACTAAAATAGTTTCCATACTTCTGACAATTGAAACACTGAATGTACTTTTGTCAGATTTTCGACCACCACCTCTTCCTTTACCTGCAGCACCACCTCTTTGGTTGCCTTGATTCCAGGGTTTTTTTATGATTCGACCAGTTTCCTCCTCTACCTTTGTTGTCGTTCCCGCTTCCTTTGCCTTTTCTTTCCTTTTCTGAATGCGCCTCCAAAGCCATATCGCTCTTCGACTTTCTTGCAGCTCTTTCAGCCATCCTTTGTTCATGAGACTCAAGCGGCCCTTGAAGCTCTTCCTTCGTCAATACTGACAAGTCTTTCGACTCTTCTATGACTAATACCATGTGGTCGAACTTTGGAGCCAATGGCCTCAAGATCTTTGCAACAACTGATCTTGATGTCAACGCCTCTCCACATACCTTGATTTGATTCACCAGCTTTGTAACTCTGGTAAAGAAATCTGTTGTACTCTCATTGTCTTCCATCTGAAGCAACTCATAGATTCTCTTGTGAGTTTGTAACCTCACCTCTTTCACCTTCTCTGCGCCTCCAAACGATTTTTCAAGAATCTCCCACGCTTCCTTCGCTGACTCTACATCACTAACCTTTTCAAAGTTATCTGGATCGACACACTGATGGATTATAAAGAGAGCTTTATAATCTTTCTTCTTCAACTCTTTGTGTGTAGCCTTTTCTTGATCCGTCGCGTTCTCCGCAAGCGGTGTTACTCCTTCCTTCACAAGATCCCAAAGATCTTGATAACAGAAAACCACCTTCATCTGCTTGCACCAATTCTCATAATTATCTTTCTTGAGAATCGAAAGGCTCGCCGGAAAGTGCCCGTTCGGATGATTCATTGCCATCATGATTTTCCTTCCTTGAATCGCAACCAGGCTCTGATACCAGATGTTGGAATTAACCCAAAACCTATGGGAATTCCGACCCTATCTTGATAAACAATAAGGGTTCTTAGCGCAACAATACCAAAGAAACGAAGAAAATAGAGAAAGAAAGGAAATTAGGATTCTAAGAGAATTTGGAGAAGAAGGTTGTTACCCACAAACTGTGGGATTTTTTCTCTTTCTATTCACTTGCAACTGCAAACCGTGAATTACAATGTGTAATGATGATTTACAAAAATAAGGGTTACTCCCTATTTATAGAATTAGGTTTACTTGTTCTCTAAGCCAAAACCCAAAATTATAAAAGCCTAAAATACCTATTTTGGAACTATATCAAATCAAATCTAAGTCAAATCTAAATCAAATCTGTGTGAAACAACTGTTTCGACACACCCTTGCTTCGACACTTCGACACAAGGAATTACAATTTAACACCCATATCAATAAACAAGATGGCACGCGCAAGAAAAAGCACGACTTGAAGCCGCTAAGGAAGATGACAGTGACAATAGTTTTGAGGATAATCATGATCATAATTTTTGTGTCCCACAACAGTTGGGATTAGACGTGGATTCTCCAATACCATAACAAGTCAACCTCACTTTTTCTTTAATATATTGTTTTCTAAAGACAATTGATATATAAAGAGAATATAAGGGGTATTCAAGCTCTTACAAAACAAGGAAAGAAATTCCCTATCAACTCTAATTTAGAAGACTAGAAAGGATTCATACAAAATTCCAGAAAAGAAGATTTAGAATAGAGAATCTCTCTAATACACCCCCACTTCCAAGTGAGAATTTTGATATTCCAACACACATCATTGACACTACAAAAAACTGAATTAAAAATACGATTATTCTGTTCCAACCATAAAGCCCAAACCACCGTCATCCAAACTACACCTTTGCCAAACTTACTAGACTCACCGCCACTCCAATCCAAGAAGAACTTCGTAACACCCCCTTCAAAACGCGAACTAACACCACGCCAATCTCCCATTTTAATCCACACCAAAGAAGAAAATGAGCAAGAAAAAAGAAGATGAACGCAATCTTTCTCACACAAGTTACAGAAAACACACATAGAATCCACCATAATTCCTCTATTTCTCAAAGCGATACGCGACGAAATCCTACCCCAAATAACTTTCCAAATAAAAACTTTAACTCTAGCATGAATCTTATTCAACCATAACCAGCTGAATGCCCGAGAAAGCTTCGGTCGCATCTACCTGATGTCAAAATCCAGCATTCGATTATAAACATTCCTGACAACAAATGAGTTCTGATCGTCGCCCTCCCAAAAAACAATATCGTTAGCTTCCAAATTAGGATTGAAGCCTTCCAAGATGAGAAATAGCTCGCTGACTCTGTTGCTGCAAGAAACCAGGATACTTTCCGACAAACCGAGATCACCCCAAACCCACTTGCCTTCTACCCAAACACCCATTTCAGACACCAAAGCATATTTTATGCTACCCGCGTGGAACAGTTCCTGAAAAGCCACAGAAAAATGAGCAGAATTGGTCCATTTTGCAAGCCAAAAGAGAACCACCATGCCATCACCAATCTTAAACTGCACATCAGAGAACTTAAACTCCCTAAAATTAGAATGATCACCAATATTCAACAAATCAGACCACCAACTGGAATAAACCTTCCGCCAACAATACGATTCCGACAAAACGAGGTGTTCCAAACAACCATAACGGGCTTTTAGAACTCTCTTCCAAAGGGCTACAGGAGCAGACAATATTTTTCACTTTCACTTATTGAGCAGAGCCAAATTAAAGTGTTTAATGCTCTTAATACCTAAGCCCCTTAACTCCTTCTTCCTACAAATCACCTCCCATTTATGCCAACATATTTTAGACTTCCCTTCCTTACCTCCCCAAAGAAACCTCCTTCTGATATTATCGATTTCGTTCCAAACCACCACAGGAGCCTTAAAGAAGGAAAACAAAAAAACAGGTAAAGTTGACATAGTAGAATTAATTAAAGAAATTCTGCCTGCCATACTCAGAATTCTTCCATTCCACTAATTCTTTAATATATGATACATATTATTTTCCTCATTAGATGAGTGATTCATTTGAAATTTAAAAAAAGAATCTCAAAATAAATTACGCATTTCAATTTTTAATGTACCTTTTTCAATTCTACACTCTAATTAATATTACTTTTATCATTTTCAATATTTGATAAGAGATACTTTAGTAAAAATATTATTCTCTCTTTTTCATTTATTTTTTTTAATACAGCAAAATGGTCATCAGATCACTCATTATAGAACGGGGGATGTATATATACAAATAATATATTGTTGGGGTGTGGATCACTACATTTTATATACTACTCCCCCAGTTAGGTCGGACAATCGGTTGGTTTCGGACCCAAAACTTTAATCCGACGTAAATCACAGTTTCATTTTTATGGTCCAATTTCACCAAATAAAATTTCAGTCTTCGTCGAATTCGGTTAAGTCGGTTTTACAGTTAAGTCGGATCGGTTTAATCGATTTAATATTTATTAGAACAAATTTATAAAAATGACTTTTTTTTATTTTTTATAAAAAAAATATCAAAGTTTTAGAATAAAACTATTTTCAATATTATTTGACATTAATTTTAATCATTATCATTGTTTAAACCATAAATTAAATAATATTCAAAATTTTATATTGCATGTCTTTTATTTTTGGGATGTCATCATTAAATTATAAAAATGATAATATCTTACATTCTGAATTTTATTTTTATAGTAAATTAGTCCTATAGTAATAAAAATAAATAAAGTATATATTAATTAAGTTCGGTCGGTTTCGATTTTCGTCGAATCCAAAACAAGTCTCTTAGCCCGACATTCGATCTAACTCAATCCATTTGCACAAAAAAGACAATAGATCAGTCAGTTTTAATAGACCGGTTCAAATTTGTCTACCCATATCCCCTGCCTCTAATAACTTCATTGACGGCATTGTCTTGGCTTTATAATTACGAGCAAATGTATACTTGAATCTTACAAGCTTCTTGTGATTGGCATTCAAGTACCTAAATTGTTTCTAGCATTTGCTTAAACTAAAATCTTTAAAAAAATCGACATATGTTTTTGACAAAGCACACCAAACTGTGTAGTCTGTGATGTAATGCAAGCCAGGCATGTTTTTTCTTATTATTATACTATATCATTATTTTATGAGTTTTATCCCATCATCTCCACAATTATACATGATACTCTCACATATTTTCATAATATCTATTTTTTTTGTCAAAATTTTATTAAAATGTGTGAAAGAAAAATTTGATAGAACAAATAAAGTTTTCGGTAGAAATTAAAAAATCAAATAGTGTATTCAAATTGTTTTGTATGAATTTTTACCGTTTTTTTCAAACAACGAATTAAACGTACCAGATTTTTTAATAAATCTTATATCTTTGATAATTTTTTAAATTTTTGAAAAATTCGATAGTTCATGTTCGATAAAAAAATTTAATACTATCGATTTTTTTTAAAAATACAAGATAGACGGTAGTTTTCTGGCATATTTGAAAAAATCGATAAAAATCTTTTTTTTTTCTTTCCAAAATATTATAATTTTATACCGCGTATTTGAAAAATCTGGAAAATCTGATGTAAAAAAGTATGATTTTATATCGGATTTTTTAAAATTGTAGTTTTCTGAAAAATTATATGATTTCACGCATATCTTTTAAAAAATACGTGTAAAAAGTATGCTTTTACATCTGTTTTCAAATAATTCTATAAAACCTCATTTAATCTCTCAAAAATTTTCTAAGAATTTGATAACACGAAATTTTTCTAAAACTCGTATAATTCACAAAGGACATTAAAGTAAAAACTCACTACTGTAAAAGTTTCAAGTATAAGTGGAATCGGCAGGATAAAACCTCTTAATTCATTCATTTTCTTTGAACTTTCTTAAAGACAACCTAATCCAATACTACTATTGGCATGACTGAGTGTTTCTCTACCTCATCATTCGAATTAAATTCCACCTCATTCACTTCATTTATTAAATTAAAGGATAACGTTAACATCTGCCTTAAGAGCACAAGTTAATAGTTTATTTGTAAAAATATTCCTTTTAAATATGTGCAATCAAATCCTTAAAAATATAAATATTCTTTTATGTAATTAATTTTTTTTTATTTTCAGTGTTCTTAACTTATGTCCTTAGGACACTTGTTATTACGACCCTAAATTAAATTCTACCTCAAATATTAAATTAGATTTTGTATTGTATTGCCGGTGAAATATGTCATATGTCAGAACAATGTTTGCTTGCACTAAAACAATAAAAGATTTTAGAGAATTTCTTAACATATTTCATAAGTTTCTTAGGCACCTTGTGTGCTTACAAAAATACTTCTTTGTTTTAGATGTGTAAATCAGGACGCATATTTTTTTTTAATTTTTCAGTTTTTTCCGGATGTGCACATCCGGTAAAAGTTTGCATTTGCAAATACGAAATAAAACCAGATGCAGAATACCAAAAATCCAACAATGTTTCTCGCATTCATAACATAAAATCGGGATTACATTCAGAAATTCGGCACTACATCTACAGAAATTTAAATATTACAAGATCAATAGTCCGGTGGACGCTTGCACATCTCTAAGATGATCGACCATTCTTCAGATTTTGACGGTCGCCCCGAACCATTATCCGATATTCCGATATTCACACCGAAACCAAGGTCAATAGCCGTCCTACGAATATATGCGAGCATGCTATCACGATCATCAAACTCTTGTTTGTTATTAAAGTCACCACCGACATCAACCGACTTTACGATAATCCCTTCAACTTTCGGAGAAATCGTCGAAACTAATTCTTTTGAGATGTTATCGGGGTGCACCATATCTATTTATAAACAATATTAGAACAATAAATATATATAACTAAAACCTATTAAAAATTGCTGAAAATTAAAATTAATAAGTTTCAGACATTTTTCCTGATGTGCACATCCGGACAAGTTCATGCTCAATACGTACCGAATTTATACATCCGGAAGCCGCGTAACTTGTTTTTTTTTCAAAAAGTAGATTGATAATGTGAGCAATGTAGTGGATGAAGTTGAATATTTACCTGAAATTCAATCTTCTCTTGCTCCCTTTGATTTGTTGCACTAAAAAGTTGGAGTTTTTGAGTGAGAAATGATATTGATGAAGTAGTTTTTTTAGGTTGGTGAGGGTGAGTGTGGAAGAAGAAAGGTTGAGAATGGGAAAAATGGGAGGAGTGATCATGCAGGTTCAAATATATCAACAATTCTTCTGGATCTGCATATACGGAGACCTTCTGCATATGCACATCTGGGGCAAATATATTTTTTTTAACGTCATGGTACGTCTTGATTTGTAAATCCGAAATTATAGGACATAAATAAAATTTTGCGCGGTATCTAAAAAACTTATAGAGTATATTAAGAAATTCTCAAAATTTTATTGCTTGCACTAAATCTTTTATTGCTTGCACTAAAACAATAAAAGATTGATAAAAGTATAAGATAAAAGGATGAGAGAAGAATAGTAAATTACATTTAAAAATTATTGTGTTATAATATAAAATGTAATAACCTATTTATATAATCTTCGAAAATTAACTAACTACCTTTCATAATTAGTAACCATTCTCAAAGTTAGTTAAAACAACTAGCAACCAATTTAATTAATTTTTAATTCATCTAAGATGAATTAACTAACAAGATACTCCTTGAATTCAATCTTATACCATTCATTTGATTTAAAGCACACTTAATGCGGTCTTTTTTTTTACTCCGTCAATTTTCAACACTTTGGTTTGGTTAAATCATCTGAAACATGTGCAGAAGTACGACAGATGTACCATATGAAAATAGAGTGTCGCTTCCATCTCAATCATTGATGTGCATTTAACGGTGTTTTGCATTTCATTTTCATGTTGTATTCACCACTAACAGTTTTAATTGTTATCCTTAATAAAGGTGATCCCGTGTTGCCCCTAAGGTATAGCTCTTAATTACATATTTGTTGTTGGACATGTGACTCCATATATTAAAAGGGTGAATTGTGGAGATTTAAAAAAAAAATTAAACAAAATCATTTTAGAAATCCGAGTTTAAAAACATTTTGTAAAATAGTTGATTAAATATGCAGCGGAAATTCAAAGTAATGAAAACAACTAGTGTTCTGGACCGGGCAGGGCTTCCTGCCCTTAAGGACCAGGCCCAATCCATCATAATTGGCGAACAGGCCCAATAGGCACAATATAGCCGTTGGACACAATATAGCCGTTGAGCACAATATAGCCGTTGAGTACGTTCCCCTCACGCGCGAAACAGTTCACACGACCAACTACCTCCCCGGATATCACGGAAACAGTTAGAAAGGCCACGCGCCTTGCCCTCCACCTGGCAATCCCTCATTGGTCGATCAGGCGCTTTGTTCGCCAGAAATCTATCTATAAAAACCCCCTCTCTTGCGAGGGGCAGGTATCACGAATCATATACTTGACTTCTCTTACTTGCTTTTCCCCTTTTTGACCAAGTACTTTGGCATCGGAGTACCTTGCAGGTACCTCCACCCCTTTTTCCTCTCCTACGAGCATCAACTCTTGTCCTACACGAAGGCCGCGACGATCTCCTTCTGGTCCTCTCCGATCAGTGGCGCCGTCTGTGGGAAACCAGCTTCCCCGTCTTTCACCAAGATTCTCCCTTGTTCAAAAAGACCAAACCCTCACCCTTCCAAATATTCAGATCGACATAGCTTTCATCAAGAGCGATGTTCATCAAGACTCTGTGGCCCCTGCGGCCAACAACAACAACGACCACGCTTTCGTCGGGCATATCCCGCAGGAAAGTGACCAACGAGACGGAAGACCTGTTTCCCCGAGACCCGACGAACCAAGGCCACGAACACCAGCCATGGAGCTCACCTTCGAGCCCATCCCGGTCCCCCAGGATGCTGATCCGAGCACCGCAGCGCTCATCGCTTCTCTCAACAACTCGAACCTCCTAATCCTCAAACAAGGGGAGAAGCTCAATTCTCTCGAGCATCTCCTTCAAGAACGCCTTGCATCAGAAAAGTTGACGAGTCTTTCCCCGCGTCCGCGGACTCCCTCGAAGCGAAGACGCGACACCCTCTCCCCGGAGAGGAAACGTTCGAGATCGAGGAATCCTACACCCGATCTAGCCCGACGACGCCATCAGTCTCCCCCACGAAGATCCAGGCACTCCCCAGTTTCCAAGAGGTCTCGACACGCGGATAAGTACGATCACCGTCGCACCCGCGGACGCTCTCCTCGCCGAAGTCGAAGCCGCGAGCACAGTCGTTCCCTTTCGTACCCTCCTAGTTCCAGCAGTGACGATGACGTCCACGGTTCGTTCACAAGGGACATCCTCGAAACTCGAATTCCCCGCGGATTGGAGAAACCACCCACGTTAGCAACCTACGACGGGACGACCGACCCCCGCGAGCATATCGAAAACATAGAGGCTATGCTCCAATATCACGGTGTCTCCGGGGCTATCAGGTGCAAAATGTTCCCCATCACCTTGAGAAAGGGAGCGATGACGTGGTTTAAACGACTTCCTCGCGGATCCATCTCTTCGTGGAGGGAGTTAAAGAGCCAGTTCGCCCGACATTTCACAGCTTCCCAACGACATCCTAAGTCGGAGGCTACGTTGGAGGCCATTATACAGGGCAGGGATGAGTCCCTGTGGGCATACATTGAAAGATTCAACAAAGAGGCGGTTGAAGTCCGAACAACGGATCACATGAAGAAGTACCTCCTCGAAAAGGGACTCCGGCCCAAAAGCGACTTCCGCAAGGCCGTAGGGATCGAAGCTCCCCGCACACTGACAGAACTTCTTCGAAAAGCTGAAGACTACAACCGTTACGAGGAAAAAGAAGCTGCATTCCATGCCCGGGACTTAAGAGATCGCAAAGCACCCCGGACATCAAAAAAAGACGAGGCAGAATCATCCCGGCAAGGGAAAGAGAGAAGGTGCGATGAGCGTCCTCGCGATAGCAAAGGGCCGGCTGGCCGGTTTACGGAGTACACCGTACTCACGACCTCGCGAGAGCGCATTCTCTCTGACTGCATCAACACAGAATTCAAACAAGGGGGTGTCAGGTTCCCTAAACCGACCACGTCCAAAGGAAACGTCGGCAAAAGCAAATACTGTCGCTTCCATCGTAGTCACGGCCACGTGACAGAAGATTGCGTGCACCTTAAAGACGCTATAGAGATCCTCATCAAAGAGGGTCACCTGAAGCAATATGTTAAGAAGGGAGAGTCCTCCCGACGTGACACGTCTGATCCGAAGAAAGAAGCAGAATCAGCCCCCTCCAGTCCTCCCCCGCAGGTCGCAATGGCTATCAGCCGACCAGAGGACTTCTTCGTTCCTGACCACCTCGACCCGACTTCCCAGGCATTCATACACAGCACCTGGGAAGCCTTTTCTACGGCCATGGTTATCTCATGTGGGGGGTACCATTAGCTCACGATAGGATCCATCAAACGAAAGTTTGAACAGCTGATAGACAGTAGCCCCGAGCAGTTGTACACGATCGGCAAGGGTAAACGGCGTTCTCAGCCGATCACGCTCTACAGAGAGGAACTCCCCGGAGGATCACTGAATTCCCACATTCCTCTGCTGATCAGGGCCAAATTATCATCTACCGATGTGCGGAGAATCCTGGTCGACCAGGGCAGTTCCGTGAACATCATGTATTACAGCATGTTCCGCGCGGTGAAACTGAATAAGTCCAACCTCTCACCATACGTAGGATTGGATCTCCAAGGATTCAACGGGGCAACAGCCCGACCTTGGGGATACGTGGAGATACCAGACACGTTTGGCGAGGAAGAGGCATCTCGGACAATCAAAATGCAGTTCTTAGTCATTGATTGCCCGTCGCTCTACAGTGCATCCTTGGCAGACCAGCTCTTGCCGAACTCGTCGCTGTCCCCTCTACGGTCCACCTCAAGCTCAAATACTACACCGAGAAAGGACACGTCGCAACTCTTCATGGTGACATCGAGGCTGCCCGCAGATGCTTTGAGGCCGCAACAAAAGGACAGAATCAGATCGCGACGACGGCAAAGTCGGCAAAGCGCACTAGAGAGGACGAGGTTCCAGCTGAAGATAGCTAGCCAGAGAAAAAGCCCACGCTTCCCGTGCATACCATCGACCTCGATAGCAGGCTTCCTGAAGATGGAAATAAAGACCATGGCGAAGACAAAAAGCCAGGAGTAACAAGCTCCCCGTCCCCTGCACTTCTGCGACCAGTCCCAGATGGGGAATTCGAGATCATCACCTTCAGCAATAACCCTAACAGGGGAGTAAAGATAGGCGTCGGCCTCCCCGAAGAGGTAAAGAAGGAATTGAAGAGATGTCTTGACGACAACGCCGACCTGTTCGCCTGGAATGCAGCGGATATGCCCGGCCTTGATCTAGAAACTGCATGTCACCACTTGACAATCAATCCAGCTGCTCACGCCATTATCCAACGAAGAAGGAAACAATCTGAGGAAAAGGCACAGGCTGCCGAAAAACTTGTATAAGATCTCTTAGAGGCAAAATTTATTTCCGAGGCCAGGTATACGACCTGGCTCTCAAATATTGTACTTGTAAAGAAAAGTAATGGAAAGTGGCGCATGTGCATTGACTACACTAATCTCAATCGGGCTTGCCCGAAAGACGCTTATTAACTGCCGAGCATAGATAAACTCATAGATAATTCTGCAGGTTTCAAGCTCTTGTCCTTCATGGACGCTTATTCGGGATACAACCATATCCCAATGGCAGACGAGGACAAGAGGTACACGGCATTCATGACCTCCTCGGGGAATTATTACTATAACGTAATGCCCTTTGGACTAAAGAATGTCGAGGCCACATACCAACGCATGATGAACAAATTCTTCCGATCAGAAATCGGTGACATGCTCGAAGTATATATGGATGATATGATCGTGAAATCCCAAGAGGAATCCGACCATACCACCCACTTACGCAAGGTGTTCGACCAAGCTCGAAAATGTAAAATGCGTTTTAATCCAGAAAAATGCACCTTCGGCGTGCGAGCAGGAAAATCCCTCGGATTTTACCTCACCGAAAGAGGAATAGAAGCAAACCCAGACAAATGCCGAGCACTTGTGGAATTCCCCACTCCGCGGTCGAAAAAGGCGATACAATCCCTCAACGGGATGCTCGCGTCCCTTGCTCGCTTCGTAAGCAAGTCCGCCCAGCATGCCCTGCCCTTCTTCAAATTACTCCGGAAGGAGGCAAATTTCGAGTGGACGGACGAATGCGAGCAGGCACTTGCCCATTTCAAAAAAGCGTTGTCCGAGCCCCCAGTACTGTCCCGACCAAACCGGGGGGAAACCATATACTTGTACCTCTCCGTGGCCAACGAAGCAGTAAGCGCGACACTTATTCGAGAAACAAACGACGGGCAGAAACCCATCTATTTTACCAGCAAAGCCCTGCAGGGACCCGAAGTCAGGTACACGCAAATAGAACGAGTGGCCCTTGCTTTCGTAGTCGCCGCGAGAAGACTCAGATACTACTTCCTGGCACACACCATCGTCGTCAGAACCGACCAGCCCATTAGGCAGCTATTAAGTCGACCAGATATGGCGAGCAGGATGCTAAAATGGTCCCTTGAATTGGCCGAGTTCGACATTCACTACGAAGGGAGGAAAACCCTCAAGGCACAGGTCCTGGCCGGCTTCGTGGCAGAGATGACTCCGGAACCATCCCCACTGGGAGGGACACAGGAGTGGATCATTTACGTGGATGGCGCATCAAGCCCCTCAGGCAGCAGAGCAGGAATTATCCTCGACAACGGGGAAGGGACCCTGATCGAAGTGTCCCTGGTCCTCTCCTTTAAAACATCCAACAATCAAGCCGAGTATGAAACCTTCCTCGCAGGATTACGACTGGCCAAAGACGTCGGTGCGAGGAAAATAAAAATCAGCACTGACTCCCAGCTCGTAGCATCCCAAGTACGAGGAGAGTTCCAAGCAAAGAACGACCAACTGGCTGAATACTTGGCAATGGTAAAAGAAAAAATGGCGGAGTTTGAAGCATGGGAAGTTCAGCACGTCCCGCGCGAACAAAACACCCGAGCAGATATCCTCTCTAAATTAGCCAGCACCAGGAAAAAAGGTGGAAACAAGTCCATCATACAAGAAATACTGGCTAGCCCGAGCATTTCAAAACTCGACCGGCTAGATATTAACGTCATCGGAGATCCCCGTTGTTGGATGACCTCGGTTTATAATTATCTCACCAAAGGGGAACTCCCCGAGGACAACAAGGAGGCCAGTGTAACAAAGCGACGAGCCTGCTCGTACGTACTGGTCGAGGACAAATTATATCGACGAGGATTTTCCATTCCCCTGTTGAAATGTATCGATGAGGCCCAGGTCCCCGAAATCTTGCAAGAGATCCACGAGGGCATCAACGCACAGCACCTAGGGGGAAGATCCCTGGCTCAAAAAGCTTTGCGCGCAGGATATTACTGGCCAACCATGCAACACGACGCCAAAGAACATGTACAAAAATGTGACTGTTGTCAGCGCCACAGAGACATGCATTTAGCACCACCCAACGAGTTGAAGACCCTCTCCTCGTCGTGGCCCTTCTCCTGGTGGGGGATGGACATCCTAGGCCCCTTTACAATGGGATCTTATCAAAATAAATTCCTAATCATGGCCGTCGACTATTTCACAAAGTGGATTGAAGCCGAAGCGCTCGCCAAGATCACGGCCTTCAACATATTGCGTTTCTACAAAAGGAACGTCCTCGCTAGATTCGGGGTACCCCAGGCCCTCGTAACCGACAACGGAACCCAATTCACAGACAGAAAATTCCAAGACTTCGTCGCCAAATTGGGAACGAAACAACACATTACTTCGGTCTAGCATCTCCAGACCAACGGGCAAGCGGAGGCCGCGAACAGAGTAATCCTGCGCGGATTGAAGCGGAGGCTAGGCGAGGCCAAGAAAAGATGGGTCGAGGAGCTCCACAGCGTCCTCTGGGCGTACAGGACAACGCCTCACTCTACCACCGGGGAAACCCCTTTCCGACTAGCGTACGAAACAGAGGCGGTAATACCGGTGGAGATAAGGGAGCCCTCCAGAAGGACGGAAGCCCCCCTTGACGAAGAGATGAACGATGAGGCTCTACGCGAGGAGCTCGATCTGGTCGAAGAAATAAGATCAGGGGCTGCCCTCCACGAGGCCGCATTAAAGCAACAAATAACGTTGCGACATGACGTCAGAGTCATAAAGCGCGACTTCCCCGTAGGCAGTCTGGTCCTGCGCAGAAACCAGAAGGATTCTCGCGAAGGGAAACTGGCAGCGAACTGGGAAGGACCTTATCGGGTCAAGTCCAAAACGGGCACGGGAGCATATTACTTGGAAACACTGGACGAAAAATAACTTGCTCGACCATGGAATGCTGAAAAACTCAAGTAGTACTACAGCTAAGTCCTTAACCACGAGGATAGACAAATCGCCGACGTAGTCACCCCAAAACGGGGAGAGTTGCGCGACCATCGTATCATGCCCTGGTGAAGCATGACACGCATTACAACGCAAGCCAGCTTCTGCTTGTTGTACGAGCAGATCCTGCGCACAACGGGGATACCTCAACCGAGCTCCTTCGTTGCCGCACCATTCAGGCAGGACACCCAGCTCGCGATGGGAACAGTCCAAGCCTATGAGATTAGTACCTCAAACGAAGTCCTAGCCTCATCACGGGCAAAACCACTTCGCCCTCCTCTGTAGGTTTCACACCTCGCCGAGCACACACACACATATAAACAAAAAGAGCAAAAGTCCATGATAAAACATTCACAAAATCCAAGTATATTAAAATATCGGGCATGACCGGGTAATGTCATAAATACAAAAAAGGGGCACAACCCATACAAGTTCATACAAAAAGGGGCAGCGCCCATACAAAATGATAAGGGCACGCAGCCCCACAAAACATGCTAAAAACAACAGTCCTATTCAGCGACTTCACTCTCCTCTTCGGCAGGAATGACCTGACCGTCCACCACCTTGTTGAACAAACCCATCCCATCCGTCAGGAGCTGCACATCAGAGTTGAGGGCCACCATCTGCTCTTTTGCCGCGTTGAAGCCGAACTCAGCTGCTTTCAGATTGTCCTCGCCAAGGATTCTAATCCTCCCAATCAAGTCAGCCCGCGACTTCAAGGACTTCTCGTTGTCATTTTCATCCTGGACAGCTGAAGTCAAGCCTTTCAATTCAGCGATCCTCGCCTGCAACCTCTTCCTCTCCTCGTCAGCCTTGAGCGTATCTAACTTAAGTTGAGTCACCTTCGCCTGAAGCAACACTTTGACCTCCTCGTGATCTTTAAACTATTTTAAATCGTTGAACAGCTTATTGTTTTCCGTCTCCAGCTCGGCAATTCTATTCTTGGACGTCACGAGGCTCGCCCGAGTAGCAGCTTCATCGTCGACAAGGATAAGGGCAGCTTCAAGGACCCTAAACATGCCCGCCGCATCCTGGCACATCTGTTTTCTCCTCACTTTAGAATTGGCATTTAGAATAGCCACGGCTTCAGAATCATGAACATCTATCGAATCCCCTTCAGCGAACAAATCCCGGCGCGTGTAGCAGGCGGGCAGGACAAGATGACCGGCACCAGACCCCCCCGGACCAGCGGCCACAGAAGTCCCCGCGGCATCTCTCTTCCTTTTATGGGAGGTTTCCGGGGTCAGCGGCATTGAGGCTCTCTCCGGGACGGGGGTAGAACCAGCAGCAAAACTCTCCAGAATTGTCTGCTTAGGCACGCCGGCCTTGGCACCTGTGGTCGTTTTCTTGTGAACTTGCGCCGCCTGGGACCTCATCAAGCACTCCCGCATGTCGGCCATCATACCTGCAAACACGTATAACGAGTCAGGACCAAGAATCCAAGGAAATAAAATTAAACAGGGGAGCATACCAAGAAAAGTCATCGCATCATCATCGTTATCACACTCGAGGAGAGCTTTGACGTTGATATATCTAGCTGCTCGGACGGGCCCATCATCCCCAACCAGCTCTTTCCCGTCCCGATCAACGACGAAGGCCGGGGTAAAACTCTCCACGTAAGCATGGAGGATCCTATACGACTCCTTATCCGCCGGGCAAAGCTGCTCGTGCTTTACCAGGAACTGATCCGTTCTGCGCTTAAAGTGGGTATAGACCCACTCCAAAGGAAATATAGAGACGACACCATCCCTCTCCCGACCATTCACCACCACCTTCTCAATGGTCGAGATGGACCTTTTTGCCTCCTCGGTAATAGGCTTCACGATCAGAAACCTATCCTTGAAATTGTGTATTGAATCAGAATACGGCCAGAACAGCCTACTCTGTTGTTTAAACGAAACCCAACTCTGTTTCGTCCCCGTTGTGCTCCGTTGGATTTGGAAAAGGCAGAATAAGAGATCCGTGGTCGCGCCGATATTGAGGTAACGACACACTAACTCAAAATCCCGGATAAAAGCCAAGGCATTGGGGTGAAGCTGAGACGGGCACAAGGCCAGATGGGTGAACAGAGAGGCTTGAAAGTCGGTGAAAGGGAGACGCATCTTGGCCTCCGTAAAAGCGAACTCGTACATAGGAAAGCGCAATCCTGGGTACGAGGAACAAATTCTATCATACTCCCCGGGGCGAAATGCTTTCCATGCCCGTGGAGCGTCTTCGTCACACCTCTCCAACAAGTCGAAGTCTCGTATATCCTCGGCGGAGAAAGTTGATCGAAACGACAAAGGCTCATGTGCGAGCCAGTCAAGGTTCCCTCCTGCGACCTTGATATTTGAATAATCGGCGGGCACACTGGGCCCATCTGGTGTTTCCTGCGTGTCGGGCACAACTTCATCCTGGGGTTCAGCCATTTTCACCTGAAAAGCAGAGGAAGAGAAGTGAATTCGACATCCGAGATCAAATCCACCCTTCCACCACTAATCAAGTGAAAGGGCGTTGACGAATCCGAGGACAACCGCATGCCCGTATAAATCGCTAAGAGGGGTCTCCGTGACCAGAACTCGCAGATATCCATACGAGAACGCGTGCTCACAGCAAAATCACATTAAAGGTCCGAACAGGCCTAGTGCCCGACTATAAACGAAATTCTACACCTAACCAGGTTCTACAAGGATCTACGCTAACAATTTCTACAAAAATCCTAGAAAGTCATGGAATTCATCATGTTCTTCATAAATTTTCCAGAAATTCATGTGTTCATCGAAGAACACATGAATTTCTACCGGAAAATATGAAGTTCAACCGGAAAACCCATAGAAATATACAGAAAGGGAAGAACGAACTTACCAGAAAGAGAAGAGGTTGACGGTGGCGAAGAGAAGCTCCGGCGAAAGACTAGTTGCAGAGCAAATAAGAGCAAGGAGTAAAAACTTGTGAAAATTATGAAAGTGAAACCTTCCTCCACCCTTTTATAACCATTTGATCGTGGGGAATCGTGAAGGTCATCATAACCTATGCGGCCCTAGGACTGACAAAATCCATAAATGCTCACCACGTGTCACAAAAACTCTTCGCCTGGCTTAATGCAGAAAATTCACTAGTCCTTGGCTCCTACGAGCAAGTCTCCTCGTCAAAATGAACACATCCGTGCATGGCTGCTCGGCGAAAAACGCCAATTTCTGCGAGCACGTCACAAACCTTGGTCGGCATTCTGCATAATTGTCTAACGACCACACCTGGTCGGGGCACGAATGGAACACTCCACACGAGCAACCACTTCTCCGACAGTACGGTCGAAGTCACAGCTGTCTAAAGGCATTACTCTCCAGCAGAGCAACGACTTAGGGGGCTCCTGTTTTGGACAGGGCAGGGCTTCCTGCCCTTAAGGACCAGGCCCAATCCATCATAATTGGCGAACAGGCCCAATAGGCACAATATAGCCGTTGGGCACAATATAGCCGTTGGGTACGTCCCCCTCACGCGCGGAACAGTTCACGCGACCAACTACCTCCCCGGATATCACGAAAACAGTTAGAAAGGCCACGCGCCTTGCCCTCCACCTGGCAATCCCTCATTGGTCGATCAGGCGCTTTGTTTGCCAGAAATCTATCTATAAAAACCCCCTCGCTTGCGAGGGGCAGGTATCACGAATCATATACTTGACTTCTCTTACTTGTTTTTCCCCTTTTTGACCAAATACTTACTTTGGCATCGGAGTATCTTGCAGGTACCTCCACCCCTTTTTCCTCTCCTACGAGCATCAACTCTTGTCCTACACGAAGACCGCGACGATCTCCTTCTGGTCCTCTCCGATCAACTAGAAAATACAAGAGATAAGAAAAGAGAAATAACACCGGAGAATTATACAGGCTCGGGCAAGAAGATCTAATCATGTCCTCAAGAATTAATCTTGAAAGTATCCATTAGACTTAAGAGCTTTTAGAAGGTTATACTCACGAACCCCTTATACAAGGAAATGAAGTTTTTAAAAAAACTTCTAACCAAACAGCGAATATGGCTTTGAGCGGTTAGTTTACAAATCAAAAAGGGATTTTGCACAAGCCGATCTCGAACCAAGACGTAGTTTTAAGTTTACTATCCTCTGAACCGAACCAAAATTTTACACATAGTGACCATGAACCAAACCGAGATTTTTACCAAGATGATCTCAAACTTAGTGTGTTTTTACACCAAGGCTGAACTCAAAAACTAAGAAGAATTTTAACCGAGTTGATCTCGAATCGATATAGCTTTTAACTAAGCTGAGCTCATGAACCGTTGTGGATATTTTCACTGGCTGATCATCACAAACTAAAAGAGAACTTTTTCTTCAATAGTGAAGCTCACGAAATAAACAGGGAATTCTTAAGACAATTCCCCAATACAAATAAGAGATTTTAAATGGTTTAACTCACAATCAAAAATATCAACATTATGTGGAAGAATTATTTACACAAGAGAAAAATTCACTATTCGTAAATTTACAACTTTGTCCTCATCCAGAACAATATCCTCACTTATACTCAATAACACTCTTTAAGCATAATGGCTAAAATATGTGAGAAAATATGAGAGATTTAGAGGGATGATGAGAGAAAAATTTGAGGTTTTTCACATTTTTTGGATGTGAAAAGTGATAGAGAAGCTCTTTATTTATAAGTCAATGTATGGTATAAATTTGGAAACAATTCATTGGCAAATTAACTCACCTAATCAATTAGACTAATCAATTAAACACCCTAAAAAATCAATTATTAATGCTCCAAATAAAAGGTTTTGATATAGTTACATTATCAATCATTAAGAGACTGCCTCAATCGATCATAGACTCAATTTAGCATCATCTAATCGATTAGACAAAAGATCTAATCAATTAGACAGCTAAAAAAAGTTTCATAAGCAATTGAACACTCTCCTAATCAACTGGCTAACCCTTACAAATATCGTTTTAGTGATTTTATTAAAATATGAGAGCTTTCTCAAGAGCGTGTGTGTGTGTATGTGTGTGTGTGTGTGAGTGAGAGAGAGAGAGAGAGAGAGAATGTTTCTAGAAATGCCTATGTATCTTTACAATACACTAGTCACTGAGACGGACACGAACAAATAAGTTTTCACACTTCCTCTCTTTCACAACTCTTGGCATCATTATCTTTGACTTTAACATCACACAAAAACTTTGAGTCTTCTTGATAAGTCTTAAGATATCTCCATGTTGATTACCATCATCTGAGAGTTTAAAAGGTTAAACTACCAAGTGTTGCTTGAAGTCTAAGTCTTTATTCGAAAGTCGTTGAACTACAATGTTGACTTTAAACAGATGTCTTGATAGCTTGATTCGGAAGAATAATTGGATCAATCATCTTTTTTATCTTTAATCGCTTGAGCTATCTTCAATAATTATTTGACTTCATGTGTTGTCATTATCAAAATTAAACAACTACTAGTTGACTATCTTTTCTATCAGTAAACTGTCTTAAATCTCTTTTTTTCTATGCAGTAAGGCATCCTTAATTCAATTAAGTGAACTAAGCGTCAAAATTGTGGTTATATTACATCACAGATCCGAAGTTACATTGTACTCCTTATGTCTCATAAAAAGTGTCATATTTGAACAATGCATGGTTCGTAAGAAAATGATTAAATGTATTGGTTTTAGGAAAAAAAAATAATGTCATTTACTAGAATACCCCTATTAAATGTAGTTAATAAAGTAGTTGAATAAAGTAAAAGCTAATTAATAGGGGTATAACACTAGAAAAAATAATAATAAATGTTACATTGATAATGTAAATGAACAATTATTTTGAAATAAAAAATATGCAAATGAGATACTTTTTATGAGACGGAGAAGAGGGAGTAATGAATTACAAGGGATAAAAAATAAATAAGGTGGTGATATTCTTAAAAATTCACAGGGTTATTCATTCACCGTCATATAAACACATATTTACGTATCAAACTAGTTACGATTTCTATTACAATGCTTTGCAGTGCATGCTCTCCGGCAAGCATCAGATTTGATACAGGTATTGACAACATCAAGAAACAACTTGCAAGGCTTAAGAACAGACAACCAAAGGCGGCGATAATAGGCAGCTTAAAGTGATGCCAACAAAATTATGAATATCCTATAGTTTGTAGATGTAATTTAAGCAACAATTTGTCCGTTCCATTTGGGCATTCTGATACTTTGTGCAAGAAGGAGACGTATTCTAAATGTTAGGGTTCTAAGTATTCTAAATGTTAGGGTTCTAAGTATTAAAGAATTAAAGTCTCACATTGATTAAGAATCGAAAAAATATTGAGTTATAAGAGAGATGATCCATATTTTCATTATCTTATGGGTTTTGGTGGATACGTGACGTTAAGGTCTCTTGGATGCTGAATGATTGACCCATTGCCAGACTCCCCAACAAATGATATTAGAGTCCTGGTTGGCTCACTAGAGAACGGAAATTGATGAAACAAGCCTGATAATGCGGATAACTCACATTTGTGGGGAAGATTGTTGGATTTCAAGGGTTAAAAGGTTAAAGTTCCATATCAATTAGGAAAGAAAGAAATATTGGATTTATAAGAGAGCTAAGTCATATTCTTATTGTCTTAAAAAATTTTAATGAATACAAGGTCTCTTGGATTCATGCAAGAGGAAAGTAGATGGAATATAGAATATAATCATTAGTTGCTCTTGACTTCAAAGCTATTCTTAAAAGTTGTATCAGTTATTTGACTATCACATGAAAATATAATCATGTTAGTTGCTCTTGACTTCAAAGTTATTCTAAAAAATTTTAGTCAGTTATTTGACTAACACATGAAATTACCAATACTTACATATTTGCATTATTAGTTGATTAAAGTGTTGGATAGATTAGATAGGATAATGCATGCTTTCTTATTGGAGAATAGCTTAAGCATAAATATAGTTAGAACATAAAAAGTTATTTAAAAAAAATAATGAACAGATCCTACATATATATTCCTTTCAAGACTACAAAATAGTTATGAAAAAGAAAATTGACTCTAAAATTAAATATTCTTTATTTAGTCTATTTGAATTAATTTAGATATGATATGATGTGAAGAAAATATTACAGTTGTTATACTTTAAATGCATGAACAAATTGAATGTCCTTCAAAAAACAATAAAACATAAATTGCATGATATAACGTCTATAATATATAAATATCTAATTTACATTATGGAAAAAGCTATAGTTAAAGCAATTTAATTTACCCCGTGAAATGTTAACTGCACACCCTATGTGACACGGATTAGAAGAATAACCATGACAAATACCAATATCATCACAAACATCACAAGCCATGTTAAGCAAGAAGTCTTGGAACTCTCTGAGTATATTGTATTTGCTCTCACGTTCACACGACCTGTGCTTGCCAAGCTATGTTCAATGGCTTGCTCAGTAGAATCAAGTATCTGCAACCAACCCATCATTCATTAATCTCACAAGAGATATTTCATATAAGATAATATTTGTTAAAAATAATTATAATAAAACTTCATATTTTTCTTGTATGAAACATTGCCCTGAGTGAGATACATTTTGTAAAATCAACTCATACATGATACAACCAATTATCATTTAGAGATGAAGGAGAGAATGAAAATAAGAATCAGACCTTTTCAGTGTTTTTAACAGATTGGCTCATCATGAGACTACTCTCTTTGAGTTGTTTTGCCAACACCACCATTTCATCTGTCAAATCGTCTTGAAGCTTTCTGAATAAAAGTTTCCACAAAAAAGTATAAGAATTGAGAGAATAATGAAAAAACAATTAATATGATTAATAACAAAGTATTGAGAGAGCAAACACAAATGACAATAACAATTGGCTATCTAATACATTTTTGCATATAATTTAATAGCAACTGTGGGAATAGTACAGGTGTAAAATAATAGTGATTCAGAGACATCCTGAAAATAAGTCAATGATGACTAAACTTCAACATATTCAGTGTATGATTGGCTATTTGACTTATCTTTTGGAAGAGCCAAAAGCAATTTTAGATGTGTAGAATAGATTTTGCAATGATTTTGAGGTGTTTGATTCTACCAAAGTAGAATTGATTTTGCCTGAATTGATTCTACTTTAAACTAAAATTTGTAACTTTTGAGCTTAAACGTGATTTTTACATTGAAATTTATTGTTCAACTCAATTTTGCATAAAAATATCCAAACATAAATCACTTTACATTCAACTCACTTTTAACAAGAATCAATTTTACAAGATCAATTCACTCAAAATTAATTTTTTT
Organism: Lathyrus tuberosus; assembly: GCA_022829125.1. Classification (NCBI taxonomy): domain Eukaryota; kingdom Viridiplantae; phylum Streptophyta; class Magnoliopsida; order Fabales; family Fabaceae; genus Lathyrus; species Lathyrus tuberosus. Next base: position 3,262,197 of record JALAZF010000343.1, read on the forward strand.
ACCACAACCAAACATAACTCAATTACATTGACCTCAAAATATCAGTCCTAGTTTTGAAAACACATACTTCTGTTGTTTTAAATAATTTACATGGGAACCTAAGGTTTACAGGTTAAGGACACTTCCCTGTGTAATACTGACTCACCATTAAACAAATTTCAAATGTACCTGTGCTTTTCAATATGTGCATGTCCTGCAGCATCCAATTTAACAGATGATAAGTGATCGGTCTCAGCAGGCTCGTGTGCTCTATCTTCCGTACTTGAGGCAGCTCTGTCCAATGAATCAGATGAGTAATGGTAAAACAGCCTACAAAATACAAGCAGCGGTGAAAAAGGTTAACATTAACTTACACAGCCCTTCTTCGCAATCCAGAAGGTGACACCGGCATTTTTTCCTCAATTTCAGAAGAGTTTTCTTTAACATTTCTTTCAATGTCCTTCTCAGATACTTCTATGTCAGACTGAAAATTTAATGGGTTATATGACAATCATTAAGTGTGCTTATTTAGCTAAAAAAACTGAAATGGGATATATGAATAGGAAACTATTGAGCAAATTGCATTGCCTTATGATGAATTCCAACCATGTGCTTATTTAGCTAAAAAAACTGCAATGGGATATATGAATAGGAAACAATTGAGCAAATTGCATTGCCTTATGATGAATTCCAACAACGTGCCAATAAACTATTTTATGATATCCAATAGAAATTTCAAATGCTCAAACTCCAATTGTTTGTTAATGACATTTCCCATTATATTGATGCAAAAAGGAACCTCAAATGTTTAGTCAGTTGCTATGATGATTTCAATATCTTTCTAAGATACAATAGCTAACAAATGCGTACCACATGGACCAATTTTGAAGCAACGGCTTCAATCTTCTCTGAATAATCGTTCAATGTAGCCTTTGACATCCTGCATGACCGGTCATACCCAAACATCAAGGAATGCACATATTCAGTAGAGAAACGTATAGCAGGAATATAACAGCTTTAGATCATGGATTACCAATGATCTGAGCAGGTAGAAGAGGAAATAAACTGCCCAATCAGTTTAAGGAAATGTAATCATTATAAGTCCAAGATCTTCTCATAGAATTTAAAACAAGGAACAGTACAACTTATGTTCAATGAGAGTCATATTTCAAGGAGAACTCATTGAATACAGGAGTCCATAGATATACCATAGTCTGCTAGACCTTTAAGTATCGTTTGAATATTAGGACTATTGTTGCGATAGGATTTTTTTAATGTATATATAACTCTAAACTTGTTCTTGACTTAGAATAAAATTTATTACATATAAAAGTATTGAATTAGGTTTTTTATATTCCAGTAGTTATTCAAAATCCATATTCCAATTAGTGGATTTTCTCTCTTTTTCCTTTCCATCTAACCCCTAAATTTCACTAAGTAATAATTCTTAACATTTACTTGGTTAAACCCAAACAATGGGCATTCAGAAATAAAATCCCATCCTCTTTAAAAGACATGAAGCTTAATCAGTTCTCATAGCCTTTACTCACCTATATGGCATCCACTACGTCGAGAAATTTTCACTAGATTCAAAGCCTAGGCTATTGAGTTTTTCTAACCTAGCGGAAATCTGGGAATTAGTCTTTTGATTTATCAATGCTGTCCAGTTTTGGGGGAATTCGTTTGGAATCCAATTCTTGGGCTCCTAACAAGACAAGTATTAGCAGGTCAGCAAATACTCTTATGCCCTTAATCAAAAGCTTTGAGGGAACAAGATGCATGGCCTCATTGGTCTGGTATTTTTTTTGCAGTGAGTTTAGCTAGCCAGTTCATAGATTCACCAATGGTGAACATCTTAACCAGGTATATGGAATTTTAGAAAATTTGAGGTGTCCATGGCAAAGATAATTTCTTTAACAAAAAAAACACAGACAGATCATTGAGATCTACTTAAATTCTGACTGTACAGGACCTATCATGGATGGGAAGTCTATGTGGGCTTATTTCTCAAGGATTTAGTCAAATGGAAAAGCAGAAAATAAAATGTGGCAGAAAGGTGCTATTGAAGTGGAATACAGAGAAACAGCTCATGGAGTGTGTAAGATGTTATGCGTAAAAATAATTCTTGACAAATCAGGGATGCCTATAAACATGCGGAAGTTTGCAGAAATTTAATAAAGGAAAAGATAGATGGTGTAGCTACTTGTACACCATTTGTTCCAACTATACACCAAGAGGCAAATATTCTAACCAAAGGACTATTCCTAGCTAATTTTGAAATTCTTGTAAGCATGTGGGGCATAAAATCATAATAGATATCTATGGATCAATTTGAAGAGGGTGTTGAAGTTTTTTAGGAATTTAGAGTGCATCTAATTTTTTTAATTCAGATTTTGACAAGACTACTTCTTCTCCCTAACTTCACTCCTTTTTATATTTATTAGCCATCAATTGATTTATGTTAGCCTCGTATTTGTACTGTGTTAACCATAAAATTGATTGTCGAATTTGATGTTAAAATTTTGTGGTCAAATATGTTTTCTCTTTAGATATATAAGATAAGAGTGTAAACAATAAGACATACTACCTTGGCAAGCCGTCTGGTGTCTTCTCTTCAGCCAATTGTTCCAGTTGTTCACGCAAAGTAGCAACATACTGCAGAATCAACAGAACATTATTTCAATAAAATTAGCAAAAAGTTATAGGTAATTGAGATCAACATAAACCTAAAAAAAGGCAACTTGGTTCTATAATGGTATGTTTGGGAGTCGGATTTTAGAGGGTTTTGGAAGTCTAAGCTATATTTTGATATGTATTAGATATTTTTAAACAATTGAAAGAACAACATGATAAATGATCATATAATACTTCATTCTCGCTCAATTCATCTTTAAAAATATTTTACAGTATCCCTATCTTAAAAACAAAAATGTAAACCCTCCTCTCCCCTCAAAACCCTTCATCCAAACATAACCTTAACCTCCAGCCATAATGGGGTCCAAAAATGATCTGATCTATTTTTTTATCTATCATGAGCCACCTTGCATATATTTGCAAAAGGTTGACTTCATAATTCAAACCTGTGACATCCTAACCAAAAAGCACAAACTTCAACTGTTGTGCCAAGATTCCTCTTCTGACATAACACTAACCACTCTAAAATAAATATAGTCAAAGCTAATTTTCATACATACATGTACAAGTTTTGCCTGGTTTTGCTGCTGAGGAGCAGCTGCAAGCAATCTCTTCAAGTTTACTTCTGTTTTACTAATTCCCATTCCTGTAATGTTTAACAATTTTACAAATAATTCATAAATAAAACATAATCAGGGAAAGAAACAAGAAAATAATAATCTCATACTCAGTGGTAAAACTTATGCAGTAAAGCTAACAAATACTTTAAGTTTAACACAATCAAACTTCTAAAATTACAATGAAATCACTTCAACATGTTTTAAAGTGAAGAATTAATATGTGCTTAAAAGCATGGACAGAGTTATACATCATTTTATTACAGTTTTAAACTTAAAATTTCTTAAGAAGCTAAACAGAAAAATCTGAAAAAATTACCATTACCAAATGTGACACTGTCTATGAAAGTTTCATAAAATGCAGTTAAAATACTATGGTAAATTTCTAAACATACATAAATTTCTTTTATAATGACGACATACCTAAAAAAGAAAAACAATATAATTTTTATTATAATAGAAGTTTTCAAAATAATCCTTCCATAACAATCTGAGTTTTGTTTTATTTTATTTAAAAACTATGATAATAATATCTTAACGAGTCGTAAAGAGTTTTCCTATTTAAATTAAGCAACATTTGAAGGAGTCCTAAATCATTGTCCAAGAACTTTCATTCAGTACACAAGCAAAGCTAGACACAGTTCTATAAATAATCAAATGATGTTTATGATCATACTTAAAATCTTACATGTTTCACTATGAACAACATTATTTAGATTGATATCAAAATTGAAGACCAAAAAAACACCCAAGAGAAAAGTGTTTATCTTGCCTATACTTATGTACAATCACAATATTTTACAACATAGTTCTATCATCAAACTGTAACTAGCTGAATTCATCAATCACTCCTAATTAAGACGACACACATTCGGTAACATCTCTAATATTTCAAGGTAAAGAACAGAAATAAAATCCAGCATGAGGACTAAAGTACCACAAAGATAAGAGATTCCCAAAATTCATAGATTTACCAAAGCTGAAGTTTTGCAAGCACCTTTAGTGAGATATACGACCTCCGATATTTATTCAATCAAGTCCAACATTTTCTCCACTCATAGATAGTTCTCTTAAATTAAACTAATAGAGAAATAACACTCAAATCATGGAATACGGTGATAAGCTAAAATATATTTTCAAAAATTCATAAACAATAATCAAGTATCTGAACTAAACACAGACAAACAAAAACCATAGTAGAAGCATTATAGTTATATCTTTAGAATTACTATACATATACGTAAAATAACTACCTCAATCACAAATTCTATATCAAAAAATTACTTTTCTACAAACACCAAGGTAGAAATGTGGAAGAATACTCCTCCTACCTTTTTTCTTTGGAATTAAAGTAAATCAAAGCTGGTAATTCACAGCTGATTCGATCCCCTAGCCACCAAAAACCGGCCCTTTTCGGTGTAAATTAACAGTAAAAGAAACACTATAGTCGTGTGAAACTTAAATGAAAATAAAAATCATATTTACCTATCCCTATTGATACACAAAAAGGTTGGGAAACACCACACAAATTCTATAAATTTATAGGAAGAAGAATGCTACGTAGATGAGAAGAAATTTCTAAGTCCCCAACCAGATCAAATAAGAAAATTAATATTGTTCCTTATCTGAATCGAAAAACAGAAGAGGTAGGACGGACAAGAAAATCAATCAAATGAACAAATCAGCATAAAATAAAAACAAAATGAATCATTATTCGCATCGCTTGATCGCTCAATCCGAGGATCACTCTGCGGATATCTGTGGCAATGCAATTCTCTGGTATTTGGTCTTTTGTAGAGGTGGCTACCACAACCGCAAACTGCATTTGAATCGCAACTGATAATTGTTATATAAATAAAAAAGGGAACACCTAGATGGCTTTTTCACTGTTTCCTGTTATCAACAGCTAACTCCAACTTGTTTCTAGGGGGTGTTCACGGTTCGGATCAGTTTTGGGCATAAACAACCATCTGATCCAAGACAAAAATGTGTGATTCAGTTTATTCATTTTTTTCAAATATTTACTGATGTCGACGTGTCAGTGTCGGTGTCGTGTTTCTGATGTCCGTGTTTTATAGGTTCGAATCAATCAATACAAATATTTGGTTTGAATTTCAAATCACTGACTAACCCATTTGTAATTTTGCATCCAACAAGCACAATCATATTCAATTAAATCTCAAAATTATGCCTAATAATTCTAAAATTCTTGACAAACCAGAAACACACACCATCGGCAACAATGTAGAATATACAATTTCATTTATCCCTTACTCTCAAGCTAAACTAAAGAATAAAACGATTCTATTCTTCATTGAATTGGAAGTAATTAACGAATAACCAGAGAGAGGAAAGAGTTACCGAAAAGGGATCTGATGCAGAACAATTGAACCACTGGATGGCACCTGACGCACCGGTGACTACGCCGTGCAAGAGTGCGATGTTGAGGGACGAGAAAGAGTGTTTCCCGCCGGAGTGAGAAACGAGAGACTGACGACCGAACTGGTGAGGACGATGACGGCGGAGAGTGGCTGACGGTGACGGTTGTTTTACTCTTTTGACACAAACTGAAGTTACAAATAAAAAAGCTTTTTTACTCAAAAATAAATAAAATAAAAGGTTTAACTATTTTTTATTTATTTAATTCTTACTCTATTGTCCGTTCGGTTTTTGTCCATGTAATGTAATAATGTATAAAATTTAAAATGAGTAATTAATTTAGAGAATAATTGTTATTTTGTGTAAATTATTTCACGTGTATTATAGTAATTATTTACAAGTAATACTTTATATAAAAAGAAATCATTTATAAAAATTTAATATACGTGTAATACAACTATTCATAAATAATATTTTATTTATAAAAAAATTAAATATTTATAAAAATTTAATAGCTATGATTCACGAGTTACATTTATTAAATTTATTAATTTATTCTTCAAATTGTTAAAATAAATGAAATGATCTATTAATTATTAGGAATAGTTGGATAATATAATAATTTATAAACATTTAATTGATTTTAAAATTAAATTAATAAAAAAAGGATAATTTAAGAATATATTGATTTTTTATTCATAAATTTGTTTTGTGTGTTTAGTTTTTATATCAATGATATTGGAGAAATAAAACTCAAATATTTTACTTATTATACGATGAATTCTAATATAAATTAATTTTATAGACTAAAAACAAAACAAAAATAAAATATAAATAAAATAAAAATATTTATTACAATCAAAGCTAAATAAATAAAAATAAGGAGACTAAAACAAAAAAAAATAATACATTTGAATGGTCATTACATATTAAAATCTTAACAAAACTTAATTATACGTATAATTCGTTCAGAAAAATACAAATTTCTTGTTAAATATATATTTTTTTCAGAAAAAAAAAACGTATCTACATGTTTGAGTATAAATATGGTTGATAATTTTTTTAAAGAGATTAATTACTATACAATGTCAATGTAAAAAGTTTTATACGGTCAATTTATCACCATTATTCATTGGTATTATTTTATTAATAATTAAAATAAAAGTCAAATTTCTTCTAATATCTAACGCTTATAATTAACTAACAGTATAAAATCTTTTTACACTATCATTGAATAGGAATAAAAATTTACCACTCTCTCTGGAAAATTTTATCCCATACCCCTACAATTATACTCATACCCCTACATTAAATTTTTTATGACCAAAATACCCTTGTATAAATAGTTATAATTTTAGAAATTTTTCATTTCCATTTTCCATTTCCTGAAGTCTTCTGAAAGAGAAATTTATTCTACTGTTTACCGGAACACTTACCACAAGCCTTCCGGTTCATAAACTGCATACCGGAACACATATCACAGGTCTTCTGGTTCATAAAGTCCATACCGTAACACATAGAGTAAGTCTTCCAGAAATAGTTTCGTACCAGAAGTCATGGAAGAAGTCTTCCGGTACTTTGGTTTTTTTAGTTTTTGTACCGGAACTCTTACATGAAGTGTTCCAGTTCTTTTACATAAAAAATCATACCGGAACTCTTACATGAAGTGTTCCAGATCATTTTTTTTATATATTTTTTTTATGTTTTTATTTTGACAGTGGCACGCACACGAGGCAAGGACGGTAAGATCCCTAATCGCAGTCTAGGACGGGGCGAATCATCGCGAATGGTATAGGAAGAGCATATTGGTGCATCTGCATCAGCAGCACGGCCTGTTGGATATTCAGGAGGACCGTACGATACCACTCTTTTGCTTAAGTACGAACATCATATTGCTAGATATATATGGTTCGGTGAAGTAAATAAACTACAATTATTTGATATTTAATAAAATCTGAATTTGTTATGTTGTATTTTATAATATATTTACTTTTAATTGTTTTCAGGAGAGGGGTTCAAAGAAAGAGTTGAAGGTAGCAGGACATGGTTGAAGTTGATTCAGAGGGTTCCACAGCAGCTTCCTAGAGAGATGGAGAATTTGGTAGCTAACTTTGGTTTATCTTCACTTCAGAGAACCAGTTTGTCGAAGATAGATACGAACCTGGTATCCGCATTTGTGGAGAGATGGCATCTAGAGACATCTTCATTTCACATGTCGTTTGGTGAGATGACGATTACTCTGGATGACGTCTCTTGTCTGCTTCACTTGCCCATCAGGGGAGTCTTCTAGAGCCCTCAAGATATCAGTGAAGGGCTTGCTATTTACTGGATTGTTGATTACTTAGGAGTTTTGCGGAAAAAGGCACAAAAACAAGTATGTGACTGCAGGGGTTCTTATTATAAGTTGGAGTGGTTATACGATCTATTCGTCGAGCATAAAGTCGTTTCTAGTTGGGCATATGCGACTAGAGCTTATTTGTTGATGTTAGTGGGTTCTACGATTTTTGCGGAAAAGACCTTTAAGCTTGTCGAGGCATGATACCTCGCACTATTTATGGACTTAGGGGGCTTATCAGGATACAGTTGGGGAGCAGGTGCGTTGGCTATCCTTTATAGATATCTCGGAGATGCTTCCATGTTCAGTTGTAAGCAGCTCGGTGGTTATCCGACTCTCCTACAGGTATTTATTTTAATTTAGTTTATTTTCTTTTAATTAATTTTATTTAGTATATTAATTTTATTTTTCTAGTTTATTATGTTATAATTAATTATTTTAAATTAACTAATAGTATTAGTTTTGTAACAGTGCTATATTCATGAGTATTTTCCAATACTTGGAAAAAAATTGAGAGAATTGGATACCAGCTACTAATTTTGGTCTCCCTCGAGCGATGAGATGGTCCTATAAGCAAGGTGCCCTGAAGGTGGATGACTTGCGACCTATTCTGGACGAGCTGACACCTGACGAAGTCATATGGCGCCCATTCGAGAACCATAGAGCATGGCGTCAGTTTGATGAGTTATGTCTATATAAGGGGTGTCTGAGGTGGGGTGACATTATTGTTCCATACTTGCCTGACAGATGTATGCGTCAGTTTGGATACAGGCAGTATGTTCCACCTTCACCTCTTGATTATACGATGGTTGATGATATTGATGTTGAGTGGATTAGTTACCATCAGAGTGTTGCAGATGTGATTCGTCCGACAGCACTAGCCACTACCCCATATGAGACAGATGATGGATATCTTCAGTGGTATTATCGTGTTTCGCATCCTCGTCTGATACCGCCCCGTCGTGATGCGCTAAGAGAGGTGTCAGTTCCCGTTTACGAAGCAGGACCATCTGATCCTAGCTGGGCTCGTGTTTCTTCATTGATATATCGTTATCTTCAACGGGCTGGTGCTGAAGAGGATGATCCACAGTTTGCTGGGTTGTTCAAAGCTTTACATATTGCTCATTCACATTGACTTATATTTATGTTTATTTAAATATGTTAACATTTAGACTTTGTGACTTATGTTTATGTTTATGTATTAACTTTAAGACTCGCTTGACCTAGTTGGGATATGTTTATGTGTTAACTTGTAGACTTATGTTTAACTTTAAAATGAATAACATAATAGTTGATTCATGTTTTGAAATTAAAAATGAATAACATAATTCATGAATCGTGTTTTGAAATAAAAAATGAATAACATAATTTATATTTCATAATGTGTTGGTAATATAGGCGTAAGTTGTTGCCAATGTTGTAGACGTGCTGCAAATCCTATCATCCAAAATGTTGCTTCTAGATAACGAAACTGATTCCAATCTATTGTCACTGGTGGCAATGGAAACCCTTCTTTCATGTTTACCTGAACAAAAAAATAATAATCAAAACGTTAAGTAAAAATAACTAAGAAATTAGGTTAGTCACATTAACTAAAAAAAACTAAGTAAAAATAACTAAGTACCTGAACCCAATTATTTGTGTTTACAAAACCAATGCAGTAAAAGGATACATTTGGTGAAAATGAAGTTGTCATAGGGAAGAAAGTCAAACATTCAAACCCTAAACAGACAAGTACAACATTATAACGATTCACTATCAAGTAACCCATATCTGGTAGAGTCAACCATTTATGTGGTGGTTGAGGACCAAATGCCTCTATCATCAAAGATTATCTCACTTCTGCTAACCGTTCACCAAATAAATTGGCATACAAACTTGATCTTTCATTATGTATTATTTCTAACCCCAAGTCTCGACGAACCATTGGCCAACCATCTTCACCATATCCATGCAATGAAGCAATGACTCTAAATCCACAATTACCATCTGATACAACATTAACTATATCATCAATATATGACCTGATGTGATTAGGAAACTGAATGATGAATTGCTTAGATGATTGTGAAGATTTTGATAATTTCAACTTCTTCGAAGCCTGTGATGGCTGAGATTTCTTCTGTGAAGATTGTGATAATTTCAACTTCTTGGAAGTCTGCGATGGTTGAGATTGCTTCTGTGAAGATTGAGATGCTTGATCAACATACTCATGATACGAAGGGTCCCTATAAACATCATACCATACGTTTTTTTTGCCTTTCTTCTTGACTCCCCCTTTGGTTTTTATTTTCTCAGGTGGTGGACACAAAGAAGTCATTGTGGGAAAGACAAGTTCAAAAACCTACTTTTTAATGCCCTTTTCCCAACAAGATCTAGGACCTAAACCTTTTCCATAACTCGTCTATTGCATTACTCATATCCACCTCTGATCCATCATCTACGTCTTCCTCCAATTTAACTTCCATACTTAGTTTCCTCCAATGAACATACACAACATCTATTGGTATCAATATACCACCAATTCTATATCCTGTCAACTCACAAGCACAAGGTAATCTATAGGTTGTTATAAGAGTACAACGACATATTTCCTTGTTAGTTCTTACATAATCAACTCGTGTTAACTCTTTAGCAATGCGTCTCAATGCAGCTCGAGACACTGAACCACGTAAATTATTGTAAAACGGACTTACGTGGGCGTGCTCAACTTTATAAAAACTCGTTTGAAAAGAAGCTCTAATGTTGCCCAGTTGTAACTTTAAGTTGTCATTCATAGCCTCCCAAATCACCAATATTGTTCCCCAACATATGCATTAACTTCCAATGAGCAGACTCAACCCTAAAAATTAATATGTATTAAAAATACTTTAAAAAATACAAAAAAATATACAATTTAGAAATACTAAAAATAAATACATACAGATTAGTCGTGGTGTTACCCAAATGTAGCACTCAATCAATCCATGCTCCAACAAATCTTTGTCTATGTGGTGTCAACCATGTGTCCTTCACATAATCAATAAATTCATTACAATCAACGCACGCCTGCTCAAGTTGGTTCAACCGTTGATCATACTCAATCTCATCACTAGCGTATACAACTTCAGTCCATAATTTGTCAATTGTCTTGTGCATGTCACTAGCCACATATTGTTTCCGTTTTGCACCAACATTTTTGTTAATATGAAATCGACATAGCAAATTGATCGACCTTGGAAACACAGTTTTAATGGCTTTCATCAAGGCAATATCTCTATCTGTCAAAATCACTCGTGGACACAAATATTTCTTCACAAACAATTGTTTAAGCTTATCTAACACCCAACAAAACGTCTCAGTCTGCTCTGACTCAATATACGCAAATGCGACAGCAAAAGTCAACTCGGTTGATGTCATGCCAACAATTTCAAACAGAGGTTGCCTATATTTGTTTATTTTGTAAGTGTTGTCCATAACTAACACAATAGGAAAAATATTCAACAACTTAACTGAATCTGGATGAGCCCAAAATATATCTCTAATAACTTCAGAGTCATCTCTTTTTCTACACCAATAAACATAACCTGCACCCTCAATAAGCTTAAACAAATGTTGTATCTCACTTCTAGGACCTCTTATCTCTTTTTCTATCATACTCTTCTGCTTGTATATTTGCGTGATCCGAGTGACATTATCTGGATCTTGCTCTTGCAAGGAAAGCAATATATGTCTAGGTGGAACCTTTCTCTTTGTCAAATCAACACATGTTGCTTCTAATCTGCTGTCAACCTACCAACAAATGAGTGGTCTTCTAATCTATCAGGTAGACCATGGTTATGAACTCCACATTTTACATCAACCTTCCATCCAGACCCATCTTTTGCCGGAGTCGACCTGATTTTAAATGGACATCCATATTTTTTCGTTGCACTTTGGGTACCACTATCAGTATCCTTGTGTTTCCCACCTTTATCACAACCAAATATTAATTTGTTACTTCTTCCTCTCTTGCCTGTTTCAATATCTGAACGAGTGATGATAACCGTTACCTTATTTTGGATTCCATCTCTTTAATCCATCTTATCACCTCTTCTCGTGTACTAAATCTTTGAGTAGTTGAAAAAACGTCAGACGTATCTACACATATCTGGTCTTTATCGCTTATTTGTAGAGGAATTTTCGTACCTACATAAAAAAAAATTAGATTTACGAAACCAAACCGGAAGTTTCAGGAAAAGAGTTCCGGTATACAAAGTTTTCAAACCAGAACTCTTAGGAAAAGTGTTCCAATACACACCACGAGCAAACCGGAAGACATGATGGAAAGTGTTCCGGAAGAGTCATAAGTAAGTCTAAGCACCGGAAGTCTTTTTGCAACACTTCCAGTACATATTTTGTAATAAATCAGAACTCTTGTCATAAGTCTTCCGGAGTGAAAAATTGCATACCGGAAGTCATAGCATAAGTGTTTCGGGACGAGTTGGATTGGGTGAATTTTTCGGAACTCTGACACGGTCTGACAGGAACAGTAAACAGTAAAAAAATAAAAAAATAAAAAATAAACAGGGAAAGAATTGGCATTTTTTTAAAAATATAGGGGTATGAGTATAATTGTAGGGGTATGGGGTAAAATTTTCCTCACTCTGGCTCCAATGGAGAACGGGTTTCCCCGACCCGACTTCGCCCCCACTTGCAAAAACTTTTGTTTTAATTTAATAGCAATAAAAATTAATATTTTAATTAAATATTTAATATTTTAATAATAAATTTTAAAGAGTAAGATAACTATAATAAACATGTTTCTAACCAAATTTTTTTTCTTTCATTTTAGTAGATTCTAATAGATATGTTTCTCCAACCATACATACCACCAACCATACATATTAAAAAGAATAAAGGATATCTTTCTTTCTTAAAATAAGTGCATTAAAGTAAATTTATTAGGTCGGGCTGGGGTGGGCCGATGTAGGGCGAGTATAAGCATCCTCCGCCCCCGTAAATAAGAACCGGGTTTTCTCCGTACCCGCACTTGCACCCAATAAAGCCGAGTTTTTCCCGTGTATTTTGTGGTGGGGCGGTCGGGTCTGAATTTTTTCTTCATGCCAACTTCGGACGATGTTTGATAAAAAATGCGTCAGAACCCATTTCTCCTTCTTCACTTCTAAAAAAACACTCTCTATAAACCACTAAAGTTTTTCAAAACTCTCTCAACTCACGTTCTCTCAAAATCATTCAATCAACTTCAAAGCTTATTCCATCAACATTAAGTCCATCAAATAACTCACTCAACACCGAAGTAAACTCACAATTTGTATGTTTTTTTCCTAAACTTTATTGAGTTTTTGTATAAATTTGTAGAAATTGATGATTATGTTATGAAATAGATAGTTTATACATGTTTGATAATGTATACATAATGAGAAACGTGTTTGATAGGTAGTTTTATTGCTCAATGCAATGTTTTTGCTGTTTTGGGGGACTATATTTCCGCCATTGACGCTGATGAGACTTGCAAGAAATTATGGAGATGCATCTCTTGAATTTTGCAACGTTTTTGATTCCTAAAAACCGGAGATGCATCTCCGAAGTATTTTAGTGCATTTTTTGACATTTTTTTTCTTGTACTCATTATGTAACACTTGTGTGGTTTACTTACAGACATTATGGCTAATATGCAAGACTGATTAAGGCACGACAGGATTGCACACCATGCATCTGTTCGGAGGGAAAATGGCCAATCATCGCAGGCTCTTGTTACCTCCAGTCCAGTTAATACAGAGACGCCAGCTTCTAAGGCTCATGTATCTTCATCTTCTTCTTCCCGTAGGAGACATGTGTCACCTACTTATGCATCCATGCTTCCATCTTCCTATAAGCGATAAATTTCACTTATCCAGGCATCTGAGGCTACAGAGGTGACCGAGTCACCAGAGGTACCTAAAGCACCCCAGGAGGTAGCAGAGGTACTTGAGGGCACCCCAATCCTAGGAGGCAGCAAAAGCACCCCAGGCACTGTAGGGGTTTGGAGGAGGTCTGTCAGACTTATCACTGCTGCCTCTTTACTTGGACCATACTGCCAAACATGTTTGAGACGCATAGGAAAAATTTATTTTGATTCATTCTTTTTAAATTATTTTTATTATAATATTAAAAGTTTCTAACAATGATTTAGTCATCATAGCCATTTCAGGATATGAAATATGTAGGAAACCACATAGACGAGAAATACTTGTATGGAAACACGCATAACTTTATATTATTAGAAACATTCAATAAGAAGAGAGAAAATTTTAAATAAAATTTTAAATTTAATTTCTTTTTTAATTTGAATTATAGGGTGGTAGTGATATGAAAAAAAAATATTTTTATTTTTAATTAATAAAAAATTATAATTAATTGTTTGTATAATTCCTATTATAATTGTTTCTGTCTAAGAATTTTCTCCATATAAACATCCTCACAAGTAAGTACCAAGAATGGAATTGAAAGGATGAAGGGGTGCTCAAAGCCAAGGGAGGTTCTTCCCAACAATGTTCAATTTGATTTTAAAAGTATTTATAAATAAAGTTAAATAATTTCATAAAATTATAAAATATATTATTTTTTTAGTAAAGTTGAACTATATTTTAATTTTAACCTCATATTTAAAAAATTAAAAACATTTAATAATAAGCATAACTTTGTTGAATTGAAATGTTCTACCTATAAGATTGATAAAGAAGCCGAATATATATCCAATGGCGTACAAATTCTAGAAAGTGAACCTTGAAGACAAAATCACAAAGCAAAAGAAAACCAAAACCAATCGACACACGTAACTCGTGTTGTTCATCTAAAAATTCAGCTGAATCTGCAACTTCAGAAACAGAGAGTGGAAGCAAAATGTACGTAGATCACGCATTCTCGATTTCAGATGAAGACATGATGATGGAAACTTCTTACACGGCGAATAACAAACCGCCGATCAAGGAGATCGGTCTCGCCGTTGCTCTTCTCGTCTTCGGAACCCTAGGTATCATCATCGGTTCCATCATGGCGTATAACCACGTCGGCGGCGACACCGCTCACGGTAACGACCGTCATTTTTCCCTGATTCTGAATTGTTTTTGATAATTGATTGAACAAGGTATATCTTGTGTTGTTTTTCTTATTAGAAATTGGAAATAAAGTGAACGTGATGGTTAAGGATGAAAAGGGGAATTTGAAGGATTTTGAAATTGTGTTAGGGCTTGTTTGAATGGAAATACTTATTTGTTTTGTTCTAAGCTCAGAAAAATTTCTGATTATTTATAGGTAGTTTTAGAGAAGGTATATAAAGACGATTTTAACCGGAGTTTAAGTTGATTTTAGCTTATTTTCATAGGCTTTTTCAAATTGTTTATAGTTTATATGCGAGTAGTCAATAACAGAGCTATCCGCTATAGCGTAGTCGAGCAGAGGCCGACCGCTATGTAAAGAGCCTTAGTGCTGCAGAACACTATAGCGGCTACTATATGGTAAATGGCAGGGGCAAAGTGGCTCCAGGCCCGGAGCGGTTTCCGTCCCGATATCCTTTTCCCGGTGAAAAATAGAAATTACCCCTAACCTTCCTTCACCAACATTTCTACACTTTAGCCGCTCCAAAGAAAAATCACAAGTTGCTCCTTCACCTCTCTCTGCACTTCGTTATTTCCTCTTCACTTCATATGTTTATAATGATTATTCATGTAATTTGTCTAAAAATGTTCAAATAGCGGTCTACCCGTTATATACGTTATTCCGCTATTCCATTTTTGGGGTCGGCCACCCCGCGCCACTCTCCGGGATTGACTACTGTGGTTTATATGAAAACAACTCCACTCTAATTTATCTTTTGTTTTATGAATAGTTTATACATGAGCAATTATATGATAAGCCCTCATGTTAAGTGTTTAATTAAGTTGTATATCCAAACAGGGCATAGGTTGAGAGTAGCTGGAAAGCTTAAATTACTAATTGTCATTTGATTTATTTTAGTATCATTCACATTTTGTTTTTAGAAGTGTTTGTAGAAAATTTTTTCTTATGTAGCCCATACTCTATTTTCTGTGTAAAGTGGGAATAATTTCACTAGATAGTTTACCTGAGCATATGATTAATATGCTATATAGCACCGACATCTCTGAAAAAGACCGTGTCTATATCAGTGTTGGACACCTGTCTCTGAAAAAGACCGTGTCTATATCAGTGTTGGACACCTGTACTGACACTTGTGATTACATTTAATTTATTTATCTTTTCAAATTATTACTGGGTCACCGTGTCAGTGTCAGAGTCGTTTTCAAGGTGTCTGTGCTTCATAAATTAATAGTAAGTATTTTGGGTTTTGTTGTTGTTTTTGATTTTTTTTATTGAATGATTTATAGGTCTTTTCTTTGCAATACTGGGATCGGTCTTGTTCATACCAGGCTTCTACTATACGCGGATTGCATATTACGCTTACAAAGGATACAAAGGGTTCTCTTTCTCTAACATACCTCCTGTATAGTCTTCTCAAGTAGCCCCCTTGTGTATAGATCTTCTATGGTTTCCAATTTTTTGTTGCTCTTTTGTATTATTTGTTTTGCCTTACATATAATATATATTTACATTGTCTACAAATGCTCTGAACAAATATATTTACAGCTACTAAGGTTTTATATTGTTCTATAGAATGAAGAATCAATCTTCCTGCTTTTAAACATTTTTACCGCTTTCATTAGCCTGAGTATGATAGTACAATTACCTTTATAAGGTACCTTCTTTTATGGAATCCACACTAGATGAGATCATATAAGTCAATTTAATCAACCCTTTAGTCGTCTAATGGTTCATGCTAGGGGTGGACATCGGGCGGTTTAGGGCGGTTTCGGTCCCTAAACCCTCACCCAAAGAAACCGTCGGATGAAAAAATACAACCCGTTTTCGCCCATTTCAAACATCGGTTATGGCGGGTGGTGGTTTCAATGGTTGTCGGGTTGCTGGGCGAGTTGAATCGGTATAGAAACACACTAAAAAAATAAAATTAAGATGAAAAATAAAATAAAATCAAACCAACAATCTCATAAAAATATAGTAATACTCTCTTCACACCTTTAGTCTTCAACAGAAAAGAAATAAATTGAATATCATCAATGAGTTTTAGATCCAAAACAATATGAAGAGATATAGTGTCTTCTCCTTTAGATCTGGAAAAAAAAAGAATGAAATTGTTCTAGATCTATCAAGTATCAAAACAAAACGAAAATTTAGAAAGAAGAGATATAGAGGTGAAAGAAGGAAGAAGATGGAATGAGTAGTGATGTTGTGTAATTGTTCTCTCAAGAATTTGTTGGATTTTCTGTTCAGGTTTTTTTTCAAAATATCTCTGCAATAATTTTCTGAGAGCCAAAGATAGTAGTTTAGTTTGTTTGTAAGGAGAGAGATATTTAGTTGTGAAAATTAATTAATTCTAATTGAATTATAATAAATATAATGACAATGATAACAATTCTAATTGAATCTACCATATAAGAAGATTGGGTGTTCTGGAAACACCCAAAACACCCTTGCTTCCTCCTAATTCGGCCACCTGGCTTTTTTCCTTGCTCTTATTCTGCCACGTGACACTTTTCTTTTTATTTCCTTGCTTCTTAGATCCTTACCTCACCATAAAACCAAACACAACTGGGTTTGAAACATTAACCTACACTACAATATTTTTATTCATTTATTCAAGTGCTTTCTTTTTCAATAACCTACACTCAAAAATTATTTATTCATTTTTTCAAGTCTGTTTCTTTTCCAATGCACTGCGCGGCATTCAATGTTTTCTTCCATATTTCCCATCAGCTATGTCACGTCATATTGCATTGCACTATTAATCCATACATTTTTTTTCTAAGAAAATTGCATCCCATTCTCTCCTCTCAACGTTGCATCTCCCAACCTTTACTTCTACCTCCTAAATTTTCCAACTTGCGTTGCTGGTTTTTACAACATCCTTGAACGATCTTTACTCATGGCAAGACCTTTTGAGAAGATCTCTGACATCAATGACACTAAGGAACTATGGAAGGTGGCTGTTAGGGTGCATCACAAATGGTTGGTTCTATCCAACAATAAACAACACGGAGAAATGATCGTTGTAGATCAACTTGTAAGTTGTAAATAGGATTTTGGGTTTTATGTTTTAACAATGTTTTTTCGTTTTCTTTGGTTAACTACTATGCATATCTTTTCCGTGGTTATGTTCTGGAGTTGCCCTACTATGTTTCAGATTTTGTTGTTTGAAAGTTGTTCCATATACTAAATACAACTATGTATTGAGTTACAGGGTAATGATATTCATGTTGTTGTACCATCTACGTTTATGGAGGTTTTTGGTGAAAAATTGACCGTCGGCCACACATACACCATTGCTAACTTCAAAGTTCAGCAGAATGATCTGGTCTTTAAACCTTCGAAACACGGCTACATGGTTAAGTTCACTTGAGGGACTTCCATTAGTGACGTTGACAAGCATGAAATCCCACTAAAGCCTACAAATTTTACCAGTTTCTCAGATATAATGACTGGACAATTTAGAAATGATCTATTGTTAGGTGATGCTTTTTCTCATATTCGTATCTCATACAACGTATATTCTTTTTAAACAACATTTTCTGTCATAACATCCTTTGAGTGTGGTATCAGATGTTATAGGAATGGTTGACACAATTGGATTCTCACAGCCCCAGTCTGGTGGGAAAAAACAACAAGTGAACTTTGTGCTCAGAGATATTGGGTAACTATGCGTCATACTTTGTTACATCGTTTCATTTTTTTGCATGTAAAAACATATTTCATGAAGGATTATATAGGGTTATTGCGATAATAAATTGGTGACATGTTTATCTTATTGTTGTAATTTCAGGAATAACACCATCAACTGCACGTTATGGGAGTCATATGCTTCCCAGTTCATAAAATTCAACCATGATCAAGTCAATGCGGTTGGTCCAACGGTTGTAATACTTCAGTATGTGAAGGTTAAAGAGGAAGGTGGGGTTACGTTAATTGCTCTTGACAAATTTGTTTATGTTAAATTGATATGACATCTTGCAATTTAAACAACTAATTCTATGGCATAGGAAAATATCCGCTTGCTGTTACAAATACATACAATGTCACGAAAATGTACATCAATACCGACATGCCTTGTATCAAGGATTTCATGGAAAGGTGAATTGAAACACTTATATTGGTTTTACATACTTTTTACTAACTGTATGAGTCGTACCATGCATATGACTGGTCAAATGTTATTGTAGGATACCAAAGGATGCTTTGTTGAATGTTTCTGGGCAGCTTAGCTCTCAGTCTCAACTATATTCTCAACACTCTGAAAACTCCCAACAAAGCCCTATTCAGAAGTTACTTTCCAAAGCCGTTGTTCTACCGCTTGAGGAAATTATAAAGCTTCGTGATGTATACTTTTAAAACTATATATTATAGCATTAGTCAAACACACTCATTATGGCAGCTTCAGATTCTAACATTATGCATACTCCTGCAGATTACTTTCTGTGCTACGGAGCAACAATAAAGAAACTTATTGCTTCTCCATTTGGCTGGTATTACCAGGTTTGTCATCAGTGCCCCAAGGTAACTAGGGGCAACAAACCTCCTTTTCTGTGTGAGGCCAGTCATTCCACGGAAGCTGAAATATTTAGGTTTGTGACTTCATGAGTTATACATTAGTTATATTATTGGTAATACTGAACGACACCGTCTCTTACAATATAAAAGTTTAATGACAGGTATAAAATTGAGGTTGAAGTAGTTCATGCTGCAAAATGTTGCAAGTTCATTTTATGGGACAGAGAATGCGTTCAACTCTTGGGACTTTCGGCTGCTCAAATGCGCGACACCATGATTAAGGTTTGTTTCTTAATCACTTAGATATTTTTATAATATGGTAGATTAGTGGCTACCTTTGTTACAAATGTTGGTTTCGAATTATATCTGATGTGCTTTTCTTAGGTTGGGATTCATGACCCCTTAGAATTTCCATTAGCGTTGGATGTTCTGTTGAATTTAGAGGTTGCTTTTAAGGTGAAGTGGCAACCCCGTTGGGAGAGTTGCTCTGTTGTTATGATTGTTATGGAGGAACCTTTCGTCAAACAGCTTAAGGCTCCATGGGAACAAAACCAGGTAAATGTTTCATCATGAAGTGATTCTCCATGGGACTATGATTGTGATTCTCTCATCACCACTTCATTTTATCTCCTTTAATGTCTTCGCTTTTGCTAATAATTGTGATTCTCTCTTGAAATCAAGGTTACTACATCTGAGGCTACTTTAACTCCACAGATATTGCAGGTATGTTTGAATGATATATATGTTGGCAATATCTTTTTGGTAGATGATTATTGTCCTGTTTTTATTCTTCAGATAAAAGAGAGTGTTGATGAAGCTAACTATGACGGTGCTGATGCTACCGATATTGTAACGGTACATTTAAAAAAACAGACTTCTATTTTGATTTTCACCCGAGTTTTGGGATAATTTCTACAATAAATAAATGTTTCTTATTTGCAACTTTCAACTATTAGGATCTTAAGATTACTTCAAAGCATAATCCTGAACCAGTGACTCCTACTGCAAAGAGGCCAATTCCGGATGGTTCAAGCGATTCTACCACTTTAATCAGCTTGGGCGATGGGGAACTTTCGTCGACCAAACTTAAGAAAATTATCAAGACGGAGAAGACGAAGTAGTTTAACGTTAAACCTATTTAGTTTTATTTCATTTCTATGTAATGGGACAAGTTGTTTCTATGTGTAACCATTTTGGAATCCTTTTGTTAATGTTGTATGCTGCTACAACTATTTCCGAAATACTAGATATTGTAATATTTACTGGGGAATATAATAAACCTCAATTGTATTAGGAGTTAATGCAAACTCCGCTGACTCCAAATGTAGTTGCCATTGCAAACACTTCCCCGCGATTCATCTCCCACAGTCTTACAGCCACATTCCCACAGTCTTACAGCCACATTCATCTCCCACGCGAACTCCGCTGACTCCAAATGTAGTTGCCATTGCAAACACTTCCCCACACACTTCCCCTTCTCAGAGGCATCACGTCAATGTTCCTTCACGTAAGAAAACCAAATTTATCGCCCCTACTGGGAATAATTTAGTATCTGCATTCAATGAAACACTTCACCGTTCTTCTTCAACAACACCTCAACCTCTTCCGGTTCGTTCGACGAACACCCGCGTCCCAACTATGTATTCCGTTGCAGCAGCTATTTCTACGGATGACGATAACTCCAATTCTGATGACGCCGTTACTGACGCTACTACTTCTGATGACAACGAAGATGTCATTGATGAACCATTCATTGCCTCACATGATCAACGTAAGTTTTATTTTTTACGTTACAATTAGTACGCATAGTTTATCTGTATTTCATTTTTCATCGATCTTTGTTTGTAGAATATTCTGATATAGGAGACCCGATTTGGGAATGTTCATTCTGTCAAGCCTGCATGTCGTATCAACAACGCAAGGGAGAGTCCAGGCATACAAGTATTCCTAAATTTCAAACATGTTGTCGAGGTGGAAAAATTGTCCTCCCATTTCTTGAAGAACCGCCTCTTATGTTACGACGCCTACTTCATGATGGAACAACTTCTGAGAGCAAGAACTACCAAAACAACTTAAGAACCTACAACGCCATGTTTTCCTTCACATCGCCAGGAATGAAGTTTGATAACACACATTGTAAAGGCGGAGGACCGCCAACTTTAAGGCTGCACGGTCAAACATGTCATCGAATTGGAACTTTGCTTCCAGAAATTGGACATCCTCCGCAGTATGCTCAATTATATATTTTTGATACCGACAATGAAATTGATAATAGAATGCAGTGTTTCAGGTATATTTGTTTCTCTTGCTGTATTATACACTGTGCAACCCATTGAATCCGTTTTATAATGCTTCGGTGAAAACACTTTGTACAGGGACAATAAACTAATATGCCGTCAGATTGTTGGCAAATTGAAGACCATGTTAGATGACGTAAAAGTCCATGCAAAAACTTTTAAGATGGCAAGGGATCTTTTGAACACAAACCGTTACTTAGACTTGAAGCTTAAGCTAATTTGTGATAGAACTGAAAACGGACGATTATACAACCGACCAACTGTTTCATAAGTCGATGCGTTAATTGTTGGAGACATTGATTCTGCAAGCCACAGAGATATCATTATCCATGCGCGGGATGTAAACTTTCAAAGAATAGATGAGTTTCACCCGGCTTATCTTGCATATCAATACCCACTAATATTTGTGTATGGTGAAGATGGATATAGAAAAAATATACTTCATAAATACCAACATGAGGTTTCCGTCACAAGGCAAAATCGTCAAACCATAAAAGATTGGTTGTCATTCTGATTGCAAATCCGTAAAAAAGAAGCAAAGACGCTTTTGCATTCAAGACGGCTATTTCAACAGTTTTTGGTGGATGGCTACGCAATGATGGAGTCCGAAAGACTTAACTGGTTGAGAAAGAATCAATCTAAGTTACGAGTTGGAAAATACAAACAACTTCATGATCAATGTGGGAGTAGTCGTCCATCTGAACTACCTAAACGTGGAAAACGTGTTGTGTTGCCGTCGTCTTTTGTTGGTAGCAAAAGATTCATGGACCAGTTATACTTTGATGGTATGGCGATTTCAAGTAAATTGGGTTTCCCTGATTTGTTTGTAACTTTTACGTGCAATCCTGCATGGCCGGAAATTACACGTCTCTTGCAACCCACCGGGTTAAAACCATACGACAGGCCTGATATCGTTGCAAAGGTTTTCAAAATTAAATTTGATGAGCTCATGGCGGATATAACTAAACGTCATCTCCTCGGCAAGGTGTTGGCATATAAGTGTTACACATTCATTAATTCTTTACAAAATTATACCTCTTCATTTAAATCTTAAACCATTTTTTTTCAAATGATTATTCAAATAGCTTTTATTTTCAGTTATGTACACAATTGAATTCCAGAAGCGAGGCCTGCCGCATGCGCACATCCTTATTTTTTTACATCCTCAAAGCAAATTCCCAACACCTACTGACATAGACAAAGTGATTTCTGCTGAAATCCCGGATCCTGAAATTCATCCTACATTATACAACTTGGTTAAGACCCACATGATGCATGGACCATGTGGTCTCGCCCGACCAACGTCACCTTGTATGAAGAATAGAAAGTGTTCTAAGTACTTCCCTAAGAAGTACATGGAGGACACAACACTTGATAGTGAAGGATTTCCGCTTTACAGGAGAAGATCAAAAACACACGTCATTCTCAAAAACGGCATTGCATTGGACAATCGTTATGTTGTTCCTTACAATACGCGTTTACTTTTGAAATACCATGCACACATTAACATGGAATGGTGTAACCAAAGTACATCTATCAAGTATCTGTTCAATTATATACACAAGGGATATGATAGAATCACGACAACAATTATTGCTTCTAAATCACGGAATTCGAATGACCTTGACAATGTTGATGAGATTAAACAGTATCTTGACTGTAGGTATGTTTCGCCAAGCGAAGCATGTTGGCGATTACTTGGTTACAATATACATGGTCGGAAACCTACAGTTGAACGTATGTTTTATCATTTAATAGGTGAGAAACCAGTTTACTACACCGATTTTGATCGAATGGAAAATATATTGGAAAAGGCGAGTGTCACAGAATCGATGTTCACATCATGGCTGGTTGTAAATAGTAAACATGAAGAAGCTCGAACATTGACATATGGTCAATTTGTCTCGAAATTTGTTTATGAAAAAAGGAAGAGAACTTGGAAGCCACGAAAAAAAGGTTTCACAATTGGCCGGTTAATCTGGGTTCCACCAACAACGGGAGAACTATTTTACTTGCGAATGATATTGACAGTCGCTAAGGGTCCAACAACTTATGAGGAAATTCGCAAAGTTGGCGACAATCAGTTTGATACCTTTAGGGATGCATGCTTTGCAATGAGTTTCCTTGAAGACGATCAAGAATTCATAGCTGCAATAGAAGAGGCAAGTCACTGGGGTTCAGGTCACTTTCTGCGCAAACTTTTCGTCGTCATGTTACTGTCCAGTGCTGTAAATAGACCTGTTCATGTATGGAATAAATCTTGGGTTTTATTATCGGACGGTGTTTTGTATACACAGAGACAGTTGGCAAATAATGCAGGTTTGACTAACTTCTTTCATATTATTAGCACTTGGATTCTTTTTATTTTATTACTTCTATTATTGGTTATTAATTAAATATTTCATCTATTAATAGACGACATGTTGAAACCATAATATACATGAATTGGCTAACTGATGTAATTAAGTCATTTTGTGTCATACTTATGTTCGTAATTGTTATTGAACAACCTGCTGTCATATTCAATATCAACGGGAAGGCCACTTACATTTGTAGTCTTCATTTATTTTTTTAATTGGATACTATATGAATCAATTGTAGAACCTAATGTTATTACTGAAATTATTTTCTGCAGATTTAGTTTTATGTGATTCGCAAGAGCCTTAGTGATTTTAAACCCATTCCGTATCCGGATGGTTATGTACTGCAACAATTAGGAAATCGTCTGTTATATGATGAGAGAAATTACGACATACCCACCATGAAAAGCGAATTTGCATCTCTATACAAAGGTTTAACAGGTTGGCTATGTTAATCTTATTCCATGGTTAATTTTTTTATTCAATTCACTGTTCTGATCAAAGGAACCTCACCTTCATGAATATGTTTTAGATGAACAGAGACGTATTTATGAGGAAATTATGCAAGGTGTCCAGGACCAGAATGGTGGAGTTTTTTTCCTGCATGGTTACGACGGAACAGGAAAAACATATATGTGGAGAACTCTTGCGAGCGCTTTGAGATCTAAACAAGATATATGTCTAACTGTCGCAACCAGTGGAATAACTTCTCTTTTATTACCTGGCGGTAGAACCGCACATTCTAAATTCAAGATACTTGTCCCAACTGCAGAAAATTCCACTTGCAAAATTCACTATGAAGATGAAACCGCAGAGCTTTTATGGCAGACTAAACTCATTATTTGGGATGAGGCATCAATGGCACACAAACATGCATTTGAGGCACTTGAAAAAACGTTGAAAGATGTTATGAGTTCTTATAATAATTCAGAAACAGTGTTCGGTGGAAAGGTAGTTGTATTTGGTGGAGATTTCAGACAGATTCTGCCCGTGGTTCCTAGAGGAAGTCGATCAGATATTGTTCACTCGACGATAAATGCGTCATATATATGGCATTCAGTTAAAGTCTTGACTTTAACAAAGAACATGCGACTCCGTTGTGGTACAACGGATGACGATAAAAGAGAAATTGCAGACTTCTCAGATTGGCTTTTAAAAATTGGTGAAGGCAAAGTTTCAGAACCTAATGATGGTTTTGCCGACATAGAAATAAAACCTGATCTTTTAATAAAGGACTTCAACGACCCAATAGTAGCAATTGTCAAAAGTACATACCCTGATTTTATTAAAAATTTTGAATCAATTGATTATCTCAAGAGTCGAGCAATTCTCGCATCAACGTTGGAAGTTGTTGATCAAATTAATGATCATGTCCTTGCTTTGATGCCAGGTAGTCTTATGATTATATTCATATTTCACTATATCAAAGTTGCTATTTGTTTTTTCCATGACTTTTAATTTTTTCATTGATAGGTGATATAAGAGACTATTACAGCTCCAACACAGTCGATCAGTCTGAAATTTACGATGTTAATGTGGTGGACATTTTGACCCCTGAGTTTCTTAGTTCTTTGAGGACTTCCGGTTTGCCGAATCATCATATTAAGTTAAAGGTAGGAACCCCTGTTATGCTGATGCGAAACATTGATCAGGCTGACGGTTTATGTAACGGGACAAGGCTAATCATTACAAAGTTGGCAAATCATGTCCTTGAAGCTTCCATAATGGGTGGGAAGTTTTCCGGCAAGTTGGTTTACATTCCACGAATGGACATGTCACCTTCGCAATCACCCTGGCCATTCAAACTTAATCGCCGACAGTTTCCAATTCTTGTGTCTTACGCAATGACCATGAACAAATCACAAGGGCAATCTCTGGATACAGTCGGTATTTACCTCCCAAGAGATGTTTTCACTCATGGGCAAATCTATGTTGCATTGTCAAGAGTGACTTCCAAAAAAGGTATCAAAATATTAATACATGATGACAAGAACAACTTCAAAAATACAACAACAAATGTTGTGTACAAGGAAGTTTTCAACAACATTTGAATAAGCCATCAAAATTGTATATTTTGTCACATTACTATACCAACGTGTTTCATTAATGGGAAACTCATTTATGTGTTATCGTCATCAGGTTTCTTAAATTTATTTTCCATATAATGTCTTCACCACAGACGTTTATTAATTCTCTTACTATTGCCATTCCTTTTAGTACACATCTATTATTTTATCTATTATTTTATATACTTGATAAACAATATTTATTTATACTAACAGTACATCCCTTTACCTGAGAATAGTGTGCAACACCAAAAACAGTATTATTCCAAAACCACACTACGTACATTACAAAGTCATAATCCATTAATCTCTTCCAGTTACAACTCCCTAACTTTACATAAACGGAAACTTATAAACATGACATCGTTTGTTGCAGGAGTTAACATCTAATCTGAACTGAATTCTGTCGCCTGCCTTAAATTCGTTAGACTTGCAAAACTCATCCCAGCCATATGCTAATTTCGTGCGGTAAGGATCATCAATGTTCAGCACTACCATCTCTTTTGTCTTCCCGTTGTTACCGCACAACGTCACATACTCGTACTCATACTCTCGCAACATTGTTGCAAAATCAACCTGTAATTTCTATATCATAAAAACAATTAATCCTTAAACTTAATTATAGCCAATTATTTATGGATTCCATGCATATATAACGTAGAACAATACTTAACTAATTTTGGTAATGATCCACTTATGGGAGTCAACGTATCGTCAAATGCAAATATATATCTGTTGTACCAAAATCTACTGTGAAAAGGTGGTAAGTCCTGAAATTTAAACACCTCCTTAAAAGCATTAATTCCAAAATTATTGTCACCGTAATACCTTAATTTAACTACAACATCTTTCGGTAGACTGTAATAGGCCTCAAGCACAGGCCATCCACTTATTATCAAGGGAAATTCGACATTTTTGTTATATATTAATTCATGGTGAACACCTTCGTTATTCATAATCGTCCAATTATTTGTGAGATCGTCTTTGTACTCCATAACAAAGGAATCTGCAATTTCCGCAAATACCTGCAACATAATTTCTCATTTCCAAAAGTTACAATATAAGTTTATATATCATTTAATATATAAACCAAACACATATCATTTCCAACTCTTATAACACAAACCTGAGAAGATATTTTCGCTATTGTGACTGAACCGACTAGGGAAGAGTGTTTCAAAATCCCAACCTTCTCCATATTTACGCCTTTAAATTTTTCTTGATCAACCTTACCAAACTTCCTATTTATCACTTTGTCCCTTCAAACATTCTCATTCTCAAAGGTCTTTTTATATATTTTTTCTTTTCAAAACCCACCAAATCTTAGTCACATGCAAACATATTTTTTTGTCTTCTTTTCCCCACCAACGAATCTTATTAGGAAACGGAACAACTTTATATAACTTACCCTTCACATGTGAATAGTCGCATGATAATAATGAATGTTGTTTGTTCATTTGCTTACTTTTTATTCTTTTGATATTATACAAATCTTACCAATTTCAGGCAATCAATCATACATCTTTTGTCTTACTCAGATAAATTATGACACTAAGAACTGTTCACGATGGACGAATATCACAGGTAGGTGTTTAAAGAATCCTACAACTGAGATAAGTTCACTAATTAATTTATGTGGAACCAATAAATTTGGAAGTCGTGTACCTTATAAATTTGGCTTTACATGACCCTACACAGAGCACATAATACTTTGAAATTTTATAAACATCTAATACCCATTCACTTGGTATACTATATTTATTTCCATTTTCATTAATTTTAATAATACACATTTATTAATGTATGAATGTATATCTCGGTTTAAAGATTTCCTTTTTTGAACACAACAACCATATTTATTGCCACATCACTTTGGGTAATGCATAGTCAACTTTAACAAATAGTAACAACAGAACATTTGGACCATGGTCTACTTTGGGTATTGCCACATCACTTTGGGTATTGCACCATGGTCTACCATACAACAAAATATTTGGATTACAACTTAACATTTCACATTAATACAAATACAATATTCATCACAACATAATATCTTTCATACAACCATCATTAAGTCCAAAAAAAAAAACATTTGTATGGATTGCCCATCATACCACTCAATACTACATTAACACACTACCAAGTTCCATGTCCTTATCGCCAACATTTCATACAACACTATCATTCAGTTCGGGTAGTAGCAACAATCATTTTGTTACGGGGGTATCGGATCGTAAATCCAATTACGTCTCCTTTTTTCAGACCTTTCTTCGCCGCAAACTCGTACCACCCGCGACCAACAAACATTTCAACACAGTATTTTCTCTATGAACTGTGAAGTTCACAACGATACTTCTCCATGGTATCAGCATCCAACAAAGTTATTTTCTTGAGCCCACTTAGTCCACAAGTCTTAATAACACGTTGTGGGATTTGCTGTCAACACGAATTATGGGATACAAATATATATATTAATTTCTTTCCATTTTTATGGAAAACAAGTCTACAGTAGTATATATAACTCAAATATAAAACTTACAAGTACGTTCGTCTTTGCCACTTTAGGATCTTTGATCTCTTTCTCCCATATACAGTACCTTCTTTCCCAGTTTTCAATATCAGACTCACTGCCATAAGAATCACTGCTTTCTTCATATAAAATGTGTTGCCTTAACAATAACCAACAATGCATATCACGCATATATACACCTTAGAATCTATTCTATCACAACATTCATAATTATTAACACTTACATTCATGCATGTAAATATTAACGTAGTTTACAATATTATAAAAGTTCTACCAATCTAACCGCTTAAATAACTTACCCCTGATAATCGGATTCAATGTTAATTTTGGAAGGTCCGCCAACTTCAAAAGTTACAGCCTTAACTTTATCCGCTGCTACATTGTCTTCCACAAGAGCTTTGCTTTTCTCAGTCTCGCATGATTCCTCATACTCCAGCAACAGCTCATCCAACCTCCTCTTTCTCCAGGCTTCTTCATTTTCAATAGCAGCAATGACACTACAGTTTTAAATGTATTACACGCAGAATTTATACCAACAACTATTTTTTATTAACACTATCAAAATACAAAATAATAGAGTCCATACCTTCCTCTCACGGTTGAGTGTGATGCGTTTCCTTTAGGGGAAGCCATTCCATGCAAATCAATTTGGATGTTTACAATATTTCTTTCAATTTTTTCACTTAACTACCCCACTCTTTGCCAATGATGCAACCAAAATATCAAGTATTTATATATAATAGCTACTCCGCACGGCTTACTAAATAGCATGCCACTCTTGTGAAATGAATGATCAACATACCAAATATTTTAATTTGCTCTAAATACCTACTCCCTACTACAAATGTTTAGGTAACTATTTATATTTGTCATTACACCAGTCTATTAGAATGTATACTATGCAAAACTATCATCATATCACATATCCCATCATTTGCTTTTCAAACTTTTAACTTCAATTTTATGTCTACACTCTGGCTAATGTATTTCACTAATAATGGATCCCATGTATTTATTCTTCCACATATAATAAACTACAACTACACTTTTAAATATTTTTTAATCATGTATCAAATCCTTTTGTCACATTAAAAAAATTCTTTCACATTTTTTAAAATTTCTACATACCTTATTTTTATTATAGTTTATTAAACCCCATCTATGCATATATTACATTTTTAATAACCAACTTAGATTTCTTCCATCTTTCATCTGTCACATTCATACTACCACCTTACTTGCTCTAACTTTATCCCATACTTCACTTCAACTTTTTCCTATTCCCACTTTCCAATAAATATTCAACTTTTTCCAATTCATCCCATTAAATCCCCTTCCCATCACATCCACCCAACATCACTCCTCTTTCCACTACATATTTAAATATTGTAATATTTTCTTAAATATATATATTTAACATAATATTTCCAATATATAACAAATAACATTCTAACATGATATTTACAACTTCAAATGTAACATACAACTTCCATGTCTATTTTCAAGAAATACTTCATCCATTTTCTAAATAACAAAAAACATGGATCTAAGCGGAAATTACAATCACGTAAATAATTTGATAATTTAACCCTGAATATATTTAGTCTTTCTCGGTTGTCCTAAATCTTCCACCTTTTAATGCCCCCATTAACTACGTAGGATGGACACAAGAATACTTGTCCCCGGAGGATTCACAATATTAAAGCCAACTACGTCTCTTGTGCTCAAACTCCTCTTCTTCGCAAATTCATACCAACCATGCCCAATATATTTGTGTACACAGTTTTGCCTTACTGAGTTGTGAACAACACAATCGTAAACTTCACCCGTGTCTGAGTCAACCAGATCTATCTTCTCAGGCCCCATACCAAAACAACTCTTTATCACATGCTGTGGTATTTGCTGACCATTACCAAAACTTACACATTAATTGTTACATAAATCATACTTCATACTACAACATTAATTTATTATACAAGGCATATAAACTTACAAGAACATTTCTTTGCGCACTGCTACCTGATTTTATTTTCTTCTCCCAAACAACGTTCCTACACGTTAAAACCAACTTCCATCAAACAATGAAACACTCTGTACTGTATGAAGACAATAACAAGGCAACAACATATTTTATCATATTTTTTCTACTTTTCTCCGTTTTTAGTGATTGCATAAATTAATTCATAAACCTTATTAATATTTACCTCACAATCCCAGTGTCATTTATGACACATGAGTCTCTTTCAATATTTTTTCCTTCACTTACTTCACCTACCCCATTACCATCATCCACTGTTTCAAAAGTCACCCCATCTATTCTGGTGGACGATTCCCCTTTTGAAAAAATAACCGGTGCGCTTTTGACACAGCACCCGGTTCTTCTCATTTCTTCCTCATGCTCAAGATAAGCAAAATAAGACCTGATTCGTCGCCATGATGCTCTTTCTGCAACTTCGTCATGCGACCTGCCATCAGATTAACAAAATTATATGAAGTCAATTCATGTCAAGTTTAATTTTAAAAAATGAACCTAAAGGCAATACGCAGTATATGCAAACAGATGTTATTACCTTGGAGGAGTAACCGACATTACTGCAAATTTTTGTAATTTCCCTTTGACACAGGCTGCAAATAAACCACATCAACATTTGTTTATATAATACAGTTTGCCAAACTGCTGAGTTTTACCAAACTACCCTTGATAATACCACCCTTGCTTCTATTTAATGTAGTCATCATATCATTTTGGACCTTTCAATGCTACTATTCCCTATTCAAGTCCATCTTTACGTCAATAATAACTTCATCAATTCATGAAGCCTGACAATATTTATTATTAACTTAATATTTGCTTTATACTATTTTTTATTTATTATTAACATAATTTTTGCTTTATACTATTTTTTTCCATCCCTTTCCATAACAAAACTATATTCAATTCACCACCACTACTACTATTATTTGCCTTATGAGTTAGCTTTTTATTCAACTCTTTTTAAAAAACAGGTATACTTCCACAACGACATAACGTTCATAATTTTACAAACTACTATTATTACATGCGTAAGAACTTTTTTATATAACAACGTTGCACTTCCATTATATCCATCATGCATGTTACACATCTTTTATCACTTCTGCCTTTTATATCACTATTATTATTTGATTTTAAAAAGATGCAATTCTAACCAAATATGATGGGTATTACATACCAAAAGACAGTCTTTAACACAAACATAATTATACATAACTATTACACCACCCATATTACACGTCTATCATTTATAATAACTGGTACTCCATAACATACATTTAAACTACGGCTGTTAATGAAACCAAAATACCTAAACCAAAAAAACCTACTGTCCCCAAGACTTAACACAACCCTTAATTTGTCGTTCGTTGCTCAACGATTCAACAAAGACACATACATCTTATGAGGAGGGCATGGAATTGAAAATCCAAGCTTATCACCTTTACGGGGCTTTTTAGCTCTTACGTATTCAAACCAACCAGCTGCAACAAATTTCTCTTTCTAACTAACCTTTTGCTTCCTTTTTGTACAATGCACTTGCCCATAATAGTTGATACCGGTGTCTTCGTCAATGAACTCTATTGATGTCTGATTCCAATACAAACACTTTTTCGTAACTTCTCTGGGAAAATGCTGCCAACATATGCAAAACACTTAAATTATAAACAATTCCAATAATTACGGTGACATTTTTTTTAAATCTCTGTTAAGTAACTTACCAAGACTTGCATTTTTCCTACGTCACCATCGGTAATGACTTTCTCCCAATAGTATTCATCATCTGAGTCAGAACGTGCTTCCTCTTGCCTGCGTTTGAAATGTTTTTATAACACACAATACACAAACATTTTTACAATGTATGGACTATATATATTAAACCTGCGTTGTTATTGAAACTACACACACATGCGCTTCCAAGACTACCAAAAATGACTTAATGCTTTGCTACACAACAAAATTATAAATTACCGCTTAATTCTGTGATATCCAACTTCCTCCCTGCACCGACGACGTCGCGCAGAATTATGTGTTTTTGACAACCTTTTCCGACTACAGCCACCCTCGGTCCTAAATAAGAGTGAAACAATAAATTCATATTCAAAGTATCCCATAATAATAACATACTCTATTCGTTTACATACGATATTAAAGGTATTTCACTAATTAAGAACACTAACTGTAACTATTACATTAAATTTAATAACTTTTTTGTCATGCATACCTTTCGACGGGTTGATGAACACCTTTTCCCTCCCAGAAGGTTCTGGGTGCTACCCTTCGTTTTTCTGCCATTCCTTTTCTAGGTCCCACGAGCTTCTACCTGCAATTCATTCATAAATAAATAGCATTCCGAAAATCACCATGTCTTGGACATAATTGTCTTGATTATTTCAAACATATGGCAGTTCAACAATTCAAACTCAATAAACATATTCTATTTCTTATCCAGTTTCAACTGTCGTGCTGAAGTATGATCTGTTGTTTGTAACAACATTCTCAAAACCATAAACATACAAATTTATAATATTTACCATTACCCTTTTCTGCTTTTAGGCTTATCATTCGCCTTTCTGAAACTCTCTTTAGCAATGCTTCTGTCAGAATCACAGGTTTTCATCGCGTCCTTCTGATTAGCCGAATAATGTTTCCCCTTGGTTTCAAAAATCTCAGTCCTGCATGATGAATAATTTCATTATAACAGCCAACATTATATATATATTCACCATTCACGCCACCATGGATGTAAATTAATAAGATGCTAAAACGTTTTTTCACATGCAAACTTTTCCAAACGCAATTCAATAAACAAAACTTCAACTTTGCTAAGAACACGGATAACTCTTTCGCATGCAAATGAAAAAGTATATCTTTTACCTCCTTATCTCTCTTCCAATGCTGACACGACTTCCAGAGCATTCACCCCTTGGGTTTGAAGGCCCTTTTCCCTTGCCTTTCCCGGTGCTAACCTTTCCCCGATGATGCTTTCCCTTCCTTGCTGCACGAACATTGTTCGATTCCCCTTTGTTTCCGGACTTGGCTTCATCAATTAGCATTTGTATTCTTGATGCAACAACTTCTGGATCCATATCTGAATCCGACGATGACCGGGAGCACAATGAAAGCAAATTCTATAAACATGCACAACCCTATTACTTTTGGGAAAACGTTTCACTTACCCGCTAGATAAATCGATGGGTATTGCCGGAATCATTCCTTTCAACCATTTCATGCTTCTTCCTGGTGCTTTTCCTCTTCCCCTATTTCGTCTCCCTTCACCTACCCTCTCATCAACCCAAATGAAATTTCCTACTACTTTATATACTTCGTCTACTTTTATTTTTAATTATAATTAATGTTTAATTAATGCATTATAAATAACAATATGTTACATTTTTACCGTTTTGCATTACCCTAATAACCCATCTAATTGTTTGTATATTTCATACTTTTAACTATATGTCATTCGCATTCATTGACTTTTAACTCTTCATTACATTTTTTAATATTTCATATTCATTTTCCTTTTTTCCTTTAAAGCAAAATAAATTTACATTTAATATCACTAACCTTCGTTTCATTAAAATATCATCATTAATTATTCATTTCAATTTTATACTTATTATTTTATTTCTCCTTTCTTCTATCTTCACAGTAAACATATATTTATTTAATTTCGTAATTACCATCACTATTTCTTGCAAATCCTAATTCAGTTTTTTTACATTTGCTTTTTTTTTCATTTGTCTAATTTTTTTGATGCTAAAATAATTCAGTAGCGCGCAACCGACGGGTACCCGTGCGAACGCACGGGTATCCCGCTAGTTATCATAAACATGATGATAATGATGACATAGACACGTTTCTGACAAATATATAGGCAATTAGACATAGAGTTTATAGCCACTGTGATAGGCATTGGACAGTCTAAAATTTATTGATGCTTTTCTCATAGTCTACTCACATCACTCAGAATTAATTAGAATTATTAATAGGGTGCATTGAACTTCGGGCGGGTTCGGTCACCGATGGGTGAATTTAATAAAACCGATCCGCCCGTTTGAAACCACACCAAACTGAAAAAATTAATTTACTCCACCCGCATATCCGTTTTCACTCGCCCATTATTGTTTTTTGTCTTCGGTTTATGCGGTTTCGGGCGGATAGCGGGTATCTGTCCACATCTAGTTCATGCAATATCTGACTAGGCTCCACTAAAGGTTATCTGCACCCAGCCAACTCATCTGCAAGCCTTGGTCTGCACACTGTGCAGGACACTCCCTGTTTCCTTACTCTCAACATGTACTTGTGAGACCTTGGATAACTATTAAAATAACTGAAAATTTAATATTTATATTCTATGAAAAGGTATTCTATCTAATCACATGTGGCAGAATTTCACACCTATATTTTCAGCCCTTTTATTCTCTCAACGTGAGTACTAGGGGTGTGCAAAATATCCGGTTGTGATGCCCAAATCCATAATCAAATCCAAATCTGTTTTAAATATTCTGATATAATTGAATGGTTATTAATCGATTTAGTGTTTAATGGTTTTGGTTATCCATTCATATAAACCGGATATAATTAAATAGTTATTAACCGGTTAAATTTTATTAGATTCGGTTATAATCCGGTTATTATCCAAAATTCAAATTTTTTAATTCTTAAAATAAATAAAAAATTCTGAATATATTTTTTAAAACTGGATTTTTTTTAAAAATCCGGTTATATAGCCATAACCAAATTTATAACTGGTTTTATAACCGGTTTTAATTAAAATGTGGTTTTGGTTATAAAACCAAACTATTTAAATGATTTGAAAATAGTTATGGTTTGGTTTCTAAAAATAACTAACCATGCACATCCCTAAGGAGTACGATCTTGCACATTGAATATCTTGACTAGTATTTCATGACAAGTCACAACCAACCTTCGATATTGGTGGTAGGAGCATATTTATGCTAAGCAGTAGTGTGATGGACATGTAACAGATGAAAACTACAATGCCGATGTTATACTGTATCAATAAATTATCATATCTGCTCATATCATGTTGAGAATAACAAAAGTAAATTTATAGAGGTGGATATTAATACCAAATTGGTGTGCAATATATAGAGGTGGATTGTAACTAGGTGGTTATCCAAACTTTATTTTTTAATTTCTTATCCCACTCTAGAATTGGAAAAACACCCTTTAAAAACTTTAAAATGTCTCTTAAATTTTGGAGATTCATCTCCGGACGCCTATTGTCGTAAATTAAAACGTTAAATAATTCAGATATATATTTCTGTAATATTTTAAAACATGTATCATGCATTCCACTCTGAAAGATATTTTACACGTTTATTGTTCCGCAGATGCATCTCCGGTTATTTTACGAAGATACATCTTCGTACCCCATCAGAACAGTGCAGACTATGTTTTGTTTATGTTTATCTAGATTGAGGTTTAAAAACGTTATTTACCATGTTATGTGACGAGATTTAAACCATACAAATAATATGCAAAAAATGACATATATAAATTCAGATGGTCCAAAAATGATATATATAAATAAAGTCGAATACACGATAAAGTAGCATGAAGTGAAAATAAAATACAATCCATAATGAATCCAAAGTACAACCATTATGTACTACTGCACTATTGTGTATGTCGGATTACATCTCCTCTGCCTCCTATGACTCTTTTGCCTTCAATATCCTCCATCCTTCGGCGTTGTCTTTGGTACATCAATGTCTCTCGTGCCTCCGTCATGATGCATCTAGGACCTATCTCACATCAAACCCATAAGGGAAGATACCTTTGTCAATGTTTGCATGCGCAATCTCTATTATGCGATGACATCTAGGCAAAACATCATGAACATGATCTAATTGTGCATGCTTATTTCTAGTATCTCTTGATTAGCTGGTCTCGGTGGATCTCCTGGAGCAGCCTGCGCCATATACGGATGTGACACTCTAAAGAACCACATGATGTACTCGTCGGCGTAGCTCTAGTCGCTATCAGATATGGTACTATGTGCCTCCTCCGGTACCAAATGACTCTCATAATTATCAAACATGGCATCCATTTGTTTACATGTCAAAGCAGGAGGAGCCGAGACAACAAGGTGTCTAGGAATGGTCTGAGTGTAGTCGAACTGACGCATCACCCTCTCGGACATATGAGGAACAGTGAGACGTGATCCGCAAGTTCGAAGGTGAGAAAAATTCATAAGAAGGGGGCTGAATTGTGTATGGAAAAAATCATTTCACTTTTGAACTCAGAACATTAGTAGTTCAGAGTCTGTTAACATAACGTATTATAGCAGCAAAAAATAAAGTTAAAAAGTAAATGCAAGCAACACACAAAGATTATCCTGGTTCCCCTCCTCAACTGAGAGTAGTCCAGTCCCCTTGTCTCAACAAGAGATTTTCACTATAACCAAACTAATTACAAATGCTTAAGCCGCCACTTTCTACATGAACATTCATGGTCCTTTAAGTTGACAGAAAACATATCACCGTGATTCTCAATGTTTCTGATTTCAAAGATAAACTCAGATGACATCCTACAAAAATTTCACAAAATGTATAAAAATTCAGAAATTGCATGAACACAAAATGTATAGAAATTGCATTAACACAAAATGTACCTTATTATCTAGTAGTTTGTGTAAGTGTTTGTTTTCTCCACTTTCTTCTTAATGTTTGGCAAAACATCCCCATCACTTAATTATGGCAATCTCACCCTATTAGTTGCCTATTTTTCCATGATGTAGCCCCTTATTTCTTTTAGCATGGTCACTGATAGCTTTGCTCTTGACTCTATAATCACACTATTAAAAGCCTCTGACATGTTATTAAAAACAGAATCACACTTTGAAGTTGTCCTGAAATAGAATTTGCTCCAAAATCTGGGTGGAGTCTGCATCATGTGCTTGTAAGCATCTTCATGTAACTGCTTCATTCCTCTCATCTCGCTTTCCCATGCTTGTGGATAAGTAGCCCTGGCAGCCTTCCTGTAAGACCCCAATTTTTACCCCTAAGATTTCGCACATCTCATTTGCATTTCATACCACAGACAAGATCACAATCTTTGTTTCTCCTGAGCATCTGTATATTATTCTTACTTGTTTCTGTTTACTAACCTCTAACCAAAATACAAAAACATGTTGCGATTTGCTGTAGTTTCTCTCTGTGTGTGATGTGCAGGTTTGTCAAAAGGCAATGGTGATTTCAAGTCAAATGTGACTGTTGTTCTTGATCCAGTTTAGATGGATGTTTGACCTGATCTTGGTCAGACTATCAAGCTTGCTTCATCTGCCTGTCAATTGTGCCAATGGGTTGTTTCTCAAGCAGTGATTATCAAGTTGTTATGTGGTGATATTCATCAGGTTCATCTGAGTTCAAATGTTCAACTGTGTTCATCTGTGGATTTATGTTCCCAGATAACTGGTTCAGACAAGTTCAAACAGATTCAGCTGGCCGTTGTTTCAGTTGTGGTTTGTTGTGTGGCACATTTTTATCAAAGGCTTGTGAAAAAAAGTCAAGAGTGGCTGTGGGCTAAAAGTAAAGATTTGTTATCCATTTCCATTTTGGTTATCCATTTCTTATCCATAATCCATAAATATCCATTTTTCTAATCTATCCTTTTTAACCATATTCTTTAACCAATTTTTAATTCTCCATTTTTCTAAACCATTTTTTTTTTCCTAAAATCAATATCCATTTCCAAAATTCAATTTTTTAGATCCATGATCCATATCCATTTTTTGCTATCCATTCTTCATAAAATCCATTTCTCCATTTAAACCATTTTTATTTTCCAAGTTCTTAACCCATTTTTCTAAAACCAAGTTCATATCCAATTTTCTAAATATCCATTTAGAAACCCACTTTCATTATCCAAATATTCCAAATCCATTTATAACCATTTTTATCTTTTCATTATCCATTTTTCGCTTTATCCAAACTAAAAATCCCAAAAGCCTACATATCTTTTATTGAGGCCCATGGAAAAATTATCACAAAATATATGTCTATTTACATCATGAAATGAAAACAAAAAAATTGAAACAAGTTCATGATAAGCCTTCACCAAGCCAACGAAATACTACTGTAAAATGCAACAAAACGTGGCACGTGAGTTACTTTCCAAGCCACTGATTCCAAAAAGCTTTTCCACACAAACATTGCCAAACGAAAACAAGCTACATATTCTTTTTTGGAGCCAAGCCACCTCCACACGCTACTACCACGATACACACAAACAACAGTCGTGTTCAAGCTACAAATCGTGCCAAGCTTTCCAAACAACTTCATAATACATACACCAAGTCCAAGCCATCCAAAAACGCAAGCAGCTGCACACAAAAATAACTCCAAAACGCAGCAACGCATCAAGAAAAACGCAACAAAAAATTCAGCAAGATATCACGCAAATTACAATGAACAAAACGCAAGAAAAATTCAGAAATGACATTTCAAATTCATTCCCTCTTCTCCTATAAATACACCTTGCATTTCATTCCAATTCTCAAGCTTGGATAGCCAAAATACTGCTGCACAAATTTCCTTAAGCTTCAACTAAAATTCATCTTCCACCTTCAATTCAATTTCACTCCAGCTTCAATCAATTCCAAACAATTCAATAACAACACAAAACAATATCCATCACCCTCATCAATTCACCTCACAGTGCTTCAATTCACCCTTCAAAGACACAAAAAAATTCTACAAAATTTCCAGACCTTCAACAATTTTTTCGCAACAACAATTCCAATTCGCTCAGCATAATTCTCAACCTCCAAATCATTCTCAACCTGTAAGCAGCAAAAGAAAATCATTCAATATTGATTGAATTTCTCAACAACCTCATCAATTCAACTGCATCACCACGCACGAACCAACATCAATATCAACAACAACAACTCGCGTGTGGATTCCATAGAAGAGGTAGAAGAAGCTATTTCAAGTTAAAAATTCAGAGTAACTTGCTTTACCTGTGTACTTCACGATCAATTTTTGTAAATATGGACTTGAACTTCCATTTCGTTATCGTCTTACTTCGCAACTTTCGCATCCGATTCGCACCTATTGATGATTGATTCTCGAAATTGGAAGGAGATTTGAATTTAGCTTTGAATTTTGGTTGAAATTTGTGAGAAGATCCAAGCCGCTTTGCTCCGACGAATTCCCTCTGTCTCCACACCGTTCTGGCCGCGTATGGAAGAGGAAAAAGATAGAATGGCTTTTGTTCCATTTTTTTTTCATTTAGTTCTTTTCTTTTTATTTTTTTTAAGATGGTTTTTCAAGAGTTTGGGCCTTGGCCCGCGTTTGATTCCACTTTGCCACCACCGTGTTCTCTTTCACCCTCCCTTTCTTCTTTTTTTTTTATTTTATTTTTTATTTCTATTAA
The DNA here is from genome assembly GCA_022829125.1 of Lathyrus tuberosus. Lineage (NCBI taxonomy): Eukaryota > Viridiplantae > Streptophyta > Magnoliopsida > Fabales > Fabaceae > Lathyrus > Lathyrus tuberosus. Next base: position 3,302,435 of record JALAZF010000343.1, read on the forward strand.
TTTCTTTTCAAAACTTTTTTTACATATTTTCTTTTTAATATTTTTCATATGAGATTTGGATTTAGAAATTGGTTTAGAAAATTTCTTGGAAAAAATCACTTGAAAAAAATGTTTCAATTTCTTTCTTCTTTTCATTTTCATTTCCTTTTTATCTTTGACTTTGTTGTTGGTTGTGTGGATCATAAATGTTAGATCCACTTTTCTTCATCTATTTTCTTTTGATCGATGAAAGTCTAAAGGATCGTGAAATTCCTTCATTGAATTTCGATCAAGACTAGATCGCTACCATTTTTCTTTTCGTGCGGTATCGCTTTCGGATGAGGATTCACATATCGTTCATCTAGCATACATTAGCACAAAGAGTTATTGACCGGCCTCATTGTAGGGTAATTACTCTGTAAATTACTCGGCGATTGCTTAACATAGCGCAATATTTGTCCCGCATCGGAAAACTATCAAGAATAGTTGATTATTTGTCTTTTGGTTCAAAACTTATGAAACTTGTTGTTAGGAGGCTTTGGTCTTATCAATCCTCTAATGAGTTCTCATTAATCTTGACCTAAGTGCAATTATTCAATTATTATTGATCACTAACTCTAACAACTAATCACTAACTTACTAACATTACTATTGTATTAACTTCTTTACATTTCCTTCTCGCTCCTTATCTCTTTTACTTTTATGCTTCATTTTTATCATTTCATATCATGTTTATGCTTCCGCAATTTTTCCTTTGTCCGTTGGACATATGTTTATGCTTCCGCAATTTTTACTTTGTCCGTTGGACACATGTTTATGCTTATGTCTTTTTCTCTTTGTCCACTTGGACCAAAAACATTAATAAAGGCTAAAACCTCTAAAAAAACTCGTGCTTCTAATCTTGGACTATGGTTACTATCCTATGCAATGGACATGGAGTTTTACACCTAGACTTTGGACATCCAATGCAATTCTTGGAACCTTGGACTTAGACTTAGGACCTTTCTCCCTTTGCTTTGGAATTATGGTTCGAAGACTTTGGAGCTTACTTTTGTGGTTAGATGTTTCTTATCCTTAGCTTTTACTTTATGCTTTAGGATAGTCACTTCTTCTCCTCCCCATTCTTCAATTTTCAAAACTCTCTCTCTTTTTCAAAACTTTCTTGATTTCAAACTATCACCACTTTCATAATCAAACCTTGACTTTGTCAAGTGATTTTTACTATTTTCTTTTCATTTCTTAAACAAATGCTAAACTACATAAGCACGTTGACACCCTTTTCAAAAGACTTAAAAAACATCAAACTCATCACTCTCTTTTTGTGCCCTCGTGCACTTTTTCCTTTAACATTTTCATAAGTTTAGACATGATTCATTTCTTTAAGCGGAATTATTCGCTTGGAAATGACGACTTGTCTTTATATTTAAAATCAACCAAAACAAACAAATTTCATTCTTTGTACCACGAACTACGGGGTTTTGTTCCTACATTGCACATCGTGGGTACGTAGGCATGAGGCGACAAGTCTCTCCAAACACAAAAATCTTAAAAACAATTTCTCCTCTCATCTCCTCAATCACTTTTCAAGCAAACTTTTTCAGACCAAAAGCGGTAGATATTTCAAAGGGCTCCTATAGAGTACTATAGACGTTTTGGGTGCTAACACCTTCCCATTGCGTAACCAACCCCCCTTATCCAGACTCTCTTCACTTGTTCTTTTTTTCCTTTCTTTTTTGGATAAAATAAAAGTGCGGTGGCGACTCTTGCTTCTCGAGTTAAGTTAATCAATAGCTTACACTCACGATTTTGCCGCTACAGGAAAGTGGCGACTCTGCTGGGGAGATCCTCCCTTGAGGGGTTTAGCCTACTTTGATTTATTTACTGCTTTTTGCCTGATTTGCTTGTTACTTGATTGTTCTATTTTGGAGTTCCTCTGTGTGCAAGATAGGTCCTATACCCGGACCAGAGTGTACTTTGAGATAGGAGGATGGTATAGTCAAGGGAACTTTGAGGGAGTCGAATCCTGAAAAAGAAGAACTTGAGAATCTATCCACTCGGTGGGTGCCTCTTTGGAATTACTGATGCCGATCGAGCGATCGTGAAGGCTTTACTTTTTCCATAGAAGCCTATAACACTGAGAACCGTAGTAACCCTTAACCCATCCTAGCCATTTTAGGATTGTGGCGCAGAAGCTATGAAGATGCAAATCTGACTTAGCTGTTACGCGATGCCACACTCAGGTTAGATTCTCTTGAGGATAACTACCAACCTCCGAGCAAATCGGTGCGCTGGTGTGTCTGATAGTGAATTGTGGACCCTGGGCACTCTGTTAGAACCGCTGTTTTCTGCAGGTACAATGAAGATAAACCTTAGCATACACCTTTTGTGGGACTGGTTCTTAACCTTAACTTCATGCTCATGACTCGAACCTTTGAACCTGTGTGCTTTGAATGATCTTGTTTGTGGTTGTTGTATCCATGCATTCTTGCATACATGAGCATACATCTGCATTTACCCAAGTTGTCCAGAAGCTCATTTCAACTGTGTCCTTCTTCAATTATCTGTTCACCGTAAAAAACAACATAACGTCGAAGTCAGAATGGAAATTGATGAGTTGAAGGTCGGTATGACCAAGCTCACAGAAATGTTGCAAGTTCTGATCGCTAGAGGTGAACCACCTTAGAGGACTGTGATTATTGAAACTTCAACTGCTGCTGTTGACCCTCCACTGACTCAGCAACCAGCTTCTACTTGGCCAGAATTTGGGTTACCTCCGAATTACTCGCCACCCTTTGCAACTACTCCTGTGTTTGTCTCGCCAGTATCTTCAGCTCCACTATTCACTGAACCTCAGCCTGTTGTGCATTCTATTGCTCAAGCTATTCCTGAGAATCCTTTCGTGTACCATGCTGCTGGTCCACAATCTAAAATTCAGGGAGAACCTGGATACATTGAAGAAGTCAGAGAGCAATGGCAAACTCTAGACAAAAGGATAAGAGCCATGGAAGGAAGTGATGTCTTTAGTGCTGCTGCAATGGACATGTGCTTAGTTTCCGACTTGGTTATTCCTCCAAAATTCAAAACTCCTGATTTTGAGAAATACAAGGGGCACACCTGTCCCAGAACCCACTTGGTGATGTACTGCCGCAAGATGGCTGCCCGTGCCAAAAATGACAAACTGCTCATTCACTGTTTCCAAGACAGCTTTAGTGGGGCTTCAATGAAATGGTATATGGGACTTGAGAAGAACCGTATCCAAAGCTGGATGGACTTGTCTGATGCTTTCTTAAAGCAATATAAGTACAATCTGGACATGGCACATGATCGCCGTCAACTGCAGAACATGTCTCAGAAAGAAAAAGAATCCTTTAAGGAGTACGCTCAGCGCTGGAGAGAGCTAGCTGCTCAAGTGGAGCCACCATTGGCTGAAAAAGAATTAACTGAATTGTTCATGGACACTCTTCATCCACTCTTTTGGGAAAAGATGATAGGCAGTGTATCATCTAGTTTTGCTGACCTAGTCACTATTGGAGAAAGACTAGAAGAAGGTATCAAGAAAGGAAGGATTGCTAATGCTGAAGCCTTTAATGGTGCTAAAAAGTATGCTGGGAATTTTCAAAAGAAAAAGGATGGTGATACCCATGCTGTTTCAGTTGAAGGGAAACCTCGTCGCAGGCAACAATAATATGTAGCTGCAGTTGCTCCTGTTGTTAATGCTCCACCAGCTCAAGCTCCTCGTCAGCCTATTAGACAGAATCAAAATCGCAATAGGGTTAACTTTGATCCTATCCCGATGTCTTACACTGAGCTGTATCCATGTCTTGTAAAGAAAGGTTTGATTACAACGAGGGATCTACCTCCTCCTCCAAATCCTCTTCCAGCCGGCTATAGGGATGATCTTCATTGTGAGTTCCATCGAGGTGGGGCAGGCCATAACTTGGAAGGTTGCTATGCATTGAAAGCTAGAGTACAAGAATTGGTGAACTCAAAGATTCTGTCCTTTGCTGATGATAATTCCAATGTTGTCAACAATCCTTTGCCAGAGCATGCCAAGTGAAGTTTGAGTCAGTTCAGACGGATCATCTCCTAAAGCCAGTGTTTCAGACAGGGCATCTCATCCTTATTGCTGATTAGTCACTAGGCCTTGTTTCTTTCTGTTTGCATTTTTCCCTGATTATATTGTTTGTTTGCTTTCGAACTTTATTTGTACTTTCATGGTAATTTCAATGAAATAAGCAATGCAATGTTTTGATTCAAATTCATTTATATCCACTGTATGCATCTTTGTGCTTTCTTTTTCAAAACAAAATTTTATCTCCTGTTCACTTTCTTTATCAAGCTTTCGTTTATGTAAAGATTGGAGGGAGGATGATGAAAGCGAAATACCTAAAATTGCTGGATTGTATGCTTTCAATTCAAAACTTGGCTGATGATGTACAAGCATTGTTTCAACTCCCAAACACTGGAGAAATAAGGAAGTTAATCCCTTGTCAACCCCTTCGAGCCTAGAAGTTGGAGTTTCTTTCTGTACGAAAAAACCCGCAATCTTAACCTGAGGATGGGTAGTTCTCGGTTAATTGGACTGTGCATGCAAGGCGCCTTCCAATAAAGGTTGTAATCACAAGCTTTCCTTCGCACACATCAAAGAAGTGTCGAAGATGTCTTTCAAATCAAAAGCCAATGATGGTTCACCGTAATCATTAAGCCAGGCAGTCACTATCTTCCAAAAAAAAGAGAATGAGAAAAAATCAAATGAAAAGCCCGCTAAGTCAAAACCTATGAAGGAGACTTAGGCAAAAAATTGGGGCATCCCGCTGACTGTAAAACTCAAATGACACAGTTCAGGCAAAAATTAGGGATAAAAAAAGAAAAATCAAGAGGTTGCCAAAATCCTCAATGACAAAACGAGTTGACTGAGGTCCTCATCAAAAACAACAAAATGTTGTAAGAGTGACTGCCATCTCAAAAATCCCTTGGTCCTTGAGCCATCATCATAACAGTGTTGCAATTCCAAAATCATTTGGAACCTGAATGCATAGTTTGAATTAACTGAGCATAGAACTGAAGGTCATCACGAAGAATGGGTTGGGTACAAATAAATTTTGAGCCTATATCCTTTGTTTCAAAAACCGTGAACCAGACCATGTTACAACCTTTAAAATACCTAATTGAAGCCAGGTTTCTTTTGAAAGCATACTATAGCAAGGTTGCATAAACTGACTCCTATGTTTGTTGCCAATCATTTGCTTTGATGTCTTACCTTTGCTTTCTCTTTCACCTTGCATGTCTAAACCATCGTGTTTTGACAAGTGATTCATTTGCTATACATCAATAATATCATTCCAAAAATGATTTTTGATTTCAAAAATTGCATGAGCTTTGCATTAAAATTACCATGTTTGTTTGAATGATCTTGTTTGCAGGCAAACTTTCCTCATCAAGAAATTTCAAACAGTTGAGAAACTTGGTCAGTGATCCTATCAGGGGCACATTACTTCCAGATCCTGTTGTGAATCAGTTCAAGATTGATTGCTCAATGCAAGTTATTTTCAGAATTGGTTAACCAAAAGATCTCCTTCAAGACCCATACTGAGTTAGCCTTCTCAACAATCATTTCGAGAACTGAAGCCATGACCAGTTCATCCCCAACAATAGTCCAACTGAAGCCATGATCAGTTTATTCTCAGCAATCATTTCAAGAATTGAAGCCATGATCAGTTTATTTTTCCCCTACAGCAGTCAAACTGAAGCCATGATCAGTTTATCCTCATCAGTCAATGAATCTGGGGCAGTCTTCTTCAAGAATCCTCAAGATGTCTTTCCTCAAAAGACCATCATCCTGATACAATTCATAAGTGTGACAGAGATGTGTTCAACTTCTTCTCTCCAAGTCGAGTGGGCAGTGTTCCCTGTGTTGAGGAATCAGAGTTCCATTCTCCCCTCACAAAAGAGTCTATCTCAGTTGTCCATATCATTTGCATTGCATACATAAATCATTCATTTATCATACATAGATAGATTTTCATAGCTCGAAGTGTGCTTCGCGCTCATATGCATTTTCCCGAGGTCTTGTTGTTATCAACATCTTACCTTGTGATCAAAGTCCAACTTACTTGGTGCCTACCAAAACTTTTACCTGCCTTCTCATTCAGTGTTATTCCTGAATGTTGTCGTTTACCTGTCTTTTCACCCAGTGCTATTCCTGGATGTCTTGTTTATTCACTTTCTTTCCAGTGTCATTCCTGGATGTTGTCGTTTCCCTGTGCCTCTATTGCTGTTGTTAGATGTTTATTTTCTTCCATTCCAGTGCTATTCCTGGATCTTTGTTTTTCTTTCACTCCAGTGCCATTCCTGGATGTTTGTCTTTTTTGATCTCCAGTGCCATTCCTGGATACCTTGTTCCCCTTGGTTCTCCCAGTGCTATTCCTGGAAGTTTTACCTCTCTTCTATAATCCCCATCATATTTGCTTGGATACCTTTCAGTGCCATTCCTGAAAGTCTTATCTGTTCATTCAGTGCCATTCCTGGATGAGTTTTCTCCTTTGCATTCAGTGCCATTCCTGGATGTCTTTCTCACTTTCATTCAATGCCATTTTTGAATGTAGTGATTTACCTTTACCTTTTAGTGTCATTCCTGAAAGTTTTATCAGTTCGTTCAGTGCCATTCCTGGACGAGATTTTACCTTTACTTTTAGTGCCATTCCTGAAAGCTTTATCTGTTCATTCAGTGTCATTCCTGAATGAGTTTTCTCCTTTGCATTTGGTTTTATTCCTGAAAGCTCTTTCTCACTATCATTCAATGCCATTCTTTAATGAAGTGATTTACCTTTACTTTTCAGTGCCATTCCTGAAAGTTTTATCTGTTCATTCAGTGTCATTCCTGAATGAGTTTGCCTTTACCTTTCAGTGACATTCCTGAAAGTCCCTGCTCACTTTATTCAATACCAATCTTGGATACTATGAACGTTTTTATCCAATGCCATCCTTGGATACTTCTGATATATTTTCCAGAACTTTTCTCACTTCATCTAATGCCATTCTTGGATGTTGAGATTTCTTTTGTCCAATGCCATTCTTGGACACCTTCTCCCCAACTGAGTCCAATGCCATTCTTGGATATCTATGATATTTGACCTTGTCATCCAATGCCATTCTTGGATGTCCTCGGTGAAGTTTTTAAATGGAAGTTTTGTTTAAATCCAATGCCATCCTTGGAGATCTTTTCCTCAGCTGAGTCCAATGCTATTCTTGGATGTCTCTGATGTTTGTTGTTGCCCCATTCAATGCCATTCTTGAATGTTGTAGTTCCTTTTATCCAATGTCATTCTTGGATATTTTTACCCCTAATAGAGTGTTTTTCACCTCCATCCAATGCTATTCTTGGATGACGCTGCTGTTTTTGCCATAAACTTTCTTGTTGTTTGTCCAATGCCATTCTTGGACATCTTTTGGCAGACCTTTGTCTCGTTCGTAGTTTCCATCCAATGCTATTCTTGGATGTCACTACTTGTCTTCCCAGGGTCTTGTCCCTCTCTTTCCAACTATTGATGGATACTTCTTGTCACCTTGACAGATCTCCAGAAATAGCTTGTGTTCCCCGGCGTGTCTTTTCGCGTCTTCTCTCTCAATTTACCGTAAATCTCTTGTTCCAAGTTTCCCCGCAGTGTGTTTCATCCTTTGCATTCATATCATCTTGTGACATTTTATGGCTAAAAATTTGGATTTCTGTATTTAAGTATATCCAATCTTGTCAAGACAAAGTTTTCAACCTTCATATCTCCTGATTGAAGAAACTTAAATAGGGGCAGCTGTAAGACCCCAATTTTTACCCCTAAGATTTCACACATCTCATTTGCATTTCATACCATAAACAAGATCACAATCTTTGTTTCTCCTGAGCATCTGTATATTATTCTTACTTGTTTTTGTTTACTAACCTCTAACCAAAATACAAAAACATGTTGCGATTTGCTGTAGTTTCTCTCTCTGTGTGATGTGCAGGTTTGTCAAAAGGCAATGGTGATTTCAAGTCAAATGTAACTGTTGTTCTTGATCCAGTTCAGATGGATGTTTACCTGATCTTGGTCAGACTATCAAGCTTGCTTCATCTGCCTGTCATTTGTGCCAATGGGTTGTTTCTCAAGCAGTGATTATCAAGTTGTTGTGTGGTGATATTCATCAGGTTCATCTGAGTTCAAATGTTCAACTGTGGTGATCTGTGGATTTATGTTCCCAGATAACTGGTTCAGACAAGTTCAAACAGATTCAGATGGCCGTTGTTTCAGTTGTGGTTTGTTGTGTGACACATTTTTATCAAAGGCTTGTGAAAAAAAATCAAGAGTGGTTGTGGGCTAAAAGTAAAGATTTGTTATCCATTTCCATTTTGGTTATCCATTTCTTATCCATAATCCACAAATATCCATTTTTCTAATCTATCCTTTTTAACCATATTCTTTAACCAATTTTTAATTCTCCATTTTTCTAAACCATTTTTTTTTCCTAAAATCAATATCCATTTCCAAAATTCAATTTTTTAGATCCATGATCCATATCCATTTTTTGCTATCCATTCTTCATAAAATCCATTTCTCCATTTAAACCATTTTTATTTTCCAAGTTCTTAACCCATTTTTCTAAAACCAAGTTCATATCCAATTTTCTAAATATCCATTTAGAAACCCACTTTCATTATCCAAATATTCCAAATCCATTTATAACCATTTTTATCTTTTCATTATCCATTTTTTGCTTTATCCAAACTACAAATCCCAAAAGCCCACATATCTTTTATTGAGGCCCATGGAAAAATTATCACAAAATATATGTCCATTTACATCATGAAATGAAAACAAAAAAATTGAAACAAGTTCATGATAAGCCTTCACCAAGCCAACGAAATACTACTGTAAAATGCAACAAAACGTGGCACATGAGTTTCTTTCCAAGCCACTGATTCCAAAAAGCTTTTCCACACAAACATTGCCAAACGAAAACAAGCTGCATATTCTTTTTTGGAGCCAAGCCATCTCCACACGCTACAGCCACGATACACACAAACAACAGTCGTGTTTAAGCTACAAATCGTGCCAAGCTTTCCAACCAACTTCATGATACATACACCAAGTCCAAGCCATCCAAAAACGCAAGCAGCTACACACAAAAATAACTCCAAAATGCAGCAACGCATCAAGAAAAACGCAACAAAAAATTCAGCAAGATATCACGCAAATTACAATGAACAAAACACAAGAAAAATTCAGAAACGACATTTTAAATTCATTCCCTCTTCTCCTATAAATACACCTTGTATTTCATTCCAATTCTCAAGCTTGGATAGCCAAAATACTGCTGCACAAATTTCCTTAAGCTTCAACCAAAATTCATCTTCCACCTTCAATTCAATTTCACTCCAGCTTCAATCAATTCCAAACAATTCAATAACAACACAAAACAATATCCATCACCCTCATCAATTCACCTCACAGTGCTTCAATTCACCCTTCAAAGACACAAAAAAATTCTACAAAATTTCCAGACCTTCAACAATTTTTTCGCAACAACAATTCCAATTCGCTCAGCATAACTCTCAACCTCCAAATCATTCTCAACCTGTAAGCAGCAAAAGAAAATCATTCAATATTGATTGAATTTCTCAACAACCTCATCAATTCAACCGCATCACCGCGCACGAACCAACATCAATATCAACAACAACAACTCGCGTGTGGATTCCATAGAAGAGGTAGAAAAAGCTATTTCAAGTTAAAAATTCAGAGTAACTTGCTTTACCTGTGTACTTCACGATCAATTTTTGTAAATCTGGACTTGAACTTCCATTTCGTTATCGTCTTACTTCGCAACTTTCGCATCCGATTTGCACCTATTGATGATTGATTCTCGAAATTGGAAGGAGGTTTGAATTTAGCTTTGAATTTTGGTTGAAATTTGCGAGAAGATCCAAGCCGCTTTGCTCCGACGAATTCCCTCCGTCTCCACACCGTTTCGGCCGCGTATGGAAGAGGAAGAAGATAGAATGGCTTCTGTTCCATTTTTTTTCATTTAGTTCTTTTCTTTTTATTTTTTTTAAGATGGGTTTTTAAGAGTTTGGGCCTTGGCCCACGTTTGATTCCACTTTGCCACCACCGTGTTCTCTTTCACCCTCCCTTTCTTCTTTTTTTATTTTATTTATTTTTTATTTCTATTAATTTCTTTTCAAAACTTTTTTTTACATATTTTCTTTTTAATATTTTTCATTTGAGATTTGGATTTAGAAATTGGTTTAGAAAATTTCTTGGAAAAAATCACTTGAAAAAAATGTTTTAATTTCTTTCTTCTTTTCATTTTCATTTCCTTTTTATCTTTGACTTTGTTGTTGGTTATGTGGATCATAAATGTTAGATCCACTTTTCTTCATCTATTTTCTTTTGATCGATGAAAGTCTAAAGGATCGTGAAATTCCTTCATTGAATTTCGATCAAGACTAGATCGCTACCATTTTTCTTTTCGTGCGGTATCGCTTTCGGATGACGATTCACATATCGTTCATCTAGCATACATTAGCACAAAGAGCTATTGACCGACCTCATTGTAGGGTAATTACTCCGTAAATTACTCGACGATTGCTTAACATAGCGCAATATTTGTCCCGCATCGGAAAACTATCAAGAATAGTTGATTATTTGTCTTTTGGTTCAAAACTTATGAAACTTGTTGTTAGGAGGCTTTGGTCTTATCAATCCTCTAATGAGTTCTCATTAATCTTGACCTAAGTGCAATTATTCAATTATTATTGATCACTAACTCTAACAACTAATCACTAACTTACTAACATTACTATTGTATTAACTTCTTTACATTTCCTTCTCGCTCCTTATCTCTTTTACTTTTATGCTTCATTTTTATCATTTCATATCATGTTTATGCTTCCACAATTTTTCCTTTGTCCGTTGGACATATGTTTATGCTTTCGCAATTTTTACTTTGTTTGTTGGACACATGTTTATGCTTATGTCTTTTTCTCTTTGTCCACTTGGACCAAAAAAATTAATAAAGGCTAAAACCTCTAAAAAAACTCGTGCTTCTAATCTTGGACTATGGTTACTATCCTATGCAATGGACATGGAGTTTTACACCTAGACCTTGGACATCCAATGCAATTCTTGGAACCTTGGACTTAGACTTAGGACCTTTCTCCCTTTGCTTTGGAATTATGGTTCGAAGACTTTGGAGCTTACTTTTGTGGTTAGATGTTTCTTATCCTTAGCTTTTACTTTATGCTTTAGGATAGTCACTTCTTCTCCTCCCCATTCTTCAATTTTCAAAACTCTCTCTCTTTTTCAAAACTTTCTTGATTTCAAACTATCACCACTTTCATAATCAAACCTTGACTTTGTCAAGTGATTTTTACTCTTTTCTTTTCATTTCTTAAACAAATGCTAAACTACATAAGCATGTTGACACCCTTTTCAAAAGACTTAAAAAACATCAAACTCATCACTCTTTTTTTGTGCCCTCGTGCACTTTTTCCTTTAACTTTTTATAAGTTTAGACATGATTCATTTCTTTAAGCGGAATTATTCGCTTGGAAATGACGACTTGTCTTTACATTTAAAATCAACCAAAACAAACAAATTTCATTCTTTGTACCACGAACTACGGGGTTTTGATCCTACATTGCACATCGTGGGTACGTAGGCATGAGGCGACAAGTCTCTCCAAACACAAAAATCTTAAAAACAATTTCATTCTCATCTCCTCAATCACTTTTCAAGCAAACTTTTTCAGACCAAAAGTGGTAGATATTTCAAAGGGCTCCTATAGAGTACTATAGACGTTTTGGGTGCTAACACCTTCCCATTGCGTAACCAACCCGCCTTATCCAGACTCTCTTCACTTGTTCTTGTTGTAGAGCTTGTGTAGGTTTTGTTCGCTCTTTTCCTTTCCTTTTTGGATAAAATAAAAGTGCGGTGGCGACTCTTGCTTCTCGAGTTAAGTTAATCAATAGCTTACACTTACGATTTTGCCGTTACACTTCTAAATGATCTCCTTCAACATTTTTCCAAGAAACTTCTTCCTAAAATTGTTATATAAGTGTCTTACACAAAATCTCTGTTTAACATTGGGTAGTAATTCATCCATTGCAGGAAGAAGACCCTGCAAAATTAAACCAAATAATACTGACTAAATACATTTACTAGGGACAACATACTTTAACTGAATGTGAAAAAAATAGGTTGTTACCTTTTGCCGATCAGAAATGAATGTATAGGTTCTACATTCATCCCTACCTCATAGATCATCAATAAGGAGATCCAAAAACCATGACCATCTGTCTTTAGTCTTCCCTTCCACAACAACAAAAGCTATATGTAACATCTGGTCATTGGGATCTGTACCAATAACTGCCAAAATATGACCTCCACAAAGACCTTTTAAGAAGCATCCATCAAGACCAATAATAGGCCTACACAACTTGAAACTCTTTTTGCAAGCAGCATACCAAATATATAACCTCTTGAAATAATGCCTTGTATCCTCAACACTTTCTTGGACAGGTGTGACATTTAATTTGACAATTGAGCCAGGATTCGTCCTTAGAATTTCAAGACAGCAATCATACATTCTTGTATAATCCCCTAAAAATGAGCCATCAACCATATCCCCAGCTGCAAATCTGGTCCTAATTGCCTTTGTCTTGTTAACCCTCATATTCTATCTCTTTAGAGCCTTTTCCTTTATATCCTTTAGCTTCATCTTAGGATTATTTTATAGTGAATTTTGAATCATATTGCTAAGCCTTTTAGTACTCATCATCTTCACATTGTATTCTCTAGAGCAATTGTGAATATGATCTATTTTCCTAAGTTGCCAAGTGTCCTCATTAGGCAACTTTCCACAATATGCAGACCACCGACAACCTTCCTTACACCCAACCCTCACTCTTTGTTTGTCATTTTTTAAAAACTTTAGAGCTCTCCCAGATTGGAGAACATAGGTTCAAATTGCTTCCTTAAAGTCACTTTTTGAACTAAAATAAGTTCCCAACTCCCATTTATAATTAGACATATCTTTCATTAACTTGAAAATGGGATACTTCTTTTTTCTTGGTGTATCACTCCCCTCACTATCACAGCCACTCTCTAACTTCTCACTCTCATATGCATTTCCATTCTCCTCTCCACTATCTTCTTCCCATTTCTTTTTCTTCTTTTTACTCGTTCCTTCATGGTTTCCATTATATTTAACTAGGCTGTCTAAACGTTCTTCAGCATAATCCACACTCATATCATAATCACTAAATGCAACTTTCAAAGCACTACCATAATTGTAAGTCTCATCCTCACTTTCATCAGAGCTTGTAATAACATTTAACAAACCGACATTAGTGTCTATACCATCATGCATCTCACCATCATTGTTCAAATCCTCAGGACCTACATTCACACCCTCAACACCATCTTTGTTCAAACCATCACGACCTACATTTACACTATCAGTACCTACATTCACACCCTCTACAACATCATTGTTCACACACTCACTACCTTGCTTATCATCCTTAGTGACTTCTTCATATAAATCTTCAAATATGGCTTCTACCTCCGGATTAAACACACTTATAGGTTCTTCCTCAATGTTTATAGGTTCTTCCTTAATGTTTATAGGTTCTTCCTCCATGTTCATAGGTTCTTATCTAGGACTATCAACATATTTTGGTTGGGATAGGGGATGTTCTATGTAAATATCAACTGTTAAGTGTACCATATAGAGGTCAGCAACCTCTAACGCACCATTGTCATCATTAAGAACATTCATCTCAAAAGTGGGGTCATTATAATAGATGGTGTCTACCTCAGTATAACCTAGATCTTTTAGTACACCAACCAATTCAAAGTAACTCCACATATCCACATCTACTTCTAAATCATTGCATTTACCTCCCACATACACAGTTTTTTCAGAGTCCACAAACTCACAATTATGATGAATTTTCAAACACAAAATTTCATCCATTTCTACCTAACACAAGAAAATGCAAAATTATATAATAGATTTCAAAAGGGGCAGAAACCCTAGATATCTAAACCCAACAATCGAAACTATGAACATACAGTGATAGTACAGAAATGCAATGAAACTATGAACACATAATGATAATAGATAAAGATATTGTGTAAACTAAACTTAATTGAGACCCTCGTCGTCTACGATGTGCCTTCGTCTTCTACAATGCCTTATTCATTTTCTCTGATAGGGTTCCTATTTCAGCTTTTGTGAGAATGAAAAATAAAATGAGAGTATATTCTTACTTACCATGCCACCTAAGCATTAATCTTACTTATCATGCCACTTAAACAACCATTTCCTGCCACCTAAGCAATAAATTACCACGTCAGTCATGTTTATATTGCTAATCTAACATTTCTAATAGAAATGACAAACGTGATACACTTTTAACGATGTAAGGAACCAATTTGAACGTTACTAGTATAAAAGAAAGATGACTAAAAATAGACTGGGAAAAAGACAAAAATGGTATTAAACCAAAAAACAAAAATAAAGAAAAAAATGCAGAAAGAGCCGCAATTTATTACGGAACAAAGCATTTGCATCCGGAAGAAGAATGAAGAAGCATGCAGTTGCACCTTCCGTGAAGAAGAAAAGAAAACGCGCTCGTTCCATCTCTCAAATCTCCGATCTCGACACCCTCTTCGCTTTGTTACTCGCATCGCTCTCAAACAAACCCCAAACCACTCTCCCCTTCATCAACAAATGCTTATTCAAATTTCGCAATTCTCTCCACCTCTCCAAATCCTCCGTCACGCCCATCATCGCCTTACTTCCAACACTCCTCTCTTCCACACACTCCAAAATCGCAATCCGCGCCGCAAATATCATCGGCGCCGCCTCACTCGTTTCCCTCGAAATCAATGAGGAAATCGCTTCCGATTCACAAACCGTTAAGGGATTAATCTCTCTGTTGGTGAGTTCCGATAGAGATGTTATGTTCTCTGCTTGCAATGCCGTGTTGGATTTGTCTATCACTACCTTCGCTCAACAGCAACTTCTCAATTTCTATGCATTGCACAAACTAATGTAAGCTATTGCACTTGATTTTAGGGTTTGCTTGATTTCACTTATTTGAGTCTATCTGTCTGATGTTGCAATATATTTTCATAATCTCTTTAGGATAGTTTATGAAAACCAATTGTAGCTTATATGAAGATAGTTTAAGTGTATTTTGTTTTGTGTTATTGAAGTAGCTTATATTTAATTAAGTGAAGCACTTACTCTCTTAGAAATGAAATATAAGTAAAATGGTTAGACTCCATACATCAACTTCAACTTTTCAAATAGCTTTTTAATTGTAATTCAATATGGAGAGAGTATATGATAAGCACTTGTGATATAAGTGCTCAATTTGACTTCACGGTTGGAGTACTTAGAATTTATTAGAATTTATTCCGGATGTGTAGAATTGATTTTGACATGTTTGGTTGTTCTTGAGTAGAATTGATTCTGCTTTCTAGAATTGATTCTACTTGAATCTAGGATTCGTAGCTTTTGAGTCTAAACATGATTTTTATATTGAAGTTTACTATTCGACTCACTTTTGCATGAATTTATCCATACATAAATCACGTTACCTTCAACTCACTTTTAGATAGAATCAAATTTACAGAATCAATTCATTCATAATCAGTATTTTTCACTGCAAAACCAAATACACACTAAGTTGTTTATCCAATGAGATCCTAACCTGCAATCCTTTTATTTCTACATGCTTTTTAAATATATCACTGTTTTGGAAAAAATAAACGAGGAAAGCAAAATCTTACAATTGAAAATTTGTTTTTTTTTTTGGATATATTGAAAATTTCCTTAGGTTTGTGTTTCTTCAGATTTTTAAGCGTCTGGAATCTGTCTGTTTATGGTCCGAGGGAAATGAAAGTTTTCACTCTCTTAAGATTGGGTTTAGGGAGGATGAACTATCAATGACTTTACTCAATGCAATTACTGTTCTTATCAATGCCTGTGATCTTAAACAACTACACAATATCCCGAAAAGCCTTTCTGAAGCTATCCTGAGCCGTCTAAAAGAGATAAGGGCAAATGCTAGTCATAATTTGTTAATCAAAGGTGCTGTGAAATCTAATGATGAAGTACATGTTTGTAAGAGTCACATTGGAGTAAGTGTTCTTGCCGAAAACATCTTTAGGCTTTCCATTTATGCGTCCCAACTTACCATCTCTTTGCCATTTGAAGTGGTCCAAAGAGGTATTTTTGGTACAAGTGATACTAGTTTTGAAGATTTTATGTCAAATTATTGGGAAGTTTCGCCTTTTCTTCTAACAAGGACATTGGAGGATCTCAAAGTGAATGATATGTTAAACCCATTTATTCAATCTTTGAACTGGAACGGGAGTGTTCCTTCCCTCCTTCATTCAACCCTGCAAGGTCTTGTGTCTTGTTTTCCTATTGCTTCAGAGGAGCAAAACATCCTCAATTTTCTGAATGAGGTGAAAGATAGACTTGGTTGTCCTATAATCTACCAGCAGGATATCCGAGTTGTAAAAACTGAGAGCCAGTCGAGAAAAGAGACACATTACTTTCAGGACTTTCATCCGGACTGCCTTAAGGAACCTCTGTGTTTAACTACTGAAGATATCTTAAAATGTGAGCAAGCTTATAAAGAGGGTTATACTGTTGCTCTGCGTGGTCTGGAGTTTCGGTATCAGAGTATTGCTGCTATTGCCGATACATTAGCACTTATGTTTGGCCAACCTTCAGTAGGTGCCAATTTGTACTTAACACCACCTAATTCTCAGGGTTTGGCCCGTCACTTTGATGATCACTGTGTATTTGTCTGCCAAATTTTTGGCTCGAAGAAGTGGACAGTGTATTCTCGACCTGGTCAGCTGTTACCCCGCTTATATGATGATCTCTGTGGCTCTGATGTTGACTGTACAAAAGCTGGCAGAAGCGAGTTATGTCTCAGGGAGGGTGATGTATTGTATATTCCAAGAGGTTTTCCACATGAGGCCTGTACAAATTATGGTGTTAATGATGGTTCTCCTGGATTTTCGTTGCACCTTACACTCA
The DNA here is from genome assembly GCA_022829125.1 of Lathyrus tuberosus. Lineage (NCBI taxonomy): Eukaryota > Viridiplantae > Streptophyta > Magnoliopsida > Fabales > Fabaceae > Lathyrus > Lathyrus tuberosus. The sequence goes on from JALAZF010000343.1 coordinate 3,319,517, forward strand.
GTATTGAGGTTGAACCTCCTTTTGAGTAAGTAAATGTTAACTTAAACTACTTATTTTATAGGTTATACTAAGCTTCAGTTATTCTGATTTAGGTTATACTTATACAAATTGCCGTTTTTTTCAATTACAACATAATTAAGTTTACTGTGGCCCCTTTTCTTATATTATTTTGTCTTTTTTCCTTCTCATATAAAATTTAAGTGCTGTTAATTATACTTTTTCTCATGTAATGAAAATGACAATGGTTGACTAGATGATGATAAGGTTTTGTGCGGTAAGTTCAAATCTGCGTCTGCCCATTTCTTCCTTATTCTATTACATATGCCATATTATGAAGAAACACAACTTATGATAAAAAGGAAATGCATAGTTTTCATGTTTCATAAACTTCAGACTTTCTGCAACTATACCGTAATTGCATGTGTATGCATAATTCATAAGTAGAACCAAACTTTACTGCAAATATTTTACAATGGCAAGTGAGCTATAGGTGTTGGTTGAATATGGTGGTCAAAGTCTAGAAGGGGGGTTGAATATGCAAATATTTTACAATGACGAGGGAGCTATAGGTGTTGGTTGAATATGGTGGTCAAAGTCTAGAACGGGGGTTGAATATACTCATTTCCCTTATTTTAAAGAGTTAATCTTTTGGATGCTAAATTGATGAAAAAAGTTTGAAATTTTTTTTACGCAATTGGAAGTATTGTATGCAATGAGTGCATGTCACCCCACTTTCCTATCTGACTTCCTAATGAGAAAAAAATATTTTTGAGAACATGTCACCTCACTTTTATATGTGATAAGATGCAAATATTTTACAATGACGAGGGAGCTATAGGTGTTGGTTGAATATGGTGGTCAAAGTCTAGAACGGGGGTTGAATATACTCATTTCCCTTATTTTAAAGAGTTAATCTTTTGGATGCTAAATTGATGAAAAAAGTTTGAAAAATTTTTTACGCAATTGGAAGTATTGTATGCAATGAGTGCATGTCACCCCACTTTCCTATCTGACTTCCTAATGAGAAAAAAATATTTTTGAGAACATGTCACCTCACTTTTATATGTGATAAGATGCTCATCTCTTTTTCTAAATCAAATATTTGCTATAGTATGATCCAAATCCGACGAAAAGTCCAAGATCGATTTACCTTCTGCGTTCACCTCCTCTAGACCATAACCCCATGCACGCACTAAAAACCCGTTGCTACGCTCCCTACATGTCCATTTAAATCCCTCCTAGAAAAAGCTTTTTTCCTTGAGATATATCCTAAAATAAGCCTTCTGAATCCTTCCAAAATTTTACCTTAACGTGTTCTGATAACCCAACCTGAGGTGCGTAAGCACTAATAACATTAAAGGAGTCCTGACCCACTACAAATTTCAAGGCTATGATTCAACCTCCTACTATTTTCACACCCACAATATCTTTCTTCCACTCCTTGTCCACAATAATTTCCATCCCATTTTTCGATCTAATTTTTTCGGTGTACCAAAGCTTAAATTCTGTGTTGTCTAATTCTTTTGCTTTTTCATCTGTCCAATTAGTTTTTTGTAGGCATATAAAATTGATCTTCCTCCTAACTATAGTGTTCATTATTTCCATAGCTTTACCAGTAAGCGTGTCTATATTTCATGATCCAAAACGAATCCTACTCTCATGAACTAACTTCTTTACTCACCCGTTCACGAAGATTTGAGAACCCCTGCTTATTTTTCACTGCTTCTAGGAGGCGATGCAACGACCCTTGCTCTTTTGACACTGTACTCGAGCCATACAATGCTTTGCTTACAGGCAACGGCCTAGAATTCACATTATTTCATAGTTGATCCATGTCATACAAATTCGATAAAAATTTTACGTTGGCTATCGACTGCTTGACACAACCCTCTCCTTTTATCGAAGCTTGTTTCATTTCATGTTGCATTAAAGCAGAATGCTTTTAATTGCAAAAGTATGAATTATGGTTTTATAGGATAAAAGGTTTCACATTTGGTGTGCAAACAGGCTACTAGAGATATTTAGTGTAGTAAATTAGATAGTGGTCCACGGAGAAAGGAAGCCTATCCCTGGTGGTTGAATTAAGGGGGTCTGTTGTCAGGGCAAGGGGGTCTGTTGTCAGGGCGTGTTTTCCATTGAAAGTGGATGCCAAACCATTGTATTGTCGGTAGCTTATGACAAAAAATGGGGGTTTTCTTGCTCTGATGATTTTTGAATTTCATGAATGCTCGAATTTGTTCTGGAGTTACTTTCAAAATAGAAAATCATGAAACCAAACACAGGACTTGGGATGGATAAAATATGGACAAAAAAAAATCCTTTTGAAATCTTTTATGCTAAATTGGTAAATCTTAGTCTTGGAATTTCTTTAATACATGGTAGTTTCCCTTATCTGGTGCGATTTTAACTTTTCTGTTTTCATTATTGCTATAATGAAGATTAGTTTGATTTAATTTGAGATTACAAAATCCCACCTATTTCTGATTTAGGGGCTAGTATGTTTATATGCTAGGAAGAAAATGACTTACTGGCGATCTTTCTTGCTCACTGGTGAAGCTTGTCTGCTTGAGAAAATAGAAGGAAAAGGGATAGGATACTGGATTTGGGCCTTATCCTATCGGAGAGGCTGAATAGAGAATTTGTTATAAACGCTTAAGTTAGAAGGAAAGGGTAGTTATATAAGGACACAAATAGTAAGAGGGAATTTATTCGGTATATTTTCTGTTAGAAGAAACCTTTAGGATTGGATAAGACTGAAGTCCTGCGGTAATCCTTGAAGAATTACATCTGTGTTGCGAAACAAGGAGAGGATTGCCTAGTGAGGCTAGAGAGCTATGAAGCACAAACTCTGACACGGACATCGGGACTCGTCACGGACACTCCGACTCCGATAATATAAAAAACATAGGACACCGAAACCGCTACATTTTAGATAATATTTGAGCTTCATTTATCCATATACTCGCAATGTCTCAAATTATAAGTAACTTTGCCAAAAAAATTAGTCATAAATTATAAGTCATTTTACAAGCCCAATGCAACATTAATGGTTTTTTCCGAACATATCCTCTATCATTTATTACTATTTCTTCTTTTAATTCTTTAAATTTCTCTTTCATCTATAATAAATGAAGGATAATATTGTAAAGTCATGCATAATTTGTCTTTCCCATACAACAATAATTATGTTTCTTAATTTGCGTAAAAGATCCAAAACGTCTTATAATTTGGGGCACAGGGAGTATTATTAAAAGAGTTAAAATATTCTAATCAAAATTAATGTCTTTAATTTTTTATTGATAACATTGTTTCAATACATATTTAACCCTTTTAGATGTGTGTGGGATTTATCCAAAAAAATGTATAAAGATGTGTTGAAGCAAAGAAAAAAACCAAGTTTTCTTTGAAATACTTGTCTGAGTTGTCTGACATATGTGATATAAGTGTTATACGAGTGTCAGACACCGATTAAAAGAGTGTCGAAGCAAAGAAAAATACTATTTTTTAGGGGACACTTGTCTAACTTTTCCGACACGTGTCGTACGACTGTCATACAAGTATCAGACAACGCGACACGCCTACTCCTAGAGGTGTCCGTGCTTCATAGCTAGAGAGTCAATTAACGACTTGATGCGAAGGAGATAATCCTCCTTGGATCCATCAGAGAACGTTGTTGCGTGCAATTCTCACATACGTTGCTTTACACAAACATAAATCAAAATTCGAAAATTACAATCCCAGCGTCAATGAACGAAAAAGCAACGATAGACCCATATATACCGTGGATTGTAGCCATGAGAGTAACTATTAATCTTATGTGATCCAAGGACGATATGCATGATTATCAATTCTTTCCGATTGATCTGCACTCGAAAGGAACTGAGGAGCAATCTCAGGGAAAATGTGGAAGGATTACAGATTCTGCGTGTTGATCATAGACCACGTGAGGAAGTTTTCTCATCCAATTTCTTATAAATTGAGTTGAAATGTGACTTTGGGAAGATCAGAGACAGTAGAAGATGCCACTGATTACACATCAGCGAGGGTGGTGATATGGTGGAAGAAGTTTCAGATGCCATTGATCTAGAGAGAAATAAAGGGAAAAGTATTTCATCTTTTGAATTTTTTGTTATTAGAAAGCTGAATCGGTTACAAATGAGGATTAGAGATTTATATAGCATTCCTAATATTACACCCTTGGGTGCCCTAACCTACACCCAGTAATAACTAACTTTTGGTTAGTAAATGCTGAGGTGGCAATAGAGAAGCTAGGAGAAGCTTCTATAAGAAGCTAGGTAGGAGAATGGTACATCTCACGCATCTGCGTCCTGTCGACTAGAATGTGTGTATTATATGCCTATATGAGAGCAGTTAATTCATATTTTAATTCTCATAACATATGGCTAAACAAATCCTCATGTACTACCATTTTCTAATTTTCTTCTCAATGTAAAAATAAGAGATGTTCTTAAAACAAAATTCTACGTTGCTCGGTTGACAATCCAACTAGTCCACTATCGCTGGCAAACATGCTTATGTTAAACTAATTGTTCCATCCTGGTGTTTTAGTTCCTATCCAGTCAAAGCGGGTCTTCTTGATCTAATTGGCATTATTAGGTCCATCAGTCTTTGTACAATGGCCATAGCCATGGGCAGACCTCTTGTTCCTTAGTAATTATTTCTCAGATTTTCCATTGATTCCAATAATTATGAATACTTTTATTTTTTTATTTTTTATTTTTTTTCTTTATTTGAATCTATTTTTTATTGGATTATATTGACAGATAAAAATAATTATTTGATATATGTTTTTGAATTAGAGAACTGTAACAATACATGTGGAGTGACCCACACTAAAATCAATCATTTAAAATTAGACAAGTCTGTCTGCAGGACATTGGGCCAAGCTTTCAGAGACCCATGTTTATGAAAAGCTGATTCATGGACCAGTTTTTATAGTATTTAATCTACCTCAATTATTATTCTGTTGATAAAGATGTATATGATATTATCAACCTTTCATCTTCCTGATGGTTTGTCCTCAAGCCCGCATAAAGAGATTGGAACTTGGACTTACTATGTTTGGTTATAAGAGATATGTTATGACTAGGTTTCTTTTTTTTTTTTTGGAAAGTTTGTTTAACCATTAGGTCTTCCTTTAAATTTATAAATTTTATTTTCCTGTTTGAATTTTCTTTTCCTTCGACTTTATTTGATTGCTATATTTATATTATGTTTGAATTAAAAGTGATAATTGTACTTGCAAATGAGTGAGGTGATTGAGGAGGAGACTATTAGTACTTTAGTGACATACACTTCATTAATGCAACAACTGCATCACTTGTACTTGCTCCTTGGGTTCACAATATTATACCGTATCTTAAAAAAAACTTTTACCGCTCTGGTGATTTAGATAGCCGGGTTTCGCTCATTCTGTATCACTCTAAATGCAGGTGGGAAGGAGTAGTTCATTTTGCTCTTCATTGCTGGAGTGAAAACTGGAAAAGACGATGTTGTGATGCCATTAACTCTCTGTCTCAAAAACTTGTTCTCCTCTCTCTGAATCTTTTACATGTTGCCATTGGGATTATTAGCACTACCGATCCTAATTTCCGGAAAGCATGCTTGACTGCTGTGGTTTCCTTGCCGTCGGATGTTTATAATAAACTTACCCAAAATCAGAGAAAAACTTTTCTCGACTTGATTGATAAAATACGTAATGAATGTAAATTCTCGGAAGTGCTGAGCAACGTAGAGGTTGCAATTCAGAAAAATAAAGATCCATTTGAGCAAATCAGATGGCTTTGGGTTCTTAGTATGGAAAAAGAGGCCAACAATGGATACACGGATAGATCTTTCATTATTGAAGATCTACGCTTGTTGTGTGCTAATCACAAGGACGAGTTAGAGGCTGCTTTTCTGAAAGTGAAGTTTAGGTTTTGTAGTGAGGTGGTATTTGACGATATTGTAACTAGTCACAGGATGCTTCTTCAGAAGTATAAAAAGACAAGAAGGCAATATATTAATGGAATGATTTCACTTCATGATAAATTATAACACTACTGTTTTATTTTATTTCAATTTCCCCTGCTCTGGCGAGGAACTTCTGAATCATATTCACCTAGTGGAATGCTTGAGACATCAGTAGCCTCTTAGCGACCATTTCATCAGTTTTGTAAGTTTCTGTGAACTATATATTAGTACTGACAAGCTATGTACTGGTGTATTTGGAAAACTAGATAAGAAAAATGAATCATGTAATCAGTTCCAGTATATAATAACTTTTTTCTCTCCCCATACACAAAGTGCATTACATTTATATATTGATAAGAACTAGAATACATGTCTGCATATATCTTTCACAAATCAAAATTAAAACTGCAGCCTATGGTTTTGGATGTTTAGGAGTTGGATGAGTAGTTACTCCATGGTAATCTGTATGATAGACAAGATCATGAGGACTGTAACTGTTGCCGGTAATTTCTAGTGCTGTGAAATCTGCATTGCTAGGGGCACTTTCCATTCTCTCATCTGCTACCTGCATTTTATACACCCATGTTAAGAAATGGAAACAATAAGAGAGGCATGGTGGACCTCAATTTCCTTTAGTCAAGGAAAACACACATTGAAAGGATTATTTATTGATGAAGATCATACGACTCCTATTCAGACTTTACTAGACCGGCTTTAAAATACAGAATGAGTCATTCAATCTTTATATAATGTTCGAGATCCATGACTAATTGTCTGCAGCAAATCCAAGGTATATGAAGGCACTAAGGAGATGAAAAAGATTTGCAGAGGAAACTTTCTTTATAGTAAGTTGCATCTTACTGCTTATCTTTTCACTTTTCATTCTTTTAACATGATTAATTCGGGACAAACATACCTGAGTTTCATGAAATTTGTGGTCATGGCCAGGGGATGACATGCTTAATTTCCTCGCTGGTGTAAAGTCTAGAGAATAACTGTGGCTCGTGTGTTGGGAGATGGAATACAAAGAGAATGTTAGAAGGCAGTATAGAAAAAAGATTGAAGAACTCATCATGTGATCAAAATCAGGTTTGCTACCCATAGGGGAAGTTGTGGATTGCTTCAATCATTATATAGAAGAGCATGGAAAGTGTGTCAGAAGGAAGTCATGGAGGGAGAGAGAAAATAAATAAGGTGGATTCAATTATTGATTAAGGAGCTGGTAGACATGTTTTGACCTACGCGCCCACAGCTCTAGTGGTTATGTTGGTTTGTTCTCTCCATCTCTCTATTTCTTTTTATCTCTTCTTTCTCATGGTATGATTATAGTGAAAGTGGTCTATTCTCCTTTTCGGGATAAGTTTTGTTAACGTGCATGTCTCAGGCCAAATGAAACCATACAGCTACATCGTCAACTTATGTCTTGTCCTTAACAATAAAGACTGGTTTTGATATCTTACCGTTTGGCTTCTATATCTCAGTGATATCTTACCCTCAATATCTTTGTTTGTCACTTCAGACATTTGTTTGTTGCTGGGATTTAGTTAAGGCCTACCCTCTTAACTCGGAATCTCCCATCCTTTCAACTATCACATACTCTGTTATATTTCACATTTAATTGGAATGAGTGTCAAGGAAACCAACATTTATTGATTAAGGAGCTGGGAAACATGTTTTGACCAACTTGCACTTGCTAACTCAATGCTATTTGGTTTTGACAATTGGTCCAATCCATGTTTGGATATATTATGTTTGATGAAGTTACGATAAAATGTTGAAGTTAGAAAATTAGTCTGAGATTCCTAAATTTTATAAGCAAGTTAGATTTTTTTATGTGAGATTAATGCCGGATCCACAAGAAGAGTCATATTTTCAGTATTAGTTAATGGATGATTATTTTGACTAACGCCTTACAAATTTAAAAGATGTACAGTATGTCAATTGACAAAATTAAGAAACAAATTTGACTTATATTTACAATTTCAAAGATGAATTTGACAATTTACTCCATTTTCTATTTACCAAGTGTTCGAGTTGATCAAATGAATAATGAAATTGGCTCAATACAATGGCTCAATTTAGACAAAGTTCTTTTTTAAGGATATGATTGGGAGTTGATTTTTGAGGGTTTTGAAGGGAAAGATTTTGGAAGATTGCGTTTATATTTTGAAATGTGTTTGATATTTTTATAAAGTTTAAAAAACATGATTTTATATGTTAATGAAGTATGTTATTTTTTAATTTTTTTAAAAATATCGAACACATTTTAAAATATAAACAAACATCTAAAGTATTTTCATCCAAAGTCCTCTAAAACCAAATAGACCTAATAGAAATACACGCGTGGACATCAGCTATGAAGCATTGCATATGAGCGTGTCTCCCAAATTCATCTCCATTTTTTATATGCTTCTAAGTGTTTTGCGTTTCTTGTAGGATCAGCTGAGAATGGTTGTGAATGGTTCAAACAAAGAGTGATTTCGAGTCATGTCAATATATTATTCTCTTTGATATTTGTATAATTTCACACCTCTCAAACACACATTGTAGTGCTAATTTTTTTCACAGCAGTAATCTTCAATCTCATCCATTCTCTCTTCCGATGCGAAATACTAGCAATGTAACTCTAAATCTAACTAATGAGCACTTTTCCACCCGTTTTAAGATTGATAGATGGAACTTATTTTTTGGTCCAATGGAAGATGAAACATCAAGACATCAGTTGAACAGTTTGGGTCTACACCACATGGACCAAATTAACAATCGATTACCTAACATGGTCTGAGGATGGGAAAGTAGCAACAATATACGAGCCCTCATGGCCCAAGTGTGCTAATCAACTACCAAAATATCAGTGTGATCGATCTTATTTCCGTAGGCAAAGTGTTACACATTAATCGCAGCATTATGTCTTTGTTATAATATTGCTTTCTTAGATATAAGCAAAAATGTTTTTATATGATAAGATGTGATTTGATGCTTTGAAACAAATAAATTATAAAACTATTTTATACTATTTGTGTTTTATCAATTCAATCTTTAAAATAATTGTCATTGAACTTTCTTTTCCACCTTTTGCTACTTCACCTTCTTCTGTTGCATTTTTGCTTTCTCAGCAGTAACATTGAGAAAGATTTTTTTTTTATTAGTTTGATTATGTTTCTGTTCAATGTCCATTTTTTGCTTTCTCTGTTTTGTAGTTTCTTTAATCATATTTGTGCTTCACTTTGTAGAAATACAATTCTTTAAAGAGGTTAAGATAAATGAATCATAATAGAACTAAAAAAACAAATTGCTAGAGAAATAGATTCTTGAGATGGTTAAGAGTTAAATTAGTTATCGGTCTTCTTAATTATATCAAAGTTCGTTTGACGTTCGAAGAATTAAATATGAATGTTTTAGGCGAATTTTTTTTTTTTTTTTTTTATGAAATAGAAATAAATAGAAATAACAAAAAGATTGATTAAATTTGAATCTAATTGTTTGCAAGGACTTTTCTCATACCATATAGAAATGATTTGCAAAGTTGTGTGGCGTTTCAAACAATTCTCAATTTATTTTAATTTTTTAACTGAAAGACATATAAATGTACTTTTTCATGAGGGAAAATAAATCAAAGGAATCTGATCAAAAAAATAGATAAAAGAATTCCTACAAAAATTTAGATAAAAATGTGATACATAATAGGTCTTAGTGAAAATGGATGTGAACGTGCATTGTACTTTCATGATACATTTGGTGATTTGCAAATGGTACTACACTCTTGATATTATAGTGTATCTTCATACATTCTTGAATGATTACTAACTTTTCAATCACACATCTTAACCAAATGACTTTCTTGGCCCTTTTAACTTGGGGTGTTCGCGGTTCGGTTTGAATCGGTTTTGAAGTAAAATATCATCCGATCCAAAGGTAAATTTATTCACGATTTGGTTCGGTTTTAGATGATTGATTAAAAAAATCCGATCCGATCCAATTCATATTAATGCGGTTTAATTTGGATCGGTTTTTTAGATATCCAAATTACAAATTATATCATTTATTAATATTCTAAAAATACTAATAAATAATAAGTTTGACATGATATATAATATACTAAATCAAAAGTTAATATTACATGATGAAAATAATAAAAATAAATAGATTAAATCAAACAAATAAATATTATTTAAAACAATAAGTATCATCTAATATTAAATTAACACAACATATATACTAATAAAAAATAAACAAATATAAAAAATAAATACATGCGGTTTGGTTTGGTTTGGATCGGTTTTGAAAAATCAATCCGAAATCCGATCCGAACCGATCGGTTTTTACAAAATGACATCCAAATACATCCAAAAAAAATCGATTTTTTGCGGTTTTCGATTTTTTTGGATCGATTTGCGGTTTTTATTTGGATTGGTTTGGATTTGAACACCCCTACTTTCAACTATGGATTGTTGATTTTCTTTTTTCAACTTAAATCTGTTTGAAACAAGCAAGCACAAAATCTAACAAGAATTTTCTAGTGTTCACATTTCCAACACAATCCACATCCATAAATATCTTCAAAATATATTTTCATTGATTCATTGTTGTGTAATTCAAACCGCCTTTTAAGACAATTAGATATGGACAACAGTCATATTCTAATTTTGTCCGGACATTTTAAATTTTCATCTGCATCTATTTTATTTGGTCATGAAATCACATAAACATTCATAAGTCAAAAGTCAACACTTTCATGTTAAGAAATTTGACTAAAAATTCATGCATCATAGTTCATCATTACAATAATCCCTTAATTTATCATCATAACTTCTATTTCACATTTTCATGCATAATAATCAAAAGTGAAAAAAAGTCAACATTGCACATGTTGAGAAAATTGACTAAAATTTCAATTTTCTTTATTCATAATGGAGAATAAATTCATGATCATTTGATTTATCATCAGAATAATCATTTGAATTTTTTTAATCATTTTCATGCATCATAAAACAAAAATCAATGTTTTTAGAAGACTCAAAAGCCAAAATATCTCTCATACATTATATCATTATTCCATGCAAATATTACATCATAATTACTATTTAATTAATTATGTTTCTAGAAGCCAATCATATATTTTTTTGATAACAACCACATTCCATTAAAAACCAGAAACAGAGTTACATGAAACAAGATCAAGGCTTGGTACATGGCCAGTCCAAGTTCTAGAGCCTATAAACTTGCCAATACCAATCATATTGTGGGCTTCAACATTACACAACCTACTAATAAACATAATCACAACATTGGTACACCTACTCATTAACTGTCTACAATCATAAACAATAGGAAAAAGATCAGCAATATAATTCACAGCGTTAATGCAATCGACAACTGACAAAGCATCCGATTGAACAACGAAATCTTTGAGGCTCAGGTCAATTGCCAATTGTAAAGCCCAACGAATAGCCAATAATTCGGTGTTAGCTGGGTCGACCATACTAACCATTCTCTTAGAGGCAATGAGGAAAATATTTGAAGTGAGGTCTCTAATGACACACCCAAAGGCAACTATCCCACCTGCAAAACAACCTGCATCAGTTTGGATGACCCAACCATTGTGATTATTCATCTTACTGCCACTAACTTGATTATTCCCCGAACTGCTGCGGACTTGAGAGCTGCTCCCATAACCTTCATTGAAAACCTCTCAAATTTCGAACGACACCCGACACGGATCCGCCTTGGCTTTTTTGTATATGACACCATTACGAACTTGCCACAATTTCCACAGGAAGATGGCAATCAGTTGGCCAAACTGCATATCGTTCTTGGAGAAAATATCACAGAGCCAGTCAAGAATACTCCCATTATCAGGGATACGAATTCCCAATGGAGTCGAGAAAAGAGTCCGCTTGGCAAACTCACGACGAAGAAAGAGATGGGAAGGAGTTTCAGGTTCAACATTGCATAAAGGGCATATGTCGTCAGTAATCATACCTTTCTTTCGAAGATTGTCATTGGTCGATAAAATATTCTTTGAGAGACGCCATACGAAGTTCTCCACTCTAGGACTGACATTAAGTTTCCACAATGATTTCCAAAATTTCACAGAATTGTTGGTTGAAGGTCCAGGAAGCTTTTTCCTCTTCTGATCACCAAGGAGGTGGTAGGCTGATATGACCGAAAAAATGTCATCCTTTTCATAGTGTCATAGGAGCTTATCTTTAGGAAGGTGGGAGGAGAGAGGTATGCTCTTGATATGAATGATATCCTGTTCATCAAAGTTCTCGTTCAGAACACCCAGGTCCTAACAGGCAAGATCATGAACAATTAGTTTGTTAACTTTAGTGTCAGGAGCGAGACTGCGAGCCATTAAGGACGATTTAAAACCAGAGATAGAGGGGATACAATTATCTGATCCCATGCTAATCCTTGAACCACTTCAAACACGCCAACGTGAGCCCTGAAGCACCAATTCCTTCGAGCTCAGGATGCTGTGCCACGCATGACTAGGTCTGAAACCATTTGAAGCTTTTGTAATTGAAAACCTTGGATAATATCGACCTTTAAAGAATGTCTCAAAAAGGGACCCATCTTCCTGCATTAATGTCCAAAGTTGCTTGCCCAACAAGCTGATATTGAAGTCTTGGATACCTCGAAATCCTATTCCTCCTTCCCATTTGGAGTGAGCCAACCTTTCCCAACTTAACCAGTGAATTTTCTTTTCTCCTTCCTTTGAAACCCACCAGAATTTTACAAGTAAAGCTTCAATTTCCTTGCAGCAGCTGTCTAGAATGCGATAGCAACTCATAATGTACGTTGGAATGGCTTGGGCCACCGCTTTGATCAATACCTCCTTGCCTGCTCTTGACAGAAAGGATTCTTTCCATCCTTTGACCTTCTTCCAAACTCTATCCACCACAAGTTCAAAAACTTCTTTCATTGACCTCCCAAAAACGACCGGCAAACCAAGATATTTTGAGTGGTTATTAACAGATCGAAAACCAAGTTTGTTGTTAATTCTATTCTTCACCACCTGCAAAACATTACTGCTAAACAAAACCTCAGACTTATCAATATTCACAACCTGGCCAGAAGCTCTTTGATATGCATTAAGAACACTAAGAACATATTCAGCTTCTTCCACTGTAGCTCTAGCAAAAAGGAGGTTGTCATCCGCGAAAAATAAATGAGAGATAGTTGGGGACTTCCTCGCCACTTTAATGCCATGTAACCTTTTCCTAGTCACCTCTTGCTTAAGCATCCCAGACAGAACATTTGCACAAATAATAAACAAATATGGTGAGAGTGGGTCTCCTTGACGGAGACCCCGTCCAGGGACAAAACGTCTACTAGGTTGCTCATTGATCAAGACATGGTAGGTGATAGTAGAAATACATTTCTGAATTAAAGACACCATTGACGGAGGAAATTCCAATCTTTTTAAGGTTTTCGTCATGAAGCTCCATTCCAGTCTGTCGTAAGCTTTAGACATATCTAGCTTCAATGCCATAGTACCTTTTCTTCCCTTTTTCTTATGCTTCATCTAGTGGAAGCATTCCATAGCAATGAGGGCATTATCGGTAATAAGTCTTTCACGAATGAAAGCACTCTGCTCTTTACTAATGATATCAGGGAGAATTGTCTTGACTCTATTGGCAATTGCTTTGGTAACAACCTTCATGATCACATTGCAAAGACTAATTGGTCTAAAGTCCAAAGGAGTCGTAAGGTGCTTCTTCTTGGGAATGAGAGTAATAAAAGTATTGTTGATTGCAGTAGGGTCTCCATTATTGTTCAAAATATCAAGAGTAAAGTGTAGCACATCCTCACCAACAGTTGGCTAGAACTTTTGATAAAATAAAGCAGGAAGCCCATCTAGTTCAAGGGACTTCATAGGATGCATCTGAAGAATAGCTTCATAAACCTCCTCACGAGAAAACTTCCTGGAGCATAACTGCTTGTACGAATCAGAGAGTCTCCCAGAAATCACACTACAAATCTCATGTTGATTTTCTGGGAGTGAAGAAGCAAAGATATTCTTGAAGTAAGTTGTAAGAATCTTCTCACAGTTTTGGTGTCCTCTCCTCCAAGTACCAGTCTCATCCTTTAACCTCTTGATCATATTATTCCTTCTATGTTAATCAGCTTTCTGATGAAAGAATTTGGTGTTCCTATCCCCATCCATGAGCCACAAAGCACGACTCCTTTGCCTCCATAGAGTCTCCTCAATCTTTAGAAGAGAATCCCTTTGCCTCTCAGTAGCCTTGTACTGTTAAATCTTAGCCCAGTCCCCAGACCATTTTTTATCCTCTTTTAGAATCTCTTGGAGCCTCAATATTTCCTTTCTGACCTTGTTTGTACGCAGATCATTAAAGCAGTACTGAAGCTCTTGAATAGACCTTATATTTTGGTGAATAGAGTTTGAAACCCCATTCCATAACTGTCTAATAAAGTCTCCACACCTTTCTTGCTTTGACCACACCTCTTCAAATCGAAATAGGTAATGTCGCCTCTCATCTGGATCGTCTTTCTGGATAAGAATCTGCAACACAGCATGGTCGTAGCTGAACCTTTCCAAGTGAACCACCTTAGTTAACGGAAACCATTGCTTGAATTCAAAGGTAGCTAACGATTTGTCAAGCCTACACTGTATATTTTCCTCGCCTTGTCTACCATTTGACCATGTAAAAGGATACCCTTCAAAGCTTACTTCCTCTAGCCCACATCTATCCATAGTCTGTCTTCCCCATTGTAACTGAGAAGCTGATCTACTGATTCCACCTTGTTTGTCTGAATCCTGCAAAATATCATTAAAATCTCCAAATAAAATACATTTCTCCCCTCCATCTTCGCAGACCTTTTGAACCAGATCCCAAGTATATTTCTTGTTAACCTCCTCGGAATACCCATAAATGCCAGCAAAAGACCATGGGCTGTCGTCATCATTCAACTTACAGCTCCCAGCAATGTGGTTTTTGGAGTGTGAGTTAATGACAATGTCAACAGTTTCATTCCACCAAATACTTAACCCCCCACTCTATCTCTACCCATTTCTTTGTCAACAGATGTTGTACCCCAAATTTTACCCTTAGATACTCTGATTTTTGTCATATCATGTTTAGGTCATCTGTCTTAGCCTTTGCAGCAATATAGTCCGTCGAGCATAATCATCGCCATTTTTTGTGTAATTTTGTCACGTAATTTTAGGACTTTAAGTTTTAATCTAGAATTTTGTTTTTAGTCATTAGATCAGTTTAAAATTAATCTTCTTTATTATCACCTCTATTTACTATTATCTCTTGTTTTATTGAATTTTTTATTATCTCTATTTATTGTTATTTTTATTCTATTTCTATTTTATTATTATTATTATTATTATTATTATTATTGTTTTTTCATGATTATTGTTATTAGTTTCTTTTTTATGTCCTTTTCTTTTTTTTTGTATTATTAAATCCCAAAACAATACGTACTATCAAGCCTTCACACTTTTCATCCCAATTTTCCTGTTGCAAACGTCTCAATCCGCCACCCTGTACTATGTAAAGTTTCCAGCCATCATCAATACACATCACAAAGCCTGTCCCAAACCGCCCAAAAATCCTGCAAGAGACGAAAAGAAAACGGTACCATCAAAACTCCCCTCCCACGCGACCTCAATTCTTACACACTTATACAACCAACACGCATAAGAAACCATAAAAAAGGGACTTTCTCACGAGATCTCTTAAAAAAAAATCACTTTACAACAGAGGACAACCTGAAAAAAACTTTGGAACTTTCATCGCTCCAACTTTTCCTCTGCTTATTCAGTTGAGCTTATTTTTAAAAACCCTTCACAAGCCCTCTTCTTCGGAGACACCAATAAAACCTCAAAACACTGCATCTTCTAAAAGGCCTCCATCTAAAACCACCCACTGTTACACCACTGTTGGATTCAAAAGAAAAACCTTTGCAATCTTGATACTACAGCCTTCAAACTTGCGTCTGTGACACACAAATCGCCTTCAACTCACCTTCTCCAAGAACCAGAATGAAAAACCATCAACAAGAGACACTTTCCAAAAAGTTTCTGAAAACCATCAAACCAAATCCTACAAACCATTTCAGACTCAAACTTTAAAACACTCTTATCAGAGCATGCCAACCATTCTTCTTCCAATCTTCAACAACCATTAAACCGCGCCAAACATCACTCCTCAAAACAACGACCCACTTCCTCTATTTTTTTTCCACCATTGAACTCAGCCTCGTCCTCCTTTCAAGTCAGAGACTGTAACCCTTTCTTCAAAACCCATCTCAGAACCTCAAACCAAAACCCACACATCCAAATCCAACCACAACTGAACCCATTTCGTAAACCGAAACAGAACGAGGAAGTAGAAGAGAAAGATTGAAACTTAACTGAATCAGAGAGAAGCATAAGCTGATACGAAACCAAACGGAACCAGATAGGAGGATGGACGCGAAAGAAAAGTACTGAGACTCATGAGAAGGAGGTTGGACCCGTCGACGATTAATTATTGTTTACCGCTGGCGATCATGAATCGTGTCGTCGCCTTCGCCATTTTTAAGCCTTGACTTTGTTTTTGATATTTGACGCGATGAGGAAGAGTATAGTCTTCCGAGCTTATTTTCATGGCCATGGTGCTATTTGACCTGCGTGCGATGCGTTTGAACCAACCGGGTTCCTTTGTGACTTATTCTTCCTTCTTTTATTTTTTTATTATTATCAATTTGAACACTATGATCCAATGCCTTTAACTCTCATGATTCCTGCCGTGTTGGTCCTGATTTGAATGGGCTTAGGCCCATGATGATTCCAACTCTTTGTTCATTTCGGCACCCTTTCCTTTTGTGTTTTGATAATTTTCATTAATATTTTCTAAAATCATTAATTGTTAACTATTAATTTAATTTTGTCTAATTTTAAGTTTTTTTCTCTTTTCATTTACAACTTTATTTTGGCCTATGATATTACAACCATCTTGATTTATTGATTTATTCAAGTCACTACAAGAAATCTTGATTTGTATGAGGCCCGTGTTTTATTTTTGTTGGTCAATGAAAATCTAATCAAGAGGTTTTCGATTTATCGATCTAAATCCTTATTTAGATGAGACCGACTTTATTTCCACTCCGAGCACATTTTTCTTTATTTTTGGGCCAATGACATAAAAACATCATAATTTGTTGATTATTGCAAATCAATAAATTTTGATTATATGAGGCCATATTTTTCTTTTTTGGTTGGTCAATGAAAGTTTAATAAAAATATTATCGATTTTATCGAGTTAAATCTTGATTTAGACGAGATCACCTTTGTTTCTATTCAATCCTATTTTCTTGATTTTGGGCCGATGATATCACAAAAATCATGACTTGGTTAATTTATTCAGAATCACTAAAGTCTTGATAAATATGAGGCCATTCTATATTTTTTAGTTTGTTGGTCAATGAAAGTCAAATATCAAGGTTATCAATTGATCGATTCAAACCTCGATTAAGACGAGACCAACTTTATCTTCTTTTCGCATTTTTTCTTTTATCTTCATTTTCATTTTCGATCGATGAAGTCTTTCTATTCGCGAATGTTGTTATCGAAGCGATCAACCTTCATTATTTCAAATCTGTAGTGAGTGATCATCGAGATCTCTTTCTATACTTTGGGAACGTGATAGGTTACCTTCGACTAATCAACGAAAGTTTGTGATTAAGATGAGATCTCCACCTTTTCTTTTCGTGTGGCACGATTTCCTTGGAGAATGATCCTCAACATCACTTCTCCATCGTGTTTTAACACAAAGATCAAATTGTGCATCCTCCTATAGTGTGGTCTTCCTTATAGATCGCGCTACGATGGTTTAGCACTACATTGGACCCGATTCTTCGATCCAATAAATTAATCATTAACCACTGACTTTACTTTCAGTCAATATATCTTGATTTATTTTTGTTCATATTATCTTGATTATATTATTGTTCATATTGTTCATATATATCATATTCATACTTGTTCATCTGACCCTCCCTTCCAAAGGAAAGTTTTTTCACTTTGACTCCTAAGTCAATAAACACCTCCCATTTCACCTTGGCCACATAAGAGCCATTTTCCCCATAATTTAGTAATAGGATAGAGTTATCCTGAACTCTATGTGATTCTCACCATCATGAGAACTCACTTTCCCTTTACTTAGACTTATAGGGTTATCGTGAACTCTATGTGATTCTCACCATCATGAGAATTCACTTTCCCCTTATAACTTAGACTTAGAGAGTTATCGTGAACTCTAAATGAGCTCGTACTCATTTCCCTTTGGAACTTTGACCATAGTCAATGGTTCCTCTTTCACCCTTAGTTAGGTGAACTACGGTTGCTCTGATTCTTTAGTCAGATACGTAGGCACAAGATGCGACGTCTTGGCGAGCAAAACTTAGTGTACATACTTAGGTCTTTACCTTTAGCATTTCTCTTAGCAAACATAACATAACACAAACTTAAACAAGAGGTTCCCGTAGAGTACTACGGATATTAAGGGTGCTAATACCTTCCCTTAGTATAACCAACCCCCGAACCTTAGATCTCCCCCCTTTTAGGTTTTCTTCGATCTTGAACCTCTCATTTGGATAAATCAAAGTCGGTTGTAAAAGAAATATGATGCAAGTTAATTAATAGCTTGTTATCCGATTTTCACCGCAACAGAAATGACGACTCCACTGGGGACATAATTCTTTTTGAGGGTTAAGCCCACCTTGTTTCGTTTATGTTATTTATGATTGCTTGCTATACTTGTACATATATCTGTATATATCTGTATACCTATTTTGTTTGGGTTCTTCTGTGTGCAGGGTGCTACTATTGAGTGGTGAGATAAGTCCTAACCCGGACTTGAGTGCACTTATGATAGGATAATGGATATAGTCAAGGAGACTTTGAGGGAGTCGAATCCCAAAAGAGTTGACTTAATATTCCACACTCAGTTGAGGCTCTCTCGGAGTTGGTATATGTTGAACGAGCAGTCGTGAAGGCGTTGCCACTTCGACCTTGGTGCCAGGGATACTGATGACCTTTAGTTACCCTTACCCCCACTTGGCCTTTTAGGATGTAGTGCGGTGACCATGAGGGAGTCTATTTTTGAAATGGTTGTCATGCGATACTACACTCAGACGAGATTCTCTTGAGAATATTATTGATTACCAAGTTAATTGGGAAGTCGATGATATCCGAAAGATGGATTTTCGACTCTGGGAACCTTTTTAGAACCCTGTTCTGCAGATGAAAACCCATAGTACACACCTTCTGGGATGGGTAGACCATGGCTCCATGCTCGTGATCTTCAAACCTAGGCCCTCTCTTGTTTGTGTGTGCATATCTGTGAATATCTGTATATGTGTGTTTGTGCATGCGTTCATCCATGCATGAGACCCCTAAATCTAGGGCTTGTGTGTTATTGTGTGTACATATATCTATGTTTTTGTGTGCCCGTGTTTTGTACATTGCATACATCTCATCGCATCCATTGATGGTTTCAAGGAACTCAGACGTTCTTTTCTTTGCAAAGACCCTTAGAGATCACGGATTTTAAAACAAAACTCTTCAGTTTTCCAAAATGTTTGCAGCTCGCCTTTGAGTGCCTTGAAACCATTTGGATTGCATTAGCATTGCATGTGCATTTACATTGCATTTGCATTTCTCAGTCGAGTCTCATCCGTCCTTTATCTGTAACCCAGTTGACTTCACGAGGCCATCATTGGACTTGAAGTGGCTTTTGAAGTTGTCTTTTCCAGACTCGTCCGTTGTGCCTACCATGCTGGGGCACAGAGGTATTCAACGGAAGATTGTAGACTGTTCAGAGACAAGGTTCAGACTCTGCTTGACTCCAACATGTTCTCATTCACGCCTCAAGGCATTCAAATCAACAATCATTCACTCTGATAAGGAAGAAATTGTTGAGAGTGGATGTGAAGATGATCTTCATACTGATCTTGACAAACAACTCTGAAGACAGATATCACAGCTTGGCAAATCAAAAAGGAAATTCCAGTTCCCCGAAGCTGGCAATCTTTTGGCTGTTTCAGCATTTTGTTGTAGTTTTCTTTGCATGTTTGAATTATTTTTGCTTATAAGCATCGTTGTACTTTCAAATTGGCAAGATTAATAAAATGTTTGTGCATCTTTTGATTAAGTCCATTCGTTTCACTCATTTACTTTTATGTTTGCGAAAAAACAAAAAAATATGTTTATCTTGTTTCATTCCCTTTGTCAAACTGTTTATTTAAGCAAAGATTAGGGAGGATGACGAAAACATTATATCCATAATTGCTGCGGTATGCTTTCGATTAAACCTTGCCGAGGATGTAAGGCATTGTTTCAATTCCCAAACACTGGAGAAATAAGGAAGATAATCCCTCGTTAACCCTTCGAGCCTAGAAGTAGGAGTTTTCTTTCTTTACACAAAAAACCCTTAAGTCTCAACCTTGGGGCAGGGTAGTTCTCAGTTTAACTTGGTTACGCATTCGAACGCGAGCGCTTCATGCAAGACACCAGTCAGCTCTCTCAAATCAAATGAGTTAGTGTTTGTACAAGTTATTCCTCCAAACAACAAATAAGGAAGGATCGTTGAAGAAATCCTTAATCAAAGAATGAGCCGAGTCCCTTTCAAGGCAAAAGCCAAGAAAGATGGGAAGCCCAAAACTTTGCCTTATACAAAAGAACTTGTACAACAGCCAAGAAGAGGCCTCAAAACCTCAATTAAAAAAAGGAAGAGGTATTGTGACCTCAACCAAATCAAAAGAAGAGGTATCGTGACCTCAACCAAATAAAAAAAAGAGGTATCGTGACCTCAACCAAAAAAAAAAAGAGAGGTCATGACCTCAGCAAAGACAACAAAAGACAACCAAATTCTGCAAGGGAGTAATGACTACAAAGGTGTCTGAATTATCATCAACTATCATCAGTTCGTTCCTAGTCTGTGGGAACCTGAAAGTATAACTTAAGTTAACTGAGCATAGGACTGGAGTTCATCACGAAGATGGGGTGGGACAAATAAACTTTGAGCCTTTATCCTTTGTTTCATAAAACCGTGAACCAGGCCACATTACAACCCTCAAAAGACCTAATTGAGGTAAGGTTGTCTTGAAAGTATACTACAGCAAGGTTGATTAACCTGACTCCTAATGATCTTTGCTAATTGTGTGTGTTGACCACTTCATCTGTCATCCTGTAAATGACCAGATCCACTTTGTTTTTTATTATTTAATTATTCCACTGTGTGTGTTTCAGCAATAAACTTTGTTTTTCAAAAGCTTGCATGAATTTTGCATTGAAATTGCCACTTTTAATGAACAATACTTGTTTGCAAAGACAATTAAATGTCAAAGAAATCCCAACAAATGCAGCCAGCTAGGGAATTCGATCTGATAAAGGACGCTCAGTCAGGGGCAATCAGGTCGAGATTCGGTAAATATCTAAAAGGCTAATCAGTCTGGGGCATCTCCTTCACAGATCAACCAAGCTAACAGGGGCAAGTTTGTTCCCCAGTTGTCAACAACCAGTCTGGATAACTAGTTCAAGGACTTTGTCGTGCAAAGGCAGTCAATCAGGGGCAGTTATGCTGAGATTCACGAAATCTCTCCAAGAGTTTGAAGATATTGAAACACCTTGTACGCCAATTCTTCTGTAAAATCCTCTTGATGTATTCTTCTGACAGACCATGTACTCTGGGGCAGATGAGTCATGCAGAATTACTCAACTTTTGTGGCGTCTCTGCTAGCTCCCCAGAAAGTTGTCTCTTCAGCTAATCTTGGCAATTCTCAATGGATCTCTTATCTCCAGTAAAGAAATCAAGCTCATGATGACAATCCTAGTGAAGTCATGATGCTATACCAAGTGGAGTACTCTTTCCCCAGAGAAGGTCACAACCTTGAAGTAGAGCTGCTTCATCTGCAAGTTCATCCCCAGTAATGGTCCAATCTGATGAGTTTGGTTGGGTATCCTTGTCGAGATGTTTATTTCATCTCCAATCTCGTTTCCTTTTGTCTGTTTTGTTAGCATAAGCATAAGCATGGCATAAGCACTCATATGCATAGCGTCTTAGCATTTTGCTATCTTCCTGGTGTTTACCTGTTTCTTGTTCACTTTGGTGTTTATCTCCCCAGGTGACTGGGTTTGTCTTTTCTCTCCAATAGAGTTGTCAGCCCTAAGCATAAAGTGCCCATCCTTTATGATTTCCCCACAGAGTTTGATTCTTGTGGATGATGGTTGGTTCAGTTATCTTTTCCACATGTGGATAAGATAAACCCCCATTTGAGCTCATTCCTCAATTGGAGTCTTGTTTGACCGTTTCTTTCTAGTTTGTTCCTAGATTGAACTTTGATCCCTGGCAGGTGTAGTTTTTGAGCCCATCTGGAACGTGCATTTATTTTGCACTGTGTCTCGCAGAAGAGTCTTTTACAGATTCTAGTTGAAAACAACGTTCATTCCCTAGTAGTGTTGTGATATCAGCAGTTCTGTGAAATTTATAACGAACAACAAGTAGCATTCTCTTGAAGAAGCTTGTTCTTCCATAGCGATAAGTGGCAGTCTCTTATGAGAAACTTATCTATCTCTGGTTTTATTCAACCTCTTTGCAACCATAATGGGTATTCCCCAGGAAGTCTAATCTTCATTGATGCAACCCTAGTACTGACCTATATGGTATTTGATCACCTCATTTGGATGCCTAAAGTCCAGTCATCACTGGCCCTTTTCCTTTTTCAGGTCTCATAAGAACCTAAAGTCCAGTCATCACTGGCATCTTTTCTTTTTGAGGTCTCATAAGAACCTAAAGTCCAGTCATCACTGGCACCTTTTCTTTTTTAGGTCTCATAAGAACCTAAAGTCCAGTCATCACTGGCACCTTTTCTTTTTCAGGTCTCATAAGAACCTAAAGTCCAGTCATCACTAGCATTTTTTCTTTTTCAGGTCTCATAAGAACCTAAATTCCAGTCATCACTGGCATCTTTTCTTTTTCAGGTCTCATAAGAACCTAAAGTCCAGTCATCACTGGCACCTTTTCTTTTTCAGGTCTCATAAGAACCTAAAGTCCATTCATCACTGGCACCTTTTCTTTTTCAGGTCTCATAAGAGCCTAAAGTCCAGTCATCACTGGCACCTTTTCTTTTACATGTCTCATAAGAACCTAAAGTCCAGTCATCACTGGCATCTTTTCTTTTTCAGGTCTCATAAGAACCTAAAGTCCAGTCATCACTGGCATCTTTTCTTTTTCAGGTCTCATAAGAACCTAAAGTCCAGTCATCACTGACACCTTTTCTTTTTCAGGTCTCATAAGAACCTAAAGTCCAGTCATCACTGACATCTTTTCTTTTTCAGGTCTCATAAGAACCTAAAGTCCAGTCATCACTGGCATTTTTTCTTTTTCAGGTCTCATAAGAACCTAAAGTCCAGTCATCACTGGCATCTTTTCTTTTTCAGGTCTCATAAGAACCTAAAGTCCAGTCATCACTGACACCTTTTCTTTTTTAGGTCTCATAAGAACCTAAAGTCCAGTCATCACTAGCATTTTTTCTTTTTCAGGTCTCATAAGAACCTAAAGTCCAGTCATCACTGACACCTTTTCTTTTCAGGTCTCATAAGAACCTAAAGTCCAGTCATCACTGGCACCTTTTCTTTTTCAGGTCTCATAAGAACCTAAAGTCCAGTCATCACTGGCACCTTTTCTTTTTTAGGTCTCATAAGAACCTAAAGTCCAGTCATCACTGACACATTTTCTTTTTCAGGTCTCGTAAGAACCTAAAGTCCAGTCATCGCTGGCACCTTTTCTTTTTCAGGTCTCATAAGAACCTAAAGTCCAGTCATCACTGGCACCTTTTCTTTTCAGGTCTCATAAGAACCTAAAGTCCAGTCATCACTGGCACCTTTCCTTTTTCAGGTCTCATAAGAACCTAAAGTCCAGTCATCACTGGCACCTTTTCTTTTTCAGGTCTCATTTGAACCTAAAGTCCAATCATCATTGGCGCCGTTCTTATTTGAATCGAGTCAAACCTGAACCTAAACTTTGAGTTATCGTGAGCTCTTTGTTTATCCTTTGTTTGCTTCAATTATCGTGAGTCTGTTGTCAAAACCATCTTTGTTTGAATCAAGTCGAACATTGTTAGCTTCAGATTATCGTGAGTCTGTTGTCTAAAACCGTTCTTGTTGGAATCGAGTCAAACCTGAACCTGAACCTCGAGTTATCGTGAGCTCATTGTTCATCTTTTTTATTTTAGTTTATATCTGTTCTTGTTCGAATCGAGTCGAGCCTGAACCGAGTCTTTGTTTGAATCGAGTCAAACACTGACCATCTTTGAGTCTTTTGTTTAAACCGTTCTTGTTCGAATCGAATCGAGTCGAACCTGAACCCAGTCTTTGTTTGAATCGAGTCAAACATTGCTTTTATTTCAGTTTGTTCCTGCTTGAATCGAGTCAAGCTTGAACCAAAAGTCCAATTATCGTTGGCACAATCTTTGTTTGAATCGAGTCAAACATTGCTTTTATTTTAGTTTGTTCCTGCTTGAATCGAGTCAAGCTTGAACCAAAAGTCCAATTATCGTTGGCACCGTCTTTGTTTGAATCAAGTCAAACATTGTCTTAACTTCAGTCTTTTGTTGTAAAACGTCCTTGTTTGAATCGAGTCAAACCTGAACCTAAACTTCGAGTTATCGTGAACCCGTTGTTTGAACCCTTTTCAAAGTCCAACTCATACTGGTATTCTTCATAAACCAAATCATCTTGTTATCTCAACCAATACATTTTGGTACCCATTGGTTCATTAACCTTATTTACACCAAAGGTCCAGTCACCTTTCATCATCTGATGCACAGAGTTTTTCTCTGTATTTTCTGGCTTTTCTTGAAGATCCCGTTTGAACTCTTCAGTATAAGAAATCCCCATAAATCTTTGTAAGATGTCTATCCTTTTATTTCACACTGATCCCCGGTGGAGATCATGTCTTCTTTCTGGTTTCATGCCCAGTAAGAATGTGTTTTTTTCCCAGTGTCGTCCGGTCACATGTTGAACCTGTCGTCCATCTCCCTGGATCCTTCCCCAGTGGAGAATACCTTTCTGGCTCCTATCTCCAGTAAGGACCTGTAGGTTTTCCCCTCATTTTCATTTTCTATCCCCAGTGTTTCCTTGGAGTCTCACCAGTGAGTCTCTTTTGTTGGTTAGCCTGTATCCCTAGTGAGTTTTTCCTCATGGATATTAACCTTCCTCATTCCCCAGTAAGCTCACTTGTGTTTGGTAGCTCTTTATCCTTCGGTGTCTTGTTTGTCTGCATCTTTGCACTATCATCCCATCGTTGTCATCATGCTAGAGTTCATGGCATATCAGCATTATAGGTTAGTTTTGTCCATAGCATTGCATATCATTGTATCTAAAGGCAAAATTTTCGGTTATCTATATTTAAATATCTTTCACCATGATTTCATGAGGATTTGCATCTCTCATGTCATCCGGTGAAGATATTTAAATAGGGGCAACTGTTGTACCCCAAATTTTACCCTCAGATACTCTGATTTTTGTCATATCATGTTTAGGTCATCTGTCTTAGCATTTGCAGCAATATAGTCCGTTGAGCATAATCATCACCATTTTTTGTGTAATTTTGTCACGTAATTTTAGGACTTTAAGTTTTAATCTAGAATTTTTTTTTTAGTCATTAGATCAGTTTAAAATTAATCTTCTTTATTATCACCTCTATTTACTATTATCTCTTGTTTTATTGAATTTTTTATTATCTCTATTTATTGTTATTTTTATTCTATTTCTATTTTTTATTATTATTATTATTATTATTATTATTATTATTATTATTATTATTATTATTATTATTATTGTTTTTTCATGATTATTGTTATTAGTTTCTTTTTTATGTCCTTTTCTTTTTTTTTGTATTATTAAATCCTAAAACAATACGTACTATCAAGCCTTCACACTTTTCATCCCAATTTTCCTGCTGCAAACGTCTCAATCCGCCACCCTGTACTATGTAAGGTTTCCAACCATCATCAATACACATCACAAAGCCTGTCCCAAACCGCCCAAAAATCCTGCAAGAGACGAAAAGAAAACGGTACCATCAAAACTCCCCTCCCACGCGACCTCAATTCTTACACACTTATACAACCAACACGCATAAGAAACCATAAAAAAAGGACTTTCTCACGAGATCTCTTAAAAAAAAAATCACTTTACAACAGAGGACAGCCTGAAAAAAACTTTGGAACTTTCATCGCTCCAACTTTTTCTCTGCTTATTCAGTTGAGCTTATTTTTAAAAACCCTTCATAAGCCCTCTTCTTCGGAGATACCAATAAAACCTCAAAACACTGCATCTTCTAAAAGGCCTCCATCTAAAACCACCCACTGTTACACCACTGTTGGATTCAAAAGAAAAACCTTTGCAATCTTGATACTACAGCCTTCAAACTTGCGTCTGTGACACACAAATCGCCTTCAACTCACCTTCTCCAAGAACCAGAATGAAAAACCTTCAACAAGAGACACTTTCCAAAAAGTTTCTGAAAACCATCAAACCAAATCCTCCCAACCATTTCAGACTCAAACTTTAAAACACTCTCATCAGAGCATGCCAACCATTCTTCTTCCAATCTTTAACAACCATTCAACCGCGCCAAACATCACTCCTCACAACAATGACCCACTTCCTCTGTTTGTTTTTTCCACCATTAAACTCAGCCTCATCCTCCTTTCAAGTCACAGACTGTAACCCTTTATTCAAAACCCATCTCAGAACCTCAAACTAAAACCTACAAATCCAAATCCAACCACAACTGAACCCATTTCGTAAACCGAAACAGAACGAGGAAGTAGAAGAGAAAGATTGAAACTTAACTGAATCAGAGAGAAGCATAAGCTGATACGAAACCAAATAGAACCAGATCGGAGGACGAAAGCGAAAGAAAAATACTGAGACTCATGAGAAGGAGGTTGGACCCGTCGACGATTTATTCTTTTTTACCGCCGACGATCATGAATCGTGTCGCCGCCTTCGCCATTTTTAAGCCTTGACTTTGTTTACAATATTTGACGCGATGAGGAAGAGTATAGTCTTCCGAGCTTATTTTCATGACCATGGTGCTATTTGACCTGCGTACGATGCGTTTGAACCAACCGGGTTCCTTTGTGACTAATTCTTCCTTTTTTTTTTTTTTTTATTATTATCAATTTGAACACTATGATCCACTGCCTTTAACTCTCATGATTCCTGCCGTGTTGGTCCTGATTTGAATGGGCTTAGGCCCACGATGATTCCAACTCTTTGTTCATTTCGGCACCCTTTCCTTTTGTGTTTTGATAATTTTCATTAATATTTTCTAAAATCATTAATTGTTAACTATTAATTTAATTTTGTCTAATTTTAAGTTTTTTTCTCATTTCATTTACAACTTTATTTTGGCCTATGATATTACAACCATCTTGATTTATTGATTTATTCAAGTCACTACAAGAAATCTTGATTTGTATGAGGCCCGTGTTTTATTTTTGTTGGTCAATGAAAATCTAATCAATAGGTTTTCGATTTATCGATCTAAATCCTTATTTAGATGAGACCGACTTTATTTCCACTCCGAGCCCATTTTTCTTTATTTTTGGGCCAATGACATAAAAACATCATAATTGGTTGATTATTGCAAATCAATAAATTTTGATTATATGAGGCCATATTTTTCTTTTTTAGTTGGTCAATGAAAGTTTAATAAAAAGATTATCGATTTTATCGAGTTAAATCTTGATTTAGACGAGATCACCTTTGTTTCTATTTCAATCCTATTTTCTTGATTTTGGGCCGATGATATCACAAAAATCATGACTTGGTTAATTTATTCAGAATCACTAAAGTCTTGATAAATATGAGGCCATTCTATATTTTTTAGTTTGTTGGTCAATGAAAATAAAACATCAAGGTTATCAATTTATCGATTCAAACCTCGATTAAGACGAGACCAACTTTATCTTCTTTTCGCATTTTTTCTTTTATCTTCATTTTCATTTTCGATCGATGAAGTCTTTCTATTCGCGAATGTTGTTATCGAAGCGATCAACCTTCATTATTTCAAATCTGTAGTGAGTGATCATCGAGATCTCTTTCTATACTTTGGGATCGTGATAGGTTACCTTCGACTAATCAACGAAAGTTTGTGATTAAGACGAGATCTCCACCTTTTCTTTTCGTGTGGCACGATTTCCTTGGAGAATGATCCTAAATATCACTTCTCCATCGTGTTTTAACACAAAGATCAAATTGTGCATCCTCCTATAGTGTGGTATTCTTTATAGATCGCGCTACGATGGTTTAGCACTACATTGGACCCGATTCTTCGATCCAATAAATTAATCATTAACCACTGAATTTACTTTCAGTCAATATATCTTGATTTATTTTTGTTCATATTATCTTGATTATATTATTGTTCATATTGTTCATATATATCATATTCATACTTGTTCATCTGACCCTCCATTCCAAAGGAAAGTTTTTTCACTTTGACTCCTAAGTCAATAAACACCTCCCATTTAACCTTGGCCTCATAAGAGCCATTTTCCCCATAGTTTAGTAATAGGATAGAGTTATCGTGAACTCTATGTGATTCTCACCATCATGAGAACTCACTTTCCCTTTACTTAGACTTATAGAGTTATCGTGAACTCTATGTGATTCTCACCATCATGAGAATTCACTTTCCCCTTATAACTTAGACTTAGAGAGTTATCGTGAACTCTAAATGAGCTCGTACTCATTTCCCTTTGGAACTTTGACCATAGTCAATGGTTCCTCTTTCACCCTTAGTTAGGTGAACTACGGTTGCTCTGATTCTTTAGTCAGATACGTAGGCACAAGATGCGACGTCTTGGCGAGCAAAACTTAGTGTACATACTTAGGTCTTTACCTTTAGCATTTCTCTTAGCAAACATAACATAACACAAACTTAAACAAGAGGTTCCCGTAGAGTACTACGGATATTAAGGGTGCTAATACATTCCCTTAGTATAACCAACCCCCGAACCTTAGATCTCCCCCCTTTAGGTTTTCTTTGATCTTGAACCTTTCCTTTGGATAAATCAATGTCGGTTGTAAAAGAAATATGATGCAAGTTAATTAATAGCTTGTTATCTGATTTTCACCGCAACAACAGACCATAATTTCTCTTTTTTAAGTTTAGTCTCCATCAGGAAGACAAACTGGGGACGCTCCATACGAATGAGCCAGGCTAAGGCTCGAACTGCACGGGGGCTCCCCAGACCCCTGCAGTTCCAACTTATAGCCTTAATTGGGATAGGCGGCGTTGGTCCTCCAACACCACCTCTGGTTGAAAATGATGACCTTCACTTGTAGTTGCTGCTTGATTCCTCTTATTCTCTCCAAAAGTACCAACTTCTACAGGGCCTTCCGTAATCATGACGTCCACTAATTGTCTCTTAGACATCTTTAGTTTAGAACTCTTTATGCTCCCAACTCGCGTTTCCTTCATACTCTTTCTCCTAGTCCACTTCTTCTTTTGTGTTCCTTCCTTACTGACAGAAACCAGTTGAGCATTCTTGTCATTGGATAAGATAACTGCCCCAAGTTACTCCGCCACCCTCTCAATTTCCACGTTCTGAGGCTTCTCTTTATCTCCACCTAAGGCACTCCTTTCTTGCTGTTTGGAATTTAGGGTATTTTGTTGAACCTCATTATCTTCACCGCTGCCTAAACCTTTTGCTTCACATCTACTTTGAATTAAGGAGACATTGAAGAGGTCCCTGCTACACAGACTAGAACTTGGCTCTTTCTTCTTTATGTCTTCCGTTGTCTTTGGGAGTGGGGATGCTCGAAGCCATTGACCAAAGGATAAATCTTGTTCTTCTAATTCCTCAAACCCTTCCTTATTTAAATCCTCAACCACTTCACAATCTTTGATTTGATGACCCATTCTGCCACAGGCAAAGCAGAAGATCGGTAATCTTTCATATTTGAAATGAACCCTAAGACTTTTCTCTTTAAATTTCACCACAGTTCCTCGTTTAAGCTGTTATTTCAGGTTGATAACAACTTTGATACAAAGGAATCTGCCGTTTTTATGAGCCTCTTTGACATCCATCTCTTCAAACTTCCCGATGATGTTACCAAGCTTCTTCACCATTGCTTTAGATCTGAGGTTAAGGGGGAGTTCATAAATCCGAACCCAGAAGGGGATGAAGTGCATGTTCAGATCCAATGGTTGTTCTTCGCCGGAAATACGGTTGAGAACCAGAAGCGCTCTATCAAAGCTCCACGGACCCGATTTAAGAACAAATTCAAAATCTCGTTTTGAATTGAACTTAAACAGGAAGAGATTTTTGCTGAGATCTTGAATCTCTACCGGGTGTTTCAGTTTCCAAGCATTCACCATTGTTGTCTTGAAAGCTCTGGAATTAAATTTACTTTCCGTTCACAGTTTCCCAACCAAAGTTCTTTGAAACGACTCATAAACACAGGATTCTTCTTCATCCACTACCACTCCTTCTTCTTCTTTCTTGGAGAGGGTAACAGATTTCCATTTCTCCATCTTTGCCTACATTTGAACGTAAGTTCTAAACCCTAGTTTGGAAACCCAACAGAAGTGAGTGAAAAATCCAGATAGCTGGAAGAAAAATAGCCACCACAAACCTTGTATTGGAAAGAGGGCGAAAACAGAACACGATAAAACTCTAGAGAGAGAAGGTCTGCCTTCTCTCTAGAAAGTCACGTGAGCTTTTTTTGTCTATAGAAGCCAATCATATCATTCTCACCTCTTTTTCATAATTCCTAAACTACCCTTTTAGAGCATATGAATAACACCATTCTAATTCACAAATCTCATCAATAATCACTCACAAGAATAAGCCAAAACTGTGCACACATTTCTTTCCAATTTTCAAGTCACTTTTTATTTATTTTTTATTTTGGTAGACTTTTAATGTTTGTTGTTTATTTATTTTTCTTTGCATTATTATTATTCCTACACTTAGTTAGTATCTTAATCATCACCATTAACTCCATTGATTCAAAATCAAGAGTTTAAAGTGTTCTTGAACCTCCATGAGAAAAAGTGATTAGATGTGATTTAATTTTATTTTTATTTTTGACATATTTTTTAATTTTGAGATTTCCATGATGTTTGTGAGATCGAGTAGATGAATTTTCACTATTCATTTAATTAATTCCATGAAAATTTGAGCAAATTATGACCAAAATAAGGATGAATGCTGTTGTTGTTCTTGAATAAGCCCAAATTTGATCTAGACTGTCCGCTGCATCATGCCCCTTTTTTCCCTCTGCTGTCTGCGTGCCACACGACATCATGTGATGAATTACAAAGGAAAGGGATCATGTACAGGATCCCCACATGAGCTCTCCTTGTTATTACATCATGGCCGTTCGTTGGATCAAGGGTGGAGGCACGATTAACCTTTGTTGACTGGGCACTGGGTTGCACATCTTTGGACCTCATGGGCCAGCTGCTATGCACCTTTTTTTTTGCTACATTGTTTTTTTATACATTTTTTTATAAATTTAAATTGGACCTTAGGCCATTTGTTTTGCCTATTATTTTTTTCTTTTGCTTACTAACTCACTACTCCCTTATTTCCCTTGCATCTCATTTTCTTTTATTTTTTTATTTAAATTTTAATATTTCATTATTATTATTATAATAATTAATTAAAACTTATTTTAATTAATTAATTAGATTAATTAGCTTTAATTGATTCAATTAATCCATTTAATTGATTAATTAAAATAATTAATTCAAATTAATCTAAGTGATTAATTTAAATCAAGCTTAGTTAATTAAATTAATCTTATTTGTTTAACCAACCTATCTCTCATGTTCATACACTCATCTTTACCTTTTTTGTTCATTTAGACTTATATTCTAATTATTATTTGTTTATTGGCTTAAGTTGAAAAGAATTAAATAAATAAATGATAATATTGATATTAAAATGTTTTTTTTTCCTTCTAAAAATGCTAAAACCCTTGGTCCAACGCCAAGTGGGTTTTTTTCAAAAACCTTGGTCCAACACCAAGCGACTTTCTCAAATCCGTTTAAAATCGTTTCAATGCGATACAAATCTTTTCCCAATTAAACGTAATGTTAAAACCTTTACTTAAACAAACTCAAAAGAAGATGACCCTTGGAGTCCCACATTCCTTGAATTCTCGAATGATCGGTCCCGAGGCACACGTCTTGGCCTAGCTGTTTATTCTCTCTTTCGTTTCTAAAATACTTAATACAAACTTGGACAAAAAGGACTGTTGGAGTCTAGCATTCCAGTGGAACATTTGAACAATCGATTCCGAGACACACGTCTCGTCCTTATCAGGCGTTCATTGTCCATCAAACATATTTCATAAATACATTGAATGAAATGGTTAGTTGGAGTCTAGCATTACAATGAAACCCTGAATAATTGGTCCCGAGGCTCACGTCTCGTTCTCATCGAGCATTCGCCGTTCGCCTAAAAAACACCCAACACATCAAACTTATTTTCACGCCACTGTGCGATCGAAAACCTTTTACAAAATAACATTGCTTAGTCCGCCCTAACACATATATAAACTAGCGCTTAAGCCTCCCTCGCAAGTGTACAATCCAACATTTAATTATTAAAATACGATCTAAGCACCTGTTCAATAAAACAAACCAACCTACAAAACATAGTCTTCTACCCCAAACTACGAAGCTTTGAATTCCTCATTGCACCGGAGGATACGTAGGAGCGAGATCCACAATCTCGTTAAGTACCCTAATAAAAACATTTTTGCGATCCCTTTATTTTCCTTTTACACTCTTATCATTCAAAGAAAACACTTAAGGTAAGCTAACATTCAATCGCGATTTTAACTAAAAGGTTCTCCTTGAGTACAATGGACGTGAGAGGTGCTAATACATTCCCATTGCGTAATCGACTCCCGAACCTGAATTTGGTTGCGACGACCATCTTCTTTTTCTCTTAAGAGTTTTGTCGATATTTTCCCTTCCTTAGTTGGAATAAATAAAGTTTGGTGGCGACTCTGTTCGATATCATATTCTGCGAGTGCTTCACGAAAGATTGCATTTTTCAAGATGCGACACAAGTTATATCACAAACACTCACATACATGATGCTTCCAATCCCAGTTGCATAGGGAGTACCCTACATCTTCTTTTCATCCTTGGTTTGAGGACGTTGCATGACCAAAAAATTTATGTGTTGAACCAAATAAATGTTAATGATTTTAACATCAAGGATTCTAAACCGCTCCACAATTTTTTATGTAACTACATTATGATGATAAAAATCACTATTTTCTCAGTTTCTCACAATATCCATTCTTAGAATCCTATTAGCATCACAATATCTTTAATCACAAACTCTCCATTCAATATCTCCTTGAGCTTATTGATCTATTTTATGCTAGAGCTTGCCATCAAGATATCGTCAACATATAAAAGTATATATAAATTACTTACTCATTCCTTTCAATATACACACATAACTCTCATGGACACTTCTCACAAAATTATTATATAGAAGAAATTTATCAAACCGACAATACTATTGCCCTGGGCTTTGCTTTAATACATACAAATATTGTTTCAAAAGACACACCTTAGATTTTTTCTCTACAAAATCCTCTAGTTGCTCCATGTAGATTGCTTCTTCAAGGTCTTCATGTAAAAAAATAGTTTGATATCTATTTTTCCGACTCATGATTATATTGCTTTATAATAGCCATAAGAACTCTTATGGAATAATGCTTTACCATAATTTTTTTAATTGCAATCAATATCCTCAACCGAGTAAAACCATTTACCATAAGTATTGTTTTATACCTCATTTCTTCAATTTTGGGAATACCTTTTTTCTTCTTGAACATCAATTTGGATTCAACCACTCTTTGTATCTTACGAAGTTTCATAAGTTCTCAAGTATAGTTCTTCTCTAACGAATACATTTCCATATTCATCGTTCTTAACCATTTCTTACTCTTTTTGCTTTAAAATGTCTCTTTAAAGGTCTTTAGTTTTGAGTCTTACAACCTTTTATCCATATTTAAAGAATTACAAAAAATATCAACATAACTATCTATTTGAAGTAGTAAAATAGCTCACCTCACCTCGTCACAAGCTGATTGATAGTTTGTAGCCACTGTAGGTATCACTTTATAATTATAAGTGGGATCCTAAACATCATTCTCATATCTAGTCTCACTAGTAGGATCCTCTACATAAAAATAAGATTTATCCATATTAGTTTCTCAGTGTTTAGCTTTTAGGTCTTTGCACATCATGTCCATAAGATCTCTTCAAAAGTAACGTGTCTACTTTTGATTAACTTCAATCCTCCAGGTTCCATCTTCCATAACTTGTATCCATTCACACCTTCAAGATAACCAATGAATACATGTTTTAAAACCTAGTCTTAAGCTTGTTTTGCTTTATATGAACAATCACCAAAGTTTCAAAAAACTTTAAATTATAGTAGTCTCCATATGTGTCAAAAAATCCTATTCTTATGGATGAAAATATGTTGATCAATTAAGTCGTAGTAGCATTAATCTTACCCTATAACTCATGGGTAACTGAGCTCCAAATAAAATGCACCGTATCAAATTCAAAATTTTCTTATTCATGCATTGAGCTATGCCATTTTATTGCTGTGTTCCAACTACAGTTCCATGTATTTTTATACCAAATTTCCCATAAAAGTTACTAAACTGCTATGCGTCGCATCTCAAAAAAACGCGATCCTTTGCAGAGCGCTCGCGGAAAAATGATTCGAATAGATTCACCACCAAACTTTATATATTCCAAATAAGTAAAGGAAAAATATTGATAAAACCCTTAAGAGAAAAAAAGAAGATGGTCGTCGCAACCAAATTCGGGTTGGGAATTCGATTATGCAAGATGAAGGTATTAGCACCCCTCACGTCCGTTATACTCAATGGGAACCTTTTAGTTAAATTTACGATTGAATTTTAGCTTATGTTAATTATTTTCTTCTCGTGATAAAAGATATAAAAGGAAAAGAAAAGGGGTCGCAAAAAGGTATTTATTATGGTGGTTGACAAGATTGTGAGTCTTGCTCCTACATCTTCAGATACAATGAGGAACTCAAAGCTTCGTAGTTCGGGTCAAGACAAAAGATATTTTTGATGTTTTTGTTATAGTGCTTGAAGAGACGTGAATCTCGCTCCTACGTATCTCCAGATGCGACAGAGAACTCAAAGCTACGTAGTTCTTGGTAAAAATTGAGTGTTGGTTGATTGATTTTACAAAATGAATGTTTAGGTCGCATTCTAATGCTTAAGCATTGGCTAGTATACTCGCGATGAAGGCTTAAGCTCTTAGTTTGTATTCGCATTAGAATACACTAAACAATGTCCTTTTGTGAAATACTTCGATTACGCGGGGGCAATAATAAAGGTTTGATTGGTAGTTTGTTTTATGGAACAAGTGTTAAGATCGAATTCTAACAGTTAAAAGTTGGCTTGCACGCTCGTGGGGGAGGCTTAAGCGCTAGTTTGTATATGCATTAGAAATGATTAAACAATGTTATTTTTAAAAGTGTTTTCGATTGCATGGTGGCGAAAAAAATTTAGGTTTGATTAGTTGAATGTTTTTTTAGGAAAATGACGAATACTCGGTGAGAATGAGATATGAGCCTCGAGACCAATTATTCGGGGTGTCACTGAAATTCTAGACTCCAATGTTCCTTTTTCATTCAAGGTATTTATGAAATTTGTTTGATGAACAACGAACATTCAATAAGAACGAACCACGTGCCTCATAATTAATTGTTCAAAGGTTCCACTGAAATGCTAGACTCCAATGGTCCCTTTTGGTCCATGTTTATATTAAGTGTTTTAAAGACAAAAGAGAGAATAAACGACTAGCCCAATACGTGTGCCTCAGGACCGATCATTCAAGGATTCAAAGAATGCAAGACTCCAAGGCTCCTCTTCTTTCGTGTTTGTTAGGAAAACGGTTTTAGCGTTTCGTTTAATCGGAAAAAAAATTTGTATCACATTAAAACGAAATTAATCGGGTTTGAAAAATAACACTTGCTGTTGGACCAAGGTTTTTGAAAAGGCCACTTGGCGTTGGCCCAAAGGTTTTTACACTTATAAAATATATTTAACATTGATATAATCATTCATTTAATTTTCATTTTAAGCAAATAAACCTATAATAATAAATATAAGTCAAAATGAGCAAAAATGATAAAGATGAGTACATGAGTATGAAGGGCATGATAATTAAACAATATGATAGAATTAATAAACGAACATGATTTAAATAAATTACTTCGGTTAATTAGAATTAAGTATTTTAATCAAATCAATTGAAAAAAAACTCAATTATTAATTAAAATGATTAAGGCTAATTAACCTAATTAATTAATTAAAATAAGTTTTAATTAATTAATTATTATAATGATAATAAAAAAGTTAAAATAATAAAAAAACTATGAAAACAATAAATGGGGTGCAAGAGAAAAAGGGAGTAGTAGTTTTAGCAAAAAAAAAAAAAGAAACAATTCAAAGAAGTGGCTCAACCCATAAAAAAAAAGATGAAAATCAAGACAAGGAGGCGGGAACAACGAATCTAGCCCATGAGGAGACCTAGTTCAGTGCCTAGTCAACCATGCAAATGAGTTGACTCCATCCATCACCACATGATGCAATCAACGATACATATTTGACAGCAGTAATGAGCTCACGTGGGAGATCCTGTATAGGATCCCCTATCCATTATGTCCATACTTTCAGCGCCACGTAACAATGCAGGATAAAAGCAAGAA
This sequence comes from Lathyrus tuberosus, assembly GCA_022829125.1. Taxonomy (NCBI): domain Eukaryota; kingdom Viridiplantae; phylum Streptophyta; class Magnoliopsida; order Fabales; family Fabaceae; genus Lathyrus; species Lathyrus tuberosus. Next base: position 3,356,327 of record JALAZF010000343.1, read on the forward strand.
AAAGAGGAGATGCATTGAACGATCATGATTAAATATGGGTTTCTTCATGAACAACAACAACATTAATTCTTATTTTGGCCATAACTTTCTCAATTATTCATGGAATTAAGTAAATGAATAATGATATTCATCTACTCGATCTCATATACAACATGGAAAACTTAGAATTAAAAAATAGGTCACAGAATAAAACGAAAATTAAATCACATTTAATCACTTTTGCTCATGGAGGTTAAAGAACACTTTAAACTCTTACTTTTAAATCAATAGATTTTTCATGCAAAATGGTGATGATTAAGATACTAATTAAGTGCAGCAAGAATAATAATGCAAATAAAATTAAATAAGTAATAAACATTAAAAGTTTACCTAAATAGAGAAAAATAAAAAAGTGACTTGAAAATGGAGAGAAATTTGGGCAAAGTTTTTGCTCATTTTTTGTGAATGATTCTTGGCGAGATTTGTGAATGAGAATGATTTTATTTATAGGTTCTAAAATGATAATTTAGAAAGTATGATAAAGAGGTGAGAATGATGTGATTGCCTTCTAGAAACTTAATTAATTAAATAGTGAATTATGATGTAATATTTGCATGGAATAATGATGTAATATATGAGAGATATTTTGGGCCCTCTAGAAACATTGATTTTTGTTTTATGATGCATGAAAACGATTAATAAAATTCAAATGGATATTTCGATGATAAATCAAATGATCATGAATTTATTTTTTCAAAATACATAATGAAAAAAATATAATTTTAGTCAATTTCTTCAACATGTAAAATGTTCACTATATGTTGACTTTTTTACTATAATGCATATATGCATGATTATGGTGACTTTATTTGATGATAAAAATGTATATAACTGAAAATACAAAACTTGATAAATGGACATGTATTAGATGAATTTAAAATGTCCGGACAAAATTGGGGTATGATATTATGGAACAAACTTCAGGCCATTATCCGTTCGTAAACCTTCCAGTTTATCTCCCATATAATTTTCTACAAGAGTATGCCATTCCTTAAAATTTTTAAAGTGTCACTTTTATATTTCAAAATACGAACCTCTTTTAGAGAAATCATAAATCATAGTGAGAAAATAGAACCGCTCTCATGAATTGCCACCCGTAACACCCTAAAATCATAAAAACATTTTTATAAAAGATAAACAATTATTTCTCCAAAACAGATGTTACACATGCTTAACAAACATACTCTTTCAAAATAAAACATAAAACATGCAGCAAAACTCAACTTTAAACATACTTTAAAATTGTCTCGACGAAATAAAATAGTTTATTAAATAAATAATCCAAAACAATGACATCATAACAATAATGAAAACGTCTCAAACCTAAACCAAGAACTTGGACTCGAGTGGTAAATGAGCTCCTGCTAAGGAACGAAGGTTCAAGGAATACCGAGTTTGATTCCTGGTGGGAACAATACTTGGGCAGTGTCAGTACCTATCGGCACGAGCTCTGGATTACTAGGGCCCCTTTCCCCTAAGAACTAGAGTGAAAGAAAAAAAACCGTCTCAAGGAGAGTACAGAGCACCCAAAACAAAGAAACCGGGGCGAGAATAACTTTACGAATGTTAATGACAAAATTAAATAGCAAGATAGTTATAAAAAATATATAATGTCACTCTCACATAAAGTTTGCAAACAACAACAATAATTATAATGCAAATGCATGATGCACTATACTTTTCTCCAATATGCATGTGGTACCAAAAGTTTGGATGCATGAGTTATTTTACGAAATTATCCACATCTCTAACTCCTCTATGGAAAATGTTCTCTCTGAACAAGGAGACCGTCACTGTCTCTCACCAAGCAGTGAACCTCGTCACTGACTCTCTCTGAGCTTTAGATCTCGTCGGACTAAAGTCCTACCTAACTTCGATATACATGATTGCATAAACATATGATGCTAATCACAACTTGTAACACCTCAAAATTTACCCTCTTACTTTTAGCACTAACTGGCTTATGTTTCATTTCATTCTTGCATTGTCATCTTTGCCTATCATTGGTTCTTAGCATGGGATCAAGGTATCTAACCTAATTCAGAGGAAGAAGTTGTTTTCCAGAGGTTCAAGCAAAATTCACGTGTATTGTCCAAGGGGCTAAGAGGAGGAGAAGCTTCTTAATACTATCATTACTTGAGTCACAAAGAAGCCTTGGGCCTCATGTCATCCTAATTTGTCTATCACCGCATCAGAAGATCACAATTGACAAGAAATTCCAAGGGAATCACACTATCCTAGCACGATGGTTCAAATTAGGGTTTTGAGATTCTTGGGTTTAACCCTCCAATGAGCAGATCTTTGAGTTTTTAGCATCACCAAATGGTACATCTCATCATTGTCTGACAGGATACACATCATACTCAGGAATTTGGATTTGGAGGATGTGTTGATTCCTCCTAGACTGAGGGCACCAAAATTAGGGTTTTCCATCAAATCAGTTTATTTCTGATTTTTTTGAGCAAGAATTAATTCCATGGTATTCCTTATGTCCCTAAGTGTCTAAGGTTGGAAAATTGTCCATCAATTTGGTTCAGAAAGGTTTCAATTGTTCAAAAGATTGAAAATCAGGAGAATTGGGAATAAAGTCCACTGTGCGGTGAAAAAGTCAACTCCTGACTTTTTGAGGTCAACATCATGATTTTCAAGTCAAATATGGTCCATGGACAATATTTGGTCAAGGAATGCTCAAGGGTTCATGAAAAATCAAAATTGGGAAAAAGTTACTAAATTTGGAAAATTAGGTTTTTAGAAACTTACTATTTTTAGTAAGTTTTTAATCACTTTCTAAGCCATTTTTCACCATGTTAAAGGCCTAATTTCAAAATCTATTCCACATGAAAATTGCAGTTTGAAGTTTTCCCTTCAAAATGGGCATAAGAACCATGGAATTTGAGTTATTATTGGATGAGTTATGGTGCACTAAAGTTGGACATTTTCACTTCATCTAGTTCAAAAAACTTAGAAATTTTTCTAAGTTACTTTGGGCAGTTTTGAGAACCAACATTCATGGCCATTTTACACTATGATGCAAGCTCCATTTGAAAATCTTTTTCACATGAAAGTCTTAGAGCATTCTTCAAGCTTTACAACCATTACAAGAATGTCTCATTTGGATCAATATTGAGAGAGATATGGTTTCTCAAAGTTCAAGGTTCCAAGTTGTAAGTTTGAAAAATTAGAATTTTTTCTAAGTTATTATTGGACAGATTTGTACACATACTTTCAAACTAATTTTTCTCATTGATTAAAGCATCATTTCCAGTTGCTTTCCACACCAAACTTGTTCACATTTCTCCTTAGTTTCCATTAAGCTCAAGAACACCTCATTTGTCTAAGGATGCTTCAAGATATTTTCATGCAAAGTGAGGTGTTTAAGTGAATTTTAAGGCATTTGTTGTAGGTATATTATTGAACTTTTCTTGTAGCATGATAATGTACCAGTACCACACGCCTTATAGTGCATTTCTTTTGTGTCCTTTTCACTACCAAAAACAACCAAACAAGGCAAGCAAGGCATACACCACCTTTTTTCAAGTTTACTAAAACGGGCATTTTTTGCAAATTGTATGAAACTGGCTGCACATTGTCTGTCACGTGGTCACCTGTTCACATCATCCTCATGATCTCACATGCTTCCCAAAATGCACAAATAGTCACTTTCTATGTACACAAAACGTATCCTTCACCACACCTTACAAAATGTGTCCAAACTTCCTATTATGCCCTCCCAACGGTTTCTCAAGATATTTTTCCACTCAAGCCTCAATTTCACATGATATATAAGTGGTTTATACCCTTCATTTGGAGGAGGACGCCTCACATTGCTCAAAAACCGAATCTGAGATTTTCATGCTTCACTCCAAAGTTTTCACTGAAATTTTTATTTCTCACGAAGAAGCTTCAAAGTGTTGATCATTTCTTCTTCTCTGGAGTGTAGAGCTCGAGATTTTTGGTTTTATTTGTAAAGTTTTGAAGAAGCAGTGGACTTGCCTCCACTAGGTAAATTTCCTCAAACTTTTGATCCCTCATCCTGTAGATCTAAACGTGGTAGGTTTTTCATGCATTGCATATGTAGAAGCTTGAAATGATGGTGTTGCTTGATTGATTGAATCTGAATGTGTTGACATGTTTGAATGTTTGGAATAATATTTGTACCCGTGTCTTTGAGTCCTTTTTTCTCTATGTTTTAGTGATCTTTATGGAAAACAAATTATACCATGTTGATCCTTGTTCTTCGTACTTCATTTCTGGGTTTTATTTCGTTTGATTTGGTTGGAAATTGATGGAGAAAATGGATGGAGAAGATGGTGATTTCAGGCTACTCACGAACCCTATTTCAAGATGCATGGCGTGTTTTCAGGTCTTCTTCATGAAGAAGATGACTGCGTGGCATTTTTTGATTCGTTGGGTCCTTTTTTTGTCTTATATGACTTTAAAACTTGGGTGACCGATTGATGAAAAGTTCACATACATTCGCTACATGTGTTTTTTTTTGTATTTTGTTTTAAAAAAAGACTGATTGCATCATGAGATCATGGAATGGGCTTTGGTTTGTCTTGATTTTCATACCCCCTTGATTTTGGGCCCGTGCGCCTTTAAACATAAACCTTGTGATTGCTAATTGCTTTTGCACCTCCATCTGCCTTGTTCATTTTTCTTTATTTATTTTCATTTCATTTTTATTTCAATTGATTAATTCATTATAAAAATCCCCAAAAATATTTTTTTGGTCAACTATTGTGTTGGCTTGTTTCCTATATTTTATTTTATTTTTAATTTCTTTTTCCTATTTTTATTTTGAATTAAATTTGGCAATGTATTTCCAATGATACCCTTCTTCTAGGGTTAGGAACTTTTGTGACTTTTGCTCACCATTTGAGACCAATCTCTTGGAAACTTTTAGGCCATCATATGAAGATGTTTTGATGCCCGTTTGATGATGGTTTGAGTTACTTTTAGTGGCTTTCCATTCAACTTTTATGGACCCTTGATCCTTGCTCGATTATGTGCATATCTTGACTTGTGGACCTCTTTTGAACATGTTCTTAAGTTATTTATGTTCCAATATTTTTGCACATGTTAATTGGATGTTTAAACTTGCCTTTGATTATTTTTTGGGAATTTTTTGGATCACTTTGCTATTTTTGGTCGATGCCTACTTGTGTTTGAGTTTGATTGAAGCATGCTTGGATACTTGACCTAGTTTGGATGCTTTTGATTACTTTTGATTGAATGATGCTTGAGATGTGTATTTAGTATGATCATGTACTGTCTTTGCTTGTTTGTGGATTTGTATTCATCCTTATTTGCCCATTTTCCTATTTGTTCTTGATTTTCTAAGTTGACAATGTTTTGACTTGAATCCTTTGGTGTGCTTAACCTAATCTTGTGAGATGTTTTCTTGTATGATCCAATCAATGCTTGAGGACTTTTGTTTGATTTTAATGACATGTTTAAGGTTCAGATCCTTTTGATTTTGGATCCATTGTGTGATCATATCTTGTTTCTTGCTTCACTTTATCATGTGTTGTTTCCATAGATGTTTGAAATGGATGTTTGCATAATTGTGGAGCATGTTTTGAATGTGATTCTTGTTGCTTCTTCTTGATATTCATGAGTTGATATTTGAATTGATATACATGTTCACCTTGCTGCCATTTGCTTTCATGCCTTGATTTCACTTTGTTTGATCACTTGAAGTTATGTTGTGCATGAGTTATTTGTTGCTAATTGTTTGAGTGTTGTTGAGATACATACTTGATGCTCTTGATGCCATTTTCTAATGTGTGAATTGACTGAACTTTGGCATGAATTGAATTCTGACTTGGATCTACTTTCATCTTACCTTATTCATGTCATCTTTGTGTGAGGTTCAATGATGTTTAATTGTGCTTCTTATGCAAGTTTGCTTGCATCCTTTCTTGTTTGGTTTTACTTGTTTACTTGAGCTTTCTTGTGTGATATTTTGAAGCATGATTAATGATGTGATTTGGATATGATGTGCATGATGTGCTTGCTTCCCCATCTCATTTATCATCTTCTACCTCCCTTTCTTCTTCATCTCTTTCACTCTTTCTCTTCCCTTGAGTCTTAAGACTTGTTTAAGTCTTGGATTCACTCCCTTAGAGCTACCTAGTCCAACTTAATTTCCGATTAAGCTTGGAGTAGGATTAACATTAGGATTCCCTTTGCATGCTAACTTAGGTAGATGTTTCCCCATTTAACTCAATTATAGAGCCACCTTTGCATGACAACATTAGGAACATTTAGTTTCCCCTTAGTGTTTTCTTTCTCTTTGAGTCTTCTCTTCTCATCTCATAACACTTCTAAAAAACTTAATAAATATAACGAATATTGCGCTCGAGCCTTAAGTGTAGGAAATGAAGAATGAGGGGTCTCCCCTCCTCTTCTATAGTGTTTAGCATACGTCCCATTTGGGGGCGACCATGCGATTCACTCGTTCCCGTATGGTAGACTTTAGTGCAATGTAAGTTACGAACTAACTTCAATCCACTTCTATCTAAAAAACACAAAAACAAATTCAAATCTTTTTATCCTTCGGGATCGTTCAAGTTCAAATCATTTTCAGAAAAGGGCACGTTACTTCCGTCTCGTCGCAAACAGGCATCGACCCTAACTGCTGGACGCGAACCTAACATCGCTCATAAAAAACACTAACCGACCTCGTTAGGTCAAACTACGACTGCTCTTATTTCTTCTCTCTAGTCCGATTGAGGATACGTAGGCACAAGATGACTATGTCTTGGCGAGCAACCTCCCCCCTTAGTTCGTGTGCGAACTACGTTGACTCTGACTTTCCCATTGCACGAGGGAATACGTAGGCATAGGACGGGCGATGTCCTATCGAGTCACTTCATTTTTCTTTTCTTCTTCGTTTCTTCGTTCTCTTCCGTTCCCGTTCCTTCTCGTTTCCGATAGCAGTGGAGCTCCAGATGACGACACCCTTTGATCGAGACAAAAAGCGTGGATCCCATCGAGTACGATGGACTTGTGGGGTGCTAACACCTCCCCTTCGCGTAACCGACTCCCTTACCCGTTTCTCTTGGTCACGAGACCATGCTTTTTCTCTTCCCCCAGGTTTACGCAGTGTTTCCTTTCCCTCTCTTGGGATAAATACACATTGCTGGCGACTCTATTTTCGCGCCACTTTCGCGTTTGTACCTGGATGAAAATCCTCGGGAGCGACATCTGGCGACTCTGCTGGGGACTGGTTGACCTCTTGCTGGTCCATCCCCTTTTGCGAGTCAATCCTAGCGCTTGTTTGTTTGTTTTCATTGGGTGTTTATTTGTTGTGCTTTGTTTTGTTGTATTTTACTGTATTACTGTTTTACTGTTTTTACCGCATTTATTGTATTGCATTTCATTATGATGCTGTACTGTTCTGCTGCTGGATTTTCTGTTTGTAGGGTGGGTTGGATTCATGAGAGAAAAGCCCAATACCCAGGCTTGAGCATACACCTATTATTAGCGTGGAAAGTAGTGTGACTTATGTGACATTTGGCCAGACTTAGTATACATGAAAACTCCACATCCAGACGAGGTTTCCTTGGTAATATTCTATCCTGCTCATTTGGGGCAGACGATGGAATATAACCTGGAAAACTGTCGACTTTGGCGATCATCTCCCGAGGACTCAACAATGCCTCTCCTCCCGACATGTGATAATGGCAGACCAGAAATGGCAAATCCATTACACTGGTCGATCCGAGGACCCAATGCTGGGAACTTACTATATTTTGAGGGGAATCAATTGAGGCCTCCTCGATTGATGATGATGCCAAACCAGAAATGGTGAACATATCATCATTTCTCGACCCAAGAGCCCGTGATATTGAGGGTCCTCAGTTTTCTAGAACCCACATGTGAGAGGGGATGGGTGTTTGCAGGTCTGCAGGTAACCGAAACCTTCAACCTACCCGGTTTTTTGGATTCCTCATCAGTGTACTGTTATCATCCTGATATTCTGGCAGTTTGAATGGGCCGTTATTCTGGATTTCTGGGTTTCTGATATTTGGGGTCTTATTCAGTCAGCAGAACAACAACAGTTTTGAGCATCATGGATACCTTGATCCATGTTTGCATTTGCATCATGATTTTGCATTCTAACATGTTTGTTCATTTGTAGGGTTGCATCCTAACTTTGATTCCGGTTGTCCGAAGACTGTCCATGATGAATACTAGTACTGGAGAGAGAAAGAATATCATCCTGTACAAGTTCTCGAAGCTTCATTTAGATGCTGTGCACAAGATCTCGGCTATGGCAAAACCCGAGGTATTGACAAACTTTAGAGGAGAATATGGGAGGATTCTGAGTTTCGCCCGAGATGTTACCAACTATGAGTTCAGGGCTCTGCATACTCTGGTGCAGTTCTATGACCCTCACATGCGGTGTTTTCTATTTGTGGATTATCTTTTAGCTCCGACATTGGAAGAGTATGCTCTCGTTTTGGATGTTTCTGTCAAAGAAGAAGCTCCCTTCTATCCTTCTAAGGAATTTCCCGATCTGGAAAAGGTTTCTGCTGCTTTACGTTTGGATCAGTCTTTGTTGAAGAGAAATGTTACTAGTAAAGGAGGTTATAAAGGCTTTCACACGAAGTTTTTGATCGAGCAGGCTGCTATTTGTCCTAAGGCTAAGTGTTGGTCAGTGTTCAATGCGATTCTGGCTATGTGTGTTTATGGAACGGTGTTGTTCCCTAATGTGAAGGATTTTGTAGACGTGCACACGGTTCAGATATTCACCACGAAGAATCTGGTACCTACCTTGCTTGGGGATCTGTACTATTCGACGCACTATAAGAATGAGAAGAGGAGAGGATGACCTCTTTACTTTTGTGCTCCAATTTTCTACAAGTGGTTTGCTGATCGCCTTCCCAAATCTGGGGCATTCGTAGACACCAGAGAAACATTGGATTGGTCAAGGAGATTGATGGGATTAAGAGTTGACAACTTGATTTGGATCAATCGTGATTTGTTAGGCCAAGAGATCCTGATCAGCTGTGGAGGTTACCCAAACGTACCTCTAATAGGAAGGAAAGGGGGAATTAATTACAACCCTATTCTTGCTATTATGCAATTTGGGTATGCTTTGAAAGAGCCACCGAAGGACCAAGATGTTCAAGAGTCTCTATTTGTGAGTGAGGAAGCCAATCTGGAAGTGTTAAAAGAAGCTGCAAATGCTTAGAGAGACCGCCACAAGAAGGGAAAGACTTTTTTTGGAAAGTGTAACAACAAAGCCTTCCCTGCATACGAGGACTGGATTCAAAGGAGAGTAGAGAATGTACTCCTACCTTTCTGTAGAGTGCCTCCATCTTACCCCCTGCTTATTGAATCTCCGACCACAATTGAGATAGAGAAGTATAATAAACTATGGGCTGAAAAGGAGAAGCTTCGAGAGGAGAACAATGAGCTGCAAATAGAAATTTACCAGTTAAAACATGAGCGAGGTGAAGCTGTTCATGTCGCCAAGTTGAAGACAGAGCTTTTCGCTAAGAAAGAAAAAGAGCTACCTGAAGAGGTCACAACCAGACAGAAGGTAGGGCAAGCCTTAAAAGGTGTTAGCAGGGTTCTAAAGTCAAAGAAGGAAGACTTGGCCAAAGCTTCGCTAAGAATTCACAGGTTCAATGCTAGTCAAAACACTGCAATCACAGCCAACAAGCAGAAGGAGGATAAGTATTTGGAGCAGATTGAGAGTCTGAAGTTGAAGCTCAGGAAGAAAGACGAGGAGATCTTATCAGGGACGTTCCAAAGACATGCAGTTGAGGAACGACTGAATGAGGCCATAACAACCATAGAAGAGCTGAAGATACGACCTGAAGTAAAGAGGCCTAGGGGTGAAGGCTCTAGCTTGGGCAGTGGTTCTCAAAGGGTGCAAGACCATGGTGCTTGAGGAGAACTCGCGCATTGGTGATACTCTGTAGTTTGTTCTTTCTTTGTATTTTGGGTCACCACTAGAATTGTTGGCTGGGATCTTTGCTTCTTTTGTTTCAGACTTATTATGTTATCTTGGGTTGTAATCTCTGACAGTGATTTTCTCTGATTTATATATGAGCAGCAGTTTCATCCTATCTTGTCTTTAAAACTGGAATCAAGGGTTGGATTGCCCTGCAAATATTCAAACATGTTCATTTGCATTTGCATAATCATAATCATTTTTGCATAGCAGGTGCTCGTCCAGGGTTTTTCTAACCTTTATTTGGTTGCAGTTAGGATTGATAACCAGCCAATTCATCGGTATTCTACTAGATCAAATAAGAGGAGAATTATGGAGCAAATGCAAGTAGAGATGGCCTCCATGCAAGCTCGCATGGCCCAGTTCATGGAATTGATGCAAGGTGTTGCCCAAGGGCAAGAGCAGCTAAGGACTCTGGTTCAACCCTTAGTGGCAAGAGTGGATGAAGACGGGGTTCTTCATGGCATTTTTGGTAACGGTGCTCAGGGAGGTCCTGTGGGCGTAGAGATCCCCATTCCTGGTGTTGTGATACCTTCGGGCGGAGGAGAGCAGGTGGTAATTCCCTTTGTTGTCGGAGGAGGAAATAGCGTTTGCGCTGTTCATGGTCGTCGTTATGATGACCAATAGGATGACATTTTTTCTATGCAAGGTGTTGATGATACTCCTCAAGTCGACAATGATCAAAGGTTCAGATTGATTGAAGAACAACTAAGGGGTGTTGTGAATCAAAATTATGTGGGTATGGATCTGGAGGATTTAGGGCTGGTTCTCAGTGTTATAATTCCGCATAAATTTCAGGTGCCCACTTTTGAGAAATACAATGGTACCACTTGTCTCAAGACGCATGTCAAGGCATATGCACGAAAGATGGCTGCGTATTTTAAAGATGAGAAATTACTGATGCATTTCTTCCAGGACAGCCTGTCTGGGGCATCCTTGGAATGGTATATGCAATTAGAGAGATGCCATGTCCGTATTTAGAGAGAGTTGGTTGAGGCCTTTATCAAGCACTACTAATATAACACTGATATGGCTCCCAACAGGACCCAGCTATAGAATATGTCTCAGAAGAATAACGAAAGCTTTAAGGAATACACGCAGAGATGGCGTGAACTAGCGGGAAGGGTGCAACCACCCTTATTGGAGAAGGAGATGTTAAACCTGTTTATGGATACTTTGCCGGGACGTTATTATGAGAAACTGTTACCTTGCATGTCAGGCAAGTTTGCTGATTTAATCATGGTTGGGGAGATGTTAGAGAGTGGAATCAAAGCTGGGAAAGTGTCAGGTAATGATGGGTCGTCTTCTGGTCAGGGGAAGAAACCCTATGTTAATTACAAGAAAAAGGAAGAAGTAAATTCTGTGTCGTCTTACCGAGGTAAAGGGAAGCAACATCAGAGTTATAACCAGCAAGTAGCTTCGGTGACAATTCCTGCAACACCTCCACAACAGCAACATAATCGTGCTCCACACCAGCAATAATTTACGCCTAAATAGAATCGAAATTTTGATACTCCGCGTTGCCATATTCACAGTTGTTTCAGCATTTGCTACAGTTGCAGTTAATCCAGAAAAGGACTCTAGCTCCTCCCACCGGTTATCCACCTCCGGGTTATAATCCTAACGCCCACTATGACTTTCATTCTGGGGCACCCGGACACTATATTGAGGACCGCAAAGCTTTTAAGCATGTAGTCCAAGACTTGGTGGATTCAAAGGCCATTAACTTTTCAAATGATGTGCCAAATGTCGTCCAAAACCCAATGCCAAACCATGTTGGGCCGAGGGTTAATGCTGTGTTAGAGGAGAATTAATCTTTGAATTTGGTTATGGATGTTAATGAATTAAAGACTCCTCTGATGGTGGTAAAGGAGAGGTTATTGAAGGGTGGGGTGTCCCCCGGATGTGATGAGAATTGTTCAGATTGTATGTCGTAAATGAATGGGTGTGGTTTAATGAAGTAAGGAATTCAAAAGCTGATAGATGAAGGTCGATTGCAGTTTGACCGGTGTGACCAACATAAAGAAGTTGTTAGCAGAAAAAATGAGGTTGCTACCATTACTATCCCTTTCAAAACAATCACTATTTCAGGTCCAGTAAGACTAGCACCGGTTATTATTACAGCTCCCGGACCTGTGCCATATGAGAGCACCAAGGCCATTCCTTGGAACTATGGAGCCAAAGTGTTCGTTAATGGACATAAACAAGAGCTGGTGGGAACTTCTGTGGTGAGCTCTCGTGTTGAGAATGATGATGAAGCAGGGGCTATCACGAGAAGTGGTAGAGTCTTTATCCCTTCAGATGATCAAGCTGGTAGTTCCAGACAAGACAAAGGGAAGCAGGTTGTAGATAATTCTGTGCAAACGCCAGTAGCGAATGACTCCACGGCAGGGCCGATTGATATTTCCTTCTCTGAGAATGTAGAAGAGTTCATGAGACTGATTTGGAAAAGTGATTATAAAATTGTTCATCAATTGCATCAGACTTCGTCCAAGATTTCTATCTTGTCCCTGTTATTGTGTTCTAAGGCACACCGAAATGCACTACTGAAGGTACTGAATGCTGCTTACGTACTCCAGGAGACCTCAGTTAATTAGTTAGAGGGGGAAGTGACCCATGTTAATGCAGGCAATGGTTTGGGTTTTACAGATGTTGACTTGACTCCAGCTGGAAGAAACCATAATAATGCCTTGCATATTTCTGTTGAGTGCCGTGGATCGTTGATGTCTCATGTGCTTGTGGATACTGGATCCTCTTTGAATGTTCTGCCTAAGAAAGCCTTGATGAAGCTGGACACTAGGGGGTTGATATGCACACCAAGTGATTTGGTGGTGTGCGCTTTCGATGGCTCGAAGAGGTTTGTTTTTGGGGAGATTGTGCTACCAATTAAGGTTGGGCCAGAGATTTTTAATGCTACCTTCTATATCATGGACATCCAACCTGCTTACAGATGTCTGTTGGGTCGTCCATGGATTCACAGTGCTGGGGCTGTGACATCTACATTACATCAGAAGTTAAAGTACGTGGTAGACGGACATGTGGTGACGGTTTGTGGAGAAGAGGATATCTTGATAAGCCAGCTGTCTACTTTCAAGTTTGTGGAGGTAGATGGCAAAATACATGAAACTTTATGTCAGGATTTTGAAGCAGTGAAGATCCCTGAGGAATCTCTCAAGGAAGTCAGCCATTCTGAAGTGGTAGAGCAGCCTACAGTGGTACATCAGCCAGAGATTTCTATGTCTTCCTTCAAGGATGCACGAGTCGTGGTTGAATCCGGCACCTCGCAAAAGTGGGGTTAGATTATTAATGTCTGGGAAAAGCGAAATACTCATGGACTGGGATATAAGCCACCCAAGTGTCCTGAAGAGCCTCCCAAGTTCTATGGTCCAGTTCGTTTCACCAGTGCCGGTGTGTTCTTTGATAGAATCAATGCTATTGAGGAAGATGGGGATAGTGATTGTGATATGGATAGTTGGATCCGCCCTTGTGTTCCAGGTTAAAGTCTTCGCAACTGGTCGTCAGAGAGAGCCATTCAAGTGACCGGACCGGAGTAATTGCTCCTGTTTATCATCTATGTTAATCCTATGTTCTGCCCAAGACGTAGTGATTATTGTTTGTAGGGCTTGAATGTTTTTGTTTGCTTTTCTTTATCATTAATAAAGGACGTTTTTGCATTCAAATGTTTTGATCCTTGTCTTTCTGTTTTTTATTTTTTGCATTAAAACCACATCAAAATGGCAATGTGTTTTTGTTTGATGCATCCATAATAAACATAAATCATCAATCATGCAGGTTTCCTTGTTCAGATTCCACCCCTCATGATTCAGCTATGGCCCGATACGACTTCGACAATCCTATTTATCAGGCTGAAGAAGAGACTGATGAAGATTGTGCCTTACCAGAGGAATTGGCCAGGCTGTTAAAACAGGAGGAAAAGGTCATTCTGCCTCATCAGGAGGAAATCGAGGTTGTTAACTTGGGAACCGAGGACGCAAAGAAAGAGGTACGGATTGGGGATGCTTTGGAAGACACTGTCAAGGGAAGATTGATTGAAATGCTCCGAGAGTATGTGGATTTCTTCGCCCGGTCTTACCAAGACATGCCTGGGCTCGACACCGACTACCGCTCAAAGAAGGATGTGCTCCGGTTAAGCAGAAGTTGAGAAGGACGAAACCAGAAATGTCTGTCAAGATTAAAGAAGACGTTCAGAAACAGTTAGATGATGGTTTTCTTGATGTAACAAATTATCCTCCATGGGTTACTAATATTGTGCCTATACCTAAGAAGGATGGAAAGGTCAGGATGTGTGTTGATTACAGAGATCTGAATAGAGCAAGCCCAAAAGACGACTTCCCGCTTCCTCACATTGACGTGTTAGTGGACAACACCACTCAGTATTCTGTGTTTTCCTTCATGGATGGCTTCTCTGGGTATAACCAAATCAGGATGGCCCCAGAGGACATGGAGAAAACGACGTTCATAACACCGTGGGGAACATTCTGTTACAAAGTGATGCCCTTTGGATTGAAAAATGTTGGGGCAACCTATCAGCGGGCGATGGTGACTCTCTTTCATGATATGATTCACAAAGAGATCGAGGTTTATGTTGATGACATGATCGCGAAGTCACAAATGGAGGAAGAGCATCTGGTGAATCTTCAGAAACTGTTTGAGAGGTTGCAAAAGTTCAGACTGAGGTTGAATCTGAACAAGTGCACCTTTGGGGTGAGATCTGGAAAGTTACTGGGTTTTATTGTCAGCGAAAGAGGTATCGAGGTTGACCCTACTAAAGTAAAAGCCATTCAAGAAATGCCTGAGCCAAGAACAGAAAGAGAGGTTCGTGGTTTCTTAGGGAGGTTAAACTACATTGCTAGATTCATCTCTCATCTTACAGCCACGTGTGAGCCAATATTCAAGTAGTTAAGAAAAGATCGGGCGGTCAGGTGGAACGAAGACTGTCAAAAGGCGTTCAAAAAAATAAAAGAATATTTGTAGGAACCTCCGGTCCTTATGCCGCCAGTACCAGGAAGGCCTTTGATTATGTATCTTACAGTTCTTGAGAATTCAATGGGGTGTGTGCTCGGTCAGCACGACAAGTCAGGTAGAAAAGAGCATGCCATCTACTACCTGAGTAAAAGGATTACTGATTGTGAGTCGAGGTACTCAATGCTGGAGAAAACATGTTGTGCATTCACTTGGGCAGCTAAGCGTTTGAGGCAATATATGTTAAACCACACAACCCTCTTGATTTCAAAGATGGATCCGATCAAGTATTTGAAAAGCAGGCGCTTTCTGGAAGGATAACCCGTTGGCATATGGTTCTGACAGAATACGATATTCAATATGTTTCCCAAAAAGCCATCAAGGGAAGTGTTCTGTCAGAATATCTCGCTGAACAACCAATTGAGGATTATCAACCGATGAAGTTTGAATTTCCTGATGAGCACATTATGTATCTGAAGATGAAAGATTGTGAAGAGCCTCTACCTGATGAAGGACCAGAAATTAGATCCCAATGGAATCTGGTCTTTGATGGGGCTGTTAACTCATACGGTAACAGAATCAGGGCAATCATTACGACTCCAAAGGGTTCTCATATACCCTTCACTGCCCGATTAACGTTCATATGCACCAACAATGAGGCGGAGTATGAAGCATGCATCATGGGGTTAGAAGAAGCAATTGATTTGAGTATCAAGAACCTCGATGTTTATGGTGATTCTGCGTTAGTAGTTAATCAGATTACAGGTGAATGGGAAACCCGTCAAGCGAACTTGGTGCCTTATAACAACTATGCCAAAAGGTTGTTACCGTTCTTTGACATAATTGACTTTCATCATATACCCCGGTTGGAGAATCAGATGGCCGATGCGTTGGCAACATTATCTTCGATGTATCAGGTGAATCGTTGGAATAAAACTCCTTCGATCAGAATCACGCGCTTGGATAGGCCAGCTTTTGTGTTTGCAATTGAAGATGTGCTAGATGGAAAACCTTGGTATCATGATATTAAGGTTTTTCTGAAGAGTCAAGAGTATCCAGAGGGTGCATCTTCCAAAGACAAGAAAACTCTGAGGAGGCTGGCGGGAAATTTCTTTCTGACAAAAGACGATGTGTTATACAAGTGAAACTTTGACATGGTCTTGCTGCGTTATGTTGATGAACACGAGGCAAACTTGTTAATGGAAGAAGTTCATGAAGGATCTTTCGGTACCCATGCCAATGGGCATGCTATGGCTAGAAAACTCTTGAAAGCGGGGTATTATTGGATGACTATGGAATCTGATTGTTTCAAATACACCCGAAAATGTCATAAATGCTAGATTTATGCTGATAAGGTGCATGTGCCGCCTACTCCTCTGAATGTGTTGTCATCACCTTGGCCCTTTGCTATGTGGGGCATTGATATGATTGGAAAGATAAAACCGACTGCTTCCAATGGGCATCGTTTCATTTTGGTTTCCATTGATTATTTCACTAAGTGGGTGGAAGCAGCCTCGTATGCCAACGTCACCAGGCAGGTGGTAGCTCAGTTTATCAAGAAGGACATCATCTGCCGGTATGGAGTCCCAGAGAGAATCATTACTGATAATGGTTCAAACTTGAATAACAAGATGATGAAGGAGCTATGTCAGAGCTTTAAGATTGAACATCACAACTCTTCTCCCTATTGTCCGAAGATGAATGGGGCTGTTGAAGCAACAAATAAGAATATCAAGAAGAATGTGCAGAAAATGGTAATGACGTATAAAGACTGGCATGAGATATTGCCTTATGCTTTACATGGTTATCGTACTTTGGTACGCACATCGACTGGGGCAACTCCTTTCTCATTGGTATATGGTATGGAAGCAGTTCTACCATTAGAGGTTGAGATTCCTTCTTTAAGAATCATGGCAGACGTGAAGCTTGATGAAGCTGAGTGGGTGCGTTCCAGACTGGATCAGCTGAACCTTATTGAAGAGAAAAGATTAGTAGCCATTGCACATGGTCGGTTGTATCAGAGCAGGATGAAGAAAGCCTTTGATTAGAAAGTGCGTCCTCAGTGTTTTCAGGCTGGTGAATTAATTTTGAAAAGGATCCTTCCTCCTCAAACAGATCACAGGGGCAAATGGACTCCAAACTACGAAAGGCCATATGTAGTAAGATAGGTTTTCTCTGGTGGAGCCTTATTACTCTCAACTATGGATGGCGAAGATTTTACTTCCCCTGTGAACGCAAACGTAGTCAAAAAATAATTTGCATAAAAGAGACCCGCTGGACACAGAAAGAAAGTCCAGGCAAAAATGGGCATCCCGACGAACCATAAAAAGAAAAAAAAAAGAATAAACCCACAAGGTTGAAAACCTGAAAAGGCAACTTTGGCAAAAAGGGGTATCCCGGTGGATTGAAAACCCGAAAAGGGCGATCTAGGCAAAAGTTAGGGATTTAAAAGTAAAAGGCTATGATCTGCGTTCGATCTGTGAGCATTATTTGATACATGGAAATTTCGAAGGAAAGGAATCAGTCCAGTTAGTCTTTTCGAAGGCCAAAGCATCTGCGGATAAGCGAGGCATATTGGGTCATAACTGAATTGAATCATGGTGGATATCTGTTCCCCACATTGCCGACATATGTATTTTCTTTTATTTCTTTTGTGCAATTACCTCTTTTCAGG
This sequence comes from Lathyrus tuberosus, assembly GCA_022829125.1. Lineage (NCBI taxonomy): Eukaryota > Viridiplantae > Streptophyta > Magnoliopsida > Fabales > Fabaceae > Lathyrus > Lathyrus tuberosus. The sequence continues at coordinate 3,373,996 of JALAZF010000343.1, forward strand.
AATTGCTTCCGAATGTAAATGCCTATTTACAGGCCAATTCATTCAATAAAATCTTCATTTTACTCAAAAAAGCTTTCCATTTGTGTTTTTACTTTTACTGTTTTGTTTGTGAAAACGTCCGATATTTTGATAAAGCATTGCATGCGAAAATGTTAGGCCTTGCGACGCATACCGAAAAATAGTAGAAATTGCTTAGGCAACGGTCGTTGTGATGGTAATTGAAGTAGTTATTTTGCGCATAGAACTTTCTGTTGATTTTTGCAGGATAACAAGTTTATTCTTCCCCAGCAGAGCTACTCTCCTCGACATTGAAAAGCTCATCCTCCTCAGCAGGTTGTTACTTTCCCCAACCAGAGTGTCGAGAATTATCTTCCTCAGTAGAGTACAGAAGATTAATTCCCCAGCTAAAGTTGTGATAGATTCATCACTTTCTCAGCAAACAATCAGAAATTGATGCTGATGCATCCCCAGCAGGAGACTTATGGGATATCTTCTTTGGGTAAAGATGTTATTTTCCACATAGGGTCTGAGCACTTAGCTAGTCAAGAAATGTTTTTCTCACCAGCAACGGTATGAGTTAATCCCCTCAGATGGGTAAGCTTGATGTTATCTTCAAGCAGGGTTGATATCATCATCTACCGTTCCCCAAGCAGATTTGCTGGTATTGACTGATATTCCCCAGCAGGGTAAAGGTAAGAGCATCTCCCAACAGGTTGAGTTCGTTAATATCCCCAAGCAGGTTCGGAGTTATTGACTTGTTTCCCTAAGCAGAGTTTGGTGGTGATCCTCTCAGTGGTTTGTTCAACAACAGTTGAAATCCCCAGCAGGTCTTAAGTCTAATTGTTATTGGCATATTTCAAATCCAGGTGTCGAGTTCTATATTCGATGGAAGTCATTGGTAATCCCCAGTGGAGAGAATTTCTCTTCGGGTTCCATCTTCAATATTTATTTTTATCCATCCCCAACAGAGTGGAATTTCTCTCGGAGTTTTCATCTCCAGCAGAGTTTGTGATCAGGAAGTCATTCAGTGAAATCTTCCTCAAGATGGTCTTTTATTTCAGAGGATAATTTAGTTTGTCATCCCCAGTGGAGTTGCCTTTGTCTTCAACATTTATTTTGCTGGGACGTTTCTTTTGCATTGCATAAGCATTCTTGCATGGCATCCTCCCAAGCGCGTGGCATTTCCATTTCGTATGGAGCATTACGCCATAGAAAAATTCAAACATATGCATTCGAAGCATAAGCCAGGTTTGATATCCTTTACCAGCTTCTTTCCCCAGCAGAAAGTAACATGATTCAGGAGATGTTGTTTAACATTACACCGCAACCAGTGGATTCGTCCTTCTTGTTGGTCCTTCCTACATTCCCCTGCAGAGTTGTCTGTTTAGATTTCTCTCTTCCCCAACGGAGTCATCTTTGTAGATCCGTTGATTATACTTTTCTTGGGTTGGAAAGTCCATCTTCGACTGGGTCTTTCTTTTTTAGTTCGATTTCGGTCGTCCTCGCACTCTTTGTTATTTCATCATCCCCAGTAGAGCTATCCTATGTGGTATAACCGTTTGTTCTTTTCGAGTCCGCTTTTGGTCGTACTCGTTTGTTGTTGAAAGTCCGTTTTCGGCCGGTCTTTATTTTCGAGTCCGCTTTCGGTCGTACTCGTTTGTTCTTTTCGAGTCCGCTTTTGGTCGTACTCGTTTGCTGTTGAAAGTCCGTTTTCGGCCGGTCTTTCTTTTCGAGACCGCTTTCGGTCGTACTCATTTGTTCTTTTCGAGTCCGCTTTCGGTCGTACTCGTTTGTTGTTGAAAGAGCATTTTTGGCCGGTCTTTCTTTTCGAGTCCGCTTTTGGTCGTACTCGTTTGCTGTTGAAAGAGCGTTTTCGGCCGGTCTTTCTTTTCGAGTCCGCTTTCGATCGTACTCGTTTGTTCTTTTCGAGTCTAGTTTCGGTCGAACTCGTTTGTTGTTGAAAGTCCGTTTTCGGCTGGTCTTTCTTTTCGAGTCCGCTTTCGGTCGTACTCGTTTGTTTTTTTCGAGTCCGTTTTCGGTCGTACTCGTTTATTCTTTTCGAGTCCGCTTTCAGTCGTACTCGTTTGTTGTTGAAAGTCCGTTTTCGGCCAGTCTTTCTTTTTGAGTCCGCTTTTGGTCGTACTCGTTTGTTCTTTTCGAGTCCGCTTTTGGTCGTACTCGTTTGTTCTTGAATCCCCAGTGGGTCTGCCTTCGGTCGGTCTTTTATCCCGAGTCTGCCTCCGGGCGTTCTCATATTCATTCCTTTTTTTTACTACCCCCACAGGTTGCAAATTTCCAGGTTATTTTGGTATTCAATCTCCGTGTATCCCGATTGTCTGGAAGCCTTTGCTTCCATACCCTCGGATCCAAGAAGTTTGAATAGGGGCGGCTGTAACACCTCAAAATTTGTCCTCTTACTTTTAGCACTAACTGGCTTATGTTTCATTTCATTCATGCATTGTCATCTTTGCATATCATTGGTTCTTAGCATGGGATTAAGGTATCTAACCCAATTCAGAAGAAGAAGTTGTTTTCCAAAGGTTCAAGCAAAATTCATGTGTATTGTCCAAGGGGCTAAGAGGAGGGGAAGCTTCTTGATACTATCATTACTTGAGTCACAAAGAAGCCTTGGGCCTCAGGTCATCCTAATTTGTCCATCACCGCATCAGAAGATCACAATTGACAAGAAATTCCAAGGGAATCACACTATCCTAGCATGATGGTTCAAATTAGGGTTTTGAGATTCTTGGGTTTAACCCTCCAATGAGCAGATCTTTGAGTTTTTATCATCACCAAATGGTACATCTCATCATTGTCTGACAGGATACACATCACACTCAGAGGAATTTGGATTTGGAGGATGTGTTGATTCCTCCTAGACTGAGGGCACCAAAATTAGGGTTTGCCATCAAATCAGTTTATTTCTGATTTTTTGGGCAAGACTTGATTCCATGGTATTCCTCATGTCCCTAAGTGTCTAAGGTTGGAGAATTGTCCATCAATTTGGTTCAGAAAGGTTTCAATTGTTCAAAAGATTGAAAATCAAGAGAATTGGGAATAAAGTCCACTGTGCAGTGAAAAAGTTAACTCCTGACTTTTTGAGGTCAACATCATGATTTTCAAGTCAAATATGGTCCATGGACAAGATTTGGTCGAGGAATGCTCAAGGGTTCATGAAAAATCAAAAATGGGAAAAAGTTACTAAATTTGGAAAATTAGGTTTTTAGAAACTTACTATTTTTAGTAAGTTTTTAATCACTTTCTAAGCCATTTTTCACCATGTTCAAGGCCTCATTTCAAAATCTTTTCCACATGAAAATTGTAGTTTGAAGTTTTCCCTTCAAAATGGGCACAAGAACCATGGCATTTAAGTTATTATTGGATGAGTTATGGTGCACTAAAGTTGGACATTTTCACTTCACCTAGTTTAAAAAACTTAGAAATTTTTCTAAGTTACTTTGGGCAGTTTTGAGAACCAACATTCATGGCCATTTTACATTATGATGCAAGCTCCATTTGAAAATCTTTTTCACATAAAAGTCTTAGAGCATTCTTCAAGCTTTCCAACCATTACAAGAATGTCTCATTTGGATCAATATTGAGAGAGATATGGTTTCTCAAAGTTCAAGGTTCCAAGTTGTAAGTTTGAAAACTTAGAAATTTTTCTAAGTTATTATTGGACAGATTTGTACACATACTTTCAAACTGATTTTTCTCATTGATTAAAGCATCATTTCCACTTGCTTTCCACACCAAACTTGTTCATATTTCTCCCTAGTTTCCATTAAGCTCAAGAACACCTCATTTGTCTAAGGATGCTTCAAGATATTTTCATGCAAAGTGAGGTGTTTAAGTGGATTTTAAGGCATTTGTTGTAGGTATATTATTGAACTTTTCTTGTAGCATGATAATGTACCAGTACCACACGCCTTATAGTGCATTTCTTTTGTGTCCTTTTCACTACCAAAAACAACCAAACAAGGCAAGCAAGGCATACACCACCTTTTTTCAAGTTTACTAAAAAGGGAATTTTTTGCAAATTATATGAAACTGGCTGCACATTGTCTGTCACGTGGTCACCTGTTCACATCATCCTCATGGTCTCACATGCTTCCCAAAATGCATAAATAGTCACTCTCTATGTACACAAAACGTATCCTTCACCACACCTTATAAAATGTGTCCAAACTTCCTATTATGCCCTCCCAACGGTTTCACAAGATATTTTTCCACTCAAGCCTGAATTTCACATGATATATAAGTGGTTTATACCCTTCATTTGGAGGAGGACGCCTCACATTGCTCAAAAATCGGATATGAGATTTTCATGCTTCACTCCAAATTTTTCACTGAAATTTTTATTTCTCACGAAGAAGCTTCAAAGTGTTGATAATTTCTTCTTCTCTGGAGTGTAGAGCTCGAGATTTTTGGTTTTCTTTGCAAAGTTTTGAAGAAGCAGTGGACTTGCCTCCACTAGGTAAACCTCCTCAAACTTTTGATCCCTCATCCTGTAGATTTAAACGTGGTAGGTTGTTCATGCATTGCATATGTAGAAGCTTGAAATGATGGTGTTGCTTGATTGATTGAATCTGAATGTGTTGACATGTTTGAATGTTTGGAATAATATTTGTACCCGTGTCTTTGAGTCCTGTTTTCTCTATGTTTTAGTGATCTTTGTGGAAAACAAATTATACCATGTTGATCCTTGTTCTTCGTACTTCATTTCTGGGTTTTATTTCGTTTGATTTGGTTGGAAATTGATGGAGAAAATGGATGGAGAAGATGGTGATTTCAGGCTGCTTACGAACCGTATTTCACGATGCATGGCGTGTTTTCAGGTCTTCTTCATGAAGAAGATGACTGCGCGGCATTTTTTTGATTCGTTGGATCCTGTTTTTGTCTTATACGACTTTAAAAATTGGGTGACCGATTGATGAAAAGTTAACATACATTCGCTACATGTGTTTTCTTTTTTTTGTATTTTGTTTTAAAAATAGACTGATTGCATCATGAGATCTTAGACTGGGCTTTGGTTTGTCTTGATTTTCACACCCCCTTGATTTTAGGCCCATGCGCCTTTAAACATGAACCTTGTGATTGCTAATTGCTTTTGCACCTCCCTTTGCCTTGTTCATTTTTCTTTATTACTTTTCATTTTCTTTTCATTTCATTTTTATTTCAATTGATTAATTCATTATAAAAATCCCCAAAAATATTTTTCTGGTCAACTATTGTGATGACTTATTTTCCTATATTTTATTTTATTTTTAATTTCTTTTTCCTATTTTTATTTTGAATTAAATTTGGCAATGTATTTCCAATGATACCCTTCTTCTAGGGTTAGGAACTTTTTGTGACTTTTACTCACCATTTGAGACCAATCTCTTGGCCACTTTTAGTTCATCATATGAGGATGTTTTGATGCTGGTTTGATGATGGTTTGAGTTACTTTTAGTGACTTGCCATTCAACTTTTATGGACCCTCGATCCTTGCTCGATTATGTGTATATCTTGACTTGTGGACCTCTTTTGAACATGTTCTTTAGTTAGTTATATTCCAATATTTTTGCACATGTTAATTGGATGTTTAAAATTGTCTTTGATTATTTTTTGGGAATTTGTTGGATCACTTTGCTATTTTTGGTCGATCCCTACTTGTGGTTTGAGTTTGATTGAAGCATGCTTGGATACTTGACCTAGTTTGGATGCTTTTGATTACTTTTGATTTAATGATGCTTGAGATGTTTATTTGGTATGATCATGTACTGTCTTAGATTATTTGTGGATTTAGATTCATCCTCATTTGCCCATTTTCCTATTTGTTCTTGATTTTCTAAGTTGACAATGTTTTGACTTGAATCCTTTGGTGTGCTTAACCTAATCTTGTGAGATGTTTTCTTGTATGATCCAATCAATGCTTGAGGACTTTTGTTTGATTTGAATGGCGTGCTTAAGGTTCTGATCCTTTTGATTTTGGATCCATTGTGTGATCATATCTTTTTTCTTACTTCACTTTATCATGTGTTGTTTGCATAGATGTTTGAAATGGATGTTTGCATAATTGTGGAGCATGTTTTGAATGTGATTCTTGTTGGTTCTTCTTGATATTCATGAGTTGATCTTTGAATTGATATACATGTTCACCTGGCTACCATTTGCGTTCATGTCTTGATTTCACTTTGTTTGATCACTTGAAGTTATGTTGTGCATGAGTTATTTGTTGCTAATTGTTTGAGTGTTGTTGAGATACATACTTGATGCTCTTGATGCCATTTTCTAATGTGTGAATTGATTGAACTTTGGCATGACTTGAATTCTGACTTGGATCTACTTTCATCTTACCTTATTCATGTCATCTTTGTGTGAGGTTCAATGATGTTTAATTGTGCTTCTTATGCAAGTTTGCTTGCATCCTTTCTTATTTGCTTTTACTTGTTTACTTGAGCTTTCTTGTGTGATCTTTTGAAGCATGATTAATGATGTGATTTGGATATAATGTGCATGATGTGCTTGCTGCCCCATATCATTTCTCATCTTCTACCTCCCTTTCTTCTTCATCTCTATCACTCTTTCTCTTCCCTTGAGTCTCAAGACTTGTTTAAGTCTTGGATTCACTCCCTTAGAGCTACCTAGTCCAACTTAATTTCCGATTAAGCTTGGAGTAGGATTAGCATTAGGATTCCCTTTGCATGCTAACTTAGGTAGATGTTTCCCCATTTAACTCAATTATAGGGTCACCTTTGCATGACAACATTAGGAACATTTAGTTTCCCCTTAGTGTTTTCTTTTTCTTTGAGTCTTCTCTTCTCATCTCATAACACTTCTAAAACACTTAATAAATATAACGAATATTGTGCTCGAGCCTTAAGTGTAGGAAATGAAGAACGAGGGGTCTCCCCTCCTCTTCTAGAGTGTTTAGCATACATCCCATTTGGGGGCGACCATGTGATTCACTCGTTCCCGCATGGTAGACTTTAGTGCAATGTAAGTTACGAACTAACTTCAATCCACTTCTGTCTAAAAAACACAAAAACAAATTCAAATCTTTTTATCCTTCGGGATCGTTCAAGTTCAAATCATTTTCAGAAAAGGTCACGTTACTTTCGTCTCGTCGTAAACAGGCATCGACCCTAACTGCCGGACTCGAACCTAATGTCGCTCATAAAAAACACTAACCGACCTCGTTAGGTCGAACTACGACTGCTCTGATTTCCTCTCTCTAGTCCGATTGAGGAAACGTAGGCACAAGACGGCGATGTCTTGGCGAGCAACCTCTCCCCTTAGTTCGTGTCCAAATTACGTTGACTCTAACTTTCCCATTGCACGAGGGAATACGTAGGCATAGGACGGGCGATGTCCTATCGAGTCATTTCTTTTTTCTTTCCTTCTTCATTTCTTCGTTCTCTTCCGTTCCCGTTCTTTCTCGTTTCCAGTAGCAGTGGAGCTCCAGATGATGACACCCTTTGATCGAGACAACAAGCGCGTAGGCATAGGATGGACGTGTGGGGTGCTAACACCTTCCCTTCGCGTAACCGACTCCCTTACCCGTTTCTCTTGGTCGTGAGACCATGCTCTTTCTCTTCCCCCAGGTTTACGCAGTATTTCCTTTCCCTCTCTTGGGATAAATACACATTGCTGGCGACTCTGTTTTCGTGCCACTTTTGCGTTTGTACCTGGATGAAAATCCTCGGGAGCAACACAACTCAAAATCAATCAACAAATTACATCTCGTATCTCTTACAAAATTCTCTTTAAACAAAGTCCTCTCTGGACAAAGTCCTCTCTTTGAACAAGTTTCTCCCTGAACCATAATTTGCCAATGCAAGGCTAACACAATAGTTCTCTATGAACTACACAACTAAAAAAATGCTATAGAATTATAACTCAATCATATCAACATATAATATTCACAAATACTCATCAACGATGCAAAATATTAACATATTATCACCATAATACTCACCAACAGAGTAACTCACATTATTACTTATGTCAGGCCCCAACAGGGTATGGAAACAAATATTCAAGGCAACTCTTAGCCTTATCAAAACAACTCTAAACCTATAAAATTAGTCAAATCTTAACTCAACGCAATAATTTTATTGTCAATTACTCAACAACTCCAGAGTAACTCTAAAAACTCTAATTTAACAAATCTAACTCTTAAACTCATCAACAAGGTAACGAAAAGTCACCAAACTCAAAATTGCTCAAAACTCAATAATATGTAATTCACATAACACTCAAAACACATCAAACAAACTTATTGAGTACATTAGAGTCAACTCAACCTTTTCAAACTCAACTCTAAACATGTTAGTAGTTCAAAATACAACACTAATTCACCACTTTAAACATATCCGAACGCAAATTCAACAGTAGACATGTTAACAAATATAAACTCATAGCAACTTAACTCCCTTAATTTAATAAACTCTAAAGAAGATCACTAACTCATTTTTAAGTTATTTATAATTATGTTTAATTCCTTATATTACTAAAGGGTTTCCCAAAACTCTAGACTTAACTCCGAAATTGTCTCACTTCAAAGTAGCATCAAATATTATAGACTTATGAAAAAAATATGAACCTCACTAGTCTAAAAGTTCTTTAAATCCTCTTTCATACTCACTTAACCGCACCTCAAAAAGAGTTACAAAACTCCAATTTTACTCGTTTCAATTCAACCCTATCCCAATAATTCTCGCATAAACTCTAAAACAGAATGTCTGACTTCAAAATAGCATGAAAATTATATACTCATGATAAATTACGAAACTCTCCAGCTTGAAAGATCATTAAATTCTCTTTCTAATGCAACTGACGACACCCCAAACGTACTTACGAAACTCAAGTTACGCATGAATATGATGTATAACGCAGGACTGAAATTAACTACGCCACTAGTATAAAAATCAGTGAACTACTACTGTTGTAGCCCTCATAGACCCAATTTCCCACTTCAAAAGAAAGATTATTGCATTATATTTTTTTAACACAATTGACGAGACCTCAAACAAATTACGAAACTCAAGTTATCCATGAAATAAGACGACCAATCCCCTTCTATATCTACCTGCGATTTTATGCATTTTTATCCCTATTGAACAAATTCAAAACTCACATATTTCGCCTATTTGAGTTCTAACCATCCTAAAAAACACACTGATAAACAACACCATTGAAAGGGCACAAAAAATAGGATTATCAACAACATCAATAAGGCATCAACTTCAAGATCAAATTTAGGATTGCACACAAATTACTACTCTCGCCTTATCACACTTCCCAAACATATGTATCAAATCAAAATACAAGAATGCATACAGATCACTCAATATATTATAGAAATCATATCATATTACTCTAGAATAAAAGTAAACATTTATCAATCTAACGCCTCAAAGGGTTTTAGCGAAACCCTCTTTGGCCACAAACAAGAAATACATATTAAAGGAAAATGGAGAAGACACGAGGGTAAGGAACCCTCACGATCCCTCTGTTTAGCCACCCATGAGTATGGATTTTCTCCCCCTTACCTTAAGGTTTGAATATCGATGAACTTTTCTTTACTATCATCCAAAGACATTATTATAACATTCTTGGTTTTAAAATGTATCTCAAATTTTTTCTTTTCCTCTTTGGTCCAAAGGGAGTTGGATTTATCTATCACTTCATCATTTACAAGATGAGTAGGGATAAATAGACCATTGATTATTATTTTCCACAACTCATGATGTATGCTTTACAAGAACATTTTAAACCTACCTTTCCAAATATCAAATCTACTATTATTGAAAAGTGAAAGTTTGTTTAGAAAATCTCTCTTGTCAAAAGCCATCTTCCTCCTGAGACGATTAATCCTTAAACAAGAGTTAAACTTTATTACCACTTGTTAGACATGTGACTTCACACAAGATAAAGGGGGGGGGGGGGTGAATTGTGTGGATCAGAAAAACTTGATTTTGAAAAAAAATTTGAATTATAATCAGAGTTTAAAGTCATTTTGAAAACGTTCAAGTGTTAAGCATTGGGAAAATAAATTGCGGAAATTAAGGTGTTAAAGGCAAGAGAAGAACGCCAACAATTATGCAGGTTCAGTAAAAAATGAACTAGTCATGTCCCCAAGAATTGCTCTTAAAAGTATCTAATAAACTTTGAGAGCTTTTAGTAGGTAATACTCACGAAATCCCTTAAACAGGAAAAAATGGTTGACTTCCAACCAAAACAACAAGACCCGGGGTTTAGCAGTTTGAGTTTTCTCTTCCAAACAATTGATAAAGTGGTTAGTCTTCTTTCCACAAACGATAGAGCGAAGTGGTTAGTGTTTTTTCTGCAAGAATCTTGGAGCAGTTAGTCTTCAACCTTCTAAATAAACTTTGTAAGCTTTTACCACAGGATGAACTCACATATCTTAAACCTTGGTTTTACATGGGTTAACAGTAATCTGAGAGATTTTAATACCAGACTAATATCAAACCTTATCCAAGCTTTTAATACTGAGCTAAACTTTAACCTATTCTTGGTTTTACCACGGGCTAACCAGGAACCTAAAGAGATTTTATCACGGAGCTGATCTTGAACCTAAATAAGGGTTTGATCACACAATCCCCAAACCAAAAATCTTTTTTGGGTTTAGCTTCTATCTCACAAATAATCCCTAAATGGATAATATTAAACTAAGGTGTATACAAAAGATTCTCTTGGTGAATTTTACAATTCTACCCTTCCAGAATTACAACTTATCCTCACTCACAAAAGAACTTTCTCGCAGAAGCGCTTCAGCTAAAATATTAGTGAGAGAAAGTAAAAGAAAAAGTTTATATAGAGAAAGAGAGAGAGAGAATGAGAAGTTCCAAAACACGATTCTGGATTGTTTGAAATGACGGAAGAGACCTCTATTTATAGGCTAGAGGTTGGCTCAAAAAGGAATTCGGTTTTAATATTTTTAAAGATAATCTAATCAATTATCACCTAATGCTAATCGATTAGAAACCTCAAAGGTAATCAATTACCATTTTAAAATAGAAAAGAAAAAATATCTATCAATTGCACATCATTAAGATGCTGTCGTAATCGCTTAGGACTCAATTTTGAAGTGAGCTAATCGATTAGATACATGTTCCAATCGATTTGAAAAGTCAAAATTTGGCCACATTAAATCTAACAACTTTCAACTCATGTGACACAACTTTAAGACATTTTAGAAATTATTTTCTTTGAGAAGAATCATTTTGAAAAGATGTTTGTGTGTGTGTGTGTGTGTGTTTCTGCCATGCACTTTTACGAGAATGTCATTTTACTTTTACAAAACATTCACTCAGACTAAGGTAGGACTTTCTTGCACTTCAAGAGTTTGTCATATGTTTTCTTTTGTAGACACTTACTTGAGTTCACTTGAGATGAGACTTGAGCTTATATTCCATTTTGGTTGCCATCATCAGATAGTCAAGCCCATCAAACCATAATACTTAGGTTTGCATCTTTATCCACAACCGCTTATACTTGACTTGTCATAAGACATTAGTTGTCATCATCAAAAGTTGTTGCCTTGTTAAAAACATATTACCTGCAAAATTAGGTTCAATATTTATGATATTGATAATGTTATTAGTTGGACATTGCAGTTATCATGTTGTTCACTCAACATATCCTAGAAGACGAGCTTATTATATCATATTTGATTTGAGTGTTTTACCAACTCTTCATTTAAAATATAATCTTTCGAATTGAATAAAAAAATAATTACATAAAAAAATTAAGTTATGCTAAAAAACCACTTATATAAATCAATATTTTACGTGTTTTCTTCAACTCATTATCTCTAGTTCGTTCTTTAACGGTTACGATTTTATTTAATATTTCTAATTCTTCAATCTAAGACTTTTATTCAATTAGAATTTAGCTCGTATGTACAAAATGTTGGTGAGGGTTATTTCCTCATATTTTGCAATCACCTAGTTAGACAACCGTTTCATATTGTGTTCTTGCCCATTGGAATATTAATGAGTAATAGTATGTGGCAAAAAAATGGGCACGAGAAAAGCAAAATTCAATTCATGAATATTTAAATTGGCAACATGAGCATGATTGTTGATTGAAATGCATTTTATTATAGGGCTAGCGGCGGCGGGATATATATAGCGACACAGACGAAGATCACTTGTTTTTATTAAGTGAAGTTGGTAGTTCCATACTAGCATATTTAATAGTACTGTCTCTGATCTTATTTATAAAAAAAAATTATTTTTTAAATTAATTAAATAATTAATATATCAGAATAGTATGATAGATTAAATATATTAATTATTTAATAAATTAAAAAAAATTAATTTTTTATTTATAAATAGAATCGAAAGGAGTAATATTCTTTGAATAAAATGAAACTATTGCTAGCTCGGCACTATTTTGGCTGCCATAGACGACTTTGCGGACTTGCGGCCTACAATGTTGGTAGTTAGGTGGCTGTACCGCCGGCTGTTAACAAACTATTGCTGCTAATCTATATGGACCCAACTATACCTTGTAATAGATGCCTTTTAATATTATGAGATTTCACAAAGTTAATTTTTATTAATGATATGAGAAAGTTATATATATATATATATAAATAGAAAGAGTGACATTAATAATTTATTTGTATATTGTAAACTGATTTATAATTTGATATAATTTTTTTAAAAGTGACTTATAATAAAAAGTAGAGGGTGTATTATTATTATTATTATTATTATTATTATTATTATTATTATTATTATTATTATTATTATTATTTTTATTATTATTATTATTATTATTATTATTATTGTTATTATTATTATTTAGTTGTTGTTGTTTTGGACTCACCATATGTTTAATATACGTGATACCGCGTCACCATTCACTAATTTGCACGAGATAAGAATTAGAAGATGATCAGGCCCTAATAGATATATGTAGTTGGAGCTCACTACCATTTAGGAATCTTCAAATAATAAAGCTAATAAGGTCTTTTGACGCGTGTCCTTTAAGGGAGTTGTCTCAAAGAACATTCTAAGACCTATTAACCAAGAGATTGAGGCACCTTATAGACACAACAGATTATGGTTGACCGTTCTGTGGAGGCTGTTAGATGACAAAACTTATAGAATTCTATGACACTCGTCCTTTAAGACAATTGTCTTGAACAAGATTCTAGAGTCTCTAAATCATAGAATTCTACTATGATGTCGAATGAATAGTTTGGGTTCAAGCACACCTTATTCTAAACTCTAAATGACATACATATGGGCACCATCAACTTGATTGTCAGAGTGTTTGTAGATACATGACCGCTTCTAAACACAATTCACAAAGGACCTTCATTAAAAAGTTTATCATCATAGCCATCATCACAACTACCTAAAGAAATTTTTGTTCTAAATAAATTGGCCCTAGCTGCGTGAATCGCCCACAACGTTACATCAGTTGTACTAAACACTCAATCGAGACAAACCCTACCCAATGAGGTATTAAAAAGAATTCCAAAATTATAGGATGGGTTGATTGTATCATATTCCTCCCTTGAAGTTCTCGTCCAACCTAGGTGGGAGAGGATTAAGAGTGTCTTTGGAGAATGCTTCTGTGTATGTCTGGGCTGAAGGCATATACCATATAATCTTACCATTTTTTCAGCCAAATCCATTTCGCTTCGAATACGCGTGCTGTTAGGGCGATCCTTTTTCTTCCTACGCATATTATCGTTGTGCAATATGCACGAAACTTTTGGGTGCCGATTTATTTGAAGACTCGGCGAAAGGGAAAGGTATTTATCTAAGTAACCTTAAACAACATTATAAAAAACTGGTATTAACCAAAGATTCGTCCGATAATGAAACAATAATTAAAACTAGATGTTATATTATGATACTATTTAGTCACTTTTTATTTCCCGATACTACTAGTTACAATAACTCAGTTTATGTCTGGCTTGAGGTATTTGATCGACTCACGCCTACGAGCTTCATCATCATACGTCCAAGATGATTACCAACACATCTACACCCAACAACTAACCCAACAAAATTGTCAACCCACCTATATCTAACAACCAAACCACCTGCACCCAACAAACAATCCAAAATGATTACCACCACACCTACACCCAACAACATTGCCAAACCATATACACCCAACAACTAGCCGAACATGATTATCAAACCACATAGACCCAAAATTGCGACCAATTCATGCCACACACACAAACACAAAACAAAGAACATGACTCATACCACCAACAAACATATGCCACCGCCACATCTTACCGTAGCATCGATGAGGCATATGATACCACCACATCCCACCATAGCACCCAACCAACATGCACCCAAACATCACACCACCAAAGTACCCAAATATCACACCGCCAAAGCACTCAACCAACACATGTCTACCAAACACCACGACAACCATTGATTCTTTTCCAAAACGAATCAATGTCCCAATTGAACCGACCATCCTGTCCGCCTGTAACTCAACCAACACGACCAAACTACGATGTCATGGGCACCAAACTCGATTACGATAGTAACTAGGAAGAGATGCTACCTTTCATGGATAACACTAATTAATATCCCAGGGACCTTGCACCAAACACCTCAGGTGAATCTTGGGAGGCACCAAACACCTCAAGGGAATCGTCAGAGGCCTCAACGACAAAGCAATGCGTCTGGGTGTGAAACCGGTGGCCGTTATGATCAACCAGGTCATTAAAATATATATACAAAATTTTCCCGTATGTAACTCTATTTTATTTAAATAATATTAGTATTTAATTATTTTTTATTTCATATTTTATTATTATTTAAAATTTTTTTGATAAGCTAAAATATCAATGAAAGGAGATAAAGGTTATCTCAAACCCAAACAAATACAAGAAAAGCTAAAGAGCTACAAACACAAAAGCCACAACAGCCCCTCAAGAAACAGCCGCTGAACATTAGTTACAAAAATCAAGCGAAAATTTATACCAATCGTACAAAGTACATCTCATGCGGTGGTTCTTACCCAAAGCCAACAGATTCCACGAAGAGACGACAATATGATGAAAAATAGAGTCGGAATCCCCCACCTCATCCTTGAACATAATCCTATTCCTAGCCAACCAAATATTCCAACACGACACGAACCAAATATAATTTCTAAACCGAAAATTACATCTATCCTTGAGTCTAAGGAACCAAACCAAGGCGTGGTCAGTGTAATCTGATTCTTCAACCCAATTAATTTCGACCCACTCGCAAACCTTCTTCCACACCGAAATAATCTTAGGACAAGAACAGAAAATATGAGAGCTAGTCTCTAAATCTTCGAAACAAAATGCACAAACCAGCTCATAAGCATTAGAGACGATTCCTCTTTTCAAAAGGTTTGCACGAGTTGGAAGCCGGTTGAGAAACAAGCGCCACACAAAGATTTTTATTCTAATTGGCATTGAAGTTTTCCACACTAAATTCAAATTAAGCAAGACATAATCGTTAAGCTTTGCAGTACCTTCCGCTTCAGCCATACAGGCTTCAGGGGATGTGGCACCTCCTCTTTAGCCTGTAGTGCATGCGTCAGTCCTATTGGCACATTAATTGGCAGTGCATGCGCCAAGGACTGTGGTGGCTCTGTACTTTTTGTAGTGCATGTGTTAGACCCAGCGACACCTTTTCTTTATTGCAAAATATATTTGTTTGAAATATAGATATTTTGATTAATAGTAGAGAAGAATGGATATTGTATTATTTTAATTAAAAAGCTTTGTTATTTCAAAAGAAAATTTTCTTGAATGTATTAAAATTATACTTTACATATTGTCTTTTTTAATGAGTTTGATAATCAAATTTATTTCTTTTATAGCTATTTTAATCATCAAAAATGTTATTTTTCTTCACATAATTCAGTAGTTAAAATTTTTAATTGAGATGTCGCTAATTCAATCTCACACATTTAAAAACCAAATTGACATTTTACTCAAATGAAATCCCTCATACTATATAGCTCTTCTTTATTTCACCGTAACATGTAGGAATAAAACATTTGAGATTGTTGTCGACATGTCTTGTTCATGCACGTGCAGTATGTTGCAAGTTGTAAAGTTTACAAGTTGCTGCATAATTATATGATTAAGGCAGTTCCTTGAGTGGGCATCAGTATCTTCAATTTCACCCTCTTAAAGTGGCAACAACATTCATTCATTTTTACACACCATGCGCCACTTTGCCTTTCCCTTAGGTAACCATTCATTCAATTCTTCACATTTTAGCCGTTTCTTGAATAATTGGTATTTGACATTTACAAACTCTAATTAATTCATCAGTTTGGTCCATCCTCAATTATTAATTATCAATGGAATAACAACACCTAATTAAACTAGCCTCAATATAATCATGTTAAAACAACTCAGTTATTAATTGTATAATGACATTGATTTGCAGAGAGGCGCAAATTCGAATCTACACTATCCTACCTATTCAATTTTAATAAGATATTACCTTAAATAAATTAATATTTTGTGAATTTACAAATATTTTAGTGTTAACTAGAAATATATTATGGGTTTCGAACTCAACTTTTAAAGGACAACAATGTTAAAATTTTGGCTAAATTACAATTTTGGTTCCCCTGTTTTGGTATATTCACGGTTTTAGTCCCCTCATTTTCTTTTTAAACAGTTTTGGTCCTCCATCTCAATTTTGATTCAACTGTTCATGCACTGTTCATGTACCGTTTATGTACGGTTATGCACTGTTCATCGTTTTTTAATCAAAATCGGGATGGGGGACCAAAACTGTTTAAAAAAAAATAAAGGGACTAAAACTGTGAGTAAACCAAATCAGTGGACCAAAATTGTAATTTAGCCTAAATTTTTTTAAAAAAAGTTTTATTATTTATTGTGGTTCTCTGCCTCAAGAGAGTAATTTTTACAATTGTGACACGGTTTTTCAAAAATATTGTAAATATATTTATAAATAATAATAAATTGGATTAAATATGTTTGTAATCTTTTTAAATATCTCAAGTTTCGTTTTTAGTTTTTCAATATTTTTTTTAAAAGATTAATCTTTTTAAAATTTTTTATTTATATTTTTGATCTCTAATACTAAAAGTGGCGTTAACTATCGCTAATTTAGTCGCTAAGTAATAAATCATCGTTAAAACTATCGTTACTTCAGTCGCTAAATTGTAAAAACCGTCGTTAAGTTGCAAGAAATATAAAAAATGTGAATGAATAATTTTAGAATAACCACTCTATGAAAAAAATATTTTGATAAACTAAACACAAAATTTAAGATAATTATTTTTAACCCTAATAAATATATTTAAATTATTAAGATGAGATTTATTTAAGCATTTCTTAATGCACCACCCAAGTTTCTTAGGCACCACGTGGAATTATTTTTTTGCCCCCTGATTCTGGATGTGCACATCCGGACGCACCGTATACTTAAGAAATAAAAAGTTGTTCCGGATGTGCATATCTGGTAGACCTCCGGATCTGTATATCCGGACGAAAAAATGTAATATATTTGAAGCTGCATGATCACTCCCCCTTCCCATTCTCAATATTTCTCCTACTACACACACTCTCACCAACTCAAAAAACCCTACTTCATCAATCCCATTTCTCACTCAAAAAGTTCAAGTTTTTGGTGCAACAAATCAAAGGGAGCAAGGAAAGATTGAATTTCAGGTAAACATTCAATTTCATCTACTACATTGCTCACATTATCAATCTACATTTTTGGAAAAACAAGTTACGCTGCTTCCGGATGTGCACATCCGGAAAGAATTGAGCATGAACATTTTCGGATGTGCACATCCGAAAAAATGCCTGAAGCTAATTAATTTAAATTTTCAGCATTTTTGAATATATTTTATTTATACATATTAATTGTTCTATTCTTGGTTATAAATAGATATGGTGCACCCCGATAACATGGCAAAGGCGCCGATTTCCTCGAAAGATGAAGGCATGCTCGTAAAGTCGGTTGATGTCCGCGGTGACTTTAACAACAAGCAAGACTTTGATGATCGTGAAAGCATGATCGCATACATTCGTAGGACGGCTGTTGAGCTTGGCTTCAGTGTAAATATCGGGAGATCGGATAATGGGTCGGATAGAATAAAAGTTTTTGTAATTTTGGGTTGCGAAAGAAGCGGCAAATATCAAGCACCTCTACGGAAGTTAAAGAAAGACGAGACCTGTACTAGAAGATGTGAGTGCCCTTTTAAGATTGGTGGTTACATGTTAGTTTCCAAGAAATGGAGATTTACCATTCGTTGTGGTATACATAACCACGAAATGTGCTCAAAGCTTCAAGGCCATCCAAGTGTATGTCGGCTAAAGGCGGAAGAGAAGACATGCATAACCGACATGACCTTGAACCTTGTCCAGCCAAAGAATATACTTGCGACGTTGAAACATTAAAGGTCGGGTTAAGACCGCGGCGAGTGCGAAATAAGTGGAGTCGGAAGACGGAAAAGTGGTCAAGTCGGGTGTCATTGTAGAGAAAATTATGGATGCATGGACTCATATTCTAAATTCTTCCGCAATGGAATTATATGCCGATTCGGTCATTAAATTCCAGAAAGTGTGTGAACGGTAACCCGCTTTGTTGAAATATGTTGAATCCACCATTCTTGATCAAGTGAAAGAAAAGATTGTTTGTGCGTGGACCGATAACGTACGACATCTTGGAAACACTACCACCAATAGAGTTGAGTCGGCACATGCCACTTTGAAGAATTGGTTGGGGAATAGCAAGGGGGATTTATGTCGGGATTGAGACTCCGTGCATCTAATGATCAAAAACCAACCAATGAAATACAAACCACGTTCGGTCGGAGCATCACGGTTTTGGAACATCGGTTTAAAGGTAACTTTCTCTACTCTTATTTGATCGGCAACATGTTCGGGCGGGGTTGGGCTATATTTTTCACGAGGCCACCGAGCCGAAACGGTAGGTTCCGATAGTGCAAAGTGTGGTTGCACTATTGTGAAAACCTACGGTCTTCCTTGTGCTTGTGCCATTGCTAAAAAGTTGAAACTAGGTGTGCCAATACAAATTGATGAAGTTTGCCCTCATTGGATGAGACTTAGTTTTGATGATGATGGTTGTAAGGAAGAAGATAAACCGGATATCTCTATTTTGGCCGAATTGGAAGCGATTCAAAATAGATTTTCGAAGGCCGACGACAATATGAAGCTACACATCAAAGAAGAGTTGAGGAATATTGCCTTCCCCGAAACAACCGCAATGATACCGCCGTCTCAACCGGTTAAGACAAAGGGTGCTCCGAAGAAGTTGAAGCCTACACCAAATGACAACTCAACAACTCGGTCTCCTTCATATTATGAGCACGTTGACCAAATCTTTCCGGACTCTTCGACTCCTAAATCTTTACAAAGTGTCATGAAAGGAGCTCGTATTTCTAAACCGGTTCCGACACCGATTCCACGAGTTCCGACTCCGACTCCAACTACACGTATGATTTCCATTATTGACGAGATGTCGGTTTTTATGCACAAGCATATCGACGGTATAATCGATGTTGTAGGGGATGGTAATTGCGGTTACCGAGCCGTGTCAGCACTTCTCGGTAAAGGAGAGGAAGGTCATGCACTTGTACGTCATCAACTTATCCTAGAGTTGGAGACGCATAAAGAAGCATACTTGCGTCTCTATGAAAATCAAGAAAATTACAACAAGGTTCACGAGTCACTTGTTCCGTGGTTGAGTGGTCTGTCACCGGTATCAAAATGGATGAGCTTCCCCGAGATGGGTAATCTTATAGCATACGTCTACGATATGACGTGTATCGACTTGACGAGATACGGATTTTCAGAAACCTTTTTTCCACTCCACACCGCACCTCCGTCGAATCCAAATGATCGCATCACGTGTATCGGATGGCTTGCGAAATCAAGACATTTCGTACAAGTTATCTTGAAACCCGGATGCCCGATACCACCTAAATCACCATAATGGGCGACTCATGCAACCGCAATTGCCGAGTCTTGGCCGGATAGTTTTGTCGAAAGGATGCTTGAATTCGAAAGATTGCACGCAATTGAAAAGGCATCAAATGCGGAAAAATCGAAAGTTCTAGCTCCAATAGATTTAGACGAAGAATTTTGTTTTAACTCTTTTGTATAATCATACGACACAATGTACATTAATGAAGTGAAATATATTGTATTTTTATCCATATGTCTTTTTAATACACTTACGAATTTTATTGCACTTAAAGTATTCCAAGTGGCTGCATTAGCTGTTCAATTCTGTTTTAAAATTGTATCAGTAAAACATTCTGATTTGCAGATCCGGACAATTTCTGGATGTGCACATCCGAAACCAATATTTCTGCTTCAGCATTTATTTCGGATTTGCAAATACGAATGTCTTCCAGATGTGCACATCCGGTAAAAACTGAAAATTTAAAAAAAAATGGTGCGTCCGGATGTGCACATTCGGAATCAGGAGACAAAATCAAAAATTCAGATGGTGCCTAAAAAACAAGGGTGGTGTGATAAAAAATTCTCATTTATTTTTGGTAACAACTTAATTTTTCAAATGAGAGTTATATTTATCGACATAAATAGTAAAATCAATTGCAAAAATGTTTCTTTGTAATAGTTGATAGGTATATCTTTTAAGAGTGTAATGAATTTTTTCAGTTTTGGTCAATATCAAATATATAACCAATTGCTACATCATTGTCACAAATTTAAGCCAGCCTATTTTTTCTATAATGCCCTTAAATTCATAGCACCAGTACCACCAGATTATATAGGAATTGAAAATGTTTTCCATCACGAGGGAAAATAATAATCATTAAAAAAGATGAATAATATTATGATCTCTCTTTTTTTTTTCAAAAAATAAATAAATAAAATTAAATAATGAATAATGGTGATATTAATTATCATTTTACAACTATTTTAAATAAATTATAATCATGTCTTTGTTAATGTTACAATGACAAATTTTTATTACTCAATGACATCCCTTGAACAATTTATTGTTCTTTTTATTATTTCTTTTTTATTAAAAATTAAATTTTAAATAAAACATTTCTCAATTGAATCTTACTCCAATAAGTATTTTAATTTTAATGAAAGAAGAAGAATGAATAAATAAGTTGAACAGTAAAAGAGTATTGAAAGTTTTTTATTAATCAAAGCTATTTTTTAATTTTTGTAAAAACATCTTAAACGACATGCATGTAGAAACAGACTATTTGTATCCAAAGAAAAGTTAAATTTTTTTAAGGGAAATATTGTTATCTTCCTGCATTCTTAAATGTTATATATAATTCACTAATTTAAAAATATAAATATAACATTGGCTTGAGCACACTAGTTTTTCGAGAAGTTGTTCTCTCTAGTTAGAATAAATTCACTTATTTATTTATTTATTTATTAAATGGAGGGCCTAAAGCCAAAAGAGGATTACACCGAAATGATTTTAGATGTAGGAATCTCGAATAAATCACTTTTAAGTAAGGGTTTGATGAAAGTGATCAAGAATAAAAAATACAAATAACATTTGGATGTTTGATTTCGTTTCTTACGAGAGTATCTGCACACAGATTAACTTCGTGGTAGATATGTATGATTTGAATATCCTTATCATATGTTGGAAATGCGATCTTATATTCGTGATGAGCTTCCTTCCCATGATATTGCTAGAATTACTAGTATTTATATTCGTAACCAATTGTTTAAAGTCAACAGAAATATCAATTATGTTAAACCCTAATCTATTCGCAAGTTCTACTGTATACATATCTCCAAGTTCTACTGTCTACATATCACAAACTCCAATATTCTTCACGAAACCCCCAAGCCACTCTTCCTCATTGCCTCTAATAATTCCTCTACATCCTACATTTTCTCTATAGTTTCTTGCTCCATATGTGTTCAACTTGACCCTTCCCATGCTAGGTGCTTCCCACTTTATAAGTGTCAGTTCCTTATGTTGATTCGTGCTTATGATGGTTGGAGTTTTCGCCTGATCGTAATCATGAACCTGCTGGTATGTGTGGGTCATCATGCTTGTTGGTCTAGCATAATTATCATCATGAATCTCTTTATTATGTCAACTCAACAAGTTATGACACGCGGGAGCCCAAAAGACCTTCCAATCATCATTATTGTTCCACCCCATATTATTTTGCAAGTTGTTATTTATCCATTGCTTCAAATTACCTCGAAAAAAAATGAAATCTCATGTTAGTGTGCACCGCTGATAGCCAGAGTGCCATTGCAAGTAGGCAATCCCGGAGAACATGCAACACATCTTTCTCCACATCACCACAAAATTAACACACTGCACTTCCAAGACCCATCCTATTTTTCTTGCTATTTGTAAGGAGGCCATCATGGTTTAGCATCCACATAAAACTGCAGATCCTTTCAGGGGCTTGGAGTTTCCAAATTCCTGTTAATCTATCATCTTTTTCAAAGATGTTACTTTCATAAAGAATAATGTACATGGCACCAGCAGGGAATTGAGAACAATTTACACCCATGCCAGCTCAAGTGTCTGGTTCTTCTTCTGTAGAAGGAGGCAACATGCTAGCAATTTTGCAAACAATATTCTCTAGAAACCAACGACGCAACATTTCCCAATTCCAATCACCATCTTCAATCCATCTTGTGTCCTAAGCCTTTATAGTTTTTCCATCACCCACATACCACAAGTAGTTTTCCTCCACTCTTGGCCAGATTTTAACAATGTTCTTCCAAAAATTTGAGTATGCAGCATTCATAGTGATGCTCTGACTGTTATTTTCATGACCATATTTCCCCCACACTACTCGACACCAAAGATCTTCTCCTCCATTATGAAGTTTCCAACCCAGCTTTGACAAGCTCGCTTTGTTCATAGTTTCAAGATTCCTCAACCCAAAGACTCATTCTTTTGGTCTCATGATTGTGCTCCATCTCACTACATGAAACTTTCTCTTATGTTCAATTTCTCCCCAAATGAATCTACGTTGGAGCTTATGGATTTCATCAGGCCCTAGGAATCATAATGATCATCATGGGATATATGGGAAGGGCTTCGATGACACTCTTAGAAAGCATTACTCTTCTAGCAAACGCGAGATGGTTCCCTTTCCACATAGTTAACTTTGAATCCACTTGATCAATGATGTTTTGCTAGTAATCTCTCTTGGGAGCACTTCACTTTGATTAAATGAAAAAATTTTGTTTTTAAAATGATGCGTAAATACCTTAAAGGTATTGTGAAAGTCGGGAATAAACAAGTGTTTCGTAATTTAGATTATTAGAATTCTACTCTTAGAGAGGAGGTTAGCAGATTATATGAGAAAGTTGAATAAGGTTTTTTGACTTCTAAGATTATCTTAGCTAGGACTAGGAGCATTAAAAATAAAAAATCTTTGCTCAAGATCAAAGATTCCAAAATGCTCTAAAGATCCAAAGCCAAATGGCTTAAGGAAGGAGATGCTAATGCCAATTTTTTCATGTTTGTATTAAAAGTATGAAGAGGAGGAATATTATTTTAGATGTGAGGGTTGGAGATAGATGGGTTGAAGGGGTTCCTGAAGTCCGACACAAGGTGTTAAATTGTTTACCTAACCATGTTAGGTAACCACTTATTGATCGTGGAAGCAAGATTGGGTTTATTTAATCATACTTTCATATGATGATAATGTTGCTTTGTGTGCTTCTTTTCCCCTTTCTAAGATTGATCGTAAATTTTTCCTTTGTAATGGTAATAAGAGTCCAGACCCCGATGGTTTCAATTTTTCCTTCTTTAAGATATTTTAGGTTCTACTTAGGGGGGGGGGGGGGGTATTAGTGTTATGTTTGATCAATTTCATTATTTTGTTTTCCTCCCTCCATATTTCTTTTCCTACTTTGGTATTCTGATACTGAAAGTTGAGTCCCCTAATCATTTGAGTGATTTTAGACCTATTTTTGTTGGGTTATCTAAATAAGTTCGTTTCCAAAGTGTTACCACTCAGACTAGCTGAGGTGATGGATAAGTTGGTCTCCCCTAATAAATTGGCGTTCTCAAAGGGAGGTTATTGGTTAATGGGATGGTTGTAGTCAATGAGTTGATTGACATGGTTAAAAAGAATACAAATACATAGTCTTATTTTTAAAGTGGCTTTTGAGAAGGTGTATTATTCATTTAGTTAGATCATTTTTATTATATGCTTAATAAATTTGGTTTTTGTAAGAATTGGAAATCTTGAATGAAATCTTGTGCGTTTGCTGGTAATATAGTTGTTCTGGACTGGACTGGCGCCTGCCCATCAGTCGGGCATGCCCAACCCAAGGACATGCTAAGCAGCCCATTAAGGCCCAATTCACTTCCTCGTCGGGCACACCCAATGACATTACCGTCGAGCAGACACTACATGGCTCGGGGAGAGGTCACCCCTCTTCCCCCACGTACTCCACGTTCTTCTCCCGCAGGGACACGTCATTAGGTAACTACCCACCTCCGAAAGAGTTGGTCTACCCACTTTCCGGAGATCTCGGGGCAGTTACTCCAGGGCGAAGACCACATGCTGGTCTTCCCTACGCCGCGTAATTCTTGGCAGTTATCTGCATTGGGCCTAGCAACTCAACCCAGTGCAGACGACTGTTGGCCCAGCGCTGAGGGTACATTATAAATACCCTCTTTCACTAGAGGGTCAGGTATTCTAATTCTTACTCTCACTGCCTTCTGTACTTGCTTGCTCCGTTCCTGACTTTAGCATCGGAGTACCTTGCAGGTACACCCCCACTGTCTTGTCATCACCGGAGTAGCGGAGTTCACGACGTTTACTGGCCACCGATCTACTTTCTGATTAGGTACGATCAATAGTGTTGGTTAATAATTTCCGAACTAGAGAGATTAACATCCAAAGTGGGTTGAAGCAAGGAAACCCTTTATCCCCTTCTTCTCTTTGTGGTATCTGAAGGGTTAAGTGGAGCTTAATCTTTATTCAAAGATTAGGATGGGCTCCTTTGACCCGATGATATCTAATCTTGAGTATGTAGATGATACTCATATAAGAATCTCTAGACGATTAAGGCCATTCTCTGGGGATCGAGCTTTCCTTGGGTGTTAATTTCAATTTGATCAAAAGTTGCATGGTAGGGATTAATATAGGCCTTATTTTTTTGGGATTAGCGGTGGATTTCTTAATTATAAGATAAAGTCTCTTCCATTTGAGCATCTAGGCTTATCGGTTTGTTTCAATCTTCATTTGGTGGCTACTTGGGAACCGTTCTTAAACTTTTTTTCTAGGAGGTTGCTTTCTTGGAGACATATGTATATTGGTTTGGGAGGAAGAGTTAACCTGCTCAACTCATTTCTCAATGCCATTCCAATCTTCTTCTTATATTATCTTAATATGACTGATAAGCCATGGAAGAAGTTGGTTAAGTCTTAAAGGAGTTTTCTCTAGGGAGGGGTCAAAGGGGAATATAATATTCCTTAGATTTGTTCGTTAGATGTTTGTAAGCCTAAGGGGATAGGTGGTTTCACTGTCTAGGATCATCACTTAGTTAAATTAGTTGTGTTTGGTAAATGACGATGGAGGTTAATCTCTTCTGTGTCAGGTTTTTGGTTAAACTTTATTTCTCCTAGATATGGTTCTTGAGTTGTCTACTCCTTTTTAGGTTGTAGATCATCATCTTCACGTCTATATTTCACATGATGGAAATATAATTCTCTTTTGGAGGGTAAAATTAGTGACCTGATGGGCTGGTTTGTTAATGGTTTAAGGAGAAAGTTGAGAAATGGTGTTCACATAACTTTTTTGGTGGATACTTAGGTTAGAAACATGAAAAAGATGATTTATTTTCGGTTAACTTGACTGGTTCCACACTTAATAATATGAACCAACCTTTGGTATACTTTCTTAATATTAAATTTGATTATTCCTCTTATTTGGGCGAACTTAGCTCCACATAAGGTTGTTGTGTTTATTGATAGGTTAAACATATTTAGAAGGAATGTCATTGTTGATTATGAGGCTGTAATGAACTATGTGTGTGTGGGGGTGAGGGGAATGAGTGAGCCAACTACACACCTATTTGTTATTTGTGAGTTGGCTTATTGTCTAGGGTCTAAGATATTTAGATGGTTATGGTGGTGTTTTGTGCTTCCTAGAGATTTCCCCACTCTTTTTGAGCTTTTTATTTCATTAAGTGAGCTTTCTAGGATTAGAGGGGGCCTAATCATGATCTGACACTCACTAGTTTGGGCTTTATGCAAATCCTGGAATGATATTGTATTTATAGTTAAATATTTTACTATGAACAAGGTGGAAGAGAAGAACATCTTCCTTGCTTGAAAATATTATTTCGGTAGATCTGCGATTAATTCCAGTGCTTTCTCCAATTTCATTAGAAACTTTATTCACTGTCAAAATCAATAATGGGTTAAGAGTCTTCGGCTGGAGTTTTTGGCTTAGTGTTCTTTTTGCTTATTTTCTTGATTGTGGTTCCTAAAACCCTTGAAACCTTATTCTAGGGTTTTATGTTCTTTTATGGTGGTTCTTAGACCTGAGATCTATCTAATTTTCTTGTTTGTTTGGTGTGTGGTTTCTTGGTTTTGATTCTGTCTTTTTTTTTTGTGTGTTTCCCTTTGTGGCTTTTGTTTTAGTGTTCTTAGGTAGTGCGTTGGATCATCACTTCTTATACCCTTTATGTACTTTTGGCTTTATATGCCCTTCTTTATACTATATGTTGTACCCCAAATTTTACCCCCCTTAGATGTCATAACATTTTGCACTTGACATTTAGATTCAATCATCTAGGCATTGTTAACTAACCATTTCACTTCTTGCAAGTTTGTTTCTCTTATTGAAAAAATCAGGGTTTCTATCTGAGGGATCACTAAAGAATTTGTCCCTGTAAAGTTAAGAATCGCTTGGTCCATCAACCATTGAGCTTACCTACATTCATGAGGTCTCACTCAACAAGAATTCAAGATCATCTGGCTCTCATCATGAGTAGTTTGAGCCACAGTTCACCCTGCCTCCGGATTAGGGCTTTTATCAAGATATGTGAATCATGGGCTTTGATCTTCCTCAAGAGATGCTCTCAAGTCCTAAACCATGGCTCCACGAGTTAGCCAACATCCCTAAAGGTCTTCTATGAGCTTTAGATGGGAAGAAAGAAGCAATATTACAGTGATTTACCTCAGTGCATTCACATTCAAAACAAGGGTTTTCTGAAGCCCTGATCTTTGGGGATTTTGAACCAAATGACATATCCTTTGCTTCAACTCATCATAACATGTCTTGTGGATGATTTAAAGTGTCAAGATCAAGTTTCAAGAAGTTTCTTGCAAGGGAAGTAAGTTTATGATCCTAAAACTTTGCATATGTGAAATTTCCCCCTCTTGTGGTAAATTGAAATGGTCATAACTTCCAAACCACACATCCAAATGGAGTGACTCAAAGCCCAAATGGAAGCTCTTTCCAAGATCTTCAAAGTGTTAAATATGACTTTTCTCCTAAAAATGCATGGTTTTTGAGTTATGAAGCTTGCAAGCCAAACTGACCCAAGACTTGGTGAAATTTCAGCATTTTCACCTTATCCTTCTTCCAATTTTAACCCGATTTTACACATGGTTCCAAGGCTCAAATAAAAAATCTTCCAACATGAAAGTTGTAGAGGGCAATGAGGGCTTTCCAAAAAGTACAAGAACTCCTCCATCCATTAAGTGAGTTGAGAGTTTCGAATTAATGAAGTTTTGGGATCATTTCTTGATTTTCAAGTTTCCAACTTTTGTGAAATGGTACATAACTCACTTTAGTCACCAAGTTTCTCACCTTTCTGATGTTTAGTAGCAAGATCAACATGTCTTGAACCTATCCCACGAAAAATGCAAGTTACAAACTTAAAATAACATAGTTTAACAAGGCATGTGCAAGTTGGTTCAATGGAGAGAGAAACTTTTCCAACAAATCACTATTCTCCTTACAACTTGGACTCTGAACCACTCCCATCAATCCACATTGCCTCAGAGGTCTACACTAGGGCATTTAGGACCCTTTGCTCCAGCATACAGCTCACACGAAATAGAAGCTTCTCCAAAGGGCAGTCTTGGCATTTTTCAAATTCTGACCATGCTGTAGACCCTAATCTTCTCCTATAAATAGAACCTCAATCTACATTCAAAAGGACACCGGAATCACTCCAAAGAGAGACTGATTACTCCCTACTTTCTCCCACTCTCAAGTTCTTGCAAAATTGCAAAACACTTGCTACATCTTGTTCTACTCGAGCATCCACCTCCAAACTCCACAAACCATTTATAAACACCACAAAGAGAAGTTACAAACACATGAAACATCTCTGTAACACTAAAACCACCACTTGCCATTTCCATTCTCCATTTTGCAAAACACTTCTGTAGCACCATTGACTCGTGCGTTTCCTTTCATAATTCATAAACCTACTCTAAGCATCATATAAAGAAGATCCAAACACCTAAACACTCCCAGAAATAGCTCCATCTTCATCTGCCATTTTCAACCTCAACCTTGCACCAAGTATCGGGTTTGAAGTTCAAGGCCATTTACAAAGGATCCAAGCATCTGAAATTGTTCTATAAAGATCACAAAGCTCCCAGGAATTGATATTTCTCATCTGCAAGTAGTTTAAAGAAGCCTTGGACTTTCTCCAAGAGGTAGGTTTTTTATTTTATTTTGAAACTCCATATTCATACATCTCTGGTTGTTATTTCCACGTTAGAAATGTAGTGTGTTTATGTGTTGGTGTTTTTGAATGTATTTGGTTGGTGTTTGATCCAAAAATATGCATAAAATCACATGTTGTATGTTCACGTGTATTGCACTGTTTTGCTGAAGTTTATGAGTTGTGTGTTGCGTATCATTGAAAACAAATGGCATGGTCATGTTCTTTGATCTTTACTGATCAGTTTAGAACTTTGTTTTGTTTAAAATGATGGAGAAATGAGATTGAACGAGGCTGAGGAAGAGTTGGGTTTGCCATGGCATTTCCACGATTTATTTTCCAGGTTTTGTTCATATTTGCATGGCAGGAATGGTGCGTGGCGTGCTGGGGTTGGTTGGGTCATTTTTTTGTCGTTTTCTAACTTAATAGCAAGTGACCGGTTGATGCATGTTACGTTTTCATGTGTTCAGTCTTTTTCTTTTATTTTTCCATAGCATATATGTTTATGGGGGTGGCTTATACAACGGATGTATAGCCACCCCAGTGGTAGAAGCACACGCCTGTAAACAAAGGGACTGGGGTTCGAATCCCCCTCGCCCCAGTCCCCTTTGTTTTATTTCTTTTCTTTTTGCTTCAATTCTGTTGGTTTGGGCCTTGTCCCATTTGCTTTCGTACCCCCTTTTTCCAGGCCCATGCGCTGCCTTCCACTAAACTCAGTTCATTTTCCTTTTTACTAATACACCTCTCTGTTTTTTTATTTCTTTTAATTATTCTATTTTATTTTCATTTCTAAACTGTTTTATTAAAAATAGTTATTATTAATTAAAATTTCTGAAAATATTTATGTTAATACTTCAAAGTTCAATTTAATTTTCTAATATTTTTATTTTCATTTTTAATAATTATTTATTATTTTCTAAAAATAGAAGTAATTTTAATTCAAGCATTTAAATTTCTTTTGAAAAATAGCTTTGATCTTCACTTGCTTGAATGATTTTTTCCAAGTGTTTTAGGACACATTAGAGGGATGTTTGAGGACGTGTTTGTGACCTTGATTGAGTTCTTTTGTTTAAATTTATGGCTCAATGTTCACCCTCGTTTCTTAAACATAAAACTTGTGCCATTTACTTTGAAATTCCAATTTCTTTGAAAGGACTATCTTTGCCTCACTTGTTTAACACTTCAAACACATTCTTAAATGTTATAACTTGAAATGAACCTTGCTTTGGTTTTGTCTTGGTTTGTCTACCTTGATTTCCCTTGATATTATTCATGCTTAACTGTTATGCATCTCCTTGAATTCTTACACTCATTGTATTCCTATAAATTCAATCCCTTGTAACTTTCTTGAAAAGGAAAGTCTCTCTATTGACTTCATGTAATAGATAGCTCAAATTCTCTTTTAACCTCAAACCATTTCACAAGAGATAGCCATTAATCTCTTACAACTCTTAACTCATTCAAAACCTTTCATAAGAGATAGCCATTAATCTCTTCTCCTAAACAATCCATCCTTACAAGCTTTGCTTTTAAGCTTTTCACCTCTTTTACCCCATTGAGGGGAACTACGAATGCTCTGATTCCATTCCTGTCAGGATACGTAGGCACGAGATGGGATGTCTTGGCGAGCATACTTAGTGTATATACTTTAGGTCTTTACCTTTACCCTTAGTACAAATTATCTTTAGCATGCAAACATAGAATAACACAAACTAAACAAGAGGTTCCCGTAGAGTACTACGGACGTTTAAGGTGCTAATACCTTCCTTAGGCGTAACCAACCCCCGAACCTTAGATCTCCCCCCCTTTAGGTTTTTAAACGATCTTGAACCTTTCCTTTGGATAAATCAAAGTCGGTTGTAAAAGAAATATGATGCAAGTTAATTAATAGCTTGTTATCCGATTTTCACCGCAACACTATATAAAAATTTTTCATTAAAAAATTCTTAAAAGTAACATAAAATTTACTAATTTAAATGGAAAAATATCTTAATTTTTTTTACTTATATTTTGAAATGTAACACAAAGAGAGTATTTTGCAACATGGTTTAGGGTGGGATTTTTGGATTTGGTGGTCCCTCATCTTCAATATATTATTGATACTCTAGTTTTGGCAAAAACTTCAATTGAGAATCTTTTGCTCTAGTTTTTGCAAAAACTTCAAATGAGAATCTTTTGCTAGTTAATAATATCCTCCAGGGGTTTGAAATGGCCTATGGGCTTTCGTTCAAGTTTTCTAAGAGTAGTCTTATTGGTGTTAATGTCGATTTAACGTTTATGAATTTAGTAGAAGATTTTGTTCATTGTAGTAAAGATTCCCTCCCTTTTTAAGTACATTGGTATTCCGGCGGGTGCAAATCCTTGTCTTGAGACTATTTGAGAATATTTGGTTAGTCTTATTACTATATGCTACTTTGAGTAGCCATGTGTATATTAGTTTGAGGGAAAATGTGGTTTATATTAACTCGATCTATAATTTGTTCCATATTTTCTTCTTGCCCTTCCTGAGGATGCTAATTAAGGTATTGAAAAAGATAATCAAGATCTAGATAAGGATCATTTGGAGTGGAGAGAAAGGAGAGGCAAATATATCTTAGGTTAAATGGTCTGATGTCTATAAGCCTAAGCAGAGAGGTGGTGTGAGAGTTCATAGCCTTCACCATGCTAACTTGAATTTACTAGGTAAGTGGTGATGGAGATTGATCTTCGATGCTACTTTTTTCTGGCGTGATATATTCTCTGCGACATATGATGATCGTGTGGTTTCTTCCTTTAAAGGGGGATGTTAACTAGTTTCGAGTTTCTTCTTTCTAGTGGAATAATGTATTTCTTCTAGGCTTTGTTCTCGTGGCTTCTTACTTCTTTTTGAGATGAATTTGAGGTAAGGTATATTCCTCTTCAGGTTAGATTCTATATGTTCTATCTCAATTCTTGCCAAAGGATAAGAAAATGGGCGAGCTTGACCTTTCATTTAATGGAGAATTGGTATGCGACATTCAATAGAGGCACACATCAATTCACCAATTCATTTATGGGTTGCAATACCTTCTCGATATTTTAATATCTTTAAAATTTTGACTTGAATATTAATGTCAAGTTTCAAACATATTCATTTACTGAGTAAAGTGAAATTTGGTATTAATATTCAAACAATTTTTTTAACAACAACCACATTACTTGACATGACAAATGATATTTTGGAGATAAGTTAGGTTTAGGAAAAAGTTAATGAACATAACACTTTTATAGACAAGATTGAGTTAGGTTTTCTCCCATTTAATAAGGATACTCGAGGGAAAATTTAATTTAATTTAAAAATAAAAATAGAATGAAGACGCCGTTTTTTAACGAATAAAACACAAAGTTGCTGGTGCAAAAAATCAAAGTTTCTGTCTCTGCGGAACTTTTCCCCTCGGTTGTCAACACACCCAAGGGAATAGATGAATTTTAATACATGCCCAAAAAATGGTAAACTATAACGAATGTCACTTATAGCTTCTTAGCATTCACCAATTTCTTTTTGGGTTGCAATATTTTCTCAATATGTTTAGGAATTTGTTTCTCAATGTTGTCAGCCAAGAAAAGCAATAAAAAATTGAAATTTTCCTTAGATGACAACATTGAGAAATTATTCCCAAATATAGCAATGAATTGCAAGAGGTGGAATCAACAACTACAACGTCATTCTGTGAGATAAATTGTAAGAGTAGAAAAATATTTTGTTCAAGGTTTGTAAAATTAGTTTCTTTAACCCATGGATGTAACGACAATAACAAACTTGAAAGGTTTTGTAACTAATTAAGGAACACACCTTAACAGATTTTTCTGTCTTGCAATCCATTGCAGAAAGGATGTTTATGAGTTTGGAGCAACATTAGATAAGTTGGGTTATGGGAAAACCTGAATGAATGAATGCTTTTACATACAAAACCGAATGAACAAAAATTTTCCCCTTGGTTGGTAGTCTAACCAAAGGAATACATGACTTAATTTTTAAATAAAAAATAAAATAAAATAATGGGGTCATTTTAAAAGAAATAAAAACATAAACTACAGTTGCTGGGATTCGAAGTGTGTCTCCAAGTTAGTTTTTCCCTCAATTATTTATATCAACCGAGGTAATAGAGTATTTATTTTTAATTAAAAAAATTAAATTATGTGATAACATCTAATTGATTGAATTTTACATTGGTACAAATTTTGATTGTTGTGAATTAGGATGCCTTTAAACAAAGTATAAACGGTTTCTTTATGATCAAGAAACACAAAAGGGTTAGGGTTAAAAAAAAAGAGAACAACAAGAATTGGTTATAACTGTTATTCTTTACTTTCTCTTGAAATCAGATTACAAGTACTCAAGAATAACAAATAACCCTCTCACCCTAATTAGGATTTGTCACACCACGCTTAAGATGAGAGACTAGTATGTTATTTATAATAAAACCTAACATACTAAACTAATGGGCTTTTTAACAATTACCCATTACAAGTTAACTTAGGGAACAAGCTTACTTAAACAATTTGATCCTTAACACAAGGCCCAATTCGACAACTACATACTAGAATACAATTCGACTATAGCATGTAGGTCTTCGACAACAGCAAGTGAGCAGACTTCGACGTCATGCTTAACTAGAGTTCAATCCAATATCTCACAAAACTCTATAACATCAAGAAACAAATTAGTTTTCTTCATGCAGCTTTATCAACTGCATACATTGGAAAAACTTGCAACTGGACAATGTCTTGGTGATCATATTAGCAGCATTATGATTTGTCGAAACATTTAGCACTTGGACTTCTCCACGCTTAATTACCCCTATGATGAAATGCATCCTCACATCAATGTGCTTGGTTCGCTCATGATATAGTGAATTCTTTGACAGGTGTATTGCACTTTGACTATCACATTTAACAGCGACAACTCGACCTTGAAGTCTCAGCTCCTTTGCAAAACCTTTAAGCCACAATGCTTCTTTCACAGCTTTAGTTAGGGCAATATATTCTGCTTCAGTGGTTGATAAGGCAACAACCTTCTAAAGTGGTGCTTTCCAACTGATTGTTGTCCCAAACATAATGAGCACATATCCAGAAATAGATTTTCTAGAATCTATACAACCTGCATAATCAGAGTCGACACATCCTTCAGTTGCTGCTTTACTATCTTCACCCAAGGCTTCACCATAAATTAGGACTCTATTCCGAGACCCATTTATGTACCTTAAAATCCACTTCAATGCTTGCCAGTGAGCCTTTCCAGGATTCGCCATGTACCTGCTTACAAGACTTATTGCATATGCTATGTCGGGTCTAGTACAAACCATATCATACATCTAAGAACCCACTATATTAGCATATGGAATGCTATTTATATAAGCTCTTTCGACATCAGTACTGGGACACTGATTTATACTCAGCTTGAATTGAGGGTTTGTCGAAGTCACAACAGGCTTTGAATTCGACATACGATACTTTTCGAGAATCTTCCGTAGGTATGCCTCTTGAGATAAGCATAATTTCGTCTGCTTTCTATCTCTTCAGATGTCAATCCCAAGAATCCTAGACGCAACTCCCAGATCCTTCATGTCGAACTCCTTATTAAGTTCAGCCTTTACCCTCCTTACATCTTCTACATTGTTGCTTGCTATTAGAATATCATCCACGTAAAGAACCAAAATAACAAATGAATTACCAAGTCGAAATCTGAAGTAAACAAAGTGGTCGAACTGACTTCTAATGAAACTTATGTGTGCCATGAACTTGTCAAATCTCCTATTCCACTGTCGAGGAGATTATTTCAATCCATATAAACATCTCTTCAGCTTGCACACATAATCTTCCTTCCCCTTTTCGACATACCTTTCAGGTTGCCTCATCAGGATTGTTTCATCTAGATCACCATACAATAACTCATTCTTCACTTCCATCTGTTCTAGTTCAAGGTCGAATTGTGTCACTATGGCAAGCAACATTCGAATGGATCTGTGCTTCACAACAGGATAAAACACATCATTAAAGTCGACACCTTCTTTCTGAGTGAACCCCCAGCGACCAATCTTGCCTTGTATCTCTTCGACGCCACTCCTTCGATTCCTTCCTTAACTTTGAAAATCCATTTACAGTTGACTAACCTGGCTCCAGCAGGTTTCTTGATCAGTTCCTAGGTATTGTTATCATGAAGAGATTTCATCTCATCATCCATGGCCTTCAGCCATTCAGTCTTCTTTCGAATCCTCATAACTTCCTTATAGTCTCTATGTTATTCGTCGAGAACCTCACTTGCAGAGATTAAGACATAAGCTATAAGATCTGCATACCCAAGTCTCTGAGGTGGCTTGATGACTCTCCTCGACCTGTCTCTTGCTAGCAGGTAGTTATTATCAGTCTCCTCATTTTTGACAACATCTTCAGTTTCTTCTTCGACTTCATCTTGGATACGCAATTCAGCATCAACATGCTCCACCTCAACATGAATCTTTCCCTATTCCAGCTCTTCCTCAGC
The DNA here is from genome assembly GCA_022829125.1 of Lathyrus tuberosus. Lineage (NCBI taxonomy): Eukaryota > Viridiplantae > Streptophyta > Magnoliopsida > Fabales > Fabaceae > Lathyrus > Lathyrus tuberosus. The sequence continues at coordinate 3,409,182 of JALAZF010000343.1, forward strand.
ATCATCATTTTTCTTGAAAGTCATCTCAGCTTCATTGAAAACTACATCTCGACTGGTGATACATATCCTGTGACCTGGCTCTAGGCATCATAGCCTATAAGCTTTGACTCCTTCAAGGTATCCCATGAACATACACTTCAAAGCTCTAGGTTCGACCTTGTCCTGCATAATGTGAGCATAGGCCACACAACCAAATACTCTCAGTCTCTCGAGACTAGGTGGATGTCCCAACCAGACTTCTTCAGGTGTCTTCATATCTAACACAATCGAAGGACATCTACTTATCAGATATGTTCCTGTCGAAGCAGCCTCAGCCCAAAACACATTCTTTAACCCAACACTAGTCAACATGCATCTAACTCTTTCCAAAATAGTTCAATTAAACCTTTCTGCCAAACCATTTTGTTGTGGAGTACCTGTAGTAGTTTTGTGCCTTGCAATACCTGAGGCAACACAAAAACTGTCGAACGCCTCATTGCAAAATTCAAGGCCATTGTCGGTTCTCAATCTTTTGACCTTTCCGCCAGTCTTATTTTCGACCTGAGTCTTCCAACCTTTGAAATTCTCAAAAGTTCCATCCTTAGTCTTCTGGATGAATACCCATAACTTTCTGGAATAATCGTCGATTATGGATAGAAAATACCTTGCTCCTGAATGTGATGGACACCTTGTAAGCCCCCAAAGATCAGCATGGATGTAATCAAGAGATCCACGAGTTTTTTGTTTTCCTTTGTTGAACTTCACTCTGCAAGTTTTTCTAAGTACACAGGGTTCACGAAATTTCAGTTTTTCGACTGTCTCCTCCAAGCAAATTTTGTTTCCCTAATTCAACGAGATCCCTTTCACTGACACGACCCAATCTCATGTGCCAAAATTTTGAATTCGACAAAGGTTTCGTGGATGCGACATTTGTCGAACCACTTACAACTTCAGCCTCAAGGGTATACAAGCCTTATTTCTTCAAGCCTCTCAATACTTCCCTCGATCCCTTCATGACTCTTAGGATACTTTTTTCTCCTTGAAAAACATATCCCTTCTTGTCGAATTCACCAAGAGAAATCAAATTTCTCTTCAAATCAGGTACATACTTGAATTCAGTCAATAACCTTATTGACTCATCATGGAGCTTGAATCTCACGGATCCAATACCTGTAATTTTGCAAGCTTTGTTTTCCCAGCAACACTGATCCACCATCTTGATCCCATAGCTCCTCGTATAATTCTCTGTTTGGAGTCATGTGCCAAGTGCAACCTGAATCCATAATCCACTCTTTTCTTGAGTCATCGCTTGAAACCACAAGAACATCAGATGATTCGAAGTCATCTTGAACAATGGCTGCGTTGCCATTATCCTTACCTCCATGATATTTCAAACGTTTAGGGCACACTTTTCTTGTGTGACCTTCTTTCTTACAATGATAACATTGAATACCAGATATCTCGCCAATATAAGACTTCTGTTGACTTTTACCTTTCTTCTTGTCGAACTTACCATCCTTTCGCAAGAATTTTCCCTTAACGGCCAAACCTTCACCCACCGTCGAAGGTTTATACTCCTTTCGTTCATTCAAATCCTTAGAATACAAGGCTTATTGAACTTCTTCAAAGCTCAGGGGCTCGCTTCTATACAAGATAGTTTCTTTGAAGTGAGCATGTGTTCTGGGAAAAGCGCACAATAGCAACAGTGCTTGATCTTCATCATCGATCTTCACATTAATATTTTCAAGATCAAGAATCAACTTGTTGAATATATCCAACTGCTCAACCAACACTTTGTCTTCACTCATCTTGAATGAAGACAAAGCTTACTTCAGGTATAATCAATTCACCAGAGATTTGATCATGTACAAACTTTCAAGTTTCAACCATAACCCCGATGCCGTAGTTTCCTTTGATACCTGTCGAAGAACCATATCACCAAGGCTCAACAATATTGCGTTGTGGGCTTTTTCTATCATGGCCGTCTTTTATTTTTACGTTAATGTAGCATCCATGGCTGCCTCTCCCTTCAATGCTTCCAAACAACCCTGCTTAACCAGTACGGCTTTCATATTTCAAGTGCCACAGACCGAAGTCGTTCACTCCGGTGAACTTTTCAATCTCATACTTTGTTGAAGGCATCTTCTCTACACTCACCGCACCAATTTGTTGTGAATTAGAATGCCTTTAAACAAAGTATAAATGATTTCTTTATGATCAAGAAACACACAAGGGTTAGGGTTAAGGAAAAAACAAGGAGAACAACAAGGATTAGTTATAACTGATATTCTTTACTTTCTCTTTAAATCAGATTACAAGTACTCATGAATAATAAATAACTCTCTCACCCTAATTAGGATTTGTCACACCACGCTTAAGATGAGAGACTAGTATGCTATTTATAATAAAACCTAACATATTAAACTAATGAGGTTTTTAACAATTACCCATTACAAGTTAACTTAGGGTACAAGCTAAATTAAACAGCTGGATCCTTAACACAAGACCCAATTCGACAACTACATACTTGTCATACCCCAAATTTTGACCACTAAGATTTCCCATCATTGTGAGAATCATCATGACAGTATGGAGGAACCATCATGCTTCATCAGTCTCCCCAAAGATGGGTGAGCATCCACTACAATCAAAATTAGGGTTTTGAGCCCTTTCAGAGCCTTAGACAAAGGATATATCAAGGGATGACATGATCTTCAACTTGTCTACACTCTCAAATATCCACAATGGATCAAAAGGACTCCCACTTCAAGGATTAAGCACAAGGCAGCTCCCTTTTAGGTGGATCAAGTCTTAAGATCGCCAGTATCACCAAATTAGGGTTTTGGTCGACCAGGGCCTCCAAATGAAAAATTTCATCTGGACACAAGCCAAAGATCCCAAAACACAACCTAATATACTCCATGGAACCTCATGGACCCAATCATCAAGTCAATTTTGCCTCAGGGGATGCATTTATAAAAAATCAGGAATTAGGGTTTCTTGACCTAATTCACCCCTAAGTTGACTTTTAGGGAAAATCATGAACCAAGACCTCAAGAGAGGGTTTTAGGGTCTCTAATATACCATATTGACCCATTTGGGACAATGGATTAATCCAAGAAGTTTGAGCAACAAGTCTCAATTTCATCTGCACCACAATTAGGGTTTCGCGAGGAAAGTCAATTGTAACTTTGACTTTTGACCAGGACATGCTCCCAAACCCTAGGACGTGCCTCAATATACCCTATGACACCCATGGAACATGTCCATCAAGTTTGATTTAGGTCAAAGACATGATTTCCTGAAGAATTGCACAGTTTGGAATTCATCCGATAAAAAGTCAACTGTGCACAAAAGTCAACTTTGACTTTTTGAGATTTTTCACCAAAATGGTTTTTTAACCCTAAAATGATGTTAATGTATGATTTTAATCATCATTCATCAAGAAAAATCAAGAAAAGTTGGATAACTTGTAAAAGGGGTAACCATAAAAACTTAGAAAATTTTCTAAGTTAAAAATAAAGTGGCTAGGGTACCAACTTTGGAGGATCATAACTCCTAAACCACAAGGCCATTTTTTTCCATCCAAATATGGATTTGTAGCCCTCATTACCCTCTACAAAAACTTCAACTAGACCTAAGTCCAATTCATTAAGGATTTTGAGTTATGGAGTGATCAAAATGGCTGAAAAATGAAAATGTCACTTTTTCCAACACTTAGTGAAATTTTCACTAAGTCCAAATCTGTCTTCATTTTTTTCCAAATGTAGGGGGATTTTTCACTTGGATTCAAAAGAGATCAAAACCAAACATGTTCAAACAATTGTTGTATCATGTAAGGGCTTTCCAAAATGGCCAAGAACATTTCCAAATTCCATTTGGGCTATGAGTTATGACATTGTCAAGTTGCCTTGTTGAAATCTGTCAAGGCAAGGCAGAATTTGCATTTTTCCTCGATTTGCCAAAATTGTGCAAATCCAAACACTCCTATCCACTTGGACACATCTGAGGATTGAATCTAAAGGGGACAATCAATGAGCCAAACCTCCAAAGTCTTTGGAACAAGAAAAAGCATGTTGAACATAGAATTGCCAAAATAGGGACAAGACTTCAAATTTGGATTGGAGCATTCAATGGAAGCATCAAGATGGCATGGACTGAGCCATTTTTATTTGAATTCAGTCAAGACTTATCCAAGACCAAGGGAACTAGCAGCCTGTGCCCTAACCTCTAGTCATTGGCTAGAGGAGACTTGAACTTCTATTGGCCAACATTGAACAAACCTACTCAGCAGTTGCCATTCACTATTCCTTGCAAAACAAACTTGCTCTACTATAAATAGAGCTCAATTGTGTTCAGTTTAAGTACACCAAAGACCTATAACACTTTCCTTTCTCAAAATCTCTTTCTCTTGGCAAAAATGCCTTTCTTAGCAAGGTAGCTATCGGGTTTTGAGCTAGAGGGAAATTCCACTCAAACCAATCACACACACACCCCTCATATACATCACATATGAGCTGATCAAACACTTAAACAACAACTGGAACACTGATTTCTCAGAATCACCAGTCAATTGCTCAAGGTTTTAACCAAAATGCAGTTGAGATGCCATGAAGTGATCCAGCCAATTTCAATCAAGTCCAAGCATTCAAACACATTCCATAGGGTGTAGGGAAGCTGTTCAGATCATCACCACTAATCTGTAACACCTCCAAATCAAAAATCACATTGCACTTGCTGTCACGGCCTAGAGGTAAGCATATACTTGGTCATCTCTCAATCTATGCATATTTCCTCACACAATAATTTGGCCATATGTTCATAATCATGCATAAAATGTTTCCCCTCAATTAATTGCATTGTTTGAATCGTGTATTAAAAATTCTAGCCTTCATGCATAAATTAGGGTTCTTGAGGATTTTTCGTGATTTCTTGTTATATGTTTAATTTAAATGAAATTAATAGACATAGACATGATCGTGAGGTTGAGACGAGCATAATGATATGTGGATTACATGATATGATTAAGTATTTAGTGAGATTAGAGAGAAAATGCAAATCTGGGAATCTCAGAACACGCGCGTGTTCTTCAGCTTGTTCTTGGCGCAATTTTTCCAAATTTGAATATTTGAATTTTGTGGTTTTATTTAATTGATTCAAAAATTAATTTCTCTCTGAGTTTTAATGATTTTGAGTTGATTCTTTTTTTAATAATTCACAAAAATGTTAAATTATTTTATTTTAACAAAAAATCCCAAAAATATTATTTATTACATATAATTGATATTTTTGCAAAGAATTAATATTTTAATTGTTTTTGACATTTAAAATATTTTTTCTACATTGATTTTGCAACTTTGAATGCCTTCTAATTATTTTGTAGGTCAATACTTAATTTTTGAAGCATTAATCCAAGATCATAATTTGTTTTCCATATGTAAAACAATTTTGATCATTTTAATTGAATTTTTATTCAATTAAATACATTTTTGAAAACAAGTTAGGGTTTTTGGATTAATTCAACCCTCATAAATCATTTTCAAAACATTTGGGCCTCTAAATAGAGTGTAAGACCCAATCCTTTTTTTGACCAAATCATTTTTGGGCCTCAGTGTATTGTATAAGTCCCGATACCGTCAAAAAACAAACGGCGCGATCGCCGCCTTTTGAAAAAATAACCTTGGGCCTCTCCTTGAGCTATAAGACCCATTCAAAACTTTTGGGCCTCTAATAGAGTGTAAGACCCAACCCCCTTTTAACCAAAGCCATTTGGGCCTCAGATATTGTATAAGTCCATTCACGTTAAAAGAAAACCTCGGTGCGATCGCCATTTTTAAACGAAAAATCACCTGGGCCTACCCTCGTGTTATAAGCCCCACTCTTTTTCTTTAAAACCTTTTGGGCCTCTTGAGAGAGTGTAAGACCCATCCCTTTGTACAGAAAACCTTTTTGGGCCTCAGTCACTTGTATAAGTCTCTCTGTACAAATTCAAACAGTGCGCTCACTGATAAAACCCTGGGCCTCTCCTTGAGCTGTAAGCCCCAAATCTTTCTTTTTCAAAGCACTTTCTCCTTTGATTTTGAATATACTGTTGTTTTTCAATCTTTCTTTGTTGAACAACTAACCAAACAGCATGGAAGCTCTACAACCGAGTAAGTGGTTATTGCTTTCATTTACCGCTTTCATATACATATAACTGTATTGTGGGGCTGTTTCGCTGTAAGTCTTCTTTCATAAACTCATATCAACTGTGTAATAATAGTATAGATATTTAGAGTTTCCCCGGCAACTACGTCTAGCACTAGCATTAAGCCCGTTGATCACTCTTAGAAATAGTCTAAACTAGATCCCCATAGGATTACCAGACACAGTCTTCCCTCCTCTTGGGGTTAAACAATATGGAGATATGAAAGGCAGCATTCTCGGTGAACCCTTTCATAGAATGTCACTCGTAGAAGTTGTCAAAGAAACTCTACTCCCCAGAGAGAATCTTTTTTCCGTGAATGGCATCTCTTGAGTTTCTTCTAAATTCTCGGACTTTCCTGGCTTGATCTATTCTCGGTGAATGGCATGTCTTGAATTTCTCGGGGTTTGGGGACCCACAAGCTTCTTAAAAGCACTTGTCAAGAAACTCTATTCCCTAGAGATGATCTTTTCTCCGTGAATGGCATCTCTTGAGTTTCTTCCAAATTCTCAAACTTTCCTGACTTTGATCTATTCTCGGTGAATAGCATTGCCTTGAATTTCTCGGGATTTGGGGACCCACAGGCTTCTTAAAAGCATCGGCCTCCTCTTGGGCATCTTACAAGGACCCACAGGCTTCCTAAAAGCAACCCCACCTCCTCTTGGGCTTAGTACAAGGACCCTACGGCTTCTTAGAAGTATTCACAGCCTCCTCTTAGGTTTCGTATAATGATCTCTTCCTCCAGGAATGATAGCCTCCTCTTGGGCTTCGTACAAGGACCGATCGACTTCTTAAAAGTTTCCAGCCTCCTCTTGGGCTTCGTACAAATTGTCCCGACGACCTCCTAGAGGTATAGGAACAGAACTTAGTCATCTGCATAGAACAGTCCTGTCATAGAGTGTACTACTGTTTCTCAAAGTATAGTACAAAAGATAAAACTTTAGACTTGGACAGTCTAATCTCCTTGAGTCTCAAAGACATTCTCAAGTGACCCCTTCGTTAAATAGGAAGGAAACCCGTAGACTCGGACAGTCTCAATACCCTTTGGATTTCCCGCTTCCTTAAAGAACAGGAACAACCCGGATCCTTGAAACAAATCCCTGAGTACAACATTGCTCATACAAGAACTGATTTTCTCTTTCAAAATCAGCATACTAGACCTGTCACCTAACTGAAATAGTTACCATAGCCTCATCTTAGGCTTTGTATAATGATCCTTCTCCCGGGAAGTTAGCCTCCTCTTAGGCTTTATACAATGATCCTCCCCAGCGAAGTCAAACAACCTTTAGCCTCTCTCTCGGGCTTTGTACGAGACACATAAGAGACTCCCTCGTTGAGTCAATTACCCCTTTCGCCTCCATCTCGGGCATTATACGAGATACAAAAAGGTTCTTATTTGAGCCAAACAAATTTCAGCCTCCATCTCGGGCTTCGTACGAGATACAAAAAACTCTCTTGTTGAGTCAAATAGCCTCCATCTCGGGCTTTATACGAGATACCAAAAGACTTCATCGTCGAGTCAAAACCTTTTAGCCTCTCTCTCGGGCTTTGTACGAGACACATAATAGCCTCCTCTTAGGCTTTATATAAGAAAACCACTGGTTAATCCAATTAACCTTTTAGCATCAAAGCTGTGCCTTGTTCACAGTACACAAACATCAACATCCACCTTAATCTAATCGCTGTAAGCGGCAAGCCTCTGGATCATCTATATCCATGCCACTGTCCCTCTTTTAGCATGAGAAATTCCTAAGGAAAGATAACATTGCTCTACACTGAGTTAAAGTCTTCTCCTTCAGGTTAAAAACCCCCTATAAAGGAAATTATGGCATTGCTAGGATTCACATATCCCGGTTAAAGTAATTCTCCTTTATAAACAGTTGTGACATACAACCCCCTCTTTAGAGATGACAAATTCTCTCTAAAGTTGAGACCTTTCAGCTTCACATCTTGGGCTTTGAACAAGATACAAACCACCTTTCACTTCACGTCTTGGGCTTTGAATAAGAAACCAAAACAACCATTTCCTCGCATAGAATAGGAGGAACTACGAACGCTCTGATTTCCCTGTTTCGGTAAACGGGAATACGTAGGCATAAGATTGAAAGAAAGATCTTAGCGAGCACAATCAACAAAAAACCTAAATCCCTACTCTCACATCAAAAAGCATCACTCCTAACATCCTAATCCTTGTTCCCCGCCAGAAGCCTATCATTCTATCAAAATAACACAAGAAATCCAAGAGAGAAAATAGTATTGGCGAAAATACAAATAACCGATACAAAGGCCCCACCACATTGATCGCATCCGTAACCTAACAGACCGCTGTTTAACCTCAGTTTGCAAGCAGGGTTAATTGGAGACATCAATTTCCCTTCCTTCATCAGCTTTAATAGGATAAAAAATGAATCGACCTGTAGTAAGCTCAACCGCAGAGAGCGACCAGCGCTTAAGAACCGCGTCCAAAATCGCTCGCTACAATACTAGAACACAATTCGACTACAGATGGGTCTTCGATAACAGCGTGTGAGCAGATTTCGACGACATGCTTAAATAGAGTTCAATCCAATATTTCACAGTGATCGAGATAAAATTGTGTTAATTAACCTATTATTTGTTGTAGTAAGGTGAGTTAGCGATGGTTTGACTTTAGTGGTTTGGTCAACCTAAAAAAATTAGAATTGTGTGATTTTTCAAGAACAATTATAAATGTGAAAGATTTCAAAAATAAGAGTATTTTTACTTCTTAGAAAAGAAATCTTGGTAGATTTTTGTCATACTCATGTATTTTATATAATTGTCTAAAGAACCATATTCTATGATTGAGCCATTACTGGCTTGAGAGTTTTGATTCATTTCTTAGGTTGAAGTTTTCTTGTTATTTTTAGAGGATTTGATTCTATCGATGGTGGTTCATAGTGCTAAGCTATAACCCACTTCTTTATTAAGTGGTGGTTTGGACTAGTTATCTTTCTTTGAAGTCTCATTTTTGAAATTTTACTTTACTTGTTTAATTTTTTTTACTTGTATCATTTTCTATTGTTTGGGTCACCTTATACCTTTGGTGTTTTCTATATGATCTTTTGTAAATTCTTTGATTTATATATATATATATATATATATATATATATATATATATATAAATATATATATATATATATTTATTTATATATATATTGAAAAATAAAATAAAAGAATTATATTAACTTTGTTCTTTTGGGCCGATCGTAAGATAAGACATGACATATTTTAAAACTTGACAAGTTTATGATGTTGAGAAAAACAAGCGTAAGTTGAAAGTGTTGTGTGGGGAAGTTCTACATTGATTAAAAAAGTGGAGACTTGAGTATTTAAAAGTGAAAAATCTCACACACCTATCACGTTAATGTTTTGGTTGAGTATGTGGTGTGTCTCTCACAAAGTGTGTTGCTCATAAGAAAGTCCACAATGTAAACATGTTCCGTCATGGTGACCCCCAAAAATTGATGACCTAAGAGTTGTATTATAAGTCATTGGTTCGAGTGAAGGACCAACTCAATTGTATCGAAAGTCCTCCCCACATGGTTGTGGGTAAGAGGCATGTCTCGTTGAAAAAGTGTCAATGATGGTACAAGTGTATGTGGATGAAAAAGAGCTTCCATTTGAAAAGGATGATGCGTAGAATCAAAAGTAAGTATTTTGTTATCGTATACACAGGGACTAATGTGATAACACTGCTGTTCAGCAGTTAGTATGATTCTAAGTGAAATGGTTGTATAGATTTGTTTTTCAGAATTTAAATGAATGCAAAAGCGATTAATGATAATGAAAGTATCAGAGATATGTGCTTGTTGGGATTATATTTTGCTAACCTAATGCGCATGTATCTTCCTGATCACTTTTATAGAGCCTAGATATTAATCAATATTATCATGTATCACTCACTAACTTTGTTTATGTCTAAACCGTGTTGGGAATTCAACCGTATTGTTTAATCGATGATCTCCCATCCTATTAATCAATACAGTAGCATTAAGGATCGATACTTGTAATGATTGTCAGATCCAAATCTATCTCTAGAGTTAGATTCTAACAGATTATTATCCTAAATCAAAATTCAAATGGTATTTCTTAATAACAGTTCAAATCCAAAAGGTTAAATAATTGAAACAAGGATAATATCAATATTCATGAATAAGTGCTTCATATATAACAATGATCAAAATATATACTTACGGTTACACTTAATTACATATAATCCCAACAAGAGAAAGATTTAGCTACTCATTGTCATGGTAGCCTTGTACAAATGAGAAGAATAAAGATGAATGAACATCAATGTTGATTTCTTGAATTTTTTTGCGTATCCACCTTCGATCCTTCAAGTTATGGATCTCCCTTATCTTTGCTTTGTTTCTCTGTGTGTGAAAAATGATAAGCCTTTTGGTTCTATTTTGATTGGTATTTATACCTTTCCTGAAAACATTATCTCGCTTAGCGACCAAGTATCTCGCCTAGCGAGATGACCTTTCTTCACTATGAAGATTTCTGCCACGTCAGCATTAAACTGCATTGCCTCACTTAGCGAGTGTTGGATCGTTTTGTGAGATTTCTCACTTTGACCTAGCTAGCTTGCACTAAGCGAAACTGTTGATTTTAGTAATCTTGGAAATTCTTACTTCACTTGAATGGAGCTCGCTAGGTCTCGCTAGGCGAGAATAGTGATTATGAAGGTTTGAGACATTTAGACTTCACTTGATTAAAGCTCGCTAAGTCTTGTTAGGCAAGAATGTTGATTCTGAAGGTTTCAGACATTTTAACTTCACTCGCCCTGAGCTCGCTTGGCCCTCTCTTCTAAGGCTCGCTTTTGCATTCGCTTGAGCTCCCTAAGTGAGGTTGCTGAAACTTTGCTCCTTGCTTTGCTTGAACTAATATCCTATCTTGCCAAAAACACCTACAAAATACATTGATATTAGGTGCACAATGTGAAAACCAATTGTTATCTACTAAACTAATATTTGCACAATTCTTGGAGTTTTAATACATGAAACTTGCGAAACAAGTTAATAAGTTCCCTCATTCAATGTGTCCCGTTACCATATTTTGGCACTTATCAGATGAGCATTGTGGATATATTCACATTTGAGGGGAATGTTGATAAAAAAATTGTAAATTGAAAGTGTTGTGTGGGAAAGTCTCGCACTGATTAGAAAAGTGGAGACTTAAGCATTTATAAGTGAGAGAACTCACACGTCAATCACCTTAAAGTTTTAGATGAGTACATGGTGTGTCTTTCACAAAGTGTGCTGCTCATAAGAAAGTCTTAAATGTAAAAATGTTTTCTCATCGTAACCTCCAAAATTTAATGACCCAACATATGATAACAAATGAAATAGGTTCGCCATTTGCACAATTTTATTTTCAAGATTATATTAATTAATCATTATAATAATTTTTTAGGTTAATCATTTAAAAAAATTAAATAAGACATAATAAAATTTATTAATTTAATAGTGAGAAAACAATTTATACATGGTGCTACACTAAAAAAAATATATATTGTGAAAGACAAAAAAAACATTTCATATTCTTTTAAATAAATGTTCTAAATTTTTTCAAAATACATCATTTTAAATAAAAAAAAATCATAGAAAAATTTTTCACAGTAAATGATACGTGCTTAGAATAAAAAAAATTATTATATTATTTAAACTAATGTCAATTTTATTTAAAAAATTAATTTTAAATAGTTTATTATTTTAGGTAATAGAGTAAAAATTCCAAAAATATTAGTATTAATTAATTTCTTTTTGCTTTGTGGTGACAAGGTTAGGGGTATAAGCGGATAAAAAAATCGACCAAACCCACAATTCAAACTAAACTAAACAAAAAACAATTATTTATGGTTCAGTTTAAAAACTAAACCAAGACGATGAAAATTGAGGTGGCTTGGTTTGGTTCTTGATTTTAGATTTTAAGAACCGATGACTATAGTTACTCACTTAATATTTTATTCAGCCCATTATTAAGTCCAAATTTTGTATCGGTCTAACCTTTCTCCATCTTTGTTTACGCTTTCTTACTTTCTACAAAACACGCATGCATAACCAAACTCCAAACAAAGAAAGTAAAGGAAAATCACGACATGAATGCAACAAAAAAAAATTCCCTTAAACGATCCTTATGAATGATCATGATCAGTGATATAAACAATTATCTCTTGTGGCAATTAAATTTTTTGATGTAGAATCAGATGAATGATAAAAAATGCTAAATGAAGAACAACGCTTCTACTCATTCCACACGAACCAAGTGCCTTCAATCTCATTGCTAGGTGCTACGAATGAATAGCGTATGAAAGAGAGAGAATACGACTTGAATTCAAAATCGAATTTCATCAAGTGTGAAAGCTTATGCATAAGGGTTGTATTTATAAAACAACTTGTGTGGGCTGCAAGCTAAAAATTCCACTTAAGTGCATTGTACCTTAAAGTGTTCTATAATTCACTTATGTGCATCGTACTTTACGATGTTCTGTAATTCTCTTAAGTACACCATACCTTACGGTGTTCCTTATTTCACTTGTTTATTCTATCTCTCATCAATCTGTCCTTATCTGTGTGACCTTATAGGTTTTTGTGTCAGTGGAAATCATTTTAAAGCACATATTTAATATAATAAATAATGAAGTATCTAGAAACACATCACTCTACCCAAGTCACAAAAATGTCATGTGATCTGATAAAATCTTTCTGTGATAATGCTTGTGTGTAAAATTACCCTTTTGCCTTCATGCCTATATTGAACAATAGACATAGATCGTGTCCCCCTCGTCCAGTTCAATATTGGACCCTTAGACTTTTATCCTATTACGCATAGGCAAATTTCATCTAGGCCACTCATGTCGCTCAACATGATTTGTGGAGTAACCATCAACTCTCTTTATGGTCATTCAATTACGAACAATGTTTGATCAATAATAATGTACTCGAGTCCACATCTAGGGTACATAATGGTTTCAAGTCGAAGGATGGTATACATCACTATCACAATGAAATAACTTATGAAACTTTTCATAACATTCTATGTAGTATTCTCATGACGGATCAATTCAGTATAAATATTACTCATAATATTCAAGTCTATGTGAAGACTTGATAACTTTTTATCCATGATCCATGAGATGTGTATTGGAATAATATAAGCAAGTGTGAGTAAGTGGGGAAATAGTCCCACATTAGATAGGAATGTGGTGACTTGAGCATTTATAAGTGGGAGAACCCACTCACCTATAACCTTAAGGTTTTAGGTGAGTATGTGGTGTGTCTCTCACAAAGGTGTCTCCCAAATAAGAAATGCTCCCTCGTTGACCCCCTCGATTGTTCCGCTAACAATGGTATAATGAGCCTTTGGTTCACAAAGGGACCGACTTACTTGTATCGAAATGTCCAGGAAGTGGTGATCCATTGAAATCGAAACGCCCAAGGAAGAGGTGTATTCGAAATACCTAATTAAAGGTGCCTGAAAAAGGTGTCAACGACGGTACAAGTATATAAAAAAGGGGGAACATTGCGGACTCACACTTGAGGGGGAGTATTGGAATAATATAGTATTTGAATAATATAAGCAAGTGTGAGTAAGTGGGGAAATAATCCCACATTGGATAGGAATGTGGGAGAACCCACTCACCTATCACCATAAGGTTTTAGGTGGACAAGTGGTGTGTCTCTCACAAAGGTGCATAGTCCTACACTACGTATCAATGTTTCCTAGTGAACTCCCCCTAACAAATGGTATCATGAGCCATTGGTTTGAGAAAGAGACCGGGGTGTATCGAAATGCCCAGGAAGTGGTGTTCCGTTGAAATCGAAACGCCCAAGGAAGAGGTGTATTCGAAATACCTAATAAGAGGTGCCTTGAAAAAGGTGTCAACGGCGGTACAAGTATAAAAAAGGGGGAACATTGTGGACTCACACTTGAGGGGGAGTATTGGAATAATATAAGCAAGTGTGAGTAAGTGGGAAAATAGTCCCACATTGGATAGGAATGTGGTGACTTGAGCATTTATAAGTGGGAGAACCCACTCACCTATAACCTTAAGGTTTTAGGTGGACAAGTGGTGTGTCTCTCACAAAGGTGCATAGTCCTACACTACGTATCAATGTTTCCTAGTAAACTCCCCCCAACAATGTGATCATCAGTCTATCCACATAATAGTCTCAATGCTATAATGTTATCTCACTTTACAATAAAGCTCGATTATGTATATTTTATGAATATTGTTCTTATGTTTAATGTGATGTAATGATTAAGTTATACTTAATATTTCATTAAACAGACTATCTATTCTAGAAACTTTATTATTTTAAAAAAATAATAAAGAAATGTCTTTTAATTATTAATAAATAATTCGACATAAGTAACAAGTTCTAATAAAACTATGACTTCTAGGGCTTACATCAATAGAAAGTAGAAATCATAAGTCACAAAAACTCGTTTTCATCAATCTACTGCTCTCTCTCAGGACGCCACCACTCACCGTTGTTGATGTTGTCACCGTCGCTTTATATATTTCTATCACCTTCTTCGTGTTCAAGTTCTCTTTGTTAAAATATTTGTGGACCCTAGCAAATATTTGTGGACTCTTAATCTCTTCGTGTTTAAGTATATACTTTTCATGATGGACTCTTAGTCCGGTATTACTTATTCTCAAAGTATATGAAATATAAATATTTTAAAATTGGTCAAACGTAGACCTTTACCATTTTAAATTAATATTAATAAAATATAATATCTATTTTACTTTTGTGTTATTATAAAATTAATTACTTTACTGAAAAATATAAAGGTCCATCATTGAACCTTTTTTCAAAGACCTACATTAAACAAATTCCTATTTTCCATTTTTAATATTATAAAAAAAATTCTATTTTACCATAAAAATCATAAGAAATGTTATGATATGAAAACAAATATTAATTAAAAAAATTATGAAATACTAATATGATGATTAAGAAAAGTTCATGTTTCCCAAACGGAGTCATTAGTCAAGTCTAACGCATATGGTTTTACTTCTCTTCTCCCCCATTTTATTAATATCATTATTATTAATTATTAATACTAGTAATTAGTAACATAAACTATTAAGTAATAATTAATTTTTTTTTGTGATGAAAACTACACATTGTCAAATAATAACTGATTGAAATTGAATAATCTCCGTGACCATGACCAAACCCAACAATAAAATCTGTATTAATTCCACCTCTTCCCATCATAATAAAATCACAAACTTTCCCAATAATATTATTATATTTATTTGACTATAAATCCTACAAAACTTCAATTCCTTCTTTTCTACCTTTCTTCTCTCTTTCTCTCTCTTTTTTCTTTCTCTCACAAGAACTATAGCCATGGAAGATACCAGCGATGAAGAATGCAACACAAGTTTATACCTTGGATTAGGAATCAAAAGGGAGAAGAAGAAGCAGAAATTAGCCAATAAACCTTGTTTCAACCTAGCTTTCGAGCTTTGTCCGAAAAATGAAGCAATCAAAGTACATACTAGTCATAAAGACAACACTAACGATAACAACAACAAAGGTGAGCGATTCAGTTTGGAGTATTATCCCAATGTAACAACATGCAGCACCGATTCCGATAACAACAACACCGATCGGAGAAAGAAACTCCGGCTTACAAAAGAACAATCCGCCATGCTTGAAAACACCTTCAAGCTCCATAACACTCTTAATCCGGTATGTCCTCCAATCTCAGAACCCTGAAAACCTCAGGTTCTGATTTTTTAGTGGTTATTATCATTTTGTCTGCGGTTATGCAGTTAAACCTGAACATCATAGTTATGTATATATGAATTTTTAGTGGTTATTATCATTTCGTCTGCAATCTCAACATTAAAGTTATGTTTCTGTGAATTTTTAGTGGTTATTATCATTTTGTCTGCAGGTGCAGAAAAAGACACTTGCAGATCAATTGAAATTAAAGACTAGACAAATAGAAGTTTGGTTTCAGAACAGGAGAGCGAGGACGAAGCTGAAGCAAACAGAGATAGATTATGAATTGTTGAAGAAACAATGTCAAAATCTAAGTGATGAGAATAAGAGATTGAAGAAAGAGTTACAGGAACTGAAAGTAAGACAATCTCCATTATGCCCTCAACGTTTATCAATACCTGTTTGTTCTTCCTGCGACCAGAAACTGTTGAAGCGCAATGAAGACAACAACGACAATTAATTAATATATTAAACGTTAATTTTTTTCATTTGCATAATCTTAGATTATTATTATATAAAAAATTTAGAAATTAGGTTTTTTTTTCTAGCAAATAATTTCAAAAGAAAAAAACACGTGTATTCAAAAGTCTTCACATTAGATTTTTCTTTGACACGTGTATTTTTATTTATTTGTTTATTATTACGTGTCTCTCACTCTCTTATTCATTTTATATATCAGAACTTAGTATAAATATTTAGTTGTTTGGTTTAATAAATGCCATTCATATTATGTTAGTAAGATAAGGAATAAGTATTTGAATGGTTGAAATTGAAAGAGATTGATCAAATAATAATTTGTTACGCTAGTCCACTAATTAGTAAGGATGATTAAAGTTTGGAATAATATGAATCTTAGCTATTAGATTGGATTTTGTCAACGATTTTATTCAATTTATCCATGTCCTACATTATATTATATACCCATATGAATTATGAACCACTATAAAAACTAGGTTCTTTATATCTTTCTTTATTGTTAATATGGTTTGTGGTCCTAAGAAATTCCTACCTAAATTTCGTAATAAAGTTCTTGTTGTGTGTTTTTAAATGTTGTATTTATTTATAACTTATATAGTATACTAGAACTTCTCTTCATGGAGTCATGGTCTTAGCTATAATGTATATGAGTGATTGATTTTTAATCAAACATTAATTAGAAGAAAAACTTACGCGTTTATGAAACGGGGTATTTACTTAATTAACTATATTTTGACAAATAATTATTTATGTTTTTTTAATGAAACGGTAAATAAAAGTATAGTATGGGAATGAAGACCAATCGATAGATGTTCTGGTGGTGATTGATGTTGAACTTAATAGGGAGGATCACTGTTGAATCCCTCGCATCGAGAGTGGGCTTGAACCATTTGATGATAGAAAAGACTCTCAAATCAAATTAGTTGGTCCCGAGGCTGGATAGTGATGGTGCAAACTCAAAAAAAAAAAAAAAAGGGAATGAAGGATTATGATATCTATATATTGGAAATGGAAAAATGTTTCGTAAACATAGATTATATTCTTATTATATTATTAATAAGGTAATCCTTTATCATCTTTTTTTTTAGAGGATTTAACGGTTGGTTTGTTTTTTTTTTTTAAAAAGCAAGGATTATAACATTAAACCAAAGAGTACAAGGGGTACTCAACCCTTACAAATTTACAGCAAGCAACTACTAATCAAACAAGACACAAGACTTAGGATTATTCAACCAACTGGCCAAGGAGCAATTCTTAGAAATCACAGCCCCCCTTACAGCCACTTCCAAGCAGAAATCTTAATAGAATTAATACATTTTTCTTCAGAAAACCTAACAAGATTGAAGATAAGATCATTGCGGTATAACCATAAATGCCAAACCGTAGCTATCCAAACAATAATGTTGACTCTCCTCTGCGATCTGCCACTTTTGTCTTCCATGACCGAGGAAAAAGACTCTAAGCAGTGCATCCTCTGTTGAAAGTTGTATCCGAACCAAGTGCCAACCGATTTCCACAACTGAACTGCAGTGGGACAAGAACAGAACAGATGATCTACATCTTCAAGAGCGTTGCTGCATAACGGACAGTCCATAAGGCTCGGATCAGCCATCACGCCACGCTTAGCAAGCTGGTTTCTCGTCGGGATTCTATTCTTGAACAACCTCCAAATAAAAATCTGAATGTTGGTAGGCAAAGGAATCTTCCAAATAAATCTGATACACTCCAAAAACAAAGGCCCATCCTCCTCACAGAAACCAAAGCTAGTAAGGATGTCGTAACCAGAAGCAACTGTATAAACGGCAAAATTATTAACTGTCCAGGCAATGCTGTCAGGTTTGTTAGAACCAAGAAGCAAGGAAGCATAACCGACTACAACATTCTTGCAGTCCAAAAAATTCAGCTGCATAGCAGAGTCTTCATCCATAGCAGGGAAAGACTCCTCCCAAGCATAACCACCCTGAGTTAGAGTTAATGCTTCAAACACAGACATGAAAGGGTTAGAAGTGGCCAAGAAGAGAACAGGGAATAAGTGGAGTGTGGAGTGTGGTCTGTAAACCTAAGAATGAAGGAGGTTTGGGAGTTAAAAACTTAGCTCTTTTTAATAGGGCCGTCCTTTGTAAGTGGAAGTGACGTATACTGACGGAGAAGGATTCAGTGTGGAAGAAGGTTCTGTTGTCGCGGTATTTGAAGTCTGGAAATTCTTAGGAGTTGATTTGTAAAAAGGTTAATGGCAAGATTGTTAGTGGCTCTATCTGGTGGCGCGACTTAAACCGGTTATCAGTAGTCGAAGAGAGCAATACAGACTGGTTTTTGGACCAACTTCATTGTGATGTGGGCAACGACATTAACCTTTCCTTTTGGTTAATTTAATTTAGGGTTGGTTAATTTAATTTGATGGTTATCTATTTCATGTATGTGAATGATGTCCTTATGTTGATTGTTCCATCAATTGATAATTTGTGGAGTATAAAGTTTATTCTTAAGGATTTTTAGATAACATTGGGTTTTCGGGTTAATTTTCTTAAGAGTAGTCTAATATAAGTTAATTAAATTCTGTCATTTTGTAATTAGTTGGTGAATTTCTCTATTGTAGGCTTGAGTCCCTTCCTTTTAAATGCATGGGTCTGGGGCTAATCCGTGGTTGGAAGCTACAAAGGACTCTCTTGTTTGTTTTATGTCTAAGAGACTCAATTCTTGGAAACATAGTTATGTTAGTTATGGGGTCGAGTGATCCTTCTTAACTCCATGCTTAATGTTATTATTATATTTTTCTTGTCTTTTTAAAAAATTCTTGTAAAGGCGTGGAAAAAGCTAATTAAGATTCAAATGAGGTTTTTATGAGGATGAGTGAAGGGTGATTCTATGATCTTTTAGATTAAGTGGGATGATGTTTGCAAACCTAAGAGTAACAGTGGCTTGAGGGTTAGTGAGCTCAATTTGGTTAATTGGACTATTTTGGTCAAATGGACATGGAGGTTGATTTCAGATGCTTGTGGTCTTTAGTTTGATATTCTTGTAGTTAGTGTGATACTCTAGTTGTTTTCTCTTTAAAAGGGGTAGGTATTCATGTTTGCATTATGGGCCGATTTGGTGGATAAGAATGTCTCTTCTTGGGTTTAAAGAAGAAGATCCCCCAAATTAGTTTGTGAAAGAGATCATTAAGAGGGTGAGATGTTCCAATGAAAATAACAAGTGTAATATTATCGTAGCCATAGAGACTGGTTGTATTTTAAAGCCTGATTCAATAGTTTTTAAGATTCTAAGCAAGAGTTGTTTAGAGTTGTTTGCTTGCAAAAAATAAAATGACAAAAAATAAATTGATATGTTGGTGTTAACAGTGAGAAAACTTATTGGGGTTAGATTTCATAATCCTTATCCTTATGTATAACCATTGGTCAGTAATATGTTATTCTACTAAGTTATTAATACGTCTACCTATTGCTCCATCACAACTCATCTTTGGAATTAACGTCATGATATTAGTTGTATTGCTATATAGTCGATCTTTTGCTCTATTAAATACAACCACATTAAGTTCCAACAGTGAATAAAGATATTGATATCAATTATCAATATTATGTAAATATTAAACCTAACCTTATCTCTAGGCATTAACATCCAAGAGATGAAAACTTGGATCTAGTAACGATTCACATCTCTTGTATGCCAAGTCGTACCATTAAAAGATGTTTTAGGTAGCTAATCTAACATAAGCATTAAGAACGAAGAATCATCAATATTAAAGCTTGATTAGAATTACATAAAACGCCATGACAGTAATTAATACACGAGTATAAACATGACTACATCTAACCCCAACAAAAGAGAATTAACTACGCTTACTCATTATAACTTTATAGTTAAACCCCAAAAGAAAGAGGTTGAACAACATCTACAGCGATATCTAGAACAACGCTTCCACCTTCGATCTTTCTCTCCTTATTCTCTCCGGTTGAGATTCAAAGTTAACCTACTACCTTGAATCCACAGGAACTCCCATTGAACTGAACCTGGCACCCCCTATTATAGGCCTTAGAATAGTAGGCTTGCTAGGCACACAATCAATCTCAGCCTAGCGCGCCTGCCTTCTTCCATGTTAAGTAATGCCAACTCACCCTATAACTAGCCCTAGCCGCCTTAGCTCTTTAAGTGCACCTCCCATATTTGACTAGCACACAAACCTTTTCTTCACCATGAAGTAACTTAGCCTTGAAGTCTTCTCTTCCATGTGCTCCCCTAGCGCGCCCATGGATCTTGGCCTAGCGAACTTTACTTGTAGGAAAGTGGTCTTGGAAAGGTCTTTGTATGTTGATCGGTGGATTTTCAGTTCTTTTTCACCTATTTTTGATAAATGTGCCAATAAAAAGTCCAAACAAGTGTTTTATCTTTTTCTATTCATAAATTAGGGTTTTAATATTGATTACTTTGTATTTTATGTAATTTTGACACTTATCAACTCTCCCCAACTTTTCTTTTTGTTTGTCTTAAAAACAATTCGTTCATATGGTTTAGAATTTCGAAATTCACATTTCATGAGAAGGTTGAATGAATGGGTCAAGAGTTTTTGAAAAGTATTAAATAACATGATATTATTTCTAATGCAGATTCAAGATCAACATCATAAATATCCACAAACCCTAGCATGAAGATAAACTACTTGTTTGACTAAAGTAATATTTTAAAACATGTTTATATCAACAACCAATTATTCATAAGAATCATGATCTCACTGAGTATCTCTCAATGGTTAGTATTTCCCTCATAATTTGGACAATGCACGAACTGTAAATTTATTTTGCATTTCATATAAGAAATATTACGAGATACATTATCAATCATGGATCACTAAGGTCTTTCTTTTAGTTGCAACGTGGTTGAGCTTACAAAAAATATTGGTTTATTTTTTTAGTTTAAAAAGTCTAAAGATAAGAGAGAGAACTTTTATTGTAAATCTTTATTTTTCAAAAAGTCTTTTTTTGCTTCTACTTTTTACAACCATTTTTCTTTTGGTGATTTTCTTTTGTATGCTTTGACTTTTGATTTCTTTCTTTTTGTTTTGTCAAAAGCATATTATTTTCTTTTTTTTCTTTTCAGTATTACTATTTGATTTTCTTTTTCATACATTTCCTTTTCTCCCCAACTTTTTTTTGAAATACTCTTATTTTTTAAGTGTCATCATATCCTTAAGACAAGGTGGTTTACATTCTTTTTCTTTTTGAATTTGGCTAAGGGTTGCAACGTTAAAATAAAAAATTCATTTTAGGCTCAAAAGGGTTGTTAACAGATCACACTTTCACTAGGTATGCTTTTTAGTCAATTAGTTTTTCACTATAAATCAAACAATACCATGATTATATCCATGACTTCAAACCTATTAGCTAATAGCAATAATGGTGCAACATCTACATAGTTAACCTGCATGTTTAGTCTCTTTTATTTGTGTAAAGCATGAAGTTGAACACATCTCACTCTGGCGGGTGTAATACCCCAAAATTTTCCCTCTTATTTTTCTCAATAATTGGCTTATGCTTCACATTCATCTGCATCTGCATCTCCATTAGGTCATAACATTCACGATCATACATTTGCATGTGCTCCTGAGGCGTGGGATAATGGTTTCTTATCTTCTGTGCGACTTGGTTGATATTCATCAATTGAAGATGGTGGTTAGGGTTCATGGCAAGGGCATCTTGACATGAGATCCAGTTGTGGATTTATATTGCGGTTAGGGCAGTGTTATTCTCTCAGTTGCTTATGGTTCGTTGCTTGTAACACAAGTTAATGAGGGTTGATATGGAAGTCGAATGGAGTCAAAAATTTGTTAAGTATTTGAGTTTTAATCGGGACGTGAATGTTGATTGATCAAGGTTTAAGCATGTTAAGTGCGGTCATGTGGATTTCTTTAAACTTCCTTTTAACTCATGTTCATGTCTATTTTTATAACCATTTCAAATTACCAAAGTCCATAGCCATTCTTATCCACATTCTTTTTTCTTCTTCTATCTAAATCCCAAATCCAATTTGAATCCATAACCATTTTCCAAACCATGTCCAATTTAAAGTCATTACCACTTTTTCCAAATCCAGAACCACCCTTCCGTTGAATAGTGGTAGCTCGCCTCATGAGTTTTTGACTATTTTTAAGACTAGGAACTGTGGTTGTTAATAAGGAAAAGATACTCCTTGGACGAAAAATTTAAATGCAGCGAATTTTGCCTTAGCATGTTGACAATAAATGGCTTGATATGATTCTTAACTGTTCATGGAAGCCTTTGGATGTCTCAGCTGCAGTTAAAATGCTTGGCTACATAAAGCAAATTTCAAAGGTTCATCTCTTCCCGAGGATTATCTTGCACAAGGCTATAATGATGGTTTTAAAGATTCGACCAGCTCATACCATGAAAAGGAAAGTTTAGGGTACAATTTTGATAATTGTACAACAGAGAGGCGCAAGTATTATAACATTGCTAAACTCTGAGTGCCAGAGGATGGTTTCTTATGGGCTATTTAATGGACACAATGGATCTGCTGCTGCTATCAATTCTAAGGAGAATCTTCTAAATAATGTTTAAGTGCAATTCCTCCCAGTCTTAATGGAGACGAGTGGTTAGCAGCATGGCCTAAGGTTTTGGTTGCAGACGTTGTAAAAATTGAATAAAGATTTTGCACATAATGTCCATAAAGCAGGAAAGTACATAGCCGAGATTCATGGCCGAGATTACAAGTAGAAGAAAATAACAGCAGAAAGTTCTTAGTGGCAGAAAAAGAATTTTTATAACAGAAGCTAATATCAGAACAGAAAATATAAATAGCAGAATTCATAATAAAAAAAACTACTTCTTAACAGTTACAAACTAACTGCTAACCAATCCATAACAGTTACCTCTCCTAACCGAAACTAACAGAAAATCACATCTAACTTTGGAGTCTTCTTCAATCTCCATCTTCAATTCTACCACCAGTTTTCATTTTCATAACATTCTAACCATTTTTTAACCGAACTTATAACAGAAAAAACCGGGAGAAACTAACTCATAACCGATTCTAACCAATTCTCTGCAACCTTCATCTTCATCTTCCAATCTCCAACCTTGAAGCTTCATCCATTTTTCATCTTCCAATCTCCCACTGCAATTTCTGGAATTCCAATTCTTCAACCGCATCAAGAACCATCATCAATCTCCTTCAATCTTCACTCTTCAGATTCAATCATCATCTTCAATCTCTGAATTCACTCTCACTTGAAACCGTTTACCACAAATTGCTAACAGATTCTCTTCTTTTTGTTCATAGCAGCATCAACCTCCAATTCATACCTGCAGAAAACCAAATTCCCGACCGTAACAATTTCTTCGATTCACGTAAACTAGGAATTTCATCAAATCCAGAACCTGCAGAACGCAACAATTCGACGTCAACACACGCACAACATTCAAAGAATCGCAAAAGAAGAAGAACGAAGAAAGGAATTCAGCAAGAACTAGAGACATCGAAACTCACCGGAAATTCAACGACGACACGCACATACGATATTCTCGTTCTCAATCGTGATTTCGCATTGGTGAATTCCATTTTGATGTTGGTGATTCTCTGTAATTCGGATTGTCTGATTGGAGTATGTGTTGAGTTGTGTTGGAATCGTGCGAAAGAATTGCGGTGTTTCCGTCATGGTTTGGAGAGTTCTCCATGACGATCTATCCGGAGCGATTAGAGTGAGATGAGTGAATCGGCGGCGCGACTTGGAGGGAGCGTGAGAGAGGCGACGTGTGAGAAGAATGAAAAGGAGAATGACCGGGTTGAGTGCAGCGAGTAAGTGGCGGAGGCAACGGTAAGATACAGCGAGGGGAGATTATGGTGACGGTGTCATGGCGGCAGGACTGGTGACTGGTGAAAGGGATGAATCACGGATAGAGGCTTCTAGGTTTAAATTCAGTCTTAAGGCAAGTGGACCGGGATGCCTATCCATGCGAATTGGACTGTACATCAGCCTGTTTGGACTTTTTGGCACACTGAAACTGCTATCTACACACCATAAGTCCACTATCTACGCCTCTCTGTCCATGGCAAAAGGCCTCACTCCATAGACTCATTTTCACAACGTCTAATACGCTTTCCGCACCCCCACTGTCAAGGTTTGTTTTCTTGATTAACTTGCCTTTGATTATTTTAGACTTAGGCTATTGTTCATTAGCTTAATCCTGATAATTAGAGTTAGATTTTGCTTAGCTTTTGATGTTACGATTAATTGGTGATTTTTGCTTAGATTAGTTACTAAGTTTCTCTAATTAAAATTTAATCCTAATAGAATTAGACTTTAGTTTTAGGATTAAATTTAGGTAGAGATTTTAGGAAATTAACAATAAATTTTGGTTGAGTGACTTAAGATCATTAGAATTAGTTCACCATTTAGAATTTGCTTTGTAATAAGAATAACATTGATTTTAATTGACTTTTTACATGGTTTGGTAGTTGATTGACGTTGGTTAATATTTTGCTAATTAGATTAGATTTTGATAATGGTTCCATAATCGTTTTTTAGCTTAATTGCTTTAATTGGTTTTTGGCTTAATTGTCCATTAATAGTTTACTAATCATTTTTAGATTAATTGTTCAATAATTGTTCTGCTTAATCATTTCCTAATTGTTTTTGCTTACTTGTGTACCAATTGTTTTTTTTGTAGAATTAGGAATAACTTTGAACTAATTGACATAGATTTAATGCTAACATTGGCTAATCCTTTTAATAGTTTCATTTGATGTCTTTGTTGATAGCCCTTAATACTTGTTACATGTTAGTTTTTGACTAATTGTTGTTTACATTTTAGTATTGATTTCAATTACTTCTTATTGACATTTCCTTTTGATCTTAGTTGCTCACTTTGGTTATTTCCATTTGAGCTTTGACTAATCTTTGAGTTTGTTTTGTAGTGTTTCTCACTTGACTTAGTTAATTGAATGAAGTAGAAGTTGCTGCTACATACATAGCTGCTGTGAACGAAGTGTGTTGTAGAATGTTGATATCCTGGCTGGCTGCATATATACCTGCCATGTTCTGGAAATAGTAGCTGTTATAGACTGTTTTTACTTGTTGCTAGTTTTTACAGCTATGCAGGTGCTGGAACGCTGTTGTTGCTGCTGTTTATGGCTTATGACCTGGTTTTATTGTCTTAAGAGCATTTGGTTCCATGCCTTTCACTGACCCGTTTCACTTTCTAACACTTTTGCTCATTTATGCTAGATCGCTAGAAGTTGGCCGGTTTGCATATACTCTGCTTGCGTTGCTACGGATTGATATCCGTTCGGTATCACTTCTCTTCTCTTTTACTAATTCCGCATTTTTCCTTTTTATTCCATGAGAAGTAGGATTGGGAGTCCGTGCCACTTGGCCGGCAATGATGGAAGTCCTCAAAGGAGGCTCTGTTTGTGATTGTTTAATATTGTGCCTGAAGACCTCTATGAGGCATCCCATTCCCATTTCCCCTTGTAAGACCTCCAAGAAGGCAATGGACGGAAGGTAGGGTTCGCAATCGACCCCCGTTATTCTAGTTGAGTCGTTCTTAGCTCTCATTACATGATTGAAGCTTTGAACATCACCTGCTCCTGTTATCGAGTCGGTCAAGTGGAAGATAGGGTTCGTAACCAACACCCACGCTTTGTCTTTAGCTCGCATTGACCAATGCTGATGCTTATGTGATCTGATTCACATCTTCCCCTTTCTTATTCTGCTCTCCATGGTTCTTGATACCATTGGAGGAGTACCTACTTCCCACAACTAGCTTGTTTGCCTCGGTTGATATGACCCCTTGGCTAAAGCTCCCTCTTTCTTATTTTGACTGTGTGACATTACTGTTGACTGACACTGTTTACCCTGTTATTGCTTTTAGTTCATTTCGTGATTGATTTATCCTGTGTTTACTTGTCTGATGACATGATCCCGTAGGATTCCTCGCTCCACTTAATTTTTGATTAAGTCGGAGGTAGGAGAGACATTAGGATAGCAATCCATGTATGCTAACATTAGGTAGAATTCCCTTTCTTACCTCAACCATAGGGCCATCATTGTATGATAACATTAGGACCTAGTTTCCCCTTAGCATTTTTCTTTCAAACTTTGAGTCTCTTTTCTCTCTCTCAAACAAATTTAAAACACCTAATAAATTTAACATGTATTGCGCATGAGCCTTGTACATGGGAAAGTGGAGAGTGAGGGATTTTCCTTCACTTTCCTAGGGTGTTTAGCGTACTTTCCGTCTTGGGTCGATATCCGAGGCATTCGATCCTATGTCATAGACTTTAGTGCGATACGTGTCACAAACACAAAATAATCAAAACACTTCTTCTAAAAGACAAAAACAAACAAACAATTCTCTTCTCATCTTCCTCACTCCATTCGTAAAGGATGCGTCACTTCCGTTCTACCGTAAACAGGTAAATGCCTAAGACTCCGTACAACGAGCTGCGGCACCTAAACTGCTGGAACGTGAGCCTGGACGTCTTCCATAAAAAACACAAACAAAGCGAAGCTATCCATTGTGAAGGGAACTATGTCGCTCTGATTCTCGCGTGCGAGCGAGATACGTAGGCAGGAGATCGTGCGAGATCTCTCCGAGCATAATACTTTCACCCTTCCCCAATCCGTAGTCCGAACTACGTTGACTCTGATTCTACATTGGTTAATGAAGATACGTGGGCATAGGATTGCGACGATCCTTGCGAGTCCTTTGTGTCATTTCTTTTTCTCTTTTTCCCCCGTTTCTCCATTGCACCTTTTGTTTCCAGTTCTCCAGTTAACAGTTCCTTTTTCTAGTATCTTTTCTATCACCCTTTGATCGAGACAAGCAAGCGTGGATCCCATCGGGTACGATGGACGCGAAGGGGTGCTAATACCTTCCTCTCGCGTAACCGACTCCCGAACCCAGTTCTCTTGGTCGTAAGACCATGCTCTTTTCTTCTCTCAGGTTTATGCAGTGTTTCCTTTCCCTCTCTTGGGATAAATACACATTGCTGGCGACTCTAGTTCGGTGCCACTTTCACGTTTGTACTTGGATGAAAATCCCGGGAGCGACAGCTGGCGACTCTGCTGGGGACCGAACCCAGAATCTCTGGTTCCCTAAGCGAGTCAATCCTAGCGCTTTTATGTTTTTCTTTCATTGGGTGTTTACTTTGATGTTGTATTTACTGTTTTTACTGTTTTTGCTGTTTTACTGTTTTACAGCTTTACTGTACATTACTGTATTTACCACATTTACTGCATCATATTTCATTATTATACTGGACTGTGTTGTGCTGGTTTTCTGTTTGGCGGGATGGGATTTCTGAGAGATAAGCCCATTACACCGGCTTGAGTATACACTTAGGATTAGAGTGGAGAGTAGTGGGACCTACGTACCGTCTGGAGTGCGTTGGGTATTCACGAAATTCACAGCCAGACGAGGCTATCTTGGGACGCATTCTGACGTGTGTGTCTTGCACATGTTAGGGTGTTGATCTAGAGAGCTGTCGACTCTGGTGACCATTCCCGAGGACTCAGTTGCAGCACTCCTCCCGAGATGTGACAGTGGCAGACCACGTTCTGTGGCAAACCCATTGCACATTCTCAATCCGAGGACCTAATGCTGGGAACTCGCTATAGGATATCTTTTTTTTGAAAGTGAATCAGTGGAGGCACTCCTCGATTGGTGATAGTACTGTACCCCGAGGGGTGAATGTACTATTGCTTCTCGACCTCAGTGCCAGAAGCTGAGGACCTTTCGTTTTGGAGAATCAGTTGAGGCCTCCTCGATTGATGATGATGCCAAACCAGAAATGGTGAACGTATCATCATTTCTCGACCTGAGAGCCCGGGATACTGAACATCCTAGTACCTACATGTGAGAAGGGCGGGTAGTTTACAGGTTTGCAGGTAACCTTGACTTTCATCCTACCCGGTATTCTGGTTTTCCTATCAGTGTGGGCTCATCAGCCTGGTATTATGGCATCATGATTGTTCGGATATCTTGGTATTCTGATTACGTCGGTACTCTGATTATGCCGATATTCTGGTATTCTGGTATTCTGACTATGTTGATATGCCTGCCTTCTGGTGTTCTGATTATGCGGATATTCTGGTATTCCGGTATTTCTCTTCAGAGCAGACCTGTAAACTTATTCAGTCATCAGCAGTGCAACCCACTTATTCCGAATATATGGAAACTTTGATCCCATGTCTTATTGCATTCATATTATTGCATTCATATTATTGCATTGCATTTGCATCTTGCATCATTTTGCATATCTTTCTCTAGGCCGAAACAGTGAGCTCATCCATTATTTGCCTCGACCTGCAGTTGGTTTCCCGATTTTCGTATTGGACTTGAATCAGTATTTTGGGGGGAATCTTGAATTCAGGAAAGCAGAATCAATTTGTGACTAGGGCCGATGTTGAGTTGATGAAGAGTCAGTTGGATTAACTTGTGGAAGCTATGAAAGCCATGACAAGGGGAGATGCCAATATTCAAAGAAATGAGAATGATATTCCACCTCTGGTGAACAATGTTGCTCAAGCTTAACCTGTAGGAATTCCTATTGAGAATCATGCTATACACGAGCGTACCATCGTCTGAGACGGACATTCTTCTTCTCTTGATGCTGCAGATTATCATAGTTTTGCCTTCTCTGTGCCAGATGTCCAAGGGGTAGTTCCAAGGATGAAGCCTAAGGACCCACGATCTGTTCAGTTTGATGAAAAATACCGTTGGTTGGAAGAAAAGATTACAGCCATGGAGAGGCGTGATACTCTTGATTTGAGTGCTTCGAGCATGTGTCTGGTACCTGGCCTGGTAATGCCTCCAAAGTTTAAAATGCCGAAGTCTGAGCAGTACAAAGGGAATGCTTGTCCAAAGTAACATTTGGTGATGTTTTGCCGAAGAATGACCTATCCACAACGATAAACTCATGATTCAATATTTCCAAGACAGTCTGAGTGGGGCATCAGTGTATTGGTATATGCAGTTAAAGAGTGGTCGCAGCCAGTCATGGTCAGATTTAGCCAACGCCTGCGTGAAGCAATACCACTATAATCTTGACATGGCCCACAACCGAATGCATTTGCAAGACTAGTTTCAAGCAGATAATGAATCATTCAGAGGGTATGCTCAGAGATGGAGAGAGTTATCTACTCGTGTTCAACCACCACTTTCGGATAGAGAATTGGTAGATTAGTTCATGGATACCTTGCAAGGTGCGTACTTGGAAAAGATGATTGTCAATAGAGCGACAAAATTGTCTGACCTGGTAATGGTGGGAGAACGTATCGAGAGCATGCTCAAGTATGGAAAGATGCAAGACGTCTCAAACTTCCAAGCTAATGAAAGTGCATCAGTTGTCAGTCCTCAAAATCAACGGTCATATCGCTGTCAGTCGCGTCAGCACGCTTGACAAAGACCAAGAAAGCTGAGAGGCGTTTCACTCAGTTGCCAATGTCGTACAGTCGGATATTGCAAGATTTGATTAAAGGTGGATTAATAGTGTCGAAGAAATTGAAGCCAATGCCTTTTCCATTACCCACCAGGTTTTGATGTCAATGCCCGTTGTGACTACCATACTAGGGCACAGGGGCATTCAACTGAAGGTTGTAAGGGAGGTAGGTCCATCAGTCCAAGTTATGGAAGAAGGCACCGAGAGCAGTTGTGCAGGTGGTTATCAGAGTGACTTTAAAGAGCAATTCGGAAGACGGCTAGCTCATTAGCGAATCATGCTTGGAAAGTCCCAGTTCCTCGAAGCTAGCAATCATTATATCATGTCATTTCTTTGCATTTGTAGTTTCTTTTCTGTTAAAGTGCAAACTCATTTGTAAAACTTGTATGTTTTTAATTAATAATGGTAATGAAATGAATATGCATGTTATGATTAAATCAAGTCGTGTTCACTCATATTTTTTTATCGATATCATATGCTTGTTTAAGCAGGAGTCGAAGGAGGATGACGAAATCGAAGACGCAAAAACATCTGATTGTATGCTTTTGAACAAAACCCTGTTGATGATGTACATGCATTGTTTCAAATCCTCAAACACTAGAGATATAAGGGAGATAGACCCTCGTTAACCCCTTTGAGCCTTGAAGTAGGAGTTTCTTTTCGTATGAAAAAACCCTCAATCTTAACCCAGGGGCAGGATAGGTGTCAGTTAATTTGATCGAGCGTTCAAATTTCAAAAGGAGTGTGCATCTGAGGATCCATTACCTTCTATTCCACCGTCAAGAGGTTAAGAGATGAGAAACCACAATGGTTATCCGTCAACAATCAAGGAGTGAGGCAGTCACAACCCTTTCAACAAAGTCAAGACAAGACAGTGTCACACGATTTGTTCCGAAAAAAAAAGAAAAAAAAAAGAAAAAGAAAAAAAAGCCCGCTAAGTCGAAACTTGAAAACAAGCAACTTAGGAAAAAGTCAGGGCATCCCGCTGGACTTCAAAATCTAAAGATTCAAAAGAATCAGTCCAGGCAAAAATTAGGGATCAAAAAGCAAAAGAATGAGAAAGTGAAAAACAAGGCATTCCAAAAGAAAATCCTCGAGCAAGAACAAAGTCGTGTGACTACGAACAAAAGACAAAAGGGGTGAATGTTACTCCAAAACCTCATTGGGTCTCAAATTATCAGTTTCTTGGGTTCCTTAAAGATCACAAAATCTTTTTGAGAGGCGAGCGCTTGTGTGAATTAGCTGAACGTAGGTCTGGAGAACATCAAGAAGAATGGGTGGGCACCAATAAACTTTGAGCCTTATATCCCTTCTTTCTCAAACCGTGAACCAGGCCACGTTACAACCTTTAAAAGACCTAATTGAAGTAGGGTTGTTTCGAAAGCATACTTCGGTTAATATCGCGTCAGTTCTGACTCCCAAGAGGATCTTTCTTACCATTCATGGTGGTATCGATGTGACATTCAGATAAGTGATTCGTTCACTATATGTCACCATATTTTTCCAGTGAACAGACTTGGATCTCAAAACTGTCATATGCATTGCATTAAAATTGTCATTTTCAAAACGATCAGTTTTACTTGCGAGTAAGTACAGGACATCAGGAAAGTTTCTATAATGGAAAGATTGATCAAGATGAGATGCAAACGCCAGAAGACTTAGTTGAGCAGGGGTAAGCCATTAAACGATTATGCCAAATGGGAAATCCATTCCAAGACTCGTTTAATCTGGGGTAATCACGTCGATAAATCTCTTCAATGTGTAGCCAAGCTAGGGCAGTCATGTTGAGAAAGTCTTTTCAGAGAGAGGTCAATCATAGGCAGTCACGTCGAGAAATCTCTAAAAGTTCAGCCAAACTGGGGGCAATCACATTGAGATCCGTTGAATCTCTCCAAAAGCATTCAAACTGGGGCAATTATGTCGAGATCCGATAAATCTCTCCACAAACGGGTAATATGGGGCAATCAACTCAATTTGACAAATCTCTCTAAGATCAGTCAGGGGCAAAATCACCGCAAGGATTATATTGAGGTAGGCCACCTCAAGAGCACGAGAAGCTACCCTACTCCAAAAGACAGTTAATCAAAAGCACCTCTTCAAGATTCAGTATACTGGGGCAGAGTATTTCAAATCTTTACGAATTTTGTCGAGACAAATCCTTTCATACACTATGCAGTCTGGGGCAGTTACGTCGAGATCTATAAATCTCTCCGAGAGTTTGAATACCCTGGGGCATTTTGAATTCCAGGTTTTCTGTAAAATCCTCTTGAGACGATTTATCCCAATAGACCATGTGGTACGAGGCAAGTCGGGAGTTCGCTTGTGATATTTGGCATGCAGTCGATCAGTAGAAGTGTGAAGTGCCAAAGTAGTTCCCAACATTGACTTTCTTTTCCTCGACAAGGCGCCAGAGGGTATCGTTCCCCAGGGAGGTATTAGCATTGCTAGTACCCCCGGCAGAAATAGCCAAGACGACATTGTCCTCGGCAAAGTATCCTCCCTAGCAAGAGACATAAGGTTTGGTTTCCCTAACCGGAGTTGGATTTTCCTTTCTCCAGCAAGAGTTCGAGTCCCTAGACAGGGTAGAGATGGTTTGATCTTCCCCTCCAAGCAGGTGGGCATCCTATTACGAAGCTCCAATGATCGTTCCTCCCCAAGCAGAGACGGTTCCTTAGCAGGAAAGCACTTTCGGGAGGTGGTCGTCCCCAGTGTATTTACAGAGCTTCATGATCCCCAACAATATCGTCAAATGGTAGTACTGTATCCAACATGCTCAGAAAAAGATTCTCATTTCACTCTTTTGTCACAACGTTTACTGATTGAATCCATCGTCTGGCCGACGCTCGCGCACGACGATTCGATATTAACAAGTCGGTTTCAAATGGGCAGGGTTGTATCTTATTAAGTCAATTCTCCTATTCAGTACTTTCAACAGCTACAAGATTTTCTGTGTCGATAACGGTTGCAAATTCCCCAGTAGAATGGCCTCGCAGCTAATGTTCAAGACTTAGTAAGTGTCCAGGAGTTTGGAGATGTCGAATCTTCTGTAAAATCCTTCTGGGACGTTTTCTTCAAATCAGCCTGGTATCACGGGGCAAGAGCAAGAGGTTGACCATCCCAAGCATGGAGCATTTTGAAAATTCCCCAGCAGGAGGTGTTCCAAATCTATTATCCCCAGTAGAGTTTGAAGAGGCGTGGTCTTCTGTAAAATCCTCTCAAGGGACATTTCTAGCACGAGACGCTCTGAAGTGGTTCTCCCCAGAAGAGTTTGTTGTAAGCTCATTAATCCCCTGCGGAGTTCTATGGTTATAGTTATTCCCCAAGTGGACTGGTTCAGATGATGCCTCCCCAGCAAAGTTATCATTTCCTACAGTAACCTCAACAGGTTTGTCAGGTCAGTGCCCAGATCAGGAGATCAAGTCAGCCCAGCTTGTTATCCCCAGCGGAGTTGCCTACCTCTCCTCAGCATTTATTTTGCTGAGGATTTCTTTGCATTTTGCATATAGTATGCATAGCATCCTCTAAAACGCGTAGCATTTCCATCGAGATGGAGCATTACGCCATGGAAAAATTCAAACATACGCATGTGAAGCATAAGCCAGTTTTGATAACTCGTGCGAGGGTCCAAAACTTTGCTTCTTATATCATTGACGAAGCCATAAAGAATGCCTAGTTCATTCCCCGACAGACATTGTGAAACGGTACAAAGGGTTTCATCACTTTTCTCCCTACCGAGTCACATCTCTCAGCTTACAAGTTCTTGGAACCATTCCCGATAGGATTCCTGTAGCCGTTCCCGATGCCCCCCTTTGAGTTTTAACCATGCCAGTTCCCGACAGGTCCATTTACCCATCCCCGATAGGTAAGCCTTGGTTATAAACTGTAGCCGTTCCCGACAGCCCCTTTTGAGTTTTAACCATGCCAGTTCCCGACAGGTCCATTTACCCATCCCCGATAGGTAAGCCTTGGTTATAAACTATAGTCGTCCCCGACATCACCTGTGAGTTTTAACCATACTAGTTCCCGACAGGTCCATTTACCCATCCCCGATAGGTAAGCCTTAGTTATAAACTGTAGCCGTCCCCGACAACACTTTTGAGTTTTAACCATACCAGTCCCCGACAGGTCCCGTTACCCATTCCCGATAGGTAAGCCTTGGTTATAAACTGCAGCCGTCCCCGACAGCTCCCTTTGGTTTGAACCTTGTCAGTTCCCGACAGGTACACTTGCCCATTCCCGATAGGCAAAACAGGTCCAAGCTCACCAGTTCCCGACAGGTAGTTCACCAGTTCCCGACAGGTAGTTCACCAGTTCCCGACAGGTAGTTCACCAGTTCCCGACAGGTTTCCTATGGGGTCCAATGGTTCCAAATTCTTTCTCACAAACTTTTCTTCCTTACCATTGCTTCATTTACAACATTTTTCTTTATCCACACAGTGCAAATTTTCTCGGTTATTTTTGTATTCAATCCCTATGTATCTCGAATTCCTGATAGCCGTTGCTTTCATCCATTCAAGTCCACAGTGATTGAATAGGAGTAGCTGTAATACCCCAAAATTTGCCCTCTTATTTTTCTCAATAATTGGCTTATGCTTCACATTCATCTGCATCTCCATTAGGTCATAACATTCACGATCATACATTTGCATGTGCTCCTGAGGCGTGGGATAATGGTTTCTTATCTTCTGTGCGACTTGGTTGATATTCATCAATTGAAGATGGTGGTTAGGGTTCATGGCAAGGGCATCTTGACATGAGATCCAATTGTGGATTTATATTGCGGTCAGGGCAGTGTTATTCTCTCAGTTGCTTATGGTTCGTTGCTTGTAACACAAGTTAATGAGGGTTGATATGGAAGTCGAATGGAGTCAGAAATTTGTTAAGTATTTGAGTTTTAATCAGGACGTGAATGTTGATTGATCAAGGTTTAAGCATGTTAAGTGCGGTCATGTGGATTTCTTGAAACTTCCTTTCAACTCATGTTCATGTCTATTTTTATAACCATTTCAAATTACCAAAGTCCATAGCCATTCTTATCCACATTCTTTTTTCTTCTTCTATCTAAATCCCAAATCCAATTTGAATCCATAACCATTTTCCAAACCATGTCCAATTTAAAGTCATTACCACTTTTTCCAAATCCAGAACCACCCTTCCGTTGAATAGTGGCAGCTCGCCTCATGAGTTTTTGACTATTTTTAAGGCTAGGAACTGTGGTTGTTAATAAGGAAAAGATACTCCTTGGACAAAAAATTTAAATGCAGCGAATTTTGCCTCATCATGTTGACAATAAATGGCTTGATATGATTCTTAACTGTTCATGGAAGCCTTTGGATGTCTCAGCTGCAGTTAAAATGCTTGGCTACATAAAGCAAATTTCAAAGGTTCATCTCTTCCCGAGGATTATCTTGCACAAGGCTATAATGATGGTTTTAAAGATTCGACCAGCTCATACCATGAAAAGGAAAGTTTAGGGTACAATTTTGATAATTGTACAACAGAGAGGCGCAAGTATTATAACATTGCTAAACTCTGAGTGCCAGAGGATGGTTTCTTATGGGCTATTTAATGGACACAATGGATCTGCTGCTGCTATCAATTCTAAGGAGAATCTTCTAAATAATGTTTAAGTGCAATTCCTCCCGGTCTTAATGGATACGAGTGGTTAGCAGCATGGCCTAAGGTTTTGGTTGCAGACGTTGTAAAAGTTGAATAAAGATTTTGCACAGAATGTTCATAAAGAAGGAAAGTACATAGCCGAGATTCATGGCCGAGATTACAAGTAAAAGAAAATAACAGCAGAAAGTTCTTAGTGGCAGAAAAAGAATTTTTATAACAGAAGCTAATATCAGAACAGAAAATATAAATAGCAGAATTCATAATAAAAAAACTACTTCTTAACAGTTACAAACTAACTGCTAACCAATCCATAACAGTTACCTCTCCTAACCGAAACTAACAGAAAATCACATCTAACTTTGGAGTCTTCTTCAATCTCCATCTTCAATTCTACCACCAGTTTTCATTTTCATAACATTCTAACCATTTTTTAAACCGAACTTATAACAGAAAAAACTGGGAGAAACTAACTCCTAACTGATTCTAACCGATTCTAACCAATTCTCTGCAACCTTCATCTTCATCTTCCAATCTCCAACCTTGAAGCTTCATCCATTTTTCATCTTCCAATCCCCCAGTGCAATTTCTGGAATTGCAATTCTTCAACCGCATCAAGAACCATCATCAATCTCCTTCAATCTTTACTCTTCAGATTCAATCATCATCTTCAATCTCTGAATTCACTCTCACTTGAAACCGTTTACCACAAATTGCTAACAGATTCTCTTCTTTTTGTTCATAGCAGCATCTTCACCTTCAATTTCTTTTTTCAATTCTGCGTCGCCAAATCCTTCAATTCCTCTCTGAAACTTCAAGCTCCAATTCACAAATCAACAAGAAGAAGAATTCACCATCAACCTCTAATTCATACATGCAGAAAACCAAATTCCCGCAACGCAATTCAACAGCAACAATTTCTTCGATTAATGTAAACTAGGAATTTCATCAAATCCAGAACCTGCAGAACGCAACAATTCGACATCAACACACGCGCAACATTCAAAGAATCGCAAAAGAAGAAGAACGAAGAAAGGAATTCAGCAAGAACTAGAGACATCGAAACTCACCGGTAATTCGACGATGACACGCACATACGGTATTCTCGTTCTCAATCGTGATTTCGCATTGGTGAATTCCATTTTGATGTTGGTGATTCTCTGTAATTCGGATTATCTGATTGGAGTATGTGTTGAGTTGTGTTGGAATCGTGCGAAAGAATTGCGGTGTTTCCGTCACAGTTTGGAGAGTTCTCCATGACGATCTATCCAGAGTGATTAGAGTGAGATGAGTGAATCGACAGCGTGACTTGGAGGGAGCGTGAGAGAGGCAACATGTGAGAAGAATGAAAAGGAGAATGACTGGGTTAAGTGCAGCGAGTAAGTGGCGGAGGCGACGGTAAGATACAGCGAGGGGAGATTATGGTGACGGTGTCGCGGCGGCAGGACTGGTGACTGGTGAAAGGGATGAAACACGGATAGAGGCTTCTAGGTTTAAATTCAGTCTTAAGGCAAGTGGACCGGGTTGCCTAGCCATGCGAATTGGACTGTACATCAGCCTGTTTGGACTTTTTGGCACACTGAAACTACTATCTACACACCATAAGTCCACTATCTACGCCTCTCTGTCCATGGCAAAAGGCCTCACTCCATAGACTCATTTTCACAACGTCCAATACGCTTTCCGCACCCCCACTGTCAAGGTTTGTTTTCTTGATTAACTTGCCTTTGATTATTTTAGACTTAGGCTATTGTTCATTAGCTTAATCCCTATAATTAGAGTTAGATTTTGCTTAGCTTTTGATGTTACGATTAATTGGTGATTTTTGCTTAGATTAGTTACTAAGTTTCTCTAATTAAAATTTAATCCTAATAGAATTAGACTTTAGTTTTAGGATTAGATTTAGGTAGAGATTTTAGGAAATTAACGATTAATTTTGGTTAAGTGACTTAGGATCACTAGAATTAGTTCACCATTTAGAATTTGCTTTGTAATAAGAATAACATTGATTCTAATTGACTTTTTACATGGTTTGGTAGTTGATTGACGTTGGTTAATATTTTGCTAATTAGATTAGATTTTGATAATGGTTCCATAATCGTTTTTTAGCTTAATTGCTTTAATTGGTTTTTGGCTTAATTGTCCATTAATAGTTCACTAATCATTTTTAGATTATTTGTTCAATAATTTTTTTGCTTAATCATTTCCTAATTGTTTTTGCTTACTTGTGTACCAATTGTTTTTTGTAGAATTAGGAATAACTTTGAACTAATTGACATAGATTTAATGCTAACATTGGCTAATCCTTTTAATAGTTTCATTTGATGACTTTGTTGATAGCCCTTAATACTTGTTACATGTTAGTTTTTGACTAATTATTGTTTACATTTTAGTATTGATTTCAATTACTTCTTATTGACATTTCCTTTTGATCTTAGTTGCTCACTTTGGTTATTTCCATTTGAGCTTTGACTAATCTTTGAGTTTGTTTTGTAGTGTTTCTCACTTGACTTAGTTAATTGAATGAAGTAGAAGTTGCTGCTACATACATAGCTGCTGTGAACGAAGTGTGCTGTAGAATGTTGATATCCTGGCTGGCTGCATATATACCTGTCATGTTCTGGAAATAGTAGCTGTTATAGACTGTTTTTACTTGTTGCTAGTTTTTACAGCTATGCAGGTGCTGAAGCGCTGTTGTTGCTGCTGTTTATGGCTTATGACCTGGTTTTATTGTCTTAAGAGCATTTGGTTCCATGCCTTTCACCGACCCATTTCCCTTTCTAACACTTTTGCTCATTTATGCTAGATCGCTAAAAGTTGGCCAGTTTGCATATACTTTGCTTGCGTTGCTACGGATTGATATCCGTTCGGTATCACTTCTCTTCTCTTTTACTAATTCCGCATTTTTCCTTTTTATGCCATGAGAAGTAGGATTGGGAGTCCGTGCCAATTGGCCGGCAATGATGGAAGTCCTCAAAGGAGGCTCTGTTTGTGATTGTTTAATATTGTGCCTGAAGGCCTCTATGAGGTATCCCATTCCCATTTCCCCTTGTAAGACCTCCAAGAAGGCAATGGACAGAAGGTAGGGTTCGCAATCGACTCCCGTTATTCTAGTTGAGTCGTTCTTAGCTCTGATTACATGATTGAAGCTTTGAACATCACCTGCTCCTGTTATCGAGTCGGTCAAGTGGAAGATAGGGTTCGTAACCAACACCCACGCTTTGTCTTTAGCTCGCATTGACCAATGCTGATGCTTATGTGATCTGATTCACATCTTCCCCTTTCTTATTCTGCTCTCCATGGTTCTTGATACCATTGGAGGAGTACCTACTTCCCACAGCTAGCTTGTTTGCCTCGGTTGATATGACCCCTTGGCTAAAGCTCCCTCTTTCTTATTTTAACTGTGTGACATTACTGTTGACTGACACTGTTTACCCTGTTATTGCTTTTAGTTCATTTCGTGATTGATTTATCCCGTGTTTACTTGTCTGATGACATGATCCCGTAGGATTCCTCGCTCCACTTAATTTTTGATTAAGTCGGAGGTAGGAGAGATATTAGGATAGCAATCCATGTATGCTAACATTAGGTAGAATTCCCTTTCTTACCTCAACCATAGGGCCATCATTGTATGATAACATTAGGACCTAGTTTCCCCTTAGCATTTTTCTTTCAAACTTTGAGTCTCTTTTCTCTCTCTCAAACAAATTTAAAACACCTAATAAATTTAACATGTATTGCGCATGAGCCTTGTACATGGGAAAGTGGAGAGTGAGGGATTTTCCTTCACTTTCCTAGGGTGTTTAGCGTACTTCCCGTCTTGGGTCGATATCCGAGGCATTCGATCCTATGTCATAGACTTTAGTGCGATACGTGTCACAAACACAAAACAATCAAAACACTTCTTCTAAAAGACAAAAAAAACAAACAATTCTCTTCTCATCTTCCTCACTCCATTCGTAAAGGATGCGTCACTTCCGTTCTACCGCAAACAGGTAAATGCCTAAGACTCCGTACAACAAGCTTCGACACCTAAACTGCTGGAACGTGAGCCTGGACGTCTTCCGTAAAAAACACAAACAAAGCGAAGCCATCCATAGTGAGGGGAACTACGTCGCTCTGATTCTCGCGTGCGAGCGAGATACGTAGGCAGGAGATCGTGCGAGATCTCTCCGAGCATAATCCTTTCACCCTTCCCCAATCCGTAGTCCGAACTACGTTGACTCTGATTCTTCATTGGTTAATGAAGATACGTAGGCATAGGATTGCAACGATCCTTGCGAGTCCTTTGTGTCATTTCTTTTTCTCTTTTTCCCCCGTTTCTCCATTGCACCTTTTGTTTCCAGTTCTCCAGTTAACAGTTCCTTTTTCCAGTATCTTTTCTATCACCATTTGATCGAGACAAGCAAGCGTGGATCCCATCGGGTACGATGGACGCGAGGGGGTGCTAATACCTTCCTCTCGCGTAACCGACTCCCGAACCCAGTTCTCTTGGTCGTAAGACCATGCTCTTTTCTTTTCTCAGGTTTATGCAGTGTTTCCTTTCCCTCTCTTGGGATAAATACACATTGCTGGCGACTCTGTTTCGGTGCCACTTTCGCGTTTGTACTTGGATGAAAATCCCGGGAGCGACAGCGGGCTTAAGATTCTTGACTCACATTAATATGTTTCCAATAGGAAGTAGTAAAATCAAACTTTCTATAAGCAACTAATTCATAGTAATGCTATAATTCACAAATAGTCAAACATTGATCATGAATGAAGAATTTAAAAGAATAAAACCTTTTTTTATATTTCATTTGTTCTTGACCTTTGCCACTAACCTGAATTTTGTGATTCCCATGTATTTGGATTTTCAGATCATCGACTGAACCATCTGCAGACAAACCTTTTTAAATAAAAAATTTAAAATAATTTTAAAGTTCAATAATTATTTTAATCATTAAACTATTTTAAATTTCATAGGTCTAAGTTTTTTATTATCCTTGTATTTCACCCCATGCAGAAAATATATGTTTTCCTTACTGCAACAGACAAGGGATCACTTTTGAAGAGGTTTCTCGCCTAGCTCAAATTTGTTGGGATTTCTTACCTAGCTCTAATTTTCCGCAAAGTGCGTTAGGTGCACTCAAGGGCTCGCCCACTGATCCTTCCGCTACAACTCATATACCTGTTTTGCTTGTTCAATGTTCTCATCATAGACATATTATAGTTCAAGAGAAGAAAAGTGTTTAACGTCAGAATACTCAAATGTAGTTTGAAACTTGGATGTGTTCATGTACTTGGTACAACATGACCAACACACCTAAGTCCATTATACATTGCAATTATTAGTAACAACATACAACATAAAAATAACAAACAACAAATAGAAATTGTTCAAAACATAAATAAATTAAAAGTCATATTAACTTTACACTGATAAGGTTGAAGTCGTGATTATCATATTCATACTCCTCGGTATCCTCTTATTTCTCCTCTTGGTTTGCATTGTTGCATCCACTTCCACCTGCGCCTTCATGCAAATGATTTGGTCCCATTTCTTTAATATAGGATGACCTATTTTAGGCCATTTAAGATCATGATCAAACTATTCTCGAATGACCAAAGGGATAATTTGTATTTTTTAAAATTCTATTCTACTTATGGATTCTTGCAAAGAAAGCAAACCTTTACACTATGCCTCACTAATATCCCAATCATGAGTATAATAAGTTTGTAAGTTATGATTCACATTGTTCAACAAAGGCTTCTCTTGGTTTTGTCTCATTTTTTAAGGTAAAATAGTTGAATGACTTTGTCTTTTAATTTTCTTGCCATACAATACTGCCGAACAAAGTCTTCGTCTATTTTGTATCTAAGCAAGGATAGTAGTCCATCCAGGAATCAACCGAGTAATCAATTCAGGAAAGGCTAAGGGAGGTTCGAAAATTGAATATACAATTTCTAAAATTCTCTATGTTAAGACTTTAGATATATCTATCTCATACTTGGTCAGAATAAACCAGACGCTTTGGGTTGACTAGAGGGTTGTTAAGGTGGTGTTTGGTTTAGGGGTAATGTTAGGACAAGATAAAGGTCAACCACATTTGTGCTTCTGTGGTGAGTTTTGTCCTTTTAAATTATATAGGTCAGTCAAATCTTCCTATTCAATAGGTTTTGAATCAAATACATATATTGCGTCGATCCTATCATAATCCCATTTATTTCTTACAACTACCCTTACGAAGGGGTCTACATTGTCCGGGTTATCCATGAAAGCGTCTTATAAGTACTCGTTAATGGTATTCCTATCATAAGGAACTTGTCTCCCCCTGACCCAAGAAACTCTTAATATCATAGTATCATCATCAGAAGGTTTGGTATTAACATAAAATTGTTTGATGATATCAAGATTAATTTCTTCAGGCGGGTTAGCTAATTAATTTCATCGTCGGTTATCAAGTTCTTCTACAAAACTTGAAACTTATCACGGGTCTTCCAATTGTGCCTTTGTTTCAATGATTAATTATCTACTTCTTAACTTATTATAAACCTCCTCATGATCATGGCTCTTGAACCGATTACGATCATACGATAATTGCGATGATTCAATGTCTACCTTTTTACCTTTTTATCTTGATGATGATTCAATGTCTACTTCTTAACATATATTTCAATGATGTACATGAAATTCAGAAGCATTCTCCCATTTGTAACATTTTGATTTTTGTGTTTTGATTCTTTTTCGCTATGAGAGGATTCGAGCTCGCTTTGCACAACATACTATTTCAAAGCAGTATTTTTTTTATGAGTTTAGCATGAAAGAATAGTGTAGTCATACATGCATTCTCTGTTTTTCAACTTAATGTGAAATTTTTCAACATGAATAGATGGTTTCTATTAAAGATATGTAAATTGTAAGATCATACATTGATACCTTCAATTACATGCAAGAGCGAGTAAAGTGACATACCTGAATTTTTGGTTGGAGTATTGTAAGTGAGAATGAACTTAATGTTTTGAATGTGTGCAAGGTGTTTGTTCAAGATTCCTTCTTTCTCAAAATGTTTTGGTTATGTTTTGCTTCAAATTTTCAAAGTTTGACCATGCAAATAGTGTAACATTTTGTTTTAAAGAGTGTGTCATATGACAGAATTTCTTTTGAAATTATTCATCATTTGATTTCTCGCTAAGAGATCTTAAGTTCACTGGGCAAAAAATTGCACACGTTCTTGCATTGGTTGTACTAAGAAAAATGTGGCACATGAAAAAGTGCGTTTAGCGAGCCCATGTCCATTTTTGAAAAACCTTTTGGTTCAAAATGTGAATTTTTAAACAAATTAAAAGAACTACCTAAGAAAAATTATAAAAATTAGTTGGGGTGCCTCCTAACAAGAAATTGTTTAATGTTAATAGCTTGATGATTATCACTGTCACATAATACCTATTACCTTAAAGCATACCTCACGGTCTTTAATTCTGACCTTCATTAGACCGTTATTAATGTCCACCAACATCCTTGCGCTCTTCATGAATGGTTGTCCCAAAATGAGAGGTATCTTTGGGTTTGTCTTAATGTCGAGTACCATGAAATCTAAAGGAAAAAAGAAATGATCAATTTTGATTAGTACATCTCTAATAGGTCCCACTCGTTTCCTGCAAGTGTTGTCTCCCGTCTGCAATGTTGTCGCAGTTGTCTATATCTTGAGGTCCCCCATTCATTTTACGACTGATAATGGTATTATGTTTACACTTGCACCCGATTCAATGAGTGCATTTCCATCTTTAGTACTGCCTATAGTGACATATAAGATGAATACTCTAGGGTTTGCTTTCTTTTGGGGTAGAGTTTGTTGGATAATTTCACATCTTTCCTCCTGCGATTCTTCT
The DNA here is from genome assembly GCA_022829125.1 of Lathyrus tuberosus. Lineage (NCBI taxonomy): Eukaryota > Viridiplantae > Streptophyta > Magnoliopsida > Fabales > Fabaceae > Lathyrus > Lathyrus tuberosus. The sequence continues at coordinate 3,452,541 of JALAZF010000343.1, forward strand.
AGTTTTGGTTCTTCTTCATCCTTTTCCATGACTTCAACAATAGTGATATGTTAATCCCCAACCACACTTCAATGTCTTTTGGATTTTTCTTGGTATTATCATTGAATTCATTGCTTGGGATATTAGCTAACTAGTTAGCTAATTGACCAACTTGCGTCTCAAGGATTTTTATGTTTTTCTGGATGGTTATAGTCACCTACATAAACTGACTAAGTAAATCCTCCAACTTTGTTGCTCTGTCTTGTTGTGGAGGTGCTTGTGTATAGTGCTTAAAGTGTTGTCTATAGGATGAACCAACTTCAAATCTCCATTATTGATTGAAGTTATTGTTCCTTGGGATGCTGTTGTTTGGATATTTCCCAGGCCTTTGTTGATCGCCAAAATAGTTGTTTTCCGCATCAGTTGGGGGAAATCTGATTAGATGATTTCCGCTACATTATTTGTAAAATGCAATCTGCCTTTGTTGAGGCGTTTCATGCATCTTCTTCAATTGTTGTGGTAATTTAGACAACTACTTTTCCAATTCATCCACTATTTTTTTCAACAACTTATTTTGTGCCAGAATAGCACCATTGGTGTTTAACTCCATGATATCACTCTTTCTTTGAGTAGGGTTTCTACAATGTTGTCCCTGATGATCATTGAGTTCCATTCACTCAATGATTTCAATTGGATCTTCAACGCTCTTGGACATGATGAACCCCCGTCAGTAACATCTAGTAATAACTTTGTTTATGATTGTGGACTATTTATGAAGATGTGGATCTGTGTGATCTCATTAAAATTATGGTTTGGACATCTTCTCATCATGGACTTGCACCTCTCCAATGCTTCATAAATCATTTCAGTTGCATCTTGGGAGAACACCAAAATGCTTCATAAATAATTTTTTTAAATGTTTTCCTCCAACGCATCCGAATTTGTCATTATCAATGTTGGTTATTCTGAATACCACTCATTTGCTTTTCCAATTAGTGAAATTTGAAACAATGTCAATAATATCACTTCCTCTTCAGTCTCTGAGGCTAGTAGTGTCCCAGCAATCTCATAAAACTTCGTGAGGTATGTGTATGGGTCTTCATGATTTGAACATACAAAAGGCTTAGCATAGAAAATTTGTAACAATCCCCCTTTCATTTTCATTTGACGGGCATACCTTTGTGGTTTAGCTATGTGTATTGGACATCTTGGATTGTTGTGGCATGGCATGCCAATAGTATTATTTCCATTGTTGTTATGTTGTTGTTTTGATTGTTTTTGTTATATGTGTCATTCATGTTTTCTTGTTTTTAAACAAAAGAGTATTCTAGATTTAGCAATCTAGCTTTCAACTTTTCCTTTATGCGCTTACAAGCGGTTCTTTTCATTTCATGATTTAATAAAAGTTGTTCTGTTGGGTCCTTTCCTCGCATAATTAAATAAAACTAGCTAATATTATTAGTAGGTTCTTGACTATAAACAAAATATACAGTTATTAGCAGATATGAAAAGAAAACTTAAAATTATAAAACTAGTGTGATGTCTTTAAAAACTAATGCCAGTCAAGACAACGGCCATTTTTTTGTTGCAATGCAAATAATAAGAGCAATATTTTCATAACCCCGACAAAATCGAATTAAATATGCTTACTCATTGTATCTTTATAGTTAAACCATATAAGAAAAAGTTGAGTAGCATCTGCAGTGATCCATCAAGCAGCCCTTCCACCTTCGATATTGCTTTTCTTATTCTCTCATATTAATATTGATTGTGATCCTATTACCTTTCTATACTACCTTGAATCCACCGAAACTCCATTTGAACTGAACCTGACACTCTATTTATGGCTTTAGAACGGTAGGCTCGTTAGGTGCACCACCTATCTTCGTCTAGTGTGCCTACTGTTTTTCCCTTTTAAATAATGTTAGCTCACCCACAACCATGTCTAGCCTCCATAGATCATCAGACGCACTGCTTATCTTCGACTAGCGCATAAACCCTTCCTTCACCATGAAGTAACTTATCTTTGAATTCTTCTATCTTTTGTTCTCGCCTAGCAAGCCGATGGACCTAGCCTAACGAACCTTACTAGTAAGAAAATGATCTTGGCAAAGTCTTTGTGTGTTTCTTGGTGGTTTTTAAGTTCTTTTCACTTGTTTTTGATAAATGTGCAAGAAAAAGTCCAAACTGGTGTTTTATCACTCTTCATTGATAAATTGAGGGGTTTTATATTGATTACTTGTAAAGTAATTCAACAAGTGCCTACATATTTTAATAATTTTGGCTCTTATCATGGGATCATGTTTCTAAGCCTCCTTCTTGGCGGACCCTTGGGTAAGACTAAGTTCCCCAAGCTCTTAACCATCTCTAGGTATCTTGAAGGGATAGTGGAAAAGATATGTCTTCGTGAGGATGAAAGGCTTATTTTAGTTCTAATGTAGAAAAGATCTTTCTTCTCCCACGAACAACCTTTGGTCTCAAGAGTTCGTCTTTGTTCTTCAAGAGACTACTCTCACTCAAGATAGGGATAAGTGGACAAGGTATCAAGGTAGAGATGGTATTTTCACCGTTGTCTCTACTTATCAAGTCTAATTGAATCGTAGCACCTCTTATTCTCTTTCTCGTCCGATTGAGAATTTGACTTTTCCCCTTAGGGGAAAGGTCTAAGATTATAGAAGGGTTTATCATAATTTGGCACTCAATTTCCTAGATGATTTGGATTGTTTGTAATGATATCATTTTTTCACGCTCTTCAACAAACATGATCAAGGTAGAGGAAAAAAGAATTTCCCTAACTTGATATTGGTTTTTGGGTAAATCAGTGGTGAAATCATGTACTTTTTTTGATTGCCTTCATAACCATATCACTTTTCTTAACCAATAGTAAATAAAGTGTTATTTGCTTGGTTCTAGGGTTCTTTTGTGGTTTTGGTGTTTCTCTTGGAGGTTTCTATTGTTGATAATGGTCATGGAGGTCGGAGATCTAACTCAAGTCTATTAAGGGGCGGGGTTTTTTTAGTATGGTTTTGTCTAGTTTGCTCCTTTTTTATTTTTAGTTATTGGTCTTATATTTCTATCCTTGTTTTGTTTTTTCTTTGTTTGTTTTTAATATATTCCAGCTTGGTATTTCTTATTCTATCTTGATACATATCCTTGTATTGTTGGATTTTTAATTCCCTAACTCTTTATATATATATATATATATATATATTCCTTTTCCATTAAAAACCTTTGAAATAAAAAAGGTGTTGTAGTAGATGTAATAAATTGATAGGGCGATTCAATTATCTTTCATAGTAAGTAATATTAAAATTATATTATATATCTAAATTAGTATCCATTGTGGCTTAAACCAAATAGATATTTTCTCCCTTGTTATGTTTCTTCTTGTTATGAAAAGGTTATGTGGTTTAGCTAGCTGGGCTGTGGAGCTGAGTCATTTTTTTGGGTTTTAGGGTGGGCTACTCTGACTTGGTAGTATCTCATCTTCAATATGCAAATGATATTCTAATCTTGACAGAGACCTTGATAGAGAATTTTTGGACTATAAAGGTTAAACTTAAGGGATTTGAACTTTCCTTAGAGCTTCAACTTTCCTTAAGTTTTTCAAGTGAACTTAAGGGACAACCCATGTAAGGAAGAAAAATCACACTAGCAAGGGGCGAGTTACCATACGAAGCCATAGGCCGCCCAAAATTATCCATGAGATTTCTTGGACCTTAGTAGCCACCTTCTAGTTAGTTTTAGTGCACCTGAAGTGACTCCCATTATCCACGTTCCCCGTGAATTTGGAAAATGACATGTCTCATCATAATAGATTAGAAGAAATGGCAAAGAGGATAATTTTTGTCTCCAATATATAATTAAGAATAACTTTCTTACTCTCCCACATTTCCGAGGGAGGAGCGAAGGTAACCACTCTCCAGCCCATGCCCAAAGAGTCTCTATAAATACCTCAGCCTTAGGGATAAGGATATGATAATCATTTTCAGCTTGAAAACACATATATAAAGCTTCCTATCACTCCACAAAAGCTAGCTGTAACCACAATCAACAACCCTAAACATCACAGACAACCCTCCAAATACATGGCCATCCTTATTATATTTTTTAGCAAGTATAATTGGCGTCCACCATGGGGCACTAGTAAAATTGACTTGGGCCACCATTTTATCTGATGATCAACTTAATGTCCATTTCTTCTAACCCCTTCAAACACGGTGAACATGCGAGCAATAAATTCAGTCGGCATCAGCTCTAACTGCAACCAAGATAAAATAATGAAGATGTGTGTCGCTATGGACGATGTGTGTCTCCATATTAACACTTTAGAGGGAAACATCCTTAACCTCCATCATCTCCAACAAAAGGCCTATTCCATTGAGGAAAAAAAGGTTCCGTACCCCAACCTTTCTCTGGCGATATTTGGGGAACCTCCATACCAGAAAGTTTCAAGTCACTATCACTCACTAAATTTGATGGAAGAAGTGACTCCCAAGAGCATGTTGCCTCCATCAACAAATAGATTACAATTGTTGGAGCCTCTGATTCCCTAAAATACAAGCTCCTCTTCAATACCTTCAGGGTAAGAGCCTTTAAGTGGCACATGAGCCTGCCATAACTCTTAGTCACCAACTACCAGGACCTAATAAAGATGTTGTTCCATATATTTTTCAAAGAGCATGCACATGAGGATGTTAACCCCCATCATGTTCAACATTTAGCAAGGTCCTTTAGAGTCCTTGAGAGAATATCCCACCCCTTTCAATGAGGAAACCATCAAGGTCATCCCTTCGAAAATAAAAGATGTTCATATGTGCCTTTTAAAACAGACTAAGGGTCATTCATTTTAATGAATGCCTTGCCCAAAGGCATGTTGTTTCCATGGCAGAAGTAGTGATGCACACATAATGCTACCTAAAGGAAGACGAGAGAAACACAGAGAAAAAGGCTAGAGATGATAAGGAGCGGACATCTGGAAATCCTGGTTCCTCATAGTAAGAGCTTGGAAACCATCACACCTCGCCTTTCAGGGATATGGAAACTTTCAAGAAGAGTGGTTTCCTACGAAAATTTTAACGCCCCTAAACACTCTACATGAGCAGATATGGCACGAGGTCATCAACATATATGATATCCTTCTTTCACCAGCCCCCAAGTAATACATCATGGGACTTAAACCCAGCCGGTAGTATAAATTTCATAAGGTCAAAGGCCACCCCACAGAAAACTGCTACCAACTCAAGAAGGAAAATGAGATCCTCATCCAGGAAGGGAAAATACCAAGTATAAGAGGTGAAGATAGGCATGTGCGTCACACCCTTAACACAATATCATAAGGGTTCATTGGGGGCAAGCATACTATTCCTCCCGCAGAAGGTTTGCACATCAAGTCTTGATCGTATAAGGCTCGCCTACCAATCTTGATCTAACCCAAAAGGAAGCTCTAGAGTATGAGATAACCTTCTCTTAGAAGGACACTCATGGCATCCATCCATCCCTATGATAACAAATCCATGATCATAATTGTGATTTTTGATGACTGAAAGATTAAGAGAGTGATCATTTATCAGCAAAGCTTTATAGACATTCTCTACTAGGATGCTTTCGAGAGACTTTGCTAGGATCTAGACTACCTCAAAGGTTTACAAGGATCACTGGCATGATTCATAGGTAAAATAATGTAGGTAAAGGGTTACATAATCCTAAAGACCATATTCGAGGCAGAGGAAAGCGCGAGGATGATCAAGGTAAGATATCTCGTCATAGACACCCTTTCCTAATATAACATAATCATAGGGCAGACTGCTTTCAAACTCTTGGGAGCCTCCTTGTCTATACTATACATATGTATGTAGTACACACTTCCTAACAAGAAGGCCAGGTTTATCTAAGGAGATTAGGCGACCCCCACGAGGTGTTATCCGGACAACTGTATGTTGAAAAGGGCAACTATTATCATGGCACACACTCAGCAGCCAGATGCCTAAGAAGTGAATGTTGTGGATATGAAGCTAGAAGCGGGGCCCTAAATGGAGGAGAGAATTCCTCAAAGAGACAAATATTTAGCCATAGTATTCTAGAGGAACAACGAAGTATTAGGTGAATAAGGGGGTGATTTCAAAGATTTTTTTAGGTGTAACATCGTATTTTGGTTGGTTAGGTTATCATTTGGATTAATTAATGTGAGGTATCTCCTCTTTATATTGTATAATTTATTTTAAAAACATTTTTCGGGGTAACACTTTTTCCCTGTGAGTGTGTAACCTATGATGCCATATTTCATGTCAAAATTATTCTTTGAAGATAATTATAAATCCTAGTTTGGTTGCTCTATCCTATGGTCCAAGGATCTACTTTCAGTTTCAGTAGGGGATTGACTAGCTTATTAATTCATAGGCTTTTTGGTTCTTTTTAAACTTGGGATTTCTACTTGCACTACTTTCTAAGTTACCTTTACTAGGTGTTCCACCTTTTCAACTAACGGGATCTCACTTGTAATGAGTTTAACCTGATACTTAAAGTAAAAACACACTTTGTTCCTCCAGTTTAAAGGCACATGAACTTTATTTATCATGCTCTTTTTTCATTTTCACTTCTTTTTTCATTTTTTTAACATGCATTATTAAATGCAATAGTCCCATAAGCTAGCCTTATTTCCTAGTGTTTTCTTGCCTTAAACTAAATCTTACAATAAAACTTGTTCCATACTATAGAGTAATTCAAACTACTTAAAAGGTTAATTACTTCTTTGACTTCTTCTAGCATGACATGGGTTCATATCACTTGCCAAGTTAAAATTAGTGCATAATGGTTACTTATTAATTAAGATTTTATTTCCAACATTTTTCAATAATCCAAATAATTTTTTTTTGAGGTATTTTTAGAAACTCTGCCGATGGGAGATTAAGTTAATTATTATTTATTTATTGTTTATTTTCACATGCAATTGATAAAACTAGTAAACACTTCTTCATTACTAGAAAAATAAAAAACTAGCAAAAGAAAAATAAATAGGATCCGCCATTATAGGTGTCATATCCCCAAACCTAAAGCTGGAACAATGTCCCATTAAAATTCCGATGGATTATGCACGACAAAACCTAAAATTTAAAAACTAAAAACTAACTTTTCTTTCCTGGTGGCTTGGTCAAGTGGTTTTCTCTCAGCAAGGCCTAAAGCCTGCTGTTTTTTCTTGTTCCTTGTGCCTTTCTACTATTTTCCTCTTCTTAACTTGTCCTTCTTTCTTACCCCATGTCATACCCCAAATTTTACCCCTAGATTCATTGATAATTTGCATAATATTCTAGGTCAATCATTCATGCATAGCTAACCAAATTATCATATTTTGTTTTGTTTTGTTCATCTGTGGAATTAGGGTTTGCTTCAAGAGGCTCAAAGGGTTAATCAGTCAAAGTTTTAGATGGATCATCAACCAAACAAGTTCTCATACACTCAAGAGATCCCTCTCCATCAATATCAAGTGCAAAGTGGCCTCATTACAAGTTCTCCAAAGTTCAAATTCTTCTGGCAATGAAATTAGGGTTTTTCAACCAAAGTCAATTGCATCTTTGACTTTTCATCAAGACATGATCTCAAGCCTTGAGACATAATTCAAGACATTCAAATACACCCTTGGAGTCCATCCATGGTGTTCAAGTAGCCCAAGGGATTGAAATCATTGAAGATCAAGAAGTGAAGATTCATCTGATACACAAGTCATTCACTGCAAAGTCAAACCTTTGACTTTAGGGTTTTTTTAGGTCAAATATGAGCTTCTCAAGTCAGATTCCATGAAAACATGTTTTATGTTTGAGCTTGATCAAGAAAAATCAATAGAATTGAGGTTACTTGCAAAAAGGGCAATAATGAAGAAATTGGAAATTTTATGAGAAAACCCTAATTTGGTGCTGACTTGCCAAGGCCATAACTTCCAATCTAGACATCCATTTTCTTTGATCCAAAGATCAATTTGAAGAGCTCATTCCATACTAAAACTTTGTCAATGAGTAGGAATTCCCAAAAAATGCATAGATTTTATGTTATGATAGCATGAAGTTGTGAAAAATAAGATTTTGAAATTCTATACTTAGAATTTTTTCCTAAGTGTTGAACTTCAACTTGGAGGGTGGATTTTCAAGACAATTTTTCTCATGGTTCTAGGCTCCAATTCAAATTTCTTTCAACATGAAAGTTGTTAAGCATTCTTCAAGCTTTCCATTGATGCCAATAACTCCTTAATTGGATCAATACATCTCAAGTTATGCGGTTTCAAAGTTAGGGTTTCCAAGTTGATAATTCATGACTTAGTGAAGTTTTTTCTAAGTTACTTTGGTTAGTTTTTGGACATGACTTCAAGACTAGTTTTCACAACCTTCCAAGCCTCATTTTAATTTGTTTTCAACATGAAAAATGTTCTTTGATCTTCATACTTTCCATTGAGCTCAAGATCTCACCAAATGGACCAATATTTCTCAAGTTACAATTGCATGAAGTTGGTTATATGGAGTTTTCTCTAAGCATGGCATGTTGTTGATTTTGGCCAAGGATTTGAATAATTTCTTGTAGCACACTTTTGTATTATCCTCATACGCATGGTATTTCACTCTTGTGCATCACCAAACATTACCAAAAGTAGCTAAACATATGCATGTACCTCATGCACAAACTTGAAACAACTTTGCAAAAAGAAGGAAAGTAACAAAGAATGCAAAACTTGTACACCAAGAATTTCTCTCCACTACTCCATTCTGACCCTCTTTTGCCACTCACCAAAAACACAACAACAACCACAAACCATGAGACAATTCGTACCATGCTCATGCCACCCCCATTCTTTCAAATTTTGAAAAACTCGTCAACCAAGCATTTTAATCACAGTCACTCTTTTTTAACCTTACTAAACTCTCATATATAAACCAAGAAACCCTAGAAAAACAACACAACCTCATTCTTACACAAGAACAGAACAAAAACTCTCTCTCCTTCTCAAAATTTTCTTCCATTCAAATCTCACTTTACAAGTATTGTTGCTTCATTTCCTCGCCACCATCATCATCCCTAAAATTGTAAGAAGCAAAAAAAGGAGTTTGGTGAAGCTTTTGGAGCAAGGACAGAAACTACAGAGCTCTCATGTGGGTAACCTTTTCTTCAACTTTTTCTCACTCTTAAATACCTTTTTGAACTCATGCTTGTTGCATTTGAGGTCTCGTATTAATGAAGATCATGTTTGTGTTTTTGTTTTCTCAATTTAGTGAGGTTCAGGTTGTGTGTCTCATTTTTCGTGGCCCTTTTTCATCATCTTAGAGTGTTCAAATATGAAAAGTAATGCTGGACTCCGATTCTACGAAAAAAACATGCAAGAGGGCGTGTTTGGTTTTGTATTTTGGTTGAGTTCGCAGGGAACTTCGACGAGGGCCGCCAGAGAAAATGACCGGAGCCCTAGCTCCGACATCTGGTTGTTTTGGCTGAGGTGTCATGTTTGACCCTGGACTTTGCTTGTGTGTGCATGAGTCATTACTGATGTGTTTAATGAAATTGCATGCATGGCATTTTTTGTGTGTTTATTTTTTGAATTTTTTGTTTTAAAATGATATGGGCTTTGCATTTTTCTTATTGGCACCCCACCTTTACCAGACCCAACGCGCGCACAACATAACTTTAGTTCATTTTGTTTTTTACTTCCTCACCCCCTTTCCTCACTTATTTTATTTTATTTCTTTTTCTTTTCCTTTTCAATTTCTATTTTGTTTTTAATTTCCCTTTCATTTTAAAAATCAACAAAAATATTTTTAAATTAATTTAACATCTTAAGAATTTTATAATTTTATAATTTATATTTTTTAATTATTTTCCTATTTTATTCTGATTTATTTGTGAAAGGTGTTTTACCTAAATACCTTTGAACTAAGGTTTTGTGTTTTGATGCTTTTTGAGCCACTTCTTTAGCCATGATTTTTCCAAATTTTGACACATAAATACTTGATGTTTGAGTGGTTCTTTTGTGCTTTGATAATATTTTTTTGATTACTTTTCATTTGATTTTGTGGAGCCTCGATTCATGCTCGATTAGTGAAGTACCTTGAACTTGTTGATTTCAATTGATGATGTATTTGTGCATTTATTTTGGGGATCTTTTACTCACATATTCTTGAGTGTGTTGTCATGAGGTAGAGCCTTAAACTTGAATTTATTTGGCCATTTAAATATTTTTTATTGATGCCTTAAGTTGGTGATGTGTTGAATATGATTTTTATTTGTCTTTTACCTAGTTTTAGGACTAGTGTTCTTGTGTGAATCTCTTTGATGCTTGGTGCTTTTATATGACTTGAATGCCATGTTTGAGCTTCTGACTTCCATTGTTTCAATGTCTATTGCTTTCTCATTTGCCTCTTTTGCTTGCATTGAATGTTTGCTTCCTTTCATGGATGATATTGATTAATGCATGCCTAGTTGTTTGTCCATGTTTTGAATGTGATACTTGTTGAACCTTTTTGATATCATGAGGTTGTTTATGAGTTGAAATGTTTGGTATTGCTACTGCCCCTTCTTGGTTTCATGCTTTAATCTCAATATTTGAATCATCTTTGACTTGTTTCTTATGAACTTGTTATTAATAAGTGTTTGGCCATTGATATGATTCATGTTTGATCCATCTGTTTTCCTTTCTTAATCTTTTAAGTGTGTTGAACATGATATAATGTAGCTACTAACTTGTATGAGTTCTCATCTTGTTTGGTTCATTTGGTCTTTGTAATGATGTTTGGATATTACTTTAAGATATAAATGTTTGTGCTCTATTTGTTTGTCATTATCCTTAATATGTTACATGCCTAATTGGTGACATGATGTGTTACCTCATGGGTTATTTAGTTGTTTTAGCATTTGCTTTACATATTTTTCCATTCATTCATTATCTTACTTTGATACTTGAGTTTTTTCTCTGTACTCCAATGTTATCTTTGCCCGTGCCTAAATCCAAAAGGAAAAGGATATTTTTTGTTGATTTTATGACATAGCTAGGTTAGTTTAGCCCACCTTACCTTTCCCATGTGACCTTGTTAGAGTCATTTCCCCTCTTTAACTTAAACCTGGGCTAGAGTTTGTGAACTCTATGTAAATGTCATTGTCATGAACACTTACTTCCCCTTTGGACCTTGTTAGAGTCCTTACCCTTTTTCAACTTAGACTTAGGATAGAGTTTGTGAACTCTATGTAAGTGTCATTGTCATGAACACTTACCTCCCCCTTGGAACCTTGATCACTATCAAGTGTTATTCACCTGTAGTTAGGTGAACTACGAATGCTCTGATTCCATCCTTGTTATGATACGTAGGCACAAAACTACGAAGTCTTAGCGAGCATACTTAGGAAAACTTTAGGTCTCTCCCTATAGAGCAAACAAACAATAACATACCACAAATACAAATAAAAGGTTCCTATAGAGTACTATAGATACTTAGGGTGTTAATACCTTCCCTTAGTATAACCGACCCATGAACCTTAAATCTCTTAGCTTTGTTGTTACATTGCGCACTTAGGGTTTTCTTTTGATATTTTCACTTTCCTTTGGATAAATTAAAGTTCGGTGGTGAACTTCAATGATTTGTGATTCAAGTTAATACAATAGCTTGATATCCGATTCTCACCGCAACACCCAACTTAGCTTTGGCTTCCTCATTTTTTGACTCAGTCGTCGCCTCAACAAGAAAAACAAATTTATTCTTTTTGGTCTTTAATTTTAGAGAGGACTCAATGGTCCTCTGTTGCTCTGCTAGGATACATTGTGTGACATGTTATATCACACCAAAATGGTGGTTTAATCCTTATGGCTTCTTAGGGATCTTTTTCTTTATAGGGATTTTCTTCTTTTCTGGGCTCTTCAGCTTTGTTATGATTTTTGGCATGCCATAACTGTTATTCAAATGTATTTCCGTTTCAAAATTTCCAGCCTCTACTTTCCATGGACCCATACACATCCCTATCATAGTAAGGTCTGCATTTTTTAATAGTTCTCCCATCTAATATTGTTTCCATGCTTCTGGTGTCTTCTAATAGTAAGGAACCTCTTCACTCCCATTATCTTCTTCACTTTGATCATTTCCTTCAGTTTGTACATGAAAAACATTAGAATTGTGTCCAAAACCTTCTACATTCTTCTTAATACTTTCTCCCTCTTTGTTGCTCACATTACCTTCAACAGCGGGATCTTCTTGTTTAGCTTCTTTCTCAAACTTAAGTACTATTTTCTTCCTCATTGACTACATATTCCTTATCTTTGTTAGTTTGCCTAATCATATAATCAATTTCTTTCTTAGCTGGTTCATTAATATCAAACTCCATTGGGGTTTTATTTTTTCAACTCCTTACCCTTCTTTGTTAGGGATTTTGTTGTCTTCACATGACTTTTAGTTTGTTTTTATGATTTGTGGAAACCACTAGAAGCATGACAGAAGTCTCCTCTAGCATAACAACTTCCTTTGAACATGACACTTTCGTTTTCTTACTCTTTTCTTTATGAGTCTTACCATTTTCCAGGTTCCCTTTAGATTTCTTTTTTCTTAAGGCGTTTTTCTCCTGATTCTCTCTCTCATCTTTATTAGTTAACTCTCTTAAAAGGTGTTATGGGAATATTGGGGGTATTTGTTTTTATCATTCCTCTCTTATGCAGGGAGTACAACCTCTTGTACAATGTGTGATATTCATTGGCAAACTTATAGAACTCTCGTTGGTCCTTCTGCATTTTTTGTAGAAGTTCCAACAATAGTTCTTATTAGTTGGTGGAGGATGTGTCTTATGAAATATTTTGAAACGCTTCTTAGTGGACCTTCTTACTACTCTTAGGCTTTAGAAAGTTGAAAATAGAAGCTTTGTCAAAGCTTGTTGGGGATGGAGATCTCATTAGTTACCTATTTAGGCACTCCATGTCTCTTGTTTAGAGCAACAATCATACAAGGGAAGTTTTTCCGGTTTATATCTCCTCTTTGCACATTCTAGAATTTCTCAGCAAATTATTTTTAAGATTTTGATTGGATGACATTTGGTGAGACAATGCAGAAAAATTAGGCCACCTTTGTTTATAGTTTCATTATGAGTAGTTCGAAACATGGAATGTTTGAAGAACTAGTACAACATTTTTGCAATTGACCTCAAATTAATCCTTAACATAATCTTCTCTATAGACTTATTAGTCTCTAATCACTTTGTATAAAAAAGATAGAGGGAATCCTTGATGGGTTCCAGATCATCTTCATCAGCTTTCTCAAGCAACTCTTGGTAAATGTCTTCCATTTCCTTCGCTCCCAATAACATGTTGAGAGTTTTCTTAGAGTATTGAAATGAGTTCCCTCTTGCAACCACTCAAGCTTCTTCTTATTAGGTTTGACATGTTTGCATAAAAATCCTTCACTCATTTGGTGTTGTAGTAGAGGTGGTGGTTGCAGAACTTTTTCCATTTCTGCCCAGTTATGATGCCCCCAACCTCATCAATGAGGCTTAAGTATTCCTCTTCCATGTCAAAATTAATGCCTCTTTCAGAATGGATGTTTTTTCCAACGAAAATATTTGTATACCTCTTTTGGGCATCATTGTTCAGAAAAAAAATTCTAAATCAAAGATGTTTGAATTAGAATAGACCATCAAAGGGGTTGCATTTTTCCTAGTGCACAAATTGGATCTCTTGTAATTCCCAAACTATTGTGGTTCCATGGAGAAAAGTTAACTAAATGAGGTAGGTTACATGTGGTTGCTTTGAAAAATGGTAGAGGTTAAATAGATGTCTTGTTCAGATGAGGAGTGGGAGAGTAGTTTAGGTATTGTCTCTAGGTTTATGAAAGTAAGAACATGTGAGAGATAAAATAGGGCGTATGATTATAAATCAGACTAGGAAGTTTGGGAGGTAAATTTGAAATTTGAAAATTTCAAAACAAATTAAATGTTTGTTACTGGTGACTAAACCAAAATGTTTGGCATAAATATAAGCCTGCAGATAGAGACAAGGCCATTTACTTTGTAGTCAAGGTACGACGTAGCAAAGCACGCGTACAGTCTTACATGCCTTACTTTCACGCACCACTTTTCTCTTTCTTCCCCCCTTAAAATTCTCTTTTTACTTTCATTATCCCTTTTCCTCTCTTTGTATTTTTATTTCCAACAACCTTTCTTCAATTCCTTTTCTTTTTATCCATGAATTCTTTTTCCATATTGCTACTCCCTTGAGCCACTTCCTATGAGCATTGCTCACACTTTTCAATTATTTAGAAAGACAGAAGTCTTCAAGCTTCCATATCATTTCCAATATGTCACCACCAAAACTACAAAGGCAAAATTAAATTATTTTTTACTGGCTCCCCTGACTTTAGAAATTTCTTCTCAATTATCTAGCTCCATGGTGATCGTTTTCTTATTCATAGGATCATCAAGATAAGTATTCACTCTTTTCTCATTGACCTTAAATTCATTTTCAGTTAGTTCATTAAGAAGTTCAAAAGGGCCTAACCATCTTGACTTTAACTTTCCTGGAAATAGTCTAAATCTTGAATTATATAGAAGAACCTTTTGCCTGCCACTAAATCTCATTTTCTGACACTTACAGTCATTTCCATTTTTGGTCTTATATATATATATATATATATGGGTTATGCTAATGCACACCCATGTAGGTGTGCATTAGCAACATACACCATGGGTTATGCTAATGCACTACTACAAATAATTCATTTTATGACAACACTTTCACCTCACACAATGAAAAACAGAGGTATAATACATGGACACACTATGCATATTCTTCAAAAGAATACCATATATTCCCTCGGTTGTGGTAAAAAACCTAGGGGTAAACTAATTCAGGATACATGCTTCGAATCCCAGCAACTGCAGCTTATGTTTTTATTTCTTTAAAAGTGACGCCTTTCTTTTTTATTTTTATTCATTATTGAATTATTAAATAATCTATTCCTTTGGTTACTCTAATAACCAAGGGGTATGGTCCACATATATTACTATAAAAGGATTCGTTCACTAAAATTTACCCTAAACCTAACTCATATACATCCGCTTCATACTTGTTAACATCATTCTTTGGGATGGATTGTAAGACATAACATTCTATAATATATTGCTTTCTTCGGTTGATAAGAATGAGAAATGTATTCCTAATCATACTGCAATTTGTTTTGAATATAATCATTTGCTCGATTATTGTAACACACGGAAATTGGTCAATGGTAAAAAAATTGAAAAAGGAAACAATACACGTTTCTTTCAATTTTTTTCTATTCATCATTTTTTTAATATAAATAATCTATTACCTCGATTTATTTAGAAACCGAGGGAAAAAGTCTATATTATATTTAACTTTTATTTAAGAAGAAATAACATTTTACCTCGGTTTTAAGTCTTAACTGAAAGGAAAAGTAAACCAGTTTTTGTTGTCCATACACAAATATTTGTCGTCCATTAATTAAGGATCAATGTTCTTGACATTGCCAAAACATTAATCCACAAGAAACATTAGTGACCCACGTGAAATCGTCACGACATTCCTTGAGACTGGGAACACTACACTATATATCTAAATCATAGTCTGAATCACAAACATTGGTAATAAAAACATTAGGAATGAAAAAAGTGAAACTTAAAGGAGCGTGAAACCAGTCTTTGTGACGGATTGCATGAGCAGGAAATAGTATTGGTTGAAGACTTATGTTTTTTACAGAATCTGTTGTCTTTATACATGTTAAAGTATTTTCCTAATCTAATATTTGTTACTTTTATACCAAAAACAAATGAACGGGAATCAATAAAGAATATATTACAATATACAAATATGCGACAAAGTTCAATATTTGTTCTTCACCAAAATTTACAAGGATGATGATGAAGATGTTTCAATATTCTACTTCAAAATTGTACTTGTAGATTTAAACAAAAATAAGTAAAATTATGAAAATTTGTATTTCAATAAGAATTTAATATATATGAACATTCGTAAACAAAAATATCTATATAAATATATATATATATATATATATATATATATATATATATATATATATATATATATATCATCCCGATTAGTTTTAACACCGAGAGGTAAAAGTTGCATGTTTTTCAATAAAATACGAAACTGTTGTTGTTGGGGTTCGAAGCCATGCGTAGTACATTTTTTTTCCTTGTTTGATCCATAACCAAGGAGAAAAGTGGAAATTTTTTATGACGTCCTTCGTTACCTTGCCTTTGAAACTGAGGTAAAATTCCTTTTTGAATTGGGGTAAAAGGGATTTTTCGCTGTAGTGGTTCATTTAACTCATTAAGTTGCAACATACTTGCTTGCCCGACAATGCATCATCCAGATGTTTGGAACAATCCTTCCTATATAAGTTAACTGCATTTTCAAAGATTCTTTTAATTTATCTATTGAACAATTCATATTTAGCCATCAATTCTTCAAATAACTTATTGCAAAAATGGGCCCCTTCATCACTAATGATAGTCTTAGGTGATCCATATCTAGTTGAAAATGTTCTTAACCAAAATTTTGGTCATTACATTAGCTTCATTAGTGGGGTTTCTATTGCTTTTATCCACTTAGAGACATAGTCTATAACTATCAAAATGTATAGATTGCCAAAAGACTGAGGGAAGGGTCTTATGATAGTAAAATCAACAATGAACACAAATTTGTAAACTCTTACTGTCATACCCCAAATTTTGACCACTTAGATTTCCCATCATTGTTCAAATCATCATCATAATTTGGATGTACCTTCATGCCTCATCAATCTCCTCAAGGATTGTTGAGCATTCACTACCATCAAGAATTAGGGTTTCAAGCCCTCTCAGAGTTCTTAGACAAAGGATCAATCAAGGAATGACATGATCTTCAACTTGTCTAACCTCTCAAACATCCACAATGGATCAAAAGGACTCCCACTTCAAGGATCAAGCACAAGGCTGCTCCCTTCTAGGTGGATCAAGTCTCAAGATCGACAGTGTCACCAAATTAGGGTTTTGGTCGACCAGGGCCTCCAAATGGAAAATTTTCATCTGGGCACAAGCCAATGATCCAAAACATAACCTAATATACTTCATGGGACCTCATGGACCCAATCATCAAGTCAATTTTGCCTCAGGGGATGCATTAATAAAAAATCAGGAATTAGGGTTTCTTAACCTAATTCACCCCTAAGTTGACTTTTAGGGTAAATCATGAGCCAAGACCTCAAGAGAGGGTTTGAGGGTCTTTAAGGAACCATATTGATCCATTTGGAACAATGGATTAATCCAAGAAGCTTGAGCAACAAGTCTCAATTTCATCTGCACCACAATTAGGGTTTCGCGAGGAAAGTCAACTGTAACTTTGACTTTTGACCAGGACATGCTCCCAAACCCTAGAACATGATTCAATATACCCTATGACACCCATGGAACATGTCCATCAAGTTTGATCTAGGTCAAGGACATGATTTCATGAAGAATTGCACAGTTTGGAATTCATCTGATAAAAAGTCAACTGTGCAGAAAAGTCAACTTTGACTTTTTGAGATTTTTCACCAAAATGGATTTTTAACCCTAAAATGATGTTAATGTATGATTTGAATCATCATTCATCAAGAAAAATCAAAGAAAGTGGGATAACTTGTAAAAGGGGTAACCATAAAAACTTAGAAAACTTTCTAAGTTATGGAAAAAGTGACACTAATGTGCCAACTTTGGAGGACCATAACTCTTAAACCACAAGGCCATTGTTCCCCATTCAAAGCTTGATTTGTAGATCTCATTGCCCTCTACAAAAGCTTCATGCTGACCTATGTCCAAATTCCTCATGGATTTTGAGTTATGGAGTGATCAAAATCAAGAAAAGTCACTTTGTTCCAACACTTGGTGAAACTTTCACTAAGTCAGATTTTACCCTACTTTTTGCCAAATGTAGGGGGATTTTTCACTTGGATTCAAAAGAGATCAAAACTCAACATGTTTAAATAGTTGTTGTATCATGTAAGGGCTTTCCAAAATGACCAAGAACATTACCAAATTCAATTTGAGTCATGAGATATAACATTGGCAAGTTGCCTTGTTGAAATCTGTCAAGGCAAGGCAGATTTTGCATTTTTGCTCGATTTGCGAAAATCAGCCAAATCCAAATGTCCCTATCCACTTGGACACCTCTGAGGATTGAATCTAAAGGGGACAATCACTGAGCCAAGCCTCCAAAGTCTTTGGAACAAGAAATAGCATGTTGAACCTAGAATTGCCAAAATAGGGACAAGACTCCAATTTTGGATTGGAGCATTCAATGGAAACATCAAGGTGGCATGGACTGAGCCATTCTCAACTGAATTTAGTCAAGACTTATCCAAGACCAAGGGAACCAGCAGCATGTGCCTTAACCTCTAGTCAATGGCTAGAGGAGACTTGGATTTTCATTTGCCAACATTAGCCAAACCTACTCAGCAGTTGCCATTCACTATTCCTTGCAAAACAATCTTGCTCTACTATAAATAGAGCTCAATTGTGATCAGTTTTAGTACACCAAAGCCATCAAACAGATGCTTTCCTCAAAATCTCTTCTTTCACTCCAATTTTGCCTTCTAAGGCAAGTCACTATCGGGTTTTGAGTTTGAGAGCTTCTCCAATCAAACCAATCACACACACACCTCACATACATCATATAGAAGTGATCCAAACACTCACATAACATCTGGAACACAGATTTCACAAAATCACCAGCCAATTGCTCAAGTTCTTGACAGTTTTGCAGTTGAGGTACCATCTTCAGCTCCAAACCATTTCAATCCATTCCAAGCATTCATACACACTCCATGGCACCTAGGGAAGCTATCTAGATCATTGGAACCTAGCTGTAACACCTCCAACATAAATCACGATCACCAGCAGCATGTGGTAAGCATGAGCTCTTCTAACTCTATGATCCATGCAATTTTTGCTGCACAATAATTTGGCCATATGTTCATAATCATGCATGGAATGTTTCCCCTTAATTAATTGCATTGTTTGAATCGTGTATCAAAAATCCTAGCCTTCATGCAGAAATTAGGGTTCTTGAGGATTTTTTGTGATTTCTTGTTATATGTTTAATTTAAATGAAATTAAATACCATAGACATGATCGTGAGGTTGAAACGAGTTGATTGGTATGTGGATTGCATGATATGATTAAGTATTCAGTGAGATTGGATAGAAAATGCAAATCTGGGCAAAACTGAAAAACGCGCGTGTTCTTTAGTTGTTCTTGGCGCCATTTCTCCCAAATTCAAATATTTGAATTTTGTGATTTTATTTAATTGATTCAAAAATTAATTTCTCTCTGAGTTTTAATGATTTTGAGTTGATTCTTTTTTTAATAATTCACAAAAATGTTAAAATATTTTTTTTCTCCCAAAAAATCCCCAAAATATTATTTATTTTATATAATTGATATTTTTGTAAAGAATTAATGTTTTAATTGTTTTTGACATTTAAAATATTTTTTCCACCTTGATTTTGCAACTTTTAATGCTTTCTAATTATTTTGTAGGTCAATACTTAATTTTTGAAGCATTAATCCAAGATCACAATTTGTTTTTCCTATGTTAAACAATTTTGATCATTTTAATTGAATTTTTATTCAATTAAAACACATTTTTGAAAATAAATTAGGGTTTTTGGATTAATTCAACCCTCATAAATCATTTTCAAAACACTTTGGGCCTCTAATAGAGTGTAAGACCCAATCCTTTTTTGACCAAATCATTTTTGGGCCTCAGTATATTGTATAAGTCCCGATACCGTAAAAAACAAACGGCGCGATCATCGCCTTTTGAAAAATAACCTTCCGGGCCTACCCTCGAGTAGTAAGACCCATTTCTTTTCTTAAAACTCTTTGGGCCTCTATTAGAGTGTAAGACCCAACCCCCTTTTAACCAAAATCATTTGGGCCTCATTTGGGCCTACCCTCGTGTTATAAGCCCCACTCTTTTTCTTTAAACCTTTTGGGCCTCTTGAGAGAGTGTAAGACCCATCCCTTTGTACAGAAAACCTTTTTGGGCCTCCGTCACTTGTATAAGTCCCTATGTACAAATTCAAACAGTGCGCTCACTGATAAAACCCTGGGCCTCTCCTTGAGCTGTAAGCCCCAAATCTTTCTTTTTCAAAGCACTTTCTCCTTTGATTTTGAATATACTGTTGTTTTCAATCTTTCTTTATTGAACAACTAACCAAACAACATGGAAGCTCTACAACCGAGTAAGTGGTTATTGCTTTCATTTATCGCTTTCATATACATATAACTGTATTGTGGGGCTGTTTCGTTGTAAGTCTTCTTTCATAAACTCATATCAACTGTGTAATAATAGTATAGATATTTAGAGTTTCCCCGGCAACTACGTCTAGAACTAGGTGACGCCGTTTCGTTTATTCATAGAAATAGACAACTAGATCCCCAATAGGATCACCAGATACAGTCTTCTCTTCGGCTGTCCTCATTAGGAATTGTCAAGAAATTCTACTCCCAGAGATGAATGTATTCTCCGTGAATGGCATCTTTGAGTTTCTTCCAAATTCTCGAACTTTCCTGACTTGATATATTCCCTGTGAATAGCTTGCCTTGAATTTTTCGGGGTTTGGGGACCCACGGGCTTCTTAAAAGCCTCGGCCTCCTCTTGGGCATCATACAAGGACCCACAGGCTTCCTAAAAGCAACCCCGCCTCCTCTTGGGCTTAGTACAAGGACCCTACGGCTTCTTAGAAATATTCACAACCTCCTCTTAGGCTTCGTATAATGATCTCTTCCTCCGGGAATGATAGCCCCCTCTTGGGCTTCGTACAAGGACCGATCGGCTTCTTAAAAGTTTCCAGCCTCCTCTTGGGCTTCGTACAAATTGTCCCGACGACCTCCTAGAGGTATAGGAATAGAAATTAGTCATCTGCATAGAACAGTCCTTTCAAAGAGTCTACTACTGTTTCTCAAAGCATGGTACAAAAGATGAAACTCTAGACACGGACAGTCTAATCTCCTTGAGTTTTCCAGACATTCTCAAGTGACCCCTTCGTTAAATAGGAAGAAAACCCGTAGACTCGGATAGTCTCAATACCCTTCAAATTTCCCAATTCCTTAAAGAACAGGAATAACCCGGATCCTCGAATCAAATCCTTGAGTACAGTGTTGCTTATATAAGAACGGATTTTCTCTTTAAATCAGCATACTGGACCTGTCACTCAACTGAAACAGTAACCATAACCTCCTCTTAGGCTTTGTATAATGATCCTTCTCCAGTGAAGTTAGCCTCTCTCTTGGGCTTTGTATAATGATTCTCCCCAGCGGAGTCAAACAACGTTTAGCCTCTCTCTCGGGCTTTGTACGAGACACATAAAGAGACTCCCTCGTTGAGTCAATTACCCCATTCGCATCCATCTCGGGCTTTATACGAGATACAAAAAGGTTCTTATTGAGCCGAACAAATTTTAGCCTCCATCTCGGGCTTCGTACGAGATACAAAAAACTCTCTTGTTAAGTCAAGTAGCCTTCATCTCGGGCTTTATACGAGATACCAAAAGACTCCATCGTCGAGTCAAATCCTTTTAGCCTCTCTCTTGGGCTTTGTACGAGACACATATTAGCCTCCTCTTAGGCTTTGTATAAGAAAACCACTGGTTGGTCCAATCAACCTTTTAGCATCAAAGCTGTGCCTCGTTCACAGTACACAAACTTCAACAACTCTTTCCCCTTCATCTAATTGCTGTAAGCGGCAAGCCTCTGGATCATCTACATCCATGCCAATGTCCCTCTTTTAGTATGAGAAATTCCTAAGGAAAGATGGCATTGCTCTAAACTGAGTTAAATTCTTTTCCTTCAGGTTAAAATCCCCTATAAAGGAAATTATGGCATTGCCGGATTCACAAATCCCGGTTAAAGTAATCCTCCTTTACAGTCAGTCACCCAACAGTTGTGACAAACAGACCCCTTTAGAGATGACAAATTCTCTCTAAGGTCAACACTTTTAGCTTCACATCTTGGGCTTTGAACAAGATACAAACTACCTTCAGCTTCACATCTTGGGCTTTGAACAAGATACAAACCACCTCTAGCTTCTCGTCTTGGGCTTTGAACAAGACACCAAAACAACCATTTCCTCCCATAGAATAGGAGGAACTACGATCACTCTGATTTCCCTATTTAGGTAAACGGGAATACATAGGCATAAGATTGAAAGAAAAAATCTTAGCGAGCACACTAAACAAAAACCCAAAATCCCATACTCTCATACATTCGTCCTAACATCCTAACCGATAGCCTAAAGCACCCCTTGTCAACAAAATAACCTAGGAAAAACCCCGAATCTTTGTAGCATCTGTAAACCAACAGTTTTGACTGTTTAATCTCAGTATGCAAGCAGGGTTAATTGGAGACATCTATTTCCCTTCCTTCATCAGCTTTAATAGGATAAAAAATGAATCGAGTTGTAGTATTAGAGCGATCGTGCTTCGCAACCACATCCAAAAATCACTCGCTACAGAAAAATGGCGACTCTGCTGGGGAGAATTACAGGTCTTTTTAGGGATCTTGTTCTTTTTTTGTCCCTTAGGTAGAAACCTTGACATCATTAGGATCTTAGGTCAAAACGCCATTAATTTGGAATGAAACCACAGGATGGTAATTCCGCCGGGGAACCCATTTTCTGTCAGGAACTTAGGATTCATAGCTTTAAAGGTCTAGGGTGATTAGGACAAAGATATATACTACTTTTCCTAATTGCTATACGTGTTTATTTTTCTGCTAATGGGAATGCGTGTGATGCCGCATGTGGAAAGATTGAGTATACACTTAGGATAAGTGGTGGCGACGAGGTCGACCATCAACCTCAGTGGAGGCTGACCAATGCAACCCATTCTCTCACCTAGACAATGGGCCGATTGTGATGTCTGAGAAGCTGAGGAGCCAAACCCTTTTGTAGTGCAGAAACTATCGGGAATAGTTGTTACGCGATACTACCCTCATTTGAGGCTGGTGATCTATTCTCGGTGAATGGCACTTACTCTAAGATCACTCTACAACTCGCTGGCGATCCGCTTGTTGTTTTGCTTTCCTGGGAGGAGCTGATGATAATGAGTACAGGTACAAAAATCACCCTAGTATAAACCTTTGGGGATGGGTAGAGCCTTGACTTCATGACAACGACCCTTTGACCCCATGCTTTTCCTATGTTTTTGTGTGCTGCATTCATACATTCATTTAAAAAACATTAAAACAAGAAAAAATTTCTCTTCTAGTCTTTCTGTTTTTCAAATTAAACTAAGATTGTGATTGCAAATATTAGAGAAAAGGACTGCGCTAATGGATTTCGGTAGAAGGAGAACCCATAGGTATACCTTCAAGGTTCCAAAGCTAGAGGATTTGAAAAGGTTAGCGAGGATGATCACTAACCCTGAGGCTTTCAGAGCCAAGCACGGAGGTCTGCTACCACTGTTAAGAGTCCATGTGATTGAGGGAATCATGGATGCGCTCATTCAGTTTTATGATCCAGTTTATCACAGTTTCACATTCCCGGATTACCAGATCGTACCAACGCTGGAGGAGTATTCTCATCTGATTGATCTACACATTACGGATCGAGCTCCATTTTCTGGACTGGAAGAAATTCCAAAGAATCAGACCATTGCAAGAGCATTTCATTTAGATGAGTCTGAGGTTAGGACTCACCTAACCACTAAGGGTGGCATCCAAGGTTTGCCAGCCCAGTTCTTGACAAAGAAGGCCCTGTATTTTGCCAGTATAGGAAACGTGACTGCTTTTGAAAGCATCTTTGTCTTGCTCACCTACGGGTTATTTTTGTTTCCCAACATCAATAACTTCGTCGATATCAACTCCATTAAGGTTTTTCTCATTGGAAACCATGTGCCGACTTTGCTCGCAGATGCGTATCATTCTGTACATTTGGGAAATTTGTACAGCGGAGGGGAGATCACATGCTGTGTACCATTGCTTTACAAATGATTTATCTCCCACTTGCCCAAGTCTGCTGCTTTTTGGGATTGCAAGAGTGCCTTACGTTGGTCGCAGAAGATCATGTATCTTACCAACTCTGATATAGATTGGTGTAATAGGATCTATGATGGAATCAGAATCATTGATCGTTGTGGAAACTTCCCCAACGTACCCCTCATAGGAACTAAAGGAGGAATCAACTATCATCCGGTGTTGGTTCGCCGTCAGTTTGGATACCCGATGAGACACATTCCCCGAAATGTTCATCTGGAAGGTCTTTTCTTCAAGGAAGGAGAAAACGATAGAGCACTAAAGATGGAAATAGTGCACGCTTGGAAACACGTTCATAAGAAAGAACAAGAGTCTCTAGGAAAACCGGACTGTGTCTCGATGGAGCCTTATCTCCATTGGGTACAAACTAGAGCTCTCAAGCTAAAAATGCCTTATCCTCATTACAGAATTCTTCCGCCGAGGGAATCTGTCATGTATTTCATGACGGAAACTGAAAAGCTTTAGGTTACTCTCAACAAAGTTCAAAAGGAGAGAAGGTCTTGGAAGAACAAGTACCGCACCCTCGACATAGAGTGCATCAAAATACAGCAATTACTAAAAGAAAAGGATGCTCTGATTGAAATTTTAGAGCAACATGCTGTAGAGAATCAAGATAACCAAAGGAATTTGCTCACTCCTTTCACCTGGCAAAGGAATGACAACCCGACAACGGCCCAAGAGCCCTGGTCAAAGAAAAGGAAGAGTCCGCACCCGATTTCTCTTCAGAGAGGACTCGGGACCCATTAGCTTAGGTTTCTATTTCCGCACCTTGTAATCTACTGTATTTCCATTTAATAAAAAGGGGTTTCCCCACTGTTTGATATTTGCAATCTAATTATCGAAGTTTATTTTGATTAAACCAAAAAATAATTAATATAATCATTGCATTCATCATTCTCACATCACGTATTCTTCTTACCTACGAATCTCACGTTTGTGTCTCGATTCTAGAGTCAAACTGTCTCATTCGTACAATACTCGGGCCAATCGTCAGAAAAAGATGGATGATCTTGAGGAAGAAAACAGAGAGTTGAAAGAAGAGATCGATGCTCTGAGAGAGGATATGAGAAAGCTTCGTAACGACATGCAAGCCATGGCAGAAGCTCAGCTACAAAGGACTGTGATCTCAGAGATCACCTCAATGGCCATAGTAGAGAAGTATGATCCTAGGTATCAAATGCCGAAAGATCGTCCTTGGGGCGTGCCTGTTAACTATATCCCGGAAGGATATGTTCCATCAATCACAGAAGATCAGGGAATCACGACTGAAGCCGCTGGGCCTGAAGGTTACAAACTTCGGGAAAACGAAGATGCCAGAGGCATATTGGAGACTCCTGAAGGTTACAAACTTCGAGAAACGCCAAGACTCACTGCCGTAGTCACGGTACCACCCCCTGTGGTGCACACTGTCCCGGAAGGACATATTCCACATATACCTTCTGGTAAAAAGGAAACCATGTTCGACAGAATGGATGAATTCCAGGAGCAGTTTTTGGAAATGCAGAAGGAGCTGCAAGCCATTCGCAGTCAGGATTTATTTGGAAAGGACGCCGCAGACCTCTGCTTGGTCCCCAATGTAAAAGTTCCGCACAAATTTCAAGTGCCCGACTTTCAAAAATACAAGGGTAACTCTTGCCCTCAAAGCCATCTGGTGATGTACGCTCGGCGGATGTCAGCTCAGACGGAGAATCAGGACCTACTGATTCACTACTTCCAGGATAATTTAACCGGTGCCGCACTCAAATGGTACATGGGTTTAAACCGTGCCATGATCAGCACATTCAGAGATCTTGGCACTGCCTTTATCCAACAATACAAATACAATTTGGACATGGCACCCGACAGAGATCAACTCAGATCGATGTCGCAAAAGGACAAGGAAACCTTTAAGGAGTATGCTCAAAGGTGGCATGAGATTGCCTCTCAAATTTGTCCACCTCTTGAGGAAAAAGAGATGACAAAGATCTTCTTAAAAACCTTAAGCTCATTTTACTATGACCGAATGGTTGCCAGTGCACCCAGTGATTTCACCGAGATGGTGGGCATGGGCGTACGTCTTGAGGAAGCCGTCCGAGAAGGACGTTTGGTAAAAGACACTAGATCGACGAGCAGTATTAAAAAATACGGTAGTGCTCTCCCTAAGAAAAAAGAGTAAGATATTGGGAATATCTCTCTCGAAAAGCAAAGGCGACGATACCAACCAGTAACAGCTGTAACTCCTGCTATCAGCACCGCGCCTACGTATCAACCTCAGGTTACGCAGAGCCAACCTGATCAGCAAAGGACACAACAGCCTCTTCAGCAGGCTCGTCCTCCATATAACAACAGCCGTACAACATGGCCACCAGGATTTGATCCTATACCCGTGTCGTATGTAGAGCTGTTTCCATTACTACTAGCTAAGGGGCACATTCAGACTAAATTTCCTCTTACAGTACTGGAAAATCCGCCTTTTTGGTTTAAGGTGGATCAAACTTGCCCTTACCACCAAGGAGGATCAGGGCATAACATCGAGACTTGTCTCAATTTCAAGTCCGACGTGCAAAAACTTGTTAGGAGCGGGGTCTTATCCTTCAAGGATACAAATCCTAATGTTCTCACGAACCCGCTGCCTCAACATGAGAAGGCTGCAGTCAATTTGATAGAAGGAGAGACTAACGATGTCTATCAAATTCACGATGTACTCTTGTTGAAAACCAATCTGGTCAAGATGCATTATAGACAGAGTGGATATGGCCATGTGCCACCTCATAATTATCACCAGTGTGATATCTGCTCTAAAGACAATCAAGGATGTTCTGTGGTGCAAGCAGCCCTACAGGAACAAATGGATCTCGGATGGATCCAAGAGCACCGAGTTCGTGGAGTTAACATGGTCTACACGAATTCCAACATCATTCAAAACCACGACATCCGTGCGATGAATGCCAACCTGGTGGCGATGCACTCAAGGCAAAGCCAGTATCATAATCTGCCGCGGCACAATTACAGTTCTTGTCTGACTTGCTCGATAAACAAACAGGGATGCTCTTTCATACAGGAGGCTCTCCAGGATCAGATGGATCTTGGATGGATCCAAGACTACCATGATAGGAACCCTTATCAGATCAACATGGTTCAGATCTTCGATATTCGCGTGATGAATACCAACCTGGTAGAGTTACATGCTGAGCAGGTCCGACTCAGATTCTTAATATCACATGACTATCAAAGCTGTAAAGCGGGTTGCGAAAATGATCGAGGTTGTACCCTCGTCCAGGAGGCACTTCAGTACTTGTTAAATCACTGATGGATGCCAATTTATATGGATGAAGATACTCAGCAAATTAGTATCAATAATAGAAACCCCACTCGGCGTCAGAGTCAGGATGTCCGATCTGTGGAAGCTAACCTAGTAAGGTTACATTGTATTCAAAGTGGGCGTGGCCAGGTGCCACCACACAATTATGACCGTTGTAGCGTCTGTTCGGAAAGTAACCAAGGGTGTTACCTTGTGAGAGCAGCTCTTCAGGGTCAGGTGGATCGTGGAGAGATTCGTCCATATCCGGGTTATGGACCCATCAACTGGACACCGAACTACCTTGCCGATCAAGTTGAGGATGTTGTCACGATCGCTGGTCATCACAGGACCAGGGATGTTTTTGCCATCATCCCTCTACTTGACAAATCTAAAGTTCCCAACCGAGAACGGATCGAGATTACTTACGATGGTCCGAAAAATCAGAGGGCTCCCGTAGTCATCTATCTGCCGGGACCACTACCGTATGAATCAACTAAGGCAATCCCTTACAAATACGGTGCAACAACAATTGAAAATGGAAAGGAAATTCCATTACCCTCCATTGTGAATATTGCAGACATCAGTCGTGTAACACGGAGTGGTCGAATCTTCAACCGAGGAGTTGGAGAACCTAACAAGGAAAAGGAACTTCAGACAGAAGCTCCCGATCCATCAGTCGGTCAATCCAGTAATCCCGACCTTTCAAAAAATAATGATGAGATGCTGAAGCTCATCCAAAGGAGTGAATACAACATTGTCGATCAACTATTACAAACTCCTTCAAAGATCTCGGTATTATCATTATTACTCAGTTCAGAAGCCTACAGGGAGGCTCTACAGAAAGTCTTGGAGCAAGATTTTGTGGAACAGGATGTAATGATTAGACAGTTCGATAGCATTG
Source organism: Lathyrus tuberosus (assembly GCA_022829125.1). Lineage (NCBI taxonomy): Eukaryota > Viridiplantae > Streptophyta > Magnoliopsida > Fabales > Fabaceae > Lathyrus > Lathyrus tuberosus. Next base: position 3,480,737 of record JALAZF010000343.1, read on the forward strand.
TCTCTAACATCACTTCCTACAACAATTTGGGATTTAGTGATGAGGAATTACCTGAAGAGGGTCGTCGACATAACATGGTGCTTAATATCACAGTTAACTGCCAGGACGATGCTTTAGCCAGCGTACTGGTAGACACAGGGTCAGCCCTGAATGTTATGCCGAAGTCCACTTTGATGCAATTATCATTCAAAGGCCCTCCGATGAGAATCAGCGAGGTCGTCATTAAAGCGTTCGACGGATCCAGAAAAATAGTTATCGGCGAAGTTGATCTTCCTATAACTATCGGTCCTCATACTTTCCAAGTCACTTTCCAGGTCATGGACATCCGGGCAACGTACAGTTGTTTATTAGGAAGACCTTGGATACATCAGGCTGGGGCAGTTACTTCCACCCTCCACTAAAAGCTAAAGTTCGTCCAGAACGGCCAACTCATCACAGTGTGCGGGGAGCAGGCCTTGCTGGTGAGTAACTTGTCATCATCTGCTGGTATAGAACCCGAGGAGGTTATTGGAACTCAGTTCCAAGCACTGTCGGTGAGCAAGAACAATCAGTTCAAAGAAGGAACTTCCATTTCTTCATACAACGATGCTATCAAAGCGGTTGAGAGTACCGATACGACAGGATGGGGACGACTTATCATTCCTACTGGAAATACAACAAAGAAGGGTCTTGGTTTTTCTGCAACCTGTACCCAGACAGCTGCTAACGATGAAAGTCTTCATCCCCTTCAAAACTTCTTCCACAGTGAAGGTTTCCTTCACCTAGTGTCTCAAGCAGTACATGCTATCAATGAGGAAGATCCCTCTGACACAGATAAAGAATGGAAGTCCTACCTTAACGGGGACAGTTATATGTCTCGGGAAGAGGTGCCTATACCATTTTGCTATCCCACACAGAGTCCGAGATTTATACCACGATTAGATGTCGAAATGATCTATGGAGATTGTGATCCGGAAGGATGCCGTGCTCCGCCAAACTCATTAGAGGAGGACACTCTGATGAAAGACAATTTTGACTACACCTACTATGGCCCAATGGATGGTCTGCCAATGTGGCAGCCCTACCCAGGAAACTTGGGGCAAGAGAGTCAGCCGAACAATGAAAATCAGCTGACCATCATTGAACAGAATACCTGTGTCCCCACCATGTCATGGGATCAACACTCAGGTCATTTAGAAACTACTCAACATGAAGATGAATTCGCAATGTTTGTAGGACTTGAATTCATCAACTATGCTTTTCCCGAGGTCAACGTCATCGAGAGAGATGACTCCTCCAGTTCCAAAGAATTTTGGGACACCTTGGGATAACTGAGTGGAAAATATGACTATATGGTCAGGTACACCACTCCCGAAAGCTCTCGTATTAGGCTCGAAGATATCCAGCCTACTGGATAGGGAGATACAGTTGAGAGTACAAATACTATGCAAAATACAACTGAGGAATTCTCCTACGACAATTCTGCCTGGGAGATAGATTCCAATGATCCTGCTCCACCAGAAATCAGCGTCATTTCTGAAGACAAACCAAGGAAGGTGCCAGACTTTGTGATTCACCAAGGAGTTCGCCGCCAATGGGTTGCCATCGAGGTTCCAAAGGTCGTTCGTCAGTCAAAGTAATTGCCATCTTTAACCTTTCACCCTGCCCAGGTGAAACGGATGTTTTGATAGGGCTCGCTTTCTGTAAATTTTCCCTCTTCACTTAGCCCAAAGCGACAGAGTTTTGTTTTATAGGGCTGTAGTTTCAAGAATCGACTTGTTCATTAATAAAATAATGTTGTTCTGTAATTTCCGCATTAATCGCTGTTTTCTCTTTTTGCTTTTCCAGAAAATGGTAATCCTAAAAAACAATTCAATAATAAAAACAAGCAATAAAATAAAACACTGCACACACTTGCATTTTCTCTATCTCTTCTAAACACGGATCATCACGTCATGCAGATTGCTTGTTTTAAACCCTGTTGAAACATACGATCCAATGCCTTCTCCCAACTTTGAGTTCCCGATATTCGAGGCTGAAGAAGAAAATGACGACGAAATTCCAGAAGATATCTCCCGACTACTCAGACAAAAGGAAAGGTCCATTGAACCTCATAAAGAACCGTTGGAAACGGTAAACTTGGGTTCAGAACAAGAGAGAAAAGAAATTAGGATTGGGGCACTTCTCAGTCCAACTGCCAAAGAGAGTTTGATAAAGCTTCTCAAAGAATTCCCCGATGTATTCGCTTGGTCCTATCAGGACATGCCAGGGTTGGATACCAGCATCGTGGAACATCACTTACCGTTGAGATCGGAATGTCCGCCAGTAAAGCAGAGGTTGAGACTGACTCACCCGAACATGGCCATCAAAATCAAAGAGGAGGTACAGAAACAGATTGATGCGGGTTTCCTCGCCACGTCAGAATATCCTCAATGGTTAGCCAATATCGTACCCGTTCCGAAAAAGGATGGAAAGGTCAGAATGTGTGTCGACTACCGAGATCTGAACAAGGCTAGTCCAAAGGACGACTTTCCTTTACCACACATTGACATGCTGGTAGATAGTACAGCAAAGTTCAAAGTCTTCTCCTTCATGGATGGATTCTCGGGCTATAATCAGATCAAAATGGCGCCGGAAGACATGGAGAAAACTTCGTTCATTACCCCATGGGGTGCCTTTTGTTACAAGGTGATGCCGTTCGGTTTGAAAAACGCGGGCAACCTATCAAAGGGCCATGACTACTCTTTTTCATGACATGATACACAAAGAAATCGAAGTGTATGTCGATGACATGATTGCAAAATCTAAGACAGAAGAGGAGCATGTGACCCACCTGTCAAAACTATTCGAGCGTTTGCAAAAGTACAAATGCCGCTTGAATCCCAACAAGTGCACCTTCGGTGTCCGTTCAGGGAAATTACTAGGGTTCATCGTCATCCAGAAAGGAATTGAGGTTGATCCTGACAAGGTCAAGGCCATTCAAGAAATGCCTTCTCCGAAAACTGAAAAACAAGTCAGGGGATTCCTGGGACGTTTGAACTACATCTCCAGATTCATATTCCTCATGACCGCGACATGTGCGCCGATTTTCAAGTTACTAAAAAAGAACCAGGATTGCGTTTGGTCAGAAGACTGCCAAACTGCCTTTGACAGTATCAAGGAATACCTGTTGAATCCACCGATTCTATCACCTCCAGTGGAAGGAAGACCACTGATCATTTACCTCACAGTTCTAGAGGACTCAATGGGATGTGTACTTGGCCAACAAGACGAAATTAAACGGAAAGAGTCTTCCATTTACTATTTGAGCAAGAAATTCACCGGCTGTGGAACTCGGTACACGATGCTTGAGAAAACTTGTTGCGCTTTGGTTTAGGCAGCAAAACGTCTTCGCCAATACATGATTCGTCACACTACTTGGTTAATCTCCGAAATGGATCCAATCAAGTACGTCTTCGAAAAACCTGCTCTCACGGGAAGGATTGCCCGTTGGCAGATGTTATCAAAATATGACATAGAGTACCACGCTCAGAAAGCCGTTAAGGGAAGTATTTTAGCCGATCATTTGGCTCATCAACCGATTGACGATCAGGAATCAGTCGGGTTTGACTTCCCAGACGAAGATGTCATGTATCTAAAAATGAAAGACTGCGATGAACCATTACCCAGTGAAGGGCCAGAACCAGGTTCCCAATGGGGACTTATCTTTGACGGAGCAGTCAATCATTTTGGAAATGGAATTGGGGCAATCATTGTTACCCCTCAGGGTACCCACATTCCTTTCACTGCCAGACTTACGTTTAAATGTACGAACAACGAGGCCGAATACGAAGCTTGTATTATGGGTCTCGAAGAAGCGATTGATTTGAGGATCAAGAACTTGGACGTATACGGCGACTCAGCCTTGGTTATCAATCAGATAAAAGGAGATTAGAACCCATACCAATCAGGACTAATTCCTTACAAAGACTATGCAAGAAGGTTGTTACCCTTCTTCAACAGAGTCGAGTTTCATCATGTCCCTCGTGATGAGAATCACATGGCTGATGCATTAGCCACTTTCTCTTCCATGATTATTGTAGGTCAATGGAACGACCTACCTGAGATCGACATAATGCGCCTTGAAAGGCCCGCTTACATCTTCACGATTGAAGCAGTCATAAATGACAAACCTTGGTATCACGATATCAAATGCTTCCTTCAGAAACAAGAATACCCACCTGGGGCACTAAGAAAAGACAGGAAAACCCTCTGAAGATTGGCTGGAAACTTCTTCCTGAGTGGTGACACTCTCTATAAGAAAATTTTTGACATGGTCTTGCTCCGATGTGTAGATAGACCAGAAGCAGACATGCTGATGAAAGAAATTCACGAAGGGTCCTTTGGCACTTATGCTAACGGACACACAATGGTGAGAAAAATTCTGAGAGCAGGGTACTATTGGTTGACCATGGAATCTGACTGCTACAAGTACATGAGGAGGTGTCACAAGTGTTAGATATACTCCGACAAAATTCATGTACCGCCATCACATCTCAAAGTTCTTTCTTCCCCGTGGCCTTTTTCCATATGGGGAATCGACATGATTGGCTTGATTGAACCTAAGGCTTCAAACGGACATCGGTTCATCCTGGTAGTCATTGACTATTTCACCAAGTGGGTCGAAGCAGCGTCATTCGCCAATGTAACCCGACAAGTGGTGGTCTGATTTATCAAAAACAATATCATCTGCCGTTATGGTGTTCCAAGCGAGATCATTACTGACAATGGATCTAACTTGAACAACAAGATGATGAAGGAGTTGTGCGCAGAGTTCAAGATTGAACATCATAACTCATCTCCCTACCGACCCAAGATGAAAGGAGCGGTAGAAGCGGCCAATAAGAACATCAAGAAGATCGTTCAAAAGATGGTTGTAACCTATAAATACTGGCACGAGATGCTACCCTTTGCTCTTCACGGTTATCGCACATCTGTCCGCACTTCAACAGGGGCAACCCCTTTCTCTCTAGTGTATGGAATGGAAGCAGTGCTCCCCATAGAAGTAGAGATCCCGTCAATCCGAGTATTGATGGAAGCTAAGCTCACCGAAGCTGAATGGTGTCAAAGTCGACACGACGAACTGAATCTGATCGAGGAGAAGCGAATCACGGCACTATGCCATGGTCAGTTGTATCAGCAGAGAATGAAGAAGGCGTTCGACAAAAAGGTCCGACCTCGTGTCTTCAGGAAAGGAGACCTTGTGCTCAAGAAGATACAATCATTTCTCACTGATTCTCGGGGCAAGTGGACTCCGAATTATGATGGCCCCTATGTGGTCACAAAAGCTTTCTCAGGCGGCGCCTTGAGACTTGCAACCTTGGACGGAGAGGAATTTGCCTACCCCACAAATGTTGATGTAGTCAAGAAATACTTCGCCTAAAAAAAACATCTCGGTGGATTGAAAACCTGAAAGGGTGGTCCAGGAAAAATTTAGAGACAAAATAAAAAAAATCATCCCGATGGATTGGAAATCTCATAGTACAGTCCAGGCAAAAATTAGGGATAATGGCAAGTAACTATGTTCAACAGAGGCAAGTCCCTCAGCAGCAGTTACATCATCCATCGGAGGAAAACTCCAGTCAAGGCCATCTTCGACAGAAGCTCAGGATGTCCCGAATTCAAAGTTGGTAGAAGGATAGTGGTCGTTATGTGTCAACGTAGCCCTTTTCCCTGTAAATTACCATTTTCTAACTTTGTAAATACTTAAAGGAATCACGCGTTTGGCTGATCTCCATTTTATCAATAAAATTTGAGCCCTTGTGCTTTTGTTTATAATTCTTATTTATTTTAGCTTTACAGAACGACGTTGTTAACATGATTAACGATTCTTGAAATAAAACAAAAATGAATTTACTTGTTAAAACTTTTTCTGCTTTTTAATAAAGACGACAATTTCTTTTGACTGTTGAACATCAGAAGAACATCGGTCGCTTCTCCAGAAGTAATCGAACCAAAAGTACGGAATCAAAGTACTCATTCTATGCTAGTACGCCTGAATGAAGGGATCAACTGTGTCAGAGACCTTGTTTCGTCTGACACGCTTCGGCCGAGTTCCCATCTCCTAAGCCTGATCAACATAGCTCCCAACCGGGACTATCTCTCCTAAGAAAGGCAGAATTGCTATCTTGAACCAGCGGTACTTCTTCGCCCTGCAATGGCCGAGTATCCAGTCGTGTTCATCTTTTAGTTTGTATGTTGCGTCAGTTTTGCCAGCATATACATACATGCATCATGCATTATTGATTTACATTCACAGTCATATTGCATCACTATTACTCTAGTCGGTCTTGTCCCCTAGTGATAACAGTCCTCTCAGTCGAGTTGTTAGTTCTTGCCTCGTCAGGAAATGCTACGTCTGAACAATCTTTCTCCTCCAGTTTTATTTCTGGATTGAAGTTGGTTCCTTGACCACTTTGATAACTTGAACCTCTGAAAGACCAGAGAGCCCTCAGTTAACATCACTCTTCGCCATTGAAGATGATATCCTTGTTTTCCCGGATTAAGGAAAATCCCGAGAGAAAGCCTCCTAAATCGTAGATTCGGCAGTACGGCAGTTTTTCTCCGAAAAACCCACTGATGAAAAGGTCATCGGCACCTCAAAATTGGATCACATCATATGGCATTTCTCCGAGAAGATCTCTGTGAAAAGTATGATGTAAAGACCCCGAACGAAAGCTGTCTCTCAAGAGACTCGTTTTCCCCAGTAGATTCAACAAATGGCGTCTCCAAACAGAGAAGTTTGTGCACCTCTACAACTCAGACAACTGGGTTCCCCAGAAAGCCTGACATCAAAACTTTTTCCACTCAAATAGCATCTCCCCAAGAAAATTCGGCGAGAAGTTTGAAGGAAAGCCGCTACGAATAGCGTCCCTTGTCAGTAAAGTTTATTGATGAAAGAAACTAAGACCAGTTCCTTGGTAGGAAACCAGGATCGAGGGGAAATTTACATCAGAAACTTAGACCAGTTCCTTGGTAGGAAACCAGGATCGAGGGGAAGTTTACAGCAGCAACTTAGACCAGTTCCTCGGTAGGAAACCAGGATCGAGGGGAAGTTTACATCAGAAACTAAGACCAGTTCCTCGGTAGGAAACCAGGATCGAGGGGAAGTTTACATCAGAAACTAAGACCAGTTCCTTGGTAGGAAACCAGGATCGAGGGGAAGTTTACATCAGAAACTTAGACTAGTTCCTTGGTAGGAAACCAGGATCGAGGGGAAGTTTACAGCAGCAACTTAGACCAGTTCTTTGGTAGGAAACCAGAATCGAGGGGAAGTTGACAAACGAAACTAAGACCAGTTCCTTGGTAGGAAACCAGGATCGAGGGGAGGTTTATTTCAAAAGAAAACTGAGACCAGCTCCTTGGCTGAAGACCAGGATCGAGGGGAAGTTTACCTTTTCTAAGCATCATTGCTTAGCAAAAAAACATGAATGCGTGAATTACCATTCATAGACGCCGTCAAAATTTTGGGTATTCCGATATTTAATCCTCTTGCACCCCGAATGCCCGAATACCTTCGCCATTCACACCTTCGTGTCCAAGAAGATTAAATAGGGGCATCTGTCATACCCCAAATTTTGACCACTTAGATTTCCCATCATTGTGCAAATCATCATCATAATATGGATGTACCTTCATGCCTCATCAATCTCCTCAAGGATTGTTGAGCATTCACTACCATCAAGAATTAGGGTTTCAAGCCCTCTCAGAGTTCTTAGACAAAGGATCAATCAAGGAATGACATGATCTTCAACTTGTCTAACCTCTAAAACATCCACAATGGATCAAAAGGACTCCAACTTCAAGGATCAAGCACAAGGCTGCTCCCTTCTAGGTGGATCAAGTCTCAAGATCGACAGTGTCACCAAATTAGGGTTTTGGTCGACCAGGGCCTCCAAATGGAAATTTTACATCTGGGCACAAGCCAATGATCCAAAACATAACCTAATATACTTCATGGGACCTCATGGACCCAATCATCAAGTCAATTTTGCCTCAGGGGATGCATTAATCAAAAATCAGGAATTAGGGTTTCTTGACCTAATTCACCCCTAAGTTGACTTTTAGGGCAAATCATGAGCCAAGACCTCAAGAGAGGGTTTGAGGGTCTTTAAGGAACCATATTGATCCATTTGGAACAATGGATTAATCCAAGAAGCTTGAGCAACAAGTCTCAATTTCATCTGCACCACAATTAGGGTTTCGCGAGGAAAGTCAACTGTAACTTTGACTTTTGACCAGGACATGCTCCCAAACCCTAGAACATGATTCAATATACCCTATGACACCCATGGAACATGTCCATCAAGTTTGATTTAGGTCAAGGACATGATTTCATGAAGAATTGCACAGTTTGGAATTCATCTGATAAAAAGTCAACTGTGCAGAAAAGTCAACTTTGACTTTTTGAGATTTTTCACCAAAATGGATTTTTAACCCTAAAATGATGTTAATGTATGATTTGAATCATCATTCATCAAGAAAAATCAAAGAAAGTGGGATAACTTGTAAAAGGGGTAACCATAAAAACTTAGAAAATTTTCTAAGTTATGGAAAAAGTGACACTAATGTGCCAACTTTGGAGGACCATAACTCCTAAACCACAAGGCCATTGTTCCCCATTCAAACCTTGATTTGTAGATCTAATTGCCCTCTACAAAAGCTTCATACTGACCTATGTCCAAATTCCTCATGGATTTTGAGTTATGGAGTGATCAAAATCAAGAAAAGTCACTTTGTTCCAACACTTGGTGAAAATTTCACTAACTCAGATTTTACCCTACTTTTTGCCAAATGTAGGGGGATTTTTCACTTGGATTCAAAAGAGATAAAAACCAAACATGTTCAAACAGTTGTTGTATCATGTAAGGGCTTTCCAAAATGACCAAGAACATTACCAAATTCAATTTGAGTCATGAGATATAACATTGGCAAGTTGCCTTGTTGAAATCTGTCAAGGCAAGGCAGATTTTGCATTTTTGCTTGATTTGCCAAAATCAGCCAAATCCAAATGCTCCTATTCACTTGGACACCTCTGAGGATTGAATATAAAGGGGACAATCACTGAGCCAAGCCTCCAAAGTCTTTGGAACAAGAAATAGCATGTTGAACCTAGAATTGCCAAAATAGGGACAAGACTCCAATTTTGGACTGGAGCATTCAATGGAAGCATCAAGGTGGCATGGACTGAGCCATTCTCAACTGAATTCAGTCAAGACTTAGCCAAGACCAAGGTAACCAGCAGCCTGTGCCCTAACCTCTAGTCAATGGCTAGAGGAGAGTTGGATTTTCATTTGCCAACATTGGCCAAACCTACTCAGCAGTTGCCATTCACTATTCCTTGCAAAACAAACTTGCTCTACTATAAATAGAGCTCAACTGTGATTAGTTTGAGTACACCAAAGCCATCAAACAGATGCTTTCCTTAAAATCTCTTCTTTCACTCCAATTTTGCCTTCTAAGGCAAGTCACTATCGGGTTTTGAGTTTGAGAGCTTTTCCAATCAAACCAATCACACACACACCTCACATACATCATATAGAAGTGATCCAAACACTCACATAACATCTGGAAAACAGATTTCACAAAATCACCAGCCAATTGCTCAAGTTCTTGACAGTTTTGCAGTTGAGGTACCATCTTCAGCTCCAAACCATTTCAATCTATTCCAAGCATTCATACACACTCCATGGCACCTAGGGAAGCTATCCAGATCATTGGAACCTAGCTGTAACACCTCCAACACAAATCACGATCACCAGCTGCAAGTGGTAAGCATGAGCTCTTCTAACTCTATGATCCATGCAATTTTTGTTGCACAATATTTTGGCCATATGTTCATAATCATGCATGGAATGTTTCCCCTCAATTAATTGCATTGTTTGAATCGTGTATAAAAAATCCTAGCCTTCATGCAGAAATTAGGGTTCTTGAGGATTTTTTGTGATTTCTTGTTATATGTTTAATTTAAATGAAATTAAATACCATAGACATGATCGTGAGGTTGAAACGAGTTGATTGGTATGTGGATTGCATGATATGATTAAGTATTCAGTGAGATTGGATAGAAAATGCAAATCTGGGCAAAACTAAAAAACGCGCGTGTTCTTCAGCTGTTCTTGGCGCCATTTCTCCCAAATACAAATATTTGAATTTTGTGATTTTATTTAATTGATTCAAAAATTAATTTCTCTCTGAGTTTTAATGATTTTGAGTTGATTCTTTTTTTAATAATTCACAAAAATGTTAAAATAATTTATTTTCCCGAAAAATCCCAAAAATATTATTTATTTTATATAATTGATATTTTTGCAAAGAATTAATATTTTAATTATTTTTTACATTTAAAATATTTTTTCCACCTTGATTTTGCAACTTTTAATGCTTTCTAATTATTTTGTAGGTCAATACTTAATTTTTGAAGCATTAATCCAAGATCACAATTTGTTTTTCTTATGTTAAACAATTTTGATCATTTTAATTGAATTTTTATTCAATTAAAACACATTTTTGAAAACAAATTAGGGTTTTTGGATTAATTCAACCCTCATAAATCATTTTCAAAACACTTTGGGCCTCTTATAGAGTGTAAGACCCAATCCTTTTTTTGACCAAATCATTTTTGGGCCTCAGTATATTGTATAAGTCCCGATACCGTCAAAAACAAACGGCGCGATCGTCGCCTTTTGAAAAATAACCTTCTGGGCCTACCCTCGAGTAGTAAGACCCATTTCTTTTCTTAAACCTCTTTGGGCCTCTATCAGAGTGTAAGACCCAACCCCCTTTTAACCAAAATCATTTGGGCCTCAGATATTATATAAGCCCCTTCGCGTTAAAAGAAAATCTCGGCGCGTTCGCCATTTTTAACGAAAAGTCAACTGGGCCTACCCTCGTGTTATAAGCCCCACTCTTTTCCTTTAAACCTTTTGGGCCTCTTGAGAGAGTGTAAGACCCATCCCTTTGTACAGAAAACCTTTTTGGGCCTCAGTCACTTGTATAAGTCCCTCTGTACAAATTTAAACAGTGCGCTCACTGATAAAACCCTGGGCCTCTCCTTGAGCTGTAAGCCCCAAATCTTTCTTTTTCAAAGCACTTTCTCCTTTGATTTTGAATATACTGTTGTTTTCAATCTTTCTTTGTTGAACAACTAACCAAACAGCATGGAAGCTCTACAACCGAGTAAGTGGTTATTGCTTTCATTTACCGCTTTCATATACATATAACTGTATTGTGGGGCTATTTCGCTGTAAGTCGTCTTTCATAAACTCATATCAACTGTGTAATAATAGTATAGATATTTAGAGTTTCCCCAGCAACTACGTCTAGAACTAGGTGACGCCGTTTCGTTTATTCATAGAAATAGACAACTAGATCCCCAATAGGATCACCAGATACAATCTTCTCTTCGGCTGTCCTTATTAGGAATTGTCAAGAAATTCTACTCCCAGAGATGAATGTATTCTCCGTGAATGGCATCTTTGAGTTTCTTCCAAATTCTCGAACTTTCCTGACTTGATCTATTCCTTGTGAATAGCTTTCCTTGAATTTTTCTGGGTTTGGGGACCCACGGGCTTCTTAAAAGCATCGGCCTCCTCTTGGGCATCATACAAGGACCCACAGGCTTCCTAAAAGCAATCCCGCCTCCTCTTGGGCTTAGTACAAGGACCCTACGGCTTCTTAGAAGTATTCACAGCCTCCTCTTAGGCTTCGTATAATGATCTCTTCCTCCGGGAATGATAGCCTCCTCTTGGGCTTCGTACAAGGACCGATCGGCTTCTTAAAAGTTTCCAGCCTCCTCTTGGGCTTCGTACAAATTGTCCCGACGACCTCCTAGAGGTATAGGAACAGAAATTAGTCATCTGCATAGAACAGTCCTTTCAAAGAGTCTACTACTGTTTCTCAAAGCATGGTACAAAAGATGAAACTCTAGACACGGACAATCTAATCTCCTTGAGTTTTCCAGACATTCTCAAGTGACCCCTTCGTTAAATAGGAAGAAAACCCGTAGACTCGGACAGTCTCAATACCCTTCGAATTTCCCAATTCCTTAAAGAACAAGAATAACCCGGATCCTCGAATCAAATCCTTGAGTACAGTGTTGCTCATATAAGAACTAATTTTCTCTTTAAATCAGCATACTGGACCTGTCACTCAACTGAAACAGTAACCATAGCCTCCTCTTAGGCTTTGTATAATAATTCTTCTCCGGTGAAGTTAGCCTCTCTCTGGGGCTTTGTACAATGATTCTCCCCAGCGGAGTCAAACAACGTTTAGCCTCTCTCTCGGGCTTTGTACGAGACACATAAAGAGACTCCCTCGTTGAGTCAATTACCCCTTTCGCCTCCATCTTGGGCTTTATACGAGATACAAAAAGGTTCTTATTGAGCCGAACAAATTTTAGCCTCCGTCTCGGGCTTCGTACGAGATACAAAAAACTCTCTTGTTAAGTCAAGTAGCCTTCATCTCGGGCTTTATACGAGATACCAAAAGACTCCATCGTCGAGTCAAAACCTTTTAGCCTCTCTCTCGGGCTTTGTACGAGACACATATTAGCCTCCTCTTAGGCTTTGTATAAGAAAACCACTGGTTGGTCCAATCAACCTTTTAGCATCAAAGCTGTGCCTCGTTCACAGTACACAAACTTCAACAACTCTTTCCCCTTCATCTAATTACTGTAAACGGCAAGCCTCTGGATCATCTACATCCATGTCAATGTCCCTCTTTTAGTATGAGAAATTCCTAAGGAAAGATGACATTGCTCTAAACTGAGTTAAAGTCTTTTCCTTCAGGTTAAAATCCCCTATAAAGGAAATTATGGCATTTCCGAATTCACAAATCCCGGTTAAAGTAATCCTCCTTTACAGTCAGTCACCCAACAGTTGTGACAAACAGACCCCTTTAGAGATGACAAATTCTCTCTAAGGTCAACACTTTTAGCTTCACATCTTGGGCTTTGAACAAAATACAAACTACCTTCAGCTTCACATCTTGGGCTTTGAACAAGATACAAACCACCTCTAGCTTCACGTCTTGGGCTTTGAACAAGACACAAAAACAACCATTTCCTCCCATAGAATAGGAGGAACTACGATCGCTCTGATTTCCCTGTTTCGGTAAACGGGAATACGTAGGCATAAGATTGAAAGAAAAAATCTTAGCGAGCACACTAAACAAAAACCCAAAATCCCATACTCTCATACATTCATCCTAACATCCTAACCGATAGCCTAAAGCACCCCTTGTCAATAAAATAACCTAGGAGAAACCCCAAATCTTTGTAGCATCTGTAAACCAACAGTTTTGACTGTTTAATCTCAGTATGCAAGCAGGGTTAATTGGAGACATCTATTTCCCTTCCTTCATCAGCTTTAATAGGATAAAAAATGAATCGAGTTTTAGTACCAGAACGATCGTGTTTCGCAACCACATCCAAAAATCACTCGCTACACTTACCAACACATTTTTCAATCTTTCCTTAATGATAACAAGTGATTAAGATAAATAATTTACGTATGATAGTTGTTGGCCTTGCAGGTCCAGTTCCTAGATTTTTAAATATGGATAAGAGAATGAGGTTGATGCTAGCCCCTAGGTCGCTTAAATCTCGTTTATAAAATGTTTCTCCTATGTTGCACGAAATGGCAAAACTTCTTGGATCCTTCAACTTAGGAGATATCTTTCCTTGAAAAAATTGGTTGCATTCTTGAGTTAAGGTTACTTTTGAAAATTCCCCAACTCTTTTCCTTTTTATCAACACATCTTTCATGAACTTAGAGTAGTTTGTAACTTTTTGTATTGCTCAATCAATGGTATATTGATGTGAACCTGCTTTAGGATCTCCACGAACTTCCTAAACTGTTGATATTTTTTTGTCTTTCTAATCCTTTGGGGAAAAGGTGGTGGTGGCCTATCTTGCATTACTGATGACTTCAGGCTTGTCAGATAACACTTCAGGTGCGGTGTCACAAGTCCTCAGAGTGTTCTACATAGGTTGCAGTCCTTCATTACTTGTCTTTTCAACCAATGGGGTTTCTTTCACAGCTACTTGCTCTTCAGAGGCATTCTTACTTTCCCCTTGTTGATTTTGCCCTTGACTTTGTTAGTTTGGTCTTTCATACTCTTGACCACTCATAAATGAAATGGTTTTGCAAGATTCAATGCTCTTGGTTCTAGAAGTGGAAGCATGTAATTTAGTATAGCTGAGTAATGCTCCAATTAATCCGCAACTTATAATAGAAGCAATCTTCCTTATATTAGTTTCCAGATTGTTGATACTTACACCTTGGGATTTAAATTGATTTTTGGTCTCTTGCAGAAGTAACTTAAGAATTGACTTCAGTTGGTTGTTTCCATGAGTAACCACAACATGATTAGGTGCAAAAAAACCAGGCGAAATATATGGTGTTTAAGGCTTCAATTCGTTTTGATTGTTGCTCTAAGAGAAGTTAGGGCGATTATGCCAACCTGTGTTGTATGGATTATTGTACTTCTTGTTGCCCACATAAGATCTCTTGACCCTCGAAGCATACCCGTTTTGCCCGCATATTTTTGCAGGCCAATCCAAGGTTTTATACTCGCACCTCTTGTATGCCTGCCCCGGTGTTGTGCTTTTTATATGTGCAAGTATACACATTTCTATAATAGCAAGTGATGTAAAAGTAAGAGTATCAATCCCACAAAATTCTATTAACTTTAATTAATACTCAAGGTAAAACTTTGTGAATGGTCACGAGAAAGGGATGAAAACAATGTTTGGTTGTCATAGATTCTAATGAATAAGAGTAAAGAAGTTAAATCAATAGTGAGATGAATATTGGTCAATAATCCATTTAATGAGTTTCATCTTTTGTGTGTAAATGATGAAATATGTCGTGATAGATGAGGCCAGAAAGTGATCTAGTGGTGTATGTATATAACATCAAAGCATATGCTCTAAGATAAGGAAAAAAATCTCTAAGTCTCACAATAACATTAATGCATGTCTTGTATGAATTCTGATTTTTCCTATGGTTGTAGCCATTTATGTCTAAAGTGACTAATCTAGTGAATATGTCTATCTTACTATTTTGAACCTCATTTATCATGAGTTCCACTTGTTAAAGGATCTCTCAATATTAACAAGTTTTTACCTATTCCTAAGATGATCAAACAAAGAAACATATATATAACAACATTTCACATGATAAAATGCATAACAATCACTGATTTGGTCTTGATCTATTATTATTTTTAGGAATTCTTTCCTAATTCCAAAATGTGTATAAACATGCAGATAAATAAGGAAACAAATTTGGTGCTTGATCTTGGCGCAAAATGTTCCATCATTTATGGGACATTTGGCACCACATCTTTGCGACCTGTTTTGAGCACATAGAGACCATATGTGTCAACATGTCATGACATCTTGCATAACACATTGGATATAAAAATATGCCAATCACTTGTAACAACACCTAGTTTATGAGGCTTTTCCATGGTTTTTGGTATCTTGCTATCCAAAATCCGGACACACAAGGGATGCTTCGGCTGAATTTTTGATGGTTAGTTTTATGCTTGGTCCAGGGCTCTGAGGAGGAGTTTATGTGGTTGTTTCGAACGCCACCGTGGCTCTGAGGAGGAGTTTGGTGCTTTATGCTCCTATGCTGATTTTTTTAATTTAGGATCCTCATCCCTCTTAGTTCAGTTAGGCTCTGGGACACTAATGTGGGTTCTTCTTGACATAGCCTCTTGGACGATATTTCATCGCTGAGGACCATTATGGGGTGTTTCTTCTAGGCGTAACAACATTTTTGAAAACACAAGGGAGTTATGTCGTCGAACAATATGGTACAACTAGAGGTAGAATTTGGTGTCCAATTGGATAAAATTGGACATATCCATCCATTAAAGGTGTTTGAATTAGATTTGGATGCAGTGGAATCACCGCTTTTAGATTCATAACATTTTGTTGAGGAGGTGGAGGTAGAGGTGGTTGATTGATCGTTGTATGAGCAGCAACAAAGCTTCACTCATAGTGGCAGATCGAGTTGCTTTAGAACCATCTATCACTTTGAATAGTTAGAATTAAATATTTGGAAGTTCAAACAAATCAAAGTTGAAACGATACTTTATTGGATGGAATGCGAAAGATCTCCACGTTCGATTATGAATGCTCTTGATTTGGTTATCTGAGGAGGTTGTGAGCTGATGAACCAGAGAGAAAATGTGAGATCATAGAAATCATAGGAATCATAAGTCGATTCCCATAGACGGTGTCATTGTTCCATTATGGAACCAGAAATGAAATGATAATCGGAAGTGATGGTGGATCTAAGTTTTCGCGGTGGATAGCGATACTTGCAAGGTTAACACTCCAACGCTTAAGTCAGTATGCGAGAAAGAATAATGAATTTTGAAACTTGTTACCTCAATTTGGCGTCTTCTCTATGTATGTAGATAGAGGAAGTAACAAACTTTGCTATTTATTAGGAGTGAATTGCGGAGATCCGTGGTATGTACTTGCAGGTAACGTCATGAGGAAAATCCTCGTGTACTGACAAGATTCTGGAAGAATTTATGTTCCCTCAGAGTGGTCAGTCGGGGTAATTTGTCTGGTCCAAAACAAATACCATCTCTATCATGCTTCCAATTGCACTGATTTATATCAAAGAAAAAAAATGGTCTTATAAAGCATAAAGGAAATTGGCCACAAGAAGTTCCTCACAAACAAAGAAATGCATCCTCCATCTGTAATTTCAAGTAAGATTCTTATCTTCCCACCGACTTGTCTCACTCACCCCCTTTATCGACTTATATCACACACTTATTTTTAAAAGATGTATTTTTATTTTATTTTAATATCTGACTTTATGACTGACAAATCTAAATTAACCAATTCCACTGTTTAATTGCGAAAATTCCGTTTAAATCCAGAACTTATCCAAAATAAAATTTTATATGAAATTGACTCAACACAAAAATTATTTGTATCTAATGGAATTCAAAAATAAAACCTGTGTAGCATTGTACCCAAAATCTCTATGCAAAAATGTGAGAAATGTATGTAGCAAATACACATGGGCAGAAGACATGACTATGCTGATCTCATAATAGAAAGTGACTCCAAATTTTTAATTAAAATGATAACATAGAGTTGTAAGCTTAAAAGAAACAACTCTATCTCCCTCGTCGTTTTCATAATCTCATTGATTTATATTGAGAAATTCTTTTTAAGCTCATGATCTCCTCTTCGATGTCATGTCAACACTTGCATACCTGTTAATGTAGTTTTTGTACTTTTCTTTTCGTGGGGGGTTTACCTTCTTTATTCACAAAAAAAGTAGTATAGCACCAATTCTTTTTTCTTTGTAATTCTGTATATTTATATGAAAATTAAAATTAAAGAAAAACTGCATTCATATTTTTCTAAGCTACGTCTTCTAACAGTATATACTTAATATGTAAAAATAATTTGCTAAAAATAAAAAACTCACGTAAACTGAATGAAGAAAATCCACGCATTTTTTATAGTGGCTTAGCGAAAGTTTCATCTTGGCTAAATTTTAAAATTTGTTAAAATTTACATTTTAAGTTATATTTCTTTTTAATTATTGAACTTTTGATATTTCTTCTCTTAAGAATTTTATTATATCAGTTAACTTATTAGATTAAGTATGTCAACTTGATATTTTGGCATTGAGTTTGTTACAATAAGTGTTAGTTTAGCTAGTGTGTTATTTATCACTTTTTGTGATTAATTCCACCAACAAAAAACTTTAAATTAAAATAAATTAATTAAATATCAAAACATACTTTTAAAAAATCAGAACAAACATAAAAAAAATTTTTGATTGGCAATAAACCTGACTCAATTTTAATACTATCTTAATAGATCTAGTGTGTTAAGCAAAGTGTGACAAGTTTGGTCTTATTCTCATCCCTGTATGGATGTCATGGAGTGTGATAGATTGTCCAAACGCTACCCGTCTGTCTCTCTAGTAATTTGGTCATTCACCATTACCAACCCGCAAGTAGGTTTGCAAGTCAAAATAGCTCTAGGGCAACTACCTAATGAAATGAAGTGCATGAGATGATTGATAAGTCGTAACACCATCCAAGCAAGTTTAAATGTTTTTAATCTTGAAAATTCATTATCAAGAACAAATGAGTGCGCTTATATATATATATATATATATATATATATATATATATATATATATATATATATATATATATATATATATATGTGTGTGTGTGTTATATATGATGGACAATATTAGGTATACAATGCATGGTGCAAATTGATTAGAAAATTTTATCCCATATTCCATTAATTATCCCTCTATCCCTACATTATAATGTTTTGAATCAAAATATCCTTATATAAATAAGTTATATTTCAGAAATTTTCATTTTCACATCACTCACGCTAAAGTCTTTCGAAATAGAAATTTTCTCGTTTCAAACTGGAACACATTTCTCAAAGCTACAGGTTCTCAATTTTCATATCGGAACAGATTCAGTAAGTCTTCCTGTTTTCACAAGTTTACCAGAACTCAATGAAAAAACCTTTCGGTTTTCACTATACACACCGGAACTCATTTGAGTTGTCTTTCGATTTGGTCATATTTTCATCAGAAGTCTTCTCAAAAGTGTTCCGGTTTTTTGAATTTATTTTTTCAACCGAAACTCTTTAGAATTGTGTTATGATTCCTATTTTTTAATAATTTTTTAAAATGTTTTTTATTTTATTTTGACAGTGGCGCGAACACGAGACAAGGATTGTGAGATTCTAGATCGTGGTTTAGGACGAGGCACTCTATTGACGTTGGATGGTGAGGAAGAGCATATTGGTGCATTTGTATCCGCAGCACAACCGATTGGCTTTCTAGGAGGGTTGTACAATACGTCTCTTTTGGTAAAGTACGAGCAACATGTTGCTAGACATTTATGGTTCGGTGAGGTAAGTAAATAACGTTTATTTTATACTGAATAATATTTGAATTTTAAATGTTGTGTTTTATAATATGCGTACTTTTAATTGTTTTCAGGAGAGAGGTCTAAAGAAAGAGTTGAAGGTTGCTTGACATGGGATGAAGCTAACATCGAGGGTTCCACAAGCTCTTCCACAACAGATGGAGATGTAGATTTTTAGGTTTGGTCTATCTTCACTTCAGAGAACCAGTTTGACGAAGATAAACACAAACCTGGTATCTGCATTTTTAGAGAGATGGTATCTAGAGACATCTTTATTTCACATGTCGTTTGGTGATATATAAACATTACTCTGGATGACGTCTCTTGTCTGCTTCACTTGCCCATCAGGGGAGTGTTTCGGAGCCCTCAAGATGTCACTGAAGAAGTTGTTGTTAAACTTGTTGTTGATTACTTAGGAGTGTCACAAAGAGAGGCACAAACACATGTCTGTAATTGCATGGGTTCTTACTATAAGTTGGAGTGGTTATATGATATATTCAAAGATCATAGAGTTTCTTCTAGATGGGCATGTGTGAATATAACATATATCCTGATGTTGGTGGGTTCCATAATTTTCTGCCGACAAGACCTTTACACTTGTTAAGGCACAATACCTCTTACTATTTACGGACTTGGAGAGATGTTTGGGATACAGTTTGAGAACATATGCGTTGGTTACCCTCTACAAATTTTTCGGAGATGCTTCAATGTTCAATTGCAAGCAGTGTGGTGGATAACATACTCTCGTACATGTATTTATTTTAATTTAGTTTATTATGTGTTAATTAATTTAGTTTATTAGTTTATTTAGTTTATTATGTTTTAATTAATTTTATTTAGTTTAATAACAGTATTAATGTTGTAACAGTGTTGGATTTACGAGTATTTTCCAACAGTTGGAAAAAGAGGAGAGAATTGAAAACTAGCTGATACTTGTGGTCTTCCCCGAGCGATGAGATGATCCTATAAGCAAGGAGTCCTGAAGGTGGATGACTTACGACCTATTTTGGAAGAGCTGACACCTGCCGACGTCATATGGCGCCCATTCGAGGATCATAGAATATTTCGTCGGTTTGATGAGTTATGTTTGTACAAGGGGTGTCTGAAGTGCGGTGACACAGTTGTTCCATACTTTCCTGACAGATGTAAACATCATATTGGATACAGACAATATGTTCCATCCTACCTCCTGATTATATGATGGTTGATGATATTGATGTTGAGTGGATTGGTTACCATTAGAGCGTCGTTGATGTGATCTGTCTGATAACATTGGCCACCACTTCATTTGATACAGATGATGGATATCTAGAGTGGTATTATCGTGTTTCGCATCCTCGTTTGGTACCACCCCCTCGTGATGCGCCAAGAAAGGTGTTAGTTTCTATTCACAAAGCAGGACTATCTGATCCTAGTTGGGCTCGTGTTTCTATATTGATTCATCTTTATCTCTGACAAGTTGATGCTGATGAGGATGACCCACAGTTTACTGATTTATTTGAAGCTTTGCGTATTTCTCGTTCACATAGATTTATGTTTATGCTTTTTCATATGTATTAACTTTTAGAGTTATATTTAATTTCTCACTAGTTATGTGATCTTGAGACATATGAAATTAAAATTTAATTAAATTATTTAATATTCATGTTTTGATTACATATTCATGGTAATACATGCGTAAGTAGTTGTCAATGTTGTAGACGTCCTGAAAATCCTAGCATCCAGTGGCGGATCTTGATGGGAGCAGGGGTGGGCCACGACACCTCTCACAAAAATTAATGTTATTTATATTGGTATTATGCAGTCATTTAATAATTTATTATAATTTGTAAGGTTTGCTTTTTCGTTTAGTGAAAAATGTTTAATTGATGTGTGATTGAGTACAAACCATTTACTTTTATAATTTTTATTATTTATTATTGTATTAATATTATTTTTTAATACTTTATTTCAAATTTTTAAACCATAAAAAACAAACAATATTTTACCAATAGGTTGAAATGAGTGACATACTATATTTTATATACAATTTATAGTTTATTGAAACAAGACTTAATATTATTTTAAAAAATTATATAATTTATATTTTACAGAGGTTTGTGAAAATTTTTAGTCAAATTTTTAATAAGAGTAAATTACAACATCATTAATTAGTATTTGTAAATTAATAAACATATAACAGACATAATTTACAAGTCTTATGATTTACTATATGATTTTAAATAAATCACTTATTTTTTAGTAGGTGAA
This sequence comes from Lathyrus tuberosus, assembly GCA_022829125.1. NCBI lineage: Eukaryota > Viridiplantae > Streptophyta > Magnoliopsida > Fabales > Fabaceae > Lathyrus > Lathyrus tuberosus. The sequence goes on from JALAZF010000343.1 coordinate 3,501,959, forward strand.
AATTAACAAATTTTATAGTAACTAATATAAATTAATAAATCATATGAACAACCACCATTATTCGTTAAGGGGGGTGACCACAATAAATTCATAACACAACTATTCATAATATATGATTTTTTAGAATGAAATATTTATGAATCTCAAACTCTCATTCAATTTTAAATTAAATAAAATATAATTTTAAATTTTATAAAATTAATTTTAAATATACATATATGTTATTTTTGTTGTGTTAATTTATTTTAAATTTTAATAAAATTATATATATATATATATATATATATATATATATATATATATATATATATATATATATATATATATTATAGTTTTTAATTATAATATATTAATTAACAATGACGGCTCCCCCTATTATTTTATGCAAGATCCGCCACTGCTAGCATCCAAGATGTTGCTGCTGGACAACGAAATTTCTTCCAATCTAATGTGACTAGTGACAACAGAACTTCCATCCATAATGTGTCGATCGTCAGCTTGCATTTTACACCAACATTTTTGTTAATGTATAATCGACATAGCAAATTAATCGACCTTGGAAACACAATTTCAATTGATTTCATCAAAGCAAGATCTCTATCTATCAAAATCACTTGTGGACACAAATCTTTCTTCACAAACAATTGTTTAAGCTTATCCAACACCCAACAAAAATTCTCTGTCTGCACGGACTCCATATACGCAAATGCGATAGCAAAAGTCAACTCGGTTGATGTCATGCTAACAATGTCAAACAGAGATTGCCTTTATTTGTGTGTCTTATAGGTGTCGTCCATAACTAACACAATTAGAAAAATATTCAACAACTTAACTAAATCTGGATGGGACCAAAATATATCTCTCACAACTTCCGAGTCGTCTCTTTTTCAACTCCAATAAATATAGCATGCATCATCAATAAGCTTAAACAAATGATGTATCTCACTTCTAGGATCTCTTATCTCTTTTTCTATCATACTCTTATGCTTTTATATTTGCATGATCCGAGTGACATTATTTGGATCTCGCTCTTGTAAGGAAATCAATACGTGTCTAGGTGGAACATGTCTCTTTGTCAAATCAAGAACATGTTGCTTTTCATCTATGGTTAACCTATCAACAAATGAATGACCTTCTAATATATCAGGTAAACCATGGTTATGAACTCCATATTTTACATCAACCTTCCATCCAGACCCATCTTTTACTAGAGTCGACCTAATTTTAAATGGACATTCACATTTTTTGGTTGCACTTTGAGTTACACTATCAGTATCCTTTTATTTATCACCTTTATCATAACTAAATATTAATTTGTTACTTCTCCCTCTCTTTCCTGTTTCAATATCTGAACGGGTGATAATAACAATTACTTTATTTCAGATTCTAACCTCTTTAATCCACCTTATCATCTCTTCTCGTGTACCAAATATTTGAGTGGTTGAAAAAGTATCAGAAGTATCTACACATATTTGGTTTTTATCTCATATTTGTGGAGGAATTTCCATACCTGCAGCATAAAAAAATTGTAAAAAAAACATTTAACAAAGCTAACCGAATATCTTCATAAAAGAGTTCCAGTACACAAAATGAACAAACCAAATAACTTGTCTAAATGTGTTCTGGTACACATAAGCATATAAACTGGAACAAATTTGTAAAATGTTCCGGTACATTACATTTTTCCACACAAAATCGGAACTCTTTTAGTAAGTCTTTTGGAACTAGTTTTTTTATTAACCAAAGCTCTTTTGGTAAGTCTTCGAGAATGAAAAAAATCATACCAGAAGTCATTTTCAAAGTCTTCCGGTGCGACTGTGAAGGGGTGCAATTTTTGGAAGTCTCAAATGAATGGTAAAAAGTGAAATGGTAAATTGGTTAAATCAAGAGTAAAATTTGCATTTTTAACAAAATATAGAGGTATGGGTATAACTGTAGGGGTATGAGGTAACATTTTCAAATGATTAAAAGAAACTTTTTATTGTGTTCTTTGAATCATTAAATTTTTACTCATATTCAATTTTATTATAAACTAAATATTAAATTTTGTTCATGAATCATTAAATTAAATATAGTAAATATTACTATTTTATTCAAGTACCCATTAAATTGGATCTTTTGCTGAAGCAACGAAAGTGCCACTTGGCAAGCTCAAAAACCAAAATATTGACACTTTTAGATGCAATCATGAAGGACTCACATAAAGGACTTTTCTTTAGACGTGCAACAATAAAGCATTTCAAACTAAGACCATCTCCAACGGCCGGATGCTTGCAAGCGTTTGTCAGGTGGACAATTTTTTTAATAAAATATATATCTTGTGTTATGCCACATGTAGCTACGTTGAATCAGACAACAGTAGTAATGAATTAAATAAATAATGAAATTTTGTTTGTTACAATTGCATTATACTTTTTTTCTTGAACAATTAATTTGCTTATAAATGAGACCATTTGAAAATGTTTATACTTAAATTTTCTCTCACATATCATTTGACGATTTCAACTAAATTGGTATTTATCGGCCATCACATATTATTTGCAGTACTTTAAAAATATTATTAAAATCCGGCACGAAAAATCCAGCACGAAAAAAAGAGTACAGAGCAACTGACAACAAAAAAAATAGCATAAGAGAATCCTTGACAAAGAGAAACATCAATGAAAATCCAAATTCAATAAATTTTAATCTATTCTAATTTACAAAATCTAAAACACAAAGCGGAGGTTAATGTTGTAATTATTAATTAATAAATAGATTAACTAAATACAAAACAATTGTTGTGTTCCAATAATATCATGACACCTTGCAAAACGTTGTTTTTGACTTCGAAAATAGACAACGCTTTGTGAAGTGTTGCAGTAAGTAATTAGTGGCGCACCTCGAAAAAATCGCCTAATCGAAGACAAGACCCTTCGCGCGAAAGGCGCGGAAAACGGTTCGACGGAGTCGCCACCGAACTTTATTTATCCCAAAATAGGGAAAGGAAAATATCGAGAAAACCTTTAAGGAAGGATAAGAACATGGCCGTCGCAACCACATTCTGGGTTCGGGAGTCGGTTACGTGAGAGGAAGGTATGCGTACCCCCTCACGTCCGTTGTACTCAACGGGAACCTGTTAGTTCGAATTGTGATGAACGTTATCTAAGCTTGTTTGTTTTCTTCTCAACGATATATGCGAAAAGGTAAAGTAAAAGGTTTCGATTACTAAGGGAAATAGGGTGGTTTTAGGATAGGGTGCTCGGCAAGATCATCGTGACCTCGGGCCTACGTATGCTCATTCGGACGAGAATGAGAAATCAGAGTAATCGTAGTTCGACTACGGGAAGGGATAGAGGGAAGACGGAAGATAGAGAGAAGGTAGCTCGCCAAGATCATCGCAATCTTGTACCTACGTATCTTTACTCGGACGAGAATAAAGAATCAGAGCAGTCGTAGTTCGTGGTACGCCCACGAAAAGAGAGGGGTTAGTGTTTTTAGGAGACGAAAGATTGAAAGACAAACAAACCAAGGAGCGTGCCTCGAGAGCAGTCACTCAAGAATCCAAGGAATGCTAGGCTCCAAGAAATCAGTTCTTTCGTGAGTCGATTGCGAAAATGTTTGATAGGGATTAAGTGTTTTAAGACGAAAGGGTGAATAAATAAAAACCTATGGGGCGTGCCTCAAGAGCCATTCATTCGAAGATCCAAGGAATGCTAGATTCCAAGAATCTCCTCCTTTTTGAAAAAGATTGAGTCGAATTGGTTGAGAAAAGAGGTGAGGATCGATACTAGTCCCTAGGGGTGCTCCTAGTAACAAATCCTACGAAATATGCAAGTGTGCATTTGACGACGAGGCAAAAAGCACTCGACTTACGAGAATGTTTTGAAAATTGGTTCGACGACGAGTCGAGAATTGGTTTGGAAATGGTTTGATTTGTTAAGTGTTTTAGGGAGAATGACGATTATTCGATAAACGAGATGTCGACCTCGCAACCAATTAATCGGGGCATTATTGGGATGCTAGATCCCAACGACACCTTTTTCATTCAATTGATATATGAAATATTGTTTGTTGTACTACGAAAGTACCACGTGGAATGCTAGACTCCAATGGCATTCCCTTGTCCAAATAGTTAAGACAAGTGTTTTAGGAGCGAAAGGTCGAATGATCACCACTTAAGGCGTGCGCCTCAATAGCGGTCACTCAAGAACTCAAGAAGTACTAGACCTCAAGAATTCAATTCTTTCGCAATTTAATTAAGAAAAATGATTGATTAGGTGTGTTAGGTGGTTTTAATCGAAAATTAAATGCTTAGGTGTTTCGATAATTGTTAGTGCGTTTGATTAAAATATGAAAAAAAAAGAAATGGTTAGATAAACTGATAGGTATCTGATTGTAAATGAATTTTAGGTTAATTTTCTGTATTTTAAAGCTCTTTTCTAAGTGCCTTAATGCGAAACAGCTTATTTTTAAGTGATTTTTGAATCAATGTTTTATTTTGGTCTATTTGATGTTTTTGTTTGTTTTGCAGCATTTTTTGTAAAAAGGACGTGACAAAAATCGGAAGAAAACACGATGAAATGAGCTACGTCGCGTGTCTGCAACAAACAGTGAATTCGCCTGGCGAATGGGTGGCGGAAGGAGAAATTCTCCAGGCGAGTGCCTGGAGAGTCGGCTGGCAAATGGTTCTTCAAATTGAGTGGTCTCTGGAAGTGTTTCGCTGTAGCATTCGCCAGGCGACTTGGTGGCGAAAGTAATTCACATAGCGAGTATGGAATTCGCCTGGCGAATTCAAGTTTTTTTCTCAGGGTTCTTTGCACTGTTCTGGCACGTGGGCTGTACTTAAAGGTTTTGCCAGGCGAATTTTGTAGCTCGCCTGACGAATTTGTCTGGGCAGAAAGTGCTATTTAGTGTGTTGGTTAGATATTTTTGGGGGGACCCTTTTGATTATCACTTTTTTTGTAACCTAGAAACTTGTGTGAAGAAGAAAAACTCCATTGTTACTTATTTTTCCTAGTTCCAAGATTTTATGCTTCAATCCTTGAATCTTTGAAGATTGAAGTTCCAAAAGCTTCGCAACTTAACTTGTCATCCAAACTACCATGAGAATGTGTAGCTAAACTCTCTTGTGTTGAGGTTAGAAGTAGTTGATTCTGATTATATGTATTTGTTTTGATTTATTGTGTATGAACAAAGTCTTTGATCAATATAGATGAAGTTATTTTCTCTTAATGCTTTATGTGTGATTTGTTTTGCTCTAGACATAGATTCTACAAATCATGACCTAATAAATTCATCTCTTAAAAACGAAACTCTAGACATAGATTTGGGATTTGTTATTCGCTATGTGTTGAACTTAACGTTTATTGTTTAGATTGTTAGCGTGAGACATCATCTAACAGTCTAAACAACGATACTCACGACTTTGCTTTAGACATAAACTTAGTCGGGAGGATACGCGGTTGTATTGGTCGGAAACCTTGTTCATATGCTTGATTATTCGGATATATGTGAAAAGGATTAGTGAAACCTAATCTTGACATGCTTTCCTAAAACTTTTCCAAACTCTTTGAATTACTCTTTGCTACCAATTAATGTTAAAAACAATTGAGAACCTTTTGAAACCATTGAACTTACAACATCGCAACTATTGAAAGGCAAGCATCAAATATCGACAATCCCTGTGGAGACGATAAAACACCCCCTAATACTACTTTAACAAAATGGCGCCGTTGCCGGGGATTGTTCAGTGATATTGCAAGCATTGAGATAGTTTTGTTGTTTTAAGCTTGTTAACCTTTTTCTTGAACTTGTTAATTTGTTTTATTTAGTGTGCAGACTTAGTTTATGCGAGGGAAACTGCCGGCGGACCAACTTCTTTTCGATCCTGAGATTGAGAGAACCGCGCGTAGAATCAACAGCCGTACTAGACGAATGAGGCAGCTAGCAAGACAGAAGCGAGAACAAGAGGAAAGTACTTATACACTACCACCACTTCCACAGATACTTCCAGTAATGGAGGCAGATCCACCACCACCACCTGCTTCTAGACCTTGCACAAACATTCCGAGACACAATGCCCAGTTCGCTCGCCATGCACAGAACGGTCGTCATTCCGAAATGAAGACTGGTATTCTCCAACTGTTATATCAAAGTCCATTTACGGGTATGGATCATGAAGATCCTTTTACCCATCTGACGAAATTCTATGAAATAGCGGGAGCAACTGGTGCGCCCGAGGTAGAAGAGGAGTCTCTGTTCAAGAGACTATTCCCGCATTCCCTCATTGGGAAGGCCAAGGAATGGTACCTTGATCAGTCAACGGCCATAATGACGGATTGGAATGCATTGGAAGAGAAATTTTTGGAGAGATTTTTCCCACACACTCGGTTTATGGAGGCAAAGACCGCCATCGCGGTGTTCACATAAGGAGCCAATTAATCTCTCAATGAAGCTTGGGAGAGATTCAAATCAATGTCGAGAAAGTGCAAGGGCCATGGTTTTGATGAATTCTCACAAATTCATATATTTCGAAATGGACTTCAACTTGTACACAAAACCTTGTTAGATGCCACCGCTGGTGGATCCTTGTTGAACAAAACCGCTACTGAAGCCACAACTATTATTGATAAGATGGCTTTGAATGACCATCAAGGTAGTCATAACCGTGGACCTTCTTAACGAACTCCGGGAGTGTTGGAATTGGGAACAAATGATGCTATCCTTGCGCAGAACAAGTTATTATCACAACAGGTTGAGTTGTTGACTAAGCAAATGTCTAAACTGCCGCAACAATTCAAAGAAATTCATGACTCTTCGAGTAAAAATGTGCAAGTCTTAGTTTGTGAACTTTGTAGAGGTGACCATCCGACCGGTTATTGCCCTCCAGTTGTGGAGGAAGTAAACTATGCTGGAAACCAAGGATACCAACCCCGACCTCCGTATCAACAAGGCAACCAAGGTTACCAACAACGGGCTAACCAAGGTTATCAACAACCATGGAGACCGCAAGAAACCAGACCGTCAAATCGTCAACAATATCAAAATTACACTCAACCTCCGCAAGCTCCCGTTGGAAACACGAAGATGGAAGACACTCTCACGCAATTTATGCAAATGTCAATTTCCAACCAAAAGAATACCGATGCGGCCATAAGGAATCTTGAAACACAAGTCGGGCAATAATCAAAACAATTGGCCGACCAACAAAAAGGGCACTTTACGGCAAATACGCTTCCAAATCCTAAAGATTGCAAAGCAATTCTAACAAGAAGTGGAAGAGAGATTGACATGGGTGTAGGTAAAAGTGTAGTGGAGGAGGAGGTTGTAGTTGAAAAAGAAAAAGATAGTGATGAGATTGAAGTAGAAAAAAATGTTGAGGGTGTTTTAGTTGAAAATGAGAAGGAAAAAAGTGAGGATGAGAAAAAAAGAGAGAGAGAAGAAAAAGTGAAGAGAACTAGGAAGGGGAAGGAACCGGTGAACAATATTCCGATCCAACATATACCATATCCTCATGCTCCTACAAAGAAAGATAGTGCAAGGCACTATTCTCGGTTTATGGATATTTTCAAACAATTACAAATAAATATCCCATTTTCCGAGGCTTTGGAGCAAATGCCAAAATATGCGAAATTTTTGAAGGATATCCTCACGAAAAAGAAGAGGTATACGGATCAAGAGACCATTATGGTAGATGTTAGTTGTAGCGCTATCATTCAACGTACTCTCCCGAGGAAAGAATGTGATCCGGGACGAGTCACATTGCCGGTTACTATAGGAAATATCTATGTGGGCAACGGATTGATTGATTTGGGCTCTAGTATCAATTTGATACCTTTGTCGATTGTGAAACGGTTAGGCCACATGGAATTGTGGTCCACTCAAATGACGTTGCAACTTGCAGACAAATCTACTACCCGTCCTCACGGTGTAGCGGAAGATGTGTTGGTCAAAGTGGACAAATATTTATTTTCGATAGACTTTGTGGTCATTGAAATGGAGGAGGATGAGAATGCTCCTTTGATTCTTGGACGGCCGTTAATGAAAACGGCTCGAATGGCAAGTGACATGGATGATGGTCTTATGAAAGTGAGAGTCCAAGATGAAGAGGTGTGTTTCAATCTTTATGATGCCATGAAGCACAAGAAAGAGAAAGGTGATTGTTTCCGAATTGATGCAACTGAGGAAGTGATTGTTGATGTCACAAAGCAAATTCATGTCATTACCCCTTTACAAAGAGCTTTGGATGATTCCTTGGAAGTATTCTCGGTTGAAGAAGAGCAAGCTCTTGAAGAATGTTTGTTGGAGCTTGAAGCTTTAAAAGAGTTGCAACCTTGGGAGTATGAAGAGGAAATTCTAAAAAAAGTGGTGAATGATGAAAAATCACAGCTTGAACTGAAGGTGTTACCGTCAACCTTGAAGTATGCTTTTCTCGATGACAGTGGTAATAAACCGGTGATCATAAGTAGTATTTTATCTGAAAACGAGGAGAGCCGCTTAATTCAAGTGTTGAGAAAAAATCAGGATGCAATGGGATGGACTTTGTCCGATCTCAAAGGCATAAGCCCTTCGTATTGCATGCATCGGATATTTATGGAGGAAGACTTCAAACCGGTTGCTCAACCTCAATGCCGCTTAAATCCTATTATGAAAGAGGTGGTTAGGAAGGAAGTGGTGAAAATGTTGGATGTCAGAATGATTTACCCCATCTCTGACAGCCCGTGGGTTAGTTCGGTGCATGTGGTACCGAAAAAAGGCGGATTAACGGTGGTCCGAAACGAGAAAAATGAGCTCATTCCAACAAAAACCGTACTGGGCGGAGAATGTGCATAGACTACCGTAGGCTAAACAAAGCTATGAGGAAAGATCATTTCCCTCTCCCATTTATGGATCAAATGCTCGAAAGGCTTTCCGGTCAATAATTCTATTGTTTTTTAGATGGTTATTCGGGTTACAACTAAATTATTGTGAACCCGGAGGATCATGAAAAAACTGCTTTTACACGTCCTTTTGGAATCTTCGCTTATAGGAGGATGCCGTTTGGATTATGTAATGCACCGGCGACTTTTCAACAGTGTATGCAAGCGATATTCTCGGATTTGATCGAAAACACAATTGAAGTCTTTATGGATGATTTCTCAGTTTTTGGACAATCGTTCAATATTTGTTTGAAAAATTTGGATACGGTGTTGGAACGGTGTGTGGAAACAAATTTGGTGCTTAATTGGGAAAAATGCAACTTTATGGTGAGCGAAGGAATTGTGCTCGGTCACAAAGTTTCTTTAAAGGGCCTTGAAGTGGATAAAGCCAAGGTGGACGTTATTGAGAAATTGCCACCACCGTTGAATGTCAAAGGCATAAGGAGCTTTCTTGGACACGCCGGATTTTACCGAAGATTCATCAAGGACTTCGCAAAGGTCGCAAAGCCATTGAGCAACTTGCTCATTAAAGATAAGTTTTTTGAATTTGATGAATCTTGTCTTTTTGCGTTTAATTTTTTGAAAAAGAGTTTAACTACTTCACCGATAATCGTTGCACCTAACTGGAAATTAGATTTTGAATTAATGTGCGATGCAAGTGATTATGCGGTAGGGATTGTTTTGGGTTAGAGGAAAACGAACGTTTTCCATGCGATACATTATGCGAGCAAGGTTTTAAACGAAGCTCAAATTAACTATGCAACAACTGAGAAAGAGTTGCTTGCTATAGTGTACGCGTTGGAAAAATTTTGTTCCTATTTGATTGGGTCTCGAGTCATCGTTTACACGGACCATACGGCTATAAGGTATCTACTCACCAAGCCTGATTCTAAGCAGAGGCTAATTCGGTGGATCCTTTTGTTACAGGAATTTGATCTTGAAATTCGTGACAAAAGGGGATCCGAGAATTTGGTGGTGGATCACTTATCCAGCCTGGGGAGAGTTTGATAGGTATCTGAGTGTAAATGAATTTTAGGTTAATTTTCTGTAATTTTAAGCTCTTTTCAAAGTGCCTTAATGCGAAACAGCTTATTTTTAAGTGATTTTTGAATCAATGTTTTATTTTGGTCTATTTGATGTTTTTGTTTGTTTTGCAGCATTTTTTGTAAAAAGGACGTGGCAAAAATCGGAAGAAAACACGATGAAATGAGCTACGTCGCGTGTCTGCAACAAACAGTGAATTTGCCTGGCGAATGGGTGGCGGAAGGAGAAATTCGCCAGGCGAGTGCCTGGAGAGTCAGCTGGCGAATGGTTCTTCAAATTGAGTGGTCTCTAGAAGTGTTTTACTGCAGCATTCGCCAGGCAACTTGGTGGCGAAAGTAATTCGTCTGGCGAGTATGGAATTCGCCTGGCGAATTCAAGTTTTTTTCTCAGGGTTCTTTGCACTGTTCTGGCACGTGGGCTGTACTTAAAGGTTTCGCCAGGTGAATTTTGTAGCTCGCCTGGCGAATTTGTCTGGGCAGAAAGTGCTATTTAGTGTGTTGGTTAGATATTTTTGGGGGGACCCTTTTGATTATCACTTTTTTTGTAACCTAGAAACTTATGTGAAGAAGAAAAACTCCATTGTTACTTATTTTTCCTAGTTCCAAGCTTTTATGCTTCAATCCTTGAACCTTTGAAGATTGAAGTTCCAAAAGCTTTGCAACTTAACTTGTCATCCAAGCCACCATGAGAATGTGTAGCTAAACTCTCTTGTGTTGAGGTTAGAAGTAGTTGATTCTGATTATATGTATTTGTTTTGATCTATTGTGTATGAACAAAGTCTTTGATCAATATAGATGAAGTCATTTTCTCTTAATGCTTTATGTGTGATTTGTTTTTCTCTAGACATAGATTCTACAAATCATGACCTAATAAATTCATCTCTTAAAAACCAAACTCTAGACATAGATTTGGGATTTGTTATTCGCTATGTGTTGAACTTAACGATTGTTGTTTAGATTGTTAGCGTGAGACATCATCTAACGGTCTAAACAACGATACTCACGACTTTGCTTTAGACATAAACTTAGTCGGGAGGATACGTGGTTGTATTGGTCGGAAACCTTGTTCATATGCTTGATTATTCGGATATATGTGAAAAGGATTAGCGAAACCTAATCTTGACATGTTTTCCTAAAACTTTTCCAAACTCTTTGAATTACTCTTTGCTACCAATTAATGTTAAAAACAATTGAGAACCTTTTGAAACCATTGAACTTACAACATCGCAACTATTGAAAGGCAAACATCAAATATCGACAATCCCTGTGGAGACGATAAAACACCCCCTAATACTACTTTAACAAAATGGCGCCGTTGTGTCTTCCATTTTTTTCAGATGCCGCCAAAAACCAAAGTCACTGGTGGAAAGAAACAAAAGATGGTTGCTGGAAGCGGTTCCGGGAAATAACCTGAATATGATCCGAACCGATTCTTAAGTGCAGCTCATGCTGCCCGGTACAGAATGCTTGAAGGCCGGCAGTTTTAATCCAAGAAGAGGTTTGATATCAACCCGGAGGGTCCGTACCGTAAGTTAGCTAAAATTTTCCACAACAAAAACTGGGGACATCTGATTAATCCTTTGGAGGCATCAACTACGAGATGGTGCGTGAATTCTATACAAATGCTCTTGAATTCCCCGAAACTCAAGGAGATATGCAAGTATTTCCGGTACATCACTTATGTCCGTGGCAAAGAAATTAGGTTCGATCGTGAAGACATCAATGTCCTTTTTAGAAAGCCGAGTTCTTTAGGAATGTTCGAGAAGGATGCCTACACTAAGGAGCTTGGCACGCATCTTGATCATGATAAGATTGCCAAGACCATTTTGTTTCCGGGAAAAAGTGTGGAAAGAAACGCTGTGGGTGATGCCACCCGTTATCGGAGGGAGGACATGCCTCAGGATGTGCAAGCTGTTCTTCTTCTAATCCTCCACAACATTAGGCCCAAATCGTACCGTTCCTCGATTCCGCCTGATGTTGGCCTCCTACTTTATTACATCATGGAAGATAAAGAGGTTGATGTTGCTCGGATCATTGCGTCTGAAATGAAAAATTTTATCGAGAATACACGACGCCCCGAAGTACATGTTACTGCCCCTATTATTTTCCCTTGTTTTGTTACAGCTCTTTGTCTCAAAAAGTGGATCATGATGCCCGACGTGATTAACGAGAAAAGGAGGGGGGTAATTAATGATGACTATATTGGGAGGTATTGTAAGAACAAGCTGATTGAGAAGAGGAAGGGTTCTAGTGTTGGTCATTCATCCCGTTTGCAGCCTAGTGAGCACCCTAGTGAGCAGCCTGAGGCTCTTGATTATTCGACTTGGGATCCTAGAATGTGAGATGCATTCAATTACTCTTGGGATATGGCTGAAGCTTACCAGAGATCATCGGAGTTTAATTTCAATTGCATGCAGCAGCTGTACCAGTTTCAAACCACACCGCAAGAGGTTGTTCCTTTTCCTACTAGGACGGACTATGATAATTATGCAAATTGGCCTGTGGACAGGCGTCCTTTCTTTTTAGGGGGAGGTGGTCCAACTGGAGCTGTTGATGCTGAGGGTGATGGTGGAGCAGATGATGATGATGATGGTGGTGGTGACGAGATGCAGGATGATTTCCATGATTTGGTTAATTAGGGGAGGCGTCAAAGTGAAGGATTTTTATTATTGCGTTTTATGAATTTTATTTTCAGTATTTTATTTTCAGTTTTTATATGACAGTTAGAATTTTGGATCGTTTCGGCAAGAATTTTCGGTTGTAGTATTCTGGATCGCTTAGGCGAGTACAATTTTTGGTGTGTTTACTCCAGTACTTATAATATTTCAGTTGGTGTGAAATTTTGTTTAGTTTAAATTCTGTTTTTATTTTATGTGTGTTTGCGCAAGGAAAGTGAAAATTGCCCTTAATTTTTGAAAATTTTGTGTTAGCACAAGAAGGGTGCTTTGTTAGCATTAAACATTGATGGTGATGATAGAATTCTTGATTGTGTGCACAATCAAAGTGTGAATGTGTTGTGTATAATTTTAGCATGATTGTGAGTTGGTGCTTTATACAAATTATGATAATGCATTGTGTTGTAAATACTTGTTCATGTTTGAATCAATTAGGACAAAACCACAAAAGTGAGATCCTTTCCATTGTTCACCAAAAAGAGAGTCAAGTAATCGTTGTTTTACTCGTCTTGTTCATGTTTAATCTTGTGAGTTGTTTAGATGATTGGAAACTTAGAAATGATCAAGGCAATTTTTGAGCACTATGAGGAAAACCACCGTTCCAAAAATACTTCCGAGTAACCTTGTGAGTGTGCGCGTATTTGAAACTCCTTTTGAGCCTAAAAAGTAATTTTTTTGTGTGTGAATCATGAACCCGAATGCCAACATGTTTTGAAGTGTATTTAAAATGAACTTGTAGTATTGTTGAGGTTGTGGAGATTGGTTTAATTTTGAAAGGAGAAAAGAATGGTGGATACAATGCATTCTCAGATGAATTCAATAAGAGAATGAAGAAAAAGAAAAGAAAAGGAAAAATCAAAGAAAAAAAAAGTATAAGAATCAAAGCCAAAAAAAAAGAGAATGCATTGTGAGAATTAGTGTTGGTAGTTCAAGGAAGAAGGTTTGTGTTTAAATAGAAAAATGCTCTTCGTGAAATTTATCCTTTATTGATTCAATAGTCGTGTACACATGTCCCTTGTTTTTACCCCGGCCAAATTACAACCATAAAAGTCCTTTGTGATCTTAGTTTCTACTTATTTTTGATAACTTTGTGTGATGAATGCATGAATGATTCCGGATGTGGCACGATTGCTTGTGAGAGTGTTTTGTCCCGTGTGTAATTATGTACATAGTTTGTTAATAATAAGTAAAGTTAGGTGATTCAACTTGAGCTTGTAGGAACTTGATTTTGCATTGTGTAAGTTGTGTTTAGAACTTAACTCATAATTGTGCTTGGATTCTATGCAACTTTGTGGAAATACTTTGTGCGTGTATGTGTCAAGTTTGAACCATTGATGTTTTTGGTTGATGTAGTGCTTGGAATTCTTGTTTGTAGTTGTTAACACTAATTTTTGTTTGAGGGCAAACAACAAGGCAAGTTGGGGAGAGTTTGATAGGTATCTGATTGTAAATGAATTTTAGGTTAATTTTCTGTATTTTTAAGCTCTTTTCTAAGTGCCTTAATGCGAAACAGCTTATTTTTAAGTGATTTTTGAATCAATGTTTTATTTTGGTCTATTTGATGTTTTTGTTTGTTTTGCAGCATTTTTTGTAAAAAGGACGTGGCAAAAATCAGAAGAAAACACGATGAAATGAGCTACGTCGCGTGTCTGCAACAAACAGTGAATTCGCCTGGCGAATGGATGGCGGAAGGAGAAATTCGCCAGGCGAGTGCCTGGCGAGTCAGCTGGCAAATGGTTCTTCAAATTGAGTGGTCTCTGGAAGTGTTTCGCTGCAGCATTCGCCAGGTGACTTGGTGGCGAAAGTAATTCGCCTGGCGAATTCAAGTTTTTTTCTCAGGGTTCTTTGCACTGTTCTGGCACGTGGGCTGTAGTTAAAGGTTTCGCCAGGCGAATTTTGTAGCTCGCCTGACGAATTTGTCTGGGCAGAAAGTGTTATTTAGTGTGTTGGTTAGATATTTTTGGGGGGACCCTTTTGATTATCACTTTTTTTGTAACCTAGAAACTTGTGTGAAGAAGAAAAACGCCATTGTTACTTATTTTTCCTAGTTCCAAGCTTTCATGCTTCAATCCTTGAACCTTTGAAGATTGAAGTTCCAAAAGCTTTGCAACTTAACTTGTCATCCAAGCTACCATGAGAATGTGTAGCTAAACTCTCTTGTGTTGAGGTTAGAAGTAGTTGATTCTGATTATATGTATTTGTTTTGATCTATTGTGTATGAACAAAGTCTTTGATCAATATAGATGAAGTTATTTTCTCTTAATGCTTTATGTGTGATTTGTTTTGCTCTAGACATAGATTCTACAAATCATGACCTAATAAATTCATCTCTTAAAAACCAAACTCTAGACATAGATTTGGGATTTGTTATTCGCTATGTGTTGAACTTAACGATTGTTGTTTAGATTGTTAGCGTGAGACATCATCTAACGGTCTAAACAACGATACTCACGACTTTGCTTTAGACATAAACTTAGTCGGGAGGATACACGGTTGTATTGGTCGGAAACCTTGTTCATATGCTTGATTATTCAGATATATGTGAAAAGGATTAGCGAAACCTAATCTTGACATGTTTTCCTAAAACTTTTCCAAACTCTTTGAATTACTCTTTGCTACCAATTAATGTTAAAAACAATTGAGAACCTATTGAAACCATTGAACTTACAACATCGCAACTATTGAAAGGCAAGCATCAAATATCGACAATCCCTGTGGAGACGATAAAACACCCCCCTAATACTACTTTAACATAAACATGATATGAATATGATATGGACAATATGATAAGAATATGAATAATATAATCGAAATAATAGGAACAAGGTATAATATTGACATAAAATAAAATTGGTTTCGTCTTAATCGGAATTTAATCGAGAAATCGATAATCAATGATTTTTGACTTTCATGGACCAAAAATGAAAAGACATAAGATAATGAAAAATAAAATCGAAATAGAAATAAAACCGGTCTCGTCTTAATCAATATATAATCGAGAAATCGATAATCTTTAATACTCGACTTTCATTGACCAACTAAAAGAATATACGAAAATGGAAATTAAATGGAGATAGAAATTAAATCGAAAATATAGAAAGTGTAATACCCCAAATTTTGACCACTTAGATTTTCCATCATTGTGAAAATCATCATCACAATATGGATGTACCTTTATGCTTCATTAGTCTCCCCAAGGATGGGTGAGCATCCACTACAATCAAAATTAGGGTTTCAAGCCCTCTCTGAGTGCTTAGACAAAGGATCAATCAAGAAATGACATGATCTTCAACTTGTCTAATCTCTCAAACATCCACAATGGATCAAAAAGGACTCCCACTTCAAGGATTAAGCACAAGGCTGCTCCCTTCTAGGTGGATCAAGTCTCAAGATCGACAGTGTCACCAAATTAGGGTTTTGGTCGACCAGGGCCTCCAGATGGAAATTTTCATCTGGGCACAAGGCAATGATCCAAAACATAACCTAATATACTTCATGGAACCTCATGAACCCATGCATCAAGTCAATTTTGCCTCAGGGGATGCATTCATAAAAAATCAGGAATTAGGGTTTCTTGACCTAATTCACCCCTAAGTTGACTTTTGGGGCAAACCATGAGCCAAGACCTCAAGAGATGATTTGAGGGTCTCTAATGTACCATATTGATCCATTTGGAACAATGGATTGATCCAAGAAGTTTGAGCAACAAGTCTCAATTTCATCTGCACCACAATTAGGGTTTTAAGGGAAAAGTCAACTATAACTTTGACTTTTGACCAGGACATGCTCCCAAACCCTAATATATGATTGAATATACCCTATGACACTCATGGAACATGCCCATCAAGTTTGATTTAGGTCAAGGACATGATTTCCTGAAGAATTGCACAGTTTGGAATTCATCTGATAAAAAGTCAACTGTGCACAAAAGTCAACTTTGACTTTTTGAGATTTTTCACCAAAATGGATTTTTAACCCTAAAATGATGTTAATGTATGGTTTGAATCATCATTCATCAAGAAAAATCAAGAAAAGTGAGATAACTTGTAAAAGGGGGTAACCATAAAACTTAGAAATTTTTCTAAGTTAAAAATAAAGTGGCAAAGGTACCAACTTTGGAGGACCATAACTCCTAAACCACAAGGCCATTTTTTCTCATCCAAAGATGGATTTGTAGCCCTCATTATCACCTACAAAAACTTCAACTACAAGTCATTCCAATTCATTAAGGATTTTGAGTTATGGAGTGATCAAAGTGGCTGAAAAGTGAAAATGTCACTTTTTCCAACACTTAGTGAAATTTTCACTAAGTCAGATTCTGCCTCACTTTTTGCCAAATGTAGGGGGATTTTTCACTTGGAATCAAAAGAGATCAAAACCAAACTTGTTCAAACAGTTGTTGTATCATGTAAGAGCTTTCCAAAATGGCCAAGAACATTGCCAAATTCAACCTACACCATGAGATACAACATTGCCAAGTTGCCTTGCTGAAATCTGTCAAGGCAAGGCAGAATTTGCAACTTTGGTCGATTTGCCAAAATCAGCCAAATTCAATTGCTCCTATCCACTTGGACACCTACGAGGATTGAATCTAAAGGGGACAATCACTGAGCCAAGCCTCCAAAGTCCATGGAACAAGAAATAACATGTTGAACCTAGAATGGCCAAAATAGGGACAAGACTTCAAATTTGGAATGAGGCATTCAATGGAACCATCAAGGTGGCATGGACTGAGCCATTCTCATCTGAAATCAGTCAAGACTTATCCAAGACCAAGGGGACCAAATCTCTATGCCCTAACCTCTAGTCAATGGCTAGAGGAGACTTGGATTTTCATTTGCCAACATTGGCCAAACCTACTTACCAGCTGCCATGCACTATTCCTTGCAAAACAAACTTGCTCTACTATAAATAGAGCTCAATTGTGGTCAGTTTGAGAACACCAAAGCCATCTAACAGATGCTTTCCTCAAAATCTCTTCTTTCACTCCAATTTTGCCTTCTAAGGCAAGTCACTATCGGGTTTTGAGTTTGAGAGCAATTCCAATCAAACCAATCACTCACACACCTCACATACATCACATATGAGCTGATCAAACACTTAGATTACTTCTGAAACATCAATTTCACAAAATCACCAGCTGGTTGCTCAAGGTTTTAACCAAAGTGCAGCTGAGGTACCACAAAATGATCCAGCCAATTTCAATCAATTCCAACCATCCAAACACAATCCATAGGGTGTAGGGAAGCTGTTCAGATCATCACTACTCATCTGTAACACCTCCAAATCAAAAATCACTTTGAACTTGCTATCACGACTTGGAGGTAAGCACATACTTGGTCATCTCTCGATCTATGCATATTTCCTCGCACAATAATTTGGCCACATGTTCATAATCATGCATGGAATGTTTTCCCTCAATTAATTGCATTGTTTGAATCGTGTATTAAAAATCCTAGCCTTCATGCAGAAATTAGGGTTCTTGAGGTTTCTTCGTGATTTCTTGTTGTATGTTTAATTTAAATGAAATTAAATTACATAGACATGATCGTGAGGTTGAGACGAGCATAATGATATGTGGATTGCATGATATGATTACGTATTCATGGAGATTGGATAGAAAATGCAAATCTGAGAAACCAAGAACACGCGCGTGTTCTTCAGCTGTTCTTGGCGCCATTTTTGAATAATTCAAATATTTGAATTTTGTGATTTTGTTTAATTGATTCAAAAATTAATTTCTCTCTGAGTTTTAATGATTTTGAGTTGATTCTTTTTTTAATAATTCACAAAAATGTCAAAATATTTTATTTTCACAAAAAATCCCAAAAATATTATTTATTTCATATAATTGATATTTTTGCAAAGAATTAATATTTTAATTGCTTTTGGCATTTTAAATATTTTTTCCACATTGATTTTGCAACTTTTAATGCTTTCTAATTATTTTGTAGGTCAATACTTAATTTTTGAAGCATTAATCCAAGATCACAATTTGTTTTCCATGTGTTAAACAATTTTTTGATCATTTTAATTGAATTTCTATTCAATTAAATACATTTTGAAAACAAATTAGGGTTTCGGATTAATTCAACCCTCATAAATCATTTTCAAAACTCTTTGGGCCTCTTGAGAGAGTGTAAGACCCATCCCCCCTTGTACAAAAACTTTTTGGGCCTCACTCATTGTATAAGTCACTCTGTACAAGTAAACGGCGCGATCGTCGCCCGTTTAAAAATAAAAATCATCTGGGCCTCTCCTTGAGCTATAAGACCCATTCAAAACACTTTGGGCCTCTATTAGAGTGTAAGACCCAATCCCCCTTTTAACCAAAACATTTTGGGCCTCACTTATTGTATAAGTCCCTCCGCGTTAAAAGAAAACCTCGGCGCGATCGCCATTTTTAAACGAAAAATCATCTGGGCCTACCCTCGTGTTATAAGCCTCACTCTTTTTCCTTTAAACCTTTTTGGGCCTCTTGAGAGAGTGTAAGACCCATCCCTTTGTACAAAAAACCTTTTTGGGCCCCAGTAACTTGTATAAGTCCCTCTGTACAAATTCAAACAGTGCGCTCACTGATAAAACACTAGGCCTCTCCTTGAGCTGTAAGCCCCAAATCTTTCTTTTTAAAAGAACTTTCTCCTTTGATTTTGAATATACTGTTGTTTTCAATCTTTCTTTATTGAACAACTAACCAAACAACATGGAAGCACTACAACCGAGTAAGTGGTTATCGCTTTCATTTACTGCTTTCATATTATAAACTGTATTGTGGGGCTGCTCACTGTAAGTCTTCTTTCATAAACTCATATCTACTGCGTAATAATAGTATAGATATTTCGAGTTTCCCCGGCAACTACGTCTAGAACTAGGTGACACCGTTTCACTTATTCGTAGAAATAGACGCCTAGATCCCCAATAGGAGCACCAGATACAGTCTTCTCTTCGGCTGTCCTCCTTAGGAATCGTCAAGAAGCTCTACTCCCCAAGATGAATGTATTCTCCGTGAATGGCATCTTTGAGTTTCTTCCAAATTCTCGAACTTTCCTGACTTGATCTATTCCTTGTGGATAGCATGCCTTGAATGTCTCGGGGTTTGGGTACCCACTACGGTCATAATCTTGGACCTTAACTAAGAAACCCTCTTTAAAAGCTAAAAGTCGCTGGATAGTAAACCTCGCACGTTTACCAGTGGTTTTTATCTTTAAAAGATTTATCTCTCCTAATGGAAAGGAGATGATAGACCCGACGGGCTTCTTAAAAGCATCGGCCTCCTCTTGGGCATTATTCAAGGACACTACGGCTTCTAAGAAGTATTCACAGCCTCCTCTTAGGCTTCGTATAATGATCTCTTCCTCCGGGAATGATAGCCTCCTCTTGGGCTTCGTACAAGGACCCGTCGGCTTCTTAAAAGTTTCCAGCCTCCTCTTGGGCTTCGTACAAATTGTCCCGACGACCTCCTAGAGGTATAGGAACAGAACATAGTCATCCTCATAGAACAGTCCTTTCATAGAGTCTACTACTGTTTCTTAAAGCATAGTACAAAAGATAAAACTCTAGACACGGACAGTCTAACTTCCTTGAGTCTCAAAGACATTCTCAAGAACCCTTCGTTAAATAGGAAGGAAACCTGCAGACTCGGACAGTCTCAATACCCTTTGGATTTCCCGTTTCCTCAAAGAGAAGGAAATATCCCTGATCCTCAAATCAAATCCCTGTGTACAGTGTTACTCATATAAGAACTGATTTTCTCTTTTAAAATCAGTATATTGGATCTGTCACTCAACTGAAACAATTACAATAGCCTCCATCTCGGGCTTCGTACGAGATACCAAAATTCTCCCTAGCGGAGTCAAACAACCCTTTCGCCTCTCTCTCGGGCTTCGTACGAGACACATAAGAGACTCCCCCGTTGAGTCAATTACCCTTTTCGCCTCCATCTCGGGCTTCATACGAGATACAAAATCACTCTCTTGTTGAGTATAAAAGATTCTCCTGTCGAGTCAACCCTTTTAGCCTCTCTCTCGGGCTTTGTACGAGACACAAAATAGCCTCCTCTTAGGCTTTGTATAATGATTTTCCTAGCGGAAATTAGCCTCCTCTTAGGCTTCGTATAAGAAAACCACTGGTTAATCCAATTAACCTTTTAGCATCAAAGTTGTGCCTCGGTCACAGTACACAAACATCAACAACTCTTTCCCCCATCTAATCGCTGTAAGCGGCAAGCCTCTGGATCATCTATATCCATGCCACTGTCCCTCTTTTAGCATGAGAAATTCCTAAGGAAAGATGGCATTGCTCTACACTGAGTTAAAGTCTTCTCCTTCAGGTTAAAACCCTTTCTTCGGAAATTATGGCATTGCTCGGATCCACGTATCCCAGTTAAAGTAATTCTCCTTCTCCCCTTTTTAGAGATGACAAATTCTCTCTAAAGCCGAGGTCTTTCAGCTTCACGTCTTGGGCTTTGAACAAGACACAAATAGACTTTCAGCTTCACATCTTGGGCTTTGAACAAGATACAAACCACCTTTCGCTTCACGTCTTGGGCTTTGAACAAGACACCAAAAAACCAATTTCCTCCCATAGAATAGGAGGAACTACGAACGCTCTGATTTCCCTGTTTCGGTAAACGGGAATACGTAGGCATAAGATTGAAAGAAAAGATCTTAGCGAGCGCAATCAACAAAAAACCCAAATCTCATATCTCCATCAATCAAAAGCAGTAATTCAAAAGCATCAGTCCTAACATCCTAATCCTTGTTCCCCGCTAGAAAGTCCTAGAAAGA
Source organism: Lathyrus tuberosus (assembly GCA_022829125.1). NCBI lineage: Eukaryota > Viridiplantae > Streptophyta > Magnoliopsida > Fabales > Fabaceae > Lathyrus > Lathyrus tuberosus. The sequence goes on from JALAZF010000343.1 coordinate 3,523,363, forward strand.
AAGAAAACCGTATTGGCGAAAATACAAATAACCAGTACAAAGGCCCCCCACATTGATAGCATCCGTAACCTAACAGACCGTTGTTTAAACTCAGTATGCAAGCAGGGTTAATTGGAGACATCTATTTCCCTTCCTTATTCAGCTCACAATAGGATAAAAAATGAATCGACCTGTAGTCAAAGCTCAAACCGCAGAGAGCGACCAGCGCTTAAGAACCGCGTCCAAAATCGCTTGCTACAGAAAGGTCTCATCTTTGCTAAGATTTTAAATCGAAAAATCGATAATCTTTAGTATTTGATTTTCATTGACCCAAAAATGAATAAAAATAATGAAAAATAATAGAAATGAAATAAAATCGGAAAATGATATAAAAAGAATAAAGGTCTCACTTTTATCAAGATTTAAAATCGAAAATCGATAAATCCTTGATATTTGGTTTTCATTGACCCAAAAATGAATAAAAATAATGAAAGGACGATAAAATGAAATAAAATCGAACAATGATAAGAAAAAGAATAAAGGTCTCACCTTTATCAAGATTTAAAATCGAAAATCGATAAATCCTTGATATTTGGTTTTCATTGACCCAAAATTATTAGAAATACAATAATAAATCGAAATAAAAATAAATAGGTGGTAGGCCTCATATAAATCAAGATTTAATCGGTTTGACTAAATCATGAATATTGTTGTATCATTGGCCCTAATGAAATTGAAAATGATAATAAAATCGAAAAGATAAAATAGAAAAGCAAATTGTAAGAATAAATCATAAAATGAAGGAGAAAAAAACCAAAAAGATCAAATGATAATCTAACTAAAAAGATTTTTAAGTAAAAAAAGTAAAATAACAAGAACTAAATTAAATTAAAGAATGAAATCGAGAAAATAAGATAATCTCTAAACAAATAAGCATGATAGGGAGGTGCATAGAGTAACATGAAGGGTGATGGTTGTGTGGATAGGAATAAAAGTGTGAAGAGATATAGTCATCTGGGCTCATAAGCCCAACCAAATTCTTCAAAAATCTGGCAACAAAAAAAAAAGACCTGGGCCTGGGTTGGGTTGACCCTAACCCGCTTGGATCATAAATAAGCCAAAAAAAAGGCAAAAACCCTAAATGAAAAGTTGCAGCCGTTACAAATACACACGGTTAGCCAAAATGGCAAAATGGTGAGGAGAAAAAACACGTTTAGATGAACAAAACCATGACTTAAAAATCATGCTTCGATTCTCACCTCTCTCGAATCTCACTCGAGTTCTCTCACCTATAATCTTCTCTGTTTTCGCTCTATCTCTCACTTTCTCTCGCTTGGTTTGTGTTTGTAAAAAACTTCTTTTTCTCTTCATCTCATTTCATCTCTCTATTTTGATTCTCAGTCGACTTGACTCTGGTTTGTCTCGAAGAGAAAGGTTGAGGATTGTTGAAGTCAAGGGAAGGATTCTGTTGTGGTGTGTTGATTGGGTTTATAAAGAAAGGGTGTTGTTGTTACGGAAACGGATACGTATTCGTGTATGGAGGTGGTGGTGAAGTGACCGGAAATTGGTGGTTGAGTATGGATTGGTTGAAGATTGGAGGAGGAAATGGTATTGGAGGGGAAGTAGCAGTAATGGTGGGTGTTTGCTTTTGAAGTCCCTTTTCTTCGGTTTTTTTTTCTAATCGCTCCCCCCTCCCTATCGATCTCCTTCTCCCCTTTTTATATTGTTATCCCCCAATTTAAAGTGAAAACATTAAGGTTTCAAATGCTGCTAAATGATAATTATGGAATGATGCAGTGGAATCAAATTGGTTTGGTGGATGTCTTGCTATTTGATGCAATTGACACTGTTGTACTTTCAGTTGTTGCTGAATTTCTGCCTCTAGTTTGTTTGTTTGTGTTTGGAATTGGCATGGTGTTGTTATTTATGCGTGGCAGACTTGGTTGTACGTTGAAAGTGGCTCATCATTTTGGCTTGGTGTATTTCACGAGCTGTTGTATAGAAATTGTATATTCATGAGCCTTGTGTAACTTGATGGGTTATTGTAAATTTGTAATGGACTTGAATAATGGGCTTTAATGACATGAGTCTTTCTACATTTGTGTGACAAGAACTTATTCTTGGCTTTTACTGTATGATAGTTTTTTTTGGTTTTTTTTTGGAATATAATGGATAAGTATTTAGAATAAATAAATAAAACTGGTTTTTAATCATTGAAATGAAATTAGATTTGGAACATAGATAAAAAAAATTGAAAGTGGTTATGGACAAGTTGAGATTGAATATGGAGTTAAAAATAGGATTTATGGAATTGGATTTTATATATGGATACTAAATAGATATAGAAATGGTTTAAATGGATATTGGATAAAGGATCAAAAAAAGTTAAAAGATAGATATGACTTAAAATGAAAATGGATAAAAATTAAAAGAGGGATGAAGTTGAAGACAACATATTTTTTGAATTTTTGAATAATTGTCAGTGGGTGGATGTACAGATGGAAAATACACAGGTATGATAAATTTGGGGTATGACAGATGCCCCTATCTAATTAGCTTAAATCGAGTAAGATGAACTGCTACGACGTTCATTCTTGCGAGGCAGAAGACAATTAGATATGAAAAAGACCACGAATTTGTCCGAGAAGAAAGAAAATGCCTGGGAAGTGGAATGATGGATCAATGTCACCCCTCGAGTAGACACTGAATAACTTGCAAAGGTCGTTACCACTAATAAGGATGATAACAAGAGAATCTAACACCAAAAGGATGACAGACCTATCACCAAAAGGATGATAGTAACACACGCACACAGACCCTTCAACCAAAAGGATGAAAATGAGGTCGAAGCCTGCTATTACCAAAAGGATAATAGGGCACACACGCACACGGACCCTTCCACCAAAACGATGAAAATGAGGTCAAAGCCTGCTATTACCAAAAGGATAATAGGGCACACACACACAGACCCTTCCACCAAAAGGATGAAAATGAGGTCAAAGTCTGCTATTACCAAAAGGATAATAGGGCACACACACAGACCCTTCCACCAAAAGGATGAAAATGAGGTCAAAGCTTGCTATTACCAAAAGGATAATAGGGCACACACACAGACCCTTCCACCAAAAGGATGAAAATGAGGTCAAAAGCCTGCTATTACCAAAAGGATAATAGGGCACACACAAACACACAGACCCTTCCACCAAAAGGATGAAAATGAGGTCAAAGTCTGCTATTACCAAAAGGATAATAGGGCACACACGCACACAGACCCTTCCACCAAAAGGATGGAAATGAGGTCAAAGCCTGCTACTACCAAAAGGATAATAGGGCACACACACACACACATACCCTTCCACCAAAAGGATGAAAATAAGGTCAAAGTCTGTTATTGCCAAAAGGATAATAGGGCACACACACACAGACCCTTCCACCAAAAGGATGAAAATGAGGTCCAAGCCTGCTATTACCAAAAGGATAATAGGGCACACACACAGATACCCTTCCACCAAAAGGATGAAAATGAGGTCAAAGCCTACTATTACCAAAAGGATAATAGGGCACACACACACATACCCTTCCACCAAAAGGATGGAAATGAGGTCAATGCCTGCTACTACCAAAAGGATAATAGGGCACACACGCACACATACCCTTCCACAAAAGGATGAAAATAAGGTCAAAGCCTGCTATTACCAAAAGGATAATAGGGCACACATACACAGACCCTTCCACCAAAAGGATGGAAATGAGGTCAAAGCCTGCTACTACCAAAAGGATAATAGGGCACACACACACAGACCCTTCCACCAAAAGGATGAAAATGAGGTCAAAGCCTGCTATTACCAAAAGGATAATAGGGCACACACACACAGACCCTTCCACCAAAAGGATGAAAATGAGGTCAAAGCCTGCTATTACCAAAAGGATAATAGGGCACACACACACAAACCGTTCCACCAAAAGGATGAAAATGAGGTCAAAGCCTGCTATTACCAAAAGGATAATAGGGCACACACACACACAGACCCTTCCACCAAAAGGATGAAAATGAGGTCAAAGCCTGCTATTACCAAAAGGATAATAGGGCACACACGCACACATACCCTTCCACCAAAAGGATGAAAATGAGGTCAAAGCCTGCTATTTCCAAAAGGATAATAGGGCACACACACACAGACCCTTCCACCAAAAGGATGAAAATGAGGTCAAAGCCTGCTATTACTAAAAGGATAATAGGGTACACACGCACACAGACCCTTCCACCAAAAGGAAGAAAATGAGGTCAAAGCCTGCTATTACCAAAAGGATAATAGGGCACACACACACAGACCCTTCCACCAAAAGGATGAAAATGAGGTCAAAGCCTGCTATTACCAAAAGGATAATAGGGTACACATATACAGACCCTTCCACCAAAAGGAAGGATAATAGGGCACACACGCACACAGACCCTTCAACCAAAAGGATGAAAATGAGGTCAAAGTCTGCTATTACCAAAAGGATAATAGGGCACACACACACAGATCCTTCCACCAAAAGGATGGAAATGAGGTCAAAGCCTGTTACTACCAAAAGGATAATAGGGCACACACACACACAGACCCTTCCACCAAAAGGATGGAAATGAGGTCAAAGCCTGCTACTACCAAAAGGATAATAGGGCACACACGCACACAGACCCTTCCACCAAAAGGATGAAAATGAGGTCACAACTTTCTACTACCAAAAAGATAATAGCAAGCAAAATGATAACAAAGGTTGTCACTCACCAAAAGGATGACACACAGACCAAGGGTTTACGGATCAGCGACACCAAAAGGATGACGGATCAAACAACAAAAGTTGCTACCACCAAAAGGATGATAGAAACTTCCCAATGTGAGGACCAACACCAAAAGGATGCAGGTTGAATTGAAACAACATGAATGATTACCACGAAAATGATGATAATAAGTTTCTGATTTTGAGAATTACCAACACCAAAAGGGCGTAGGTTAGGTTGAATTGGCAAGGTTTGGCTATCACCAAAAGGATGATAGTGAGTTTCTGATTTCGAGGGGTAACAACACCAAAAGGATGAAGGTTAAATTGAGTTGACTGGGTTTGACTACCACCAAAAGGATGATAGTAAGGTAATTGACAAAAGGTTAAGTTCGATGGGGATATGATGAGTGGGACATATTTGGAGACATCAATAAAAGGTCGAAGTAAAGAACTCAATGAGGACCGCCCACTGACTTGCTTGGAGATCACAGCTTCGTCGACAAAAGGTTGAAAAATTCATGAGGAACGCCCATGATCTGAAGGGGATGCCTTTGACTAGGCTGAATATTGCTTGAGGTTGATCAATAAAAGCTTGAACAACTTCGTGAGAAACACCCACGGACTTGAAGAAGATGCCCCTGGCTGGGCTAGAGATCGTTTTGATCTTGTCTTGAGATTGATCCTGGATCTTACGCATGTATGAATGCTTGATTTTGTAATGATGTTCCATATCGAATAGAAATGCAAATGCAAATGCTGACGCGCGGAGATGCAAGTGCTGGGGGAGTATGACTGGTTTTGGTATGCATATGATGCAAATGATGTCTATGATGTGACGCATATGATGCATATGATTGAAGACGGGTGACTGGATATGTTTGGAGAGGTGTCAGCGTGGTGGACTTTTGGTAGTTGCCAATGCGGATTGGACTTTTGGGCGGTGGGAGGGATTTGATTTTCTCGACACTCAGTTCGTTGAAGACGCCATGATTGAAGTGGACGAAGATGCTCTAGATGCCTCAAGTTTGGTCACTTGATGATAAGTCATTTCTGAGAAGACCATGACTCTGTGCTTGAGGGTCAGAATGGCCTGAAACTGAGCGTAGCGACATGATCAACTCATGAAGACCGTGCCTTTTCTCTGAACTTGAAAGTACAGACAGGATATGCCTGCTGTAATGAGTCTTGCCCCAGTCTGAACATAGTAATGGTCTGCCCCTTATTAACCAGTTCTGAAATGACTTGATCTTTGGAAGATGAACTTTGATGTGCTTTGAGGTGGCTTGTCCCTGATTGAGCTGCTGAAAGATTTGCCCCAGATTGAGGGTTTTGAGGGAGTCTTGCTTCGGGTCGGCACCACTGAAAGTTCAAGTTCCTCTTTGATTGCCCCTTGTTGAAGTGTCTTGGATGTGTAGCACTGATTTGCAGTTAAAATTGCACACTTACAAATGGTAATCTTAATACAATGCTCATGTAAGTTTTTTTTTTTAAAAAGAGTCGTTTATTGGAGTGTCGTGATAGTGAGATGAATAGACCATTAGCCCAAACGTGTGCTGATTTTGATGGTGTGAAAGATATAGCAAGGAGAATGACACCAATGCTGAAGATTAGCAAATCTGGGGAGTCAGTTTACGCAATCTTGCAATAGTACGCTTTCAGAATAAACCTGCCTCAATTAGGTCTTTCGAGGGCTGTAACGTGGTCTGGTTTATGGTTATGAAACAAAGGATATCAGGCTCAAAGTATAATTTGTACCCACCCCTTCTTCGTGATGATCTCCAGTCCTACGTTCAGTTAAAAATTTGCACATGTTTGTATTCCAAAAGGGTTGATGGTTCAAGGTATGCTTGAAATGACAGTCAACTTATTTTATTTTTGATGGATATCAGTGACCTTTTGGTTTTGATTATGGTGGTCACTGGATCTTATTCTGTTTTTGTTGAGGATTCGAATGCCTCTTTTTTTTTTTTATCCCTATCTTTTGCATGGACTGATTTTGCTTGTCGGGTCCATCAGGGTTGTCTTGATTTTTACCTAAGTTACCTTTAAGGTGTTCGACTTAGCAGGCTTTTGGTTTTTTAATTTTTTTGTTTTTGGTTTTTTTTTATTGGAGGATTGTGACTGCCAAGTCATGGGTTTTTGATGAACAACCGTCATGTCTTTTGGTCTTTGGCTTGTGACTTTAACTGAACACTACCCTGCCCCAGGTTGAGTGTAAGGATTTGAATATCCGAAGGAAACTACTACTTCTAGGCTCGAAGTGGTTTACTAGGGATTAACTCCTTGTCTCTCCAGTGTTTGGGGGGTTGAAACAATGCCTGTACATCATTGGCGGGATTTTATCTGAAAGCATACGGCTTGCAATTATGGGTATTTTGTTGTCATCATCCTCCCTCCAATCATTGCTAACAACAGTTTGATAAAGAGAGTGGAGTGGATAAATGTGTTGGTGTTTTGCAGTAAAATGGAAAAAATGAGTGAATACGACATAATTGATTCAAAACATGCATAATCAATACATTAAGAAAACCAAATACAAATGACAATGTTTAAAGCATATAGTACTTAAACAAATAAAGACAAAATACAAGAATGCAAATGACGGGATGGCAACATGACTGCCTTCTTTGGGGAAACTTGAACTTGACTTGACTTGATTTGACTTGGCTTGCTGCTGGCACTAGCTTTGCGGAGGCATAGGGTTTTTGATGACGTTTGGAACCCTCCCATTGAACGTGAGAAACTTTGAGTCGATCATGTCTTGAACCTTGTGTTTGAAAGCTCTGCAGTCCTCGATCGTATGCCCTGGAGCACCCTTATGAAACTCACAATGAGCATTAGCATCATAATTTGGAGGGATGACAGTTGGAGGAGCTAGGTCCCTGGGAGTGATTGCCCTCTTCTCCATCAATTGAGAAAAGATATGAGCGTATGTCGTCGGAAGACGATCAAAGTCTCTATCAGACCTCCTTGTCCTCTATTGATTAGGTTGTTGAGCAGCTCTCTGTTGTTGATTATGAGGAGGATATTGATACCCTTGTTGATATAGGACTGTTGCTGAGGAGCCTGTTGTTGAGGCATTGGAGCTTGAACAGCTTGAACAGTTGGCTGATAAGGCATCGGAGCATATTGCGCAGCAGCAACATACGAATACTGGAAGTATGGCATTTGATAAGGCATTGGAGGGGGAGCTTGTTGAGCTTGCCCTTTCTGAGTAGAGACAGCATTTGTTTCTCCCTCTTTTTTCTTGTATCCATTGAAAGGCTTCTTAGCTCCAGCCTGACTGCTAGAACCTCCTTGGATCCTTTCGCTCTTTAAACCTTCTTCAATTCTCTCACCGACGATAACCAAGTTAGAGAATCCAGCAGAAACACTACCAATAAGCTTCTCGTAGTACTGGCCTTGCAAAGTACCCATGAAGATGTCAATTAGTTCACGGTCAACAGTGGTGGATGCACTCTTGCGGCTAGCTCTCTCCAGCGTTGTGCGTACCCCTTAAAGGATTTGTTGTCCTTTTGAGCCATACTCTGAAGTTGAGTACGATTCGGAGCAAGGTCGGTGTTGTATTTGTATTGCTTGACGAATGCATCAGCTAGCTCATCCCAAGTGCGCACATTGCTATGCTCCAGCTACATATACCACTCAAGAGACGCTCCAGACAGATTGTCTTAGAAGCAATGGATCATCAGTTTTTTGTCTTTGGCATGGGCAATCATCTTGCGACAGTACATCCTTAGATGCATGTGGGGACAACTGAGGCCTTTGTACTTTGGGAATTCTTGCACTTTAAACTTGGGAGGAAAGACAACATCTGGCACCAAGCACATTTCCAAAGCATTCAGAGATTTTGAGTTGCGCCCCTCCATGACTCGGAGTTTCTCAGCTAGATCACGACACATTTTGATGGCTTCAGAATCCTGAGCAGCAGTAGGATTGACAATTGGAATAACAGTATGGTAGTTCTCTACCTCATCATACTGATCTACCAGATTTTCTTTAGCATGAGGAATAGGAATCTGAGTGACAACAGATTGGGCTTGCGGAATAACACCAACAACGACTCCAGATGTTGGAAGTGGTTGAGAAATGGCTCCTTCAGTGGCTGGAGTGAAGTTCATTGGTATCCCATAGCTGATAGGGTTGGGAACAGGAACTAAGAGCCTTGAGGGTGACCCTTGAACAGGTGCATTGTTGTTGGCGGCAGCGGCTTCACGCAGCTCTTCTTCTTTTCTGGCCATCATGATGGCTTCGAGAATCTGATCAATCTTTCCCTTGATAGAGTCCAATTCTTCTCTGAAGGCAGCTTGCTCTTGCTAAATCTGCTCCATCGTTCTTCTTGTGTTGGCTCGAGTTGCGTACTGGTGTCGAGGAATCAGCTTGATTTACTGGAGAAGGAAGGAAGGTGAAGTGAGATTCTGATGTTGAAATGCAATGCAAGATGTATAACTGATGCAATGCAATGCAATGACATGTATGCAATGCAAGATGCAAGATCCAGGATCGTAGATCGCAGGTTCAAACAATTCTAAGGTTGGCCGTTCACGGGTAAATAACCAAAGTCTTCGATCAAAGAAACCCTATAGGTAGGCTCTATGAGGAAAGTTCTAGGTTCTTTACCCATAAACCCACTCATGGGATAGTTTCTACGTTGATGGATAAGGTTCCCATGATTACGGACACTAATCGCATCAACATCACGCAACACGCTAGCTGCATTACGATGAGAATGATGACAAGGTCTCCCCTGAGCGGGGTCTTCATGCTAGGGGCACAAGGAGCGAGTCCTTGGAGACTAACACTACACGACCACCAATATGGAACTTGGTTCTAAGAGTGGTTCATAGAGTCACGGACCCTTCATGAGTCAAGTCGTGCAACAGGCTAGCTGCGTTACAACAGGATCTACGAAAAGATCTACTCTAGGGGAGCTTTCATGCTAGGCACGCAAGGAGCGAGTCCTTGGGGACTAACACTACTCGACATCCAATTCTAAATTATGTGTTCTCTCTGCTTTTACCAAAGCTCGGGTGTAGAGCTTTACTCATGATATCGACCCATGATCCAACAGCCAAACAGGATAATAAGTACATAAGAGAAAGTAAAAAGAGAACAAATACGTAAACGAGAAGAAAACAAGCAAACGAAGATAACACTTTTCACAAATCGCACTAAGATAGGCTTGACTCTCTCTTGCATGGAGCAAAGTATCCCCATCAGAGTTGCCAGCTGGCGCACCTCGAAAAAATTGCCTAATCGAAGACACGACCCTTCGCGCGAAAGGCGCAGAAAATGATTCGACAGAGTCGCCACCGAACTTTATTTATCCCAAAATAGGGAAAGGAAAATATCGAGAAAACCTTTAAGGAAGGATAAGAACATGGTCGTCGCAACCACATTCTGGGTTCGGGAGTCGGTTACGTGAGAGGAAGGTACGCGCACCCCCTCACGTCCGTTGTACTCAACGGGAACCTCTTAGTTCGAATTGTGATGAACGTTATCTAAGATTGTTTGTTTTCTTCTCAACGATATATGCGAAATGGTAAAGTAAAAGGTTTCGATTACTAAGGGAAATGGGGTGGTTTTAGGATAGGGTGCTCGGCAAGATCATCACGACCTCGGGCCTACGTATGCTCATTCGGACGAGAATGAGAAATCAGAGCAATCGTAGTTCGACTACGGGAAGGGATAGAGGGAAGACGGAAGATAGAGGGAAGGTAGCTCGCCAAGATCATCGCAATCTTGTGCCTACGTATCTTTAATCGGACGAGAATAAAGAATCAGAGCAGTCGTAGTTCGTGGTACACCCACGAAAAGAGAGGGGTTAGTGTTTTTAGGAGACGAAAGATTGAAAGACAAACAAACCAAGGAGCGTGCCTCGAGAGCAGTCACTTAAGAATCCAAGGAATGCTAGGCTCCAAGAACTCAGTTCTTTCGTGAGTCGATTGCGAAAATGTTTGATAGGGATTAAGTGTTTTAAGACGAAAGGGTGAATGAATAACAACCTAAGGGGCGTGCCTTAAGAGCCATTCATTCGAAGATCCAAGGAATGATAGATTCAAAGAATATCCTCCTTTCGTAAGTTGATTAAGAAAAAAGTTTGAAAAAGATTGAGTCGAATTGGTTGAGAAAAGAGGTGAGGATCGATACTAGTCCCTAGGGGTGCTCCTAGTAACAAATCCTACGAAATGTACAAGTGTGCATTTGACGACGAGGCAAAAGGCACTCGACTTACGAGAATGTTTTGAAGAGTGGTTCGACGACGAATCGAGAATTGGTTTGGAAATGGTTTGATTTGTTAAGTTTTTAGGGAGAATGACGATTATTCGATAAACGAGACATCGGCCTCGCAACCAAGTAATCGGGGCATTATTGGGATGCTAGATCCCAATGACACCTTTTTCATTCGATTGATATATGAAATATTGTTTGTTGGACAACGAAAGTACCACGTGGAATGCTAGACTCCAATGGCATTCCCTTGTCCAAATAGTTAAGACAAGTGTTTTAGGAGCGAAAGGTCGAATGATCACCACCTAAGGCGTGCGCCTCAATAGCGGTCACTCAAGAACTCAAGAAGTGCTAGACCTCAAGAATTCAATTCTTTCGCAATTTAATTAAGAAAAATGATTGATTAGGTGTGTTAGGTGGTTTTAATCGAAAATTAAATGCTTCGGTGTTTCGATAATTGTTAGTGTGTTTGATTAAAATATGAAAAAAAAGAAAGAAATGGTTAGATAAACATGATATGGACAATATGATAAGAATATGAATAATATAATCGAAATAATAGGAACAAGGTATAATATTGACATAACATAAAATTAGTCTCGTCTTAATCGGAATTTAATCGAGAAATCGATAATCAACGATTTTTGACTTTCATGGACCAAAAATGAAAAGACATAAGATAATGAAAAATAAAATCGAAATAAAAATAAAATCGATCTCGTCTTAATCAAGATTTAATCGAGAAATCGATAATCTTTAATACTTGACTTTCATTGACCAACTAAAAGAATATACGAAAATGGAAATTAAATGGAGATAGAAATTAAATCGAAAATATAGAAAGGTCTCATCTTTACTAAGATTTTAAATCGAAAAATCGATAATCTTTAGTATTTGATTTTCATTGACCCAAAAATGAATAAAAATAATGAAAAATAATAGAAATGAAATAAAATCGGAAAATGATAGAAAAAGAATAAAGGTCTCACTTTTATCAAGATTTAAAATCGAAAATCGATAAATCCTTGATATTTGGTTTTCATTGACCCAAAAATGAATAAAAATAATGAAAGGACGATAAAATAAAATAAAATCGAACAATGATAAGAAAAAGAATAAAGGTCTCACCTTTATCAAGATTTAAAATCAAAAATCGATAAATCCTTGATATTTGGTTTTCATAGACCCAAAATTAATAGAAATACAATAATAAATCGAAATAAAAATAAATAGGTAGTAGGCCTCATATAAATCAAGATTTAATCGGTTTGACTAAATCATGAATATTGTTGTATCATTGGCCCTAATGAAATTGAAAATGATAATAAAATCGAAAAGATAAAATAGAAAAGCAAATTGTAAGAATAAATCATAAAATGAAGGAGACAAAAACCAACAAGATCAAATGATAATCTAACTAAAAAGATTTTTAAGTAAAAAAAGTAAAATAACAAGAACTAAATTAAATTAAAGAATGAAATCGAGAAAATAAGATAATCTCTAAACAAATAAGCCTGATAGGGAGGTGCATAGAGTAACATGAAGGGTGATGGTTGTGTGGATAGGAATAAAAGTGTGAAGAGATATAGTCATCTGGGCTCATAAGCCCAACCAAATCCTTCAAAAATCTGGCAACAAAAAAAAAGACCTGGGCCAGGGTTGGGTTGACCCTAACCCGCTTGGATCATAAATAAGCCAAAAAAAAGGCAAAAACCCTAAATGAAAAGTTGCTCCCGTTACAAACACACACGGTTAGCCAAAATGGCAAAATGGTGAGGAGAAAAAACACGTTTAGATGAACAAAACCATGACTTGAAAATCATGCTTCGATTCTCACCTCTCTCGAATCTCACTCGAGTTCTCTCACCTATAATCTTCTCAGTTTTAGCTCTATCTCTCACTTTTTCTCGCTCGGTTTGTGTTTGTAAAAAACTTCTTTTTCTCTTCATCTCATTTCATCTCTCTATTTTGATTCTCAGTCGGCTTGACTCTGGCTTGTGTCGAAGAGAAAGGTTGAGGATTGTTGAAGCCAAGGGAAAGATTCAGTCGTGGTGTGTTGATTGGGTTTATGAAGAAAGGGTGTTGTTGTTACGGAAACAAATACGTATTCGTGTATGGAGGTGGTGGTGAAGTGACCGGAAATTGGTGGTTGAGTATGGATTGGTTGAAGATTGGAGGAGGAAATGGTATTGGAGGGGAAGTAGCAGTAATAGTGTGTGTTTGCTTTTGAAGTCCCTTTTCTTCGGTTTTTTTCTAATCGCTCCCCCCTCCCTATCGATCTTCCTCTCCCCTTTTTATATTGTTCTCCCCCAATTTAAAGTGAAAACATTAAGGTTTCAAATGCTGCTGAATGATAATTATGGAATGATGCAGTGGAATCAAATTAGTTTGGTGGATGTCTTGCTATTTGATGCAATTGACACTGTTGTACTTTCTGTTGTTGCTGAATTTCTGCCTCTAGTTTGTTTGTTTGTGTTTGGAATTGGCATGGTGTTGTTATTTATGCGTGGCAGGCTTGGTTGTACGTTGAAAGTGGCTCATCATTTTGGCTTGGTGTATTTCATAAGCTGTTGTATAGAAATTGTATATTATGAGCCTTGTGTAACTTGATGGGTTATTGTAAATTTGTAATGGGCTTTAATGACATGAGTCTTTCTACATTTGTGTGACAAGAACTTATTCTTGGCTTTTACTGTATGATAGTTTTTTTTGGTTTTTTTTTTTGGAATATAATGGATAAGTATTTAGAATAAATAAAAAAAAAACTGGTTTTTAATAATTGAAATGAAATTGGATTTGGAACATAGATAAAAAAAAAATTGAAAGTGGTTATGGACAAGTTGAGATTGAATATGGAGTTAAAAAATAGGATTTATGGAATTGGATTTTATATATGGATACTAAATAGATATAGAAATGGTTTAAATGGATATTGGATAAAGGATAAAAAAAAAGTTAAAAGATAAATATGACTTAAAATGAAAATGGATAAAAATTAAAAGAGGGATGAAGTTGAAGACAACATATTTTTTGAATTTTTGAATAATTGTCACTGGGTGGATGTACAGATGGAAAATACACAGGTAGGACAAATTTATGTAAAGTGTTGCAGCAAGCAATTAGACAATGCTTGTGAAGTGTTGCAATAGGCGAAATGTTGTAACACTTAGTAATAATAAAAAACGTTGCAGAAGGGTGTGTTTCATCAAGGATCACAACCTTATGAAAAAACAGTACTTGACCTATAAATTGATCATTCAGGATTCATAAAATCATGTGAGAAAAACTCTATTCTTCATCGCATAATTTCATATTTCTTTCTTCCCTACATTTGAGTTTTCACTTGTCTTGTGCAAACTCGAAATAGGCTGAATTATCTTGAATATTCTTGCGTGTAGACTCTAAGACAATTTAGAGAGCTCTTGAAATACTATTAGAAAATTTATGGCATATACAATTTCGACCTTGATTCATTCAACTTGAAAACAATTTCCAAGAGTTAATCCATCCAAATCATTTCTTTATGATAAAGACCAACAAAGGCAGTTTTGTCGGCACACTGTATGCACTATATAAAAATATGAGAAATATAAATAGCGTGTTTTTTTGTTACCAATTAGGAATGAAAGTCACCAATTAAATATATAAGACTCAATGTTAGTGCATGAGTATTCAAATCAATGAGAATGGAAGAAATTTCCAATGATTTGTAGGCCCAGATAGGGTTTACAAATGACTGGTTATTTTGTTTTACTGCGCAATGTTGACATTATTCATGTGCAACAACTATCGGGTATGTCACATAACCCCAATACTCAAGGTGAAACTTAGTGGATCATTTGTTTACACCTAAAAGTAAATTGATTATCAGCTGAGCTCGGAAGACAAACGATTTTAGGGTTAGGTGGTGGTTCTAAAGGCAAAGTTAGACGAATGCAAACACGACCAACTAAGAGTCAACCTAATATTTTTCAAGTCCACTAAGATATAACATGGCCATCAAGGCAAGAATGATGTAACCATGAGCTTAGGGAGATCTACACATGTTGACAAGGCCATCAACATGCCAAAGAGCATAAAGTAGCAGTCAACTATGTAGTTCAATGTATCCCACAAATAGAGGGGGGAATCATGCACTACTCACATTGAACGAAAAATCAGGACTGATGTCTAATGACAAAAATAATAATATTATATAAATAATGTTACAAAACATAAACTACCGTCAATTATCCACGACCTCAATACACAACTACTATCCAAAGCAAATAACTAATTCACTTTATACAATATTTTTACACAAGAGTATAAGAGAAAAGAAGAAAAAATACTAATTTAAATTACTTCTGACTTATGCATTTTGTAATTAAAAACTAGATTCCATATATACAGAATTGACCTACCTATTCTTTGATAGTACTAGGGAATGTGGAACTTTTCCAACATGTATATTTTCAACCAATACCATCAATCTCAACTTTGATTGAAAAGAATACACCATCTTCTATTATCCACCTAGACAATAATAGTTCAAAGAAAATTCATACTCCGCCATAAAGTTATATATAATCACTTGAAAATCTTGAAGTGGAATAATAGTTACACAAATGGTGGGTTTTGAATTGGTACTTTAATTAAAATTATATGTTTTTAAAAAATTATTTCTCAATATAAATTTGTAAACAAGGAAAATGTTAGTTTTTGAACCTCTTGAAGAATGTACTTTATAACACCAGTATAATTAATCATAAAATGTTAAGTGTGAGAGATGTGTGTGTAAATGAACCATCATTAAAACAAATACTTAATGATAGAAATATCACACAAAAAGGTATCATAGTATACCCATGGTGGGGTAGTCTCGTCATCACATTTGTGAGATTTTACTATATGGTGTTTGAGGTAACTTTCTTAAGTGCTGAACCTTTAAAATTCTTAGTCACAAAGGACTATACAATCTATATTATCTTATCCTTATCAAGATTACAAATTTGTATTCTCTTAGCCTCACTAGGGTTACAAATAGGTTATAAAAATCACATAGTCACTCATTATTTTACGGAGTTGAGTAGGTTATATCAATTATTTTGTGTTTGTAGAAATGAACTTGCTCAAGTAACGAACTATGAGTTTGCAATATAATTTTTTTCATCCTCAAGTTGTGATCCTTTTGAAGGCACAAACATTTATGTTGATTGTAGTATATGTGATGTCACAGATGAATATTGTGGTGTTTTTCATGCGCAACATTTTGTCGCAATTTTTTTACTTTATTGTATTTTTATATTGAACTTATTGTAGTGATGTCTAAACACGTTAAACTCAATGAATATTGCTCATTTAATGACCATGGTTTAAATATTCTTCTTCAACCTATCAAATTCAAATAAGGAAACAGTTCCAAGATGTAGGAGAAGCACAACACTTTTCTTATATAGTTTTCTTCATTTAAGAAAACTTTGAAATAGTTCTTTGTATTTAATACATGTTTCCTTCTTAAAGATAGATTCAATTTATTCAACGATAGATTTACTTTTGAGGATCGATAAGTCAAGAACCAGATGTTCAGACATAAAGGTGTACAAATCATATTAACATATTTTTAATGTAATATAATACTATATTAAACAAAACAAAAAAGATACAAGAAAGATGATCAAAGATCCAACCCACTAGAAACTAGTTACACAAGGAGTTCTAGGACAAACTAAGGAATCATAAGTGTACCAATGTGGTGGTTTAACTTTGGTTTAAACCAAGTTTTATACACAATTGAATCGACAATTTGGGGACCTATCATGTCACTACTGACATCTTTGCCAAAGCTCTTCAGGTTTCTGAATTTCCAAATTTCATATACTAATTCAACTAAGGCGCACTGATTCATCATGTAAATATCCATGGTTGTGTTTAACTTGTAGCCAATTTAAACATACATCCAGATGTTTTTTCAAAGTTATGCAGGAAAAGAAAATGTGATTTATAGTTTCCTGTTGGTTACAGAAGCTACACTTATCATTGCCATGAGGCTGAATCTGCACAATCTCTCTTTTATGGTCAGTCTATCTTGGCTAGCTAACCAAAGTATAAATGTTGCTCTTGGTCTAGTAGCATTGTCATACATAAGCTTTATCCATTGAACAGTTTGATGAGATTCCTTGATTGCATAATAGCACTCCCTGGTTTAAAACTTGTTGTTTAGCAGCATTGTGTTCCAAACCTGACTTTGGTGAGCAATGTGTCTCTGCTTCAAGATAGCCTTCAAGATCCAATAGCAATTTGACTTCACATGTACAGTCATCACTACAACAAATAACGATTTTTATGACGAAACTTTCACCTCGAATAATAGAAAATTGAGGTATAAAGCCAAGGTGCGCTAATTTTTATTATTAAAAAAAAACATAAATTCCCTCAGTTTTATGAAAAAAAACTACTTGGTACAAGCTTCAATTCCCAACTATCGCAATTTATGATTCTATTTGTTTATAAGTGTAAACAAAATGTTCTAACTCTTCAGTTTTCTATATAATCGAGGCGTAAAATAATAAGATTTTACTATAAAAGTACTCGTTAAACAGATTTTACCATAATCCTTACTAATATGAAAATGCCCCAAGCATCATTCTTTGGGATAGATTACAATACAAAATTTTTTTCCAATGTTCTTCTATCTTGAACAAAACATTTTTTCTTCCCGTGCTATCCATCCCAACATAATGGTGTTGATGTTGTATTTTTTGGAATAACCCTCAGTTAAAGAAGGATACTCACTTGATAGATTGCAAGTGCATGAAATCATTTTTGCTTCAAGTTAATCAAAGAATGAAGCTTAACCAAGAATGAAGAAAGCCCAACCTTTGAAAAGTACTCAGTTGATTGATTGCAAGTGCAGAAAATCATTCTTGCTTCAAGTTAAATAAATAATGGAGCTTAACCAACAAAGAAGGAAGCTCAACCTTTGTAGAGTACTCAGTTGATAGATTGCAAGTACAGAAAATCATTCTTGTTTCAAAAAAATTATTTTAATGAGTATGCAACAAAATTTGGATATCATCGAAGATTTGTTATAAACAATGTTTTTTAATATTCTGTGTAATCAATGCATTTTAAATAAAATAAAATAAATAGTCACCTCGATTTTCTTTATCACCGAGTTTATATTTAAAAGGAGAAGATATAAAACCTTGGTTTTATAGTAAAATCGAGGTGGTTAGTAATCATATTTTACTATAAAAAGACTCGTTAAACAGATTTTACCCTAATACTTACTTATATGTAGCCGCCCCAACGAGAAGATATATTCACCATTGTCCATTTCTATCATGAGTTGCTACTACAAATCTCTGGGATGGATTTCAAGTGCAGAAAATAAAAAAATTTCATTGGGAAACAGATTTCTAGCATCTTGCATGAGACCTGGACATGTCAAATAAAGTTTCTCATTGGGAAACCGATTTTACAATGTATTTTTAATATTATGTGTAAACAATGTATTTTTAAAAAATAAAACAGCTTATTCACCTAGGCTTTGTTCGTGGTCGAGGGGATAGTTAAGCGTGTTGTTTACTATATTCAACGCCCTTAAACAAATCTTTGTCGTCCATTTAATGTTTATCAACGCTTATGAATCTGCCATTAGTGATCCGCGTGAAACCTAAGGGACATCTGTTATAAAAACATGTTGAATATTGAAAATCTAACCTAAATGAAACATGAAGTGCTTGAAACATAAAGACATTTGGAAAAGTTCTCTAAGATGGATTGCAAAAGCACAAAATTATTGGGTTTAAGGTTTGTTTTCTTAATTATTTATTTGAGCATAAAATCATATATTTGAATATTCATTTTATTTATCTAACTTTTTTTATTATTTTTCTTAAGAATTAAATGCATGCAAGATCCGTAGAGAATAATCTTGTACCCAACATTTGATCTTCCCCAAGATTCAATAATTCAAATATCTAAAATCTAGATCTTTCGGGAATTTGATTTTTATCTAGATCCCTAGAGAATTTGATTTTTATTTTAATATTTTGTGTAAACAATGTAATATTCTGGGTAAACAATGTTACAATAAAAAAAATAATAATCGTACCCCTCGGTTTTCTAGATAAACCGAGATGAAAGATACGCTAGTTTTAAAAATAATAAAAGTGTTACTATATAATTGAGGCGTAAAATAATAAGATTTTACTATAAAAGTACTCGTTAAACAGATTTTACCATAATCCTTACTAATATGAAAATGCCCCAAGCATCATTCTTTGGGATGGATTGCAATACAAATTTTTTTTCCAATGTTCTTCTATCTTGAACAAAACATTTTTTCTTCCCGTGCTATCCATCCCAACATAATGGTGTTGATGTTGCATTTTTTGGAATAACCCTCAGTTAAAGAAGGATACTCACTTGATAGATTGCAAGTGAATGAAATCATTTTTGCTTCAAGTTAATCAAAGAATGAAGTTTAACCAAGAATGAAGAAAGCCCAACCTTTGAAAAGTACTCAGTTGATTGATTGCAAGTGCAGAAAATCATTCTTGCTTCAAGTTAAATAAATAATGGAGCTTAACCAACAAAGAAGGAAGCTCAACCTTTGTAGTGTACTCAGTTGATAGATTGCAAGTACAGAAAATCATTCTTTTTTCAAAAAAATTATTTTAATGGGTATGCAACAAAATTTGGATATCATCGAAGATTTGTTATAAACAATGTTTTTTAATATTCTGTGTAATCAATGTATTTAAAATAAAATAAAATAAATTGTCACCTTGATTTTCTTTATCATCGAGTTTATATTTAAAAGGAGAAGATATAAAACCTTGGTTTTATAGTAAAATCAAGGTGGTTAGTAATCATATTTTACTATAAAAAGACTCGTTAAACTGATCATTTTACCCTAATACTTACTTATATGTAGCCGCCCCAACGAGAAGAAATATTCACCACTGCCCATTTCTATCATGAGTTGCTACTACAAATCTCTAGGATGGATTTCAAGTGCAGAAAATAAAAAATCTCATTGGGAAACAGATTTCTAGCATCTTGCATGAGACCTGGACATGTCAAATAAAGTTTCTCATTGGGAAACTGATTTTTCAATGTATTTTTAATATTATGTGTAAACAATGTATTTTTAAAAAATAAAACAGCTTATTCACCTAGGCTTTGTTCGTGGTCGAGGGGATAGTTAAGCGTGTTGTTTACTATATTCAACGCCCTTAAACAAATCTTTGTCGTCCATTTAATGTTTATCAACGCTCATGAATCTGCCATTAGTGATCCGCGTGAAACCTAAAGGACATCTGTTATAAAAACATGTTGAATATTGAAAATCTAACCTAAATGAAACATGAAGTGCTTGAAACATAAAGACATTTGGAAAAGTTCTCTAAGATGGATTGCAAAAGCACAAAATTATTGGGTTTAAGGTTTGTTTTCTTAAATATTTATTTGAGCATAAAATCATATATTTGAATATTCATTTTATTTATCTAACTTTTTTTATTATTTTTCTTCAGAATTAAATGCATGCAAGATCCATAGAGAATAATCTTGTACCCAACATTTGATCTTCCCCAAGATTCAATAATTCAAATATCTAAAATCTAGATCTTTGGGGAATTTGATTTTTATCTAGATCCCTAGAGAATTTGATTTTTATTTTAATATTTTGTGTAAACAATGTAATATTCTGGGTAATAAATGTTACAATAAAAAAAATAATAATCTTACCCCTCGGTTTTCTAGATAAACTAAGATGAAAGATACGCTAGTTTTAAAAATAATAAAAGTGTTACTGTCGGGGTTCGAACTCATGTACATTTAACTTTACCTCTCGGTTTTAATACCACAGAGGTGATAAGTGCTGAGTTTTCATATCTCCATTCGTTACCTCGTTTTTATAGTCGAGATATTAAACATTTCGCGTCTGAGGTAAAAAGTGTTTTTTGTAGCCGTGCATTATTCATAATGTAATATCTATGCACCCATTTTATAAATCATATGAACATCTATGATGAGTACTTTAGTGGTTTCATGATCTTGCTGGAGTAAGTTCTATATTAAAACTTTCAAATTATTTTATGTAGTATTTAGTGAGCATAAAATTATATTTTCTTATACGACCACTCAATAACAAGAATTACATAACAATAAAAATTTAAAAAAAAACTTATTAAATTAAATCATTTGAATTTGTTGTCATTGAAACAAAAAAGGGATTTGCATCAATAAATCATCGTTTAAAATATCTTCATTTCATTGCAATGAGGGAAATGTTCTAGAATTTGACTCGTATCCTTTTTGTGGTGTTGCTACATCAATACACTTTTATATTACATGTACATGCTTTCTACACTTCCAACATCTCATAACCTGTTTTTTATTTTTAGGCCCACCTCTAGCTTTTAACATTATGTTTCATGATGTTTTATCCTCATTCTTCAATGTTCTATAGAAATATTTATACATGAAATTTATCCAAAGCTCAAAAAATTTCTCATAAATCAAAACAAGTATAATATGCTCATAGAAAGATGAAAGAGGTTATATGAGTCTCAATACTTTATCTTCACCATCAATCTCAACTCCAACAGTTTTTAATTCAAAGAAAATACTTATGAGTGTACTTAAATGATCATATTTTCTTTGATACATAAGTTATGGAATTGCTCATTCAACAACAACCGCTTTGAGATACCCTTTTCATGATATTGCCCTTTAAGATTATCCTTAAGTTTATTGGCTGATAACGTACCTAGAAAATTCACAAGAATACTTTTAGCTAATGACAAGTGAATTAAACTTGATGCTCTCAAATCTAGTTCCTCCCATTTTTTATTGTCAATGTTAAAATATTTTCTTTCAATGTGTTAGGTAATTCTAATTGTATCAACACATCTTTGACTTGAATTTTATATAAGCCAAAATTAATTCATCCATCAAATTTCTCTATTTCAAACTTCACTGTACTTGAGAATTTTGATGTTGCAGCCATAAGAAAATTGTAATTCGTGCATCAGTTAGGTTCCCATAAAAGAGATGCGAGTTACATTAGACTGGTTAAGTACCAATTTTTTTAGGCAGAACCTTTCCCAACCATCACTTTCACTGTATCAAAACACTTTTATGACGTGGAAGATCAAACAATGCTTTATGATCACAAGATAGGAAGACTTCTTCCATATCTCCACCAAAAACCTTATGTCTCCAACATTTTACTCATTCATGGTTGATGTTGGACATAACCATTCACTCTTGAACCAACAATCTCTTC
The DNA here is from genome assembly GCA_022829125.1 of Lathyrus tuberosus. NCBI lineage: Eukaryota > Viridiplantae > Streptophyta > Magnoliopsida > Fabales > Fabaceae > Lathyrus > Lathyrus tuberosus. The sequence goes on from JALAZF010000343.1 coordinate 3,545,618, forward strand.
AACAAGTGTGAATCTCCTTCATCCTATAATAAGATGCAACATGTGATCTAGCTCCCGCTGCCCCACCAAACCAAATTAGACTACCACTTGTTGGGAAAGTCTGAGAAAGTTGGGAGAAACAACTAAAGAAATTCTCTAGAATCGCAAGAAACAGAGATATGATATCGTTTTCGTCAGTCAAAATCTCAAGAAAATAGATATATATATCATCACTCTTATAAATTTAATATTTTTCATATTCCTTATCAATCTAAAATTTAATCACTCTCATGTGAACCAAACATTATATAATTCCATAGGGAACCATTTATCTTAATGGTTCAGACTCCTTCCTTTGCCATAGATTCCCTCACCTTTTTCTTATTTCTGATCAAATCTCAAAATCTGTTGGGGAGGTCGGTAGATGGAATGAGGGTAGATGGATCTGGGATCTCAAGTGGAGGAGACCTTTTCTTTTTTATTATGAGTTGGATATTTTTAGCGATCTCCGATCTTTGATGAGAGGTTTAACTGCTTTCGTTGAGAATGATAAGCGGAGGTGGCGTGACTCGAGCGATGAGGTTTATAATGTGTGTTCCACCTACTCCTGTCTTCTGTATCGAGTAGGTCGTCAGGCCTCTCTCGCAGAGTTAGTTCTTCCGACCATTTAGTGTGGTTGGGCCCCTTCTAAAGTTATAGTTTTCTCTAGGCAACTTCTTCAGGATCTTATCCCAACCAGAGAAAACTTACTTAAGTGGGGAGTCCCCTTAACCTCTGGGACTTTTTCATGTCTATTCTGCTCGTTATTGAATTCTCCTCCCATCTCTTTGTGACCTGTGAGATTACATCCTTTGTTTGGTATAGGACTTTCGGGTGGTTGGGGTGGTGTGCTGTTTTACCTAGAGATATTTTGATCATTTTTTCAGATTTTTATCCCTTTGCTTGGGGGTGCTAGGACTAGAGGGGATGAAGATGATTTGGCATTCCATTGTTTGGTCGATTTGGAAAAGTCAGAATGACCTAGTTTTTTGTGGATCTTCGGTGACACCAAAAGATGTGGAAGACATGAGCATCTTATTGGCTTGGAAATGGTATCTTGGTAGGTTCGTCAATAACTCATGTGGTTCAACGACATGAAGAGATAACCATATCCATTTTCTAAGCCAATCGAATGGTGAGGGTCTTCGACCTCCATCAGATGTGTTCTTGTTTTGTCTTTTGTGGTTTTGTTGCTCTTTTAACATGTCCTCGGATTGGAGAGTTCTAGTTTTGCCTGATGCTAATTTTTCTATTTTTTCTGTTGTTTTTATGTTTGTTCTTTCTTCTTGGTAGCTGGTTATGTTTTCTTTTTTATTTTGATCAGGAGATTGTTACTTCTTGTGCCTTTCTCCGGAATTCTTTGTTTTATGGTTGTAATACCTTTATTCCTATTCTTATATATCATATTAAATAATGAAAATTTGTACTTTTAATTTTAATTTATTATTTTCCACTTTACATTCATTGACAATAGATATACACTAATAATTAAGATTAAAAAATTTAAATTAATTAAGTAAAATTATTAGTATATGATGTTTGAATATTGTACACTTAATAATTTTGTGTGTCTGTGAAATTTTTAAAAGTAGCAAGATGCATTTCTATGAAATGCATGTTTGGTATGGCGTTTAATACCGCCACAATACCACGTCCCAATATCCTATTAACGAGAAAATTCAGAAGGCGAGGATTAAGTGGGCCAAGTATGGTGATTTGAACTCTAGATTTTTTTCATAATGTTATTAAAGGTAAAGCTAGAAGAAAATATATTGAAAGTGTGGATACTGATAGAGGAAAGGTGGAAACTGTTAGTGAAGTGAAGCAAGCGGTGCGGAGCTTCTTCAAGGACAAGTTTTCCGAACCTTTGCCTTTGAGACCTTCGTTGGATGGCATCGTTTTTAATTCTTTTTCGGCAGTGGAAGCTCAGAATTTGGAATCTCCTTTTTCTGAGGAGGAGATTAAAGCGGTTGTCTGGAGTTGCGACGGGGCAAAAAGTCCAGGCCCTGATGGTTATAATTTTGTGTTTTTAAAACAATGTTGGTCTTTCATGAAGAATGATATCATCTCTTTTGTGCAAGACTTTCATGGCAGAGCTTTTCTTCCTAAGGCCATAATTTCTTGTTTTCTTAACTTAATTCTGAAAGTGGAGAATCCGTCTAATCTTGGAGAGTACATACCAATTTGCTTGGTAGGCTGCTTATATAAAATCTTGTCTAAGATTTTGGCAGGGAGATTGAAAAAGGTTATACGTGGGATTGTTTTGAAGTTGCACTCTGCTTTCGTCCCAGGGAGGCAACTGTTGGATGGGGTTCTGATAGCTAACGAAATAGTTGATATGGCCACAAGAAGTAATGAAGAATGTGTTATGTTTAAATTAGATTTCGAGAAGGCATACGACTACGTGAATTGGAACTTTCTGAGATTCTTGATGAGAAGAATGAGATTTGGTATAACTTGGATGAAGGGAATGGAGGCTTACATATTTAACTATCAGTTATCGATTTTGGTGAACGGGAGCCCTACGAAAGACTTTGAGGTTCAAAGAGGTCTTCGCCAAGGTAATCCGCTCTCACCTTTCTTGTTCGTTATTGTTGCGAAAGGGATTTCACAGTTGATTAATAAGGCTTTAATTTTGGGCGAGTTTGAAGGGTTTAGGGTAGATGCGGAGACGTCGGTGGAAGTTATTCAGTTCGCGAACGATACATTGATAATAAGACGAGGAGGTTGGAAAAATCTGTGGAGTATTAAATCAATCCTTAGGGGATTTGATCTAGTATCCGGCTTGGGAGTAAATTTACACAAAAGCAGGTTGATAGGTATAAATGTAAGTAGACATTTTTTATTGGCAGCTTCGAATGTTTTAGTTTGCAGAATTGAGGACTCTGCTTTTACTTTTTTGGGCTTACCTATTGGATGTAACCCTAGAAGATTAAAGACTTGGAGGCCAATCATCGAGAAATTCAAGTCAAAGTTGGCTTTGTGGCGAGGCAGATTTATGTCTTTTGCAGGAAGAATTACGTTTATAAACTCAGTTCTTACTAGCTTACCCATATTTTCATTTTCTTATTACAAAGTGTCGGTTAGCATATGGAAGGAATTAGACAGGCTAAGACAGAATTTCTTATAGGGAAGCTTTGATAACAAGAAGAAAATTCATTGGGTGAAGTGGGAAACTGTTTACAAGGAGAAGGAAAACGGTGGCCTTGGAATCAAAAGTCTATCTGATTTCAACCTGGCTCTAATTTCGAAATGGAAGTGGCGGATTATGACGGAAGATGAATCGCTTTGGCGGAGGGTTCTTAAAGCTCGATACAGAGATTTGAAACATCACATTTTAATGGGAAAATATGGTGCTAGAAAGCCGACATTTGCTTGGTGGAAGGATCTTGTGAACTCAGGAACCGTTACGACTAATCTTAGTTTTTGTTTTGCAGGTTGTATCAAATTCGATGTTGGTGATGGTATCTCAGTTCCTTTTTAGACAGCAAACTGGTGCAGCAACATTCCTTTAGCTGCACTTTTTTCGAACTAGTTTTGTATTAGCAGTAGAAAATCGGATTGTGTGGATCAAATGGGAAGCTGGTCAAACGGAAGCTGGAATTGAGGAGATTTTGGAATTCATCTGGAGTCAATCGAAGACGTTCGAAACAGGCTGCAATCCGTGAAAGTACTATTAGCAGATTTTAGGCTAACAGAAAGAGAGAAAGATGTGGTTAGATGGATGAGTCAATAGGCTGACCATTTTACTATTAGTGAGGCGTATCGCTTGATGACATATCCAACTGATCAGGAGTAGCTTCTCGTTGAGCAAAGAAAGGCTTTCAGATGTCTTTGGAAGATAAAGGCGCCGGTTAAAATCATTGTGTTTGGTTGGAAAATTTTGTGGAATAGGGTGGCTACAAGGGAGCTATTGATTAAAAGAGGTATGTCTAACATTAATCCTAACACTGTTATGTACCATTCGGAGGCAGAACCTGTGCACCACTTGCTTTATTCTTGTGAAATCTCTTTTGTAATATGGGAGAACTTGAGGAATTGGGTTGGAAGCAATGTTGTCTTTGTTAATCATAGCTGGAAATTTCTTTTAGACTGGTGTGGGTCAAGATATCATCAAGGTGCCTCTTCAATTCTGGGTTCAATTTGGTTAGCAACTGTTTGGGTTATTTAGTTAGTTAGAAAAGAGTTAGTTTTTAATGAAGGAAATTGTAATGTTAATGACATTTGTGGGAAGATCAAATTTTGGCTTGGAAATGGGGCTGTTGTGAGAAAACCTCTTATGCCAACTTTAATTTCTATGGTTTTAACTTGGATTCTAGTTTATGCTTAGGCTAGAATTATTTTGGTAGGGATTTCTCTTGGATCTTTTTCTTGTTTCTAATAGGTTATAATACCCTTATATTTTTTTAATCAATTGCTTTTAGAAAAAAAAAACGAAAAAATTCATAAGCTAACATTTGTAGCTTCGATCCAGACGTGCCTAAGATAATTTTCAAAAGTTATACCAAATGTATGCGAAATTTGTTTTCTTAAAAACTTCGAATTAGGAACCTAGTATGAAAAAGTATTCTCATACAATCTTCTTAATTAATATATAATTAGGTCCTAATATAATGCTTCATCTTTGGTCAACTCCAATGTATTGAATTGAAGCAAAACAAAATTATTTGACCACCTCATTGAACAAGTTTTCTTCATTGTAACCCTTGATCTCAATTTATTTTACAAGAACTAATACCCTAATACATCAACATAGTAAGATTAGAGGTTCATGAAATATTTTTACATCGGAATAAAAGTGTTCCATGTATATCTTTTATCTATTTATTTAAATGAAAATATATATTAAAATTAAATTTTGTAAAGAATATTTCAACTTGAAAGAAAAACAATTCTTTGAAGATAAACTAAAATAACAAATATTTCAATTATTTGCGTCATAAAAATTTTCAAACATGATAATGATACAGTAAAAACTCTTTAAATTAATACTCGGTAAATTAATAAACTCTCTAAAATAATAAATTTGTTCGGTCCCGACTTTGGCCAATGTAAAAAATTGAAAAACTCGATAAAATAATAAGATAATAATTTTTCGAGAGATCCCTTTATAATTTTCGGTCCCAAGAAAATCATAAATTAATAATTCATAGAAACTGAAAAAAATATATTACACTCTATTGAAATATGATTCAATAGTTGTCTATTTTCCTTTAAAGTTCAAGTCTATTTGGAGTTCATCTCTAACTTTTCTTATTGCATCTAATAGCTCAGGTGTTGTATTTTTGTGTTGTATCATAAAGTTGTGAAGAGTGTTCGACGCCATAAGTGTTTCCTTTCGCGTAACAGGCTCCAAAGACACCGTATCATCTTCGCCGTCATCCTCTGCATTGTTCTCAATGATAGTACCCATAATATCTTCTAAACTCTGAACCTCCGAACATGCTTCATTTTCATCTGGGTAGTTTATTAGATTGTCGATATTCATCTTATTACGATAGCCACATTGATTGATCATAGTCGCGAGGTCTTGAGTTACTTAAAAACTCTTTAAATTAATAATTATTAATTTATCGATAAATTAATAACTCTCTAAATTAATAAATTTCTCCGGTTCTGACATTATTAATTTATAGTTTTAAGTGTATATGTCAAACTCTTTTCACACCGTACAAGATTTTGAGACCCATGTTGAATTTTTATTTATATTTTTCAAAGATAGAGATTTCTTCCGTAGTATTTACGCAAAGTACGTAACTTAATATTTGTGTCATGTTGAATTCTCAAAAATTGAACTTTGGTCATATTATAATCTTATTTGAAATTTAGAACATTTGAATTATGAACTTCTATTTCAATTATGAAACAAGACCCACACTAATAAATAGATCACGAGATAAGAGCGTCTTTTACACACAATTATAAAGAAAGTTCTTGCAGTTATTGGACACCAATCATTTGGTCATCTCTTTCATCAGCTTCCACCAACTCCATTACACTGCAATTCAATAACAAAAGTGAGATTTCTCTGTGGGCCATAATGGTGTGAATGCCAACATTGCGTTACAGAAAATGGTATGGATATCAAAATTTCAACCATACTGTGGAACATTATATTTCTTGACTGGTTCTGCTCATCAAACTTCATTTTAACTCTTTCCATTTGACTTTTCTTATCAAATTTTATTTTACTTCTTTTCTTATTCAAAGTTAATCTTTATGTGAGTCAATGATATAACAAGTAATTTTAGATGTATATCAGAATATTAATTTTAGATGAGTAGGAAAGTGTATGCGGACGCATAATAGAGGAACAAATGATTTTTCCATTACACTATGATTTTACAAAAGTTTAAATTTTGTGAGATGTTGGATCGAACTTTAGTATGATCGAAGGGTAGCTTCTGGTTCGACAGGAATTAAGCATGAGGTCGAAGTCTGTTCGTATGCTGCTGTCGGAGTAATGCGTGTTGTAGTCGAAGTTTGTTCTAACATGTATTAGTCAATATTGTTAGGTTAGTTAGCATTTTAATTGAGCTTTATGTTAAGTATCCAATTGTTTAAGTTAGCTTGTACCCTAAGTTAGTTTGTAATGAGTAATTGTCAAAAGATCCATTAGTTTAGTATGTTAGATTTTATTATAAATAGCACACTAGTATCTCATTCTGTGGTGTGACGAAACCTAATTAGGGTGAGAGGGTTATTTGTTATTCTTGAGTCCTTGTAATCTGTTTTATAGAGAAAATAAAGAATAGCAGTTATAACCAATCCTTGTTGTTTCTCTTTGTTTTTCCTTGTTAACCCTGACTCTTGCGTGTTTCTTGCCTATAAAGAAACCGTTTATACTTTGTTTCAAGACATCTTAATTCACAACAAATTGGTGCGGTGAGCGTGGAGAAGATGCCTACAACAAAGTATGAGATTGAAAAGTTCACCAGAGTGAACGACTTTGGTCTGTGGCGTTTGAAGATGAAAGTCCTACTGGTTCACCAGGTTGTTTGGAAGCGTTGAAGGGAGAGGTAGCCATGGACATTGCCTTAACGGAAAAAGAAAAGACGGCCATGATAGAGAAAACCCATAGCGCAATATTGTTGAGCCTTGGTGATAAGGTTCTTCGACAGGTATCAAAGGAGACTACGACATCGGGGTTATGGTTGAAACTTGAAAGTTTGTACATGACCAAATCTCTGGTGAATTAACTCTACCTGAAGCAAGCTTTGTATTCATTCAAGATGAGCGAAGACAAAGTGTTAGGAGCAGTTGGATATGTCCAACAAGATGATTCTTGATCTTGAAAATATTGATGTGAAGATCGATGATGAAGATCAAGCATTATTATTGTTGTGCGCTTTGCCCAGAACACATGCTCACTTCAAAGAAACACTATTGTATGGAAGACAATCCCTAAGCTTTGAAGAAGTTCAATCAGCCTTGTACTCTAAGGACTTGAATGAAAGAAAGGAGTATAAACCTTCGACGGTTGGTGAAGGTTTGACCGTTAAGGGAAAATTCTTGCGAAACGATGGTAAGTTCGACAAGAAGAAAGGTAAAAGTCAGCTGAAGTCTTATAGTGGCGAAGCATCTGACATTCGATGCTATCATTGTAAGAAGGAGAGTCGCACAAGAAATGTGTGCCCTGAACGCCTGAAAGATCATGGAGGTAAAGATAATGGCAATGCATCCATTGTTCAAGATGACTTTGACTCATCTGATGTCCTTGTGGTTTCAAGCAGCGACTCAAGAAAGGAGTGGATTATGGATTCAGGCTGCACTTAGAACATGACTCCAAACAAAGACTTGTTCGAGGAGCTATGTGATCAAGATGGTGGATCAGTGCTGTTGGGAAACAACAAAGCTTGCAAAATTGCAGGAATTGAATCTGTGAGATTCAAGCTCCATGATGAGTCAATAAGGTTATTGACTGAAGTCAGGTATGTACCTGATTTGAAGAGAAATTTGATTTCTCTTGGTGAATTCGACAAGAAGGGATATGTTTTCCAGGGAGAGAAAAGTATCCTAAGAGTCATGAAGGCGTCGAAAGAAGTCTTGAGAGGCGTGAAGAAACAAGGCTTGTATATCCTTGAGGCTGAAGTTGTAAGTGGTTCGACAAATGTTGCCTCCACGAAACCTTTGTCGAAGACAAAGTTTGGTACATGAGATTGGGCCATGTCAGTGAAAGGGGTCTGGTCAAATTGGAGAAACAAAATCTGCTTGGAGGAGACAAAGTCGAAAAGCTGAAATTTTGTAAACCTTGTGTACTTGGAAAATCTTGCAGAGTAAAGTTCAACAAAGGCAAACAAAGAACTCACAGATCCCTTGATTACATCCATGCTGATCTTTGGGGGCCTGCAAGGTGTCCATCACATTCAGGAGCAAGGTATTTTATATCCATAGTCGATGATTATTCCAAGAAGTTATGGGTATTCATCCAGAAGACTAAACGATGAAACTTTTGATAATTTCAAAGGTTGGAAGAATCTAGTCGAAAATTAGACTGGCAGAAAGGTCAAGAGGTTGAGAACCGATAATGGCCTTGAATTTTGCAATGAGGCGTTCGACAGTTTTTGCGCTGCCTCAGGTATTGTAAGGCACAAAACTACTGCAAGTACTCCACAACAAAATGGTTTGGCAGAGAGTTTTAATCGAACAATTTTGGAAAGAGTTAGATGCATGTTGACTAGTGATAGGTTAAAGAAGGTGTTTTAGGTTGAGGTTGTTTTGACAGCAACATATCTGATAAACAGATGTCATTCGACTGTGTTAGATATGAAGACCCCTGAAGAAGTTTGGACGGGACATCCACCTAGTCTCGACAGACTAAGAGTATTTGGTTGTGTGGCCTATGCTCACATTAGGCAAGACAAGGTCGAACCTAGAGCTCTGAAATGCATGTTCATGGGATACCCTGAATGAGTCAAAGCTTATAGGCTATGGTGCCTAGAGCCAGGTTACAGGAGGTGTATCACCAGTCGAGATGTAGTTTTCAATGAAGCTGAGATGGCTTCCAAGAAAACTGATGATGCTGACGAAGAGTTGGAACAGAGAGATATTCCTGTTGAGGTGGAGCATGTTAATGCTGAATTGCGTATCCCAGATGAAGTCGAAGAAGAAGCAGAAGCTGCTATCGAAGATGAGGAGACTGATAATGACTACCTGCTAGCAAGAGACAGGTCAAGGAGAGTCATCAAGCCACCTTAGAGACTTGGGTATGCAGATCTTATAGCTTATGCCATAATCTCTGCAAGTGAGGTTCTCGACGAAGAACCTAGAGACTATAAGGATGTTATGAGGAGTCGAAAGAAGACTGAATGGCTGAAGGCCATGGATGATGAGTTGAAATCTCTTCATGATAACAGCAAATGGGAACTGATCAAGAAACCTGCTAGAGCCAGGTTAGTCAGCTGTAAATGGATTTTCAAATTTAAGGAAGGAATCGAAGGAATGGCGTCGAAGAGATACAATGCAAGATTGATCGCTAGGGGGTTCACTCAGAAAGAAGGTGTCGACTTCAATGATGTGTTCTCTCCTATTGTGAAGCACATGTCCATTTGAATGTTGCTTGCCACAGTGGTACAGTTCGACCTTGAACTGGAACAGATGGATGTGAATACTATAATGCCCTGTATAATATATACCTAGAATAATACAATACAAGCATTTTATTTGGTACTGACACCATCATAAGTGCCTAATGGCGTAATTCACATACTTGACCAATTTAAAACATAATACAAACTATGGTACAAGATATGGAAACTAGCCAAAAATATAAAATCTAAGAATAATATACAATATCCTCAATTGTATACAACAAATACACAGCAAAACATAAGCCCAACTAAGCTTCTCTTGAAACATCCAAGCATAGCTCCACTTATAAATCAAACCTGCAACCCACACCTGAAATATAGCAACTATAGTGGGTTGAGATACATCAAATCTCAGTGAGTTCCCTATCCTTTGGATTCTCTCGGCTTTACAGGGTTCTATCAATCCTAACTCAAGTCAAGGGGAAGGGAAATGACCTTGAGTTCACAATCTCACACTATATGGAAACATGTCATGAGTTCATCAACTCACGATATCACTAATCAGTAACCACACCAAGGCATCCCCTTTTCCCGTTCGCTTCTACGTCTAGAAGTCGACCCGAGTCATGGATCCTGGTAACCTACTTGATATACGAATGGATTCGGGTTCTACGGGCCATTAACCGTTACGAACCGTCACTTCACACGGGTCATTAACCGTCACAAGCATACGCTCCCAGAGCGCCATTCGTACTGCACGCGGGAATCAAACCTGCCAAGTAGTTGTGCACATGTTTCAGAGGAGCTCGAGACCCATGAAACGCACTCACAAGATAACCGGTTACTATTACGTGATCGTACACACAAACGTGATTGTATTCGACAATCACTAGGCCACAATGCCTTAAGGCCACAAAGAACACAAAGGTTCACACACATGTTCCATACTAGTGTCTCACTCTCCTCTAGGCTAATCTCGTCACGGATGCACCCTCAACATCAGGTGCCCGAGCCTTGCCATCGAGGTTATCTACTCCAGGCCAGAACTCGTCAATGAATGCACGAGCGTCGCCATCCAGAGTTTCTATCACAATTTTATTCACAACCTAGAATTATACCATTTTGTTTTGGGGTAAAGTTTCCTCACTCTTCCTAATTCATATTTTAACATGCATATTCTCTCATTCATACTTAACAACAATATATAGACATGGCATAACACAAATATTACAAGTAAACACATATAATCACACATCACATAAAACATCACTTTTCGGGTTCCCTCCGACTCATTTAATCGGGTATCGCAATCAATACTTTCACTTCTTATCCCGTAGGATATTTTCACCACTTTACATCGGCTATAATTATGCCTCAATCGAATTTCTAATACAAAAGATATCAATTTCTAAACATTGTTCACAATTCCGTTTTCAAACATTTTCAAACATTACATTTCTATATTTATCTTATCAATCCATGGAATACAACCATGTTTCTACCTCACCATCTCATAGAGCATAAAATTAGCTTTCCAACGCTTCCGACCGTGCGTCAATCCGAGTTACGAATCAAAAGTTATGACGAAAATACGAAAACAATGTTTTTGCTGTCCCAGACAAATTCGCCTGGCGAAGCAGACTCGGCACTAACTCGCCTGGCGAATCTGGACGAACCAGAATTCTCCAAAAACGGGTTTGGGACCCAAAAATGACCAAAACCTTCAACCCATATAATATTATTGCACCCCATGACCCAAATAACATGTTATAACCCATTTAGACATGTATTTCATCAAATCATCTGTTAGATTTAAGTGATTTATCCGTTTAATCATTTTCTCTCAAATCTAACCTAAGTTCTAAATTTATATTTCTAGAACTTAAAGTGTCTAACTAGAATCCACCTGATAATCGAAGAGGAGTTTGAAAAAGATGATGATGATCCATGAGTTTCTCTCCTTCATCTTTCTCCACTTTCTCTTCTCTTCTTCTTTCTCTCCATTTCCTTCTTCCTTTCTATCTTCTTCTTCTTTTTCCTTTTCTTTCACAAATATATATATATATATATATATATATATATATATATATATATATATATATATTATATAATATAATCCAATAGAGTAAAATATCTCCAATTGATATTTTGTCGTCTCAACCAATTGATCAGTTATTAAAGTTACCTTAAAATCCTTTCTTGAACTATCAATTTTTAATCCGTCTCTTTAATAAAATAATTAATCTCTTCGGAGTTCATTAGTTGCTCTATTGATCCCAAATGTCAATACTTAAAGTACTTAGAGGATTCCATTAATCCAATTTACCAAAGATAGAGCACATAGGTACTCATCTGCTCTCGTCTGATATCCAATTGAGCATTTAAATAATATGGGGTATTACACTCTCCCCCCCTTAAATTGAAATTTGCCCCCGAATTTCCTCCACTCACAATAACCACAACTTGTATCCTTGTTTCAGATTCACACTTAACTTCACTTCCGTTAAAAGTTGTGACGTATTCCAATTCCAACTTGATTTCCTCAGACCAAAAATCCGTATTTTCACAATTTATCAAACTTTGTGTCCTTAGTTATACTCTTGTTCCAGTATTGGGTTAACTTCAAACTTTGCTTCCTCCGCAATTTATCTGTTGTTTCATATAAAGAGACTTGGTCGCATCTTACTTTCGGCATACTTTACCATTCTATACTCTTCTGCTGAGTCACAACACAAAACCATAGCATCTTATCTCAAATTGTGACAACAACCCTCAACACATCTTCGCGATGTAATTCAGTGATTCTTCAACTTCATGGATTGTCAAACTTCTTACCAGTTTCATCTGGTCAGGCGTTGTACATCGTACACATCACATCCGATATTTCATCTCTTTCGTATCACGCCAAAGGTAACACAAAATCTCCATATTTCCATACTTACAAGTAACAATCCTTCTAATCCTTATTATTCTGGCTTAACCCTTTCATCTGTCACCTTCCACTGCGTAATCCAAAACCAAACAGTGGAACACCACGAATTTGTAAACACTACTAATTAGCTAACAGTCTGCGGAGAAACACACTTATCCCCTTGGATCCCTACTAACCAATGGTACAAAACTTACCGACGTCTTAGAGTAGAACAATTCCTTTGCCAACACACAATATAATAACATTCGTCTAATATTCCCCAGACGATACAAGTACAGGAGTTACACTGCTCCAAATTCATTCAAAACTCGAATAATTCATCCAAAAGTAGTTTAACAATTTCCGTTTCTAGTTACCACATTCCATATCAATTATTCTTACGGTTTTCCGACTTACTCAAGGTTCCTTGCTGATTCGAGATCTCAACCAAATACCAACGTAAAACCAACATAGAACTACAATCATAAACGAGTCACCACTTATCAACTTAAACTGTCCAAAGCACAATTGTGAGCTTCCATATTACTCACCAATTCACGTACAACACTCCACATACACACACACTTTCGAAGTCCATATCATACTTCTCAGTTGAATCAACTCTTCTCATTCGTTCCGTTTCATAAACTATTCCCAGTTACATACTTAACTTCGGAACGTCCAATTCTTACTAGTACTTGGAAAGATAGCCTACAATTTCCTTCTCTGGTTAGAACACAACTGCACACAACTAGTACCACTTTCACGGGGTCTAAATCCAAAACTAAAAACTCCCGGAAGATAACAATTGCTAACTTCGACCAACCGTTCGTTCCTTAATAACATCATAAATTAAATTACCGAAACGATCTTTACAAGATCAACACTTCGAGAATATTTTCCAACTTCGTCCTTAAGACTCGCAACAGCAATAATAGCAATACAACTAAAACTTTCTCACACTCAACACAGTTCACAAGATTACTTCTCCAAAGTAAACTCCCTCGTCGTCTGAACGAGTGGTCAACTATGCAACACCTTTCCAGAAGTTACGATTTCAAAACACAAATCCGCCTCTCACTTACTTGGAATCCCGTTTTCCATTCATACAATACTCAACATTCAGAGCAACATAAGGTAACAAAATGCAGATGATGGTTCCTAAGGGATTTCACAATTTACACACATGTTAATCGATTAACCATCTGAGCTAATCGGTTAACTCCTCAAAATTCATTGCAAAACACCACCCTTGCACGTGTTAATCGGTTAACACTGCTGCAGAATCTAAAAATCAGTTTTCCTCTTAATTCAAAGCCATCCATACTCAACCATCAATCTGATTTGTTTTAACTTGAAATATCATTTTCCAACTCGCGGTTCCTTAACTGGTATAACATTCACCAACCATGATCCACTCAGGTAAAACCGACAAAGTCAACACATGCAGATGACACACTCCAACCAAGTGACAAGGTAGAATTCAAAATTCTGTCGCGGTCACACGACAAATCTTCGACGGGATAGTTTATTCTCTACTCATACAACTACACTAGATTAAAGCCAACGGTGACGACATTCCAAGGTTTAAGCCACAACTCATACTTAATTCATCCACAAGCAAAACCCAACACACAACCAGAAAACCATACTACAAAAGCGATGGACATATCATGTCAGCATACAACCTTGTTCTCTCACTTGATTTTCCTTGGAGAGAAATAATACAACAACGTTCTTAGTCCAACAAAAGGTAGATTCCGAATATTCTGATTATTCACAAATACAGAAGTTTTTCTATACTCGAAAATAAATCAGGGCAATGCATCCTCTTGAAGAACCTTTCCATAACTTCGCACACATTACCCGGGATTCCTTACCCTTCACTATTCATTGAACATCCCACTGGCACCAAATTACTTAATGGAAAATTCGCAACCGACAACTCTCAACAACTATTTACAAAACTTCTCCGGTGTAAACCGTTCCATGATTTACACTTAGTCCGTAATAATTCCTGATTCGCTTCTCGTTATTTTACCACAAACTTGCTTCTTAAAATACAACATTCACTGTTCCACAAAGTATGTCTCAAGGGTAAGAATCCATCACTTACTCTTGTGACCACGGTGCTACCCCTACGCTCGTTCTTAATACCAAGGTGTAACTTTCTCATAACATACTGTTTATACCGTTTATTCCACATAATCGAATAAAATCCACCTCATAAACAACATTTTCACTTTCCACAACATAGAACACTTTCATAGCTTCATATCGATATAAAGAACCTTAAATCGGACACACGAGTCTAAAGATATGAATTTCTGAAGAAAGGAAAATTATTGGAAACAACCAGATTCGCCTGGCGGTTAAGAATTTCTCCTGGCGAGTTCCTCTTCGCCAGCACTTAGCCTGGCGAACCAGCGGCGAGACCCCATTCGCCTGGCGATTCCCAATTCGCCTAGCGAATCACACCAGAAGCAGAATTTTCTGCTGCGTTTTTCATGGTTTCCACACCTCAAAATCCAACTTTTCCAAACCAAAACACTTTCAAATTCCAAATTGGTCTCTCATCGAATACAGAAAATCCCGATGTAATATCTCGAACTTAATCTCTCTATATAACCGAAGATACACAATTTATCTCATACTCTTCATCTGGCACATATTTATCTCGCTTGAAGTATGTAAACACATCCTTGTGTTCCTTCTCACACTTCTCTACTACTTTAGATTCTCATAAAAGCTGAACGTCCTTAACTCTCATTTTTTTGCCAGTTGGAAGACATTATTCCGAACGCATTCCTTAAGGTACTCTCATCCATTCAAGATACCATAACAACCTTAGAAACTAAAGCACCAAAACTTATCTCACTTTCGGACCTTACGCCACGCGTTCCACAAAACAACTTTCTTTTTCCACGGAATGAGATTACTTGAAATCCTTATCCGTGTTAGGGGTCAATCCAGCTCTACTAGCGATTTTTTTCATATTCTCCAATACCTTAACCAATTGTCCGATAGAGGTCCTCCACTTTCAGACTCCATCCATTTCAAAGGATTGCTTAACAACACACCACTCTCTCATTCCATGCTACCCAAGCACAACTTCTACCAAGATCTCAACTAAGCTGACCAAAACTCCTCACTACTAACTCTTGGCTTAAGCCTTCCCTCACAGCACCAGTTTCGACAACTCTTCGGAGTCCTCGTGGTCGCTCAACCATGATTCTACCTATCACATACATAGTATTAGGTTGATCAAGCCCAACACTACATAGTATGATATTAAGTTTCATGATGGCAAGACACACTTAAGAGGCAAGAATAGATTTACTTATGATGTTTCAAGGCTAGGTCGAGGATACGACCTGCTCTGATACCAACTGTAATGCCCTGTATAATATATACCTAGAATAATACAATACAAGCATTTTATTTGGTACTGACACCATCATAAGTGCCTAATGGCGTAATTCACATACTTGACCAGTTTAAAACATAATACAAATTATGGTACAAGATATGGAAACTAGCCAAAAATATAAAATCTAAGAATAATATACAATATCCTCAATTGTATACAAAAAATACACAGCGGAACATAAGCTCAACTAAGCTTCTCTTGAAACATCCAAGCATAGCTCCACTTGTAAATCAAACCTGCAAACCACACCTAAAATATAGCAACTATAGTGGGGTGAGATACATCAAATCTCAGTGAGTTCCCTATCCTATGGATTCTCTAGGCTTTACAGGGTTCTATCAATCCTAACTCAAGTCAAGGGGAAGGGAAATGACCTTGAGTTCACAATCTCACACTATATGGAAACATGTCATGAGTTCATCAACTCACGATATCACTAATCGGTAACCACACCAAGGCATCCCCTTTTCCCGTCCGCTTCTACGTCTAGAAGTCGACCCGAGTCATGGATCCTGGTATCCTACTTGACATACGAATGGATTCGGGTTCTACGGGCCATTAACTGTCACAAGCATACGCTCCCAGAGCACCATTTGTACTGCACGTGGGAATTAAACCTGCCAAGTAGTTGTGCACATGTTTCAGAGGAGCTCGAGACCCATAAAACGCACTCACAAGATAACCGGTTACGATTACGTGATCGCACACACAAACGTGATTGTATTCGACAATCACAAGGCCACAATGCCTTAAGGCCACAAAGAACACAAAGGTTCACACACATGTTCCATACTAGTGTCTCACTCTCCTCTAGGCCAATCTCATCACGGATGCACTCTCAACAACAGGTGCCCGAGCCTTGCCATCGAGGTTATCTACTCCAGGCCAGAACTCGTCAATGAATGCACGAGCGTCGCCATCCAGAGTTTCTATCACAATTCTATTCACAGCCTAGAATTATACCATTTTGTTTTGGGGTAAAGTTTCCTCACTCTTCCTAATTCATATTTTAACATGCATATTCTCTCATTCATATTTAACAACAATATATAGACATGGCATAACACAAATATTACAAGTAAACACATATAATCACACATCACATAAAACATCACTTTTCGGGTTCCCTCCGATTCATTTAATCGGGTATCGCAATCAATACTTTCACTTTTTAACCCGTAGGATATTTTCACCCCTTTACATCGGCTATAATTATGCCTCAATCGGATTTGTAATACAAAAGATATCAATTTCTAAACATTGTTCACAATTCCGTTTTCAAACATTTACAAACATTACATTTCTATATTTATCTTATCAATCCATGGAATACAACCATGTTTCTACCTCACCATCTCATAGAGCATAAAATTAGCTTTCCAACGCTTTCGACCGTGCGTCAATCCGAGTTACGGATCAAACGTTATGACGAAAATACGAAAACAATGTTTTTGCTGTCCCAGACAAATTCGCCTGGCGAAGCAGACTCGGCACTAACTCGCCTGGCGAATCTGGACGAACCAGAATTCTCCCAAAATGGGTTTGGGACCCAAAAATGACCAAAACCTTCAACCCATATGATATTATTGCACCCCATGACCCAAATAACATGTTATAACCCATTTAGACATGTATTTCATCAAATCATCCGTTAGATTTAACTGATTTATCCGTTTAATCATTTTCTCTCAAATCTAACCTAAGTTCTAAACTTATATTTCTTGAACTTAAAGTGTCTAACTAGAACCCACCTGATAATCGAAGAGGAGTTTGAAGAAGATGATGATGATCCATGAGTTTCTCTCCTTCATCTTTCTCCACTTTCTCTTCTCTTCTTCTTTCTCTCCATTTCCTTCTTCCTTTCTATCTTCTTCTTCTTTTTCCTTTTCTTTCACAAATATATATATATATATATATATATATATATATATATATATATATATATATATAATACTATTGTTATATAATATAATCCAATAGAGTAAAATATCTCCAATTGATATTTTGTCGTCTCAACCAATTGATCAGTTATTAAAGTTACCTTAAAATCCTTTCTTGAACTATCAATTATTAATCCTTCTCTTTAATAAAATAATTAATCTCTTTGGAGCTTATTAGTTGCTCTATTGATCCCAAATGTCAATACTTAAAGTACTTAGAGGATTCCATTAATCCAATTTACCAAAGATAGAGCACATAGGTACTCATCTGCTCTCGTCTGATATCCAACTGAGCATTTAAATAATATGGGGTATTACAATACTGCGTTCTTGTATGGTGATCTAGATGAAACAATCCTGATGAGGCAACCTGAAGGGTATGTCAAAAAGGGGAAGTAAGATTATGTGTGCAAGCTGAAGAGATCTTTATATTGACTGAAACAATCTCCTCGACAGTGGAATAAGAGATTCGACAAGTTTATGGCACGCATAAGTTTCATTAGAAGTCAATTAGACCACCATGTTTACTTCAGATTTCGACCTGGTAATTCATTTGTTATTTTGTTGTTTATGTGGATGATATTCTAATAGCAAGCAACAATGTCGAAGATGTAATGGAGGTGAAGGCTTAACTCAATAAGGAGTTTGACATAAACAATCTGGGAGTTGCGTCCAGGATTCTTGGGATTGACATCCGAAGAGATAGAAATCAGTTGAAATTATGCTTATCTCAAGAGGCATACCTACGGAAGATTCTCGAAAAGTATGGTATGTCGAATTCAAAGCCTGTTGTGACTTCGACCAACCCTCAATTCAAGCTGAGTATATATCAGTGTCCAAGTACTGATGTCGAAAGAGCTTATATGAATAGCATTCCATATGCTAATATAATGGGTTCTTTGATGTATGTTATGATCTGTACTAGACCCGGCATAGCATATGCAGTAAGTCTTGTAAGCAGGTACATGGAGAATCCTAGAAAGGGTCACTGGCAAGCAAGGTTAAGATAACCGGACTGAACCGGCCGGTTCAACCGGTTAGACCAGGAATCGGGCCTATGTCTGGTTAATTAAACCCTTTAAATCGGCTTGTCACAGAACCGGGGCAAAAGCCAGAAAACTGAGTGGAAATTGAGAAAACCGGTCAAAACTAGGGGTTCGTCCAATTACATGGGTTGAACCGGATTTTAACCTTTTCAATTTTTTTTTAAATTTATTTAAAATAAAAATATGATAAAAGATGATAAAAAAAAATCAATTTAATACTATTGAACCAAATGGGTCATATAATTGAAGACCTCACTCTAACCCATTCAAAATTTGGATTTTCTTAATAATAAAGCCTAGAATTCTTTTTATAAATAATATTTTCCGATTTATTTTCTAAATTTTTGAGTGTCGAACATAATTCATTAATAGTGTTATGATCACCCTTCCATAAAGTTGACAACGCTAAAAAAAGATACATGTTTTTTCTTAAATTCTAATATTCTTTGGCTTAAATCAAGCACCATCTAATATATTTTACATAAGATACAAAAATCTAGCATTTTTAACTCTATCAAACTGATTCTAGTTAAGAAATTATAGGAAATAAAAGTCACCAATCTATATAATAAAGAACTGGTACTAAATCATATAATATATACAATAACGGTCCGACCTTTAAACTTTAAACCCCAGCCTATACCGGTTTAATATACGGTCCGGTTTTAATTACCTTGCTGGCAAGCATTGAAGTGGATTCTAAGGTACATAAATGTGTCTCTGAATAGAGTCCTAATTTATGGTGGAGCCTTGGGTGAAGATAGTAAAGCAGCAATCGAAGGATATGTCGACTCTGATTATGCTGATTGTATGGATTCCAAAAAATCTATTTCTGGATATATGTTCACTATGTTTGGGACAACAATAAGTTGGAAAGCAACTCTTTAGAAGGTTGTTGCCTTATCAAACACTGAAGCAGAATATATCGCCCTAACTGAAACTGTGAAGGAAGCATTGTGGCTTGAAGGTTTTGCAAAGGAGCTGAAACTTCTAGGTCGAGTTGTCACTGTTAAATGTGATAGTCAAAGTGCAATACACCTGTCGAAGAATTCAGCCTATCATGAGCGAATCAATCACATTGATGTGAGGCTGCATTTCGTCAGAGGGGTAATCGAGCGTGGAGACGTCCAAGTACTAAAGGTTTCGACAAATCATAATGTTGCTGATATGATCACCAAGACGTTGCCCAGTTGCAAGTTCTTCCATTGTATGCAGTTGATAAAGCTGCATGAAGAAAGCTAGTTTATTCCTTGATGTTATATAGTTTGTTCCAAGGTGGAGATTTGTGAGATGTTGGATCGAACTCTAGTATGGTCGAAGGGTAGCTTCTGGTTCGACAGGAATTAAGCATGAGGTTGAAGTATGTTCGTATGCTGTTGTCGGAGTAATGTGCGTTGTAGTCGAAGTTTGTTCTAACATGCATTAGTCAATATTGTTAGGTTAGTTAGCATGTTGAATTGGGCCTTGTGTTAAGGATCCAATTGTTTAAGTTAGCTTGTACCCTAAGTTAGCTTGTAATGGGTAATTGTTAAAAAGCCCATTAGTTTAGTATGTTAGGTTTTATTATAAATAGCATACTAGTCTCTCATTATGTGGTGTAACAAAACCTAATTATATTGAGAGGGTTATTTGTTATTCTTGAGTACTTGTAATCTGTTGTATAGAGAAAGTAAAGAATAACAATTATAATCAATCCTTGTTGTTTCTCTTTGTTTTTCCTTGTTAACCCTAACCCTTGCGTGTTTCTTGCCTATAAAGAAACCGCTTATACTTTGTTTCAAGACATCCTAATTCACAATAAATTTAAACCCCCATTTTTTATATTAATTTTGGATGTTCTTACGAAACAAATCCAAGAACTAACATCAACATAGATGCATTTTGTCGATACTAGAGAGAGAGAGAGAGAGAGAGAGAGACTTAGTAACACATGATTTTGGCCTAATCAAAAGTAAGACGAAGTGAATGAAATGTAAATTCAATAAAAAAAATAAGTATTTTTAACTTATATATGAAAGTTGGAGACAATATTGTAACGCCCCAGTTTTAGTATTTTTATTTAATCGAGTCGTTTTGATTATTTTATTATTATATTATTTTATTTTTGACTTTTATTTGGAAATATGTTATTTTTCAATGTTGTGATATTTTATCGCGTTTTGGGAACGTTTGCGAGATATTTGAGTGTAGGGGTATTTTGGGCATTTCACTTTATTTTTCTTAAGTTAAGAAAATAGAAAATAGAAAGAGAGAAAAATAGAGAGAAAGAAAAAGAGAAGAAGGAAAAGGAGAAGAAAAGAGAAAGGAAGGAGAAAGAGAGAAAAACTTGGAAAATCTAGAAATCGAAACAACCGACTTTCCAAACACGATTAAATCGGGTAAGGGTGCGAAACTTGATTATTATATACTTGTGTATGATTATGTATGTATGTTTTTGGTTGTTATTGGATTGAAATGGAAATATAGAGTAAAACCCATAAATGTTGAAACTGTTAGAAATTGATCCAAATGTCTCTGAAATCATGTTTTAGGGTTCCTTATTGTTGGTACATGATAGATACATGTTGTTAGGCATTGTATTGGTAATTTTTCTGGCGTATAGGTGAGAATTGGGTTGAATTTGGTTTGAAAACGCAGAAAAAAATTCTGCAGAAAATTCTGGTTTTTCCACTGCCCATACGCGTATCACTCAAGGCAATACGGGTATTGGTCGGGACAATACGCGTATGGCATTGAAGAAATGTGGGCAATACGCATATGGAGCTTCATTTTCTCGGCCATCTGCCCATTTGCGTAATAGTACGCGTAAGACTATAGGGCAATACGCGTATGAAGGAGGACACTACACGTATTGGATTTTAATGGGAATTTTGGGAAAAATGGGTCTCTGCCCATATGCGTATGACCTTGGGCAATACGCGTATGGAATGGGCGAGGGAACAGGGCAATACGCGTATGGCCAGGAGAATTGCAAAATGTGGTTTTTTCGCGATGTCTTTTCTTGTTTAGTCTGTAACTTGTGTTCTGTTTATCCGTTTTTAACATTCTTGGTATCGTTGGATAGCTATTGAACTGAACTTTCTTATGATGATGGTTTTAAAATCGTTGGCCAATTTAATTATGTCAGGAATCGTTTTGTCGACTTTTATTGTTATAATTGTGTGTAATTGGTGTGTATCATGCAATGTGCTGTTGATATGGATATGGTATGATTTGTGTGTTGTTGTATGGTATAAATGAATTGTTTTGGGCTTGAATTGCAAAGCATGATTAATGTTGAGTGAGATGATTGCATATATGTGTGCATTTGAATGTCATGAGTCATTGTATGCTGAGCATCATGATGTGCATTCTTGTGATGTCGTGTGCCCTAGTGGGTGTGAGCGACGAATCGATTCCAGAGGGAATCTGCTATAACATCGTGCGCCTTATACCGAGAGGACCGAAAGCGATGGTTATAGACGATCGTGTGCCCGTGTGGGGTGTGAGCGATCGGATCGTGAGCCTTATACAAAGAGGACCGAAAGTGATCCATAAACGTCGTGAGCCTTATACAAAGAGGACCGAAAGCGACGGGGAACATCGTATACCCGACGGGGAGTTACACTAAGTAACGAGCGATGGTTCCAATAGTTCCTGAGTGAACTGGTGTTGAGAATTGATGGAAGTCGGTACCGCATGTGCATATGCATTGAGTCGTTGTGTCGGTCTCTTGCATTTTCATAAATCATTAATGGTTTGTTTATGTGTGGAATTGTGGATGAAATTGATAAATTGATATATGGATATGTGTTGGTGATACTTGTATTGTGCATGGTTGGTATACCTTGGTGATGGAAATATGAAATATACATTGTGTTGTTTTGTGTTTGAATTTTGGTATGAGTTGTGGTGAGACAGTATATATGTGTATTTTTGGTGTTATATATAATTGTATGCAATTATATTATGATTGTGTTTCTCACCCTTCTGCTGTTTTATAATGCTCTATGAGGCATTGCAGATTAGATTGCTGGAGGTCTTTTTGTGAAGCTTAGGCCTTCATTATTTTGTCGGTCGGCTCTGATATGTGACACCGGGTAGTTAGGGAGACCGTTGGTGATTTGTGTGTATATGTATATGTTCTTTTGAGATTGTACATGTATGATTGTATTTGACAGACAAACTTTTCATGATATATATATATATATATATATATATATATATATATATATATATATATGAGATTTCAGTACAGATTTTCCGCTTTTATTCTGTATCTGAATTGTGGGTAGTAGGAACTAAGTTCCTCTGTTAATTGCTACCTGATTGTTGCATATCTTTATGGGCAGGTTTATGTGTATTTGGTTTCAGATTGATGTGACCCCTCGGTCTATGCCATGAATGTTTTAAATATACTCTGATAAAATTTTGAATTTTTATTTATCGCTTTAATAGCTTGGGGGTATAGATTGGGGGTGTTACATTAAGTGGTATCAGAGCCAGTCCGTGTCAGTTTGTGTCAGTCCTTGTCGGTTTTGGTGTTTGGATGAGCTGTTTGTTGAACCATAGTTGCTGTTATTGGAAATGAACAGAATATGGCTGGTAGGAATGACGTTGCTTTAGCTGCTGCTATGCAAGCTATGGCTCGGGCTGTGCAGGGTGCACCTAATGCTGCAGGTAATGATGAGTTCAGGAAGAACAAACCGCCTGTCTTCAAAGGAAGATATGATCCTGATGGTGCTCAGATATGGCTTAAAGAGATTGAAAGGATCTTTCGAGTGATGGATTGTGCTGAGGATCAGAAGGTGAGACTGGGTACTCACATGTTACTGGAAGAAGCTGATGATTGGTGGGTTAGTACACGTCATGTGTTGGAAGTTGCAGAGGAAGAGATCACTTGGGTTGTGTTTAGCATTGAGTTTCTGACGAAGTATTTTCCCGAAGATGTAAGAGGAAAGAAGGAAATTGAGTTCTTGGAGTTAAAACAAGGTAATATGTCTGTTGTTGATTATACTGCTAAGTTTGTGGAGCTTGTGCAGTTTTATCCACATTATGCCGAAGCGACTTCGGAATTTTCTAAGTGTGTAAAGTTTGAGAATGGATTGCGTCCTGAGATAAAGCAGGCAATTGGTTACAAAGAATTCGGAGGTTTTCTGATTTGGTGGATTGTTGTAGGATTTATGAGGAGGATAGTAAGGCTCGTTCTACTCACTATAAGAGTGTGAGCGAGAGGAAAGGGAAGCAACAGTTCCGTGGTGGTCCGTATGTAACACCAGCTGATAAGAGTAAACAAAGGGGAAATTTTGAGAGAAGGTCAAGTGGAGGAGGAATGTCTAGTCCTCTGAGATGTTATAGATGTGGTGATGTGGGACATCGTCAGTCCGAATGTAGGAAGGATTTGAGGAAGTGTTCTAATTGTGGAGGTTTAGGACATGTCGCAGCTGATTGTGCAAGGAAGAATGTGGTGAAGTGTTTCAACTGTGGTGAACCTGGTCACATTAGTACGAAGTGTCCGAAACCGAAGCATGCTCCAGCTGGTGGAAAAGTATTTGCCTTAGCAGGGACTCAGACTTCAAGTGCAGATCGTCTGATCAGAGGTACTTGTTTTATTAATAGTACTCCTTTAGTTGCTATTATTGAGACTGGAGCGACTCATTCGTTTATTTCGTCTGAGTGTGCGAAGCGTTTAAATCTTGTGTTGTCTTCGATGGGTGGTGAGATGGTTATTAATACTCTAGCAATGGGGTCAGTAACTACTTCTTTGGTTTGTCTAAGTTGTCCTTTGACCATTTATGGTAAAGACTTTGAGATGGATTTGGTGTGTTTACCGTTGGAGGGTTTAGATGTTGTTCTGGGAATGAATTGGTTGCAGTTCAATCGGGTTCATATTGATTGTTATCATAAGTTAGTAAGATTTCCTTCTCTTGAGAAAGACGAAGACTCGAGTTTCTTATCTACCAAAGAGTTGAAGAAACTTTTGGCGGATGAAGCTCAGTTGTTTGGGTTGTTTGCATCATTGACTGTGGATAATCAAGTTTCACTTGATGTGTTTCCTGTTGTGTGTGATTTTCCTGAAGTGTTTCCTGAGGATATTTCAGACTTGCTGCCAGAGAGAGAGGTGGAGTTTTCTATAGATCTAGTTCCTGGTACTAGACCTGTTTCTATGGCACCTTATCGAATGTCGGCATCTGAGTTGGTTGAGTTGAAGAAATAGTTGAATGAATTGTTGGAAAAGAGGTTTGAGAGACCAAGCGTTTCTCCTTGGGGTGCTCCAGTTTTATTGGTGAAAAAGAAAGATGGAAGTATGCGGTTGTGTATTGATTATCGCCAGTTGAATAAGGTGACGATTAAGAATAAGTATCCTCTTCCGAGAATTGATGATCTGATGGATCAGTTGGTAGGTGCTTGTGTGTTTAGTAAGATTGACTTGAGGTCAGGGTATCATTAGATTAGGGTGAAAGAGGAAGATATTCAGAAGACGGCTTTTAGGACACGTTACGGTCATTATGAATATTCTGTGATGCCGTTCAGGGTTTCTAATGCGCCAGGTGTGTTTATGGAGTACATGAATCGTATTTTCCACGAGCATTTGGATCATTTTGTGGTTGTGTTTATTGATGATATCTTAATTTATTCTAAGTCTCGGGAGGAGCACGCGGAGCATTTGCGTATTGTTTTGCAGGTTTTGAAAGAAAGAAAGCTTTTTGCCAAGTTGTCCAAGTGTGAGTTCTGGTTGTCGGAGGTGAGTTTTCTTGGACACGTAATTTCTGGTAATGGTATTGTTGTGGATCCATCTAAAGTAGAAGCAGTTCTACAATGGGAGGCTCCGAGATCCGTTACTGAAATTCGAAGCTTTTTGGGTTTGGTCGGATATTATCGAAGGTTCATTGAAGGTTTTTCTAAGCTAACACTTCCTTTGACCCAGTTGACTTGTAAAGGGCAAGCGTTCATTTGGGATATTCGGTGCGAGGAAAGTTTTAATGAGCTGAAGAGAAGATTGACGACAGCTCCGATTTTGATTTTGCTGAATCCTACTGAACCGTTTGTAGTGTATTGTGATGCGTCTTTGATTGGTCTAGGTGGGGTGCTAATGCAAGAAGGTAAGGTCGTGGCTTATGCTTCGAGGCAGTTGAGAGTGCATGAGAAAAATTATCCTACTCATGATCTTGAATTAGCGGCTGTGGTTTTTGTGTTGAAGATTTGGAGGCATTATCTCTATGGTGCAAGATTCGAAGTTTTTAGTGATCACAGAAGTTTGAAATATTTGTTTGATCAGAAAGAATTGAATATGAGGCAGCGGAGATGGTTGGAATTTTTGAAGAACTACGACTTTGGCTTGAATTACCATCCTGGTAAAGCTAATGTGGTAGCCGATGCGTTGAGTCGGAAATCGTTACATATGTCCGCTTTAATGGTTAAGGAGTGGGAGCTTTTGGAAGCTTTTAGGGATTTGAGTTTGGTATGTGAGGTGACGTCGGATAGCGTAAGGCTTGGAATGTTGAAGGTTACTAATGATTTTCTGAAGACTGTTAGTGAGAAACAGAAGATGGATGTGAAATTTGTGGATTTGATGACGGTTGGAGAGAAAAGTGAAAATGAGGACTTTAAAGTGGATATTAATGGTGTTTTGAGATTCCGAGGCCGAATTTGTATTCCTGATGATGCGGAGTTGAAAAGTATGATTTTAGAGGAAGGACATCGGAGTAATTTGAGTATACATCCGGGAGCTAATAAAATGTACCAAGATTTGAAGAAGATTTTCTGGTGGTCTGGATTGAAAAGAGATGTGGCTCAGTTTGTTTATGCATGTTTGACTTGTCAGAAATCAAAGGTAGAACATCTGAAGCTTAGTGGTTTGTTGCAGCCATTGGATATTCCTGAATGGAAATGGGACAGCATTTCTATGGATTTTGTGACAGGGTTGCCGAATACACAGCGAGGGCATAATGCTATTTGGGTGGTTGTGGATAGGCTGACTAAATCGGCGCATTTCATTCCGATTGACATCAGTTTTACTTTGGAGAGGTTGGCTGAGATTTATATTAGTGTGATTGTGAAATTGCATGGTGTTCCGTTGAGCATTGTTTCGGATCGAGATCCAAGGTTTACCTCGAGATTTTGGGAAAGTTTACAGAAGGTGTTGGGTTCTAAATTGAGATTGAGTTCGGCTTATCATCCGTAGATGGATGGACAGACCGAGCGAACGATTCAGTAATTGGAAGATTTGTTGAGAGCGTGTGTTCTTGAACAAGGTGGTGCATGGGATAGTTATCTTGCATTGATTGAGTTCACGTATAATAACAGTTTCCATTCGAGTATTGGAATGGCACCGTTTGAAGCGTTGTATGGACGAAGATGTCGAACACCGTTGTGTTGGCACGAATCTGGTGAGAATTTGGTGGTTGGGCCAGAGTTGGTGCAACAGACTACGAAAAAAGTGAAGCTTATTCGTGAGAAAATGAAGACTTCTTAGAGTAGGCAAAAGAGTTATCATGATCGGAGAAGAAAAGATCTTGAGTTCCAAGAGGGCGATCATGTATTTTTGAGAGTTACGCCGGTAACGGGTGTGGGTCGTGCATTGAAGTCGAAGAAACTTACTTCTCGGTTTATTGGTCCTTACTAGATATCCGCGAGAGTGGGTGTTGTGGCTTATAGGGTGGCGTTGCCGCCGAATCTGTCGAATTTACACGATGTGTTCCATGTTTCACAGCTTCGAAAGTATGTTCCGGATCCGTCGCATGTGATTCCGATGGATGAGGTTGAGGTAAGGGAGAAGCTTACGGTTGAGGCATTACCCGTTAGGATTTTGGATCGCGAGGTGAAGCGGTTGAGAGGTAAGGATATTGCACTTGTGAATATGGCGTGGGGAGGCGCTGCTGAGGGCAATTTGACTTGGGAGTTAGAGAGTCGAATGCGGGAGTCGTATCCAGAGTTGTTCGTCTCAGGTATATTTTCGAGGACGAAAATTTCTAAGTGGGGGAGAGTTGTAACGCCCCAGTTTTAGTATTTTTATTTGATCGAGTCGTTTTGATTATTTTATTATTATATTATTTTAATTTCGACTTTTATTTGGAAATATGTTATTTTTCAATGTTGTGATATTTTATCGCGTTTTGGGAACGTTTGCGAGATATTTGAGTGTAGGGGTATTTTGGGCATTTCAATTTATTTTTCTTAAGTTAAGAAAATAGAAAATAGAAAGAGAGAAAAATAGAGAGAAAGAAAAAGAGAAGAAGGAAAAGGAGAAGAAAAGAGAAAGGAATGAGAAAGAGAGAAAAACTTGGAAAATCTAGAAATCGAAACAACCGACTTTCCAAACACGATTAAATCGGGTAAGGGTGCGAAACTTGATTATTATATACTTGTGTATGATTATGTATGTATGTTTTTAGTTGTTATTGGATTGAAATGGAAATATAGAGTAAAACCCATAAATGTTGAAAGTGTTAGAAATTGATCCAAATGTGTCTGAAATCATGTTTTAGGGTTCCTTATTGTTGGTACATGATAGATACATGTTGTTAGGCATTGTATTGGTAATTTTTCTGACGTATAGGTGAGAATTGGGTTGAATTTGGTTTGAAAACGCAGAAAAAAATTCTGCAAAAAATTCTGGTTTTTCCACTGCCCATACGCGTATCACTCAAGGCAATACGCGTATTGGTCAGGACAATACGCGTATTGCATTGAAGAAATATGGGCAATACGCGTATGGAGCTTCATTTTCTCGGCCATCTGCCCATTTGTGTAATAGTACGTGTAAGACTTTAAGGCAATACGCGTATGAATGAGGACACTACGCGTATTGGATTTTAATGGGAATTTTTGGGAAAATGGGTCTCTGCCCATACGCATATGACCTTGGACAATACGCGTATGGAATGGGCGAGGGAACAGGGCAATACGCATATGGCTCAGGGCAATACGCGTATGGCCAGGAGACTTGCAAAATGTGGTTTTTTCGCGATGTCTTTTCTTGTTTAGTCCGTAACTTGTGTTCCGTTTATCCGTTTTTAACATTCTTGGTATCGTTGGATAGATATTGAACTGAACTTTCTTATGATGATGGTTTTAAAATCGTTGGCCAATTTAATTATGTCGGGAATCATTTTGTCGACTTTTGTTATTATAATTGTGTGTAATTGGTGTGTATCACGCAATGTGCTGTTGATATGGATATGGTATGATTTGCATGCTGTTGTATGGTATAAATGCATTGTTTTGGGCTTGAATTGCAAAGCATGATTAATGTTGAGTGAGATGGTTGCATATATGTGTGCATTTGAATGTCATGAGTCATTGTATGCTGAGCATCATGATGTGCATTCTTGTGATGTCGTGTGCCCTAGTGGGTGTGAGCGACGAATCGATTCCAGAGGGAATCTGCTATAACATCGTGCGCCTTATACCGAGAGGACTAAAAGCGATGGTTATAGACGATCGTGTGCCCATGTGGGGTGTGAGCGATCAGATCGTGAGCCTTATACAAAGAGGACCGAAAGCGATCCATAAACGTCGTGAGCCTTATACAAAGAGGACCGAAAGCGACGGGGAACATCATATGCCCGACGGGGAGTTACACTAAGTAACGAGCGATGGTTCCAATAGTTCTTGAGTGAATTGGTGTTGAGATTGATGGAAGTCGGTACCGCATGTGCATATGCATTGAGTCGTTGTGTCGGTCTCTTGCATTTGCATAAATCATTAATGGTTTGTTTATGTGTAGAATTGTGGATGAAATTGATAAATTGATATATGGATATGTGTTGCTGATACTTGTATTGTGAATGGTTGGTATACCTAGGTGATGGAAATATGAAATATACATTGTGTTGTTTTGTGTTTGAATTCTGGTATGAGTTGTGGTGAGAACAGTATATATGTGTATTTTTGGTGTTATATATAATTGTATGCAATTATATTATGATTATGTTTCTCACCCTTCTGCTATTTTATAATGCTCTATGAGGCATTGCAGATTAGATTGCTGGAGGTCTTTTTGTGAAGTTTAGGTCTTCATTCTTTTGTCGGTCGGCTCTAATATGTGACACCGGGTAGTTAGGGAGACCGTTGGTGATTTGTGTGTATATGTATATGTTCTTTTGAGATTGTACATGTATGATTGTATTTGGCAGACAAACTTTTCATGATATATATATATATATATATATATATATATATATGAGATTTCAGTACAGATTTTCCGCTTTTATTCTATATCTGAATTGTGGGTAGTAGGAACTAAGTTCCTCTGTTAATTGCTACCTGATTGTTGCATATCTTTATGGGCAGGTTTATGTGTATTTGGTTTCAGATTGATGTGACCCCTCGGTCTATGCCATGAATGTTTTAAATATACTCTGATGAAATTTTGAATTTTTATTTATCGCTTTAATAGCTTGGGGGTATAGATTGGGGGTGTTACACATATTATATCAAAAATCTCATTTTTTTTAAATATATATAGTCTATAATAGAAAATGATAGAGAACTAAAAAATGTAAATTATGGAATTCATTCTGGGTAGATAAAATTGAGAAGGATTTCAAAGGTTTTATGTGACACAAAATCACCGTTCAACCTGAATGGAAAATTTTATCAAACAGTCTTAAGTTATGCAATGTTGTATGGGACAAAATATTCGATGATAAAGAATCAAAACAATAATAAAATAAGTATATGAGAATGTTGCGTTGTATGTGAGGTTAGACTATACGATATAAGATTATAAAGGACAATATAAAAAAGTGTTAGAATAACCCATATACTAGAAAAGATGGTGAAAAATAGATTTTAAATTCTATAAAAATTATAAACTTTATCTACTTAATAATACTTTAGATTGATTTAATTCATCTTTTATAAAGAATTATTAAGATGGGAAATAGGTTATATATATAACCTATTTAAACATATTTTCAATAATTTTTGGCAAGAATTGAGAGAGATGGCATAAACAAATGAAGGTTTTGTTGGTTATGAAAACACGCTCAAAGTTGTTCTAAATGGAGTTTAAGAACTCACTATAAATACAACTAAATCACAAAAGAATGTTTATAAGAAAGAGAAGGAAATAGATTGCAAGGCAATGTACTCGATACAAGCAGTAGTACATAGTGCAAATTTTGACAAGATTGCTCATGTTGAAAATGCAAATGAGGCATGGTAAATCATGATCAAATACTATGAAGGAGGTGACAAAATGAATGATGTTAAATTACAATCTCTGAGAAAACAATATGAATTACTACAAATGGAGAAGAATGAAACTGTTGTAGCACATGAATCAAAGATTCGAGGCTTGGTTCGCATGACGAAAAGTTTTGGTCAAGTGATGACTAAGAAATTGGTGACTGAAAAGGTGATGAGGATATGCATTCCACATTTTGATCATGTGATAGTTGTTATACAAGAATCTGTCATTTTAACAACTATTAGGATGGAAGATCTTATAGGATATCTAGAAGCACAAGAGATGAGGTTTCTTAAAGTAAAAAAAGTCAATGCGGGAAACAATTTAAGCCATTTTCGCTCAAATGTTCAAGAAAAAATGTGGTTTTATTGACCAAATGACTTCAAACATAAAAGGGAAATTGGATTGTGTTATTCGAAAAATGAGATTTATTTATAAAAACTTTGATAATTGAAAATGTTTATATTATAAGATATAAATACACAGAGAAATAGCAAGGGGAAGGTAGAAAGAAGATGAAGAAGAAGAGAGATATGTTGGAAATGTGACTCCACACACTAGAGGGGGTGAAATGTGACTCCACGAACGAATGAGATTTTATATCGGGCTTATCTAAAACCAAAGCAAGCTCTTAACTAGGTTGAGCTTACGAACCAAATCGGGGTTTTTACTAGGATAACCTCAAACCAAGTTGAGATATTAAACCGGGATAATCTCAAACAGAAGAAATATTTTGAAAGGGCTGAGCTTACGAATCAAAATGACGAATTAGAATCTAAGTCCACAAACCAAAGGATTTAAAGGCTTTAGCTTTGAACACAAACAAACAATCCTTAATGGATACATTATTCAACCAAGATAAAAATACTTCTTGGTTAATTTACAATAATACCCTTTAAAAATACAAAAATTTCCAGTAAACAAAAGGTCTTTCTAGGAAGCTTTACGGCTAAAATATGTGAGAGAAAGTTTGAAAATATTTTAGAAAGAGAGTGAGGAGTGATATATAATTCTCATGTTTATGGATGTGAAAATTAGAAGGGAAGAGCCTTTATTTATAGGCTAGAGGTTGGTACAAAAAAGGAACGTTCCTTGGGCCCGAATTGATGAGCCAATCGATTGGAACTTTTCCCTCAATCGATTGGATGACCTAAAAACAATCGATTAGAAAAGTTAAAAAGGAAAGAAAAGATCCAGAGACGTTGTCATTCATTAAGAATCTGTCCTAAATATTTAAGGACAAATTTTGAAAAGCAAATAGTTAAAATTAATCATTTAAGAAATAGAAAAGCAAACAGTTTATTTAATTGTAAAACTGTAATTCAAAGTACAAGAAGGAAATTGCAACAAGAAAGGAAAAACACATAAAAGCAACAAAGCAATAACAATTAAGCAAAACTAGCTTTCCTCTTCATCATCATCCTCACCGGACATTATTAGAGATATGAGATTGGATTTTTTTAGTTTCTTGATGTGGTGAAAAACTTTTAATTTATACTCCTATGTATCCATATCATCAACTGTTGGTCTTCACAGATGTCATTGAGGATGTTTGAGGAAGAAGGAAGAAGGTCATTGTTCACTACTTCTTGCCTTGCTTTTGGTGGCGCCTTTAGAGGTAGATAAAGGATTTTCTTATCTTTAATTTTGTACCTCATCTAATTCATAGTGCTCTTTCCTATTATTAATACATTGATCTCTATTCCTCTTCCTCCAAATCATATTCAGAATACGTCAGGATTTTTTATATTAGTTCGTTGTACGGTAAAGCCGTGTTTCTCTTTTTGCTATCCAACATATGATGGATCACAACATTGTCCCAATTTTTCTCAACTCTTTTTCCAAAACCCAAATCAGAGGTATGTCCAGTTTATTTATGTGGCTATAATTGCTCTTTCTTCGAAAAATAACATGATTCACCGAATAGTGAATTAATTTAATATCCGGGCATATCAAGCCAAGGGTGAAGGGAGTGGGAATGAGGGATTTTTTATCAATCAAAGAGGAATTAGCCATACTACTTTACAAAAATGCCCTTGTGTTTATACAAAACATTGGTCATCCAAACAGACACGATCACGCGGGCTTTCACACTCCATCTCTTTCACACTCTGAAACTTCAAGTAGGTGGTTTGGTTCATACGGTACTAATGGCAGATGTTGAGCCCATTGTCCATCATGAATCCTTGATGAACAAGGCATCAAAAAAGCCTAGGAAAGAATAACTAGTTGCAATTGAAAGAAATAATACATGAGAGCTAATAAAATTTCCATATGATAAGACTATTGAAGTAAAGTGAGTGTTCAAGTTGAAACATAACATAGGTGGATCAATTGCAAAACACAAGGCCATATTAGTTGCTAGAGGTTTCATGCAGAGACAATGTCTAGACTATTTAGAGGTTCATGCTCTTGTATCTAGAAATGGGACAATTAGGCTTATGATAGCCATATAAAATGCAAGGGAATGGTCCATGTTCCACCTAGATGTCAAATCAGAATTCTTAAATGGGTCAATTGAGGAAGTGGTTTTTTTATTCAACCACCACGATTTGAAACCGAAGACAAATAATATGTGATATATAGGCTAAACAAAACACTTTATGGCATTAAACAGTCACTTAGAGCCTGGAACAAGATACTAGATGGATTTATAGTTCAATTGGGATTCAACAAATGCATGACTGAGTATGGTGTGTATGTGCTTCAGACAACATCAAGTATACTTTAGATATACTTATATTTTGATAACTTATTTGTGAATGGAAGCAATAAATATGAGGTAAAGAGTTGAAGGATCTCATGATGTCAAAATTTGAGATTACTAGTCTATGCATGTTATCTTATTTCGGAGGAATGGGAATTACTAACACCTCAAGAGGATTGATTCTACACTAGAGAAAGTATGGTGGTGAAATAATCAAATAGTTTAAGATGGAAAAATGTACCCCTACGACAACACCTATTGAAGCAAATCTCAAGCAGAAGAAAGGAGACAAGGAAGGAAAGGTGCACTCCATGATTTTCAAGCAAATTGTTGGTTCTCTAAGAGATATATGCAATAACATACCGGTCATTTATTTTTTTGTTGGTTTGGTGATCAAGTTTATGGATGATCCAATGAGAACTCATATGATTGTAGCTAGAAAAGTATTAAGGTATTTGAGGGTCACAATGGACTATGGAATTTTTGTTTCCAACATTTGCAAAAAAAATTGATGCATAGATCATTTGCTACTCATATGCATACTGGTATGGTGATAACGTGGTTAAAAGAAACATAAAAGTATACTACTTTAAGTTCCTTGATTCACTAATTTCTTGGTTCTCAAGAAAATAACTAGTTGTGCCTCTTTCATCATGCGAGTTAGAGTAAATAGCTAGATTTTATGTTGCATGTCAAGTTGTAACACCCCTAATCCATACCCCCAATTAAATAAAGCAGTAAAAGAAAATTCAAAATTTCATCAGAGTATATTTAAATTATCATGCCATAGACGGGGGAATCACATTATATTGAAACAAATCATACAACACTTGCTCATAAAGATATGCAACAGTGGGGTAGCAATCAACAGAGGAACTCAGTTCCTTACACCCACATTTCAGATTTTTAGAATAAAAGCGGAAAATCTAAAACTGAATATCACATATATATATATATATATCACATGAAAAGTTTGTCATACATCAAGTTATATATGCACAAGCCAAAAGATATATATACATAATACACAATAATCACAAACGGCCTCCCTAACTACCCGGTGTCACATATCAGAGCCGACCGACAAAATAATGAAGTCCTAAGCTTCACAAAAAGACCTCCAGCAACTCTAATCTGCAATGCCTCGTAGAGCATTATAAAACAGCAGAAGGGTGAGAAAAAAAATCATAATATAATTGCATACAATTATATATAACACAAAAATACACATATATACAGTTCTCACCACAACTCACACCATAATTCAAACACAATACAACACAATGTATAATTCATATTTCCATCACCAAGGTATACCAACCATGCTCAATACAAGTGTCACCAACACATATCCATATATCCATTTATCCACAATTCCACACATAAAACAAACCATAATGATTTATGCAAATGCAAGAGACCGACACAACGACTCTATGCATATGCACATGCGGTACCGACTTCCATTGTTTCTCATCACTAGTTCACTCAGGAACTCTGCTAGACTCATCGCTCGTTACATCACTGTAACTCCCCGTCGGGCATACGATGTCCCCCGTCGCTCACACCCCACACGGGCAGACGACGTTTATGGATCACTCACACCCCACACGGGCACACGACCCATCCGCTCACACCCCACATGGGCACACGATCGTCTATAACCATCGCTTTCGGTCCTCTTATTTTTAAGGTTATTCATACCTCTTATTTTTAAGGCTCACGATGTTATAGCAGATTCCCTCTGGAATCAAACCGTCACTCAGGACGTCACAACAATGCATATCATGATGCTTGACATACAATGACTCATGACATTCAAATACACATATAAATGCATTCATCTCTCTTAACAAAATCACACTTTGCACTTAAGCCCAAAACAATGCATTTAATTACCATACGGCCACAAATCATCACGACACCATTTAAACACACGCATTTACATCATACAACAGCACCTTGCATAATACCCATTAATTACGCACAATTATAACGACAAAAGTCGACAAACCGACACTATTCCAAATTATCGACATAATTAAATCGGCTAACAATTTCCAAATCATCATAATAAGAAAGTACAGCTCAATAGCTTTCCAACGATACCAAGAATGTAAAAATCGGACAAACGGAACCCAAGTTACGAAAGGAAAACGAAAACGATATTTTGAAAAGTCCCATTTTACCATTCTCCTGGCCATACGCGTATTTCCCTGAGCCATACGCGTATTGCCCCGATTCCTCGCCATGCCATACGCGTATTGCCAAAGGTCATACGCGTATGGACAGAGACTCATTTTTCCCCAAAATTCACGTTAAAATTCCAATACGCGTAGTGCCAACACTGTACGCGTATTGCCCTAAAATGTTATGCGTATCATACGCAAATGGGCAGATGGCCGAGAAAAGTGACATCCCATACGCGTATTGGCCCAAAACTCGCCCATGTTACGCGTATTGCCAAGGCCCATACGCGTATGAACATGCCCCATATGCGTATGACCTGGAAAAACCAGAAAAAATTCTGCAGAACAAAGTTCTGCATTTTCTCAACCAAAATCCTCCAATTTCTCACCTACACCCAGAAAATTACCAATACAATGCATAACAACATGTATCTATCATGTAACAACAATAATGAGCACTAAAAACATGATTTCCAACACATTTAATCGATTTCTAATCAATTTTACATAATATGGGTTTTACTAAATTTTTCCAATTCAATCCAATAACAACCACAACCACACATACATAATCATATACAAGCATACAATAACTGAGTTTCGCACCCTTACCCGATTAAATCGATTCTAGGAGTTGTTTTCTTTGATTTTCCAAGTTTTTCTTACTATTTCTTCTCTTCTTCTCTTTTCTCCCCTTTTTCCTTCTCTTCCTTTTCTTTCTCTCTATTTTTCTCTCTTTCTATTTTCTATTCTTTCTACTTAATGAAAATATTATGAAATGACCAAAATACCCCCACACTCAAATATCTCGCAAACGTTCCCAAAACTCGATAAAATATCACAACATTGAAAAATAACATATTTTCAGATAAAAGTCGAAAATAAAATAAAATAATAATAAAATAATCAAACGACTCGATTAAATAAAAACTGACAAAACTGGGGCGTTACAACTCTCCCCCACTTAGAAATTTTCGTCCTCGAAAATATACCGGAGACGAACAACTCTGGATACGACTCCCGCATCCGACTCTCCAACTCCCAAGTCAAATTGCCCTCAGCAGCGCCTCCCCACGCCACTTTCACAAGTGCAATATCCTTGCCTCTCAACTGCTTCACCTCGCGATCCAAAATCCTAACTGGTAACGCCTCAACCGTAAGGTTCTCCCTTACCTCAACCTCATCCATCGGAATCACATGCGACGGATCCGGAACATACTTCCGAAGCTATGAAACATGGAACACATTGTGCAAATTCGACAGATTCGGCGGCAACGCCACCCTATAAGCCACAGTACCCACTCTCGCGGATATCTGGTAAGGACCAATAAACCGAGAAGTAAGTTTCTTCAATTTCAATGCACGAACCACACCCGTTACCGGTGTAACTCTCAAAAATACATGATGCCCTCTTGAAACTCAAGATCTTTCCGTCTCCGATCATGATAACTCTTTTGTCTACTCTGAGAAGCCTTCCTTTTCTCACGAATAAACTTCACTTTTTCCGTAGTCTGTTGCACCAACTCTGGTCCAACCACCGAACTCTCACCAGATTCGTACCAACACAACGGTGTTCGACATCTTCATCCATATAATGCTTCAAATGGTGCCATTCCAATACTAGAATGGAAATTGTTATTATACGTGAATTCAATCAATGCAAGATAACTATCCCATGCACCACCTTGTTCCAAAACACACGCCCTCAACAAATCTTCCAATGATTGAATCGTCCTCTCGGTCTGACCATCCTTCTGCGGATGATAAGCCGAACTCAATCTCAATTTAGAATCCAACGCCTTCTGAAAACTTTCCCAAAATCTCGAGGTAAACCTTGGATCTCGATCCGAAACAATACTCAATGGAATCCCATGCAACTTCACAATCACACTGATGTAAATCTCCGCCAACCTCTCCAAAGTAAAACTGATGTCAATCGGAATAAAATGAGCCGATTTAGTCAGCCTATCCACAATCACCCAAATAGCATTATGCCCTCGCTGAGTATTCGGCAACCTGTCATACCCCAAATTTGTCCTACCTGTATATATTTTCATCTGTGCATCCAACCGCTGACCATATTTAGAAAATCCAAAAATACGTTGTTTCCTCGTGGCCTATACCCAAGTTTTCATTATTCATTATCCATTGTTACCCACATTTTTATCCATTTCTTCTTTTCCTTAAATCCTTATCCATTTCAAACAAATTCACAAAAAAAAACCATTCACCTTTTCTATCCGATGTCCATTTTCAATCTATTTCCTTTTTTTTTTAAAACCATTTCTATCTACCTAATTTACATATCCATTTTCATGACCAAATTATCCATAAGCCACTTTCCATAATTTATTTTTATTCAAAATCCATTTTTAAATCCATAAACCATTTCCATTCTTTAAACTCATTTTAGAAATCTATCCAATATCCATTTTTTCCTTTATCCAAAAATCCATATTCCAAACATCCAATTCATTATCCATTTTTTACCATCATTCATATCCAATTCCATAAACCAATTATCTATTTCAAAATCCAATACTCAATCCATTCTTTTTTTATCCAATCCTAATTCAATAATCCATGTTCATATTTTTACCTTCTTTCAATTAACTTTCAAAGGTCCATTTTTTTTATTTTATCCTTTTTGTACAAAATATTCATTACTATTTATTTTCCATTGATTATAAAGAAACATGAGCCCATTACTTCTTTTTACAAAGCCCATTCATAGGCCCATTACAAATAAAATTTTCCAAAAAAACAAAAAGAGAAACACTCCAAAACTCCAACCGCACCACTCCCTAAGCCTTCCCCAACGCAGCATGTATCCCCACACAACCATCTCAAAAAGCTGAACCATTTCGCAAACCGTACCTGCATAATACACCAAGAACCCATATGAAAGCTACAACACAAAAACCTGTGATCAAAACAGTAAGGACAAATGATCTGCAAAGAAAAGGACACCACAATGTCAAACCTGTCCTTGAAAACAACCATTCAATAACAAGACAAAATACAAGCTGGAGTAGGAAGATTTGAATCGATAAGGGGGGGAGAAATTGAGAACCGAAAATTCTGAATAAAAACTCACCTCCAAGTTCATAATAGAGAACCCTCTTCAAAACCGACCAACAGGCTGTGAAATCAACCTCACTAAACTCATCACACACAAACCATAAACACTTCGCTTGCCCCTCCTTCCTTTCACCATAACCGTGCGGAATCTCCCTCATTTTCTAGCATCATCTCCTTTCATCCATACGACCATATCCTCCCTGTACTTTTTCCTTAATAACAACAACCAACAGTGGCCATTACCTCGCCATAATCACAACAACTTCAAGTAACAACAAGCAAGCTTTGCAAAGATTCCATTATAGCAGCCACAAATACTCCATTTCCATCCCCCGCCGTCTTCCATCACCCTCACAACCTTCCTCCATCAAAACCGCCGCTCAACATCATCATACCTGACAACCACCATAACACATCGAAACCTTGCTGTGAAATAACGACCCACTCCATCTCTCCTTGCGAACCGTCACGTGAAACAACCTTTCAACCTCCCTCACTCCCACAACTACGCTTCAATCTTCAACCCTCAACTTCCAACCTCTAACCTTTAACAGAACCACCACTTCCAACTCTCAGCCGCCACAAAACCACGACCAAGCCTCAACAATCCACAAACCCAAATCGAAACCCACCACTTCTGCCACCACGGATCCACCCTTTCAGCAGCTTCGAATCCACCACCACCATTTTTCAACGACGCCGCGGTTTCAAGAGTGAGGCATAGACAGTAACCCAGAAACAGAATCGAAAAAAAGATGAAGATGAGAGTGAATCAAACGAAACTGAAACAAAAATAACACAAATCCAAACCTGAGCGAGTCGAGACGAGAACCAAACGAGTGAGCCGGTGATTGAGTCTGAGCGAGAGCGATTGACTTGAGGAGAGAATCGCAAGAGAGCGAGAAAGAGAACCGTGAGCGAGACGTCGAGAGAGAGAAGGTTGGATCTTTGTTTTGTGGTCAACCTATTTTTCTTGTAAACTGGATCGGTGATGTTGGCTGATGGCCATGCCTTTCTTTTTCTTTTTAATTTGTTGTTCTAAAGTGTGTTAATGAGATGATGGGCCTCTAAAGCCCACGTGATTCTCTTCATGTTCATACCATTCCACGCCTTTTTCATACGCCCCACCCCCTTTCTTTTCTCTTCTTTTTTGTTTAAGTAATCTTTATTAATTTTATGTTTTTTTAAAGTTTTGATAAGTTCTTTTGATAATTTTCTTTGATTAGTTTTGTTAATGGAGTTCTTGTTAGCTATTCGTTGGTTAACATTCTATTTAGAGTTTTGTTTGGATTTTCACCTTCGGTTCTCATTTCTATTTTTTTTGGGGCCAATGACATACCAATAATCTTGATTAAGTTGATTTCCAAATCAATTCTAAATCTTGATCTATATGAGGCCTGTTTACATATTATTTATCTTTATTTCAATTTATGTCATTATACTTGTTTTTTATTTATTTAGGTCAATGAAAACATATATCGATTGATTTGTTGATTTTTCGACTAAATCTCGATAAAGGTGAGACCTTTACCATTTTCATGTCATTTTCAATTTTATTTTATTTTCTATCTTTTTTGTGTCATTTACATTTATTTTAGGTCGATGAAAACCAAATATCGATCGATTTATCGAATTCTCGATTAAATCTCGATAAAGGTGAGACCTTTATGCCTTTATTCATATTTTCGATTTAATTTCTAATTTCTATTTCACATTTTCTTTTATTTGGTCAATGAAAGTCAAAAGTCGTCGATTGTCAATTTCTCGATCAAATCCGATTAAGACGAGACCATTTTTATTTTATGTCAACTTCAACCTCTTGTCAATATTATCTTGTTTATTTTCCGTCGAATGTTATCTTGATGATTATTGTTCATATTCTTATTCATATTCATATCATATTCGCATTCACATTTATCCAATTATTTATTCAAACGCTTAATTCCCGATTAAAACGCCTATTCAAATCATTTTTCTTAATTAAATTGCGAAAGAATTGAATTCTTGAGGTCTAGCACTTCTTGGGTTCTTGAGTGACCGTTATTGAGGCGCACGCCTTAGGTGGTGATCACTCGACATTTTCGCTCCTAAAACACTCGCCTTAACTATTTGGACAAAGGAATGCCATTGGAGTCTAGCATTCCACGTGGTACTTTTTTTGTTCATCAAACAATATTTCATAAACAAATCGAATGAAAAAGGTGTCGTTGGATCTAGCATCCCAATATTGCCCCAATTAATTGGTTGCGAGGCCGACGTCTCGTTTATCGAATAATCGTCATTCCCCCTAAAACATTTAACAAATCAAATCGTTTTCAAACCAATCCTCGATTCGTCGCCGAGCTACCTCTTCAAAACATTCTCGCAAGTCGAGTACCTTTTGACTCATCGTCAAAATGCACACTCGCACACTTTGTAGGTTTCGTTACTAAGAGCACCCCTAGGGACTAGTATCGATCCTCACCTCTTCTCGTAACCAACCAGACTCAATCTTTTTCAAAATTCAAACCCTAACCCCTCTTTTCGTGGGAGTACCACGAACTACGACTCCTCTGATTCTTTATTCTCGTCCGAGTAAAGATACGTAGGCATAAGATTGCGATGAGCTTGGCGAGCACACTACCATCTTTTTCTGTCAAACCCCGTAGTCGAACTACGATTGCTCTGATTTCTCATTCTCGTCCGAATGAGTATACGTAGGCCCGAGGTCGCGATGATCTTGCCGAGCACCCTATCCTAAAACCACCCCATTTCCCCTTAGTATCTTTTCCCTCTATCTTATCGTTTCACGTATATCGTTGAGAAGAAAACAAACAAGTTTAGATAACATTTCCTCACAATTCGAACTAAGAGGGTCCCGTTGAGTACAACGGACGTGAGGGGTGCTAATACCTTCCTCTCACGTAACCGACTCCCGAACCCAGAATGTGGTTGCGACGACCATGTTCTTATCCGCTCCTTAAAGGTTTTCTCGATATTTTCCTTTCCCTATTTTTGGGATAAAATAAAGTTCGGTGGCGACTCTGTCGAACCATTTTCCGCGCCTTTCGCGCGAGGGTCGTGTCTTCGATTAATTTTCCGAGGTGCGACTGATGGCGACTCTGCTGGGGACGTTTGCTCCATGCAAGAGAGAGTCAATCCTATCTTAGAGCGATTTGCGAGGAGCGTTATCTTTGTTTGTTTTTTTTCTTCTCGTTTACGTATTTGTTCTCTTATGGCTTTTATATGCTCATTATTATGCTCACCTGTTGGATCTTGGGTTGATATCATGAGTAAAGCTCTACGCCCGAGCTTTGGTAAAAGCAGAGAGAACACATAGTTTAGAATTGGATGTCGAGTAGTGTTAGTCCCCAAGGACTCGCTCCTTGCGTGCCTAGCATGTAAGCTCCCCTAGAGTAGACCTTTTCGTAGATCCTGTTGTAACACAGCTAGCCTGTCGCACGACTTGATTCATGAAGGGTCCGTGACTCTATGAACCACTCTTAAAACTAAGTTCTATATTGGTGGTCGTGTAGTGTTAGTCTCCAAGGACTCGCTCCTTGTGCGCCTAGCATGAAGACCCCACTCAGGGGAGACCTTGTCGTCATTATCGTCGTAATGCAGCTAGCCTGTTGCGTGACGTTGATGCGATTAGTGTCCGTAATCCTGGGAACCTTATCTGTCAACGTAGAAACCATCCTGTGAGTGGGTTTGTGGGTAAAGAACCTAGAACTTTCCTCATAGATCCTACCTATAGGGTTTCTTTGATCAGAGACTTTGGTCATTTACCCATTGTCGCGACCAGCCTCAGAATTGATTGAATCTGCAATCCTGGATCTTGCATCTTGCATTGCATCTCATGTCATTGCATTACATTGCATCTGTTGTGCATCTTGCATTGCATTTTCAACCTCAGATTCTCACTTCAACTTCCTTTCTTCTCTAGTAAATCAAGCTGATTCCTCGACACCAGTACGCAACTCGAGCCAACATAAGAAGGACAATGGAGCAGATTCAGCAAGAGCAAGCTGCCTTCAGAGAAGAAATAGATTCTATGAAGGGAAAGATCGATCAGATTCTTGAAGCCATCATGGCGGCCAGAAGAGAAGAAGAACTGCGTGAAGCCGCTGCTGCCAACAACAATGCACAGGTTCAAGGGTCACCCTCAAGGCTCTCAGCTCCTATGCCCAACCCCATCACTTATGGGATACCAATGAACTTCACTCATGCCATTGAAGGAGCCACCACTCAACCACTTCCAATCCCTGGAGTTACTGTTGGAGCTATTCCGCAAGCCCAACCGGTTGTCACTCAGGTTCCTATTCCTCATGCCAAAGAAAATTTGGTGGATCAGTATGATGAGGTACAGAACTACCATGCTGCTATCCCGATTGTTAATCCTACTGCTGCTCAGGATTCTGAAGCCATGAAGATGTGTCGTGATCTAGCTGAGAAACTTCGAGTCATGGAGGGGCGCAACTCGAAATCTATGAATGCTCTGGATATGTGCTTGGTGCCAGATGTTGTCATTCCTCC
This sequence comes from Lathyrus tuberosus, assembly GCA_022829125.1. Taxonomy (NCBI): domain Eukaryota; kingdom Viridiplantae; phylum Streptophyta; class Magnoliopsida; order Fabales; family Fabaceae; genus Lathyrus; species Lathyrus tuberosus. Next base: position 3,589,160 of record JALAZF010000343.1, read on the forward strand.
CAAGTTCAAAGTGCAAGAATTCCCGAAGTACAAAGGCCTCAGTTGTCCTCACATGCATCTAAGGATGTATTGTCGCAAGATGGCTGCTCATGCCAAAGATGAAAAATTAATGATCCATTGCTTCCAAGACAGTCTGTCTGGGGCATCTCTTGAGTGGTACATGCAACTGGAGCGTAGCAACATGCGCACTTGGGATGATCTAGCTGATGCATTTGTTAAGCAATACAAGTACAACACCGACCTTGCTCCGAATCGTACTCAACTTAAGAGTATGGCTCAAAAGGACAACGAATCCTTTAAGGAGTACGCACAACGCTGGAGAGAGCTAGCTGCAAGGGTGCATCCACCTCTTGTTGATCGTGAACTGATTGACACCTTCATGGTTACTTTGCAAGGTCAATACTATGAGAAGCTGATTGGTAATGTTTCTGCCGGATTCTCTGATTTGGTGATTGTCGGTGAGAGAATCGAAGAGGGTCTGAAGAGCGGAAAGATCCAAGGAGGTTCTAGCAGCCAGTCTCAAGCCAAGAAACCTTTCAACAATGGATTCAAAAAGAACGAGGGCGAAACAAATGCTGTCTATGCTCAGAAGGGGCAAGCTCCACAAGCTCCAGCTCCAATGCCTTATCAAATGCCATACTTCCAGTATCCATATGTTGCTGCTGCGCAATACGCTCCAATGCCTTATCAGCCAACAGTTCAAGCGGTTCAAGCTCCAATGCCTCAGCAACAGACTCCTCAGCAACAGTCATACAACCAGCAGGGGTATCAGTATCCTTCTCAACATCAACAGCAGAGAGCTGCTCAGCAACGCCAGCCTAATCAACAAAGGACAAGGAGGTCTGATAGAGACTTTGATCGTCTGCCAATGACCTATGCTCAGATCTTTGCTCAATTGATGGAGAAAAGGGCAATCACTCCCAGGGACCTAGCTCCTCCAACTGTCATTCCCCCAGATTATGATGCTAATGCTCATTGCGAGTTTCATAAGGGTGCTCCAGGGCATACGATCGAGGACTGCAGAGCTTTCAAACACAAGGTTCAAGACATGATCGACTCAAAGTATCTCGTGTTCAATGGGAAGGCTCCAAATGTCATCAACAACCCTATGCCGCCGCCACGCTAATGCCAGCATCAAGTCAAGTCAAGTCAAGTTAAGTTTATTCCCCAAAGAAGGCAGTCATGTTGCCATCCCATCATTTGCATTCTTGTATTTTTGTCTTTATTTGTTTAAGTACGGTATGCTTTGAACATTGTCGTTTGTATTTGGTTTTCTTAATATATTGATTATGCATGTTTTGAATTAGTTATGTCGTATTCACTCATTTCTTCCATTAACTGCGAAACACCGACACATTTATCCATTTCACTTTCTATATCAAACTGTTGTTAGCAATGATTGGAGGGAGGATGATGAAAATGAAATACCCATAATTGCAAAATGTATGCTTTCGGACAGAATCTCGTCAATGATGTACAGGCATTGTTTCAATCCCCAAACACTGGAGAGACAAGGAGTTAATCCCTAGTAAACCACTTCGAGCCTAGAAGTAGTAGTTTCCTTCAGATATTCAAACCCTTACACTCAACCTGGGGCAGGGTAGTGTTCAGTTAACCTAACTACGCACTCAGATCACAAAGCAAAACCCAAAAGACATGTCGGTTGTTCATCAATACCCATGACTTGGCAGTCACAACCCTCCAACAAAATAATAAAAAAAAATCAAAAGCCTGCTAAGTCAAACACCTCAAAGGAGACTTAGGCAAAAATCAAGGCAACCCTGATGGACTCGACAAACAAAATCAGTCCATGCAAAAGATAGGGATCAAAACCAAAATCAAAAGAGGCCCTCAAATCCTCAACAAAAATAAAAGAAGATCTAGTGACCACCATATCAAAACCAAAGGGGCACTGACACCCATCAAAAACAAAATAAGGTGACTGCCAGTTTGAGAAAACCTTGAGCCATCACTCTTATACCGTTAACCCTTTTGGAATACAAACCTGTGCAGAATTAACTTAACGTAGGACTGGAAGTTCATCACGAAGAAGGGGTGGGTACAAATCAAATTTTGAGCCTAATATCCTATGTTTCATAAACCATAAACCAGGCCACGTTACAACCCTCGAAAGCCCTAATTGAGGCGAAGTTTATTCTGAAAGCATACTATTGCAAGGTTGCGTAAACTGACTCCACATATTTGCTAATCTTCAGCATTGGTGTCATTCTCCTTGCCATATCTTTCACACCAGCAAAATCAGCACAACATCTGGGCTAACGATCCATTCGTCTAAAAAAGCGCTATCACGACACTCCAATAAATAACTCTTTTTCAAAACTTGAATGAGCATCACATTAAGATTACCATTTGTAAATGCACAATTTTAATTGCAAATCAGTGCCAGACATCAAAGCAATTCCAACAAGGGGCAATCAAAGAGGAACTTGAGCTTTCAGTGGTTCCGACCCAAAGCAAGACTCCCTCAAAACCCTCGGGCTGGGGCAAACCCTTCAATAGCTCAATCAGGGGCAAGGCATCTCAAAGCACATCAAATCTCAACTTTCAAAGATCAAATCACTTCAGAACTAGTTAATCAGGGGCAGACCATTACCATGTTTAGACTGGGGCAAGACCCATCGCAGAAGGCATATCCTCTCTGTATCTTTTCAGGCTATCATGATCATCAAGCATAGAGTCGTGGTCTTCTCATAAACGACTTATCATCAAATAATCAAGCTTAAAGCTTCAAGAGCATCTTCGTCTGCTTCAATCATGGCGTCTTCAACGAACTGAGTGTCGAGGAAATCAAATCCCTCCCACCACCCGAAGTCCAATTTGCATTGGCAACTACCAAAAGTCCACCACGCTGGCACCTCTCCAAACATATCCAATCACCCGTCTGCAATCATATGCATTGCATTCAACATCATATGCATCATATGCATATCAAATCATACTCCCCCAGCACTTGCATCTCCGCGCGTCAGCATTTGCATTGCACTTCATTACAAAATCAAGCATTCGTACATGCGTAAGATCCAGGATCAATCTCAAGACTCTAAGGCGATCTTCAGCCCATCCAGGGGCATCTTCTTCAAATCCGTGGGCGTTCCTCACGAAGTCAAGATCAAGATAAGAGTTCAAGCAATCCTCAGCCCAGTCAGGGGCACTTTCTTCAAGTTCATGGCTGTTCCTCATGAAGTTATTTCAACCTGGTGTTAGTGATACTGTAATCTCCAAGCAAGTCAGTGGGCGTTCCTCATTGAGTTGTGTTCCTCAACCATTTTTGTGATGTGGTCGTCATCCTCATCCTAACCAATAAACATTCATCCGAGTCAATGGGCGTTCCTCATTGAATCTTTTTCGTAGTCGAACTACGACTGCCCTGATTCTTTATTCTCGTCCGAGTAAAGATACGTAGGCACAAGATTGCGTAGATCTTGGCGGGTTACCTCCTCCTTTTTTCGCTGTTACCTCCTCCTTTTTTCGCTGTTTACCTTCTCTTTTTTTTCGCGGGTTACCTTCTCCATTTTTCACTATCTCCCTTTCCTTTTCGCGGGCTCTCCTCATTGATTTCTTTACTTTAACCTTTGTGTGTGTGTCCTATTATCTCGTCGGTAATAGCGGGCTGTGTGTGTGTGCCCTATTATCTCGTCGGTAATAGCAGGCTGTGTTGTGTGCCCTATTATCTCGTCGGTAATAGCAGGCTGTGTGTGTGCCCTATTATCTCGTCGATAATAGCAGGCTGTGTTGTGCGCCCTATTATCTCGTCGGTAATAGCGGGCTGTGTGTGTGTGCCCTATTATCTCGTCGATAATAGCGGGTTGTGTTGTGTGCCCTATTACTTCGTCCATAATAGCAGGCTGTGTTGTGTGCCCTATTATCTCATCGATAATAGCGGGCTGTGTTGTGTGCCCTATTACTTCGTCCGTAATAGCAAGCTGTGTTGTGTGCCCTATTACTTCGTCGGTAATAGCAGGCTGTGTTGTGTCCCCTATTATCTCGTCGGTAATAGCAGGCTGTGTTGTGTGCCCTATTATCTCGTCGATAATAGCAGGCTGTGTTGTGTGCCCTATTACTTCGTCGGTAATAGCAGGCTGTGTTGTGTGCCCTATTACTTTGTCGGTGATAGCAGGCTGTGTTGTGTGCCCTATTACTTCGTCGGTAATAGCAGGTTGTGTTGTGTGCCCTATTACTTCGTCGGTAATAGCAGGCTGTGTTGTGTGCCCTATTACTTTGTCGGTAATAGCAGGCTGTGTTGTGTGCCCTATTACTTCGTCGGTGATAGTAGGCTGTGTTGTGTACCCTATTACTTCGTCGGTAATAGCAGGTTGTGTTGTGTGCCCTATTACTTCGTCGGTAATAGCAGGCTGTGTTGTGTGCCCTATTACTTCGTCGGTAATAGCAGGTTGTGGTGTTTGCCCTATTATCCTTTTGGTAATAGCAGGCGTTAACCTCATTTTCATCCTTTTGGTGGAAGGGTCTGTGGGTGTGTGATCACTATCATCCTTTTGGTGATAGGTCTGCCATCCTTTTGGTGTCAGATTTCTTGTATTTCAACTTCCCAATCCTTTTTCTTTCATTCGGACAAATTCGTGGTCTTCTTTATATCTAATTGTCTTATACCTCGAAAGATGAACGCCATATCAGTTCATTTAACTCGGTTCAAGCCAATTAGATAGGGGCATCTGTCATACCCCAAATTTGTCCTACCTGTATATATTTTCATCTGTGCATCCAACCGCTGACCATATTTAGAAAATCCAAAAATACGTTGTTTCCTCGGGGCCTATACCCAAGTTTTCATTATTCATTATCCATTGTTACCCACATTTTTATCCATTTCTTCTTTTCCTTAAATCCTTATCCATTTCAAACAAATTCACAAAAAAAAAACCATTCACCTTTTCTATCTGATGTCCATTTTCAATCTATTTCCTTTTTTTTAAAAAACCATTTCTATCTACCTAATTTACATATCCATTTTCATGACCAAATTATCCATAAGCCACTTTCCATAATTTATTTTTATTCAAAATCCATTTTTAAATCCATAAACCATTTCCATTCTTTAAACTCATTTTACAAATCTATCCAATATCCATTTTTTCCTTTATCCAAAAATCCATATTCCAAACATCCAATTCATTATCCATTTTTTACCATCATTCATATCCAATTCCATAAACCAATTATCTATTTCAAAATCCAATACTCAATCCATTCTTTTTTTATCCAATCTTAATTCAATAATCCATGTTCATATTTTTACCTTCTTTCAATTAACTTTCAAAGGTCCATTTTTTTTATTTTATCCTTTTTGTACAAAATAGTCATTACTATTTATTTTCCATTGATTATAAAGAAACATGAGCCCATTACTTCTTTTTACAAAGCCCATTCATAGGCCCATTACAAATAAAATTTTCCGAAAAAACAAAAAGAGAAACACTCCAAAACTCCAACCGCACCACTCCCTAAGCCTTCCCCAACGCAGCATGTATCCCCACACAACCATCTCAAAAAGCTGAACCATTTCGCAAACCATACCTGCATAATACACCAAGAACCCATATGAAAGCTACAACACAAAAACCTGTGATCAAAACAGTAAGGACAAATGATCTGCAAAGAAAAGGACACCACAATGTCAAACCTGTCCTTGAAAACAACCATTCAATAACAAGACAAAATACAAGCTGGAGTAGGAAGATTTGAATCGATAAGGGGGGGAGAAATTGAGAACCGAAAATTCTGAATAAAAACTCACCTCCAAGTTCATAATAGAGAACCCTCTTCAAAACCGACCAACAGGCTGTGAAATCAACCTCACTAAACTCATCACACACAAACCATAAACACTTCGCTTGCCCCTCCTCCCTTTCACCATAACCGTGCGGAATCTCCCTCATTTTCTAGCATCATCTCCTTTCATCCATACGACCATATCCTCCCTGTACTTTTTCCTTAATAACAACAACCAACAGTGGCCATTACCTCTCCATAATCACAACAACTTCAAGTAACAACAAGCAAGCTTTGCAAAGATTCCATTATAGCAGCCACAAATACTCCATTTCCATCCCCCGCCGTCTTCCATCACCCTCACAACCTTCCTCCATCAAAACCGCCGCTCAACATCATCATACCTGACAACCACCATAATGCATCGAAACCTTGCCGTGAAATAACGACCCACTCCATCTCTCCTTGCGAACCGTCACGTGAAACAACCTTTCAACCTCCCTCACTCCCACAACTACGCTTCAATCTTCAACCCTCAACTTCCAACCTCTAACCTTTAACAGAACCACCACTTCCAACTCTCAGCCGCCACAAAACCACGACCAAGCCTCAACAATCCACAAACCCAAATCGAAACCCACCACTTCCGCCACCACGAATCCACCCTTTCAGCAGCTTCGAATCCACCACCACCATTTTTCAACGACGCCGCGGTTTCAAGAGTGAGGCATAGACAGTAACCCAGAAACAGAATCGAAAAAAAGATGAAGATGAGAATGAATCAAACGAAACTGAAACAAAAATAACACAAATCCAAACCTGAGCGAGTCGAGACGAGAACCAAACGAGTGAGCCGGCGATTGAGTCCGAGCGAGAGCGATTGACTTGAGGAGAGAATCACAAGAGAGCAAGAAAGAGAACTGTGAGCGAGACGTCGAGAGAGAGAAGGTTGGATCTTTGTTTTGTGGTCAGCCTATTTTTCTTGTAAACTGGATCGGTGATGTTGGCTGATGGCCATGCCTTTCTTTTTCTTTTTAATTTGTTGTTCTAAAGTGTGTTAATGAGATGATAGGCCTCTAAAGCCCACGTGATTCTCTTCATGTTCATACCATTCCACGCCTTTTTCATACGCCCCACCCCCTTTCTTTTCTCTTCTTTTTTGTTTAAGTAATCTTTATTAATTTGATGTTTTTTTAAAGTTTTGATAAGTTCTTTTGATAATTTTCTTTGATTAGTTTTGTTAATGGAGTTCTTGTTAGCTATTCGTTGGTTAACATTCTATTTAGAGTTTTGTTTGGATTTTCACCTTCGGTTCTCATTTCTATTTTTTTGGGGCCAATGACATACCAATAATCTTGATTAAGTTGATTTCCAAACCAATTCTAAATCTTGATCTATATGAGGCCTGTTTACATATTATTTATCTTTATTTCAATTTATGTCATTATACTTGTTTTTTATTTATTTAGGTCAATGAAAACATATATCGATTGATTTGTCGATTTTTCGACTAAATCTCGATAAAGGTGAGACCTTTACTATTTTCATGTCATTTTCAATTTTATTTTATTTTCTATCTTTTTTGTGTCATTTACATTTATTTTAGGTCGATGAAAACCAAATATCGATCGATTTATCGAATTCTCGATTAAATCTCGATAAAGGTGAGACCTTTATGCCTTTATTCATATTTCCGATTTAATTTCTAATTTCTATTTCACATTTTCTTTTATTTGGTCAATGAAAGTCAAAAGTCGTCGATTGTCAATTTCTCGATCAAATCCGATTAAGACGAGACCATTTTTATTTTATGTCAACTTCAACCTCTTGTCAATATTATCTTGTTTATTTTCCGTCGAATGTTATCTTGATGATTATTGTTCATATTCTTATTCATATTCATATCATATTCGCATTCACATTTATCCAATTATTTATTCAAACGCTTAATTCCCGATTAAAACGCCTATTCAAATCATTTTTCTTAATTAAATTGCGAAAGAATTGAATTCTTGAGGTCTAGCACTTCTTGGGTTCTTGAGTGACCGTTATTGAGGCGCACGCCTTAGGTGGCGATCACTCGACATTTTCGCTCCTAAAACACTCGCCTTAACTATTTGGACAAAGGAATGCCATTGGAGTCTAGCATTCCACGTGGTACTTTTTTTGTTCATCAAACAATATTTCATAAACAAATCGAATGAAAAAGGTGTCGTTGGATCTAGCATCCCAATATTGCCCCGATTAATTAGTTGCGAGGCCGACGTCTCGTTTATCGAATAATCGTCATTCCCCCTAAAACATTTAACAAATCAAATCGTTTTCAAACCAATCCTCGATTCGTCGTCGAGCTACCTCTTCAAAACATTCTCGCAAGTCGAGTACCTTTTGACTCATCGTCAAAATGCACACTCGCACACTTTGTAGGTTTCGTTACTAGGAGCACCCCTAGGGACTAGTATCGATCCTCACCTCTTCTCGTAACCAACCCGACTCAATCTTTTTCAAATGTTTTTCTTAATCAACTTACGAAAGGAGGAGATTCTTGGAATCTTGCATTCCTTGGATCTTTGAATGAATGGCTCTTGAGGCACGCCATTGGGTTGTTATTCATTCACCCTTTCGTCTTAAAACACTTAATCCTTATCAAACATTTTCGCAATCAACTCACGAAAGAACTGAGTTCTTGGAGTCTAGCATTCCTTGGATTCTTGGGTGAATGCTCTCGAGGCACGCCCCTTGGGTTGTATGTCATTCAATCTTTCGTCTCCTAAAATTCAAACCCTAACCCCTCTTTTCGTGGGCGTACCACGAACTACGACTGCTCTGATTCTTTATTCTCGTCCGAGTAAAGATACGTAGGCACAAGATTGCGATGAGCTTGGCGAGCACACTACCATCTTTTTCCGTTAAACCCCGTAGTCGAACTACGATTGCTTTGATTTCTCATTCTCGTCCGAATGAGTATACGTAGGCCCGAGGTCGCGATGATCTTGCCGAGCACCCTATCCTAAAACCACCCCATTTCCCCTTAGTATCTTTTCCCTCTATCTTATCGTTTTGCGTATATCGTTGAGAAGAAAACAAACAAGTTTAGATACCATTTCCTCACAATTCGAACTAAGAGGTTCCCGTTGAGTACAACGGACGTGAGGGGTGCTAATACCTTCCTCTCACGTAACCGACTCCCGAACCCAGAATGTGGTTGCGATGACCATGTTCTTATCCGCTCCTTAAAGGTTTTCTCGATATTTTCCTTTCCCTATTTTTGGGATAAATAAAGTTCGGTGGCGACTCTGTCGAACCGTTTTCCGCGCCTTTCGCGCGAGGGTCGTGTCTTCGATTAATTTTTCGAGGTGCGACTCAACCCTGTCACAAAATCCACGGAAATGCTATCCCACTTCCACTCAGGAATTCCAACAGTTGCAACAAACCACTAGGCCTCAGATGTTCCACCTTCGATTTCTGACAAGTCAAACATGCATAAACAAACTGAGCCACGTCTCTCTTCAATCCAGACCACCAGAAAATCTTCTTCAAATCCTGATACATCTTATTCGCTCCCGGATGTATACTCAAATTACTCCGGTGTCCTTCCTCCAAAATCATCCTTTTCAACTCCGCATCATCCGAAATACAAATTCTACCTCGGAATCTCAAAACACCATTAACATCCACTTGAAAATCACTATTCGTATCTTTTTCTCCAACCAACATCAAATCCACAAATTTCACATCCAGCTTTTGTTTCTCACTAACCGTCATCAGAAAATCATTAGTAATCGTTAGCATTCCAAGCCTCACGCTATCCGACGTCACTTCACAAACCAAACTCAAATCTCTAAACGATTCCAAAAGTTCCCACTCCTTAACCATTAAAGCGGACATATGTAACGATTTCCGGCTCAATGCATCGGCTACCACATTAGCTTTACCAGGATGGTAATTCAAGCCAAAGTCGTAGTCCTTCAAGAATTCCAACCATCTCCGTTGCCTCATATTTAACTCTTTCTGATCAAACAAATATTTCAAACTTTTATGATCACTAAAGACTTCAAACCTTGCACCGTAGAGATAATGCCTCCAAATCTTCAACACAAAAACCACAGCCACTAATTCAAGATCATGAGTAGGATAATTCTTCTCATGCACTCTCAACTGCCTCGAAGCATAAGCCACGACCTTACCTTCTTGCATCAGAACACCACCTAGACCAATCAAAGAAGCATCACAATAAACCACGAATGGTTCATTAGGATTCGGTAAAATCAAAATCGGAGCTGTCGTCAATCTTCTCTTCAGCTCATTAAAACTTTCCTCGCACCGAATATCCCAAATGAACGCTTGCCCTTTACAAGTCAACTGGGTCAAAGGAAGTGCTAGCTTAGAAAAACCTTCAATAAACCTTCGATAATAACCAGCCAAACCCAAAAAGCTTCGAATTTCAGTAACAGATCTCGAAGCCTCCCATTGTAGAACTGCTTCTACTTTAGATGGATCCACAGAAATACCATTACCTGAAATTACGTGCCCAAGAAAACTCACCTTCGACAGCCAGAATTCACACTTGGACAATTTGGCAAAAAGCTTCCTTTCTTTCAAAACCTGCAAAACAATACGCAAATATTCCGCGTGCTCTTCCCGAGACTTAGAATAAATCAAAATGTCATCAATAAACACAACAACAAATCGATCCAAATGCTCGTGAAAAATACGATTCATGTACTCCATAAACACACCTGGCGCATTAGAAACCCCGAACGGCATCACAGAATATTCATAATGACCGTAACGTGTCCTAAAAGCCGTCTTCTGAATATCTTCCTCTTTCACCCTAATCTGATGATACCCTGATCTCAAATCAATCTTACTGAACACACAAGCACCAACCAACTGATCCATCAGATCATCAATCCTTGGAAGAGGATACTTATTCTTGATCGTCACCTTATTCAACTGGCGATAATCAATACACAACCGCATACTGCCATCTTTCTTTTTCACCAATAAAACTGGAGCACCCCAAGGAGAAACACTAGGTCTTACAAACCTCTTTTCCAACAACTCATTCAACTGCTTCTTTAAATCAACCAACTCAAATGCCGACATACGATAAGGTGCCATAGAAACAGGTCTAGTACCCAGAACTAGATCTATAGAAAACTCCACCTCTCTCTCTGGCGGCAAGTCTGAAATATCCTCAGGAAACACTTCCGGAAATTCACACACAATAGGAAACACATCAAGTGAAACTTGACTATCCACAGTTAAAGATGCAAACAACCCAAACAACTGAGCTTCATCCGCCAAAAGTCCCTTCAACTCTTTGGTAGATAAGAAACTCGAGTCTTCGTTTTCCTCAAGAGAAGGAAACCTTACCAGCTTATGATAGCAATCAATATGAACTCGATTGAATTGCAACCAATTCATTCCCAGAACCACATCTAAACCCTCCAACGGTAAACACACCAAATCCAACTCAAAGTCTTTACCATAAATGGCCAAAGGACAACTCAAACAAACCAAAGAAGTAGTTACTGACCCCATTGCTGGAGTATCAATAACCATTTTACCATCCATCAAAGACAACACAAGATTCAAACGCTTCGCGCACTCAGGCGAAATAAACGAATGAGTCGCTCCAGTATCAATAATAGCAACTAAAGGAGTACTATTAATAAAACAAGTACCTCTGATCAGACGATCTGCACTTGAAGTCTGAGTCCCCGCCAAAGAAAATACCTTCCCACTAGCTGGAGCTTGCTTCGGTTTCTAACACTTCGTACTAATGTGACCAGGTTCACCACAATTGAAACACTTCACCACATTCTTCCTGGCACAATCAGCCGCAACATGTCCTACACCTCCACAATTAGTACACTTCCTCATATCTTTCCTGCACTCAAACTGACGATGCCCCAACTCACCACATTTATAACACCTCAGAGGACCAGACATTACTCCTCCACTTGACCTTTTCTCAAAATTTCCCCTCTGTTTACCCTTATCAGCTGGTGTTACATACGGACCACCACGGAACTATTGCTTCCCTTTCCTCTCGCTCACACTCTTGTAATAAGTAGAACGAGCCTTACTGTCTTCTTCATAAATCCTACAACAATCCACCAAGTCAGAAAACCTCTGAATCCTTTGATAACCAATTGCCTGCTTTATCTCAGGACGCAATCCGTTCTCAAACTTAACACACTTGGAAAATTCTGCAGTCGCTTCAGTATAATGAGGATAAAACTGCACAAGCTCCACAAACTTAGCAGTATAATCAACAACAGACATATTACCTTGTTTCAGTTCCAAGAACTCAATTTCCTTCTTTCCTCTCACATCTTCAGGAAAATACCTCCGCAAGAACTCCCGGCTAAAAACTTCCCAAGTAATTTCTTCCTCCTCTGCAGCTTCCAACACATGACGTGTACTTACCCACCAATCATCAGCTTCTTCTAGTAACATGTGAGTACCCAGTCTCACCTTCTTATCCTCATCACAATCAGTCACTCAGAAAATCCTTTCAATCTCTTTCAACCAAATCTGTGCACCATCAGGATCATATCTTCCCTTGAAGATAGGCGGTTTGTTCTTCCTGAACTCATCATTACCAGCAGCATTAGGTGCACCCTACACAGCACGAGCCATAGCTTGCATAGCAGCAGCCAAAGCAGCATCGTTCCTACCAACCATATTCTGTTCATTTCCAATAACAGCACTTATGGTTAAACAAACAGCTCACCCAAACACAACGACCAACAAGGACTGACACAACTGACACGGGCTGACACGGACTAGCTCTGATACCACTTAATGTAACACCCCCAATCCATACCCCCAATTAAATAAAGCAGTAAAAGAAAATTCAAAATTTCATCAGAGTATATTTAAATTATCATGGCATAGACGGGGGAATCACATTATATTGAAACAAATCATACAACACCTGCTCATAAAGATATGCAACAGTGGGGTAGCAATCAACAGAGGAACTCAGTTCCTTACACCCACATTTTAGATTTTTAGAATAAAAGCGGAAAATCTAAAACTGAATATCACACACACATATATATATATATATATATATATATATATATATATCACATGAAAAGTTTGTCATACATCAAGTTATACATGCACAAGCCAAAAGATATATATACATAATACACAATAATCACAAACGGCCTCCCTAACTACCCGGTGTCACATATCAGAGCCGACCGACAAAATAATGAAGTCCTAAGCTTCGCAAAAAGACCTCCAGCAACTCTAATCTACAATGCCTCGTAGAGCATTATAAAACAGCAGAAGGGTGAGAAAAACAATCATAATATAATTGCATACAATTATATATAACACAAAAATACACATATATACAGTTCTCACCACAACTCACACCATAATTCAAACACAATACAACACAATGTATAATTCATATTTCCATCACCAAGGTATACCAACCATGCTCAATACAAGTGTCACCAACACATATCCATATATCCATTTATCCACAATTCCACACATAAAACAAACCATAATGATTTATGCAAATGCAAGAGACCGACACAACGACTCTATGCATATGCACATGCGGTACCGACTTCCATTGTTTCTCATCACTAGTTCACTCAGGAACTCTGCTGGAATCATCGCTCGTTACATCACTGTAACTCCCCGTCGGGCATACGATGTCCCCCGTCGCTCACACCCCACACGGGCACACAACGTTTATGGATCGCTCACACCCCACACGGGCACACGACCCGATCGCTCACACCCCACATGGGCACACGATCGTCTATAACCATCGCTTTCGGTCCTCTTATTTTTAAGGCTATTCATACCTCTTATTTTTAAGGCTCACGATGTTATAGCAAATTCCCTCTGGAATTAAACCGTCACTCAGGACGTCACAACAATGCATATCATGATGCTTGACATACAATGACTCATGACATTCAAATACACATATAAATGCGTTCATCTCTCTTAACAAAATCACACTTTGCACTTAAGCCCAAAACAATGCATTTAATTACCATACGGCCACAAATCATCACGACACCATTTAAACACACGCATTTACATCATACAACAGCACCTTGCATAATACCCATCAATTACGCACAATTATAATGACAAAAGTCGACAAACCGACACTATTCCAAATTCCCGACATAATTAAATCGGCTAACAATTTCCAAATCATCACAATAAGAAAGTACAGCTCAATAGCTTTCCAAGGATACTAAGAATGTAAAAATCGGACAAACGGAACCCAAGTTACGAAAGGAAAACGAAAACGATATTTTGAAAAGTCCCATTTTACCATTCTCCTGGCCATACGCATATTGCCCTGAGCCATACGCGTATTGCCCTAATTCCTCGCCATGCCATACGCGTATTGCCAAAGGTCATACGCGTATGGACAGAGACTCATTTTCCCCCAAAATTCACGTTAAAATTCCAATACGCGTAGTGCCAACACCGTACGCGTATTGCCCTAAAATGTTACGCGTATCATACGCAAATGGGTGTTAGGGACCAATTAGTACTACTTTTTATATATTTTTATCGGTCCCTGTTACCAATTTCTTATTAAAATCACACAAGTTTTTATCACAATTTAGTAAACATTCAATTTAAGTTATTTTATTTTGTTTCGAATAGATATTTCACTTTTTCTCTAAGAATGTTTTGTCAAGAAAAGGATTATTACATAAAGAAATCTCCGGAGCAGCAGTTGAAGAACAAGTTTGGCAAAGGAAGTGCTGAGGAAACTCAAAGCAAGCAAGCCTCAAACTACCCAGTTCGCGCCGCAACCATCTCTCGCGCCGCGAACCTGGAGCTTAAGCAGTTCGCGCCGCGACCACCCTTGGCGCCGCGAACTGATTGGAAGTCAGCCACATGCAAATTGATGACACTTGTCATGTCTTGGAAGAGAAACCAACTTTTTGTAGGGTGGCGCCCCAGAGCCTATTTATGTACCTTTTTCCCTGCATGTAAAGCATCATCATTTCATTTGAGAACCTTAGTATCTCTTAGGCTTGTAAGAATATCTTAGAGAGATTTCAAGGGGGATTTCCTGAAGTTTTTAGGAAACTCCATGCATTAAGAAATTCTTGAAGATTTTTCTGGGTATTCAAGGAAGATGATGAGTAACTAATTCCATTCTTGTCAAGATTGAGGTATTAGTTATCTTATGTTGTTTATGTAATATTACTATCCTTGCATGTAACAAACTACATTTGATATAGGGAATAATATTTTCTCTTTACATTGAAAATTAGAATTGAATCATTGTTGAGAAAGATAGTTCAATTCTTGATCTAAAATATTTTTCCAAGTAGAGAATAAATTGTAGAGATAGATTTGTTCACTACTTTTCTATTGTGTTAAACATTCAAGATTATTATATCAATAGTTAGATGGAGAGATCGTCTAAGGATTTATATAGTAATTATCACAATTTTATTTAGACATAAATATTATTGGGAGGACATTTGAATATTATCAATGGAGTTTGAATGCATGCAAGTGATATTGAGAACATATAAAGAACAAAGATAATGAAACTAAATCTTGACAAGATTTCTCAACTCTATTCTAAAACCATTTTCTTTGTCTTATTTTTCTTATAAGTAATAAGAACGATTTATTCACCAACGAACAACTTGAATATCTTTAAACTTACAACAATCGAAATTATAGAACGACGGTAATAACACCAATCTCTGTGGATACGATATTAAAAATATTTGTCGGAAATATACTTTTCAACAAATTGGCGCCGTTGCCGGGGATTGGTGTTCGATATTACAAGCATCGCAATAATTCATTGTTCTAAGTTTTTTTTATTTTTATTTTATTTTATCACTATCACTCTTGTGTTTCACTTGGTTTGTTAGCTTTATAGATTCTAGAGCATGCGAGGAAAGGCTACCGAGGAGCAATTTCAATTCGATCCCGAAATTGAAAGAACACTTCGAAAGCTCAATAGCAAAACACGAAGAAGAAGGAAACTAGCCGAAGAGAGGAAACGGAGAGAAGAAGCATCTACTTCTTCACTTGTTCAAATTGAAGAAGTGGGTGTAGAAACTTTTGAAGGAAACATGGCGGGTGAAGTTCGTACCGAAATGTCCGCTAATAGTCCAAGGCGGACTGCCCAATTTGCTCGTGGTCGAAGGAATACGGAGATGAAAACCGGAATCCTCCAACTCCTTTATGCAAATCCATTCACCGGAATGGATCATGAAGATTCGTATACCCATCTCACCAAATTCTATGAGATTGCGGGTTCTACGGGAGTAGAGGAAGCGGGCGAAGAAGCATTATTCAAGAGAATGTTCCCACATTCCTTAGTGGGGAAGGCAAAAGAGTGGTATCTTGATCAATCACCAAGAGTGATGACGGATTGGAATTTATTAGAAGAAAAGTTTCTAGAAAGATATTTTCCTCAATCCCGATTCATGGAAGCCAAAACGGCTATTGCGGTATTCAATCAAGGGAGCAACGAGTCTCTAAACGAGGCTTGGGAAAGATTCAAGTCAATGTTGAGAAAATGCAAGGGTCATGATTTTGATGAACTCACTCAAATCCACATTTTTCTAAATGGGCTCCAACCGGTGCACAAGACACTTTTGGATGCTACCGCGGGTGGCTCTCTTATGTCAAAGAACGCGGAAGATGCGAAAGTCATTATTGACCGGATGGCACTCAACGATCGTCAAAGTCAACATGATCGTAGTCCTTCATAAAGGAAATCGGGGGTTCTTGAGTTAAATACCAATGATGCTATTCTTGCCCAAAACAAGTTACTTTCTCAACAAGTGGAGTTACTCACTCAACAAATGTCCAAACTTCCACAACAAATTAAGTAAATTCAAGGATCTCAAGCTAGACATCAAGTGGCATGTTGCGAACTATGTCAAGGAGATCATCCCACCGGTTATTGCCCTCCAATTGAAGGAGAAGTGAGTTATGTGACCAACCAAAGTCAAGGTTATCAAAGGCACCCTCCACATCACAACAACTCATACCAAAGGAACAACCAAGGCTATCAACAATCAAGATTCAACAACCAAAATTTTCAGCAACAAAGTCCATATCAAATTCTAAATTCTCAAGTCCAACAATCGCAAGGTGGAAGTTCAAAGCTAGAAGATACTCTTACATAATTCATGCAAGCCTCCATGGCAAACCAAAAGAGCAATGAGGCAGCTATCAAAAATTTGGAGAATCAAGTAGGGCAACTTGCGAAGCAATTGTCGGAACAACAAACGGGCCCCTCTTTCTCCGCCAACACTCAAACCAATCCAAAGGAGCATTGTAAAGCAATTGTCACTAGAAGCGGTAAAGAGGTGACGAGTGGAAGAAGTGAGGGAGTTGCAGTAGAGGACGGTATGAATGTTGCAACTGAAAATGAAGAGAATGAAGCGGTGATGGAATATCAAAAGAAAGAAGAGAAGAAATCTTCTCAGTTCGCGCTGCGACCACTCTTGGCGCCGCGAACTGAACAAAGTCAGAATGGTGAAAATGTTTCAGCTGAACAGGAGGGTGGAGCAGGCGAGAAGAAAGAATCAAATGCAAAAAAGAAGAAAAATGGAGACAAAATAGTGAGTGCTATTCCAACTCAACATCTACCTTACCCGCACGCACCATCAAAGAAGGAGAATGCTAGACATTATGCACGGTTTATGGATATATTTAAGCAACTTCAAATAAATATTCCATTTGCCGAAGCATTAGAGGAAATGCCAAAGTATGCGAAGTTCCTGAAGGATATTCTCACAAAGAAGAAGAGATTTGCGGAAGACGAGACAATCTTGCTTGATGCACGTTGTAGCGCCATAATCCAAAAAACTCTCCCAAGGAAGGAATCCGATCCGGGCCGAGTCGTTTTACCGGTGACCATTGGAGGCACTTACATTGGCAATGGTTTGGTCGATTTGGGATCTAGCATTAATTTAATTCCCTTATCCATTGTTAAAAGATTGGGGAATATTGAGATGAGATCAACGAGGATGACTCTGCAACTAGCCGATAAGTCTACCACTTCACCATATGGAGTTGCTCAAGATATGCTAGTAAAGGTGGACAAATTCTTGTTTCCGGTAGATTTTGTGGTGGTGGACATGGATGAGGATCGTGATGTTCCTCTAATTCTTGGAAGACCATTTATGAAAACAGCCCGAATGATGATCGACATTGATGATGGACTCATGAAAGTAAGAGTGCAAGATGAAGAGGTAACTTTCAATCTTTTTGAAGCCATGAAGCATCCTAAAGATAAGCATGACTCTTTCCGAATTGATGTCACCGAGGAGGAAATCATGGAGGTTGCAAATCAAGTTTATCTTTCTAATCCGTTAGAGAGATCTCTTATAGGAGCTTACAATGTTTCAACCGAAAATGAAGAAAAAGAAATTGAAGCATTTTTTGATGAATTGGAGTCTTGCGGAGAGATTGCTTATCATGAGGAGAAAAAGGAGGACTTGGATGTGAAAAAGCAAGTGGAAGAGCCAAAGTTAGAGTTGAAAATGCTGCCTCCACACTTGAAATATGCGTTCCTTGGTGATGATTTCACTAAACCGATGATCATTAGCAATGCCTTGTCCACAAAAGAGGAGCATAAGTTGATACAAGTGCTGAAAAAGAGTGAAGGTGCAATAGGGTGGGTATTATCCGATTTAAAGGGTATTAGTCCGGCTTATTGCATGCATAAGATCATGATGGAAGAAGACTACAAGCCCGTTGCACAACCTCAAAGGCGCTTAAATCCATCAATGAAGGAAGTGGTGAGAAAAGAAGTTGTCAAATTATTGGAAGCCGGAATGATTTATCCTATCTCCGATAGTGAATGGGTGAGTCCGGTGCAAGTAGTTCCAAAGAAGGGTGGTATGACGGATGTTAGAAATGACAAAAATGAGTTGATTCCAACCCGGACAGTAATCGGATGGAGGATGTGCATTGATTATAAGAAGCTAAATCAAGCTACAAGGAAAGATCACTTCCCGCTACCGTTCATGGACCAAATGTTGGAAAGGTTGGCCGGCAAGAATTTTTATTGTTTCTTAGATGGCTATTCGGGTTACAACCAAATTTCGGTCGATCCGGCGGATCATGAGAAAATAGCTTTTACATCTCCTTTCGGCATTTTTGCTTACCGAAGAATGCCTTTTGGACTATGTAATGCACCGGCAACATTTCAACGGTGTATGCAAGCAATATTCTCGGATTTGATCGAAGAATGCGTTGAGGTATTTATGGATGATTTTTCCGTCTATGGTGCATCCTTTGATTTATGCTTAAAGAATCTTGATGTGGTATTAGAGAGATGTGTAGAAACAAACTTGGTGCTGAATTGGGAGAAGTGTAACTTCATGGTGACCGAAGATGTTGTTCTTGGACACAAAATCTCCTCCAAAGGGCTGGAAGTTGATCGAGCAAAGGTGGAAGTTATTGAAAAACTACCACCTCCAATAAATATCAAAGGGATAAGAAGCTTCCTTGGACATGCTGGATTTTACCGAAGATTCATCAAAGATTTCTCCAAAATTGCAAAGCCCTTGAGTAATTTGCTCAACAAAGGTACGCAATTCCTTTTCGATGAGTCATGTTTGAAAGCATTTCACGAGTTGAAAGAAAAGCTAGTAACCGCACCCATAATCATTGCACCTAATTGGAAACTTGATTTCGAACTTATGTGTGATGCAAGCGATTATGCGGTTGGTGCGGTTTTGGGTCAAAGAAAAGCCAAAAATTTTCACGCCATACATTATGCTAGTAAAGTTTTAAACGAAGCACAAGTTAATTATGCAACAACTGAAAAAGAGCTACTAGCCATAGTGTATGCCTTAGAAAAATTCAGAGCTTATTTGATCGGGTCCAAAGTTGTAGTTTACACCGACCATTCGGCAATCAAGTATTTGCTAACCAAGCCGGATTCCAAACAAAGACTAATTCGTTGGATTTTGTTATTACAAGAATTTGATTTGGAAATCTGGGATAAAAAGGGTTCCGAAAACTTGGTAGCGGATCACTTGTCCCGATTGGTTAATGTGGAAATTACAAAGAAAAAAGAAGAAGTGAGGGAAGAATTTCCGGACGAGAAGCTTTATGCGATTCAAGTGAGGCCTTGGTTTGCCCATTTTGCTAATTACAAGGCAACCGGTTTGATACCGGAAGACCTCACTAGTAATCAAAGAAAGAAATTCTTAGCGGATGCAAAATACTATGTATGGGATGACCCGTATTTGTTCAAAGCGGGTGTGGACAGCATTTTAAGAAGGTGTGTGACACTTGAAGAGTCGAAAGATATTCTTTGGCACTGTCATAATTCCCCGTATGGGGGTCATTATAGCGGTTTGCGAATAGCCACTAAGGTCCTCCAATCGGGATTTTATTGGCCGTCCGTGTTTAAAGACGCACATGAACATGCAAAGAATTGTGACAAATGCCAAAGAAGCGGAGGAATAGGCAAACGAGATGAAATGCCCTTGACTAACATGTTGGAAGTTGAAGTCTTTGATTGTTGGGGCATTGATTTTGTCGGCCCATTCCCCTCTTCTCTCTCTAATGAGTACATTCTTGTAGCCGTTGACTATGTGTCAAAGTGGGTGGAAGCAATTGCTTCACCTAAGGCCGACTCCAAAACCGTGATAAAATTTCTAAAGAAAAACATATTTTCACGTTTTGGTGTGCCTAGGGTGTTAGTAAGCGATGGGGGATCACATTTTTGCAATACACCATTGGAAAAAGTCTTGGAACATTATGATGTAAAGCATAAAGTGACTACTCCTTACCATCCACAAGCAAATGGTCAAACGGAAGTGTCAAATAGAGAAGTCAAAAGGATCCTTGAAAAAACAGTCTCAAATTCTAGAAAAGAGTGGTCCTCGAAATTGGATGAAGCTTTGTGGGCGTATCGCACCGCCTACAAAGCTCCCATTGGACTAACACCTTTTCAAATGATCTATGGAAAGACTTGCCACCTCCCGGTAGAAATGGAACATAGAGCACTATGGGCTCTCAAATTTTTAAACTCTGACTCCATTCAAGCCGGTGAGAAAAGAAAAGAACAACTCCATGAGTTGGAGGAGTTGCGAAACAATGTTTATCACTCGAACAAAATGTACAAGGAAAAAGTGAAAGCATATCATGACGGGAAAGTTCGTCAAAAGGTATTTAGAGCTGGACAATTGGTACTCTTATT
The DNA here is from genome assembly GCA_022829125.1 of Lathyrus tuberosus. Taxonomy (NCBI): domain Eukaryota; kingdom Viridiplantae; phylum Streptophyta; class Magnoliopsida; order Fabales; family Fabaceae; genus Lathyrus; species Lathyrus tuberosus. The sequence continues at coordinate 3,610,125 of JALAZF010000343.1, forward strand.
CAACTCAAGACTTAAGTTATTCCCGGGTAAGTTGAAATCTAAGTGGTCGGGACCATTTGTGGTAAAAGAAGTAAAAGATTACGGGGCTATCGTGATCGAAGATCCCAAGTCTCAAGAAAGTTGGACTGTAAATGGGCAACAATTAAAAGTTTACCACGGTGGAGAAATAAATCGAGAGGTTTATGTCATCTCACTCACCGAACCATGAGAAATCACTTTATTGTCGAGCTTGAACGACGTTAAATAAAGCGCTCGTTGGGAGGCAACCCAACCTCTGTAAGTTTTTCTTTCGTTTGTTTTTAATAAATAAATAGTACTGTAGCAGCTTCAGGATGCAAAGAATGGAAGGCCACATAACAAAATTTTTCAAAATCTTGACCAGTTCGTGCCGCGAAGGATGTTTGCGCCGCGAACTGAGAAAAGTGTGCATTATGTTTCTTTCATGTACGCGCCGCGAACATAGGTTGCGCCGCGACCTGAAGTGAAAAAAAATAAAAATTCCCTATTTTATTTTCTTTGCTATGTTTTCCCCTTCCTTTTATTTTCAAAATTTCCTTTCTTTTTACTCACTCTCCTCACACCAACCACAATCCTCCCCTGTAACAAACTCAGAACCCCCAAGGTCCCCACCACCCTCAAACCCCATATCTCACTCTTTGCTAAACATCCCTATCCTTCCACTCTCAATCAAGGTATGTACACTGTTTCTCCATTTTTTCCTCTTTTGCTCTCTCAATGCGATAAGTTAGGTTAAGTATAAACTTCAAATTTTCATGAAATAGCACAATGCATGTTGAAGAATTGGTTAGGTTAAGAGTTGGAAAGATGAAAAGTTGAAGATTTTGAGAAAGTTCACCATGGATGCAACCTTTGTTGACACAGATTTTTCTGGGTCGCGCACAGGTCGCGCCGCGAACCCTTAAAAATCTGCATCCTTTTTTTTAAGTGCTTTACTGATTGAGAAGAATACTTGTGTTGTTTTTCTGTTTTGATGCAGATGTCAAAGCGCACTAAGAACACAGCTCCTAGCACCTCAAGAGCACGACCAACCTTTCTTGGTCCGGAGCAAGAAGCAAGATTCGAATTGCTCCTCAAAAAGAACATCCAAAATGAAAGGATCATCCGGCTATCGAGGGATGGCAGATATCGGGATATTGTGGCCAATCTTGAAGCAAGAAAATGGGGAAAAATTTGTGAGCCCGTCATGGAACTCAACCATGACATTGTGCGTGAATTCTACGCCAATGCAATTCACATGGAAGATGGGACAGCATATGCTTATAAGACAATGGTGAGAGGTAAGACCGTCCTTTTTAATAGGAATGCACTCAATAAATTTTTTGGTAACCCTCTCACCTTGACGGGGAACATGCGGTGTGAATACCAAACCAATGTATTGGAAAATAAGTGGGACATTCCAGACATTAGTAATTATCTATGTCTAGAGGGGAAGACGTACGAGCTAAATGACCAAGGATTACCCAAATGTTGGAAGAGGGAGAATTTGAAATTGCAAACACAAATCTATTCGGTCATTTTGCTTAACAACATTCGACCTCGAAGCCACACCACCACCATTCCACTTGAGGTAGGATGTTTATTGTATTATATCATGCAGGGAAAAACAGTGGATTTAGGATTCATTGTTTCAGAGGAATTAAGGAAGATAGCCCTAAGCGGGACGGAATATGGAGGAAAAATGGGCTTACTCATGTATCCCGGTTTAATCATGGGATTATGCTTAAATGCAAAAGTGCAAATTCCGGGAGAGGTGCATTCCTCCATCATCTCGATTATGGACGATGCATATCTAAATAGGTTTTGTCAAAACCGGATGGATAAGAATGCAAATGCAGAAGCTGCTGCCCCCAGACCCAACCGTGCACTGGTGTTTGATCAAATGGCATTTGCTAATTATTGTTGTGATAACTTTGAGGCCTCTAGGAGGTCTCAATCATTTTTATTTGATTGTATGCAGCAACAGTTCCAGAACACGTTTCTTGCACCGGATGCCCGCACATTCCCATCTCAGGCGGAATACCTTGCTTATGCTAATTGGCCTGAGGCCAGGCCATCTTTTAGGGGGGGGGGGGGGGGGGGGCAGGAAGCAGTAGCCACGCTCCAGGCACGGGTCAAGATGCACAAATGGAAGACGTTTTAGGACCCGTGGGCGGTGGTGAAGATGATGAAGAAGAGTGAAGATCTTATGTTGGTAGTATTTGTACTTTTCCTTTTCTTTTTTTTTTTTTTTTATTTTAGTCTTGTTATTTTAATTTCGTTTTTGCATTATGTATGTTGGTGGCTCTAGTTTCACCATTAAACTCTATGTTGTATGCACTTCTATTTTGTGATTTTTAAATTGTGTGTTGTTCAAAAATTTTGGTATACCCCACTTTTTAAATTTTTTGTTTAATTGTCCTTATGCTTGAGTAAGTTGAAGGAACCAAGATGATTGCGACGAACAAGTTAAGAAAATTTGAGTGGTGATGATAAGAATCAGTTGTCGACACTTCAAGGTACACCTTATTTTTATTTTAGACTTTATATGAGTAATTTAATGGTGTGTTACAAATTTTTTATCATAAAATTCCTTGAGTTACATGTTTACTTTGAATCAAATTAGGACCTAACCAATTGTGAGGTAACCTCTCATTATACACTAAAATGCGGGAGACCGACAATTCCTTTTCAACTCATTCTTATCATGCTAAATCATGCATTAATCTATTTTTGTGAAAACTTTTGTGAAAAGGATAGAGGCAATCTTTGTTATTGAGAAAAAACCACTCAGCCAAAAAAAAATAAAAATAAAAATAAAAATATAACCTTGTGAGGAGTGATCCATAGTAAACCCCTTTTGAGCCTATATTAGGATTCATCTGAAGTATAAATTTAAATACCATTGAAAATATGGTAAATAAATGGATCCTAAATTCTTTTGTTTCAAGTGAACCTAAACCAAAGTTGGTCGCATATGATTTTTGCCTATGTCTAAGTAGAGAGTATGATTGCATCAACTATGGTTAAAATGCTAAAGTTGGGGAGAAAACATAATACATCACCTTGAAAATATTAGAGCTAACAAAAAGAAAAATGAAAAGAAAAGCTCATGGTGGTGTGTTATCAAAAAAAAAAAAAATGAAGATTGTTGAATAAAATGAAATGCTCTCTTAGAATAAGCAATCTTTATTTGAGTTCTTGTGATCATGTCCTTTCTCTATAACCCGAGCCACATTACAACCCTTAAAAGAGCTCTTGATTCTCAAATTTTTCATGGTTTAGTGTATGTTGTGATAAACGCATGATTCGATTTGATGTTGATTTAATTGTTCGGATGTGTGTAAGAAAACCCTTATGATTATTAATCATCACTATGATGTGTGTAGTTTTGATTCAATTTTTGACATGTATTACTTGGAATTTCTTGGTATATTTTTGTAGCCAACCATTATTTTTATTCATGTTTTGTCTAATATCGAAAGTAAGTGTATCATAAGAGTATCGTATGCTTTTGAACCATTTGAATGTCATCTTCTAGCACTTGTTTCATTCCTTGCATTCGTAAATTGGTTTGCTTTAACGAATGACTTTTGTTTAGGGACAAACAAAGTGATAAGTTGGGGAGAGTTGTTAGGGACCAATTGGTACTACTTTTTATATATTTTTATCGGTCCCTTTTACCAATTTCTTATTAAAATCACACAAGTTTTTATCACAATTTAGTAAACATTCAATTTAAGTTATTTTATTTTGTTTCGAATAGATATTTCACTTTTTCTCTAAGAATGTTTTGTCAAGAAAAGGATTATTACATAAAGAAATCTCCGGAGCAGCAGTTGAAGAACAAGTTTGGCAAAGGAAGTGCTGAGGAAACTCAAAGCAAGCAAGCCTCAAACTACCCAGTTCGCGCCGCAACCATCTCTCGCGCCGCGAACCTGGAGCTTAAGCAGTTCGCGCCGCGACCACCCTTGGCGCCGCGAACTGATTGGAAGTCAGCCACATGCAAATTGATGACACTTGTCATGTCTTGGAAGAGAAACCAACTTTTTGTAGGGTGGCGCCCCAGAGCCTATTTATGTACCTTTTTCCCTGCATGTAAAGCATCATCATTTCATTTGAGAACCTTAGTATCTCTTAGGTTTGTAAGAATATCTTAGAGAGATTTCAAGGGGGATTTCCTGAAGTTTTTGGGAAACTCCATGCATTAAGAAATTCTTGAAGATTTTTCTGGCTATTCAAGGAAGATGATGAGTAACTAATTCCATTCTTGTCAAGATTGAGGTATTAGTTATCTTATGTTGTTTATGTAATATTACTATCCTTGCATGTAACAAACTACATTTGATATAGGGAATAATATTTTCTCTTTACATTGAAAATTAGAATTGAATCATTGTTGAGAAAGATAGTTCAATTCTTGATCTAAAATATTTTTCCAAGTAGAGAATAAATTGTAGAGATAGATTTGTTCACTACTTTTCTATTGTGTTAAACATTCAAGATTATTATATCAATAGTTAGATGGAGAGATCGTCTAAGGATTTATATAGTAATTATCACAATTTTATTTAGACATAAATATTATTGGGAGGACATTTGAATATTATCAATGGAGTTTGAATGCATGCATGTGATATTGAGAACATATAGAGAACAAAGATAATGAAACTAAATCTTGACAAGATTTCTCAACTCTATTCTAAAACCATTTTCTTTGTCTTATTTTTCTTATAAGTAATAAGAACGATTTATTCACCAACGAACAACTTGAATATCTTTAAACTTACAACAATCGAAATTATAGAACGGCGGTAATAACACCAATCTCTGTGGATACGATATTAAAAATATTTGCCGGAAATATACTTTTCAACAATGGGCAGATGGCCAAGAAAAGTGACATCCCATACGCGTATTGGCCCAAAACTCGCCCATGTTACGCGTATTGCCAAGGCCCATACGCGTATGAACATGCCCCATACGTGTATGACCTGGAAAAACCAGAAAAAATTCCGCAGAACAAAGTTCTGCGTTTTCTCAACCAAAATCCTCCAATTTCTCACCTACACCCAGAAAATTACCAATACAATGCATAATAACATGTATCTATCATGTAACAACAATAATGAGCACTAAAAACATGATTTCCAACACATTTAATCGATTTCTAATCAATTTTACATAATATGGGTTTTACTAAATTTTTCCAATTCAATCCAATAACAACCACAACCACACATACATAATCATATACAAGCATACAATAACTGAGTTTCGCACCCTTACCCGATTAAATCGATTCTAGGAGTTGTTTTCTTTGATTTTCCAAGTTTTTCTTACTATTTCTTCTCTTTTCTCCCCTTTTTCCTTCTCTTCCTTTTCTTTCTCTCTATTTTTCTCTCTTTCTATTTTCTATTCTTTCTACTTAATGAAAATATTATGAAATGACCAAAATACCCCCACACTCAAATATCTCGCAAACGTTCCCAAAACCCGATAAAATATCACAACATTGAAAAATAACATATTTTCAGATAAAAGTCAAAAATAAAATAAAATAATAATAAAATAATCAAACGACTCGATTAAATAAAAACTGACAAAACTGGGGCGTTACACAAGTCATATGAATGGATTCGATTATAAAAGAATTGAAAATTGGAGTAAAAAGGCCAATCAAGCTGCAAATCGATAACAAACCAACTATCAATCTAGCAAAAATCAAATTTTGCATGGTATGAGCAAACATATTGAGGCATGTACTACTACAAATAATATATTTCATGACAAAACTTTTACCTCACCGAACAAAAAACCGAGGTATGAATCCAGGATGTGCCATGCTTTATTTTATTTTTAAAAATACCATTTACTCCCTCAGTTTCTCAAATAACCAAGGGAAAAATAATTCAGAACATGCTTCAAATCCCAACAAATGCAGTTTATGTTTTTATTTCTTTAAAAGTTGTGACTTTTTTTATTGTTTATTTGTAAATCAAATGATATTTTTCTTTGGTTTCTTAAATAACCGAGGGGTTTAGATAAGTAGGTTTTACTATAAAATCACTCGTAAACCCTAAGTCTAACTCACCTATAGTCGTTCCAAACTCGTACACATCATTTTTGTTTCCACCTCTTGCAAGACCATTTTTATATTTTTGGAATAACCTGTCTATGTTGTCAATTAAAGAAAACACTGCATAATTTATTATTTTCCTCGGTTGACAACATTGAGAAATTTATTCTTAAACATACTGTAAATTGCAAGCAATGTTGTTGTTGCACAATACAAATCCTTATTTGAATATTGCAACACACAAAGAAAGTGGTGAATTGTAAAAAAAAATGAAAAAGTAAACAATACATGTTACTTTTCAACTTTTTACCATTCACAATTTTTTTGCAAGTAATATATTACCTCGATTTTTTATAAAGCTGAGGGGTAAAAAACCTCTTTTCACTTCGGTTTTGTTTAAAAATCGAGGTGAAATTGTTTACTCTGATATAAATAGCTTAGTTTGTAGCATTCAGTTTCACTAACCTAAAAAACATATAATAAAACTACTCCCACATAACCCTAACGAAGAGCTCTAAACAACGAGATCCCTAAATACATATTATCCTCTAACTCCAAAAAAAAAGTAAGGAAATACAAAAATGATATGTGTTTAGGGATCTTGTTCGCTTCTTCTTCTTTTCTTCTTCTTTTTCTTCTTCTTCTTCTTCTTCTTCTTCTCCACAGATCTGATATGTCTAACATCACAATTCATGCTACATTAATGTTGTTGTTATTGTTGTTATTATTGTTGTTGTTTGTTATTGTTGTTGTTGATCCCAAGAACTTTAGAAGTTTTAATCTTTTTGTTGTCTTTTGAGACCTGTTAGAGGTTTAATCTTATTGTTGTTGTTTAAATTGAGATTGATGTTATATGTTATTGTTTTGGTTGAAATAAATACATTATAGGTTTATTGAATGCTAGCATAGCTAAATCATAATGTTATATAAATATTTATATGAAAATATAAAAAGATTTTTTTGCATAAAATAATAATATTATATGCTTTTTATTAGAACTACTAGTTCGATGAAGATAATATATATATATATATATATATATATATATATATATATATCTTCTAGCAATATCATTTACATTGGAGGAATCTTCCTGCCACCCCTCATTTTATACCCCAATATTTCAATAATATCCAAGCTGCCCTTGTGAGAAGTCAAGACTAAAAATCCGGACGAAATATTTGGTAGGTGAAACAAAAAATCTGGTACTAACCAAAATATTCGGTAGTGTATGCAAAATATTCGGCACACCAGAGATATGAAAATATCTGGAATATTTACGTAGTACTAGTTTTATATAAAAAAACCCGGAAACTACCGAATATTTAGTCAATTATTAAAAAATCGGTAGTCCTAAAAGAGTGCTCAATTGAACGACTACGATTTTGTTGACACTTTTAGACGAATGTGATTGCACCAACCGTATTGTGTGGTCCACGATGACTCCAAAGTTGTATAAATAGGGGTCAGGTGTTATTAACTTGCAACATCATACAATGCCTCTTCCTCAGTTTCTGTTCAAGGAAGACGTGTACTTCAACTGGATGAAAACACCCGTAGAGTTTCAGCTTTCGAAGGGTGCTACATGTCTCGCCTCCTTCACATCCAAGTTGTATGAATTGTTATCGAACACTGGTAACAATAAGGTGGGAAAAATAGAGTTTCATGAAGATTGGATTGATACTTATGGTATGGTGAAATACAACCTTATTGAGTTGAAGACCGATGAAGATATGAGAGCTATATAGAAAACATATCACCGTAGGCTAACTAAGGGACCGATCGAGTTTGAGGCGACAATTTTTAAATTTGTCGATGATATAATCAAGATGTTGAAACGTCTAGAATCATCTGGTAGTGTTTAGGTTTTCTTATATATTATTGTTCTCTTAAGTTATGTAATCGTCTGCCTAAGTTAGGTAATCGTTTGTCAAATGTTATGTTATGCTCATCATGCATCAATGAAAGTTCCAAAATGTTATCTAACAAACAATTTTGCAAATGTCTGAGTAGTACTACACATGATATACAAATAGTACATAAAAATAATAAGGTTTAAATATGTTTGTGGTCCTCCTAAATATCTCAAATTTCTTTTTTTGTCCCTCAAAATATTTCTTTCAAAGAATGGTCCTCCTAAAAATTTGCATCCACACTTTTGATCCCTAATACTAAAATTGTCGCTAATTTAGTCGCTAAATAATAAACCGTCACTAAAACCGTTGCTAATTTTGTCGCTAAGTTGTAAAAATCGTCCCTAACTTTTAGGAGGGACCAAAAGTATGGATGAAAAATTTTAAGAGGATCATTCTTTGAAAGAAATGTTTTGAGGAACTAAAAACAAAATTTGAGATATTTAAAAGAACCACAAACATATTTAACCCAAATAATAATAATGTTTAATTAGATCCCCCACGGGCTATGTGTGATGCATGCACTACCAAAATATAAACCTCGTCATCTAGGTTCACCAAACCTATGAGGTTATCCATAATCATGCTATCCTCTGCAGGCACTGAGCATCATCTGCACCATGCGAAGGTGGTGGAGGCGGTGCAATGTCATTATGAACTCCCCCATCATCAGCATAAGAAGAACCATCATGTGAAGATCCAACATGAGAAGGTCCAGCATCATCTTCATGATGCCTATGTGGGATGATGTGAGGATGTGATGTAGTAAGGTACCAATCCAAATACCCATTCATACACTTTGAATAGAAATGAACCTCCGCTGCATGATCTATAATGGCACGTGCAGAACTCATAATGTTACCACGGAACCAGCTATTAATGCTCTTAGATGAAATAGTAGGAACTGCTCATCGAATATCTTGTACATATCCATGCTGGCGTGGACATATCTCAGGCAAGTGTCTAGCCACTAACTCCTCTCATCGCAGGTAACCAAAAAAGTATAGCGTCATCGACCTCCTTATCCACTCTATGGCCTCTGTAGGGTGTCCTAATGACGTCAACTACAGTCAGCGCCTCATTCCTCCTCCGGTACTCCATAACACCTCCAGAATGTGTATGTCTCCTTCTTTATATCTTGTCCTGTGGGGACCCAGCAGTGGTGGGAACAACCCGTCTATCACAAATGAACGCGAAATGCTCTTATATTTAACACTGCACACAATAGCAAAGACTCATATAACTAGAAATAATATCATAAATATAACTAACATAATAAGAAATACTCATACCTGAAACAAACTCATATAACCGATAAGCTTCCTGGTCTAAAAAATAGTTGCCTCTCCAAGGACAGAGTATAAAACCGTCAATGCAGTACATCATCATGCCCAGCTGCAATGCTCAAGGCTATTAAATAGCCATGTGTACTTAGCATCGATATATACATGTGACTTATCTGCTAAGATAATACATCCTACAAGTTATAACATACATACCCTAGCAGCTGCCTCATACATACCCTGACACACTAGCACTTTATACCTATCCCAGAGCCAAGATATACGAAAGTGAGCACCCCATAAACTTAAACTCATCTATCACCTGCAACTCAATAACCCCTAAGTATTGTACAACTGTCATATGTGCGGTCTCCTGACTAACAATAGGAGCAGTGAAGAAACTACTTGCCAGCGGAATATGGACAAGTGATGAGACATCATCCAATGTACTCGTCATGTCACCAAATGGAAGATGGAATAAAGATGTCTCCTTGTGTCACCGCTCAACAAATGTTGCCAATAGCTGACCGTCCAACATGGTAAGCAAATTGTCCACAAGTGGAAGGAGACCACACTCATCAATTATCTCCTTCACCTCTAGTGGCATCAAAACATCAGAGAACTTCTTCAACTTCATCCCATGGGTGAGCACCTTAAGCGGAATCCAGTTCTGTAACAAACAAAAGAAAAAAGATCAATTAATTTTAAAGTATCATTAATAAATAAAGTGACATCAGCAGTATATCATATACATTCATCTCCTTTCCATAACCTAAAAGCTCACATGGTCCGCATATCTTGTGAGAACAGAAGTGTCAATAGACCCGCCAGGAAACCCCTCATTTGTGTGTACAGATGGATCTGTCATGTGTCTCAGTAGGTGGAGTAACCTTCACATCATTAGGTGGCGCCTCATCATCCGTATGCGGAGTAACCTCTGTAGTCGATGCTACCTCTGCCTCATAAGGATGAGGCACCTCTGTCGGATGGGTCACATTTTCCTCTACCACCATCTAAATGCCATCATGAACCAGTGCATATGGTGTTTGAACATCAAGTGGCTCATCGTCATCATCTCTCGTCCATCTAATAGCAGATATAGATCCTCTACGTTGGACAGTGTATGATGCACGAAACTGAGCATGGTCAGCTAACCGCCTCCTATGTGAACCGGTTCAGTGCCACTCTCCCTGCCCTGAGATGCGAGTCTTCTACATCACCTCCCCTCTGTTTATCCCTTGCAACATCTATATCACGCTGTCAACCAACAATCAAACCATTTGTGCTTCGAGTCTTCACTGAAAAAAAAACAAAATTTTATAACATTTGAATTTTTCTAAATATGGGAAAAAATGGAGTTTCCGAACTTTTCTGAATGTGCGGAAAAAATACATAAATATTTTCGTATTTTTCTAAAAATGCAGAAAAATGCATAACGATTTTTGGATATTTTGAAAGATGTGGAAATATGCATAAATAATTTCTGTTTTTTGAAATGTCCGTTGAAGGTATGCATTTTTTTCCGGTTATTTTGAAAATTCCAAAAATATTTATGCATTTTTCCGCATTTTCGAAATATATGGAAGAACTTATGCATTTTTACCTGACATTTTCAAAATATCCAGAAAAATATGTATTTTTTACGGACTTTTTGGAATATTCGTTAAAAAATCAAGAAAAATCCAAAAAAACCATTAAAAATGCAGTAAAAATTCAAACTCACTTATCAACACGCGCAAATATAAGGTAGTGTCTCTGAAAAATATGGAAAACTATAGAATTTTTGTAAAAATTCGAAATTATACAATTATTTTTGTGAATGAAAATATAAAATAGTCCAAAAATAATATGATAAAAACATAGACATTATGGAGGTACCAAGTACAAATGGGGTGAAAGAAAGATTCATCTTTATTTGAAATATCTTTCACTTATTAAAACTTGGTATGTTATACTTTCTTTAAAAAATTATCCAAGAAAAATTAAAGCTTAAAAAAATTAAAGAATTTAAAATCATAAAAAGAAAATAATGTAAAGTATAAAAATTTAGTCAAACGCTTTTTTTTTTTAATATTTATAAAGTTATTCATGTATTCAAATGTGAAAATAGAGAATGTTTTTTTTACATGAGAATGTTAGAATAGAGAATGGATTTTTTTTTACACGAGAATGTTAAATTAATTTAGACTTACAATGAAAATGAAAACATAACAGCAAAGTGGTTACAATGAAAATGAAAAACATAACTGTTTATTTATAGAGTTTAATAGTAGTGCACTGTCAATATAAAAAAGTATTACACATACATTCAATCAAAATATTTTAATGTATCAAATCATATAAATAATTTAAAATTTACAGGCTGACTTGGCGGGATACATGGTTGTCATTGGTTGACAGTGTAAAAATAATTTACACTATCAGTGCACCATCCCTTTTCTCTTATTTATAAGCGGCCAAATTGATAATAACTAATACAAATTCAAACAATTGTAAGAGCCCAGGGTTACGTGAAGATGTAAAATAAATTTTAATTTACATTTTTATAGCCCAGGGTTACGTGAAGATGTAAAATAAATTTTAATTTACATTTTTATATACAGATGAAAAAGTAATAACCACTAAAAACAATAAATTTTAATTTACATTTTTATGTACAGATGAAAAAGTAATAACCACTAAAAACTCATACAAATAACTGTAAAAATTAGGATTTAAAATTTGATGTTCACGTTCAACCTAACAATATCAATTTAATATTTATGATGTGAGTTGAGATAAGATCTATCAACTTTAATATTTATGATGTGAGTTGATCTTTGGGGACTATTGTTAATTGACTTATAGAGAAAATAAAAACATAGGTAAGGTTATTATTAAGGATTTAATTGAAATTCACTGACAATGTAAAAGGATTTTACACTGTCAGTTAATTATAACCGTTGGATATAAAGAGAAGTTTGACTTTTATTTTAATAATCTGTAAAGTAATCCAAACAGGTGATGGTGATGTATTGACAGTGTAAAACTTTTTACACTGTCAGTGCATAGTAATTAATCTCTATTATTAATTCAAAAATCAAATGTAAAATTGCATGGGAGAGACATAACATTCAAACAAAGGGTTTGTGATAATTTTAACCAATGGCATTGCATTTTCATATTGAGAAAGTGGGGGAAAAGCATTTATACGTAACACACAATATAGCAAGGAGAGGATAACAAGCAGGAACAAATAAAATAGAGATGTAGAGAGAGACAAACCCGACCTCTAAGTGTGAGAACGACACCAATGGAGTGAAGTTAATGTTACATACAATATAAAAAAAAATTCACAGAACCTCATACATCAAAATCTGTTAAGGTTCAATCCTACACCCCAAAGCCTGGTTAATTAATCTATTCTTCTAACATGTAAGAGAAACATGATGAATAAGCTTATCCAATGGATTTTCACATCACACAAACGAAGAGACCGTGATCCAACGGACGAAATGAAATCTGATTCTGCTGACTTCATTCATGGAGTGTGCATTCAATCATCAATGGAAAATCCTCTTCCATTATTGTGTTGATTCTTTCATGTTTGAACAATTGTCAATGCAACGGTATAGAAGAACTAAGAGTACACTTTTCACTATCCTCAATACACCTTTTCTCTTTTTTACCGCACAAAAACTAAACTCGTTCAAAGAGGAGTTTAAGAGTCAATTCCTTGAATTTGTTTGCTGTAAAACCAAAGTGGCATAAATTAGTTCATTCCATGCATCAGGGACCCCGGGAAGACACCAATGACTGCAGTCTTGCCGCCTCGTGGAGACTTTCTTTCCATCCACTAAGCTCTTGCTATAGACAGATGGGTGGCCATCCTTGCGGAAATTAGTCAGCCTTGTGACATTTAATAACTTTACTGGAATCTTCATTCTCTGAATCACTTCTTCCACTATCTTCATTTTCAATGGATAGTTATTCAAGATGGATCCATTCAAAACTGGTTCGGTTTCACCGTTGCATGATCCACCTGAGTCCCAGTCTCCACCCCTGTCAAAGATTCATCAGCAATATGATATGACATAAGAACAAAGAATTTATTAAAAAAAAAACAAAGAATTTATGCAACAGAAAATATCTAAAAAAAACATTGATACCTGAAATGAGCAGAAGAATATCCACGATAGTAGACAGTCTGCTTTTTTGGATTGATATTATTGTCGATCCATTTTCCCCACGTCGCTATAGCCTTTCTGTATGCCTCAACTTGATCAAATTTTGGATATAGATAATCGCCTTCTTTATAATAATTTATTCTGCACAAGATAAATGTGTTATGCAACAGTGTACGATATTTCCTAATGCGTATATTTGACTGATAGAATTATACTATAGCATTCACTGTTGAGAGAAGTTACAAAAACAGGTCAACAATCTTGTGCGGCAATTATTTGAATGAATGCGGACATTACTTAACCATATTAGAATTCAATAAACATGGGGAAGACAAATGCACTCGTACAACCAGTTTCCAAAACTGAGTGTACATAATTTGAATGCATAAACCAATCAAAATATGAAATATGAAATAACTGTATCCTAACCCTCGAGCAGTTTTTCCATGAGCCCACCAGTGCCCGGTGTTGAAGACGAGAATGTCAGCCCTCTTCCAACGGTTAGATGTTTTGTCAATTCGATCTATTGATAATGTAGGATTTGAACTCCCTTGCGCATTCAAGCGAACTCCCTCCCTCACAAGGAAATGAGATCTCACAAATGACACTGTACAATCATAGTCCTGGTCAAGTGTTTCAAAAGCTTAGTATAATGAAATGCAGCGTTTCAAAAGCTTAGAATAAACAAAATTATAAAATCGCAGAGACTGGGTTAGAATTTGCAAACAATTTTTATTCCCGCCAATAAAATCTTGGAAGATACAAACTTACCAAGTTAGTGAAAAGACTGAAAAAAATTTTTTTTTTTTTTCTAAAAGAAAATCATATAGAGTAGGTCATGCAATTGGTGCTTGCATGAATCTAGATATGCAAGAAAAGAAGGAAAAATTACCTCAAATTTGAAAATAAAGTAGCCTCTTCCTTTTGTTATTTTATGACCATGTATCTCATACATTTTGCTCTTATTGTGCAGGCCTTCACGAAGTATACACAGAATGGACTCAAATTGGTTTCGGTTCATAGAATCTCCTACCAGCATTAGGTTTTTACCTCTCAGTCTTGTCAAAAAGTCCTTGGCACTAAACCTACAGTAATATGTGAAACAAGTGAATGGAGAACATAAAAAAATAACTTCCAGTAAACTACTAACACATGAGCAGCAAAGGGTAGCTGTTTGAAAAACACTATTGCATTATGACTCTTTTGCTATTTTTGTCATTTGCTAGACAGAACTCAACTTTTCTCACCAGAACTCAACTTTTCTCACCATATCAACAGAAGCTATGTTTGAAACTTTTCAAAATTGTTCCGAGTTGGAGATTTTACATGTCTTTTCCATTCCTGTCCAAATAACTTGAGACATGATTTTAACTTCTTTTCTATTTCCAGTGCCACTGCAACTTTCTGCATAATGCTTTTCTTTCTAATTTATAATCCTATCTTGCCTTATGTGACCCACACATTTAATATAACATTTGTATTTTTCCCCAACATTGAACTCATGGCTCTTTATTGTCCACTATTTAATCCAATACAACATTATGGTAAAACTTTCCTTTAAATTTGTAACAGCCTTCTCTGATGCATTAAATTTTAAAAATGACATTCTCAATAACACATTTTGATCATCAAAAGTTGAATCATATCACATGAAATGAAGCAGCAAAAGTGATTTTGTAAACCTAAAATTGATCTTGGTGTGATTGGAGGATCTAGAATTGAATTTGACTCAAATTGTTAGTAGTTTTATCTTCAACACACAAATAGTAGTTTTAATCTGCAAACATGATTTTTTCACTCAAACTTATTGTTCAACTCACTATCTTGTGCACATATCCAAACATTCATCAAATTATCTTAAATTCACATTAAATAAAATCAAACCTTACATTAATCAATTTATCTTAAATTCACACTTAACTAAAATCAATCCTTTTTTGGGCCCTTCACAAGGCCCAGGACAAAAAGCACAAAGGCAAGATAGAGGAAGTAGGCGCGAGGAACAGGTGTTCCCCCATCCTCACCTAAAGTAGGTAACTCCACTCTCTGACGCGCCATCCACCGTCCAGATCAATTGGACGGCTGTCCGCACAGCGCGCCGCACTCCTTGTGGATGGTTTCAACTGCTTCCACTACATAAGAGAAAAAGTGCGCCATTCTCAGGTAATTTTAAATCCATCTCACTCACACATCTTTCTTCGTTCTCTAACTGACTTAACTTGGGGAGTGTTAACCTTGCATGTCCACCCGGCACAACCGCATTGGTGATCTGAACCACCGTAATAAGAGTACACTTCATCCGTTCATCGATAATTCTAGTTCCATAACCGAACAAATCCACTCAAAATCAATTTCCGCCCTACTAGAAACCAACCCACATTGGTATCTAGTAGCACCACATAACATATAGAGTAGCATGTCGTGGCCATAAACCAAACCAAATTACTTCTGTATGTTCTAGTTACCAAAATAACATTGAAGAAATGAATAATTTTTTTAGTTACAACTTACAACTAATCAAACATAAACACAGCTAACCGCAAATAGGCGAAAAGCATTGCACATTCCAAATCATAAACGAATCTTAAGAAACGCGTTAGAGAGATATACCAACCTTGGAAGATCACAACCATAAGGTTTCCACCGCCATTGCGTATAACGAGTATCACTCCTTCCATTGTTTTTGCAATCATAAGCCTCATCGACGTAAGGGCAAGAACCTGGTTCATATATGGGATAATTTTCATCCTCCACCCATGTTCCCGTGTACAAATCGCATCCCTTCAATCCTACACCTGCATCATCAGCATTCTCGGAATCAGTAACATCAACAGATTCGTGATCACCGACACTAACACCGACACTGGAAGTGATGGAGGTGAATTGAGGCGGCGGTGGCGGTGGTGGTGGTGGTGGTGGTTGATGCGATGGCGGAGGGGGAGGAGGAGAGAGAAGAGGAGAAGGTTTGACTTGAATATAGAGATCTGAACGATAAGAGAGAGGTGTTTGAAGAGTGGTTCTGTTGAAGAAGAAGAAGGAGTAGAAGAAGATAGAGAGAAGGAACAATGCGAGGAAGAATAGCGTCGGAACAGTGTATCGGTTATTCTGGGGAAGCATTTTCAGTCATGTTCAATCATATGGGTTCTGGATTTGGAGCATTCTCTATTATCATTAAATTTGATAAATTAAGAGACTGAATAGTTAAGAGTTTAACTAGATCTTAAATGTCTTTTTTTCCTACTTTTATACATAAGTGGTTTTCTTTCAGATTTGATCTGTTTTTCTAGTAAAATTTGAACTGTTACTTGTTTGATTTTTTTTTCGTAATGCTTGATTGATTTAGAGATTAAATAGTACTCCTAGTTTAATTTATGTTTTAATTTAATTATTCTAATTATTTAAATAAATAATATTTTTTTATAAGAAAAAGTAGATCTTAATATCTTAAATCTCTGAAAAATAGGTATAAAAAAATATTTTTGTATGAATATTTTTTTTAAAAAGTATTAAATTTCTATATTTAAAAAGTTGTATTAGTAATAAATATTTTTTTATATTTAAAACAATCCAATAAAGAACTACCAAATTAATTCTGTATTTGTATAAGTTTGTAAATTTTGGTAAAGTGACTTTATAAAAATGATAATATCATATTGTTAGATTTTAAATTACTTTTCGTTTGATATAGTGTTCAAATAAACAAATAATATTGTAAACTTTTTAAAACTCAATTAAAATATTAATTTATTATATAATTTAATATAATTTAATTGATATGGACATTGAAACAAATTGTACATGCTCAATTAAGAAGATTCAACTTGATATCTTAAGTGTGCAGTATCAACATTTGATACAAAATCAGTTGTTCAAATGCATATCTGTCATGATCAATATTTAGAATTGACTTACGTTAATATATACAAAATCATAGTAGTTTGCTTATTTAAATGAACACTTGATTCTGAGAGCGTATGTTTCATATATGTTATTATATGATTTAATGGATTCGTGATCTCTTTTTACCATATAAAATAGAGAGCCAGTTTGTTTTGTCTTTTTTTTTTAAATGATTTTTATAGTATAATATAATTTTGTGAAAAAAAAATTTATAAAAAAATTTTTCATAAAAATTTCAAATAAAAATTTAGTTTGAAGTAGTTATTTTTAAAATGTGATTTTGGATATATCAATATTTTATCGAAATAATTTTTGGATATTAAAATTTTAAAAAATCACTTAATTTTGAAACTATTTCAAATAGTTTTTCATAAAAATCATTTTTGATATACAAATTTTTTTAAAAATTATAATTTCGACTATGTTTTAATCTTCAATAATGTATATTTATGTTGTATGATATCAAAATTAGGCTTGCAATTTGTAAAAAACAAATATAAAAAAACTTGTAATATTTCGAAAAACGGTTTTACAAAATTCATTTTTAAAAATACAAAAAAAAATCTATTTTTTTAAAGTTAAAACAAACATACCCATAATATGGTTCATAGTCATATAAAACATGTAATTGCACGCAAACCGACTCATGCTTTCCTAAGAAAAATTATGACAAATGCACCTTATTTATCTAATCAGTGTTACTACATTTCATGTCTCTTAAGAATAAAAAGGTATTTTTCTATAAGCAAATCAATTATTCATAGAAAGGATTCGATGTTTATTTTCGTTTCTTTCACATTACTTCGTTTTATTTTGTATTTTGTTGAATTCTAGATTGGTGATTGGAATAAACCATTTCGAAAGCAAAAGATGAATCCAAAAATTGTAAGGAATTCTTAAAGATGAGAAGATTCTTCTGATCGAATCATTCTATTGACAATTTTAAAAAATTGTTCATACTATGAACATAGTAGAATGGAGGTCGGGCAAGGCTTCCCCCATCGTCTAGCAGTGAGTCTAAGGAAATTGATGTTAAGAACATACAAAATCTCTAATGGTGAATTAATAGAGAATTGAGTTAATTTGAAGAAGATGAAGTTAAGAAATTGAGAGAGAAAAATAGAGATAGAGTAATTAAGGGTAGGAAGAATAATTGACATTAATCACAAATAGGAGCTTACAAAGTCTTATATACAACAAATACAAAATAATTGAAAATAACAAAACAGTTTAACAAAATAAGCAAAATGTCGTAACCGATTACGAGTCCGATACTAGCAATCCTTCTGCTTTTTTAACTCCGTGACCCGTTACCACAACTGAAATGTCAAAAACAGGTTTTCAACACACCACCTCATTTCAGTTGTTCCAAGTCCAACATGCTCAAACTTGTCTTCAACCTTTTGAACGCCTCATTTGTTACCCCCTTGGTCAACAATTCAGCAACTTGGTCTTCACTTCGACAATATCCCAATCTTAACTTCCCTTCACTCACTAGCACCCTTAAATAATGAAACTGCATCTCTATGTGCATGCTTCTTCCGTGTGCAATCAGATTCTTCGCAAGATTTATTGCAGAAACATTATCAACCAGAAGTGTAGTAGCCTCACTCTCATTGCTACCCAACTCCTTCAATAGATTCATGAGCCACATGGCTTGACATGCACATAACGAAACCGCAATGTACTTGGCCTCACAAGACGAGAGTGCTACCACCAGTTCCTTCTTCGAACACCAAGGGATTGATGTCCTACCAAACATAAAGATGTATCCAGTCGTTGACTTTCTATCATCCTTATCACCACACCAATTGGAATCGGTGAAACCAAGTAAGTCACATTTTTGGCTCGTATCTGATGTGGGAAAGATAATTTCACAACCAAGAGTTCCTTTAACGTATCTAAGGATTCTCTTGAGTGCTGTCAACTGAGACACCTTCAATCTCTCCATGAATCTACTAGCAATACAGACACTAAATGCCAAGTCTGGTAGCGTATTGTACAAATAACGCAATGATCCGATCAATCTCCTATATTGCTTTGGATCCACATCTTGCTCATCCTCACTCTTGGACAGTTGCAACCTTGCCTTACATGGTGTAATGGCAGCATTGCAATGCTCCATTTCACACCTCTTCAAGATCTCAAGAGCATATCTTCTTTGATGCATGAGCAGTCCCATTTTTGACTTATGGAACTCTATGCCAAGGAAATATGTCATAATGCCAAGGTCCGTCATCTCAAACTCATCCATAAGTTCACTCTTGAATTTAGAGATACTCTTCTCACTGTTACCGATAATCAATAGATCATCCACATATAAGCAAATAATGACCACACCATCATTTGCATCCGATCAAACATAAACTCCGTGTTCGGACACACACCGCTTGAAACCAATATCAACAAGAAAGCCATCAATGCGTTTGTTCCAAGCTCTTGGAGCTTGTTTCAAACCATATAAAGCTTATGTAATTTGTAGAACTTCATCTCTTGATTCTTTACTACAATTCAGGGGGTTGCTCAACATAATCCTCTTCATCAAGTGGATCGTTCAAAAATGCATATTTGACGTCCATTTGATATATCGCCCAGTCGTTGTTATAAGCAATGCCAACAACTAATCAGATGGTTTCAAGCCTAGCCACATGTGCAAACACTTCCTCAAAGTCTATAGCTTCACATTGCAAAAATCCCTTCGCTACTAATCGAGCCTTATGCTTGATCACCTCGCCTTTGGGATTTGCCTTCACTTTATACACCCATCGCACACCAATTGGCTTCTTTCCAAGCGGTAAATCGACCAACTCCCAAGTACCATTTTTTTCAATAGATTCCAACTCCTCCTTCATTGCACAAATCCACTTTGGATCGCTTAGAGCCTCTTTCGTGTTCACTAGTTCGGATTCGGCCATAAGCGCAAAGTGAACGAAACTACCATCATCATTGATTTCATTATCCCATAATACTTCACATTCTTGGAGTCTTTGAGGCAACACTCTTTGACTTGTTGGTTGTCTACCATTTCCTCTATTTTAGGCTTCGACAGGTTGTTGTTCTGCACCTCTAGGATTCTGAAAATTTTGATTTTCCAGCTCGTAACCATTTACAGGATTCTCGTAACCTGTTACGCCTTCTGCAAAACCAGTTCCAGCAGCTTCAGAATCCAAAAATACACAAGGTAACCGGTTACTGCTTTTAGCATAACCCGTTACGGGGCCTGCATCAACAATTTTTCTACTACTGTCAAACTTTCGCAACTCATCGACCACAACATCTCGGCTAATCACGATCCTCTTGTTTGCAACATCAAACAACTTATAACCTCCAATAGGATGATAACCAACGAGTAACATCATCTCACCCTTGTCGTTCAACTTCTTTCGGAGCTGACCCGGAACGTGTCGAAATGTTATCGAATCAAAAACTTTTAAATGACTTAAGCTTGGTTTAAATCCCGACCATACCTCTTCTGGAGTCACCTTATCAAGCTTCTTTGTAGGGCACCTATTCAACAAATGGGCGGCTGTAGAAACGGTTTCACCCCATATTTCCTTCGGCAAGTTTTTACCCTTTGTCATGCTTCGAACCATGTTCATTATTGAATGATTTTTCCTCTCGGCAATATCATTCTGTTGTGGCATATAGGGCGGCACAATCTCACGCACTATCTCCTCTTCATCACAATATTTCCAAAACTCATTTGAGGTATACTCACCTCCACCATCCGTTTTGAGAATTTTTTGCTTGTGACCACATTGTCGCTCAACCATGGACTTGAATCGTTTGAACACATCAAATACCTCATCCCTTCTCTTGATTAGGTATATCCATAGTTTCCTACTAAAATCATCGACTTGTATTTGACCGCACACGTCAGAATACACCACCTCAAGGTGATGTTTGGTCCTATGACCCGCATCCTTGATGAAATTACTCTTGTGCATCTTCCCTTGCACACACTCTTCACATATCTCAGCTGGAATGTTGATTCTTGGTAACCCGGTTACCATATTATCCCTTTGTAACGCGTTAAGATCATGAAAATTGAGATGTCCAATACGGTAGTGCCATAACCACTCTTCTCAACTTGTCGCTGAGATAAACACCTATGCTTCATCACTTTCAACTCCACTGTGAAAGTCCTTTTGGCAACCATAGAAGCCTTAAGGATCAAAACACCGTTTTCATCCACAACGCGCAAGATCTTGTCTTCCAAGCGAATTTTGTAACCCCTCTCAAGCAATTGGCCAATACTCAAGAGATTACACTTAATTCCCAGAATATACAAAACATCCTTAATCATAGAATGTCCATCATTCTTCTTCTTGATCAAAACATCACTGACACCTTCGGCCGCAAGGGTGGTATCGTCCGCGAATTTTACTCTACTTTTCACAACTTGATTGATTTGCACAAACCAATCCTTTCTATTCGTCATATGCGTTGAACAATCGGAATCCAAGTACCATTCGCTGCTGCCTTGGATTCCATCTCGAACCGTAATCATTACGTTTTGCTCCGAACGTGTTTCTGCAGCATTTTTTGAACTGCTGCAGTTCCTGTCCCGCAACTTGCAGTTGCTACTGCTGCTGCCCAGCACCACTTTAATGTCACAATTCTCCTTCGTGATCATAACTAAGAGCATATTTTCATCATTTTCCTCTTGCCTTGCAACCTTAGCTTCATCGCTTTGATTCTCCCTTGGTCTCGCGCGACAATCTTTTGCGAAATGACCAAGTCTATGACAATTGTAACACTTCGACTTACTCTTGTTAAACTTCTTGAAGTTGTTACCTTGCCCACTATCTTTGGAGTTGCTTTCACCCTTTTGCACCATCGAAACCTTCAAATTTTGTGGATCATTTCTACCAAAATTCTGAGAATTTTGCTTCCCCTTCGAAATCCATTTTCCTTTTGATCTTCTACTCTTCTCGTTAAGCCGTGCTTGCAAAGCAATCTCCGCTTTAGCTTTATCGCTTCCTCTCTCATCCATCCTTTGCTCATGAGCCTCAAGAGAGCTTTGAAGCTCATCTTTGTTCAACGTCGCAAGGTTCTTGGACTCTTTGATAGCCACTAGAATATTTTTGAATCTTAACGTTAAAGAACGCAAAATCTTCGACACAATATTCTGCTCCAAAACAGTTTCTCTACAAGACTTGATTTGATTCACCAAATGCGTGATATGCGTCACATAATCATTGATCGTCTCCTTCTTTTCCATTTGCGTTAACTCGAATTGCCTCTTGTGAGTTTGTAACCTCACCACCTTAGCTTTAACAGCCCTCTGCATAAGCTTTTTCCAAGATCTCCCAGCTTGCTTCGCCGACTCGCAATCGCCAACTTTCTCAAAATAAAAAAATAATAATTTTTTTCGAAAATAAAAAAAAAATCTAGAAAATATATTTTTTATTTCCTAAAAATAAAAAAAACTAATATATATTTTGTTTGAAAAATCAATTTTTTCAAAAATACGAAACATCGATTTTTTTTTGAAATACAATAAATCGATTTTTTTTCAAAAATACGAAAAAAAATTGAGTTTTTTTTTGGAAATACAAAAAAATCAAGTTTTTGAAGGCTACAGGTCAGCCTATGAATGCAATAAGTCGACCTGTCAAGGTGTTCAGGTCGGCTTGAAGGAGGCGACCTATGGACAGAATCCACAGGCTTTAATATTGGAGCATGGGAGTCGGCCTGTAATCGTATGTGCTGACCTGTACTGAATCAAAAGCTTTTATAGGTTGGCCTGAGATCGCATAGGCCAGCCTATGCAGCCGTGTTTACACATATAGCTTGGTTCTTGATGTGTATTGCCTGCCTAAGGCTTTTCAAAAATATTTGTATGCATCCTAGAGCTAAAATTGATTCAATGCACATCTAAATTTTGGTTGATACCGTCCAATATACAAAAACGCTAAGTCTAAGTCATACTCCTAGTTTTGACATCATTTAAAACATGGCTAAGATGAAGAATTCACTCACATAAGACATTCTAAAAAAACGATCGAAGAAAACCTAAAGAAGGGAAATATTGGTCATCGCAACCATAGCCTGGGTTCGGGAGTCGGTTACGCGAGAGGAAGGTATTAGCACCCCCTCGCGTCCATCGTACTTAATGGGATCCACGCTTGTTATTCTGATCAAATGGTGTAGATATCTGAAGCTCCACCACTACTGGAAAGGAATATAACGAGAAACGAAGGAGAGGGGAGAAAAAGCACGAAAGGTGACTCGATAGGACTTTGTTGTCCTAGGCCTACGTATTCCCTCAGGAGTGGGAAAGTCAAAGTCAATGTAGTTCGGAGGACTACGAGTGAAATGGGGAAAGGTTTCTCACCAAGACATCGCCGTCTTGTGCCTACATATCCTCAATCGGACGAGAGAGGGGAAGTCAGAGCAGTCGTAGTTCGACCCACTACGGGTGGCCTTGTTTGTTTAGTGTTTTTTAGGTGGATGATGCTAACGTTCGCGTTCTAGCAGTTTAGGTGTTGCCGCTCGTTGTGTGGAGACTTACACGTTTACGTGTTTACAGTAGAACGGAAATAGCGTGTCCTTACGATTAGATGGAGTGAGATGAGAAAATAATCCCGAAGGAAGACGATTGATTTGTTTATGTCTTTTAGAAGAAGTGTTTTGATTTGTTTTATTTGTGATATGTATCGTGCTAAAGACTATGACATAGAAGCGAATACCTTGCAAGGTCGCCCCCAACATAACGTTTGTAAATCACCCTAGAAGAGTAAAAAAGACCTTCACTAATCATTTGCCATGTTCTTAAGGCTCGTGGCACACTCCACATACAATATTTGTTAAGTGTTTTTGCTTTTCTTTTAGAGAGAGAAGAGAGACTTAAATGGTTGAAAGAAAAATCTAAGGGGATCTCCATCGTAGAAGTTGTCATGCAATGATTGATCCTATGGTTGAAGTTAGGAAAGTGAATTCCTACCTATGTTAGCATGCTTGGATTGGTAACCTAATGTCTCTCCTACTTTGAACCTAATCCAAAATTATATTCAAGCTAGGAATCCTAAGGGAACATGTGATCATACACAAGTAAACATTAGATGATTCAATCACAACTCGAAGAAGTAAAGAAGAAGCGAGATGAAAGAGAAGTCACATAAGTGATGATAACAATGTAAAGTAATACAAGTACTTACCAAATTCAAACTAAGGTCAACTATTGGATAGTTGAAAGGAATATGCAAAATAATGCACTTATGCGCATGCAAATGCCCTAAGACTACACTAGAAGTAATGTCAATCTATTAGCAAAAAGAGATGGATCCTAAAGGGGTGAGAACCTACCTAGGTCAGTAGCTATGTCCTATTATATCACATTCATGTTAATGTCCTAAAAATTGTCAAAAGAATTCAAGTTATGTACCATATCTTAACTCAAATAAACGTCATCACAATGTTCATGTAAGGTACACTTTAAAAGCTCAAACATGTAAACTCAAAGGATGAAACCACATGGGGCAGTAACATTACATATCATAATCAATGGCAAGTGGGGTTTGGGGTGTCAAGAAGTGATTATTAAGTCCACACCAAGTCATGTTCACAAGGTTAAGCAATTCTACACAAGAATGTCACCTATATCATGCAACATTTACTTATGGCACAACAATGAGCAAGAAAGCATGAACTTGGGTTGTAAATGACCCAAGTCAGAAGTTAAAACATGTGTTCAATGCTTAAAGGTAAACTCAAGTTGTCACAAAGTGGTCATGGTAAAGCATTCTCAAAAGTTAGTGCAAGTAAGGAACAAAATCATCCTCTAAAAGCATGTGGATTGTTAATCATGTAAAGGAATGAACCAAGTTAAGTCAAGCAAGTGTATAAGAATACAAGTCAGAGGAAAATAACCTATAATATCTCATGTTTAAGTCTCACAAACATTGAGCAAAAGTGGCATACAAAAGGCTCAAAGGAAGTTGTCAAAGTGGGCAAGTAAGCATACTCAAGTTCACACAAATGTAACATCAATTAAGGACACACAAAAGGACCTATAAAATGGTAATAGGAGGCTCTACCTCATGCTATATCATATGCAAATCAATGATCAAGAGATCCCAAAAAGGGTTGCATAAATGCATCATCAAATCCAATCACTTAGGTAAGTATTGAACAAATATCGGGTATGCATTTAGGGTTCAAAGCAAGCACATAGATCATGATCAAAAACTAACATCAAAGAATTATAATGGCCTAAAAAATAGCATCATGAATGTGTCTAAACATTTCAAGGAAAATGGCTCAAGAGAGGTCACACATAGTCATTAAGTTTACCTTAATTCTAGGCACACATCAAACACTAAACATGAAATGAAATATTCATAAAAAATAGTTAGGGACCTTGAAAAATTCTGAAAATTTAATGAAGGTAAGAGGAAGTCAGTATATCAACATGTCCCAAAAATATGATCACAATTCTACACAAAAGTGTTTAAACAATATCATACATAGGGAAAGTTATCAAACATTGATCACTCACAACAAGTCACAAAAAGAGCATTCAATATGCACAAAAAAATAATGTCAAAAATCCCAAATGATCATCAATATTTTCTATAATCATGTGACTAAAGGCATACAAAAATTAAGTTCAAAACTAGTTGGGAAAAATCTGTTTCAAAGCATAATGTGCAAGGTATGTCAATTTGAACACCTTTAAAAAAAATTCCAAAACAAATATTAAAATTATTCAAAAATAGAATTAAAAAATATAAAAAATTAATTAACACCTTATATATCACTCATGAATATTTTGGAAATTTTATGATGAGTAGAACTATTTTTAATAGTTCAAAAGTTGAGCAAGTATCACAAAAGAAAATAAAAAGGGAAAAACAAGTCAGGGGGTGTGACATTAGCAATTTCCCAGTTCAAATGCACACATGGGCCAGGCACTGGGTTGTGGATAGCATGGGAATATGCTGGGCCCAAACCATTCCACAATAGCCATTTTCTGATTTTATTATTATTAATTTTTTTTCAGAAAATTAAAAGAAAAAGAATTAGGCACGTGTGTATTTCTTATTTCATTAATGCGTTGGCCCCATGTGACTGGTGGGAGTGGCAAGAATCACACACTGACAAGGTTTCTCCACATGGGATCAGAATTAAATTACATGGACAAATTAGAATGAGACACGCGTGTATGTTGACCTGAGTGGCAGAAATTACAGACGCCGAAGATAATCTCCGGTCGTCTTCTCCGGTGGGAAGTTGTCGTGTGTCAAGAAGAAAGTGCCCAGAAATTAAAAAAAAAGACCATGATCCAACTCGTTTTATCACGTAGATTACAAATCTGGGCTTGGAATTCCCATTAGACACCTCTATGAAATAAAACGAACTGGATAAATTATGCCCTTGCATTTCAAGGTTTCACATTTCACCCTATTTTCTAGCCACAAACATTGTCTCCATTAAGAGGACTTCAGATGCATATAATTTACATGATTCTAACCACATAAATTGCCCTAACATGATGCAAAAAATTTCAAGATTTCTGACCTGATCTGTGCTTCAAGTCACGCGTTAGAAACCCTAAAAACTTCTTACAAGTCTTGTAATCTACTCTGGTAAGCAAAATAAATGCCTAAAACCCCTTGAATCTTGACTGAAACTTCAGTTTGATGGTGAAGAAGATGAAGCCGTGGTGGTGTTGTAGTGACTCCAAATGAAAAGTAATGCAAACAGATGCCAGAGCTTAATGAGGTGATGATAATGGTGAAGAAATTTTGGCAAAATCTCTAATGCTGAGTGAGATTCGATTGATAGAAGATGAGGGTGTGAAAATGGATTCTTGGATCAGATTTAGTTAATGTGATGTAACTAACTAGTTAAGGGTTGTTAGGAGACTTTATGTAGTTGGTTAGAGAATGGTTAGAGTGTTAATCATGATTAGTTAAGCTTGGTTAAGAAAAATGAACATGAGAAGGATTATGGTGAGAGGCACGGGTTAGAAGGTTTTGTGTAAGTGTTGTATGGTTATTGTGTATAACATGGTGATAAGGATGATGATGTATGCTGGTAATGATTGGTACAAGTCAGAATGGTAATGGCTTGTTCATTAAGTTTTATTTCTCTTTCTTTCATATGAAGTAAAGTTGGTGAGGAGTGCATGGAATGTAAGGGTTTGTATTGCCATAAAGAGTAATGTTGGTGACACGATGCACATGATATATTGCAGCAACAAAAGGATAGGGTTTTCCTTGAATTTGGAATGGAATACTATGAATAATACACTTGCATGGACATGTTTCATGGTGTTGATTTTGAAAGATTATATCTGGATGAATGAGGTCAAAATGAATTATCTTGGTATCAAATTAAAGAGGGGACTTGACACAACAAGTTTGATGTTGGACTCAAGTTGAATGGAAGCTTTAAACATCATGAAAAATGGCTATGAACTCATGGGTACAAAACTGACTTTTTGGACTTAGAAAATTGTAAGTGTTTTTCATGTTGAACAACTTTGAGATCAAGATTTTGGATTATCATAACTTTTGATCCAAGAATCCAAATGGGACATTTTTTATATGGTTGGAAAGGTGGAAGATCATTCTACAACTTTCATTTGAAACTGATTTCCAAAAGAGGCTTAGAGATCACTCAAAAAATGGCTTGAACATTGGCATAAAATTTGACCTTTAAACGCTTAAAAAAAATTCTAAGTGTTGGAACATGCAAGTGTGAAAATCTCCAACTTCTAACAATCATAACTTCCTAAAAAATGATCCAATGGAGATGAATTACATATGGTTGGAAAGCTTGTCATGAGTACTACAACTTTCATGTTTGATAAAAATTGAAATGAAGCTTTGATCATGGAGAACAATAGCCTTGAAAGTGGCTGCATGGCATGAAAAACTTTCCAAAAATGGAAAGTTTCTAAAACCCTAATTTACCAAATTTAGTAACTTTCCACAATTCTTGATTTTTCATGATTCCTTTGATGTTTCTTGATCAAATTCCATCCATTGGTCATATTTGGCATGATGAACACAAGATTAATCTCAAAAAGTCAAGAGTTGACTTTTTCACTGCACAGTTGACTTTGTTCCCAATTTGGTTGATTATAAATTATTTGGCCAATTGAAATCCTTCTGAATGAAATTGATGGTCAATACTCCACTCCTAGATACTTGAGAATATATAGAATGCCATGAAATCAAGTTTTGCCCAAAGAATCAGAAATAAATTGATTTTACACAAAACCCTAATTTGGCCCCCCAAAAGTCAGGAGATGTTGACCAATAGTAAAAACCCTAATTCCTTTAAGGAGAAGTAAGAATCCCTTGAACCATGATGTTTTACATGATATGAGGATGTTGAGGCTTCAAGATCCTTGCACGTGAAGGTGCCATATGCACAGATGCATAAAACCTTAATTTGATGACCAAGAGATAAGATGAGGTGATTCTCTTCAAGTTTCTTGCAAGTTCCAATCTCTTGATGAAATGGTGAACCAAATATGATGTCTTGAGGTATGATAAGCCTTTGTAGCTTGAGTGGTTGAGTATATCTCATTCTCTTTGCTTTGAACAACTTCTTCTCTCTTGAGGAATACCAATGGTATAGACTTCTGATCCCATGCCTTGGGAAAGCCAATGATGCATGTATAATGTTTATGACCTAAATGCACATGTATGTGAAGCATAAGTCACTTATTGATGGTAAAATATGAGGGAAAATTTTGGGGTGTTACACCAGGTAATAAAGACATTGGAGGAGACGATGCTTAGGGTAGCAGTTACTGCAGGACTAGGATCTCGGGGGGGGGGGGGGGGGGGGCAAAGGTACTTCACTTGGTATCTCCTCCTGGGATTTCTTTAGGTGGGATAGTTGTTACGAGATCCCAGCTCCCTCAGTCACCCTAACTATGTAGGTTAGTTTAGTCACTAGAGACTCAGGAGATTATTCTATTACCGAGGTGTACGAGGTGACGTCCTGAGCATGAGCCCCTTCTGAGAGCTCTTACCTATTTTGTGGCGAGCACCCCTGTGTTTGTTCCCCTTAGCGTTTCCAGCTTGATTGTATAGGTTTACTTTGACATGACTGGGCTGACGTAGATGATGACTAGTCGTAGTTTATTTTGGTGCTTTTTGGGATGATTGTACTTGATATTATTACACTTTTAGTGAGCAGCGTTTATTATGTTTTGGCTGCAGTATGCCTTAAGTCCATGACACACATATGTTTACTTGTCATGAACTAGGAGCTTTCTTTTGAGAATTGTAATATTCAAGTACATACACTTTGCTTCCTCAAGAAGCACTACTGATGCATATAGTACTATTCAGTTATAAAAACGATTATCCTACTTTTAAAGTTATATGTTGTAGTTCCTTCGGATATATTAGAGTCGACTTCCCATTTAATTTAGTGTACTCCGTTGTTTTAAAAATATATATACACTTGATTTTGTAAAAAAAAAAGGTGTTACATACTCACCAATTTTTCTCCTAACTTCTCTATTTAAACAAAAATAACCCTAATTCTCATTATTTTAATAAATCTCACAACACTCTCACCTCATACTAATTTCACTTTTTCCTTAATTTTAATTATATTTTTTCCCAATCTAATTATTCTCACCTTTTCTATTATTTCAAACATTATTTAAATTGATTAAATTAATAATAATTCTAATCAAATCTCTATCCCTCTTCAATAATTAAATAAATCAATTATAATACTCAAATAAATAATATAAATACATATTAAATCAATTAAAAGAAATAATCTAAAGGCGAGGTGTTACATATGGTGCTCCAAGTAGTTGGTGGTAGATGTTACAAGCTACAATGATATTATCTACTGTCGTGGCCGGCAAAAATATTCGAGTCGCCATCATATTTTTTCTAAGGAAAATAATGATAAACCTAAAAATCCTTAATCCCAAGGGAAGAGATTCCTAAGGTTCGGGAGTCGGTTAAGTGAGGGGAAGGTGTTAGGCACCCCTCACTTCCATTGTACTCAATGAGATCCTCCTTAGATTTTAGGGTATGTTTTTTTGTTTGTCTAAATGATTTGTTTACAAAAGAAACCTAAGTTTTTTATTAATTATACTCGCTAGGGTTCACAACCCTATGCCTACGTACACTCATTTTGAAGGATCAGAGTAATTGTAGTTCACCTCCCCTATTCCTACCCCATAATCCTATTCCCATTCCTAATCCTAAACTCATTCCTAATCCTAAACCCAATCCACTATTTATACTCTTGGATAAAGAGTTCTATCCCTTGATCTATTATTTATACTCCTAGATAAGGAGTTTTATCCCTTAATCTATTATTTATACTCCTAGATAAGGAGTTTTATCCCTTATCCATTATTTATACTCTCGGATGGAGAGTTCTATCCCTTATCCATTATTTATACTCTCAGATGGAGAGTTCTATCCCTTATCCATTATTTATACTCTCGGATGGAGAGTTCTATCCCTTATCCATTATTTATACTCTCGGACGGAGAGTTCTATCCCTTATCCATTGTTTATACTCTCGGATGGAGAGTTCTATCCCTAATCCATTTTTTATACTCTCGAATATCAAGAGTTTTATCCCTAATCCATTTATTTATACTCTCGGATATCAAGAGTTCTATCCCTAATCCATTTATTTATACTCTCAGATATCAAGAGTTCTATCCCTAATCCGTTTATTTATACTCTCAGATGTCAAGAGTTTTATCCCTAATCTCATCCTTTATTTAGGCTCTCGGACCAAGAGCATTATCCCAAATTTAAATCCCTAGAAAAAATCCTTTTATGTCCCTTATTTAAGGAAGAACAAAAATCCTTGAATTCCATAAAATTCAACAAGACCCCAAATACCGGCTATGCTAAAATATAGCAAAAACGATTTCCCCAAATTATCCCAAAAAACGATTCTTAAAACCAATATGAACCCTCAATTAAACTAAAATTATTTTTCGCCCCCAAAACCCAAATTTCCAAATAAAACCACATCAATTCCCATTTCCCTTCAAAAAAACCCAAATATATTGAATATGTGAAATATGAATTTCCACCTAGCCCCAAAAATTCCTTAATAAAGGTCTCCAAGTTAAATCCCCATTTAAAAAGTAAATTGTTTTCAATACATCAACCTTGCTAACAACCTAATTAACCAATTAAGTTAAAAAAAACCCTAAAAACCCTAACTAAACAATTAAATTAAGTGATTAATTTATTTGATAAAAAATCTAATAAAACCCTAATTAACCAATTAAATTAATTAACCAATTAAATTAAGTAATTAATTTAATCGATAAAAAAAATCTAATAAAACCCTAATTAACCAATTAAATTAAGTAATTAATTTAATGGATAAAAAACTAATAAAACCCCAATTAACCAATTAAATTAAGTAATTAATTTAATTGATAAAAAAAAAATAATAAAACCCTATAATTTATAAATCCTAATTAGTATTAAGTTATTGATTTCTAAAGAAAAAACCCTTAATAAAAACCCTATGCATAATTAAATTAAGTTGTTAATTTAATTATAAAGAAAAACCCTAAATTAAAATTAAATTAAGTCATTAATTTAATTGATCAAAACCCTAATAAAATGCCAATTAATCAATTAAATCAAGTTATTAATTTAATTGATCAAATTAACCCTAAAACCCTAATAGATATTTAAAACCTAATTTATTAATTAAATTAAGTAATTAACTTAATTAATAAATAAAACCAGGAGGGTGTATTTTCCTTTGAATAAGCAGTGGGCTTAAAAACTGGGGGTGCTGGTAGTGTCTGGGCGCAAGGCCCAATCACTAAAAAAAATCAAAGCCTAAAACCAAAAAAAAAACTCACGGTGGAGAGAAATCCACCCGTTTGACTCTCCCTGACCGTTGGATGGAGATCACACGGATCTCTCAGAAACTAACCCTATCCATTGATCCCCAGGTATGCTGAACGTATGGCCAGGATTGAGAGTCAATATGAATTCACGGTGAGCACGCACGCATTGGATCCTTTGGTTGACTGGAAAGTCAACCGATCCTGGAAGTCCCAGGGACGCCACTTGGAGGGCGCGGCGAAGGGGTATAAGACCCCACTTCTCTTCAGTCCCCCTCTTATTTTCCACTTTCTTTCTCTCTCTTCACTTTCCTTCTCTCTCTCACGCTCTCTCTTCTCTCTAAAACCTCTTCATTCTCTCTTCTCCTTTCCGTCACCGGTGAGCCGTCCGGCCACCGTGCGACGCCCCACAAACAACCACCCCCACCCAGAATCCCGTTGAGATTCAACCTAAAAACTCAACCTCTAGGAACCCTAACCCCCACCGTTAGAACCCTAACCCTAAACCTACGACAAAAACCCAGAAATCAACCAAACCCCAAGAACCCTAACCCTAACTGAAAGAACCCGAACCCTAATCCCAATTTAAACCCAGAAAACCACAAATCGCGACCAAAATGACAGCATAAATAATAATCGAAGTTGAGTGTCTGATGATTTTTACTTTCCGTGCAGTGATTCTCGTCATACTTTGTTATCCTCTCTTTCTCCGATTTCTCCTCTAACCTCCTTCTTTCTTATTTTCGCAGGTGCAAAAACTTGAAGATTCGTCGCCGTGTTTTTTCTCCCGGAGTTCCCCCTTCTCTGTTTTCGTTTTTAGCTTATATATTGTAAAAATTAGGTTTTTAGACTTTATTAGATTAGAGATGTTTTAGGAAAGTTCTGATGTAATCTGATTTGTATTTTCCAGATTTGATGTAAAACGATTCGATTAAGGTTTTGATGTAAAGTTGTCATTTTGATTGTAAATTGATTGCAAATTGAAGTTAATTGATCTTATTCAAAAAACACAAATCTGTTTTGACTTCATTTCCTGATTCTTCGTGTAATTAGGGTTCGAAAAGGGGAAGAAGACCCCACTTGGTCAACCATTTTGACCACTGATAAATTCCAATAATAAAAATAAAATAAAAATCCTAAATACTATTATTACTAATAAAACAAAAAACCATACTAAACCAACTTTTAATGCCTCGATTAAAGCCCAGACCTAATAATATAATTAAACTTAAAACTTGAAAATGAACCAAATAATTCTAAAGACTTTTAAATTAATTAAACACAGCAAAATAAACATTTTGAGATACTTAATCTTCCAAAAAATAAGTTTTTGAAAGCCATGAAGAAGATGGGTGTAGAAGGCGAGGAAGATAATGAAGTTTTTGAAGAAATTTTACGGGATATGGAGACCAGAAATAGGTTGGCTTCTGAGGAGAAGTTGGAGAACACTTTGAGGGTTCCATGAATTGTGTCACTTTTAACGTTCGTGGCTGCTACTCTTTGTTGAAAAAGAGGAGAATTGGGCAATTGTTATCTGAGGGTGAGGCTGGTTTTTGTTTTCTACAGGAAACCAAACTGCAGAGCTTAGTTAGTTTTAGTGTACAGAGTATTTGGAATGTGGGGGATGTAGACTGGTCTGCTAGTCCATCGGTAGGTCTTTCTGGTGGCTCGATATCTATGTGGAGGAAGCAGGTCTTTGAGGCTGAGTTCAGTTTTTGCGGCAAGGGTTTCTTGGGAGTTTGTGGAATTTGGAAAGGGAGGAAGTGTTATATGGTTAATGTTTATGCACCATGTTGTGGGGTGGAGAAACGAAGACTTTGGGAGAATTTGTTGAAAATTAAGCAGTCTTTCCCGAGTGGAGATTGGTTAGTAGCTGGAGATTTCAATTCTATTAAAAATGCAGAGGAAAGAAAAGGAAGTAGCAGACTGTGCAATGCAGAAATGCTTGATTTT
Source organism: Lathyrus tuberosus (assembly GCA_022829125.1). Lineage (NCBI taxonomy): Eukaryota > Viridiplantae > Streptophyta > Magnoliopsida > Fabales > Fabaceae > Lathyrus > Lathyrus tuberosus. The sequence goes on from JALAZF010000343.1 coordinate 3,644,246, forward strand.
GATTCGTTTATTGCTAACATGGATCTCGTTGATGTTCCGGTGGTTGGAGACAAATTCACGTGGTGCAGACCTAACGGGAGTTGCAAAAGTAGATTGGATCGGTTCCTCCTTTCTGAAAATCTTCTAAATGTGTGGGTCAATGCTACTCAGAGGGCGGGTTCGAGAGATATCTCGGATCATCGTCCTGTGTGGTTGAAGGCCAAATTTTCAAACTGGGGTCCAAAACCTTTTAAGGTTTTTAAAAGCTGGTATGATCATGTGGTTTTATGGAATTTGTAGAATCTACTTGGAACTCTACTCAGATTGTTGGCAGCCCTAGTTTTATCTTAGTAGAGAAGTTCAAAGTGCTTCGTTCTCGTCTTCGCTGGTGGAATAAGCATGTTTTTGGGTGGGTTGACCTCTCTATTGATGAAGATGTTAAGATCCTATAGGAGATAGAAGATAATTTACAGTGTGTTGTGGACAGGGATTCCTCTGATTTGATTGAAAAGCGGTGCGAGGTGGTGGAAAATTTGTGGTCTAAATTGAAGGCGAAGGAAAACATGTTAGTACATAAATCAAAAGCAAAACGGATTAAGGAAGGGGATGCAAATACGGAATACTTTCACAACTCCATGAAAATCAGAAACAGACGGAATATACTAACAAGCTTGAAAACTGACGTAGGCTGGATCGAATAGGTGGCTTCTGTTAAAGAGCATGTTAGTAAATATTTTGAGGATAAATTTAGAAAAGGTTCTCGTAGAGGAGGGCAAATTCATCTTAATATGTCTGGCATGAAGAAGCTGAATGAGGAAGATAATGCTATTCCGGTCCATCCGTTTGAGGAGGCGGAAATTTTGGAAATATTAGAAGACGACGATGGATACAAGAGTTCGGGCCCTGATGGCTTCAACCTCTACTTTCTCCGTCGCTGTTGGAAGATTGTCAAGACTGAGGTAATGAATGTGATCACTCATTTTCATAAATTCGCCGTCTTGCCTAAAGCCTTGGCTTCCTCGTTTATTGCCCTTATTCCGAAGCGGGACAATCCTTCGAAACTGGAGCACTTCAAACCTATAAGGTTGATTAGGTGTGTATACAAGTTTATTTCAAAATTGCTTGCGAGGAGACTTAGTCGGGTTGTGGGTAAATTGATTTCTTCGTCTCAAACTGCTTTTATTCCGGGTCGTCAGATGATGGACGGGATTTTACTTTTGAATGAGATTATCGATTTGGCTAGTAGGAGTGGTAAGAAATGCATGGTGCTTAAGGTAAACTTTCAACAAGCTTATGATTGTGTTGATTGGGACTTCTTAGAAGCGGTTTTACGTGGGATGAATTTTAATTCTACATGGATTAAGTGGATTAGAGGAGGTGCTTTAAATTGCTTCCTTTCAGTACTAATGAACGGAGCCACTACTAGAGATTTTATGGCATGTCATGGTCTTAGACAAGGTGATCCACTGTCACCTTTGTTGTTTTCTTTAATTGCAGAAGGCCTTGCGGAAATGTTGAAGATTGCAAATTCTAACGGTTTGCTAAGAGGTTTTCAAGTTGACAATGGAGTTTTCGTCAATTTGATCCAATATGCCGATGATACGATCCTGGTTACGGATGGTTCGGTGCAAGATATTCTGCACATTAAAGCTGCTCTAAGAGGATTTGTAATGCTATCTGGTTTACGCATAAACTTTGCAAAAAGTTTCCTTTATGGTATTGGAGTGGAGCATTCCTTACTGGCAGGTGCAGCAGTTTTCCTGGCTTGCAATTTAGGTAAATTTCCATTGAAGTTTTTTGGGCTGGAGATTGGTGGGAATCATAGGAGATTAGATTTTTGGAATGCGGTTGTTGACAAATTCAGAAGGAGGTTGTCGACTTAGCGAGGTAAAATGTTGTCTTTGGGGGGTAGGATCATATTAATTAACTATGTGATCTCTAATATGCCTATTCATCCTTTCTCTTTCTTCAAAGTTCCGGCCAAGATTCTGCAGATTTTGATTGGCATTCAACGAAGATTTTTGTGGTCAGGAACAGACGGGAAACAAGGCATTGCGTGGGTTAAGTGGGAGATAGTGTGTTTACCAAAGAATGAGGGTGGATTGGGGATAAAGGATCTGGCTAAATTCAATACTACTTTATTAATGAAGTGGATTTGGAGATTTCTTAACGATACCTCGGCTGTTTGGGTTCTAACATTGGTGGCTCGTTATGGCGATTTGTCGGAAAGGATCATACTCAAGAAGAAGCCTCTTGTTCTGAAGCAAGAATCTTTTTGGTGGCGTGATTTGATGAATATTCCTGTTTCTGTTTTTTCAGATGGTTTCTGCGAAAAGGTGTCGTGCAAGCTAGGTGAGGGGGGGGGGGGGGGAGGCGTATTGCGTTTTGGCATTCTCTTTGGTTTGGGCATGTACCTCTTAAAGTTTTGTTCCCAAACTTGTTTGCTAAGGATAATAACAAGCTTGCTTCAGTTCAGGAATTTGGCAGGTGGGTTTATGGGACCTGGGAGTGGATTTTACCTTTTGACAGTTCTGGTTTGGTTGCAGGGGAATCAGTGGAGATTGCAGAATTGCGCAATCTGCTGATTTCTGTCTCGCCGGTCCCGTTTATGCCGGATCGGTTCGTTTGGGCTAATGATGCTGCAGGTGTGTACTCGGTTCGTAATGGATACAAAGCTTTGGTGGACCACTCTTTGTTGAGGGTTGATGAGATTATCTCCAAGACAGCCTTGGACATCGTGTGGCTTACGAAGGTTCCACTGAAAATTGGAGCTTTCGGGTGGAGGTTGGTACTCGATAGATTGCCGTCGCGCCAGAACCTTGCTGCCAGGGATATAATCTCGAATCCTCATGACTGTGTTTGTGTCCTTTGCTTTAACGCACTTGAAGATGTGAATCATCTGTTCTGTCGGTGTCCGGTTACGGTAAATATTTGGAGGCATATTGCAGAGTGGATTGGTATTTAGTGGTCGCCGGCAGATTATGTTTCGGACCACCTGTTGTCTTGGTTTGTGAAGGTGGTGAAGCTTTCTTCCAAAGATGCAGCTGGTTACATTTGGCTTATTACGGCTTGGACGATACGGTGGACTCGTAATCAAATTATATTTAACGGTATGATTGCGAGACTTGAAGATATTTCCTTGAAGGTTAAGCTTAATGCTTGGGTTTGGTTGGATTTTAATTATAAATCAAAAACTAGGTGTAGTTTTTATAATTGGTGCAAAGCTCCTCTTGATTTCTTGTAATTAGGGGTCGCTTCATGAGTGTCGGCTTTGTAGTTTGACGTGTATTGGTTGGGTTGGTGTACTCCTAGTATACCCGTAGTTCGATGGTTTTTGTGTTGCTTATAAAAAAAATAGAATGGGGCTTACTATTCTAAGCCTGAGCCTGAGTTTGTTGGTAATAATAATAACAACAACAGAGATATAGAGTGCAACAAAGTGAACTTCATCTTATAATATAGAATATGTTAATCTTTTTTCTTAAAAAATTTATATTTCATTGATACAATTTATTGATCATGCTATTTCCTTTGTTCAACTTTAAAGAAAATTGCATTTCATTTCATTAGTAGAAGACAAATTTCGGGGTGATGCTCCAAGTGTAAATTGCAACGATGCTTAACAATTGACTCATAGCCATGTCTAGATCAATTACACCTTGCTGCTATAGGTCAAGACAAGAAATATTAGAGTTTATTTAACTATGATTCTCACACTAAACCATATGGGTCACATAGGTCCTCTTAAGCGCTGACCTCTACACCTTTTCAAAATGGGAAAAGGGGTGTGAATAGAATAGTTGAATAAGATATAGGAAGATAGATAGCTAAGTAACCTTCTTGTTTAACAGAAACTGCCGGCTTTAATGAAGTATCAACTGTCGTTTCATTAACCTACCAATACCATCCCATGTTGTCTCTCTTTCTCCCGTGAATTATTTCAACAACGTTAATACTATTATATATAATGTAACACAAACTAAATAAACAAAAAACTTCAAGTACCGTTGGTTAAGATTTAAGAAGACGTGTATGAAAAGCAAAACGTTGTTGATTGATGAAACAAAATTGAATGCTGTATGTTATGTTATCATGTTACAGTCAAAACCAGCCATTAAATTCTTCTGCAAACTCCTTTTTTTTCTCAATGAGTGTCAGCTTTTGAAGCATGGTCCTTAATTCCAGCATCACGTGGTGAACCTATAGCTACTAATACTATACTTCCATATTCAACAAGAGTTTCTCCTCTAATCCATTCTTGTTTATTGTTGTAACTAACTAGGAAATGGAATGTTGTGCTTTTTTTTAAATATTATTGTTATACTATTGTTTTGTCAAGTGGAATTCAAGTCAAATTAATGAGGTTTGGTGAAGTTTCTGACGGTAGAGATGTCATGTTTCAAATTCAAAGTCTTTTACTGCATATATCCGAGGTACCATAGTTAATGTCCCATTCTCATAACATATCAACACTCTCTCTCTATCTCTCTCTAAACCAATTCCTTTTGCTTCCTCTTCCTCTCTCACTCTCTCTCCTTCTTCTTCATCTCTTTGCTACCATTCATTCATTATATATATTTTTGATCTCAAGAAAATGAAACTACTAGAGGTGTTACTTGTGATGTGCATTTTGTTTTGGGCTTTCATTGGTTCAACTACAGTTGCGGCAAGGAAGACAGTTTTTGTTGGAAACTTGTTTGATGGAGCTAAGAACAACAAGAACAAGAACAATAGTAGTGCGACCGTATTTCATGATGATGTTCATAGATGCAACAACTACAAGAAAACACACGTGTCTTCTTGCTACAATGACACGTCATCCTCGGAAGACAAGAGGGTTGTTCCTACAGGTCCAAATCCATTACACAACAGGTAGTAGAAATCAGAAATCATCGACATTTTTCAACAAGATAAGATATCATGGAATGGATAGAGACAAAGACAACGTTAATCTATCTCTTCCATGAAGTAACATATGTAACATAGATTAGGTCATTTAGTCTATGTTTGGAATGCTTGTTTAGATTAAAAGTCCATCAATGATGTAAACATGTATTTAGTGTATATTTAGATTAAAAGTTAGTTTTGGGAGAATCATGTTGTGTTTGTAAAAGCCACATTTTGAAGTTTTAACAAAAATTATAGTAGCTACTTTGCTATAGTAATTTTGTGAAACGTATTCTAAATATACACTTAATTTTTTTTGGATTAAATGTGTCTATTTTCTTTTAATATATTTACTTTATTTGTAGGCCATCCTTTCAAAATTTCCATTTTTGTTTTATTTTTTAAAAATTTATTTAATAACCAATATATTTAGTCTATAGTCAAAGATATAACAATTATTAAATAAATTTTAAAAATAATTTTTTAAATACCAAAGTGACTATCTTGTAAATTGTAAATAAGTTATAGGTCATTTAAGTTATTTTATTATAATAAATTAGTCATTTATGTTTTTTTTTTAATATTTGATCTTATATTAACTAACGTGTTTATCGTTGATCTTTTTCACAAATTATGTTTAAAAAACGCTTATGTGACACAACCGACACTAATGTGTCATTTAAGAAGATGGTGAAGAACATGTTGAAAATGTTGAAGATGCTACTCCATGTCATAATGTTGGTAGTTTTTGTAGTGTTGATGTGTATATTGGTTCGGACGTGATGATCATAGTTAACTGTGATGTTATTGTTGTAAGACATGACTTTTGGTACCTTCATGTAACACTTGTCGTAAGACATAACTTTTGATACTTCATGTAACACTTGTTGCAATTTTATACCAGTTTTGTTACAGTAATGTCGTAATTTGTACAATAGACAAAATTTGAAGGTCTTGATTGTTACAATTTAAAAACAAATGGGATCTATTTGTAGCAAAAAAACATAAAAGACTAACTTGTTAAAAAAAAATAATTTAAAGGACTCATACAATATTTTTGCTAAAATTATATTAGCAAAAGATTTTTAGGGTTTTGTTCCATTAAATCAACTTAATTAATGCTTGTGTCGAGAAATATGAGTCCCACTATAAAAGTGTGAGTTTGAATCTGTAATTAGTGGTGGCAAACAGACATGTCCGTCCCGTTTTGTTCTGTCCCGCAAAAGTCCATAAAAAACGAGGTGGTACGGCACGAGCATAATTGAGGATGCGGGACTAAAACATAAGTCTGCCTCGCAAAAAAGTGAGGACGAGGCGGGAAAGCCCGTAGGTATTGCACTTTTTAAACATAAAAACACAAGTTTTTGTAAAGACTCGTGTCCACGAAAAAAAGGGAACGTGGCGGGATTGACACATTAAAAAATACAGGTAAAATGAGCATATCTAACCGGGCCAGTTTTGCCGCTATCTATAATACCTCATTTATTCAGCACAATTCCATCTATTAGACTATTTAAAAAACCTTTTTATGACTCTAGCTATATATTGTTGATAGCAACCTTGAAATTGTTTTCTTTTCTTAGAAAATCAAAAGAGCCTAGTATATGTATGCACAATTAACTGATGTGCCTATTTTGATGTATATGCTTTGTGTTTGAGCTCCGCCCAGTATGGGCCAAAAGGGTTACATTTTTCCCATTTCCATGAATAAAAACATAGCAGTTATTATAAAGAAAATTGTAAAATGAAAGAGAATTATGAGAGAATGACATGAGAAAGGGCCACTACATTTTATGTGAGGGTGTAAAGTGAATCATAGGTTAAAAAGAGAAAAGAAGTGGTTGCGACATGATCCATAAACCTGTATTGTTGTTATTCAAGAAACGACATTAAATGTTGTGTCGGGTTGAGGGAGAATTGAATGTCATGACTCATCACTGCCAATGTAGATGAAAATATTAATGCATTATTATTATTGTTTTCATTATTATTTTGTTTTGTCTTTGTCTCTTTGTTTGTATCTAAGCAAAAGCTACTTTTTGATATGAACCATGGTGCTTTGCCATTCTTGTTTACGGTCACTTTCTCACGTTGTATATCTCGAGGTTATGTTCTGTAGATATAGTAAAATTTTATTTCTATGTATCATGTTTTACCTTTTGGCAATTCAACAGAGTCAAATAGTGATAATATTATTATATAGTACTAATATGTGTGGAGGGGGAAAGTAGTGTTTGTTTCTTCCTTTCTTTTTGTCTCTAAGATATCTTTTGGCCCACTTTTGATATGTGATTGATTTTATGGAAGGTTCGGAACTATGAAGGGGAAAACTAGAAAGATAGTTGTGATGAAAAATTGGGTCCATTGTTTTGAATAAATAGTACTTGCTTCATTGCTTTTTGATTATTCTTCTGCATGGAGTATTCAATCTAATGTTAATTATTGATTTTTTAATAATATATTTAGTAGTTGAAGAGAAATGAATGTATTAAATAAAAGAGTATATGATTGGATAGTATAAAATTATAAATAATGATATTTTTTTTTAATTTTAAAAATAAATATATTGATAGTGAAAAAGGACAAGAGACGAATTTAAGGTCGATAAAATTCTCCTGGAGAATTTGTTGATTAAGAGATAGAGTTTTTGTTTTTAAAGTCGGTTGGAGTTCAGAAATATTGTGGGTATGTCAGAATTAATCAAAACTTGATAACTTGAAGCGCAAATAAAGTCACTTTTGAAAGCTATTAATCAATTATTCAACTACTTTTTAAGTTAGACAATATATTTGGCATGTGTATTATGTTACATGTATAAGTTTCAATAATATGGTTGCACCATCAAGTTCAACATCAAACAAGTCAAACCCTTATAGACAATGATTCACGGGGAACTCGAAGAATCACATCATTTGTGACTTCTCAGTAATTCTTAAAACACTTTGGTTGATCCGTCCCAACAATTAGTAATTATGTCTTCGTCCTTAATAAGAATCAAATTTACATAGAGATATGTGACATTGTGTATGAGCTCTCTCAATAATTTGTTGACATTGTTAAACTCATAACATGTAATGAAGTTACACAAATCAGGGAGTTACGGACCAATTAAGCTAATTCTTCTAATAATTTCGATGAAATAACAATTAAATGAGTTTGCCCGTATTAGACTCATTAACTATTTTCTAATGTATTCTTGGGATATATTATATACATTTAAATTATCATTGCTATCTTTAATCGTTGCTCATCGTACATTAGTTATCCATAAATAATAGTGAGATATTTATATGTACTTTATTATTCATTATTTCTAAGGTTAAATATACAACATTTCTTGTAATATAGGTGAATTTCGGTTTATCCCATTATAATATATATATATATATATATATATATATATATATATATATATATATATATGTTTTACCTCTATAAGCGTGCAATTTGAACACTGAATCTAGGAAGTAAACCTAAACATTTTTTTATAGGGAATAACTTTGACGCTTAGGGGGCAAAAAACATAGAATTTTAACATTTTAAGGGGGGATAAAAAAAAATTTTATAGAAGGAAAAACTGAAAATTGCATATATTACAAGGGGGGCTGTTGTATATTTAACCATTATCTCTATATCAAAAGCAATACATAAAAGTATAAATCATTACACCAAATTTCAACGAAAGATATATTTAATTAAATATTCATGAACATAGCATCAATGACTAATCCAAGGATTCTTTGTTGTCGAATCCATCTTGAAACTTCCCTTTTAACTTTAAAAGTATATATCTTTGCTATGCACTCTTTTAAATGTTACAAATGATCTCTTCTTAATTGAACATATATCTTTACATATGTAAATTGTAATTGTAAATGAGAGTTCATTAAGAGAAGTTATTCTCACATAGGGAATTGATGTTTCTTCGTCAAGAGTTAAGTTTAGTTATTTCTCTAGAGTCAGTAAAGTTGTTACAATTCTCAAGTAGAAGCTAACACTTCGCGAAGGGAATCTGTCCTATTTTTTTACGCAAATAAATTCAAATCATATCCTTAATCAGCGGTTGCTCAATACAAGGAGGAATCAAATAAAAAACAGTGTGCCTAATTTAAGAATTGACATCTTTATTTAACAAATACACAACCATATTCACTTGGCATCTGACAAACTTCACCTCAAAGTTGAAATTACAGGCTAATATGTTCTTAGTACAAAAAATAATCAAACTAAATTCAAAATTACCACCTTTCTTTGCTTGTATTGCTTGGACCATGTTATCTGCTTTCTAAGTGTTTACTTTATGATATTTGTTTTAAAGTAAATGTGTCACATGCAAGTATACATGTATGTTTGATTGCAGCAAGTAATGAAATAAGAGATCGTACCCACATGGAGTGGATTTGATGTAGCTTTGAACTTTAAAGTATTCAACTTTTGTTTAAAAGTAGTATGAGCAAGCTAACAAAATAATAGTAGTAACAACAACAAGAAATTCACACAACAAACTAAATACTAAATAAGAAAGGATAAAATATCAGAGAGAATGATTGATGAGTTAAGATCCATTAATATATTATTGCTAAAATGTGTCCATGATGTGAAGTGTCATGCCTTAAAAGGTCAGAACGTGATCTAGTTGTGTATCTCTACAACATCAAAGCATGCATAACTAGGGCAAGGGAACACATCTCTAAGCCTCACTTATAACCCTAAAATACGTCTGGTTTTAATTCTTAAAATCTTTATGGTCTCAACTTCTTATCTCTAAGCAAGTTGAATTAAGAGAATATCTCTATCCTACTTTATTAACCACTTTTGTTATGAAATCCACATGTTGTTGGATCTCTCTCAACAACATGCTTGTACATTTTTTTAAGTTGATCATTCTAAGAAGCAGGTGTATAAAATAAAAACGCATAACAAAATAAGACATTATTCAACACATCATTTCAACATAAAAACAACTTTATATTAACTTCACTTTGCTCATCAAATACGAGTTTAGCTCATAATGAGCTAAGTACAAACTACTAGAATGAAACTACAGGATGACATATTCTTAGCAAAGTTATGTAAAAGAAATGGCAACCTAGTAATAACTTGAAGATCCTTTGCGTTGGGTAAACAGCAACAGACCTCTTCAGTCACGACAACTCCAAGTAGTAAATATATGATTAGATGAGAAGAAGAAAACTCACTCAATCTTCTTAATCCTCAAAGTAAAATTGTTGTGAATAGGATGTCTTGAAACAAAATATAAAACAGTTTCTTTATATGCAAGAAACTCACAAGGGTTAGGGTTAACAAAGAAACAAAGAAAAAAAAGAAGAAGGATTAGGGCAAAATTGCTATACTATTCACTTTCTCTATAAACGATTACAAGTGAATACCACAATCTAGCCACACTCAACAAACTAAGTGTACTATCCTATTTATAGACTAACTAGATAACTTGTAGCCCAAGCTACCTAAACAATTGGATCCTTAACACAAGGCCCAATTCGACAAACATTTCGACAATACATATTTGAACAGACTTCGACTACAATATGTATCCTACAACTATAACATGTGACCCAGCTTCGACTTCATGCTTGTCTCATGTCGAAACACATGAAAGCTTTCCCTCGACACATCATGAGTTCGACCCAATAGTCTCACAAATCTCCACCTTGGATCTAACTCAACAACCAGGGAATCAACTAGCTTTCATCATGCAGCTTTATCAACTGCATACAGTGGAAAAACTTGCAACTCGGCAACGTCTTGGTGATCATATCAGCAACATTGTCTTCAGTTGACACCTTCAACTCCTGGACTTCACTACGCTCGATTATCTCTTTGAGGAAGTGCAGCCTCACATCAATGTGCTTAGTTTGCTCATGATAGGCTGAATTCTTCGACAGGTGTATTGCACTTTGACTATCACATTTAACAGTGATACTTCGTCCTTGAAGTTTCAGCTCATTTGCAAAACCTTCAAGCTACAATGCTTCTTTCACAGCTTCAGTGAGGGCAATATACTCTGCTTCAGTAGTTGATAAGGCAACAACCTTCTGAAGCGTCACTTTCCAACTGATTGTTGTGCCAAACATTGTGAACACATATCCAGAAATAGACTTTCTGGAATCCATACAACCTGCATAATCAGAGTCGACAAATCCTTCGATTTCGACTATGCTATCACCACCACAGGCTCCACCATAAATCAAGACTCTTTTCAGAGACCCATTTATGTACCTGAGAATCTACTTTACAGCTTGCCAGTGTGCCTTTCCAGGATTGGCCATATACCTGCTCACAAGGCTCACCCCATATGCTATGTCTGGCCTCGTACATACCATAGCATACATCAAAGAACCCACTACACTAGCATATGAAATGCTACTCATATAGATTCTTTTAGCTTCAGTACTCAGGCTTTGGGTAGTACTAAGCTTAAACTGAGGATTTGTAGGTGTAACAACAGGCTTTGAATTCGACATATCAAACTTGTCGAGAAGCTTCCGTAGGTATGTCTCTTGAGATAAGCACAACTTCGACTGCTTTGTATCTCTCCGGATGTCAATCCCAAGAATCCTGGCGGCAGCTCCCAGATCCTTCATTTCGAACTCCTTACTGAGTTCAGCCTTCACCGCCATTACATCCTCAACACTGTTGTTGGCTATGAGGATGTCATCCACATAAAGCAACAACATAACAAATGAGTTTCTAGGTCGAAATCTGAAGTAAACACAGTGATCAAACTGACTCCTAGTGAAACTAATGTGTGCCATAAACTTGTCGAATCTCATATTCCACTGTCGAGGAGATTGTTTCAGGCCATACAAAGACCTATTTAGCTTGCACACATAATCTTCTTTACCCTTTTCTGCATACCCTTCAGGTTGATGCATCAGGATCGTTTCATCTAGATCACCATACAGAAATGTTGTCTTCACATCCATTTGCTCAAGTTCCAAGTCGAACTTTGCCACCATGGCCAACAACATTCGAATGGATCTATGCTTTACAATAGGTGAGAACACATCATTGAAGTCGACGCCTTCTTTCTGAGTAAACCCCCTAGTAACCAGCCTCGCCTTAAAGCGCTTCGACATCACTCATTCGATTCCTTCCTTGACCTTGAAAATCCACTTACAACTGACTAACCTTGCTCCTGCAGGTTTCTCAATCAGCCCTAAGTGTTATTATCATGAAGAGATTTCATCTCGTCATCCATGGCTTTTCGCCATTCAGTCTTGTTTCGACTCCTTATAGCTTCCTTGTAATCTTTAGGTTCTTCCTCAAGTACCTCACTTGCAGAGATTAAGGCAAAAGCTATAAGATCTGCATAACCAAGTCTCTGAGGTGGCTTGATGACTCTTCTCGACCTATCTCTTGCCAGTAGGTAGTCATCAATAGTTTCCTCAGCCTCTTCAGCATCTTGCTCTTCTTCTTCGACTTCATCTGGGTTATGAACTTCAACATTACTATGCTCCACCTCAACAGGCATCTCTACTTGTTCCAGCTCCTCTTCAGAGATTTCTACACTTCAACCAACATCACCAGTTTTCTTGAACGCCATCTCGACCTCATTGAAAACCACATCACGACTTGTGATACATCTTCTGTGACATGGTTCTAGGCACCAGAGCCTATAACCCTTGACTCCCTCAGGATATCCAAGGAACATGCATCTCAAAGCTCTAGGTTTAACCCTGTCTTGCCTAATATGAGCATAGGCTAAACAACCAAATACTCTCAGTTTGTCGAGATCTGGTGGATGACCCGACCAAACTTCTTCAGGTGTCTTCATTCCCAGGGCAGCCGAGGGACATCTATTTATCAGATAAGCTGTTGTCAAAACAGCCTCTGCCCAAAGCACCTTATTCAATCCAGCACTAACCAACATGCATCTAACCCTTTAAAGGATTATTCGATTGAATCTCTCAGCCAAGCCATTTTATTAAGGAGTACCTGCTACAGTCTTATGCCTTGCAATCCCAGACTCAACACAGTAACTGTCGAACGCTTTATTGTAGAACTCAAAGCCATTGTCGGTTCTCAACTTCTTAACCTTTCTGCCAGTTTCAGTTTCGACCAGAACCTTCCAACTTTTGAAATTCTCAAAAGCTTCATCCTTCGTCTTCTGAATGAATACCCATAGCTTTCTGGAATAGTCATCAACGATGGATAGAAAATAACTTGCACCTGAGTGTGAAGGATTCCTTGCAGGCCCCCAAAGATCAGCATGAATGTAATCCAGGGATCTAAGTGTCCTTTGCTTGCCTTTGTTAAACTTCGCCCTACGGGATTTTCCAAGTACACAAGATTCACGAAACTCTAACTTTTTGACTTTGTCACCACTTAGCAGGTTCTGCTTCCCCAATTCGACCAGGCCTCTTTCACTGACATGGCCCAATCTCATGTGCCATAATTCTGTCTTCGACACAGGTTTCGTGGATGCAATATTTGTCGAACTAATTACAACCTCAGCCTCAAGGGTATACAAGCCTTATTTCTTCACGCCTCTTAAGACTTCCTTCGACCCATTCATGACTTTCAGGATACCTTGCTCTCCTTTGAAGACATATCCTTTCTTGTCGAATTCACCAAGAGAAATTAAATTCCTCTTAAGGTCAGGTACATACCTAACCCTATTCAATAGCCTTATTGACTCATCATGGAGTTTGAATCTTACAGATCCAATACCTCCAATCTTGCAAGCTTTGTTGTTTCCCAACAACACTGATCCACCATCTTGATCACATAATTCCTCAAACACATTCTTGTTTGGAGTCATATGCCAAGTACATCTAGAATCCATAATCCACTCTTTGCAAGAGTTGCTGCTCGAAACTACAAGGACATCAGATGATTCATAACCATCTTGCACAATAGTTGCATTGCCATTGTCCTTACCTCCATGATTATTCAGGCGCTCATGGCACATCTTTCTTGTGTGACCCTCCTTCTTACAGTGATAACATTTAATACCAGACATATCACCACAAGACTTCTGTTGAGCCTTACCTTTCTTCTTGTCAAACCTACCATCTTTCTTTGATGATCTTCCTTTCACGGACAACCCTTCACCAACTGATGATGGTTTCTGCTCTTTTCTTTCGTTCAAATCTTTCGAATACAAGACTGCTTGAACTTCTTCAAAGGTCAGGGACTCTCTTCCAAACAAGAGGATTTCTTTGAAGTGAGCATGCATTCTGGGCAAAGCACACAACATCAATAGTGCTTAATCTTCATCACCGATTTTCACATCAATATTTTCAAGATCAAGAAATATCTTGCTGAACGTATCTAGCTGCTCCGTCAACGCTTTATCTTCATTCATCTTGAATGAATACAAAGCCTTCTTCAAGTACAAACGATTTACCAACGATTTGGTCATGTACAAGCTTTCAAGCTTCACCCATAACCTCGATGCCGTCGTCTTCTTTGATACCTATCGCAGAACCTTATCACCAAGGATCAACAATATTGCGTTGTGTGTTTTCTCTATCATGGCCATCTTTTCTTTTTCCATTAACGCATCGTCCATGGCTGCCATTCCTTTCAACGCTTCCAAACAACCCTGCTGAACCAGTAGGGCTTTCATCTTCAAGCGCCACAGACCAAAATCGTTCACTCCGGTGAACTTTTCAATCTCATACTTTGTTGAAGACATCTTCTCCACACTCACCGCACCAATTTGTTGGGAATAGGATGCCTTGAAACAAAATATAAAACAGTTTCTTTATATGCAAGAAACTCACAAGGGTTAGGGTTAACAAAGAAACAAAGAAAGAAAGAAGAAGGATTAGGGCAAAATTGCTATACTATTCACTTTCTCTATAAACGATTACAAGTGAATACCACAATCTAGCCACACTCAACAAACTGAGTGTACTAGCCTATTTATATACTAACTAGATAACTTGCAGCCTAAGCTACCTAAACAATTGGATCCTTAACACAAGGCCCAATTCGACAAACATTTTGACAATACATATTTGAACAGACTTTGACTACAATATGTATCCTACAACTACAGCATGTGACCCAGCTTCGACTTCATGCTTGTCTCCTGTCGAAACACATGAAAGCTTTCCCTCGACACAACATGAGTTCGATCCAATAGTATCACAAAAATAAACTAATACTTAAAATATAAATGTGTGATTTCTGGCTCGTGGTCTCTCTCTCTTTGCTGAACAAGGCTTGCTTATATAGACTTTGAGTATGAGTGTGGAAGTTGATGGGTCTTGGATCATGGGCTTTTGATGAAAATAAGGTTCAGCCCATATCAAATCACTAAGAATTCCAGCTGTCCATTCTCCCTTCGTGAACAAGTTATCAGGTACAAACAACATTGGGAAACGAGGTGTCTTTGGCAGGTTTTTGCAGCAGGTAGTGGCGCAGAGCAGACGGCGGGTGGCTGGGTGCAAGATGCGCTTTTGCAGGCGAGGTCCCCACTGTACCACCTTTTTTCCTCTAGCTTCTTTCATCTTATCTTTATGCTCTAGCTCCTTCTTGACATGAACCCTTGCCACGTATGCCCTAGTGATAGACATCCTTCCAAGCTCTTGGTGAATTTGCAGCCAACAAGACTTAACATCTTCCTTCCTTATATCTTCATTCTGCTCTAGACTGCATCTTGAGGTGTCATGCCTCAGCTTGCCTTTATCAGATTTTCTTTAAGACAAAAACACACAATAAACCATAAAAGGTACACCTAGTGCACTTAAGGTAAAAACATACTAAAACAAACAAAATATAGATAATCCTAATTAAACCAAGCTGAATTACTAAGAGAAAATGGGTCATCATGACACACTAAAATAGTGTTATCACTCCCCCAAACTTGAACTATCACCTGTCCTCAGTTGATACGACAATGATTAACAAGAGAGATTTTCAAGAACAAAGTAGGATCATATCAGTGAAGGGGCTCAGTCATTTACTGGATGGATAGCCTAGGTAGGGAAATAATTGGCGCAACTCAACCTGTTTTTAGCCCAAAGATGTTGCTACCAAAGTGATTAGATACTTATTGTCACTCCACTACTCTTCAGAAGAATGAGCTAATTTTTCTTTGTGATTCCAATTTGAGTACTTTTGTGAATTAAGTTTTCTTCCTCTTGGGTCTTAAGGTGGAATTTTGTTCTGACTCTTCTATTGACTTTTGACTTTCACACCCTAGATCACACCTTTCCAATTTATTTTCTTTTCTTTTCTTCTTTTTTTTTAGCTCAACACTCCACCTTTTCACTCAACGGGATCTCACTTGTAATAAGTCCAACTGGCTATTGTGATGAAGATGCTGGTTGTTCCTCCAATTTTGGGCACATGAACTTTTCAACAAGAGTGATATTTGCCACCTTTTTGCACACTTTGTGTGTTTCATTAGCAATGATTGCGGTGTGCTCTTTTTGTGTGAAGAGTCTAAATCTTTATCAAAATCAGTTCATCTTTCCTGAGTAATTCCCTAAGGTTTCTAGTTGCTTCATAATTTCCAACAAATAAGTTTCTAATTTTTTTTTACTAATTCAGCAGACTAGCGGAGGCGGGACAGAAGTTATCAGTTTCCTTTTGCAACAACACCCTAGTTAATAACTTGGCTTTGCTCTACAGATTTACAAATAGACTCATCATCCAGTTTTTTATTCTAAGCTCAAAATGAATATTTTTCTGATCCTTGGTTGTTCTTTACTAAACTCTCAGCTACCCTAAAAAACTACTCATGCAAATTGAATATGAACAAAAATAAGTTAAGCAAACAGAAATTTTAGCATAAACCAGCTGAATTAATTATCCAAACATCAATCTTTGGCCAAAAACACGGCCTCCAAAATACCAAAGTACTTAGCAATTATCCAAACAAAACATAGCAAACATCCCAGCAAATTGTTATCCTAACATAAGCAGAAACAGAAAATAAAAGATAGAGGAAAGAAAGAGAAAAGGTCAAGCTTTTATCTGCCTCTCCCCCAAACTTAAAGTAAGGACAATGTCCTCACTATGAAGTGTCAAGGGGAGGCAAGACTAGGCTAGCCTCTGCATGATACCTATTAGGCCCTAAGCTTGGTGCTTTTGCGCGCAGGCTGGATGTCTCCTTTCTTTTTCTTCTTGGCTTCCTTCTTCGTGACCTTTGGTTTCTCAGGCTCCTTAGCTTGTTCTTTGTAGTTTTCAGGCATGACATCTTCTTCCTGCACAGGTTCCTCCATAGCAATCTTTTCTTTCTTCTTCAGCCCATTTTTACTTAGGCTAATCACCTACTCTTGGACAATCTCTTCCTTTTTTTCTACAACTGTCTTCTTGACTGGGGTCACGACGGGAGTAATCACAGTAGTAACTATCACTGCTTCACCCTTGCTTGACTCACTATCAGCTTCCTCCCCTTCATCTTTTTCTGCAATTTTTTCCCTTCTGCCTTCAAGAATCCAGGGGAGGATTCCTCAGTGGTAGAATAATACTTGGGTAAAATTTCATCCACAAGCTGGTCTTCATCCTCTATCAATTATTCCTCTGCCTTGTTGTCATATTCTCCATTGCCTTGATCTTGATTCATCTCATTGCTGTCCTTGTCAGCTTCTTCAATCAATTCTTCTAAGACATCATCCTTCTCCATTGGACTCAATTCTGGGTCTGTTTGATTTAAATTAAAGTCCTTTGGGGGACTATTTTCTGGGGTCTGGACATCAGGGGTCTCCTTCTTCTTCCACTCTTGCCTTAACTTTTTCTTCCTTGGAGAGCTACGAGTGTCCTTTGGGGGCTCAACTCCAGCTTTCTCAGCTTTCCCACTCTTTTTCTTCTTGTGCTGGACTGGGTTGTCCTGAACAGGCATGCCTCCACTTGTCTCTACAGCAACCTCTTGATTTTTCTTCTTCTTCAAACTCTTTCCCTTTTTCTCCTCTTTCTTTTTCTTTGACTTCTCTTTCTTTTTCACCTTCTTCTCTTTCGGAACTGGCTTCTCCTCCTTCTTGCTCTATTCTAGTTCTCCCAAGATGTGATTAGGAAAAACTGGTGGATCCAACAGACTAGACGGGAATTGTAAAGCAACAGCTTTTTCCTGCCAATTGAACTTGTCTTTTTGAAACTTAAAATAATCCATTTGATCTTTTTGCATTTGTAGAATGACGTTCCACAACATCCCATCTCTTTGATGTTCCTCAGCAGCTTCTGTCGACGCATGTCATATCTCAGCTGGCCTCTTCCTTCCTTTTGGCTTCATAAGTGTCTGAATTAAAGCTTTATCCAACGCATCTTGAGGCTGCCCAGTTTCATCAGTGTCAAGTTCTGGTACTTCATGCCTCCTACACAACATAGTGATTACACATGGGAAGTACAACATTCCTTCTTTCTTTCTTGAACAACCCGGATCTCCTGCATAATGATTTTTCATATGTTGATCTTGCTCAGTGTTGTGATACAGTGAAGCAAAATAAGTCTCGTCCTGCTCACCGTTTCATTGTGAGCAGTGGGTTTCAATGAATGTTTCACAAACTGATACCTCACTTTTACTGCAGGCAACATATCCAACCTCCTCACAGCTTTTTCAGAACTGGATTCCACCCATTTAGTTCCTGGAGTGCACAATGATTGCATAATCACATCAAAATCCTCCTCATCCAACTGCAACAACAAGTTTTGATACTCATCACCTGTTTCCTTGATATTCAGAGCAAGGTTTATAGTGGCCTCATTGTATACCACTTTTGTGCCTCTCACAACAACTTCAATCCTTTTGTGCCCAGGATCAGTTAGGTTTGAATAGAACTCCTTCACCAAAGAGATGTTGTATGGGCTTGGCTGGCGGTATAACTTCATCCACCCCAGACTTTTGATGGTAGTTCCCAAATCCCCAGCAAGTCCTAGGTTTTCTTCTTGGTCGTCGAAGACAAAACCCCTTTCAGCGTGAAAACCCATTTTGCTAAACTACATACTGTGTAGCATTTTTCCTTGCTGCCATTTTGACTCGTCTTCTAGTAGGTATCTCCATTGTTTTTGGGGTGAGGGATGAATAGTGATTAGGGTTTGGATGAAGGTGGAAAGAAACAGACAAAAGAGATGGTGATAGGAATTTGAGAGAGAGAAAGTGAGATAACGTGATAGTGAAATGGAAGTTGTTTGGAAAGAGAAAAGTGAGAATTATCTTTTTGTGAAAATTAGGGCAAGAAACTGAAAGGTCTGGTTGATGTAACAGATGGGAAAATACCAAAATTTGAATTTTTAGCATGGAAGAGGTTTGGCGTGCTGCTACGTCCCACCAGTCTGACGTGTCAGACTGGTCATCATGATCTGCCTAGCACAAGGCTCTAGGTGTGTGCAGTTCACCCATTCAGTTTCTCTCTCCATCATTCAAAACTCTTCAAGCCCCGTCCAAGAGAATAAAAAAAATGTCAGTTCAACATTTTATTTAATGCTCAGGACTTAGGAATATTTGCTCTGAATGTCACTTTGTTATTTTCTCATTTGTTACCGTACCAACTGCCGTGACTCCAATTTCCTGTTGATGCCATCAAAAACTACTCAACTGTACAAACAAAAAGAAAAAGAAATTTCATTAAGCTAAGCTGCCTCCCAATAGCGCTATTTTAAGGTCTTATAGCCCGACCAACACAAAAAATCCTTAATCAGTAAAATAAATGGTCCCCCTAGTGCTACTTGAAGGGTCACCAAAATAGGTTTTAATCCTTTGGCCATTAACCTTGAATTATTCACCATTTTTTTCATTCATCAACTCCACAACTCCATTAGGGTAAATTGTTACTAACTTGAAGGGTCCTGACCACCTTTACTTTAACTTTCCAGGGAATAATTTCAGTCTATAATTAAAGAGAAAAACACTTTGACCTTCCACTAATTCCCTTTTCTGGCATTTCCTGTCATGCCATATTTTGGTCTTTTCCTTATAGAGTTCAACATTTTCATAAGAGAACAACCCATGTTCTTCTAACTCATTGAGTTGGAGCATTCTAGCTTGGCCAACAGTTTTTAGGTTGAAATTTAATTGCTTAACGGTCCAAAAAGCTTTGTGCTCTAATTCAATGGGTAGATGACAAGCCTTCCCATAAACAAGTCTATAAGGAGACATGTCTAGTGGAGTCTTGTAGGCAGTTTTGTATACCCAAAGAGCCTCGTCCAAATGCTTGGACCAATCCTTCCTTGTGGGGTTAACAACTTTCTCCAAGATCCTTTTAATCTCTCTATTAAATAGCTCCACTTGGCCGCTTGTTTGAGGATGATAAGCTGTAGCAACCTTGTGTTTGATCCCATATTTTTCCATTAAATTCTCAAAAATCTTATTGCAAAAATGTGATCCACCATCGCTAATGATTGCTCTAGGCATGCTATGCCTTACCAGAATACTTTTAAGCAAAAAATTGGTCACAACTCTAGCATCATTAGTGGGTGTTGCTATTGCCTCTTTCCATTTAGAGACATAGTCTACAGCCACAAGAATGTATAGATTACCAAAAGATGGAGGAAAAGGCCCCATGAAGTCAATGTCCCACACATCAAAATTTTCAATTTCAAGTATGTTGGTGAGTGGCATCTCTTGCCTCATGGAAATATTTCCTAACTTCTGGCATCTATCACATTTATTAACTAACTCATGAGCATCTTTAAAAAGGGAGGGCCATAAATAACCTGATTGCAAAACTTTTGCAGCAGTTCTGGTTCCTCCAAAGTGTCCTCCATATGGAGCTTCATGGCAAGCAGACAAGATCTATTGTGCCTCTGGATGATCTACACATCTTCTTAGCAATTGATCTGTACACTTTTGGTAAAGGAAAGGTTCATCCCAAAAATAAATCTTGACTGTATGAAATAACCTTTTCCTTTGCTGGAAGTTGAAATCAGGGGGCACATATCTGCTGACCAGATAATTCACTATATCTACATACCATGGTGTCACGTCAGTGCTTATCAATAGTAACTTCTCATCAGGAAAGGTTTCTTAAATGTCTCCATTGTTATTGTTTTGAACTTCTTCTGGTAGTCTTGAGAGATGATCAACAACATAATTTTCTATCCATTTCTTGTCTCTAATCTCTAGGTCAAACTCTTGCAAGAAGAGAATCCATCTTATGAGCCTTGGTTTAGCATTTTTTTTTTGCGATTAAGTACTTGATAGCTGTATGATCTGTGTATACAATGACTTTTGTTCCAACCAAGTAGGGTTTGAACTTGTCAAATGCAAACACTACAGCCAGCAACTCTTTCTAAGTTGTGGTGTAATTAATTTGTGCTTCAATCAAGGTCTTACTAGCATAGTAGATGGTGTGAAAAACCTTGTTGTATCTTTGACCTAGCACAACTCCAATAGAAAAATCACTTGCATCACACATCAACTCAAAGGGTTTTGACCAATCAGGAGTCTTCACAATGGGCGCAGAAATGAGGGCTTTCTTCAACAGACTAAAGGATTCCAAACATTCTTGACTGAAAACATATGGCACGTCATGCTGCAGCAGATGGCACAGAGGTTTGGTAATTTTTAAAAAATCTTTGATGAACCTTCTGTAAAAGCCATCATGCCCTAAAAAAATTTTGATTCCTTTTATGTTCACATGGGTGGTAATTTTTCTATTACCTCCACTTTTGCTTGATCTACCTCTAAACTCTTCTTTGAGATTTTGTGCCCAAGAACAATTCCCTCTTTTACCATAAAATGACACTTCTCCCAATTAAGGACCAAATTATTCTCTTCACATCTAGCCAGTACCAGATCTAAATTTTCCAAGCAATTCTTGAATGATTCTCCACAAACAGAGAAGGCATCCATAAAAACTTCCATGGAATTCTCAATGATATATGAAAATATGGCCATCATACAACGTTGAAAGGTGGCTGAAGCATTGAACAATCCAAAAGGCATCCTTCTGAAAGCAAAAGTGCCATAAGGACAGGTGAATGTTGTCTTCTCTTGGTCTTACGGGGCTATGGCAATTTGATTGTACCCCGAGTATCCATCTAAGAAACAATATTATTCTTTTCGAGCCAATCTATCCAACATCTGATCAATAAAAGGGAGGGAGAAATGATCCTTCCTTATTGCTTTGTTCAACTTTCTGTAGTCCATACAAATTCTCCAACCAGAAACTGTTCTTGTGGGAATTAATTCATTCTTCCCGTTGACAATCACAGTCATGCCTCCTTTCTTTGGAACACATTGAATGAGATTTACCCACACACTATCAGAGATAGGGTAGATAATTCCAACATCCAACCACTTAATAATTTCCTTCTTAACAACTTCCTTCATAATTGGATTCAATCTTATTTGACTTTGAATGTTATTCTTAGCATTTTCTTCCAAAAATATTCTATGCATGCAAAGTGTTGGGCTGATCCCTTTAATGTCTGAGATTTTCCAAGCAATTGCCTTTTTGTGCTTCTTCAACAGTGCTATTAATTGCTCCTTCTGATCATCTTTCAAATCTGTAGCAATGATGACTGGGAACTTCTGGCCTTCCTCCAAATAAGCATATTGTAGGTGCTCAGGCATTTGTTTTAGTTCCAGTTCAGGGGGTTCTTCTATAGAAGGTAGATGCTGCTTGTGACCAACAGCTGTTGATTCTATCACTTCCACAAATTCTTCCTCATGCTTCTTCATTGGACCATAAATGATTCCACCTTGTGACTCTTCTTCTTCATCTTTTAATTTACCTAGCTCTCATTCCAACACATCACTAGCCTTGAGAAGGTTTTTATGAATTATACCTTCCTAGCTAGATATCATGGAACAATCAGCTACATCTTCTTCAGGATACTGTAGAGCATTGAGTACATTGAATACTACTTGCTGTCCATTGACTCTCATGGTGAGTTCTCCTCTTTCCACATCAATTAAAGTTCTACCCGTTGCTAGGAATAGTCTTCCCAACAATATAGGTGTTTCTTCATCAGCATCAAACTCCATGATAATGAAATCAGCAGGGAAGACAAATTTGTCAACCCTTACTAACACATCTTCTATCTTTCCTTGAGGGTAACAAATACTCATATCTGTTAATTATAAGGTGATAGTTGTAGGCCTAGAAGCTCTTATCCCTAAATTTTTAAAGATGGACAAGGGCATAAGATTAATGCTGGCCCTAAGATCACACAGAGCTTTTCCACAGAAGGTGGTTCCAATGGTGCATGGAATAGTGAAACTCCCTGGATCTTTTAATTTAGGTGGAAGATTGCCTTGTACCAACTGACTACATTCTTGAGTGAGTGCAACCGTGGCAAATTCTCCTACCCTTTTTCTCTTGGTGAGCACATCCTTCATGAACTTTGAGTAATTTGGCATTTGTTGAATAACTTCAACCAAGGGTATGTTGATATGAAGCTGCTTCAGAATCTCCACAAAATTTCCAAATTGTTGCTTTTCCTTGGCCTTCTTAATCCTTTGTGGAAAAGGTGGGGGAGGCCTTTCTTGAATAAACTTTGGCTTCCTGCAGGTGTCAGTCATGACCTCTTGCGTCTCTTGAGAAGCCAAATCTGCATTAGTGACCTATTCATTCTGTTTTTGATATTGAGACGGTTCTCATCAGTGTTTCTTTTTGTCCCAAAATTGTCCGGCTCAGACAATTATGTACTTGTCTCTTTACTTCTTGAAACGGACTCCTCAACTTCTTTCCCACTTCTAAGCTTGATAACTTGGCATGTCTCAACATTCTTTACTCCAGCAGGTGCAGTTGGAGTTTCAGTGGAACCTGGAAGAGTTCCCATGTTTCTTGAACTCAAGGCAGTAGCTATTTGCCCTACTTGATTCTCCAAGTTCTTGATACTTACTCCTTGTGCTTGAAATTGATTTTTTGCTTCTTGAATAAAAGACTTCAAAACATTCTCCAACTAATTGTTTCCCTGATTTTCCCCAACATAACTAGGAGTAGAAAAACCAGGAGGAGCTTGTGGTGTTGGTGGTGCTTGAGGCTTCGGTTGATTTTGATTCTTACTCCAAGAAAATTTTGGATGGTTGCGCTACCCTGGATTATATGTGTTACTGTAAGGATTGTTGTATCTACTGTTGTTTTTACCAACATAATTGACCGAAACAAGATTTGAAGAACATTCTTCAAATAGATGGGGTCCTCCACAATAGACACAGGAAATTGCAGTCGTGTCAGTAATCACCTTAACTGGCTCAGGTTTTGCCACTTCAGGGGTCATCATGTTCTTCATCATCTGGTGGATTTGAGCTACCTGAGCAGCAAAAGTTGTTGTCTCAGTGACTTCATGAACTCCAGCAGGTTTCTTGTGAGTTGAGTTTGCAGTAGCCCTTGTGATAAGTGTTGGAGCGGTAAAGCGGCAAGCAAAAATATTATTTTCGGAAGAATTCCCTCCGGGATTTATGTCGTGTCCACAGGGATCGGTTCGATGGAAAAAATGTCGTTCGACAATCTCTACGTCTCTAAGCTTGGGTTTAAAATGAGTTTAAATTAAATGCGGGAAATAAAGCTTATGAACAGAAAAAGAATTCATTCCTTGGAGAGTAGAGAACTCCCGGGTTTGCATTTCATCTACCCTATCAAATACTCAAACTTACTACTCATTTGCACGCAACCTAAATCACTCGTCCACATTATCATGTATCGCCCACAACAAAGGTTATGTCTAACACAAAGTTGAGAGAACAACCGCATTGCCGCGGAGGTGATGTCTCACGCAACTCGACCACACAGAAGCATTAAAAATCGATACTCAAGTGAATATTAAGCCTAAATCTATCTCTAGAGTCTAGAAACTAATAAATGTTCATCCTAAGTCCGAATTCAAGGAGGATATGTCTATCGCAACTCAAATCCATGCATAAAGCGATTAAAACAAGGATAACACCAATAGAGATTTGTAAAATAGCTCGCATACAAAGCCATGAACAATAAATATACATACTATCAAAGTAAACTTACATACAAACTCACACCAATAAAAACTACAAAGGGAAGAGAGAAGAGGAATCAAAATCTCTCGTGGTTTCAATCACGATCCAAGAATCATCCACCCCCAATCGTCGAGTTGCAACCTCCATTGATGCTTTTCTAAGCTCTAAACTATCAGAAATGAAGTTTGATGGAGTGGGAGCAAAAAATACTCAAAACATACCCTAAAAATGTTGAAAAGTGACTTAAATAGGGGCTGAAAAGACGTGAACCGCGCTAAGCACGCAATGAGGGCGCTTAGCGCCATCAGCAAAATCACAATTCTTATTTTCTTCATAGCTTTCGATCCGTAACTCCGATTGACGCGCTGTCGGAAGCGTTGGAAAGCTTATTCAATGCTCTATACAACAATGATAAAATATCCTTAATTAAATACCTACAAAAATAAGATAAAATGAAATTAGAAAGAATAAAATTTATTACAACCGCGATAAGCACGCTCAGATCGTGCTAAGCGCGATCTCTCTTAATATACACTTAAAACGCCTTTAAGCGCGCTAAGCGCGGTCCTGATCGCGCTAAGTGTGGTCAAGGAACTTTATCTACTGCCTCTGCATCAAAACTGTGCAGAACCCGCGCCAGAAAGCGCGCTAAGCGCGAGTTACCGACACGACTTCTCAAAAATCAACTTTTAGGCCTTCTTTCCTTCACCAATTGTTCCTACCATCAAATATTAGCTAGAAGACCTGTCAAAAAACATCAAAATGATCAATATGCACAATATTTACAATAAAATCGGAAACTTGCATATTTACACTAAAACTAATAGATTTACTACTAAAATAACAAGGAAACCATTGAAAAGGGCCACAAAATACTATCTAAAATATGCACAATTTGGCACTTAATAACTCTCCCTAACTTAAACTTGTTTGTCCTTAAACAAGAATCAAACAACTCAAAGAAACAAAAGTAACAACCAAGCAATCACAAGTCAACAAGTTTCGAAAAACAAAAACAACTGTATGGTTCAATACAAAAACGTACATGCAAAGCAAATCTTACCTCTAAACTACAACGATAACATAACCATGAAACAAACGCTACGTACAAAAATCATGCCAAATATTCCAAAACAACACGAGTTCAATCATGAATCACACCTAACAAAAACAATCATTGGTAGATGAAAAACACAAAATGAGGTACTTTTCACTCACACAACAATCTTGCAAACAAAAGACTAAATTATGCAACCATCCAAAAAATCATATTGAAAACATAAAAACAAGAATCACAAGGGCTTTCAAGGTTGTAGCGTGGTCGGGTAAATAAACAAGGGGCAATTTCTAAAAGTAATTGAAACAAAAACTTGCCTAAACCTAAGGGAGTGATCAACTCACAAAGACTCAAACATAAAATTCCAATCAACTTCTTCCAAAATCACAAGTGTTACACAAAACACAATACTTATTTAGCATAATTATTTGAACTCTTTTTGTTTCCTTTCTCAAGGATTTTCTTTTTCTTTCTTTTTTTTCTTTTCTTTTTCATATTTTTCTCTTTTTTCTTTTCTTTTTCAACCTCATAAAAACCAACCAATGAGTAAACAATCATTCTCTCCCCAACTTGAATTCAACCACATCATCATGTGAATACTCCCTACTTTCTAAGGCAAGGCAAAAATCCATACAACAACACAAAGTTGAGGGTTCAAGAAAAAACAATCAATCAAAATCCATACAAAAAGTGAATTCAATACTCATAGACAGGCACAAAGGGGTTACGAATGATCACACACTCACAAGGTGAATGACTATTTTGCTAGGTAGTTGTGCTCAAAATGAAAGAAAATGCCTTGATCCTTTTCATGGGAACTAAAGTAATTCACATCAAGAACAAGTATACAAAAGAATGAACAACATGGAAGTTTGTAAAAAGCCTAAGTATCATGAATATGCTAAAGTCAAGAAAGCGATAAACACATACCTTGGACGTGTACAAAACTTAACAATATCAACACCATACATTCGCAAGTTGAAACGATCAAACTTGGAAAATCACAAAATGCATCCTCAAGCTAATCAAAACAAACTTGAGAGAAAACACAAAATTTTATTCTAACAACCTAACAAAATTGAATTAAACCTACTAAACACAAAGACCAAAATTGGTGAAAACGGATGGAAAATGAGAGATTTTCTTAGCAAAACAAGGCGCGCTAAGCGCCCTCTGCGCGAGCTAAGCGCGGGCAGGAAAATTTTGATTTTCAAAATTGGTTCTTTCTCTCATTCACTCCATCCATTGTCACTTTATATTAACTATACTACTAAACATAAACTGTATAAACTCAAGAATCATTGGGTTGCCTCCCAACAAGCGCTTGTTTCACGTCGTTAGCTTGACGCCTTTATTTATGCACATGCTCCTCCATGTTGCTTGGTTCACCAGATACTACCAAATAAACCTGCACAACACTTGAACAAACATAAACCAAAAACAAAAATATGCACAAGTACATAAACATGATGGAAAACACATATATACAATCACTTATGGAAAACAACTATAAATAAGTATATACAAAGCTTAAAAACATAGAAACTATCGCAATGCAATTCAATATCAAAACCAATCCCCGACAACGGCGCCATTTTGTTGGAGCGGTAAAGCGGCAAGCAAAAATATTATTTTCGGAAGAATTCCCTCCGGGATTTATGTCGTGTCCACAGGGATCGGTTCGAGGGAAAGAATGTCGTTCGACAATCTCTACGTCTCTAAGCTTGGGTTTAAAATGAGTTTAAATTAAATGCAGGAAATAAAACTTATGAACAGAAAAAGAATTCATTCCTTGGAGAGTAGAGAACTCTTGGGTTTGCATTTCATCTACCCTATCAAATACTCAAACTTACTACTCATTTGCACGCAACCTAAATCACTCGTCCACATTATCACGTATCGCCCACAACAAAGGTTATGTCTAACGCAAAGTTGAGAGAACAACCGCATCACCGCGAAGGTGATGTCTCACGCAACTCTACCACACAGAAGCATTAAGAATCGATACTCAAGTGAATATTAAGCCTAAATCTATCTCTAGAGTCTAGAACCTAATAAATGTTCATCCTAAGTCCGGATTCAAGGAGGATATGTCTACCGCAACTCAAATTAATGCATAAAGCGATTAAAACAAGGATAACACCAATATAGATTTGTAAAATAGCTCGCATACAAAGCCATGGACAATAAATATACATACTATCAAAGTAAACTTACATACAAACTCACACCAATGGAAACTATAAAGGGATTAGAGAAGAGGAATCAAAATCTCTCGCGGTGTCAATCACGATCCAAGAATCATCCACCTCCAATCGTCGAGTTGCAACCTCCATTGATGCTTTTCTAAGCTCTAAACTATCAGAAATGAAGTTTGATGGAGTGGGAGCAAAAAATACCCAAACCATATCCTAAAAATGCTGAAAAGTGACTTAAATAGGGACTGAAAAGACGCGAACATAGGGCGCTTAGCGCCATCAACAAAATCACAATTCTTATTTTCTTTCATAACTTTCGAACCGTAACTCCGATTGACGCGCCGTCGGAAGCGTTGGAAAGCTTATTCAATGCTCTATACAACAATGATAAAATATCCTTGATTAAATACCTACAAAAATGAGATAAAATGAAATTAGAAAGAACAAAATTTATTACAACCACGCTAAGCGCGCTCAGATCGCGCTAAGCGCGATCTCTCCTAATATACACTTAAACCGCCTTTAAGAGCGCTAAGCGCGGTCCTGATCGTGCTAAGCGAGGCCAAGGAACTTTATCTACTGCCTCTGCATCAAAACTGCGCTGAACCCGTGCCAGAAGGCGCGCTAAGCGCGAGTTACCAACACGACTTCTCAAAAATCAACTTTTAGGCCTTCTTTCCTTCACCAATTGTTCCTATCATCAAATATAAGCTAGAAGACCTGCCAAAAAACATCAAAATAATCAATATGCACAATATTTACATTAAAATCGGAAACTTGCATATTTACACTAAAACTAATAGATTTACTACTAAAATAACAAGGAAACCATTGAAAAGGACCACAAAATACTATCTAAAATATGTACAATTTGACACTTAACAATAGGCCACTGGAACGTGTTAGTTGTAATGCTCTCAATTAACTTGTTGCCTTCTTCATAAGATTTAGACAAAAGAGCTCCACCACTGGATGCATCTAGCATGTTCCTTGAGGATGAAATTAATCCATTATAGAAAGTCTCAAGTTGAATGCAGATGGGGATCCCATGATGAGGGCATTGTCTTAGCAACTCTTTAAATCTTTCCCAAGCATCAAACAACGATTCGTCATCTCCTTGCCTAAATGAAGTAATCTCATATCTCATCTTTGCATTCTTTGAAGGAGGGAAGTATTTTGCCAGAAATCTTTCTGCCAAGGTATTCCATGTGGAAATGGAATTTGGTTCCAATGAATTTAGCCAGCTCTTGGCTCTATTCCGTAGATAATAAGGAAATAGCCTTAACCTAAAGGCATCATCAGTCACGCCAGGAATGTTGAAATTATCAGCAACATCTAAAAATTGTTTCAAGTGCAAGTGTGGGTCTTCATGAGGAGAGCCTGAGTATTGACCCGTGGTTTGCAGCATTTGGAACATCATATGTTTAAACTCAAATTGTGGTATCGTGATCTCTGGTCTAACAATACTAATGCTCATGGCAGCAGGATCAAAGACAATATAGTTCCTAATGTTGCACGCCAGGTCATTAGCAATGCTAATGATGTCTTGCTCAGCCATGACAGCTTCTGGCTGTGTCTCGTCTGATGATGATGATAAAGATTCTTCGTCTGTTTCCACGTGCACTTCTTCCTCTGATTCAGCCACAACTGATGTTGATGGATCTACAGATGGTTGTTGAGAACGTAAAAATCTCCTTCGTGCTTGTAGAATTCTTTAAGGTTCAGGATAACCGTTGTAAACAGGTTGTACCGACCTGTGCATGCAATAGCTTAAGCCTGTAGTAACACCAAATCACAGCAAAAACTTTAAAGGCTCAAATACAAATTTTAAACAAAATAACAAATATAGTAGTTCAAAGTATATCTTCCACTCCCCGGCAACGACACCAAAAACTTGTTGTCTGCTTTCTAAGTGTTTACTTTATGATATTTCTTTTAAAACAAATGTGTCACATGCAAGTATACATGTATGTTTGATTACAACAAGTAATGAAATAAGAGATCGTACCCACAGGGAGTGGATTTGATGTAGCTTTGAACTTTAAAGTATTCGACTCTTGTTTAAAACTAGTATGAGCAAGGTAACAAAATAATAGTAGTAACAGCAGCAAGAAATTCACACAACAAACTAAATACTAAATAAGAAAGGATAAGATATCAGAGAGAATGATTGATGAGTTAAGATCCATTAATATATTATTGCTAAAATGTGTCCATGATGTGAAGTGTCGTGCCTCGAAAGGTCAGAACGTGATCTAGTGGTGTATCTCTACAACATCAAAGCATGCATAACTAGGGCAAGGGAACAAATCTCTAAGCCTCACTTATAACCCTAAAATACGTCTAGTTTTAATTCTGAAAATCTTTATGGTCTCAACTTCTTATCTCTAAGCAAGTTGAATTAAGTGAATATCTCTATTCTACTTTATTAACCACTTTTGTTATGAAATCCACATGTTGTTGGATCTCTCTCAACAACATGCTTATACCTTTTTCTAAGTTGATCATTCTAAGAAGCAGGTGTATAGAATAAAAACCCATAAGAAAATAAGACATTATTAAACACATCATTTCAACATAAAAACAACTTTATATTAACTTCACTTTGCTCATCAAATACGAGTTTAGCTCATAATAAGCTAAGTACAAACTACTGGAATGAAACTACAGGATGACATATTCTTAGCAAAATTATGTAAAAGAAATGACAACCTAGTAATAACTTGAAGATCCTTTGCATCGGGTAAACAACAACAGACCTCTTCAGTCACGACAACTCCAAGCAGTAAATATAGGATTAGATGAGAAGAAGAAAACTCTCTCAATCTTCTTAATCCTCAAAGTAAAATAAACTAATACTGAAAATATAAATGTGTGATTTCTGGCTCGTGGTCTCTCTCTCTCTCTTTGCTGAACAAGGCTTGCTTTTATAGACTTTGAGTATGAGTGTGGAAGTTGATGGGTCTTGGATCATGGGCTTTAGATGAAAATAAGGTTCAACCCAAATCAAATTACTAAGAATTCCAGCTGTCCATTCTCCCTTCGTGAACAAGTTATCAAGTACAGACAGCATTGGGAGACAAGGTGTCTTTGGCAGGCTGCTGCAGCAGGTAGTGGCGCAGAGCAGACGACGGGTGACTGAGTGCAGGATGCTCTTTTGCAGGCGTGGTCCCCATTGTACCAACTTTTGTCCTCTAGCTTCTTTGATCTTATCTTTATGCTTCATCTCCTTCTTGACATGAACCCTTGCCACGTATGCCCTAGTGATAGACATCCTTCCAAGCTCTTGGTGAATTTGCAGCTAACAAGACTTAACATCTTCCTTCCTTATATCTTCATTCTGCTCCAGACTGCGACTTGAGTTGTCATGCCTCAGCTTGCCTTTATCAGATTTTCTTTAAGACAAAAACATGTAATAAACCATAAAAGGTGCACCTAGTGCACTTAAGGTAAAAACATACTAAAACAAACAAAATATAGATAAATCCTAATTAAACCTAACTGAATTACTAAGAGAAAATGGGTCATTATGACACACTAAAATAGCGTTATCAGACCACCATCTATGAATCCCTCTAAAATATGGTGTGTTCCATTTGCATATGAATGGTTGTATGTATAAGTTCTTTCAAGGTCAATGCTTCAGCGTCCTTGACAGAACAAGTTCCAAAATCCCAAGCTACTTCGGTCTTGGTAAAACCTCCATTTTTATCTCTAAAACACCACCTCATGTTCGTTGTTATCTTTTGGTTATTTAAACCGATATCAACATTGCATTTCACCCACCCTTCACATGGTGGTTCCCAAGATTGTTGTTAGTGATCATTATCGGTACTTTCCTGGTTGTTTTGTGCTATAAACCAGTCCTTCCAACTATGTAACACTTGTAAGCCCAATTGATTTGCATCCATATTCTCATTATTCCAAATCCAATTATTCCTTTTGTTCCAAAGCACTTATAACATTGTGGTCACTCTACCCGCGATATTCCGATCCTTCTTACTGCACATGTCATGAATTAATGCCTTTGGTTCGTTGAAACTATGTATCCTAGGAGCTATGACTCAACTTAAGCCTGCCCCCATTACAACACTGTAAGTTTGCTATAAAACCAAAGTAAACGTGCCACTCATCTTCTACTTCTCCTTCACATAACTGACAAATAAATGGACATGGAACATGGTGTTGGTGAAGTATCACTCGAGTTGGGAGGCACTCGTGGTAAATCCTTCATAATAAGTGTTTATCCTTAGGTGGTGCTCTAATCTTCCACATACTACACCAATCTCCCTCAATATTATCCTTTTGGTCACACTTAAGCATCTGGTATACAATATTTACACACTTTAATCCCTATTTTGTTCCTCCTTCCAAACAAAGAAATCATCTCCTACATCCTCTAAAAGGGGAACATCTAAAATTTTCTTAGCAGCATCATGTGTGAACATTTTTCTATTTTTATGTTCATCCCATTGCTTAAAATTGTTTAGCATGAAACTATTAACACTAATATTGTATACACCTTAGTCTTGTGGTGAACTTGCTCACCCCTTTCCTTCACTTCTCAACCATGGTTCAGACATCACCTTAAGTTTGCTACCATGTTTAATCCTCCGCCGACATCCAAGGGTTAAAACATAATGTGATTTCCACATGCTTCTCCAAATATAGCTAGGACTATCCTAAGATTATCCTAAAAAAGAGTATCGAGGAAAATACCTTGCTTTAAAAATTATAGCTACCAAAGTATCAGGTTTAGTCATAATATGCCACCATTTCTTCACCACTATCACCATGTTAAAATCCTTAAAGTCACGAAAACCAAGTCCGCCTTCATTCTTAGAACATGTCAAATTTTCCCAAGACATCCACCTTATTCGTAGTTGATCATGAAGGCTGGATTAGATCCTGTAGAAGTGGGCCACCAAGTACGTCTGAGGTGCTGGTTGTATGAAGAGGAGGAGGGGGTGTACCTGCAAGGCACTCCGACGCTCAAGTAAGAAAGGGTCAGAGAATAGGAGCAAGTACAAAGTATTAGTTCGTAGGGTGAATATTTGATAACTGACCCTCTCAAGCGAGAGAGTTTATATAGAGCCCCCAGCGCGTGGCCAACGGTCCTATTTTCGGGGCGAAATAACCGTTTTCCCAAAGAATAGGTAACTACCCAAACTAGCCGTTATGTCGGGCAGTGTGCCCGAAACTAGCCGTTATGTCGGGCATAAACGTAGTTTCGGGCACATGCCCTCAACTGTTCGAGGAGTGGATAAGCCGTGCGTAATGGGCATCATTACCGGGGAGGAGTGATGCAGTCCCTGCCCGGTTGGAGGGGAAGAAAGGTAAATTTTGCCCCTTTATGGATTGGACTTAGGCAATTTGGACCGTTCTGGAGCAGAAGTGGATTGGGCCATGTCTAGCCATTGGTCCAGTCCAGAACAGGATCCCCCCAAGTCATTGATCCTGAGCATGAGAGTGATGACTTAAGGACAGCTCGTTGCTCTAGGGAGCTAGCGTGAAGTCGTCGTTTGGTGACGAGGGAGGCCGCATCAGGGGTGCCCGTGACTGGTGCTTAAGTCTAGTCTGCCCGTCGCACGGGGAGACTGACAGTTGGTTAGAATTGGAAAGGTTGGGGCGCCACGTGTGCCTAGAGCCCTGTGCAGCAGTTGCAAGGCAATGATGGCTAGTTAATAGCCATCATGACCTACGAGCGCGTGCCACTGCACGTGCCTCTTCGTATAAAAGGGGAAAGTCCGTCTCATTTTGAACTTTTCACTCTCGCTTCTCTTCGTCATCTTCAGAGCGTTTGCCCGTCACTGCACCAAGCTTCGAGCAACCACTTTTTGTCTTCCTAAACCAAGTAAGTTTCCGATTCTGTGCTTGTTTTCGCTCTTTTTGGTGGTCAATGGTAGATTGCATGTGGTTAAGGCTAGGTTTAGAGGATGATTAGCTTCGTTTTTTGAAGTTGTTGGTGGTGGACGGTGGTTATGCCACTCTCCACCTATGATGTGTTACCGGGATGTTTTTAGTGAGGGGCGGTTCACGATGTTATTGTGACGGTGACGCATGTGTAACCGTCGCGGTCTTTCATCTTCTAGGTTGGTGATGAAGTATCCGGTGGAATGCTCCTAGATTCTGGTGAAGCTTTATGGTTTTCGATGAAGCTTCAAATGAAATCTGGGTATGAGCCCGGGGAAGCTCCTCGCCTGGGGATAATTTGTCTCGAGCGTCTCCTCGCGGGGAGGTTCCAATTTTTCTTTTGATGTTAGGGCTTAGGCTGGGGACATTGTCCTCAGCCCTTTGTGTGCCCTTTCACTTGACTAGCGGTGGAAGGGTGGATTTGATTTATTGTCGAATTCACTTTTTTCTCTGCTTTTCAGGTGATCGATATGGCGACAAGGCCAGATGGAGAGATTATCCTGGATTCGTCCGAGGAAGAAACGAGTTCCTCGGACAGTAGTAGTTCGACGGCTTCGAGTACCCCCAGTGAGGTCGGGGAGGAAGAGGAGTTGGAAGATATGGATGAGGTTGTCGTCGATGGTTCCGTGGAGGAGTGGGAGGTGGCCGAACCTGCCGAACATGTGTCAACTTTTGCGACGTACTTAGGGGACGTCTTTACGGAAGTCGGGACAGAGGGGGAGTGGAAGGTGCACTTTCCCTCTGAGGATAACATGGTCTGCATGAATTATGGGGACCGCTTTGCTATGTATGAGTATGCCTTCAAGGAGCTGGGTCTGAGGTTTCCGTTCACCGATTTTCAGCAGTCGGTGTTCGTGCACTTGAAGTTGGCCCCTACGCAGCTGCACCTTAACTCGTTGGCCTTCATCGGGGCATTCGAGCTGGTGTGCGAGTATCTCACCATAGGGGCTACTCTTCCTCTATTTTTCACCGTCTTCCATCTTCAAATGAAGCTGTCGGGGAGGCAGTATGGTTGAGTCTCTTTGAAGCAGCCTCGCAAATTGTTTAAACCTTTTTTGGAGTCAATACAGACGTTTAAGGAGCGGTACTATGTTATCGAGCCCGTGTCCGAAGCTGCCCAAGATAGCACATACGACTGGGAGATCGAGGTTGATGAGGAGGGAAATGACTTACGTGACGAGACAGGGAAGTTTGTCGGGGGGAGGATATACAAGTTCCCTATTCACTGGGGACCCGGCCATTTCACCAGGAAGCCCGATGACTACGTTCTCCAACCGCACGAGCTACACGGGCAGGATGCCGTGGCGTACGAGGCATTGGTGAAGTACGTTAATTCCTCCCGGCTCGCTGAATGCTGGACGAAGAAGGGGTCTCTGATTTTCGAGGAGGATGGTAGCCAGAGGGTTGAGTATCGTTTTACTAATACCAAGGCCCTCCTGGAGTGCAAGACTCATGCGGAAGTCGAGAAGCTGCTTGGTAGTCTTAGTTATTTAGATTTGTTCGCACTATTTCTTTTCCTCGTGTCTAACGTGCTCGATTTTTGTTTGTGCATGTGAGATGCCTCAGGCCCATGAGAGGGTTGTGAAGAATGCTCTTGCGAGGAACAAGGCCGGAGCGGCCCCCCTCAAGTCTCGATTCGCTGGTGTGCGTGCTCCCACTCCGGTTCAGTCTACTGTGGGGACCTCTTCTCCCACTCCTGCTCCTCGTGGATCTCCCCTGCCTTTGATCGGACGATCCAAGCGGCCAAGGGTTACTGACGTTGTGGATCTCAACCGGGCCCTAGAGAAAGGGAAGTTCGAGCTTCCTCCTTGCATATTGGATAGGAGATTCTTTGAGGGGAACTCCTTGGTTGTGCCTCGGGCGGAATCTCTTCGTCTGGAAAGCATGTACCGCCCGAGCAAGAGGGCGTTGGTGGCTCAAGATGCTTCGGCTTTGGTTAGGATGTTGGAGATGGCAGCCGTTTATGCTGAAGGGGACTCTGCAACTGAGTCCGAATTTAATGCTGCCCGGGATACCATGGCGTCCCTCAAAGAAGAAGTCAAGAGTGCAGACGATGCTCAGAAGAAGGTTGAGGAGGAGGTGGCCAGGTTGAAGAATGAGAATTCTACGTTGGTTACGGAGAAGAAAGCGGTCGAGGAGCTGGTCCAGCAGCTGAGGGCGGTCAATGCTCCTGGCAAAGATGAACCAGAAGATGTGAAGGAATTAAAGACAAGGTCCGAGCTGGTCGCCCGTATGATGACGACCGAGGATGACAGTATCGCCATCGCGGATGAATCTTTCAGAAACACCGTGTCTCAACTGCAGGTGGTGAACCCAGAGCTTGACTTCTCTGTCGAGGGTACCCACTACCTGGCACGTGTCGAGGATGGTTGGATCGTTATGCCCGTCGCCCTTCTCGAGGAGCAGATCGGGATCAGACCGTGGTTAGCCAGGAGCATCCGTCCAACTCCGAGCAGGTTGATCGTAAGGATGAATGAAGGATTTCCTTATTGTAATTTTGTCCGGCCTGCGCGCCGCATATTTGTTGTAATCTATTTGGGGGGCATGGCCCCCGTTTATGTAATTCAACACAATCGTGGTCCTAGTGGCCACTTATCATATTAAATTATATTCCTGGTCTTGGCGTCCGGTTCTGTTATTTGCATGGTTTTACTTGCTTTTATTTTTTGCTAAGTGTTGTACTCATGCTTGTTGTGAATGTATGTCTGCCCGTGATAGGGAGTATTTGACTTATGTAAAGTTTCAGGGGATTGCTAGTTGTAGATGTGTTCAGCAGTGAGGGGTACTGGTAGAACGGCCGGGGAATATCCTGGCGGGGGTGCAGAGCTCATGTTGCGTTTGAGGCCTGAGTTCGCGGCGTGAACGTCCCATCGCGAGCTGGGGTTCTGCCAGTCATGGTACTTTGGCGACGGCGATGCTCGATCGAGGACCGCTGTCGAGCAGTTACCCTACATGTTACTGAGCGGGGTTCTGCTTTATTGGTATGCGACGCTTGTACCTAGGCGTGCATAGTGGTCGGTAGCTGACGTCCGTCGTCGTGGCGAGTCGAACCAAGAATTAGCTATAGTATTGTTTTAGTTTTTCGACGTTCCATGGTCGAGCGAGTTCTTCCCCGTTGAGATGTTCTAGGTAGTAGGCCCCATTCTCCATTTTTGTTCGGACACGATAGGGTCCTTCCCAGTTGGCGACTAGTTTTCCCTCGCGAGAGTCTTTGTGGTTTCTCCTTAGAACAAGGCTTCCTACGTTGAACTCTCGTCGTATCACCTTGGCATTGTGCCTGATGGTAATTTTTTGTTTTAGTGAGGCTTTGCGGAGGGCTTCCCCAGTTCGGATTTCCTCGACGAGGTCGAGTTCTTCTCTTAATGATTTGTCGTTCATCTCCTCGTCTAGGGGCGACTCTGTCCGTATGGAGGGTACGTGAACTTCGACGGGGATTACAACCTCGGTCCCGTACGCTAGACGGAAAGGTGTTTTCCTAGTTGTAGAGTGTGGAGTTGTGCGGTATGCCCATAACATACTATGCAGCTCCTCGACCCAAGCCTTCTTCGTCTCGTCCAGCCTTCGTTTGAGGCCTCGAAGGATGACCCGGTTCGCCGCTTCGACTTGCCCGTTTGTCTGGGGATGTTCGATGGATGCGAAGTGTTGCTTCGTACCTAGCTGGGCGACGAAGTCCTGGAACTTCCTGTCCGTGAATTATGTCCCATTGTCTGTTACTATCGCTTGGGGGATGCCGAAACGTGCGAGGATGTTTTATTTGTAGAAGCGTAGTATATTATGGGCAGTGATTTTGGCTAGAGCCTCTGCTTCTATCCATTTTGTGAAGTAATCTACGCCCACTATTAGGTATTTGTTCTGATTTGATCCTACCACGAAGGGTCCTAGGATGTCCAGGCCCTACCAAGCAAATGGCCACGGGGAGGACATAGCCTTGAGCTCGTTAGGTAGAGCCAGGTGCATGTCCCCGTGCCTTTGGCATTTATCGCATTTCTTCACGTGTTCTTTAGCGTCGTGCTGCATGGTCGGCCAGTAATATCCTGCTCGGAGGGCCTTTCGGGCAAGGGACCTTCCACCGAGATGTTGGGCGTTGATTCCCTCGTGGATTTCGCGCAAGATGTGTGCGACCATTTCTTCCTCGACACACTTGAGCAGCGGAATGGAGAATCCTCGCCTGTAGAGTTTATCTTCGACCAGGACGTAGGAGCAAACTATTCGCCTAACTATGCTGGCCTCTTTTGGGTCGGATGGAAGTTCATCTTTAGCGAGATAGTTGTAAACAGGGGTCATCCAGCAGTTGTTGTCGCCGATCACCTGTACGTCGAGGGTCGGGGAGGCCTTCTCGATACTAGATTGAGGAAGTACCTCCTGTATAACGGACTTGTTTCTGCCCTTCTTTTTTGTGCTGGCTAGTTTGGATAGAACGTCTGCCCGAACATTATGTTCGCGGAGAACATGTCTTACCTCCACCGCTGCAAACTTCGTCATTTCCTTTCTGACCAGGGCTAAGTATTCAGCCAGGTTGTCGTTTTTGGCTTGATTTTCTCCTCGAACCTGAAGGGCCACGAGTTGTGAGTCTGTGCAAATGACGACTTCTTCCGTGCGTAGGTCCTCGGCTAGGCGCAATCCAGCGAGGAAGGCTTCGTATTTAGCCTGGTTGTTAGAGGTTGGGAAGGACAGGGTGAGTGATACTTCAACGATGATTCCTTCGTTGATTTCTAGTATGATGCCTGCTCCGCTCCCTACCGAGCTTGAGGCACCATCCACAAAAATGGTCCATTTGCGCGCTTCGCTCGCGGGGGAGTCTGCGAATGTCATTTCTGCGACGAAGTCGGTCAGAGCTTGGGCTTTGAGGGTTTTTCTGCCTTTATACTGGATGTCAAATTCGGATAGTTTAAGCGACCATTTGAGCATTCGACCGGCCAAGTCAGGTCGTCCCAGCAGTTGCTTTATGGGTTGATCTGTTCGAACCACGATTGTGTGGGCCAAAAAGTAGTGTCTTAATCTTCTGGCTGCGTTGATGAGGGCCAGAGCCACTTTCTCTATCTGTTGGTATCTTAACTTTGTTCCTTGCAATTCTTGGCTCGTGAAATATATAGGCTTCTATCCGTCAGGAGTCTCACGGGTGAGAGCGGCACTCACTGCTTCGGTTGCTACGGCGAGGTACAGGTACAAAGTTTCGCCATTGTCCGGGAGAGAGAGGACTGGTGGCTCTGAGAGCGCCTGTTTTTGATGGAGAAGAGCCTTGTCACATTCCTCGGTCCATTCGAACGCTGCCTCCTTGCGGAGGAGTTTGAAGAATGGTAGGGCGTGTTGGGCAGATTTGGCCACGAAACGAGATAGTGACGCGAGCATCCCGTTGAGGTATTGGATGAATTTCTTTGACTTGGGCATTGGAAACTCGGAGAATGCTCGGCACTTATCGGGATTGGCCTCGATTCCCCGCTCTGTTAAATAGAAGCCGAGGAACTTTCCTGCCTGGACACCGAACGTGCACTACTCCGGGTTGAAATACATTTTGTATTTTCTGGCCTGTTCGAAAACCTTCCTTAAATGGGCAGTGTGATCGATTTCCTCGTGGGATTTCACGATCATGTCGTCCATATAGACTTCGAGCATGTCACCTATCTCTCCCCGGAAGACTTTGTTCATCATTCTTTGATAGGTTGCTCCGGCGTTCTTCAGGCCGAAGGGCATTACGTTGTAGTAATAATTGCCCGATTCGGTCATGAAGGCCGTGTATTTTTTATCGGCCATCGCCATTGAAATTTGATTAAATCCTGAGTAGGCGTCCATGAACGATACAAGTTTAAAACCGACAGAATTATCAACAAGTTTATCAATATTGGGGAGGGGATAAGCATCCTTCGGGCATGCCTTGTTAAGATCGGTGTAATCAATGCACATTCGTCATTTGCCATTAGATTTTTTCACAAGTACAACGTTGGACAACTAAGTGGTGTACTTGGCCTCCAAAATAAATTTGGCCTCGAGGAGGTCCTTTACAGCTTTTTCTGCAGCCTCCGTTTTCTCCGGAGACTGCTTTCTCCTACGTTGTGCTACGACCTTGACGGCCAGGTCAATTGTTAGTTGGTGGCAGGCGACTGACGGGTCCAAGCCGGGCATCTCGGCGGCGCTCCAAGCGAAGAGGTCGGCGTTCTCACGGAGGCATGCTTTGAGCTGCTTCCTCGCCATGTCGGGCAGGTCTGCTCCAATCTTCACTCCCCGCTGAGGGTCGTCGTCGAACAGAACGAGCTCGAAGTTGCCATCCGGGATTGGGCGCATCAGATGGGACCTGCTGCTGGATGAGTCGGTTGAAGCTGCCCGGTCCTCCTGTTGGTCCTCCTCGGTGAAGCGGCTATTGAGGTCGATGAAGCCGACCTGTGGCAGAGGCTTGGCTTCCTCGGAGCTACTGGGCAAGGCTGGCTTGCTCGATACCTTTGGCTTGGATGCAATGGTGTTGAGTCCCTTCGTGGCTGCTTCGAAACACCGTCGTACAACTTCGATGTCGCCGTGGAGGGTGGCGACCATCCCTTTTGAAGTGTAATATTTCATCTTGAGGTGGACTGTTGAAGGTAGAGCTACCAGCTCGGCCAGAGTTGGTCTTTCGAATATGCACTGGTAAAGCGACGGGCAGTCGATTACTAGAAACTGTACCTTGACGGATCTGGCCGTCTCAACTGATCCGAAGGTTACGATTAGTTCGACGTATCCCCATGGCTTGGTTACTGATCTGTTGAATCTCTGTAAATCGGACCCCACATAGGGGGTAAGGTGTGATTTATCCAGCTGAAGTGTTGAAAATAGCTGGGAGTACATGATGTCGACCGAGCTGCCCTGGTCGACGAGGATTCTGCGAACGTCGAAGTTCGCCATTCGGGCTTTGATGAGCAAAGGTATGCTCGAGTTTGGAGACCCTCCGAGGAGCTCTTTCCGATAGAAGGAGATGGGGACAGAGCCCAACTGGGCCTGATCGAGCGTGGTCACCTTATTAGAGCTTGTGTTGATCAGATGCTCAAATTTTCGTTTCACGGAGCCCACCGTGACTTTGTTGAAGCCCCCGCCAGAGATAACCATGGTGGAGGGAAACGTCTCCCACGGGCTGTGGGCCGCGAAATAAGTAGGGGCACTGAGCTCGTCCGGGACGTAGAAGTCCTCTGGCCGCGATATGGACATAATGACCTGGATGTTGGCTTCTTCCGAGGAGGGTACCTCTTCCTCTATTTTCTTGGACTCCTGGGTGTCCTGCCGAGGAGTGCCCTTCTTCTTCGCGAACTGTTTCAGGTGGCCGTCCCTGATTAGTATCTCAATAGCATCCTTCAGATGGATGCAGTCTTCAGTAGTGTGGCCATGATTCTTGTGGAAACGGCAGTACTTCGATTTGTCGGCGTTGGGTTTGGCCGGCAGTTGTTTGGGGAAGCGGACCCCTGCTTGCTTGAATTTCGAATTTGCGCATTCGGACAGTATCTTTTCCCTGGAGACTATCAGGGGAGTATAGTCGTGGAATCGTCCGGAGGGTCCTTTGCTATCGCGAGAGTCCTGAGGATGGTCCTCGCACCTCTTTTCGCCTCAACGAGATGTTGAGGCTTCCTCGCCTCTGAAAGACCGAGCGTTCTCCTGATTGCGTGATGCTAGAACGTTGTTGGCTGCAACCTTCTCTTCGTACTGAATGTGCGATTAGGATTTGAGGAGGAGGGCATCTAGGTTCCTCAGTGGTGCGAGGCCGACGGCTTTAGAAAACTCAGAGTCCTAGCGGAGTCCTTGCACGAGCAGAAACTTTTTCATCTCGTCCGTTGTAGGGACCTGTACTGCTTCTTTATTGAACCTCTCGATATATGCACGGAGAGGTTCGTCCTTTCCTTGGATTATGGCTCCAAGGGAGGCCTCAGTCTTGGGTGACGACGAGAAGCTGTGAAATGCCATGAGAACATTCTGCCCAGTTGCCTCCATGAGGTAATGGACTATTCGGGCAGCTGCTTGTACCATGTTATCGCCCCTTTTCGGAGCATTATTAGAAATAGCCACCATTTGATGGCGGCCCATACGCCTTGATAGTCCAATAGTGCATCGATGTTCTCGATGTGCTCGTCGGGATCAGTGGTCCCGTCATACGTGCCCAGTGATGGGGGCTTCTCCAGGCCCTTAGGGAGACGGGTAGCTAAGATTTCCTGGGACAATGGGCCGCGAGGCTCATCGTCGCTGCTAGAGCTGGTGAATAACGGGGACTGAAGTGTATGCTTGCAGCGTCGGTTCCTTCGGGGAGAAGGCGAGCGGTTCCTTCTGGGAGAAGGTGAACGGGCCCGACCTTTAGACTTGACCGGGGGAGACTGCTCGTTCCTTCGAGTCCACTTGTGGCCAGGAGAGTGCTGGTCACGCGGGGAAACCTGTTCACGCTTCCGGATGGTGCGTGGGTCAGGTTCTTGGCGCAGTCTTCGGTCGATATCTCTCCGGGGCTGCGGGCTCCTTGATCGTCGCTGGTTCCTCCTCAGAGGAGGGGATCTTGGACGGTTGGACTCCTTTAATGCCCCGATCCTCTCGTTCTTCTGCAGGATCAAGGTGTTGGTTTTGTTGATCGCCTCCAGGAGGGATGCCATGGCCGGGTCGGCGTTGGGCGGAACAGGAATGGGCTGGACGTCCAGCGAAGGCTGATCGTGGTTGCGGTCAGCAGGGGTAGGGGAAGGAGAAGCTGTGGCCCTGTCCCTCAGAAAACGGGCATCTCGGAGAAGAGATGACGGGCCGTCAACGTCAGTTTTGTTGACGAGGAGGACAGAGGTTTGGAGAGCACCCTTGGCGTGATCTTGAGAGACCATGATGATGATCTTGAAAATTTGCTTTGATCTTTGGTTTCCTGGGAAAGAAAGATGGGGAAAACAAGAGATTCCCACAGACGGCGCCACTGATCGTGAAGGCTGGATCAGATCCTGTAGAAGTGGGCCACCAAGTACGTCTGAGGTGCTGGTCGTATGAAGAGGAGGGGGTGTACCTGTAAGGCACTCCGACGCTCAAGTAAGAAAGGGTCAGAGAAAAGGGGCAAGTACAAAGTATTAGTTCGTAGGGTGAATATTTGATACCTGCCCCTCTCAAGCGAGAGGGTTTATATAGAGCCCCCAGTGCGTGGCCAATGGTCCTATTTTCGGGGCGAAATAACCGTTTTCCCGAGGAATAGGTAACTACCCAAACTAGCCGTTATGTCGGGCAGTGTGCCCGAAACTATCCGTTATGTCGGGCATAAATGTAGTTTCGGGCACATGCCCTCAACTGTTCGGGGAGTGGATAAGCCGTACGTAACGGGAATCATTACCGGGGAGGAGCGATGGAGTCCCTGCCTGGTTGGAGGGCCAGAAAGGTAAATTTTGCCCCTTTGTGGATTGTATTTACCCTGAAAATTGGTAAACAACGGCTGATCTTCTAAAACAACAAAGTTCTAGTAACTTACAGGATCGATCAGATTGATCCTAGGACATGTGCTAGAGTGTATTTAAAATGTTTCACTAATGCATAAAACAAACATTCCGACAATGCTTGCGTGCAAAAAGGATGTTTTGAAATGTGAATGAAAAGTAATAAGAAGCAAGAAAACGTTTGGGTCGAAACATGAAACTTAAAGAAAGACTGAAATGTAAAGAAAAGTTTGATAAAAACTGAACCTTAAATGATAAAAGAAGCGCATAAAATCTTGAATAAACTGCAGAAATATAAATGCTTGAAGGTAAAAGCTTTATAATGTAAGAACTGAAAAGTAAAAACTTTGTAATGTAAAATGCTTAGAAGTAAAAGACTGAATTAAAGGACTTCAAAGTAAAGGATCTAAGGTAGAAACTTCAAAGTAAATTGCATTGCAATGAAAGGTAATGGTGATTACAATCACGTACATTTTTGCTTCACCCTTTTCTCTACACGCTGGATACTTTGAGTGATTATGTGTCGCTCCCGGGATTTTCATCCAAGTACAAACGGGAAAGTGGCACGGAAACAGAGTCGCCAGCAATGTGTATTTATCCCAAGAGAGGGAAAGGAAACACCGCGTAAACCTGAAGGAAGGAAAGTGCATGGTCTTGCGACCAAGAGAACTGGGTTCGGGAGTCGGTTACGCGCAGGGAAGGTATTAGCACCCCCACACGTCCATCGTACCCGATGGGATCCACGCTTGCTGCTTCAGTCAAAGGGTGTAATGAAAGGATACTGGAAAAAGAATTGGAAAAAGAAAGGAAAAGAAAAAGAAACAAATGTAGGGAAAATAAAAGAAGTGCTCGCATGGGCCCTACCCCACTGCCTACGTATCTCGTCGGGAGCATGAGAATCAGAGGGACATAGTTCCCCTCACTAGGGATGGATTGTTTGTATTTTTTTAGGGAACGACTTACGTTCTGGCTCAGGTGTTGCAGGCTCGCTGGTCTGAGTGCGTTACCATCTTGCAAGAGAACGAAGAGAAGCACGCTCGTACGTTGAGAATGGGTGAGATGAGAAAAGAATTCCCGAAGAAAAGATGTTATTGTTTGTTTTTGTCTTTTAAGAAAGAAGTGTTTTTGATTGTTTTTGTTTTGTAACGCGTATTGCATTCAAGTCTATCGTATAAGATCGAATGCATCGCATGGTCGTCC
The DNA here is from genome assembly GCA_022829125.1 of Lathyrus tuberosus. Classification (NCBI taxonomy): domain Eukaryota; kingdom Viridiplantae; phylum Streptophyta; class Magnoliopsida; order Fabales; family Fabaceae; genus Lathyrus; species Lathyrus tuberosus. The sequence goes on from JALAZF010000343.1 coordinate 3,688,730, forward strand.
TAACAGGCCGTATGCTAAACATTCTAGAAAGGTGGAGAGAATCTCCCCTCCTTCCATTTCCCACACTTTAGGTTCAAGTGCAATACAGGTTATGCCATTATTAAGTGTTTTTTATTTTTATTATGAGATGAGAAGAAGTGACTCAAATGGGTACAAAGGTAAAACTAAGGGGAGACTAAGACTCAATCCTAATGTTATCATGTTTGGAGGTCCTAAAGTTTAGTGTGGTATGAGAAACCTAAACTAAAAGAGAAAAAGGGATAGCACTACCTAATGCATATCCTACCTTACTTTAATCAAAGATTAAAGATAAGCTAGGATCCCAAAGGGTGTGAGAAAGTTATACACAAAGCATTATATCATGCTATTCATAAAAGAGAAAGACAAGTACAAAAGACAACTCAAGTATTAATCAAAATGAATATCAAAATCAAGATTTAAAATCAGTCAAGAATATCCACAAAAATTAAAATGCTAATTAAGCAAGATTAAATTCTAAGTAAAAGTTAGTCTAAAATTAGTACTAGGATTAATTCTAAAAATTAATATCTAAATCTATTGCTTATTCAAGTTAATTCCTAAAAATCTAATTCTAAAATTAAACCTAAAGTTAATTCAATCTAAAATCTAAACTAATTCTAAAAATAAGTCTAAAGACAACTAATCCTAAAATTAATTCTAGAATTAAAACCAATATTAATCCTAAAAGTAATTCCAATTAATTTCTAAAAGAAACCTCTAACATTAATCTAATTAATTCCTAGGTAATATACTTATTCACTTCTTCTTCCTCTGTGTGATTATACCGTGTTGTTGTTGTTGCTAGCTGAGTGCATGAATTCTTCTGTTTCTACTTCTTTTTCTGCTGCAAAAGTTTTGCGGTTGTGATTTTCTGTTACCGATTTGTTGATGTTCTGCAGGTTTCAGAGTTATGGCGATGGAGAGTATTGATCGATGAGAATTGAAGAGGCTTTATGAAGGTAGATTGAAATTGGAGTTTGTAGGTGAAGAATGATGAGGAGTTGCAGAGAATTGGAGAATGGAAGATGAAGAGTGGAAGAATCAGAACAGAGAAATGTTGCAGAATGAAGAAGAGAGACCGAAGAATGAAGGTGGTTCCGGTTTTATAGAGAATTCGGTGAGGGTAAATTGGTATTTTCAGGTAAAATTCTGTTACAATTCTGTTAGAGTTGGTTAGAGACTTGTTAGAGAAGTTAGAGTGAATTTATGAACTCTTTTTGGTGGTGAATTGGTTAGGGTTCTATTAGGAGTTAGGAGATTTCTGATGGGGTTTGTATTTGGAATTTGTTAGTAATGAAAAATCCCCTCTTTGAAATTATGTTAGGGGCCTGTTATGTATTTTCTGACAAGTTGTTACGAATTTCTCAATGTAATGTTAAAAATTCTGTTATACAATTCTTTTTCCGCAACTATAGTTTTCCTGCTGCAATTTTCTTTTATTTTGAAGCTACTGTGGATTGAGCATGGATGAATCTGGGTTTAAACTTTGAATTAAAATGGACTTAAATTTGGACAGCGGATAGAAGTGGATAAGGAACGGGTATTTGGTAATTAGTTAGGAAAAAATGGACATGGATATTTGACTTGAATTTTGAAGTTTGGATAATTGGAGATAAGAAATGGATTTGAAATTTGGATTAGTGAATTAATATGGATAGAATATAAAAAGAGAAAAATGGATATGGATGATAAAAAAGATTAATGGATATGGACAAAAATGGATAAAAGAGTTATTGGTTTAGTAAATGGATATTAAAATGAAATGGATATAGAATTGAAATAAGTGGATAAGTATTTGGTTATGAATATGGATTTTAAAAATAAAGAAAAATTGAAATGGATAATTGTTTAAAATTGGTTTGAAGAATGGATAAATGATGGATATCGGATTGAATAAATGGTCAATTGGAAAAATGGATAACATGCATTATGAATGAATAAATGGAATAAAATGGATATCCAACATGGTTATAGGTTTTGGATGTGGAGATAGATATGAAATATGGATTGTGGTTTATGAAAATGGACTTAGAAATTGGTGTAAAATTTGGATAATGTTTGAATTAGAAATGGTATGGATATTTGAAATTAAAAGGATAAAAAGGAAAATGAATTAAAAACAAATGGATATGAAAATTGGATAATTGGAAGTGATTTGGATAAAAATAGAAAAATGGATTAAAGAATGGATAATTGAATAGAAATGAACTAAAATTGGATAAAAATGGATTTTTGGACATTTGAAAAATGTACTAAATGAACATGAGTTAGAAAAAAGGAGTTGTGTCTCAAATTCCAAGCAAGTCACATGAGTACATTCAATCCACATCCCACTTCAGATCTAAAGTGACTAGGAAAACCTCAGATCAGGAAGATTACAACGAGGAGAATTCAACCTCTTGCTTCAACTTAACCGGGAATAGAAACCGACTGAATCCCTTATGAATAAGGCCAAGAAAATCCTTTGATCCCATGTCTCAGAAAACCAATGCAATGATATGATTATGAGTTATGACCTAAAAATGCAGATGAATGCGAAGTGAAAGCCAGAAAAAAGGAGGGCAAATTTTGGGGTGCTACAGCTGCCCCTATTCAATCAACTTAGACCTGAAAGGATGATAGCGACGACTTTCTGACGTTCAAGGTACAAGGTGATTGAATACAAAATGAACCGCAAAATTTGCACTCTGTGGAGAAGAATAAAAGGGATATAAACCCAACCAAATGAACTCTGCTTGAATAAAACTTTGGTGATAAAGAAATACATTAGAGAGATGTCTTTTGTACGACGCCAGATGACTATTGGCTGGCCACACTGTGGGTGGACTTTAATAACTTCTTTTGTACGACGCCAGACGACTACTGGCTTGCCACACCGCGGGTGGACTTTAACAATGTCTTTTGGACTTTACTGAGAATATAGTTGTTTATCATCATCCCACCTGCTGGAACAATATAAACTATTGTTTGTATGATCATTCCACCTGCTGGAACAACCATCCACCATACTATCCCACCTGCTGGAATAATATGAACAACTGTATATATTAATCACTCCACCTGCTGGAATAACCATCCGCCATACTATCCCACCTGCTGGAATAATATGAACAAACCGTCTGTATGTAATGATCATCCCACCTGTTGGAACAACCATCTGCCATACTATCCCACCTGCTGGAATAATATGAACAAACTGTATATAATTATCATCCCGCCTGCTAGGTAATATCATATGCTGACACTTTGCTGAAGAAGAGATTCCCTTGATCTATTTAGACCCTGCTGGGGAAAAGAGAGATCTAAGAAGACAACGCTGTAAGGGAGACAGCCAAACATTGTCGAGGAATGGACGAAGATAACACATTGTCATAGGGATGACAGAAAGAAAATTCCACCGTAGGAATACATCGTTATGGGGATGACGGGAAGAAAATCTGAAAAGATAACACATTGTCATAGGGATGACAGAAAGAAAATTCCACCGTAGGAACACATCGTCATGGGGATGACAGAAAGGAAATCTGAAAAGATAACACTTTGTCATAGGGATGACAGAAAGACGACCCAACTGAAGGAATACATTGTCATAGGGATGACAGAAAGACGACCCAACTGAAGGAACACATTGTCATAGGGATGACAGAAAAAAAAGTTCCGAACACCCGACCGAAGGGACACATCGTCATGGGGATGACAGAAAGACGACCCAACTGAAGGAACACATTGTCATAGGGATGACAGAAAGAAAACTCGGCCGCAGTTAACACATTGTCATAGGGATGACAGGAAGCAGACTCGACCAAAGGAATCACATCATCAAAGGGTTGACGGAAAGAAGACGCCTGACCGAGGAAACACGTCGTCAAAGGGGTTTGACGGAAAGAAAAACTGACTGAAGGAATCACGTTGTCATAGGGATGACAGAAAGAGAAATCCACCGTAGGAAACACATTGTCATAGGGATGACAGAAAGGAACACATGTCCGAAGAAACACATCGTCATAGAAATGACGGAAAGGAAACTTGTTTTTGGGATGTCGTCATCAAAGGGTTGATGGACAAGGACTGATCGAGGGTAAGATTGACACATGATCTACGACCCAAAAGAAAGAAAAGCAGAGGGGTTGATTGTAATGTCTGTTGGGGATATGTCACCGTCTTTATTGTGACTCGATTTGGGCTTTCGCGCAAGGTACCAAATCTGGCTTATGCTTCGCATGCATATGTTTGGAATTTTCTTTCTATGGCGTAATGCTCCATATCAAATAGAAATCTACGCGATTTGAGGATGCAATGATCACTATATGCAAGATGCCGACGCATGCTCGGGCTACCTAGAAAAGAAGGGTGTGCCAAGTACAATTGGACTTTGCTGGCAAGGACAGGTGAAACCTGATGGTGATTGTTTTTTTCAAAGGCGAAATCTTTTTAGGGTACCAATAGGGATTGGATTTTGCAGGAAGTGCCAATAGGGATTGGACTTTTGCTTTAAAGAGGACGCCAATAGGGATATAGCTTCAGGTTTTTGAAAGATGCCAGCAAAGTGGGCTGTGGAAGGATGCCGAGCAAGGTTGGGCTATGGATTAGCTGTTCGGTTTTACCAGGCTTCATGCAATGCTATGTGAATGATATGCGATGATGCTTATGCAATGATGCTTATGATATGCAACAGGACCACTCCAGCAAAATAAATGCTGAAGAGACGAGGATAACTCCACTAGGGGATAACAAACTGAACCGTCTTCAGTGTCATAACCGCTCGAGATCCCGACTAAACTTCTATTCTGCAGGAAGGTACGCATCACAAACGTCTGCTGGAGAAACATCCCAGGAATCTGCTGAACAAAGGTGCCAATGACAGTCGACCTTTGACTTGATGGGGAAAGCTAACCACCATCCAAAAATATGCTTGGGGACAATGGTTGATGATGTCAACCCTGCTTGGGGACAAGATCAGACTTGCTCCTTTGTTTGATGTTTGCCTCTTACCCTTACTTTATTGGGGAGATGGGAACAACTTTACCGCAAACTGGGGAAGCACAAACCCAAGCAATAACTTCGTCACACTGGCTAGGGGAGAGCGAACTCCTGAACTCTTGCTGGGGAGAACAATCGCAGTCTTCATAATGCTCTGCTGAATGTGACAAAACTTCCGCTATTTCTGCTAGGGAGAGAGACTCTACTGGGGATGTCCAGTGTTAACTATAACCATGAACCCTGCAGATGTGATATGACCAAAAGAGGTGCCCCGATGAAGCATAACCTGTAAATGAACATGTCTTCAAGATCCGGCATATCTTGCCCCATGACTTTGATTAACCGTCCTTTGGAGAGAATGACTTTTTGCGCTCTTAGGGTGACCTGCCCCAGCCTTGAAATGATTTATTGCCCCTGACTGACTGATATGTGAAGGAGTTCCTCTAACTGACCTTCGAGAGATTTGTCGAATCTCGACTTGATTGCCCCAGATTCTCAACATAATTGCCCCAGATTAACTAAATCTTGGAATGGATCGCCCATTTGATATGACTTGCCCCTGCTCAACGGAGTACTCGGGCACTTTGCACCTTAGATAGACCAATCTTTCCATTGCAGAAACTTTCCTGATCAAGCACTTACTCGCAAGTAAAACTGTTCATTTTGCAAAGATAATTTTGATGCAATGCATATGACAGTTTTGAAATCCAAGTGTGTTCACTGAAAAATGTTATGACATATAGTGAACGAATCACTTATTAGCATATCACATCGATACCAACATGAATGGTAAGAAAGTCCTTTTGGGAGTCAGAACTGACGCGATATTAACCGAAGTATGCTTTCGAAACAACCCTGCTTCAATTAGGTCTTTCGAAGGTTGTAACGTGGTCTGGTTCACGGTTTAAGAAAGAAGGGATATAAGGCTCAAAGTTCTGTTTTAACCCACCCATTCTCCTTGATGTTCTCCAGTCCTACGTTCAGCTAACTCGACACATGCGCTCACCTTTCAAAAGGTTATGAACGACATGAGGATGGAAGGAACCCACACGATTTTCGGAGTGACAGTCACCCCTTTTGTCTTTGGTGTCTGTGGTCACACGACTTGTTCTTTGCTCGAGGATTTTTCTTTTTTTTTTTTGCTTTTCGTTCTTTTTTTTTTTTTTTTTGATATCCCTGATTTTGCCTGGACTGATTCCTTTTTTTGATTTTTTTTCCGATTTTGAAGTCCAGCGGGATGCCCTAACTTTTGCCTAAGTCACTTGTTTTCAAGTTTTGACTTAGCGGGCTTTCTTTTTTTTCTTTTTTTCTTTGATTCTTTTTTTTTTTTTTTTTTGAACTAATCGTGTGACACATGTTTGTCTTGACTTGTAAGGGGTTGCGACCGTCTCACTCTTCGGTCGGTGAGGGATAACCGTGGATGTAATTGATCCTCGAACGGAACACTCCTTTCGAAATTTGAATGCACGGTCAACTTAGCTGACACCTACCCTGCCCCAGGTTAAGATTGAGGGTTTTTTCGTTTACAGAAAGAAACTTCTACTACTAGGCTCAACGGGGTTAACAAGGGATTATCTTCCTTATATCTCCGGTGTTTGAGGAATTGAAACAAGGCCTGTACATCATCAGCAGGGTTTTGTCCCAAAAGCATACAATCAGATGTTTTGCGCCTTTCAATTTCGTCATCCTCCCTAGGATCCTGCTTAAACAAGCATATGATATCGATAAAAAGTATGAGTGAACACGACTGGATTTAATCAAAACATGCATATTTATTTCATTATCATTATCAATCGAAAACAACAAGTTTTACAAATGAGTTTGTACATTTTAACAGAAAAGAAACCACAAATGCAAAGAAATGACATGATCTAATGATTGCCAGCTTCAGGGAACTGGGCTTTCCAAGCTTGATTTGCTAATGAGCTAGCCATCTTTAGTATTGCTCGTCGAAGTCAGTCTGATAATCATCTGCACAACTGCTCTCAGTGACTTCTTCCATGACCTAAACTGATGAACCCACTTGACTGGATGAAGGAAAATTGTTGATCTGAATACCCTGAGGTGTGAATGAGAACATGTTAGAGTCAAGCAGTGTCTGAACTTTGCTCCTGAGCACCTTACAGTCTTCCGTTGAATGCCCCTGTGCCCCAGCATGATAATCACAATGGACGTTGACATCAAAACCTGGTGGGTACGGAGGAATTACCGGATCTATCTTCTTCGGCACTATCAGTCCACCCTGAATTAAATCAGGCAACATCTGACTGTATGACATTGGCAACTGAGTGAAATGCCTCTCTGGCTTTCTTGGTCTTTGTCGGCCGTGTTGACGCGGCTGACGGCGATATGATCGTTGACTCTGAGGAGGTCTCTGATTTGCAGAAGAATATTGTCCCTGATATGAAGACCCATAAGATTGCTGACTCTGAACAGTTGATATGTCTGAGCACTGAGAACGAGGTGGTGAAGATTCCTGCATGGAACTATTTTCTTCCTCGAATTCTTCCTGAGAACTGACAACTGATTCATTTTCACTAGCTTGGAAGTTCGAGACACCTTGGAGCTTTCCACACTTGATCAGTCTCTCGATGCGTTCTCCCACCCTTACCAGGTCAGAAAATTTTGCAGCCCCATTGACAATCATCTTTTCCAGGTACGGCCCTTGCAAGGTATCCACGAACAAATTAACCAATTCTCTATCCGGAAGTGGCGGTTGAACACGAGCGGCTAACTCTCTCCATCTCTGAGCATACTCTCAGAATGATTCGTTGTCTGCCTGAGACAAGTCTTGCAAATGCATCCGGCTGGGAACCATGTCAAGATTATAATCGTACTGCTTCACAAAGGCATTGGCTAGATCTGTCCATGATTGGATGCTACCACTTTCCAACTGCATATACCAATTCAAAGGTGCCCCACTCAGACTGTCCTGAAAGCAGTGAATCATGAGCTTATCATTGTCGACATGTGAGGTCATTCTTCTGCAGAACATCACCAAATGTAGTTTTGGATAGCTATCTCCTTTGTATTTCTCAAAATTCGGCATCTCAAATTTCGGAGGCATCACAAGACCAGGCACTAAACACATGCTTGCAGCATCCAAATCAAGAGTATCACGCCTCTCCAGGGCTTTAATTTTCTCGTCCAACACACGGTATCTTTCATCATCAACAGATCGTGGACCCTTAGGGTTCATCTTTGAAACTACCCCCTGGACGTCTGACATAGAGAAGGCAAAGCTCTGATAGTCTGTGGCATCAAGAGAAGAAGAATGTCCGTCTCGGACGATGGTACGCTCATGTATAGCATGATTCTCATCAGGAATTCTTACAGGCTGAGCTTGAGCAACATTGTTCGCCGGAGGTGGAATAACATTCTCATTTCTTTGAATATTAGCCTCTCCCCTTGTTATGGCGGCCACAGCTTCCATAAGTTGGTCCAACTGATGCTTCATCAAATCGACATCGGCCCTAGTCACAATCTGATTCTGTTCCTCAGAATTCATGATTCTTCCAAAAGCTGATTCAAGTCCAATACAAAAGTCAGGAAATCAAACTGCAGTTCAGACAAAGGATGGATGAGCTCTCTGATCAGGCCGGGAGAATGGATATGCAAAATGATGCAAGATGCAAATGCAATGCAATAATATGAATGCAATAAGACATGGGATCAAAGCTTCCACATATCCTGAATAACTGTTGTGCTGGTGACTGAATAGGCTCATAGGTCTATTCTGGAGACAATACCGAAATACCAGAGTACCGGATGATCAGAATACCAGAATGCCAGAATATCGGCATAATCAAAGCACCGACCTAATCAGAATACCGGGGTGGTTAGAATGTCAGAGTACCATAATACCAAGCTGATGAGTCCACACTGATAGGAAAACCAGAATACCGGGTATGTAGAAGGTTACGGTTACCTGCAAACCTGTAAACCCCGCCCCTCTCATATGTGGGTACTAGGATGTTCAATATCCCGGGCTCTCAGGTCGAGAAATGATGATACATTCACCATTTCTGGTTTGGCATCATCATCAATCGAGGAGGCCTCAACTGATTCTCCAAAACGAAAGGTCCTCAGCTTCTGGCACTGAGGTCGAGAAGCAATAGTACATTCATCCCTCGGGGTACAGTACTATCGCCAATCGAGGAGTGCTTCCACTGATTCTCTTTCAAAAAGGATAACCTATAGCAAGTTCCCAGCATTGGGTCCTTGGATCGAGAATGTGCAATGGGTTTGCCACAAAACGTGGTCTTCCGCTGTCACATCTCGGGAGGAGTGCCGCAACTGAGTCCTCAGGAATGGTCACCAGAGTCGACAATTCCTCAAGAGAATAACTACTGGCCTGCATAACATGCAGTAGCAGAAAGCTCCTGATAGAACCTCGTCTGGTTGTGGGTCTCATGAACAACAATACGTGGTCACCACCACGCAAGCGTCACGACTATCCACTCTAATACCTATGTGTGTACTCAAGCCGGGGTAGTGGGCTCATCTCTCAGAACACCCATCCCGCCAAACAGAAAACAGCACAGTCCAGCACAATAATGATATGTAATGCAGTAAATGCGATAAATACAGTAAAGTACAGTAAAGCGGTAATACGATAAGCAGCAATACAACAAAACAGTAAATACAGCAAAAAAAATAGCACCACAGTAAACACCCAATGAAAGAAAACAGACAAGCGCTAGGATTGACTCGCTAAGGAAACCAGAGATTCTGGGTTCGGTCCCCAGCAGAGTCGCCAGCTGTCGCTCCCGGGATTTTCATCCAAGTACAAACGCGAAAGTGGCACGGAAACAGAGTCGCCAGCAATATGTATTTATCCCAAGAGAGGGAAAGGAAACACCGCGTAAACCTGAAGGAAGGAAAGTGCGTGGTCTTGCGACCAAGAGAACTGGGTTCAGGAGTCAGTTATGCGCAGGGAAGGTATTAGCACCCCCACACGTCCATCGTACCCGATGGGATCCACGCTTGCTACTTCAGTCAAAGGGTGTAATGAAAGGATACTGGAAAAAGAACTGGAAAAAGAAAGGAGAAAGAAAAAGAAACAAATGTAGGGAAAATAAAAGAAGTGCTCGCATGGGCCCTACCCCACTGCCTATGTATCTCATCGGGAGCATGAGAATCAGAGCGACGTAGTTCCCCTCACTAGGGATGGATTATTTGTATTTTTTTAGGGAACGGCTTATGTTCTGGCTCAGGTGTTGCAGGCTCGCTGGTCCGAGTGCGTTATCATCTTGCAAGAGAACGAAGAGAAGCACGCTCGTACGTTGAGAATGGGTGAGATGAGAAAAGAATTCCCGAAGGAAAGATGTTATTGTTTGTTTTTGTCTTTTAAGAAAGAAGTGTTTTTGATTGTTTTTGTTTTGTAACGCGTATTGCATTCAAGTCTATCGTATAAGATCGAATGCATCGCATGGTCGTCCTAACAGGCCGTATGCTAAACATTCTAGGAAGGTGGAGAGAATCTCCCCTCCTTCCATTTCCCACACTTTAGGTTCAAGTGCAATACAGGTTATGCCATTATTAAGTGTTTTTTATTTTTATTATGAGATGAGAAGAAGTGACTCAAATGGGTACAAAGGTAAAACTAAGGGGAGACTAAGACTCAATCCTAATGTTATCATGTTTGGAGGTCCTAAAGTTTAGTGTGGTATGAGAAACCTAAACTAAAAGAGAAAAAGGGATAGCACTACCTAATGCATATCCTACCTTACTTTAATCAAAGATTAAAGATAAGCTAGGATCCCAAAGGGTGTGAGAAAGTTGTACACAAAGCATTATATCATGCTATTCATAAAAGAGAAAGACAAGTACAAAAGACAACTCAAGTATTAATCAAAATGAATATCAAAATCAAGATTTAAAATCAGTCAAGAATATCCACAAAAATTAAAATGCTAATTAAGCAAGATTAAATTCTAAGTAAAAGTTAGTTTAAAATTAGTACTAGGATTAATCCTAAAAATTAATATCTAAATCTATTGCTTATTCAAGTTAATTCCTAAAAATCTAATTCTAAAATTAAACCTAAAGTTAATTCAATCTAAAATCTAAACTAATTCTAAAAATAAGTCTAAAGACAACTAATCCTAAAATTAATTCTAGAATTAAAACCAATATTAATCCTAAAAGTAATTCCAATTAATTTCTAAAAGAAACCTCTAACATTAATCTAATTAATTCCTAGAGAAACTAATTCTAATATTAAGAAACTAGCTTCTAATTAAAATCAAATTCTAACTAATCAAAAATCTAAAGTTAAAACTAACCATTAAAAGTGAGTCAACCAAAATCATGATTAAGAACTACAATCAAAATTACGATTAAATTCTAATTCTCTAATCAAAATCTAATGAACTAAAATAGTTCTAAACTAAAAAACAAGTCTAAACTACTTCAAGTTAATTTCTAATCTAATTAGGATCTATATTAATGTCTAAATTTACAAACTAGTTCTAATCAAAATTAACCAAAATCTAAACATATAACCTAATTTCTAATTAAAACTAATTAAGATAAAACTCCAAAATTAAACCAATCTAATTATCCTAAATTACCATTAGCAAAACCATTAAAACAAAAACTAAACTTAGCTAAACAAAGGGGTGCAACAGTATTGGGTGGTGGTGTGAAAAGAATGCGCATGGGCTTAAAGAAACAGGCCCAAAGGTTTCAACAGGAGGATGAAGGGTGTGATGAGTGAGTCTGGTGGTGGGAAGAGAAACCAGGCGCTGGGCCTCTATGTTGCATGCCCAACAACTCTAATTCTATTCTAGAGGGGGTACGAAGAGTGATGAAGGGTGCAAGAAGAAAAGAACTAATAAGTGGTCCTAAGGAAAGTGCATTGTGAACCCGGTCCAGCCAAGAAGGATCTAGAAAAACCCTAGGTCTTCAATAATCCCAATTCAACCTCTTCTTTCTCTGCTTCATTCACACCCTCCGCCACAACACACACCAACGCCATCCGCACTTCACTCTCCCTCTACTTCCCACACAACTCTTTCTCCGACCATTCCTCTTTTATCACCCTCACGATTTCGCTAGCAACCAAGACAACCAATGCTCTCCGTTCAATTCTCTCCGTCTCCAAAACCTCACCGGAACCGCCTTCTTGATGCGTGTTTTTTTGCAAGTGTACGAACGCGTCAGAGTAATATAAAAGATTATCGTATCCACAGAGACCAAGTGTCAATCTATCGCTATCTATTGTTAAGGTGTGTATCTAAGGTGATTGAAAATAGTAGTTTTGAAGAGTGCACGGTAGTAAATAAAGTAATTAAAATTAATTGATAAAGACAGGTTCGAATGCAATTCACACAACCGATTGATAATCCAAGTACTTGCTAATAGAACTACTTACGGGCAATGTTTTCTACTTTGAAAAGAACTAATTTGACAGGAACTATCGCTTTCGCGTATTCAGAACCGAGTTGTACCCCCTAATCAAACCCTCTTATTGTCACGGATAAAAAGGCGCGCATTGCGTTAGAGTAGTAAACCTATTTTTAAGAAATAAAGTATCTTGACCAAGTTGAAAAGTATTTTAACCTGGATTTTCTAAAAAATAGAGGTTCTTACGAACCAGACTTTAAACTTCTTAACGCGTCCGAAAATGGTTTTAAAATCTCTTTTCCTTTTAAATTAAAAACTCCTAATAAACTAAACAAAGCGCTTTCGCTGTTTTTGAAATAGTTTAAATACAATTAAGTTTAGATAGGCGTTGGACGACTTTCGATCTTACCCAACGGAATTTAAGAACAGGAAAACTTATATTGAAAGTTAAAATAGCCCTTAAGTGTTTCCACTAACAATTGTACAGATTATCGGTTCAGTTATGATCTTCACACTCTAACCTTTATAAAATTAGCCAGACATGGTAAAGTAAAAGTTCATTTTTAGATTTTTCATAAAAAAGTATTTAAGTGCGAGTGCGGAAAGTAAATGAAAGTAGTGCGAGTGCGGAAAGTAAATGAAAGTAAAGCAGTGCGGAAAATAAATGAATTTAAAAGACAGTGCAAGAAATAAAGTTGACAAAAGGTAAAGTAATAAAAACCTGCTCCAATCGGAGTGGTTGAATAAAATGCGAACTGAAAGTAAAATGGCGGCAGGATTAACTTCCTTCCAGAGTGCTCCAAGACTCAATCTCACAGGCTCTTACAGACTCGATCTCTCGAATGTAGTAACACCTCGATGTGAAGTGATTACCACTATTACACTGATATATGCTTATGAACGACTAAACTTGGATGAAGAAAAATGAAAATCTAAAGTCCTATTTATAGGCAAGGAAACATGTGGAAAAGACAAGGATGCCCCTAGCATTTGAATTTGGGCGGGAACTTGTTTTGCTCTTGTGGCGCCCGCCACAACACCATGGCGCCCGCCATGAGTGTAAAATTGCTTGGGCAGTTGGAGATCGTGGGGAAAAACAGTTGGGAGGAGTTTGAGACATGGCCACGTCATGGAAGACCCTGTGGCGGCCGCCAGAGTGGATGCCATAAATGCAAAATGCTGATTTTCTCTATTTTAGCTCATTTCGGCTCCTTTTTCGCTCCTTTTCTCGCTCGGGGCTCCGATTAGACTAAAAACCTGAAAACAAAGAAAAACATAATAATAACATAATAAAATGACATTAAAAGACTAAGAATGCGTGCGAAATCAGAGTAAAAAATACGGTGAAATTCAGTGTCATCAAATTCTCCCACACTTAGACCTTTGCTTGTCCTCAAGCAAAACATTTAAAGCTCAAAGTAAGAAAACTAGTGCTGACACGTGATTCGGGCAAAAAAGGGCTTCTAAGTTCAAGTCAGGATGCAGTGACAGGTACTAAGTGAACCAAGGGTATCGTAATGACACTTATCCGCAGAGGCGGACATAAACTTCATTCTTATATTAATCAACCGTATCATCCCACAATAACTAGGCCTACCTCTTCATCTCTTTTTGGGTCCTTTTCATTCAGGCGCAATCACATTAAGCCCGTTATCCGTACATGTTTCATAGTAGAGTGACCTGTTAGTGATTCTGATACAAAACATAGGGTTTCTGGCACATAAGACTGTGTAAACCCTTTTATTTAACCCAAATGCAGTTGTGGGGGATCGGATCGTAATCCGCCCTACCGAGTTCAGCGCCAGATACCTCTGAACCAACTAACAATGGGTGAGCTAAAATTATATATATACTTGTTTTTTTTTGTGTGTGGCAACAATTCAACTTTTTGGTTTAAACGACCTTGCGAGGGTCATCTATCCGGAGTTTGCCTTTTTCTTTCTTTATTTTACTGGATCATTCACTTGTGTTCATCGGTCCCCTACGTAGAACATGCTTAGGCCGGAGCTGACTGCTGAAATAAACTACTTAGGACAAATTTGGAAATGATAATTAAGGCCATGGTACATGGGGTTTTGGAATGATTCCTATATTCGTGAAGTCTACGGTGCTAAAACGATACTAATGTTTCAAAAAGTTCACCTAAGTCACCACATCCTAATCCAAACCTGTCTTAAAGCCCAAAAAACGTGTAGAATAACAATGTTTTCTTTTTGCAAAATTTTTTTGTAGGGCTAAAGAAATGGGGAAAAATGAGGGTGCACTAGGGATACACTGTACTGGTGACTCGTCAGACTCATGCATTTTCTAGAAAAAAGACATAGACAAAAACAAGAAATAAACAACTAACTAAAAATGGAAATAGAAAGCAATAAAATCCCCTCCCACACTTAAATCGAACATTGTCCCCAATGTTTCGAAATAAGATAAGGAGAGTAACCTGTAAAACTACTGATGTGGACCACTGGTGCCCTCGTCGTCCTGCTGGGAATGCCTGGGACGACGGGATCTGCTACGATGCTGGTCTCTCTAGTCCAATCGGGCTGATAAGGCCGCCTGGGCATCTCTGACCTGTCGAAGGTTACCTAGAACGGAACCTTGAGTAGCCTCCATAAGCTGGTAATGCCGGCGGTTGAAGTCCTGCTGACGGGATTGCTCGTCTGTGATCGCAAGCAAGGTGCGAGAAATGGACTCGAAGGATCGATCTGTCCTCCATCGTGATTCTTCCATGAAGCTCATATTATCCGTCAGTTGTTGCTGAATGGTAGAGAGAAGGTCATCTAGCCTTTCTTCTCTAGCCATGTAGTCACGCCACATCTCCTCAGTGACATAGGATCCAGGGACTGAACCTGCAAAAGGGTTAGAGGAAGAGGGTGCGGTGTGTGGTGGTGAAGGATGATGGGGGGACACATGAGGTATGGGAGACTGATCTCTCCGCTCAAATTCTTCGTCAGTGTCGTGTCCCTCCGTATCAGGAATATTAGGAGGAAGTGGACCTAGAACAGGTGGAGCATTTAAATCATAGGTCCAGTTCCTTTCATTACGTACATCGGTACGTCTACTGCAGGGCAAGGCAACAGATGGGATAGCTACACCATGGATCATCAATACAAAACCACCCTCTCTTCTCGCTCGGCACAATTTCATATCTTTTAGAAATTTTAGGTTGATTGTGCGAGGAGTTAAGGGCTCTAGTGTGGCTATCTCATTGTTCAGGTTAAGGGCCCGAGCAATAGACGTAATCAGTCCTCCAAAAACAATCGGTCCTGATTTATTAATAGTAACAGACATGTGAGAAAGCATAAACGGGACCGGATTGATTCTTCTATTTGTGAGACTTCCTTGTAAAAACAGAAGCTCTTTAGCATTAACCTTATTTGGATTATCCCGGCCAAAAATAGTACATGCCAACAGGTATCTAAAAACTCTGATGGCCAGATTGTGGATGGTTGATGCGAGAATTCCTTCAAAAGAAGTTATTAAATTATTTGACAATCTCTGCCAAAAAGGAAATGCATCGACCGACCATCCGTCATCCAAAGGGGTCTCACAAATAGCACCTTCCCAAAGAGGAATCCCTAACAGACTTGTTAGTTCGTCGGTACTGTACTCATATTCTATTCCAAACATTCTAAATTGGACAGTACCGACTGTGCTAGCAGTGTTAGGGGAGACAGTGTAGATCAAAGAACTTAAAAACTCAACTGTCAGTTTCTCAAAGGTTGGTTCTCGGTTTTCAAAAATAGAGTGCAGTCCCAAAAAATCAAGTAAATGATAAACACTATGATAAATACCCAAAGTATAGAGACAGTTGTCGTCCACGTACCTCGTCGAGAGAATTTCTCGACCTTGGAGCCTTTGAATATTCCTCCTCTGCCTATCCCCGGGTTTTCCTTCTCGCAAAATATATCCTTCGAACACCATAGCTTGCTCATTGAATTGATTTGAAGATAGTGAAGATGGGTTTAAATATAAGTTGGTAAAGGTGAGATTTTTATGGAATTTAATTGGTGGAATTTCAAATGGAAGTTTGAAAGGGTTAATGGATAGTGGGTATTAAATAAAGGTGGGAGCTTTTATGGGTTTTAATGGAGTTTTGGAAAAGGAGAAAAATGGGTTTTGGGAGTTTAGAGGTTCAAAAATGGTGGAAGATGAAGTTTTCCCCCGTATTTACTAGGACGCCGTGGCGGGCGCCATAAGGCTATGGCGGGCGCCATAAGGTCATTTTCGGACCTGGGCCAAAATTTTGAATTTTGGAATGGGCCTTTCTTACCTTTTGCGTCTTGGGGGTCCCGATAGCGTTCTCATTTGTTTTCCTTTTCAACACGGGACTTGCACAATTTTTGTGGAAATAAAAATCAAATATTAAGAAAAATAACATTATTATTGGATATATATATATATATATATATATATATATATATATATATATATATATATAAAAGGAAAAATAAAAACACACATAATATATATATATATATATATATATATATATATATATATATATATATAAAATCAAAGTACATAGGAAATATAGGAAATGCGAAAATACGAAATGTGTCCAGATATGCTAAAAAGTAAGGAAAACGTAGAAATACTGAATACTAAATAATAGAGTAGTAAGTCAGGGCAATATGATCAATCAGCTGGCTCCTCTGCCTGGCTGGATCCACGAAGCTCAGCGATCTCGCGACGAAGCTCTCCGATCTCCTGGTATAAAGAGTCTGCCTCAGTAGCATGAGTGAGATCAGATACCTCAATCTGCAAAGCAAGATCAACTACCTCCTGTTTGAGCTTGGCAGTCTCTCTGCGGAGCTCAACAACTTGGGTGTATAAATCGGGTGGCTGCAAAGACAAATTATTAGATAATACAGTGATTTTGGGAGACGGAGGTGTAGGGGTGTACTCAGCAATAGGAGGCGATCTAGGCTCCTCAATAGTCTCTCCATAACCCTCCAAAGCATATCTCCAATTAGCTGGGTCATAAACACTGGTCATCATCGGATCAGGCAGCAAAAAGTAATGAACAGCCTCGTTGTCGATCAACAATCTGAACTGGTTGGGGTTTGCAGAGGCTCTCCTCATCAACCCTCTGTCTAGGCAGAAATCAACGTCCATGGTGGTGTATTCACTGAAAACCCTGAGATGTAACAACTTACGCGATAGGCCTAAAGCAGCAGCAATCTGGGTAACAATACCTCCCACATGAATAATACCTACTGATGACCTGGCAATACTGCTAAGACCTTTCAGCAGAAAGTTCCCACATGCCACAGGACGTGACTGGGTCGCACAAAACAGTAGAAAGATCTCCTCCTCACTAAGCAAGGTCTCAGCATCTGGAAATCCAAGGAAAGAGTGTGCTATGATCATCTGAAAATACCTCAATGCAGGGTTATGGATAACATGTGAGAACTGGGTGGAAGGATCCTGACTCCCTCCACCAGAGATATCACTCCAGAACTTCTCCACTTCCCTACTCAGAAAGTATCCCATAGGTGTCTCAGGAATAGCATCAGGGGTCGTCTGAAAACCTAATAAATCACCAAACTCCTTATGAGTGAAGGAGTACTCAGTCCCAAATAACCGGAAAATAGCACATCCATCTGGTCCGGCCCAGGGGTCATAAGAAAACGAGCTGAGGAACTCCAAAGTGAGGTTCCTATAGGTGTTGTTCATGTCGTCGAACTGGTCCCATTGAAGCTGGTGGCATAAGAATCTGACACTAGGCTCAATGCCTAAAGCCTCCATGCAAGCCTGATCTGGGTACCTCGTAGGTGCCATAGGACGCCTGAAGTGGACAAAGTAACGCTCTCTCTGGGCGTCATTCCTGAAAGTCACATGCATGTCGTCAAAATTCTGCATTCTGCACAGAGTTAGGAAGAAGGTCCTGTAAAACACAAACATTTCAAACATTAGTCCTGACAAAATATAACAAGAAATAAAATAAAGCAAAATGTAGAAAAAGTAAATAAGGTAAGAAAATCATGGGTTGCCTCCCATGCAGCGCTTGTTTAACGTTGTTAGCTTGACGACTGGAACTTATACATCTCTTGTCGGGATTGGTGGATCACTTAGAGTGTGGCTGGAGTAGGTTGTTGGAATGTCTCCTCCTTCGTAGAGCTTCAGTCTTTGTCCATTGACGATGAATGGTTTACATGTCTCGTTTTTTATTTCAACAGCTCCAGACCTCAGAATTTTTGATACTTTGAAGGGGCCAGTCCATCTTGAACGGAGCTTTCCTAGGAAGAGCCGTAGCCTAGAATTGAACAGGAGAACAGGGTCGCCTAAGTTGAAGTCTTTTCTTACGATTCTTTTGTCGTGCCAAGCTTTTGTTCTTTCTTTGTATATTATGGCATTCTCGTAGGCTTGCTGTCTGAGTTCTTCCAATTTGTGGATGTCAAGGATACGTTTCTCACCAGCAGTTAGGTAATCCAAATTCAAAGTTTTAATGGCCCAATAGGCCTTATGCTCTAACTCAAAAGGTAAATGACAAGATTTTCCATAGACTAGTTGGTAGGGGGTTGTTCCTATAGGGGTTTTGAAAGCGGTTCTGTAGGCCCATAAATCCTCTTGAAGCTTTTGCGACCAATCTTTTCTGGATACAGAGACAGTTTTTTCTAAAATTTGTTTAATCTCCCTATTAGATACTTCCACTTGGCCACTAGTCTGTGGGTGATATGGTGTTGCTACTCTATGCTTAACTCCATACTTGCTTAAAAGCTTATCAAATATTCTTGATATGAAGTGAGATCCTCCATCACTTATAACTAAACGGGGTGTTCCAAATCTGGGGAATATATAATTTTTAAATAATTTAATCACTACTCTAGTGCCGTTTGTGGGTGCAGCTATCGCTTCAATCCATTTAGACACGTAGTCTACAGCAACTAAGATATACTTGTTTCCTAAAGATGGTGGGAAGGGTCCCATGAAATCTATACCCTATACGTCGAAGAGTTCTACTTCTTGGATGTTTCTTAAAGGCATTTCGTCGCGTCTTGAAATATTTCCTGTGCGTTGGCATCTATCACATTTGACAATGTAAGCATGGACATCACGCCACATGGTAGGCCAGAATAGGCCAGCTTGAAGAATCTCGGCATAGGTCTTAGAGGTGCTTGCATGTCCACCATAAGGCGCAGAGTGACAATGCTGAATTATACTTTCTACCTCGTCTTCTGGAACGCAACGGCGGAAAATGCCATCTTTACCTCTCTTGAAAAGAAGTGGCTCGTCCCAATAGAAGTTTCTAACATCACTTAAGAACTTCTTCTTCTTGTGGTAATCGAGATCAGGGGGTATGATATCAGCAGCTAGGTAATTAACAAAATCAGCGTACCAGGGCACGTTACTTACAGCTAAGGATTTTTGAAAGTGCTCATGAGGGTCTGGTTTTTTATCTTCAATGGTTTCCAACTGGGCTATCAGTCTATCATAGGCAAAATCATCATTTATGGGTACTAATTCAGGATTCAGGTATTCTAGCCTAGATAGGTGATCGGCTACTACATTTTCTGTGCCTTTTTTATCTCGGATATCTAAGTCGAACTCTTGTAGCAACAAAATCCATCGAAGTAACCTGGGTTTAGCATCTTTTTTACTTAGTAGGTAATGGATGGCAGCATGATCGGTGTAAACTATAATTTTGGCTCCTACTAGATATGATCTAAATTTGTCTATAGCGAAAACTATCGCTAGGAGTTCTTTCTCGGTTGTTGCGTAATTGAGCTGGGCGGCGTCTAGGGTTCTATTGGCATAATATATTACATGTAATCTTTTATCTTTTCTCTGACCTAGAACGGCTCCTACAGCATAATTACTGGCGTCACACATTATCTCAAAAGGTTCAGACCAATCAGAGGGTTTCATAATGGGTGCTGAAATCAATGCTTGCTTCAAAAGGTTGAATGCTTCATTGCTTTTTTCATCAAAGATGAATTCAGCATCTTTCATTAACAGGCCAGTTAAAGGTTTTGTTTTTTTGGAGAAGTCCTTGATGAAACGGCGGTAGAATCCAGCGTGTCCAAGAAAACTTCTAACTTCCCTGATAGTCTTGGGTGGTTTTAGGTTCTCTATAACTTCTATTTTTGCTTTATCTACCTCTATACCTCTTTCGGAGATTATATGTCCTAAAACAATTCCTTCAGTCACCATGAAATGGCATTTTTCCCAATTCAGCACAAGGTTCACCTCCACACATCTTTCCAGGATTTTCTCAAGGTTGATAAGACAATTTGGGAAATCAATACCGCAAACCGAGAAATCATCCATAAATACTTCCATGATTCCATCTAGATAATCTGCAAAGATTGACGTCATGCAACGTTGGAAAGTAGCAGGGGCATTACAGAGTCCAAAAGGCATTCGTCTGTAGGCAAAAGTTCCAAAAGGGCATGTAAAGGTAGTTTTTTCTTGATCTTCTGGATGTATAGGTATTTGGAAGAATCCCGAATACCCGTCTAGATAGCAGAAGTAAGAATGTCTGGCAAGACGTTCTAACATCTGGTCTATGAACGGTAAAGGGAAATGATCCTTCCTAGTTTCTTTATTTAACTTTCTATAGTCTATGCACATACGCCAACCTCCTTCTATCCGCTTTGCTATTTGTTCACCTTTCTCATTTTGCACAACTGTGATGCCTCCCTTCTTGGGTACCACATGCACAGGGCTCACCCACTTACTGTCCGAGATCTGATATATTATACCTGCTTCTAGCAACTTCAGAACTTCCTTCTTGACAACATCACTCAGTATAGGGTTTATCCTTCTCTGGTGTTCTCTGGAAGGTTTTGAATCTACTTCGAGAGAAATCCGATGCATGCATACGGATGGACTTATACCTTTCAGATCAGAGATATTATATCCTAAGGCGGAGGGATATCTTCGTAAAACGTCCAAGAGTTGATCTGTTTCTTTTTGTCTCAAGGCAGCACTAACTATAACCGGACGATTCATTTCTTCATCAAGAAACTCATATCTCAGGTTCTTAGGCAGTTCCTTAAGTTCCAAGGCTGGTTTAATAGGGCAAGGCATAGGATCTGGGGTAAGGGATAAACATTCGTAAAGGTTATCATCGATGTAGGGTTTCTTATAATTGTCATCTTCCAAAATAAGAGTTGATGGCAGCTTAATTGTTTCAATGACTTCTTCTTGCTCTAACTCCCTAACACATTCATCAATGATATCTATCGCATAACACGCGTCTCCTATCACAGGTGCCATAAGAAATTTTGAAAGTATAAATTCTATCTTCTCGTTCCCTACCTCAAAGGTTAGCTTCCCCTTTTTGACATCTATTATGGCTCCAGCAGTCGATAAGAATGGTCTACCTAGAAGAATTGGTATGTCATCATCTTCTTTAATGTCCATGACAACAAAATCAGTAGGGATAAACAGTTGACCTATCCTAACAGGGACGTCTTCAAGTATGCCTATCGGATATTTAACAGATCTATCGGCTAATTGAAGTGACATCTTGGTAGGTTGCAACTCTCCTAAGTTTAACCTTTCGCAAACCGCTAAGGGCATTAAGCTCACACTAGCTCCTAAGTCTAGAAAAGCTTTTTCGATGACATGACTCCCCAAAATACAAGGAATGGAAAAGTTTCCAGGATCTTTATCCTTTTTTGCTAATTTATTTTTGGCAATCGAATTACATTCCAAGGGTTTCGGATCATCAAGTCTACGTTTATTGGTAAGGATGTCTTTGAGAAACTTTGCGTAGGATGGTATTTGGGTAATGGCTTCTGTGAACGGGATTTCTACGTGAAGTTTTTCTATAACTTTAATGAATTTGTGATACTAATTATTGATCTGGGTTTGTTTAAGTCTTTGCGGATATGGTATTGGTGGTTTGTATGGCGGGGGTGGTATATAGGTTTTGTCTTTGGGTTCTTCTCCTTTTTCTTGACTTTCCTGGTTTACAGATTCCTCTGGTTTCTTCTTTTTATCTGGGATGTTGTCATCTTCCTTAGAAGTTTTGGGATCACTCAACCTTGGGTTACAAGGTTCATCATTTGCTTGTCCTTTCGGGTTTTGTTGAGGTTGTCCAGGGAATTGTCCTCCAGGTGTGGTCTGAGGGGCTTGGTTTAAAGCTACCTGCGAGATTTGGGTTTCAAGCATCTTATTGTGAGTGATTATTTGGTCAACCTTGGTTCCTAACTGGGTAATTAGTTCGTTAACATGAACGTTTTGGTTAATGAACTCCTTGTTTTGTTAGATTTGAGCAGCGACAAAATTATCCACGATTTTCTCAAGGCTCTGTTTTGGTGGTACAGGTTGCATAGGTTGATTTGATCTTGGGGCTTGATAACTTGATTGTCTCGGAGGGGCAGTATTTTGGATAGGGTTATTATTCTTATAGGAAAAGTTTGGGTGATTCCTCCATCCAGGGTTATAGGTATTTGAAAATGGGTTCCCTTGGGTGTAGTTCACTTGTTCAGAGCTGGTCTCGTTTAACAGACTGCATTCTGCGGATTGGTGTCCTTTCGTCCCACATATCTCACAATCTGACGAAACTGCGGCTGCAGTATTCGGGGTTGTACACATATGCTCAACTCTTAAGGATAATGCGTCCATTTTAGCTTGCATCATGTCTATAGAGCTTAACTCATGTATTCCTCCTTGGGCTTCCTTCTTTTCCACTGTCGCTCGTTCTACTCCCCATGATTGATGGTTTTGGGCCATATCTTCGATAAGGGCACTAGCTTCAGGGTAAGGTTTGTTCATTAGTGCGCCACCTGCGGCGGCGTCGATGGTCATCTTAGTGTTATAATGAAGTCCATTATAGAAGGTTTGAATGATTAACCAATTTTCTAAACCATGATGTGGGCATGCTCTTAACAGCTCTTTATATCTCTCCCAGGCTTCGAACAACGATTCTCCTTGGTTTTGGGTAAATCTAGTTATTTGGTTTCGAAGAACAGCGGTCTTACTCGGGGGAAAATATCTGGCAAGGAATACTTTTCTAAGGTCTTCCCAACTTGTTATGGAATTTGGTGGAAGGGAATCTAACCAAGATAAGGCCTTATCTCTGAGGGAAAAAGGAAATAATCTTAAGCGAATCGCCTCAGGAGGGGCTCCATTGGTTTTAAAGGTATCTGCTAGTTAGAGAAAGTTTTTCAAATGTTGGTTTGGGTTCTCTGTAGCAAGACCTGCGAATTGTCTCTGCTGTACTAACTGCAGCAGGGATGGTTTAAGTTCAAAATTGTTAGCTGGTATGGCTGGATTTACTATACTAGAACTAGGTTCCTCGTTGGATGGTTGGGCGAAATCCTTAAGAGGTCTTTGATTTTTATCTTCGGCCATAGCTTTCCTAAGTTTACGGAAATATAAACGTGCGCGAGTGTAACGTTGTGGTTCAGCTAGAGGGTCTACTAAACTTCCAATACTACGAGTTTTTCGCATTGACTGGCGGGTAACTTCCTTAGTCTAAACGGTATAACAACAGGGTACGAAATTTGACGAAATTGGTCCCCGGCAACGGCGCCAAAAACTTGATGCGTGTTTTTTCGCAAGTGTACGAACGCATCAGAGTAATATAAAAGATTATCGTATCCACAGAGACCAAGTGTCAATCTATCGCTATCTATTGTTAAGATGTGTATCTAAGGTGATTGAAAATAGTAGTTTTGAAGAGTGCACGGTAGTAAATAAAGTAATTAAAATTAATTGATAAAGACAGGTTCGAATGCAATTCACACAACCGATTGATAATCTAAGTACTTGCTAATAGAACTACTTACGGGCAATGTTTTCTACTTTGAAAAGAACTAATTTGACAGGAACTGTCGCTTTCGCGTATTTAGAACCGAGTTGTACCCCCTAATCAAACCCTCTTATTGTCACGGATAAAAAGGCGCGCATTGCGTTAGAGTAGTAAACCTATTTTTAAGAAATATAGTATCTTGACCAAGTTGAAAAGTATTTTAACCTGGATTTTCTAAAAAAAAAAGGTTCTTACGAACCAGACTTTAAACTTCTTAACACGTCCGAAAATGGTTTTAAAATCTCTTTTCCTTTTAAATTAAAAACTCCTAATAAACTAAACAAAGCGCTTTCGCTGTTTTTGAAATAGTTTAAAAACAATTAAGTTTAGATAGGCGTTGGACGACTTTCGATCTTACCCAACGGAATTTAAGAACAGGAAAACTTATATTGAAAGTTAAAATAGCCCTTAAGTGTTTCCACTAACAATTGTATAGATTATCGGTTCAGTTATGATCTTCACACTCTAACCTTTATAAAATTAGCCAGACATGGTAAAGTAAAAGTTCATTTTTAGATTTTTCATAAAAAAGTATTTAAGTGCGAGTGCGGAAAGTAAATGAAAGTAGTGCGAGTGCGGAAAGTAAATGAAAGTAAAGCAGTGCGGAAAATAAATGAATTTAAAAGACAGTGCAAGAAATAAAGTTGACAAAAGGTAAAGTAATAAAAACCTGCTCCAATCGGAGTGGTTGAATAAAATGCGAACTGAAAGTAAAATGGCGGCAGGATTAACTTCCTTCCAGAGTGCTCCAAGACTCAATCTCACAGGCTCTTACAGACTCGATCTCTCGAATGTAGTAACACCTCGATGTGAAGTGATTACCACTATTACACTGATATATGCTTATGAACGACTAAACTTGGATGAAGAAAAACGAAAATCTAAAGTCCTATTTATAGGCAAGGAAACATGTGGAAAAGACAAGGATGCCCCTAGCATTTGAATTTGGGCGGGAACTTGTTTTGCTCTTGTGGCGCCCGCCACAACACCATGGCGCCCGCCATGAGTGTAAAATTGCTTGGGCAGTTGGAGATCGTGGGGAAAAACAGTTGGGAGGAGTTTGAGACATGGCCACGTCATGGAAGACCCTATGGCGGCCGCCAGAGTGGATGCCATAAGTGCAAAATGCTGATTTTCTCTATTTTAGCTCATTTCGGCTCCTTTTTCGCTCCTTTTCTCGCTCGGGGCTCCGATTAGACTAAAAACCTGAAAACAAAGAAAAACATAATAATAACATAATAAAATGACATTAAAAGACTAAGAATGCGTGCGAAATCGGAGTCAAAAATACGGTGAAATTCAGTGTCATCAGTTCTCCTCCGTCGACTTCTTCTTCCGTCGTGGCCTCAACATCATCGTGCTCTCTTTTCCTCCGCTCTTCAAACATCAGCGACGTAACTTAACCGCTTCTCCTTCTTCCACTCGCGAAACCTGCTGTTACGTCGCCGACAATATCGCCTTCTCCACCTCGTCCGCGTCGTCTTCTCAACCGCGACTCAAACCCTCAGCATTCGCATAAATGTATCCGGACTCAAGCCAGAAAGACAACAAACCACAACTATCCTACTCTACGCGCAAACACGACGACACACCGGACCGA
The DNA here is from genome assembly GCA_022829125.1 of Lathyrus tuberosus. Taxonomy (NCBI): domain Eukaryota; kingdom Viridiplantae; phylum Streptophyta; class Magnoliopsida; order Fabales; family Fabaceae; genus Lathyrus; species Lathyrus tuberosus. The sequence continues at coordinate 3,714,451 of JALAZF010000343.1, forward strand.
GAAATTCACTCATGGCAAAAAGAAATAGCGAATTGGAAACAACACGAACTACTTGCAAACAAACGAAATGAGAAAAAGAAAAGTTCAGAAAGCTTACCGACCGGAGAGAGTCCGGCGCTTCTTCACGTTTGCGACGAGAAATAGAAAACCAGAGGTGAGGTAATATACTTCTTCACTTCTTCTTCCTCTGTGTGATTATACCGTGTTGTTGTTGTTGCTAGCTGAGTGCATGAATTCTTCTGTTTCTACTTCTTTTTCTGCTGCAAAAGTTTTGCGGTTGTGATTTTCTGTTACCGATTTGTTGATGTTCTGCAGGTTTCAGAGTTATGGCGATGGAGAGTATTGATCGATGAGAATTGAAGAGGCTTTATGAAGGTAGATTGAAATTGGAGTTTGTAGGTGAAGAATGATGAGGAGTTGCAGAGAATTGGAGAATGGAAGATGAAGAGTGGAAGAATCAGAACAGAGAAATGTTGCAGAATGAAGAAGAGAGACCGAAGAATGAAGGTGGTGCCGGTTTTATAGAGAATTCAGTGAGGGTAAATTGGTATTTTCAGGTAAAATTCGGTTACAATTCTGTTAGAGTTGGTTAGAGACTTGTTAGAGAAGTTAGAGTGAATTTATGAACTCTTTTTGGTGGTGAATTGGTTAGGGTTCTATTAGGAGTTAGGAGATTTCTGATGGGGTTTGTATTTGGAATTTGTTAGTAATGAAAAATACCCTCTTTGAAATTATGTTAGGGGCCTGTTATGTATTTTCTGACAAGTTGTTACGAATTTCTCAATGTAATGTTAAAAATTCTGTTATACAATTCTTTTTCCGTAACTATAGTTTTCCTGCTGCAATTTTCTTTTATTTTGAAGCTACTGTGGATTGAGCATGGATGAATCTGGGTTTAAACTTTGAATTAAAATGGACTTAAATTTGGACAGCGGATAGAAGTGGATAAGGAACGGGTATTTGGTAATTAGTTAGGAAAAAATGGACATGGATATTTGACTTGAATTTTGAAGTTTGGATAATTGGAGATAAGAAATGGATTTGAAATTTGGATTAGTGAATTAATATGAATAGAATATAAAAAGAGAAAAATGGATATGGATGATAAAAAAGATTAATGGATATGGACAAAAATGGATAAAAGAGTTATTGGTTTAGTAAATGGATATTAAAATGAAATGGATATAGAATTGAAATAAGTGGATAAGTATTTGGTTATGAATATGGATTTTAAAAATAAAGAAAAATTGAAATGGATAATTGTTTAAAATTGGTTTGAAGAATGGATAAATGATGGATATCGGATTGAATAAATGGTCAATTGGAAAAATGGATAACATGCATTATGAATGAATAAATGGATATCCAACATGGTTATAGGTTTTGGATGTGGAGATAGATATGAAATATGGATTGTGGTTTATGAAAATGGACTTAGAAATTGGTGTAAAATTTGGATAATGTTTGAATTAGAAATGGTATGGATATTTGAAATTAAAAGGATAAAAAGGAAAATGAATTAAAAACAAATGGATATGAAAATTGGATAATTGGAAGTGATTTGGATAAAAATAGAAAAATGGATTAAAGAATGGATAATTGAATAGAAATGAACTAAAATTGGATAAAAATGGATTTTTGGACATTTGAAAAATGTACTAAATGAACATGAGTTAGAAAAAAGGAGTTGTGTCTCAAATTCCAAGCAAGTCACATGAGTACATTCAATCCACATCCCACTTCAGATCCAAGTGACTAGGAAAACCTCATATCAGGAAGATTACAACGAGGAGAATTCAACCTCTTGCTCCAACTTAACCGGGAATAGAAACCGACTGAATCCCTTATGAATAAGGCCAAGAAAATCCTTTGATCCCATGTCTCAGAAAACCAATGCAATGATATGATTATGAGTTATGACCTAAAAATGCAGATGAATGCGAAGCGAAAGCCAGAAAAAAGGAGGGCAAATTTTGGGGTGCTACATTATGGAGTTACTTGTACAACACGATTTTTCACACTCATTCTAACTCTAGAACTAACCTATTTATAATACTCTAAAATAACCACCATTTGACAGTTTACTCCTAAAACACGCCACTTGGCACTTTGTATGTCTTCAACTTCTGGATCTTCGCCACTTGTCCTCTTTTCAAATTCAAAATAGTAGAAAATTCCCTCCACTATTTATTTGTAACTGCAGTGCATCATCCCGTCGAACTGACTTCCTAGACTTAGAAATACTTGAAGTCTCAAGACTCCTTTCTTCGACCCAAGCTTTCACCAAGTATGGTCGAAGCCTCTTTTTTCTTTTAGCTTATTTATTTTTAAAGAACAACACAACTTCTTTAAAGCCAAATTTGTTTGAAACAGGTAGCATCAAAATTAGGAGCTAACAAATTGCCCCCTAAAAATGTCCTTTCGCCAGTATCGGTAGGAAGGTCATTTTTTGATAGAACAATTTTTGATGCTTGCTCATTCGACTATGAGAAGACATGGTCATAACTGTTTAGCCTACGATCTAGAAACTATTCAGTTTCTTTCAACCATGCTTATGACGTCATATCATAATGGTGAGTCTTCAAACGTCTTTTCAGCCGTATCTTTGATCAGTATTCATCATTACCTTTTCTTGAAACTAGACATTTCACAGTCTGATCATAACTGCCACCACTAAAAAATTCCCAAAAAGAAGACACGCGTACCACTACTGGACTTTCTTTGACGATGGATTAACAATCCTTTGAACTTCCAAACGCCTATAAATACTCCTTTTCCACAACTTGCCAAACTTTTGCATTATCAGAATTTCTTGTAACTCATTTCTTCATCCTTCAAACTTTCTTCAAGAAACCCAGAACAACATTTCATTTCTTCTCTAACTCCCAACAATGGCGTCCTCACAAACCGCTCCTTAAGAAAAGAAAGGTCAAAAAGGCATGGTCACACAGTTCAAACAATCTCTTCGACCATTTTCGAACCTTCCAGGACCTAAGATGGTAAATAATCACCAGTTCATGCCAGAACCCCATGCTGCAGAAGTAAGGAGTATCTATGAATCTCAGGTAATGATTCCTCTTATTGTTTCTGACAAACCTTATGCTTTATCTGGTCCTTTATCCGATGCTAAAGCTTCTGATGAAAAACTCAGTGAGTTTTTTCCTTCCTATCGCAAATCAAGGCCATTAGGGCAAAAAAGTAACCCTAAAATAGGTGAAACTTCGCCTGATAAACCCACCTTAACCAAGATGGATCTTAGATATCTCCAAGATGGCACTAGATTAGTGAGAGCGGTTAGCCCGTTGAAAGATTTTGACCTTTGGATGACCAGGATGGAAAAGGTAAAATCTTAACATTGGAAAACAATAGGAATTTATGACTTGCTCATGCTGTCGATAACTAGTATTCCTTATTGTTTAAACTTGCTGGCAGGATCCCTTTATTTTTGGGATAGTACCCACTTTACCTTTCATCTTCCCTGTGGGATGGTCACCCCTACCCTCTTCGATCTGGCTGCCATCACCGGACTTCGACCAGATGGCATTCCTTATAACCCTGAAACTGACGCAGAGGATACAATAGGGATCTCCAATTCCAAACTCACCTACACACATTTCATAAACAACCACTTCAAACGCGGAACTAAAGAAGTATCTGACCAAGAACACATTGCATTCCTGACTGTATGGCTGTCTAGGTATGTATTTTGCTCCAAATCTCCGCAAGTGGCTAAGAAGTATCTAACTCTAGCCAACCAACTCCACAACAACAGAGGGGTTTTCCTTAGTGAATTGATCCTGGCAAACCTCTATGAATCTATCAGCGAAGGGGCATCTCGACTAAAAGATTTAGAGGCCCAGGGCACTGTACACCTGAATGGCCCCCTCTGGCTGCTTCAACTATGGCTTAACGCAACTTTCGAAGCCAGCCTTCCTAGGAAAGGGAGAGTCGATGAAACTTCTACTGAAATCAAGGAGATGAAGGTCGCAGGGACTCGCTTTGTCAAACTCACCCCTAATGATGATGGGGAAACTCTCAAAGGAGCCTTCTCCAGCTACATCATGATGTTTGCCAAACGGTATGAGTTCACACTAAGCATGGGCCCTTTTGCTGAGAGAAGATGTGACCCTGAATGGTTCACAAGGCCATTCCCTAATTTAAACAAAAAGCTCCATACTGAATCTGTTTCAATCTGGAAGGCTTTCTTGATTCCTAGATTTATCGTCCATAGGCCGAATCTTGGAAAAGATATAGCAACCTTGATTGCTTACCAACCAAACCTTGTCTCTCGACAATTTGGGTTGGCCCAGACTTTCCCTAAGTGCCTATATGAGAAAAAAGGCCATGTTGTTCTTCACACTGCCAGCTTCGACGAGGGAGGTGCTGTAATCCACTTCGACCGATTGAATGCTCGAAAAGCAGTCCTCTCCCCTATGTACTTTCAGCCCGGTTTTTTGTGCACTCAACCATTTCACGACTGGTGGTCGAAGTACTACAATGAACAATTTCTTGATGTTGCTGCCTTCTCCTCATTACTTGACCAAGCTTTCCTTGATGTGCAGGAGAAAACCAGGAAGAGTAAGTTCACTCATATCAAAGAAATTCAAGCCTTCCAAAGGTACTTTGAAACTGTCTATCGACCAGATGATATTAGTCGAATCGTTCGTGAGGCTGCTGTCACTTTGAAGGAGAAATTTCTACAAAAAATGGATAAGTTAAAAATCCCTTCCAACGATCCTCTTGAGAGACGTTATGAGATGGCTTTTAAACTCTTTCCTCCAAAGTTCCCTTGACTGCCTAACGCAGATTTTGGAGTGGCACTTGCCCCTCCATTTCCAGACTGCTTTGTCTGTGGTGATTCCATAAAAATCCTTCGACAGCAGTCTCAACCGAAAGCCAAAAGGGTGGTTGCGACTAAGCATACGATGGACAGTTTTAAAGGACACCTTCATATAGGGATCGAGGATGTTCGCATCGAATCCGAAATATATGAAGGTTTGAGGCCCTCGATTTGTGATTTATAACTAACCACTTAATTATTAACTTGTAATAGTTGTCTTTGTCTTTTCAGCTATGCCCAGGAAGACCAAACCAGCTAAGAGTGCTGCTGTGAAGGCCGAGAAGGAATCTGAAGACACAAAGGTATTTTATATCCCTTGCCTAAGTCTTCTTTATGTGATCACCTTCTAATGTTTGCATCACCTTTTTAGACTGCTCGAAAACCTCCAACACCTCAAAAGAAGACCAAGAAAGGTGCTCAAACAGTCATTCCTTTTGATGCTGATGATGAATCTCCTGAGGAGGTCATAGCGAAAAGGAAAAGGAAGCTTACCAAATCTTCTGGAGCTGCTGGCCAACCTTCCTCAAAGGCAGCCAAAATTCTTGAAAAGACACCTACCACTAGTGGTGTCGAGAAACCATCCTCCAAGGCCGCGTCGAAATCGAACGCCGACACTCATAAGAGTGAAAAATCAAGCCCTGATGTTGCAAATGCTTAGGTATGCACACTATCTTTCTCATAGTATTTGCACTCTTCACTCAAATCTCCTTCAATCTTATTTTCCTTACTTGTGGTTTCAGGCTGATGTAGGTGATTCTAACCCACCACAAACTACGTCGACCTCTGCACCAACTCTTCTGAATAGCCAAGGTGAGCCAAATTATCACCCCACTTCTGACCTTGGTTCTGGGTACAGCTTAATAAGCGAAATTAACCAACCTATCCTTCTTACAGTTCCTCCCTCTGCGACGGTCGAAACAAACAAAAACTCGTCTGTCAAGACCACCACTAAATAATCCCAGACAGATGGCTCTGATTTTGAAAAGGATGATGTCTCTAGCCAACAATCTACAGAGGCCGTTGCCAAGAAAGAAGGACGTCTTGAAAATGAACCAGATAATGATCACCTTAATCAAACTGCCCATGAAGGGATGGGCAATATGGGAGAACCCCCATTCCAAACTACATCTGATGATGATCAAGAGAATGACAACCAAGACAATGAAGAAGGAGACGAAGAGGAAGAAGAAGAAGAGGTCGAAGATGAAGAGGAAAAAGAAGAGGATGAAGAGGATGAAGAAGAAAGAACTGAGAAGGACCAGTCCACTTCACCCGTAACTGAAAAAAGTCCTGTCAAAACTCCAACTCCTAAACCTACAGGAACTTTGACCACTGGAGGACCCACTACTGAAGATCTACTGGCTGCCCTTAGATGGTCGAATCCTCGAGAGTATGCCAAAATGATACTTGGGAAAAAGTATAACTCCTCTGGTAGCAATCTTAGTACCTCGACCACTTCTGGAGATCTAGCTCCAGATGACTTTGCTGGCCCTATCCTTTAGAAATTTAAAAACAAATTCTTTAAGGGAGACATCCACAGCATCTTAAATGCAGATCGAACTGCTCATCTCTTTCTGACAGACACCCTCCAGAAACTGGACCTCTCGACCCTTAAGAAAGAGGTATCTAATTTCCTTATAGAGTTAACTACTTTAGTGAATCAGATGTCTGAAAACTTCAAGCTTCTTACCAACATTCAAAACACCATTGAAAATACAACTGCGTTGGAACATCTAGCTTGGGATGAAGCACATGCATCAGAAGCCAAAGTCGGAGACCTGGAAATTGCCCAAGCTAAAAGGCAGGAAGAGATAGTGTCGAACAAAAAGGATATTGACACATGGAGACAGCAAATCACAGAACTGCAAAACAAAATTTTTGATGCTAAAAAACGTAATCTTGAGCTGAAGAATTTCGACGACACTGAACTGGCCAAATAGCTGAAACGCACTATGGACTTCATTGATAATGCCCAAAATCTTGAAAAAGAACTTTCAGCAGCCAAACTCGACAAAGCTTTATGAGAAACACGCCTTCAGACTCACAAGGTCAACTTTCTTTAGTTGAAGTTGATGCTCCCCTTTTGATCATCTCATGACTTTTGTTTGTAGTTCTTTTTTATCACCATATTTTCTGGCCCTTTTGAGGCCTTATGTAATGACAATTTTAATGCCCTTTGGCATCTGTTTGAATACTTTTATTTACTGTTCACTCTTCGACTTGCAAAATTTTTGGAAATCATGGCACATTTTCTTTTAAATGTTTTATTAATGGCCTCAAACTTTGCTAATCTTTCTGATTAAGGCACTCTACCTTTTTCATTGGAAATCATGAAAACAATGCAGCTTTAGCAGGCTAGTGCTCCAACGGCACAAGTCTCTATTCCATAAAGAAATATTAATAGCGTAACCCTAGGGTATATTTCGAAGAGTAATTTCACGTGTTTCCATCGTTGACTGGCCAATCCTTACAAGGCATTGCCCCTATAAAATCCTCATCACATGAGCCATATTCTGCACTCACTGAAGCAAGTATGAGTACTTCCTCAAAGAAAACAATAACCAAGAAGGTGGCTGAAGAAACACAGAAGGCTTAGGTAACCACCACTGCCTGCAATAGCACTTCAACTGGAGCAACTTCCTAGGCCAAGAAGCGAGAAACTAAGATGAAGGTCCCCAAGAAAGGGCGTTCTAAAGCACAAGATCCTGATGATGAAGCAGACGAAGATTAACTCACCTTTCTCAACTCCATCAGTTGGAGAGACTATGAATGATCCTTCTCCTGGGTTTGGCGTTATTGTACTTGTTTCTTTTCCTTTGTACACCATTTTGGCCTTATCTAGCCTATTTTGGCTTTTACAATCTTATCAAAACTTATGTTCTAATATGAATCTCTTGCAAAATAGGCTTATATTTTTTCAAATATTTCCCATTAACCCTTAAGACTCTTAGATCACCCTCAATCTCCTGAACCTCGTAAGCATTATTATTGAATGCCTTAATTATTTGAAAAGGACCTTCCCACTTAGGAGACCACTTCCCTAAAGATCTGGTCTTTCGATCCATAGGCAAGATCACTTTCCACACCAATTCCCCAGCTGAAAAGGTTTTAATCTTGACCTTTTTGTTATAAGACTTCTCCACCCTTTTCTTTTGCCTTTTCAGCAACTCCAACGCATAGAGCCTTTCTTCGTATAAATCCACTAACTCATCAAGCATTATATTCCAATAAGACTCAGATGGGATCTCATGATGCCTTTGGATCCTTATGGACTGAAGATGAATTTCTACAGGCAAAACTGCATCATGACCAAATGTTAGTCGAAATGGGGTAGTATTAGTTGCCTCTTTTGGGGACGTTCGACATGCCTAAAGTATTTGGTCCAATTTCTTATTCCAATTTCTTGGCCTTTTCCCACATGATTTTTTATCAACCCAATAACTACTTTATTGCCCGCTTCGACTTGGCCATTAGCTTGAGCGTAATAAGGTGTGGACGTCAAAAGCTTGAATCCCATTTCTTTGGAAAATTATTGCATTTTTCGACCAGTGAAGACTGATCCTTGGTCTGTTGTAATTGTATATGGGATTCCAAACCTATAGATGATGTGTTTCTGAATAAATTCAATCACATCTTCCTGATCAACATTTGGTAAAGGGATAGCTTCGACCCATTTGGTAAAATAGTCAATACCCACCAAAATGTACTTATGATTTTTTGATGATGCTGGTCTGATTTCTCCAACTAAATCCAAAGCCCATCCTATAAAAGGCCAAGGTTTCACTATAAAGTGTAATTCACTTGCAGGGACGTGCTGAATGCCAGCGTGGAATTGACATTCCTGACAACCCTTAGTAAATTCAATGCAATCTTTTAACATGGTAGGCCAATACATACCTTGTCGAAATAACAACCATTTCATTTTATGGCTTACCTGATGTGCTCCACATGTCCCACTATGGACAGTCGAAAGGGCCAAGTACGCTTCTGCCTCACTAAGGCACTTAAGCAATACTCCCTCAGGAGTCTTTTTAAATAATTCATTACCCAACAAGACATAACTCAAAGCTTCATACTTGATTTTCCTTTCTGTCGAAGATATTGGATTTTTTAGATAATCTACTATAGGTTTTCTCCAATCCTTGTCAGTTATGCTATCAACTGCCAGAATTGCAAAATTATCTTCATCAGCGTATCCAAGCTTAGTCTCTTCCAAGTCTGATGGGGCTAATCCTACTCACACCACCTTTCCTCTGACTTCAACTTCGATTGCATCTTGTAATTTGTCTTTCAAAACTTTATACCCTGATGCAATCTGAGCCAAGTCATTAGCGACCTGGTTTTCCAGTCTAGGGATGTGTCAAAAACTAACTGCGTCAAACTTTTTCAACAGTCGATTCACAACTACAAAGTACATAATCAAGTTTTCTTTTATGCACTTGTATTCCTTGGTAACTTGTTTTATGACCAAATCTGAATCTCCCATTATTTTGACCTGAGTTGCCCCCAATTCTAATAATACTTCAAGTCCAGCAATTAAAGCTTCATATTCAGCTTCATTGTTAGAACAACGGCCTTCAATTTTATACTTAAGTGTTGTTGGAATTTCATTAGGAGAAATAACAAGCACTCCTATGCATGTCCCATCTTTGTGGGTCGACCCGTCGAAGTATAACTTCCAAGGTTCCAGTTCAAGATAGTTCAGAGGGGTTTCATTTATTGAATGGTCGACTATAAAGTCCGCCACTACTTGTCCTTTAACAGCTTTTAAAGGCTTATAAGTTAAAGAATATTCAGTTAATGCTAATGCCCATTTTCCAATTCGACTGTGCAAAATAGGTTTGGACAACATATGTTTAATAATGTCATAACGAGAAGAAACATAAACATCAACTGGTTTTATATAATGCTTCAATTTTGTACAAGAGTAATACAAACATAAGCATAATTTTTCGATCATGATATATCTAGTTTCTGCATCATTTAAAACTCTACTAAGGTAATAGATGGCTCTTTCGACGCCATCATCACCCTCTTGAGCTAACATGCTCCCTAAAGTTCTATCTGACGCAGCTATGTACAATCTCATACTCTTATTCCCACAAGGTGGTGAGAGAATTGAGGGGTGACTCAGGTACTCTTTGATCTTATCGAAGGCTTCCTGTTGAGCTTGCCCCCAGTTGAACCCATCCTTGCTAGCTCGAAGCAATGGCGAAAAGGCTTGCGTTTTCCCACTCAAGTTGGATATAAATCTCCTCAAGAAATTTATTTTTCCCAAAAGAGACTACAATTCCTTCTTTGTTGATGGCGCTTTCGCTTCCATAATGGCTTTGGTTTTATTCTGGTTAATTTCGATCCCCTTCTTGTGGACCACAAAGCCTAAAAAATCCCCTGCCTGCACACAAAAAGCACATTTGAGAGGATTCATTTTAAGACCATGCTTTCTCATCCTTTCAAAGGAATGTCGAAGATGGCTTAAGTGATCTATTCCTGAAAAAGACTTAACAATAATATCATCAATATAGATCTGCATAAAAGTCTCAATAAAATCATGAAAGATCGAATTCATTGCTCTCTGGTAAGTTGCCCCAGCATTTTTTAGACCAAAAGGCATTACTACCCATTCGTAGGTGCCTAATGCTCCTGGACATCGAAAGGCAGTCTTTGGGACATCTTCCTCAGCAATGAATATTTGGTTATAACCAGAATAACCATCCAACATACTCAAATATTCATGTCCTGCAGTAGAATCAATTAGCATTTCTGCTACAGGCATATAATATTCATCTTTAGGGGTTGCAGAATTTAGATCTCTAAAATCTATACAGACCCTTGTTGCTCCCGGGATTTTCATCCAGGTACAAACGCGAAAGTGGCACGGAAGAAAGAAAGAGAGTCGCCTGCCAGACATTTTCATCCCAAAGAAAGGGAAGGGTAATGCTGTACAAACCCGGGAGAAAGGAAAGAACGAGGTCTCACGAACCAAAGAGAATGGGTAAGGGAGTCGGTTACGTGAAGGGAAGGTTATCGCACCCCTTCACGTCCGTCGTACTCGACGGGATCCACGCTTGAAGTACTGCTCAAAGGATGATAAACGAAAAGGAACTGAGAGAGAACGAGAAACAAATGTAGGGAAAATAAAAGAAGTGCTCGAATGGGCCCTACCCCACTGCCTATGTATCTCATCGGGAACATGAGAATCAGAGCGACGTAGTTCCTCTGACTAAGGGGAAACTGTTTGTGTTTTTTAGTGGAAACGTCAAAGTGCGCGTCCCAGCAGTTAGGTGTTGCAGCACGCTGTATGGAGACTTAGGCATTACCTGTTTGCGATAGAACGGACATGACGGATCCTTAAGGAAGAAGTGAAGAGATGAGAAGAGAATTCCCGAAGGAAAGACGTTATTGTTGGTTTGAAGTTTTTTATTTGAAGTGTTTTGCATAGGTAAGTGTACCTAAGTCTTTTTCAATGGAATGTGCATCTCATGCATCATCCCAAAATGAAATGATGATGATGTACACTAAGTATGAGGAAGATCCTCAAACTTACTTCCAAAGTTAAAGGCTTAAGTACACTAGCATATTCCCTTTATTAAATGTTTTTGTTGTTTTAAAATGAAGAAGTGTTTTTGATTTTGTTTGTGGAATCACTTCATGTTAAAGACTTGTACATCATGCTAGAGAACCTACAACATATTCCAAGATGAAATGTATGCAAGCCCCCCCCCCCCCCCCCCCCCAATGGAATAAGGATCATGGCACATGAAAATGTTTCAACCTTTATTAAGTGTTTTGAAGCTGTTTTGAGATGAGAGAAGAGAGACTCAAAAGAAACAAAGGTAAAGACTAAAGGGGACTAAGACTCACCCTAATGTTATCATGCTTGGATATTCCTAATGGTTTAGTGTGGTTTAGAAGACTAAGTCTAAAAGAAGAGAGAAGGAGAGAGCAAGAGGTGACATAACTCACTTCTAAGATAGAAGATGAGTTATGAACCAAGAGGGAGAAGAAAGAAGTTGAACAAAGAAAGCATTGAAATGCTTTGCACAAACCCAAAAGAGAAAACATTAAAAGAGATGAGGGAAGAAGGTGTGTGTGGAAGCATATCCACACACTCAACTTACCATTAGCCCCTACAAGCAAAGGTTAGCTAAACAATTGCATATGAAAGCATAAGTAAAAGAAGGAAGACAATTAAACATCAAACATCTCATGAAATGAAACTATGAATCAAACAAAACCTAAACCTAAAGGGAAAGGACCCTAAGTGTTCAAGGACTTCTAAAGTCAGTAGCTATGTCTAAAGGTATTCAACTAAGGCTAAGGTACCTAACAAGGTCAAACCATGTCAAGAAAAGATGCCAAAGATTCATACAAGTTCAAGTTATGAAGCAAATATGAAATATAAACATATATTGCATACAAACATGGATGAATGCATGAAGAAATATCAAATTCAGAAGTGAATGACATATTATAATGCATATGGAAGTATATGGATGAACATACAAAGCATGAGTGCAATGATTCAAGAAGAGAAGACAAGATGAAAAGAAGTTCAAACAATGTTCAAGTTCACATAAGATGGATACTTGTAATGCAAGTTATGAATGAAGGATGAAACATGAACATGAATAAGAATGGATGCAAGTCAGTAATGTATGATATGCTTGATCATATTAGAATGCAACAATGGTGTCACAAAGATGCACACAAAACATGTTAAGGCACATAGAAGAAGATGCACACAATTAGGTCAAACTTAGTTCTCATAAGCACCAAACATTTATGAACCAAAACATGAAGACAAATGACCTATAATCTAACATGGATGACCTATAATATCTAAGAAATGACCTATAAAATGCACACACAAGTCCTAATGCAATGGCACAAGTTCCTCCTAATCAATTAGGGTTTAGAAGATGAGAAAAGATCACAAAAAGTCACATATACTAACAAGCATCAAACAATTAGCAAAGAACTTGTAAAAATTATGAAATTTAAGTGTAAAGTACCTAAGTCAGAACCTAAGCATGCATCAGAATTTCATGGCAAAACTGAAAAGGAAACTAGGTTAAATGGAGGCTCAAAGTCACATTGAAATAAGTCAAAAGAATGCACAAAGATGAGTATCAAAAAGACATGATAAAATGACTTTAAAAATATAATAAAAATATTCATATATGCTTTAAGATGTTGTTTAAAGATGGCAAAAAGAGTGGACACAAAATGGTTTTAGAGTTATGCAAAATAATTTGATAAAGATCAAGTATCAAGAAGGAACCAAATTGAAAAAAGAAATAAAAGAAAATTGCGAAATAATGTGCAAAATAAAATCAAATCAGAAATAAAAATATTGAAAAATTATTAAGATGTGTAAACATGCTATGAAAATTATTTTGGAATTTTTGGATGAGTTTTGGTATTTTTAATAAAAGAAAATCAAAACAAATGTCAAAAAGAAGTTAAAAATGGAAGACATATGAGGGAGGGGTGAAAACATAGCAAAAATGCAGTTCAGAATGTGATTGGGCTTAAAGCGTGGGTGTGTGAATAGCAATTAGAGTCCAGTCCAAAAATGCACGCGTGACATACAGAACTATGGTGGAACTCAGTCAACAGATTGACTCACTCACACGCATTGGATTAAGTCATGATGGTCAATCAAGTAAAGTATGCAAGATGAGTGAATCAGATCTAAAGCGCACGATAGCAATCATACACACACACACGCAAGCAGTCAGAGTAAAAAAAAGGCACGCGAGTAGCACATGATCATTAATGTGTTGGCATACTTATGAGCATTGGATCAAACAAAATCAGACGGCTATGTTATGTTCTGAGGACTAAACCCTAACTAAATCTCACCGGCCGGAGAAGGACCTCCGGTTATCTTCTCCGGCCATCTCCGGCGACCTGCAAGTATCACATGCTTCCAGAAATTTACAAAATGCACATCAAAATGAAGCTGAGCTCACGAGGAACATGGATCCACAATTATTTTTCACAAACAACACACAACCAGAGACAATCGAAGGGTTGAATCTTGCCCTAGGTTTTGCAACTATACATCTAACATGCCTATCAACTAGCCGGAAGTACCAGAGCTCCTATTGAGCTAAAATCCATAGAAACAAACTTGAAAAATCAGTGAATCAAGCAAGGGAAAAGTGAACTGAAACCTGAAAATTGAAGAACCTTGAGATTAAAAGAAGGCCAGAGAGGAGAATCCTGAGCTTCTTGTGCTTGATCTTGAGTAAAATAAATGCTAATAGAAACTTAATCTGGAAGAAGAGATAGATCTGAAAATGAAGATGCTTGAACTCTTCAATGCTTCAGTGATTCAATGTAGATGGATGATGAAGATTGAGGAAGAAAAGTGATGAACTCGTGCAGTGAGAGAGAGAGATTTCAGAGAGAATTTCAGAGAGTGTTTTGGAATGTGAGAGTGAGAAAAAAATGAAGTGTTCCCTCCAAATTCTGTTGGAGCTTTCTATTTATATGGTGAGTTAAATTCTAACTGTCTCAGTTGACAGTTAGAACTGTGGTTGGGTTAATTGTGGTAGTGTGAAGCAAGGAGAGGGTGAGGATAATAGGTTCAGAAAATGAGAGGGAGAACCAATTCGTGTAGTGTTGTTGTTGTTTATGTATGTGAGCATGGTAAGGAATCACGATGATGATGTATGTTGTTGCTGCAGCATGGTTACTTGTACCATAAGCTTGATTTCCCATTATGGTACATGATAGCATGGCATGACATATGTTGCATATGGTTGTGTTGGTCTAAAAGAAGAAAAGAAATGACTGGTGTAAAGTCATGCGTGTACCTATGTGAATCAAACAAGGAACCAAAGCAACATATTCTATTTTGGCATCAAAACCAATAAGTGAAAATTTGAAAGTTTGAAGAGGGATTTCTTTATGTATGGTGGATAGAATGAGGAGTTTTTGGTGTCATTAGAAAGAGGAGACGTAAGAGAACATGTTTGGTGTTGATTTTAGGTTAAATGGAAGCTTACAAAGTGGTGGAAAAATGACTTAAAATGCAAGGAATCCAAACTGCATCATGGGCGAGGCAAATTGTTGGCAGACCTGGTCATGGACCTATGAAAAATTTAGTGTGAAGCTTCCATGTTTGGACCACTATAACTCCTTCATAACTTGTTCAAATGAGAAAATGTCCAACATCAAAGTTGAAGAGGACATGGAGATGAACAACTTTAATGTTCAACATTTTTTCATTTGAATCTTTCTTCAATGAGAAAAATGGTTTGACATTTGGCACACCACATGTTTGATGAAATGCTTGCGTGCCAGCCCTGTCTTGCTTGGTCATGACTTGGTTTTTGTCTTGATTTTGTCAAACTTTGATTGATCATAACTCCTTCAATTTTGATCCAATGGAAGAGTTCTTTATATGGATTTGAAGCTTAGGATGTGATCTTTGATTGCCTCAACTTAGGCCTGAAGTTTGAAGCTTTTATCTTGAAGAAAGAATGCCTTGAAGATGAGTGCAAAATGGCCTAAACTTTCCATTTTTAGAAACCCTAAGTTTCTAAATTTGGCAACTTTGTACAATTCTTGATTTTTGATGATTCCTCCATCATTTCTTGATAAAATCTTGGCCAATGAACATATGTGACTTGAATTTCATGAATTTGACCTTAAAAAGTCAGGAGTTGACTTTTTTCACTGCACAGTTGACTTTTCCCCAAATTTCTTGATTCTCAAGCAACTGACCAATTGAAGCTCTTCTGAAATGACCCAATGGGCAATCTTCCATCCTTAGATAGTTGATATCATGTATAAAATATTGAGATTAAGTTTGAACCAAAATTTCACCAGAAGACTGCTTGAATTCAAAACCCTAATTTTGACTGCCTTTTGCTAGGAGATGATGAACTGTCCAACTTCTTGATGAATCCCCATCTTCCAATGACTTGTGGGATCAAATGGGATGTCATATGATATAATAGACCCTTGAGGCTTGTTAGGAGACCCTTGGCTCTAGCTCTCTTGCTCTGGATACTCAATACTCTGAAATCAACTGATCACATGCCCTATGCTGAACCAAAGATGAATGTTTTATCTATATGACTTGAATGCAATGCAATGCAATGAAAATATATGCTAAATGATATGAAAGATGAGAGGGAAAATTTTAGGGTATTACAGCTGCCCCTATTCAATCACTGTAGACCTGAATGGATGATAGCGATTGCTTTCAGACTTTCAAGGTATGGAGGGATTGAATACCGAAAAATAACCAGAAAATTTGCACTCTGTGGAGAAGAAGAAAAGGGATATAAACCCAATCACATGAACTCTGCTCGGATAAAACTCTGATGATAACCATAACATTGGAGAGCTGTCTTTTGAACGACACCAGACGACTACTGGCTTGCCACACTGCGGGTGGACTTGGAAAACGTCTTTTGTACAATGCCAGATGACTACTGGCTTGCCACACTGCGGGTGGAATTTAAGAACTTCTTTTGTATAACGCCAGACGACTACTGACTTGCCACACTGCGGGTGGACTTTAAGAACGTCTTTTGTACAACACCAGATGACTACTGGCTTGCCACACTGCGGGTGGACTTTAAGAACGTCTTTTGTACAATGCCAGACGACTACTAGCTTGCCACACTGCGGGTGGACTTTAAGAAAGTCTTTTGTACAACACCAGACGACTACTGGCTTGCCACACTACGGGTGGACTTTAAGAATGTCTTTTGTATGACGCCAGACGACTACTGGCTTGCCACACTGGGAGTGGACTTTCGCCAATTTTCCACCCTAAGATGGACTTTTGCCAATCTGCGGTTGGACTTTGATGCTTTGCCACCCTAAGATGGACTTTTGCCAATCTGCGGTTGGACTTTGATGCTTTGCCACCCTAAGATGGACTTTTGCCAATCTGCGGTTGGACTTTGCTGATTTGCCACCCTAAGATGGACTTTTGCCAATCTGCGGTTGGACTTTGCTTTGTCTTTTGAATAAAACCGGATAAATGCCGATGGGCCACGCTGTGGGTGGACTTTTGAAAGATGCCTTTTGGATGAAGTCATTTGACTACTGATTGGCCACACTGCGGGTGAACTTTTGCAAAAATTCAACACTGGATTACGCTCTGCATACATATCAGACATCCCTGCTGACTCTGTTGAGGAACAATGATCAATGATTTAACCTCAGAAGCTCCTGAAAGGATAATATCTCTGCCGGAGAATGACTGAACAATCCGTCTACTCCAAATTGCCACGCTTGCCAAAAATAAATTGGACTTTGAGATATAGAGAAGTGATGACTCTGCCAGGAATTATTTCATCTGCCTGGGGATGAATTCTAATCATAGCAGCTCCGCTGGAAGAATGACAACTTTCCGACTTGGTTGGGGAAAGAATGTACTAACACTCTGCTGAGGAAGGGGTTATGTTGATCTGCTAAACCTCTGCGGGGAGAAAAATAACTCAGCTGGGGAGTATTACTGACAAGATTCAATGCTGAACTCTGTGGGGATACAACTGCCAGAAATACGATCTTGCTGAGGATTGTAACTACTCGTCGGGGGTACGCAAATCCTGGTTAGAAGATATTCTGCTGCGACATGCTAGGAAAGAATCCCTAGAGATCTACTGGGGAAACACAAAAACCCACGGTAATCTGTTGGGGAACAAAGCTGTCGAGCTTAGAATAAAAGCCATAATGCCCCATGCTAGGCGAACTTTCGCTTGACGACTCCACTGGGGATAATGAGTTTACAACAAACTCTGCTGGGGAGAACCGCTTCAAAGCGTCTCATGCTGGAGATGCCCCTTAAGAGGATTTTACAGAAGACCAAGCATCTTCGAACTCTTAAACAAATGCCGAGACTTGAGCTAAAAAACAATAATTGAGAGGTCACTCTACTGGGGATAATAGATCTGGAACACATTTTGTCGGAGGGATTTCACGATGCCCCATGCTTGGGAGGGTCACAAACTCACTCTTGCCCCAGATTACAAGGCTGATATGAAGAAATCGTCCCAAGAGGATTTTACAGAAGATTTGGCATCTTCAAACTCCTGGACACTCACTGAGTCTTGGACATTAACTGCGAGGTCTGCGAAGCAACTCTACTGGGGAATTTGCAACCGTTATCAACACAGAAAAGCTTGTAATTGTTGGAAGTTCCGAATGGGAGAAATGACTTAATAGGATCCACCGATCCCTTATTGGCTTTGCCTCGTTGATCTCATCTTGCTGTAATCGGCCGCCGATCAAATGATAAACTCAATCAGTAAAAGTTGTAACAAAAGGGTAATATGGGAACCCTTTCCTGAATATGGTTGCCCCGGTATTCTGACTTAGGGGTAAGTGATTACTTGTTTGGAATAAATGACCCATTCTCTTGAAAAGGCTTGTACCTGTTACCTGCAACAAAAGAATACGCACACATGCCCCAGGATATTGCGTGGTTTGAATCCACCATCCAGGATTACTCAACATTCAAAGTGATTTTAAATGTTTTTCTGCGTATATTATTGTAAGGCCACAATGTTTTCAAATGCAATGTTTTATCAAAAATTCGGACGTTTTGCAAACAAAGCAGTAAAAACAAAATAAGAAGCTTTTGACTGAAATTCAATTTATTGAAAAATGCCTGAACTCGGAAAATACATTCGGAAACAAACTCTGGAAAGAGGAGATTGCTGTAAATTAAGAAAAGAAACTATCCTAATGGCAATGTGAAAACGACATTCTACTAAGGTTCGATTCTACTATAGCTAGTATGTCTTCAAAACTCCCTGACCTTGCCTTCTGAGGAGTGATTGGACCAATTCCTATCCTTTGGAATGTCAGTTGCTGAAACGGTGATGGAGTACAACTAACTCAGACCGCAATCGTTCGCTTAAATCCCTCTTTTGCATGGACCGCGCTTTCGGGTTTTCAATCCACCGGGATACCCCTTTTTGCCTAAGTTGCCCTTTCGGGTTTTCAACTTACCGGGTGTACAATTTTTTTTATTTATATCCCTAATTTTTGCCCGAACCTTTTTATTCTGTTTTTATGGTTCGCCGGGATGCCCTTTTTTGCCTGGACTCTCTCTTTTTTTTTATCCAGCGAGTCTATTTATGCGAAGTATTTTTTGACTGCGTCTGAATTAACAGGGGATGAAAAGTCTTCGCCATCCATGGTTGTAAGCAATAAGGCTCCGCACGAGAAGACCTTTTTAACCACGAATGGACCTTCATAGTTGGGAGTCCATTTGCCCCTGTGATCTGTACTAGGAGGAAGGATCCTTTTGAGTACTACGTGTCCGACTTTGTAAACCCGAGGACGCACCTTTTGATCAAATGCCCGCTTCATCCTTCCTTGGTATAACTGCCCATGACACAGAGCTGCCAGATGTTTCTCTTCAATAAGGCTCAATTGATTAAATCTGGCGCGAACCCATTCAACTTCGTCTAATTTGACATCCATCATGACTCTGAGGGATGGAATCTCAACTTCAACCAGTAGGACTGCCTCCATACCGTACACAAGTGAGAATGATGTTGCCCCAGTAGACGTGCGTACTGACGTTCGATACCCATGCAAGGAGAACGGTAGCATCTCATGTCAATCTTTATATGTGACAACCATTTTCTGCACAATTTTCTTAATATTCTTATTGGCCGCCTCAACAACGCCATTCATCTTCGAGCGATACGGAGAAGAATTGTGATGTTCAATTTTGAAGTCCCGACACAGCTCAGCCATCATTTTATTGTTCAAATTAGAGCCATTATCAGTAATAATTCTCTCGAGCACTCCATATCGACAAATGATATCTCGTTTCAGGAAACGAGCTACCACCTGCTTAGTGACGTTGGCATAAGATGCTGCTTCAACCCACTTCGTGAAATAATCAATGGCGACCAAGATGAAACGATGGCCGTTTGAAGCAGTAGGCTCAATTTTTCCGATCATATCAATGCCCCACATTGCAAAGGGCCAAGGAGAGGACATGACACTCAACGGATTCAGAGGAACATGCACTTTGTCTGCATAAATCTGGCACTTGTGACATTTGCGGGCGTACTTGCAACAATCTGTCTCCATTGTCAACCAATAATACCCCGACCTCAATAGTTTCTTTGCCATTGCATGTCCTCTGGCATGGGTATCGAAAGAGCCTTCATGCACTTCTTGCATTAATAGGTCTGCTTCGTGTCTATCCACGCATCTGAGCAGAACCATGTCAAAATTCCATTTATACAGTACGTCATCTTGGTTCAGGAAGAAGCTACCAGACAATCTCCTCAAAGTCTTCTTATCTTTGGTAGATGCCCCAGGTGGGTACTCCTGACTTTTCAAAAAACACTTGATGTCATGAAACTACGGCTTCTTATCAGACGTTGCATCAACAACAAACACAAATGCATGTCTGTCAAGATGAGACACATTAATCTTAGGTACATGGTTCCACCTTTGCACTTTGATCATAGAAGACAATGTGGCCAAGGCATCAGCAAACTTATTCTCATCTCGAGGAATATGGTACAGCTTTACTATTGTGAAAAACGTCAACAGTCTTCTCGTATAATCCCTATACGGAATCAGATGTGTCTGGTGCGTGTACCAGTTCCCATTCACTTGATTGATTACCAAAGCTGAATCACCGAAGATATCGAGGGTCATAATTTGAAAATTAATCGCCTCCTCAATCCCCATTATACAAGCTTTATATTCTGCTTCATTGTTGGTGCATCCGAAAGTTACTCGGGCAGTGAAGGGCATATGAACACCCTCCGGTGTGATAAGAACTGCTCCAACTCCGCATCCATTCATGTTGACGGCCCCATCAAACATCAAACTCCATTTGGATTCAGGGTCTGGTCCCTCCTCCGGGAGTGGTTCCTCGCAGTCCTTAACTTTGAGAAACATGATGTCCTCATTAGGGAAATCAAATTTCATGGGTTGGTAATCATCAATCGGCTATTGTGCAAGATAGTCTGACAGGATACTTCCTTTGATGGCTTTCTGAGAAGTATACTGGATATCATATTCTGTCAAAACCATTTGCCACCGTGCAACTCTGCCTGTCAGTGCTGGTTTCTCGAAAATGTACTTGACTGGATCCATTTTGGAAATTAACAAAGTTGTGTGCGTGAGCATATACTGTCTCAGTCGCTTAGCAGCCCATGCCAGTGCACAACATGTCTTCTCAAACATTGAGTATCGGGACTCGCAGTCAGTGAATTTTTTGCTCAGGTAGTAGATAGCATGCTCTTTCCTACCTGTCTCGTCGTGTTGACCGAGAACACAACCCATAGACTCTTCAAGCACTGTCAAGTACAATATCAAAGGTCTCCCTGGAACCGGAGGCATTAAAATTGGAGGTTCCTGTAAGTATTCTTTTATTTTATTGAATGACACTTGGCAATCGTCATTCCACCTGACCGTTTGATCTTTTCTTAGCAATTTGAATATTGGTTCACACGCGGCTGTTAGGTGAGATATGAACCTTGCAATGTAGTTCAATCTACCCAGAAAACCACTAACCTCTTTTTCTGTTTTCGGCTCAGGCATGTCTTGTATTGCTTTCACTTTGGCAGGATCGACCTCAATCCCTTTTTCAATTACGATGAAACCCAGCAGCTTTCCAGAACGCACCCTGAAAGTGCACTTGTATGGATTCAACCTCAAACGGAACTTTCTCAACCTTCCAAACAACTTTTTCAAGTTAATCAGGTGTTCTTCTTCTGTTCGCGACATGGCAATCATATCATCCACATAGCATTCAATCTCTTTGTGAATCAAATCGTGAAATAATGTTACCATTGCCCGCTGATACGTTGCCCCTGCATTTTTCAACCCAAAAGGCATCACTTTATAACAAAAAGTACCCCATGGGGTAATGAACGTGGTCTTCTCCATATCCTCAGGTGCCATCTTGATCTGATTGTACCCGGAGAAACCGTCCATGAATGAGAACACTGAAAACTGAGCTGTATTATCAACCAGCACGCCGATATGAGGTAAAGGAAAGTCATCTTTCAGACTTGCTCTGTTTAGGTCCCGGTAATCAACACACATTCTGACCTTACCATCTTTCTTCGGCACAGGAACAATATTTGCAACCCATGGTGGGTAATTGGTGACAGCCAGAAATCTCGCATCTAACTGTTTTTGCACCTCCTCTTTGATTTTGAGAGCCATTTCTGGTTTAGTTCTCCGAAGCTTCTGTCTGAGAGGAGGACAACCCTCTTTCAATGGCAACCTGTGCACAACAATGTCTGTATCTAACCCCGGCATATCTTGATATGACCAAGCAAAGATGTCGACATATTCCCGCAGCATACTGATAAGCTTTTTCTTTACCTCGGCCTGCAGACTGGCTCCAATCTTAATTTCTTTCCTTGCATCCTCGGAACCAATGTTGATAACCTCAATTGTCTCTTGGTGAGGTTGAATGACCCTCTCCTCCTGCTTCAACAATCTAGCCAATTCTTCGGGAAGTTTACAGTTTTCTTCATCCCCTTCTTCGGCTTGATAAATCGGTTTGTCAAAGTCATACATGGCCATAGCAGAACCGTTATAAGTGGAATCCAGAGGATCAAGTCTGCACGAGGGGGTTCATGCTTTATTTTATAATTTATTTTTGAAAAAACAAAAAGAAAACAAGACATTGCCATTTTTAATGTTTTTTGTGCAAAAATAAAAGATGAAAGACAGGGAACGAAATTTGAATGCAAAACGTCCTTTATTAATGATTAAAAATTGCAAATGAAAATTTGTGGCCCTACAAATGAATCTGTACGCCTTGGGCAGAGCACAAGATTTTAACATGCATGATGATTAGAGAAAAGCAAAGAAAATTACTCTGTTTGAAAAGTAACTGGAATGATTTCCTCAGCGGACCAGTTTTGCAATTATTGTCCCGAAACACGTGGGTGTACCCAATTGTTCAAGTCACAATCACTGCCTATGCCATCCTCTGCAGTCGCACAAGATTGATCTGTATATATGATTCCACCCCTGCTAAAAATGATGGGTCCCGTGTACTTTGCAGCCGAATCCAGAGATGGTTGGTAGCCAATACCAAACTTGTCCTCTTTCACTGATGTCTCGATCAGCTTGCCCCAACCTTGGGCATTACCTGCTCTAACAACCTCGACGGCCTGCTTATAAGACGAAATTGACGTGCTGGCTCTAGCTGTGTAAGAGAAGATTTAGGCACTTTATCAATATTCACTGCCTCGAATGACTGGCAAAGCGTTTCATGGATTTCCCCATCCATCTCAACATACTTGAATATGGACAAGTGACTGACAAAAATGTCCTCTTCACCACACACAGTTACTACTTGTCCTTCAAACACGTATTTCAGCTTCTGATGTAATGTGGATGTAACATCCCCGACCGCATGAATCCATGGGCGACCTAATCAACAACTATAAGAAGGCTGTATATCCATCACGTGGAATGTAGACTTGAACACTTGAGGTCCAATTTGCACAGGTAATTCCACTTCACCAAAAACAGATCGTTTCGACCCATCAAATGCTCTGACAACTAGATCACTCGGCCTTAAAATCAATCCATCAACCTCCAACTTCATCAGCGCCTTCTTAGGCAAGACATTAAGCGAAGAACCAGTGTCTACCAGCAAGTGGGACAACACCGCGCCCTTACACTCCATTGTAATATGCAGAACTTTGTTGTGGTTTCTACCTTCAGAAGTCAAATCTCGGCTCGTGAAACCCAACCCATGGCTGACATTGACATTAGAAATCACACTCTCGAGCTGATTGACAGTAATTCCCTGTGGAACATAGGCCATCTTTAACACCTTCAACAAAGCCTCACGGTGTGCATCAGAGCACATCAATAATGAAAAAATTGAGATCTTTGAGGGCGTCTGGTTCAATTGATCAACGATTTTGTAATCACTTTTCTTTATTATTCTCATAAACTCCTCTACCTCGCTGTCGAAGGTAATTTTGGGATCTGCTTCAGGCATGGGCACACTCTCAGCCACTTGTTTTCCTTTAGCTCTCGCCGCAGCCTCGACTTCTTTATCACTTCGAAGAGTTTGTGGAGCAAACAACCTTCCACTCCTGGTAAAGCCACCTAAACCACCCACATTATCAACATTTGAACCAGCCGATGTTCCAACTTCCAGCTTTTTCCCCTCATGGTACACATCCGCCCCATAGTGCCATGGGACTGCTTTCTCAGAGGTAAACAGAACTGGCCCCGTCACCGTGATGGTAACAGGGCTGGGTCTTTCCGGCACCATAATCGCTACAAGAGCTGCCCTTGCAGGTACCTGAATTTCAACAGGGGTATAATAAATTGTCACAGCTGACGCCTCATCATTATCTTTCACAACACGGTCAAACTGTAAACGGCCTTCACTAATCAGATTCTGCAAACCAATCCTCAGTCTGTCACAGCCATTATCTTAACCCATACATTCCAAACAATCTCGGTCACAACCCGGGAACAGCTGTCCCTTCAACAGACGATCTTTCACTAACAGTAATGAAGTCTTCACCCGATTGATATCTGTCACCAAGTTCAACCTCTTTCCATCCTCAATGGCATGCACATTTGCCCCGTCATGGTTCGGCATAGGGTTCTGGATAACATTAGGAGTGGAGAAAAGTTGATTACTTTAGCATCTATCAGATCCTGCACCTTATTTTGAAATGCCAAACACTTTTCGGTGTTGTGCCCGGGAGCACCTGAATGGAAATTGCAGCGGGCATTAGCATCATAATTGGGTGGCAAGTTACCAGCAACAGGAGGTCTCATGGTACGAAGTTTGACCAATTTCAATTGGAGTAACTGGGGTAACAATGCTGAGTAAGTCATAGGAAGAGGGTCAATTTTGCGGTCCCTCTGCCTAGACCTTTGTTGGAACGGTGGTCGCTGTTGTTGAACCTGCTGTTGTGGCTGCTGTTGCTGAACAGGTGGTGTTGGAATTGTCACTGCATCCACTTGGTGATAAGCCTGAGAACGTCCTTTTCCCCGTCCTCTATACACAGCGCTTGTCTCGCCCTCTCTACTTCTCTGCCCATTAGCAAAAGGTTTCTTTGTTCCTGAAGAACCAGCACCACTTACATCCTGAATCTTCCCCAGTTTCAACAAATTCTCAATCCTTTCACCAGCAATTACGATATCAGAAAATCCTGTCGATGGACAAGCAGCCAATCTATCAAGAAATGTCCCTTGCAGGGTACCCATGAACATATCTGCCATTTCTCTCTCAAGCAAAGGGGGTTGAACCTGGGCGGCCATTTCTCTCCATCTCTGCGCGTACTCCTTAAAGCTTTCCTTAGCGCTCTGCGATAACCCTTGCAGCTGAGTGTGGTTGGGGGCCATATCAATATTATACTAATATTGTTTCAGAAACGCTTCTGCCAAATCTTTCCAACTTCTCACAGCAACCCTGTTCAACTTCATGTACCAAGTCAATGAAGCTCCAGCCAATCTATCTTGAAAAATAGTGCATCCACAACTTCTCGTCATTAGTGTGGGTTGAGATTCTTCCAAAGTAAGCCTGAATATGTGTCTGGGGACATGTATTGCCATTATATTTGTCAAAAGTATGTGGCTTGAACTTTGGAGGAATTCTAACCCCCGGTACCAGACCCAGATTAGTAACATCAACACCTAGAGAGTTCTTGCACTCCATAGCCCTGATTTTCTCATCCAGCTCATCATACCTTCTGTCATTGGGATTACCCATATCAGCATCCAACAAGGTGAATTGATCTTCCTGAACATCCTCCTCCGGAGGATTAACACCAACATTTATGGCAGCCCCAGTAACCAGATTACCATTAGGAGTCGGAGTACCAATAGGAGGAGGAGTGTCCTTTGGCTGTGAATTGTCAACGTGATTACCTTCCGGCGTGACCTCTGGACGCTCGACCATAAGTCTTAACCTCTCTTGGTTCTGTGCCATACCAGTCATGAGATCCATGAACTGGTCCATGCGGGCCTTCATCTCAGCCAAATAATTCTGAATTTGATCAACCATTCTGTTTCGATTGCCTCGTGTGGAGTAGCGATGTATGTGATCGGTAGCAATACTTCCTGAAAATTGAATAACTATGAGAACCAGATAGGGTACCTGAAAAGCAAACAAAATGCAAAAATGAAATTCATGCAATGCAATGTTATGTTTTTTATTCCCAGTCCTTTTCGTGCCCCGATTCCGGTATTTTAGAAGTCCACAGCATTCAGATAACACACGAGACACAACAGTTGATAAAAACATTCATTCAGACGAGTGCACAGATAGGTGTAGAACCCTGTGAAGCGGTGTCGTGACCAAGTGTCAGTGAACAGTGATGTAATATCAGGAAAGCCATTGGAGAAAATACTGAGCATATCATAACTAGAAGAAAGCCCAAAGGGACTGAGTCTAGGTAAATATTTGAAAACATACAACCCAAATTCAGAAATTAAAGCAGCGATTCCTACAACAATTTTGTAGGTAATCGGATAGCATCAACATAATGAAAGCTAAAACAGACGAAACACCACATCCTGTAACTCTAGACTGAGCCTCTTGACCTCCTCAAATAGCACAACATTCTCGAGATCTTCCGGCGCCTCAATCAGGCCTTTGATCAAG
Source organism: Lathyrus tuberosus (assembly GCA_022829125.1). NCBI lineage: Eukaryota > Viridiplantae > Streptophyta > Magnoliopsida > Fabales > Fabaceae > Lathyrus > Lathyrus tuberosus. The sequence goes on from JALAZF010000343.1 coordinate 3,740,910, forward strand.
CGTTCTCTCAAACTGAAGGATTGGTACAAAGTGTTGATATTCTAACACAATTCTTCCCCATTAGTACTACCATAGCCTGGCTCTGTCCTGGACTTCTTCACTTCCGCCCGGATCTTGAGATCAGCTATTTCAGCCTGAGTTTCCTATAATAGCTTCTGACTTTCTTTCAAACTATCCCGGTAACTCCGTCGTTGAGCATGTGCAGCTTCAATTCTTCATCTGAGGTCCTGGCCTTAGCTTCCAATTCTTCAACCTTAGCTCTAAACTCTTCCTCTACCTTGTCCTGGTGCTTCTGGTAATCGGCCCATTTTTGTTGCCACAAGGTAATAGCCTCATTAGCTTCCTTCAAAGCCTTCTTGAGATTCTGGCGTTCTTTGGCATTATTCTTATCAATTAAGCCCCGTCTTTGGAAATAATTCAGCTTCCCTTTGAGTTCTTCTTTCCTGCTTTTAGCCATCTTCTCAGCAATGTGAACTTTCTCTTCCAACCCTCTATCATCAAATGCAGCTTTCTGATACAGGCTGGTGACGTCCGCATTCTCAACCCTGAGTTCATGAACTAAAACTTCCAGCTTTCGGAATTCTTCAATTGGTACTGAAGTCCTTGGCTCCACTACCTTGGGATATAACGGAGGCTCGACAGAGAATGGCAACAGTGTGACGGCTACCCGGCGCTTCAGCCACTCAATATAAGGAGGATAAGTTGTGGGATCAAGTCTCCCAAACTCCATCTTACCTTTCTTAACCCGCGTGTTCCAGGCTTCAGCAATAGAAAAAGACACCTGTTCGCCATCTTTGGCAAGATAAAACAAGGATTCTGCCACATCTTTTTCCAAAGGAGGTTCTTTTAATGCATATCCAAACTGCTTCAGTGCGAGGACAGGATTTTAGTTGATTCCTCCCCTCCTTCCTACCAGAGGCACATTTGGAAAAGCTCCACAACTAATAAGAATAGGTATACCCACCATATCTTTCCAATGCCACCAGACTATATCTTCAACCGTCAAACCCATCAGCCTCTTGGAGCACTTAACAGTTTCTCGGAGATCCACAAAAGCTCCTGTCTTTGGCAAATGTCTATAAAACCAAGCATGGAATAAGGGAGCACATCATACTACCAATCTTCCTCGTTTTTTCTCATTCTTGTAATGCACGGAATGGTATACATCGCCCAACAAAGTTGGGATAGGATTCTTCTTGACAAAGATACTGATTGCATCCATATCAATAAATCCAGCTATATTCGTAAACAGACAAATTCCGTACACACACAGAGCTAAGATTGCATTAGAGGTAAACAAATCACCATTAGCAAAACTCTTCTTTGCTTCTTCAATCAGAAAGTCTAGATGGAACCCTTTATAGCCCTCCTTTTCCTTAACATTATCTTTAACCACAGATACCCTCAAATGAATAGCCTCTGCAATGAAATTGTCAGGAATAGCCTTCTTCGAACTGTAGTGAGGAGGAGTATCCTTGACAGAAATCTTCAGAATATCAGAGAACTCTTCCAAGGTAGGTACCAACAGATAATCATTGAATGTGAAGCAACGCAACTGAGGGTCATAAAACGGCAAGAGTGTGTGCAGAGTATCATGTTGATCTGGAGTAATAAGGCTCACATAACTCAAGATGTTCCCAAACCTCTTTCTGAAACTATCCAGTTGGTTACTGTCTGTCGCTCCCAGGATTTTCATCCAGGTACAAACGCGAGAGTGGCGCGGAAAAACAGAGTCGCCAGCCGTGTAAATTTATCCCAAGAGAGGGAAAAGGAACACCGCATAAACCCGAGGAAGAGGGAAAGGAAAGGTCATCGCAACCATAACCTGGGTTCGGGAGTCGGTTACGCGAGGGGAAGGTGCTAGCACCCCACGCGTCCATCGTACTCGATGGGATCCACGCTTGTTGTCTATTCTAAGGGTGAGTTATCCTATCATCTAGGGCTGTACTAAAACGGGAGAGGGGGAAAACAAAGACAGACTCAGTAGGACGTCAACGTCCTAGGCCTACGTACCCCCCTTATGCAATGGGGAATTCAGAGTCAACGTAGTTCGGACCAAATTCTTTTGTGTTTTTTATGAGCGACGTTAAGTTCACGTCCGGCAGTTAGGGTCGATGCCTGTTTGCGAATCAGACGGAAGGTAACGTGCCCTTTTTGAAAATAGCCTTTAAGTTTGGAAATCCCGGAGGACAAAAAGGTTTGAAGTTGGTTTGTGTTTTTTTAGGACAGAAGTGGTTTAAGTTAGTTCCTAAGTTGCATTACACCAAAGTCTAGGGCACAGGGGCGAATACTTAACGCATCGTCCCAAGACAGGACGCTCGCTAAGCACTCTAGAAGGATGAGAGGAAGCCCCTCATTTTTCATTCCCCATGCTCAAGGCTCGTGCGCAATACACCTTATTCTTATTAAGTGTTTTAAAGAAATTTGAGATGAGAAGAGAGAAGACACAAGGGTGACTCTAAAGGGGGACTATGAGTCCTAAGGTTATCATGCATGGGTGACCTACGGTTAGTGAGGTTTAACGACAACCTAAATCCTAAAGGAAAAATATGAGAGAAAGAAAGGATAAGGGTGACCATGGATACTTATCCATACCCTTAAAGAACTTACCTTAGTCCCTGCATAAAAGGTTAGTACGAAATAGACATAAATAATATCAAGGCAAGTGAAAATCAAACAATGGCAAACAGTGGTGATAATAATCCAAACATGAACTCAGAAGTTAGAGAAACAACCCCAAAGCAAATGGCACAAGTGCCTTTTCAAACATATAATCAAATGTGGTCAGAAATAGGCATACAAGAAGATCTCAAGTGAAAGTAATTAAATAATTAGAGAAATGACTCCTAAAATTCCCAAATTAAATATCAAAGTTTCTCAACCAGAGACAAACAAAATACCAAAACCCCCTGCAAAAATTCAAAGTGTTAGTCATTCAAACAATGGCGCAAAGCTCAGGTGAGAAATAGGGTTCAACGTGCCAAAGGGAAGGACCAAAGTGTAATATGAAATAAATTTTAAAATGAAAGAAAAATATTTTAATGCATTTTAGAATGCTATCTAACAAATTCAAAAAGAACGGATTGAAAATAATTTACGGATGCAGATAAATAAAATAAACAAAATTAGGTATGCATGATGTGAATAATTCAAAAAGAAATTAACTAAATAATTGGTTTAGATGATAAAAAATAAAATAAAATAAAAAAATAAATTTGGAAAATTTTATAAAATGATAAAAATGATGCATGAATTTTATGGTAATTTTTTAATGCAATTATGTAATTTTAATAATTAAAAATGAAAATAATAAATTAAATAAAAATGAAAACGAAATAAGTGGCATGGGGGTGCATTTAGTAAAGAAAATGCATTGGAATAATTGAAATGGGCTAGGATGGGGGGTGCGAATAGCAGCCCAGCCCAATGATTAATCAGAAAAAACAAAAAATAAAAGGGACTACGCATGGACTTGCCACGCGCACGGCACATGCTGATTTTAATTCGCTGGCAGCCTTGGAGCCACTTGATCCATCATACGGTACACATTTGGTCAACGAAAATAAAAGTAGTTAAAATAAAACAACATAATTGGAGGAGCATGATAGTTATTATAGGGTAATAAACACGCAATTATAAAATTAAAATCAGAAAAAAAAAATAAAACAAAAACATGTGGCAGCATCGTGGCCGTTGGATCAAGATAATGGATGGCTGGGAAGTCGTCTTCAACCTTCCTTCGCCGGAACCCTCACAGCCGCCGGAGCTAGGGTTCCGGCCACCGTCCTCCGCCACCTGCAACCTGAAAAGTGCCCAGAAAATGCAAAGGGGTACACTATCCAACCCAGAAAATCGCGAGGAGTCCAAATATGGCATCAAAAATCACAAATTGTTAGTGTATAATAAAAAACGAACGAAATATCATTAGGGCACAAAACTTTAAACACACATAACAAGCCATACACACGTCCATATTCAAAACCAATTATATCAGCATGATTGGTGACAATCACACAACAATATAGACATAAAAAATTCAAGTTTCACGACCACGAAAAAATCCACCAACCTGAGATGGTGCAACTCTAATCTTTGATTTTGGCTGCGAATAGTGGTTGGATTGTGCTCTAGAGATCACCAGGAGAAGGTTTGTGGAAGAACTTTTTGCAAAGACCTTGTGGATCGTGAGATTTGTTGAAAGAAAGCTTTAGGGTTCAAATTCTCCAATCCTCCAAATGTCACGTGAATCTTGCCCAACCAGTACATGGATAGGTTTAAATAGGCTAGGGTTTTCTTCTGATGATGAATTGGGCTTGGGTAATTATTTGTTTAATGAGTTTTTGAATAATTTTGGAAAATAGCATAATGTGAATTACACCTCTCTCCATGCATGTATACTTAATAAATCCATGATGGATCACCCATATGTGAATTGCTAATTACACCACAATTGAACTTGGGCCTTGCAAACAATTGATTCATGAGTTTTTTTATGACTTGACTTTTTGAATAATGGAAAATAAGTGAATAATAACCCATGAAACCACTTGATTAAAAAGCCAAAAAATGCTCCTTAGGGATTGTTCTTGGATGTTGGAACATGTCTTGAAGCAATGGAATTAATCATAGGTCCATATGTCCCAAAATCTAAAAGTTGTGAAAATGAAACCCTAAAAACCACTTTGCCTTCTTTTGACCATAAGTTGAGTTTCACAAATGATATGGAGACCCACTAGTACTTGTTGGAAAGAGGAGAAAAATATCTTCAACTTTCATGTAGCAGAAAAATTAATTTGAAGCTTTCTTGATGGTGAAAAGTCAAGTTGAATGCAGTGCATGAACTTGCCCAAAAATGGAAACTTTTCATTATAGGTCACTTTTCAATTTTAGAAACTTTGCACCAACTCCTGATTCCTGATAAATATGTATAAAGCTTGACCCCTGGAGACCATATGAGGATGTGAGACCTTGAAAACCTTGAAGGGAACCTCAAAATTTCACAGTTGACTTTTCTCCTTTCACTGTTGACTTTCACCTGATTTACAGTCCATTGGCCAATTAAGTCTCTCCAGAACCAAACTGATGGACAACCTCCCATCCCTAGATACTTGGGGACCCAAGGAATACCATAGAATCAAGTCTTGCCTAAAAAATCAGAAATAAACTGACTTTATAGCAAACCCTAGTTTTGGTACCCTCAGTCTAGGAGGAAATAACACAGTCTCCAAATCCAAATTCCTCTGAATATGATGTGTATCCTCTCCAACAAAGATAAGATATGCCATTTGGTGATGATGAAAACCCAAGGCGCTTGCCCACTGGAGCAATAAACCCAAGAATTTCAAAACCCTAATTCATGCACTGGTTATGAGAGAGTGATCCACTTGAGATCCCTTGCCACTTGTGAACTCTTAATGATGTGATAGACTAGATAGGACCTTCTTGAACTGCCTCAAGCACCTTGACCCCATGCTAATGATATGCATACATGATAATGCAAAAAATGAAATGAAAATAAGCCAGTTAGTAATATAGTAAGGAGAGCAAATTTTGGGGTGCAACAACTGCCCCTATTCAATCAACTTGGTCATGAAGGTATGATAACAACGGCTCTCAGACATTCCAGGGTACACGGGAATTCAATACCGAAAGAGCCCCAGAAATTTACTAATGGTAAAAATAATGGAGCGTGCTGAAAAATAAGAAATATGACCTCAACCATATCCACAAGAAAAATACGAATACGACCTCGATCGCACTCAAAAGACGAATACAACCTCAATTGTACCCACAAAGGGAAAACTGACCTCGATCACTCTACCCGCAAAGAAAAGACTAATACAACCTCGATCGTATCAACATAACGAATACAACCTCAATTGTACCCACAAAGAAAACACGAATACGACCTCAATCGCATCCACAAAACGAATACAACATCAATTGCGCCCGCAAAGGAAGACTGACCTCAATCACTCTACCCACAAAGAAAACACGAATACGACCTCAATCGCATCCACAAGACAAATACAACCTCAATTGCACCCACAAAGGAAGACTGACCTCAATCACTCTACCCGCAAAGAAAATACGAATAGGACCTCAATCGCATCCACAAAACGAATACAACCTCAATTGCACCCGCAAAGGAAGACTGAACTCAATCACTCTACCCACAAAGAAAACATGAATACGACCTCAATCGCACCCACAAAACAAATACAACCTCAATTGTACCCGCAAAGGAAGACTGACCTCAATCACTCTACCCACAAAGAAAATACGAATACGACCTCAATCGCATCCACAAAACAAATACAACCTCAATTGTATCCACAAAGGAAGACTGACCTCAATCACTCTACCCACAAAGAAAACATGAATACGACCTCAATCGCACCCACAAAACGAATACAACCTCAATTGTACCCGCAAAGGAAGACTGACCTCAATCATTCTACCCACAAAGAAAATACGAATACGACCTCAATCGCATCCACAAAATGAATACAACCTCAATTGTATCCACAAAGGAAAACTGACCTCAATCACTCTACCCACAAAGAAAAATATGAATACGACCTCAATCGTATCCACAAAACGAATACAACCTCAATTGTATCCACAAAGGAAGACTGACCTCAATCACTCTACCCACAAAGAAAACACGAATACGACCTCAATCGCATCCACAAGACGAATACAACCTCAATTGCACCCGCAAAGGAAGACTGACCTCAATCACTCTACCCGCAAAGAAAATACGAATACGACCTCAATCGCATCCACAAAACGAATACAACCTCAATTGCACCCGCAAAGGAAGACTTACCTCAATCACTCTACCCACAAAGAAAAATATGAATACGACCTCAATCGCATCCACAAAACGAATACAACCTCAATTGTGTCCACAAAGGAAGACTGACCTCAATCACTCTACCCGCAAAGAAAATACGAATACGACCTCAATCGCATCCACAAAATGAATACAACCTCAATTGCACCCGCAAAGGAAGACTGACCTCAATCACTCTACCCACAAAGAAAAATACGAATACGACCTCAATCGCATCCACAAAACGAATACAACCTCAATTGTATCCACAAAGGAAGACTGACCTCAATCACTCTACCCGTAAAGAAAATACGAATACGACCTCAATCGCATCCACAAAACGAATACAACCTCAATTGCACCCGCAAAGGAAGACTGACCCCAATCACTCTACCCACAAAGAAAAGACGAATACGACCTCAATCCCGTCCACAAAACGAATACAACCTCAATTGTACCCACAAAGGAAGATTGACCTCAATCACTCTACCCGCAAAGAAAATACGAATACGACCTCAATCACATCCACAAAACGAATAAAACCTCAATTGCACCCGCAAAGGAAGACTGACCTCAATCACTCTACCCTCAAAGAAAATACGAATACGACCTCAATCGCATCCACAAAACGAATACAGCCTCAATTGTACCCACAAAGGATAACCAACATGAATTGGCGACTTCACTGGGGATAACGTGAAACAAAACTTCTGGTTCATACCGCCCCTGCTGAGAAAAGGATACCGATAAACTGGATCTCACAAAAGAGGAAGGCCAAACAAAAGCAAACTTCTAACGGACTCAAGATCCACAGATAAGATGACTCAGCTGGGAAAGGAGAAGTCTAAATAAAAGACTCTGCCGAGGAGCACAAACATGAGGAACGCATCCCTCCAAAATCTCCTGAATTATGCCATCTCTGCTGGGAAAGAGAACTGGCAAAGAAAGTACCAAACCTGGCCTATGCTTCAAATGCAAATGTTTGAATTTTGCCGTAATGCTCCACACGAAGTGGAAATGCTACGCGCTTTGAGGATGCAATGCAAATGCTTATGATAAATGCTGGAGAGAAAAGACCAATTTAGTTGCGGATGACAAAAATAAATTGTCCTCTGGATCCAGGAACTCTGCTGAGAAGGATCACACTGATCGATTCCTTGGATCAACAACTTCTGCTGGGGATGAAATCCCAAAAGAAACTACCGGGGACCCCACCTGTCTTAAGGTAACATCCAACCTGAGATCTCTCCTCTGCTAGGGGAGTTAAGAATGAACGCCAATGACGGAACGAGAAGTCCGTTGCTGAGGATTGCTGATAACCAATTGGACTCAGGACATGCTGGGGAGAATGACTTTACCCCCACCTTGCTGGGGATTAGAATATGACATCGTTGGCAAAAGTACACTTCCTGACTGGATGGGGGAAGTGAGAACCATGATTCTGTGGGGAAATAACGCCTTGATCCGGAGAAAATATCTCCCACGTCTCCTGCTGGGGGAAGTCTGCTCTGCTGAGGAAAGCTTGTCCTACTGGGGAAGGAGCAATCTCAATGCTGGGGGGAGCCAACTACTGGGGATGTACAATCTGTTGCCCTGCAACCTGACTTGTCTTTATGGTCGTAAGCAGGGTCTTCAAACTCTTGGAGAGATTTATCATATCTCGACATAACTGCCCCAGTCTTCTTAATCCATGGCGTACATTACCTCGAAGGGAATCGTAATGACTTGACAATACTCTGCTTCAGCATCTTGAACCTTGAGGAGGTGTTTTCAATTAACCATTTTCAAGAGTAGACGTTTTCTCACACCCTAGAGGTGGCCTGCCCCAAGTCTTGAAGGAACTTTGCCCCTGATCCTAGAATGAATGCCCCAGAATAACTGAATTTCGGAGAGATTTCTTGACGTGACCGCCCCAGATTGGCTACATCTTAACACGACTTACTGAGGAGAGCCCACTCTACACTGAGTCTCTTGGCAGCATGCCCCTTGATATGATTTGTCCTTTAGAATTTTCAAGTATCCCAACTTGGCAGGATCAAGCTTCTTGACTGACGTTCACTGTGTAAGCTGCCATTGATGCTTAGGCACATGTATGCAAACAGAACAAGTTATTTATAAGAATGATAATCCTAATGCAACATTCATGTTAACCTTGAAGTTTTTTATGAAAATGTGTCGCAAAGCCTTGTGAACGAATCACTTGCTGGGATGCGACCTTGATTTTTGAATGGCAAAACAATGCGCACATGCAATACCAACAAATCTTATTAGCACAACTCATAGGAGTCAGGAACGCCATCCAGTTGGAGTATGCTTTCGGACTGAAGCCTGTTTCAATTAGGACTTTTAAGGGCTGTAACGTGGTCTGGTTCACGGTTTCAGGAAAAAAGGATTTATGGCTCAAAATTTATCGGTGTCCACCCACTCTTCGTGATGTTCTCCAGTCTTATGCTCAGTTAATCTGACCCAAACGCTTATCTCCCAACAGGTTTATGATCTTCAAGGAACCCATGCAACTAATGGTTTGACACCTAAGGAATTTTTGGAGTGACAGTCATCCCTTTTTATCTTTTATGCCTGTAATCACATGAATTTGTTCTTATCGAGGATTTTCTGTTGTAACGCTTTTCGTTTCTTCTTTCTTTTGCTTTTTTGATCCCTAATTTTTGCCTGGACTGACTCTCTTGATTTTTTTGATTTTTAAGTCCAGCGGGATGCCCTAACTTTTGCCTAAGTCACTTGTTTTCAAGTTTCGACTTAGCGGGCTTTCCTTTTTTATTCCCCTCTTTGAACAAAGCGTGTGACACTGGTCGTCTTACTTGCTTGAAAGGGTTCTGACTGCCTCACTCCTTGGTTGTTGATGGACAACCATCGTGGTTTCACACCTTTTGACCTCTTGACGGTGGGATAGAAGGTAATGGATCCTCAGATGCAGACTCTCCTTGAAATTTGAACGCTCGGTCAAACTAACTGACGCCTACCCTGCCCCTGGGTTAAGTATGAGGGTTTTTTCGTACGAAAGAAGCTCCTACTCCAAGGCTCAAAGGGGTTAACGAAGGTTTATCTCCTTATCTCTCCAGTGTTTAGGGGTTTGAAACAATGCCTGTACATCCTCAACAGGGTTCTATCCAAAAGCGTACCATTAGAAATCTGCGTCCTTATTTTGTCATCCTCCCTCAAGAGTTCTAAACAAGAAAATTGGTATTGCAGTGCATAAAAATATTTAAGAGTGAACACGAATGGATTACTTCAAGGAAAACATACTCATTGCATTAATATCATCATAAAAACAAATAAGTCTTACATGCATACGATGCTTTAACAAGAAATGAAAAACTACAAATGAAAATGCAGTAAAGAAGCTGAAGATTGCCATTACTGAGGAAGCTTAATTCTGTCTGGACGTACTTGCAGACTGTGTGTTCATTTGAGAAAGGAGGCCTCCATTGATGTACATATCATCTTTAGTGAATACAATGATCTCTGAGTCTACCAGGTCTTGTACCTTGTGCTTGAAGACATTACACTCATCAATTGTGTGCCCAAACGTTCCCGAGTGGAACTCGCATCTAGCAGTCATGTCATAATCCGGAGGAATAGGGTATGGTACCGGCGTGGTACTCCTCGTCTGAATCAGAGAGTTCTCGAGCAGACGAGCAAACAGCTGACTATAAGGGATGGGAATAGGATCAAATATCCTGTTGGGTCTTCTTGGTCTCAGTTGCCCCTGTTGCTGATAACTCTGCTGTCGGTGCTGATTTAGGCGCCTCACATGCGCTTGCACTTTCCTTTCCACATTTGGCTGAGGCACAAACAAAGGTTGCTGACGTAGCGCTTCTGCAGCGAAAGGTTGTGGAGAAAGTCCATGACATGAGGTGGATCCTGCAAAGAGGGGAGGAGCCTTCACTTCTTTTGCAACAGTTGGGGTAGAATCACCTTGCATATTCACGTCGCCCGACGTGAACTCAATTGCCCCTGCCTCAATCAAATCCTGGACTCGGTGTTGAAAAGCCCTACATTCCTCCACAGTATGCCCTGGTGCCCCAGAATGGAAATCACAATGGGCTCTTGCATCATATCCTGGTGGAGGATTACCAGTGAGAGGAGCCAAAGTCCTTTTCTGTACCAGTTGAAACTGAAGGAGATACGACAATAGCTGAGAATATGGTATAGGGAGCAGATGAAAAACTCTTTCAGACTTCTTCTGCTCCTGTGTACACTTTTTGCCATTGGGCTTCTCTTGGGAGCCAAGACCTAACTGCTGTTGGGAGAATTCTGGAACTTCCGCTTATGGAAGAGACTCACGAGGTAATCCGCGATAAAATTCCAAAGAGATGGGAGGAGTACGGATCTCTGTTGCGGGAGCGGGTACAGGACTGTCTTCCTTCTTCAACACTGTTTTCAAAATCTCCATGACCAAACCCATCTGAGTCTTCATTTTATTGATCTCCTCCCTTAGCATCCTCTGCTCCTGGAGCATGTCTTCCCCAAATTGCCTCATCTGAACCTTCAGTTCACTCAACTCCGCTTGAACTCGCTCCATGATCAACTCTTGAATGGCCTGAGGAGTTAAATCTGCAATTCTGAGATGGGAACAAGATAAGAACACCGGAGATAAATACCTATCATGCAGAATGATTATGCAAAATGATTATGCAAATGCAAATGAACATGTTTGAATATTAGCAGGGCGATCCACCCCTTGATTCCAGTTTAATAACAAGATAGAACGGAACTTCGGCCCATATATTAAGAAAACCAGAGAAAAGTCAAATGTCAACAATCATAATCTGAGGTAACAAGTCTGAACATAAGAATCATAGGTCCCAACCAACAAGCCTGGTGGTGATCCAAATACAATAAAAAGAGTAAGAAACTACGGCATATCATCAAAGTTTACAAGTGTCAATCCCCCCATCCATTATGCTTTCTGCACCAGTCTTGAATCTCCTTGAACATCTTTCTAGTGTCGGGATGCTTCGGCCTCTGAATTAGTCCATGAATGAGAAGGTCTCTCCTGTGTATGATCCCATCCAAGTATCGGCAATGTAACTCCCAAGCGTCTTCTCCAGTAGCACCATCCATGCTAGGACCCTCATGTCTAGGTTTCTTCACTTTAGCTTAGTCTTTCAGTTCTTCCATGGAGGCTATGGCTTCATTGAGTCGACCCTCGACTACTTGTCTCTTGAATATCCCTGATAAGATCTCGGCGTCTTTCTTCTTGAGCGTCGACTTCAACTGATCAATCTTAGCTAGGTAGTCGTCTTCTTTTCTTTTATTCTCGGCCATGGCAGTTTCTTGGTGATCATTGAACTTGTGGATTTTCAGCAAAGCCTTGTCTAATTCCTCTTTCTTAGATTCGAGAACCTTACTGATACCATCCAAAGCTTCCTTCATCTTTTGTCTGGATGTGACCATGTCCGCTAGCTCTTTTTCTGCTTTAGCAAGGAGCTCTGTCTTCAACTTGGCGGTATGAACAGCTTCAACCCGCTCATGCTTCCACTGATAGATCTCTCTTTTTAGCTCACTATTTTCTTCCCGCAGCTTTTCCTTTTTAGCCCATAATTTGTTATACTTCTCCAACTCAATTGTGGTAGGAGGCTCGATCACTAGAGGATACAAAGGTGGTTCCACCGGGAAGGGAAGAAGCTCCTCTTCTGCCCTCTTCTTAATCCACTCTTTATAGGAAGGGAAAGCCTGGTTGTTACGTTTCCTGAATGAAATTTTTCCTTTTTTGGTCACCTGCTTCCAGGCATTCACAATCCTCCTTATTAGTTCTTGATCCCCAGTACCATTGAAGAATAAGGACTCTCTGACGTCTCGCTCTTCAGGTGTACTTTTTAAAGGATAACCGAACTGCCTGATAACAAGGGAAGGATTATAGTTAATTCCACCTTTTCTCCCTATCAAGGGTACATTAGGGAATTCTCCGCACTTGTAAATAATCTCCATTCCTAACAAATCATGATTGATCCAAACAATGTTATCAGCAGTCAAGCCCATAACCCTCTTTGAGCACTTCAGAGAATCTTTCGTATCAACGAAAGCGCTAGACTCGGGGAGACGACTCAGAAACCAAGTAGATAAGAGTGGTGCACAACAACTCACAGTCTTTCCACGCCTATTCTCATTCTTGTAGTGAACTGAGTGATACACATCACCTAGCAAGGTAGGTATAGGATTCTTCGAAATAAAGATTCTGACGGCATGCATATCCACCAGATCAGGAATATTCGGAAATAGGACAATCCCATAGATGCACATAGCTAGGATAGCTTGGAAAGCAGTCCAATTCTTCTCTTTGACATGAATGCAGGCTTGATCAAACAGGAACTTCAATAGGAAACCCTTAACTCCTTGTTTTTCTTCAATATTACTGTTCAGAACGGATTCACTAATATGAAGAGCAACAACCATTTCTTTTACCCCGGGGTGTTCTTCAGAAAAGAAAACTATATCATGCCTGATGGGGATTCCCAAAATAAATGAGAACTCCTCCAACGTTGGGGCCAAGATGTAGTCCGGGAAAGTGAAGCAACGCAAAGACGGATCGTAGAACTGAAGAAGCGTATGAATGACATCCTTCTCATACTTGGAAATATTATAAACAAACTTCAGAAGTCTCCCATACACTCCACTAAACTCTGTACGAACTCTGGGACCAGCCATATTAATCAATTTGTGAATCAATGTCAAAGTCGGATCTGGGAACGAATAGGCAACAGTCTTCTTTCTCTGGACATCCATGCTGAAGTAACCTCAGAAAACCAGAATCAAGAGTAAGATGCAAGCCCGGAAAAATGTCAAACATGTTAGAATGCAAGAAAATGATATGCTCATGCAAACATGGGGTCAAGGCAACACTGCTGGATGTGCTGTGCTGTTAACTGAACGAGAACCACACCCAGAAAACCAGAATTCTGAACCACTGAGATAACCAAGAACCCAAATAATCAGACATTGATGAGAAATCCAGAAAAACTAGGTAGGTTGAAGGTTTCGGTTACCTGCAAACACCCATCCCCTCTCACGTGTGGGTACTAGGATGTTCAATATCCTGGGCTCTCAGGTCGAGAAATGATGATACGTTCACCATTTCTGGTTTGGCATCATCATAAGTCGAGGAGGCCTCAACTGATTCTCCAAAGCGGAAGGTCCTCAGCGTTGGCACTGAGGTCGAGAAACAATAGTACATTCATCCCTTGGGGTACAGTACTATCGCCAATCGAGGAGTGCCTCCACTGATTCTCTTCAAAAAGTAGGGGCCATCCTATGCAAGTTCCAAAGCGGGCCCTCGGGTGCGAATGGGTTTGCCACAGGATGTGGTCTGCCACTGTCACCACAAAAGAGGGATGTTTCCACTAAGGTCCTCAATGATCGGTCACCAGAGTCGACAGCTCTCTAGATCGACATCCCAACATGCGCAAGACACACACGTTAGAATGCGTCCCAAGATAGCCTCGTCTGGTTGTGAATTTCGTGAACACACAAACGTACCAAGCGGGCACGTATGTCCCACTACTTTCCACTCTACTCCTAGGGTATACTCAAGCCTGGGTATTGGGCTTATCTCTCAGACCCACCCAACCTACAAAACAAAGACAGCCAGCACAACACAGCAGTATGACAGTAATAATAAAAAAATGAAATGCAATGCAGAAAATGCGGTAAAAATAAAATACAACAAATAAAGTAAAACAAAAGCAAAAACACCCAAAGAGAACAAAGACAAGCAAGCGCTAGGATTGACTCGCTTAGGGATGGACCAGCATAGGTCAACCAGAGTCCCCAGCAGAGTCGCCAGCTGTCGCTCCCAGGATTTTCATCCAGGTACAAACGCGAGAGTGGCGCGGAAAAACAGAGTCGCCAGCCGTGTAAATTTATCCCAAGAGAGGGAAAGGGAACACCGCATAAACCCGAGGAAAAGGGAAAGGAATGGTCATGGCAACCATAACCTGGGTTCGGGAGTCGGTTACGCAAGGGGAAGGTGCTAGCACCCCACGCGTCCATCGTACTCGATGGGATCCACGCTTGTTGTCTATTCTAAGGGTGAGTTATCCTATCATCTAGGGCTGTACTAAAACGGGAGAGGGGGAAAACAAAGACAGACTCGGTAGGACGTCAACGTCCTAGGCCTACGTACCCCCCTTGTGCAATGGGGAATTCAGAGTCAACGTAGTTCGGACCAAATTCTTTTGTGTTTTTTATGAGCGACGTTAAGTTCACGTCCGGTAGTTAGGGTCGATGCCTGTTTGCGACTCAGACGGAAGGTAACGTGCCCTTTTTGAAAATAGTCTTTAAGTTTGGAAATCCCGGAGGACAAAAAGGTTTGAAGTTGGTTTGTGTTTTTTTAGGACAGAAGTGGTTTAAGTTAGTTCCTAAGTTGCATTACACCAAAGTCTAGGGCACAGGGGCGAATACTTAACGCATCGTCCCAAGACAGGACGCTCGCTAAGCACTCTAGAAGGATGAGAGGAAGCCCCTCATTTTTCATTCCCCACGCTCAAGGCTCGTGCACAATACACCTTATTCTTATTAAGTGTTTTAAAGAAATTTGAGATGAGAAGAGAGAAGACACAAGGGTGACTCTAAAGGGGGACTATGAGTCCTAAGGTTATCATGCATGGGTGACCTACGGTTAGTGAGGTTTGACGATAACCTAAATCCTAAAGGAAAAAGATGAGAGAAAGAAAGGATAAGGGTGACCATGAATACTTATCCATACCCTTAAAGAACTTACCTTAGTCCCTGCATAAAAGGTTAGTACGAAACAGACATAAATAATATCAAGGCAAGTGAAAATCAAACAATGGCAAACAGTAGTGATAATAATCCAAACATGAACTCAGAAGTTAGAGAAACAACCCCAAAGCAAATGGCACAAGTGCCTTTTCAAACAGATAATCAAATGTGGTCAGAAATAGGCATACAAGAAGATCTCAAGTGAAAGTAATTAAATAATTAGAGAAATGACTCCTAAAATTCCCAAATTAAATATCAAAGTTGCTCAACCAGAGACAAACAAAATACCAAAACCCCCTGCAAAAATTCAAAGTGTTAGTCATTCAAACAATGGGGCAAAGCTCAGGTGAGAAATAGGGTTCAACGTGCCAAAGGGAAGGACCAAAGTGTAATATAAAATAAATTTAAAAATTAAAGAAAAATATTTTAATGCATTTTAGAATACTATCTAACAAATGCAAAAAGAACGGATTAAAAATAATTTACGGATGCAGATAAATAAAATAAACAAAATTAGGTATGCATGATGTGAATAATTCAAAAAGAAATTAACTAAATAATTGGTTTAGATTATAAAAAATAAAATAAAATAAAAAAATAAATTTGGAAAATTTTATAAAATGATAAAAATGATGCATGAATTTTATGGTAATTTTTTAATGCAATTATGTAATTTTAATAATTAAAAATGAAAATAATAAATTAAATAAAAATGAAAATAAAATAAGTGGCATGGGGGTGCATTTAGTAAAGAAAATGCATTGGAATAATTGAAATGGGCTAGGATGGGAGGTGCAAATAGCAGCCCAGCCCAATGATTAATCAGTAAAAACAAAAAATAAAAGGGACTACGCATGGACTTGCCACGCGCACGACACATGCTGATTTTAATTCGCTGGCAGCCTTGGAGCCACTTGATCCATCATACGGTACACATTTGGTCAACGAAAATAAAAGTAGTTAAAATAAAACAACATAATTGGAGGAGCATGATAGTTATTATAGGGTAATAAACACGCAATTATAAAATTAAAATCAGAAAAAAAAAATAAAACAAAAACATGTGGCAGCATCGTGGCCGTTGGATCAAGATAATGGACGGCTGGGAAGTCGTCTTCAACCTTCCTTCGCCGGAACCCTCACAGCCGCCGGAGCTAGGGTTCCGCCACCGTCCTCCGCCACCTGCAACCTGAAAAGTGCCCAGAAAATGCAAACGGGTACACTATCTGACCCAGAAAATCGCGAGGAGTCCAAATATGGCATCAAAAATCACAAATTGTTAGTGTATAATAAAAAACGAACGAAATATCATTAGGGCACAAAACTTTAAACACACATAACAAGCCATACACACGTCCATATTAAAAACCAATTATATCAGCATGATCGGTGACAATCACACAACAATATAGACATAAAAAATTCAAGTTTCACGACCACGAAAAAATCCACCAACCTGAGATTGTGCAACTCTAATCTTTGATTTTGGCTGCGAATAGTGGTTGGATTGTGCTCTAGAGATCACCAGGAGAAGGTTTGTGGAAGAAATTTTTGCAAAGACCTTGTGGATCGCGAGATTTGTTGAAAGAAAGCTTTAGGGTTCAAATTCTCCAATCCTCCAAATGTCACGTGAATCTTGCCCAACCAGTGCATGGATAGGTTTAAATAGGCTAGGGTTTTCTTCTGATGATGAATTGGGCTTGGGTAATTATTTGTTTAATGAGTTTTTGAATAATTTTGGAAAATAGCATAATGTGAATTACACCTCTCTCCATGCATGTATACTTAATAAATCCATGATGGATCACCCATATGTGAATTGCTAATTACACCACAATTGAACTTGGGCCTTGCAAACAATTGATTCATGAGTTTTTTGATGACTTGACTTTTTGAATAATGGAAAATAAGTGAATAATAACCCATGAAACCACTTGATTAAAAAGCCAAAAAATGCTCCTTAGGGATTGTTCTTGGATGTTCGAACATGTCTTGAAGCAATGGAATTAATCATAAGTCCATATGTCCCAAAATCTAAAAGTTGTGAAAATGAAACCCTAAAAACCACTTTGCCTTCTTTTGACCATAAGTTGAGTTTCACAAATGATATGGAGACCCACTAGTACTTGTTGGAAAGAGGAGAAAAAGATCTTCAACTTTCATGTTGGATAAAAATTCATTTGAAGCTTTCTTGATGGTGAAAAGTCAAGTTGAATGCAGTGCAGGAACTTGCCCAAAAATGGAAACTTTTCATTATAGGTCACTTCCCAATTTTAGAAACTTTGCACCAACTCCTGATTCCTGATAAATATGTATGAAGCTTGACCCCTGGAGACCATATGAGGATGTGAGACCTTGAAAACCTTGAAGGGAACCTCAAAATTTCACAATTGACTTTTCTCCTTTCACTGTTGACTTTCACCTGATTTACAGTCCATTGGCCAATTAAGTCTCTCCAGAACCAAACTGATGGACAACCTCCCATCCCTAGATACTTGGGGACCCAAGGAATACCATAGAATCAAGTCTTGCCTAAAAAATCAGAAATAAACTGACTTTATAGCAAACCCTAGTTTTGGTACCCTCGGTCTAGGAGGAAATAACACAGTCTCCAAATCCAAATTCCTCTGAATATGATGTGTATCCTCTCCAAAAAAGATAAGATATGCCATTTGGTGATGATGAAAACCCAAGGAGCTTGCCCACTGGAGCAATAAACCCAAGAATTTCAAAACCCTAATTCATGCACTGGTTAGGAGAGAGTGATCCACTTGAGATCCCTTGCCACTTGTGAACTCTTAATGATGTGATAGACCAGATAGGACCTTCTTGAACTGCCTCAAGCACCTTGACCCCATGCTAATGATATGCATACATGATAATGCAAAAAATGAAATGAAACATAAGCCAGTTAGTAATATAGTAAGGAGAGCAAATTTTGGGGTGCAACACTGTCCATTAAATCTGCCACTTCTTTGATCTATCCCACTCTAGGCTTCAGAAACCAGTAATGCATGTTACTCTTTCTCGGAGGACCTTCCATCTGAAATAGAGAAAATTCCCACCGAAATCGGAAACAATACTGAGAGCTGGGAAAGAAAAAACATAAAATGTTAATGATGTGTGCAATGAGATGCAGCTAGGCATGTGATCAGAGACAGAATCTGCAGTGTCGGTGCAATAACTGTGAGGGAGCCAAGTGTCTGTGTAGCATCATATCAATAATATCAGACCCAAGCACTAGTAAAGAACCAGATCTAGAATACCAGAACAAAGTACTCAAACCACTGATCATATGAGAACCACACAAAAGGGTAGGTAGAAGGTCAAGGTTAGCTGCAAACCTATAAACAACCCCCCATCTCACAGGTGTGTTCTAAAAGGTAGGATCCTCAGATTCGGATGCCCGAACGAGAAGCAATAGCATATTCAGCCCGTAGGATACAATGCTATCGCCAAACAAAGAGATCGTCATCTGATTCACCACCAAATAAAGGCCATCCTATGCAAGTTCCAAAGTGGGCCCTCGGGTGCGAATGGGTTTGCCACAGAATATGGTCTGCCACTGTCACCACTAGGGAGGGATGTTTCCACTAAGGTCCTCAATGATCGGTCACCAGATGCACATAACTCTCAAAGTTATACCCTGAATGAGGAAGACCCTCTAAGCAAGATAATCCTAAAAAAGTCGCACTCTGGCTGTGGTACTCACAACTACCCCCGTGGCAAAATACCATGAGAGCCCTGTGATTGTCCACTCTAAGTCCTAAAGTACACTCGAGCCTGGGTAATGGGTTCATCTCACAGTAACAATCCCATCCCGCTAAAGGAAACCAGACAGTCCATAATATATAATGCATGATATAAATAAAATGCAATAAAGGCGGTAAAGTAAAGCGATAAAGCTGTAAATAAAAGCAGTAAAGCTAAACTAAAGCAAACACAAATCAAACACCCAAAAAGCAAAAACAAGCAAGCGCTAGGAGAGACTCGCATCGGGGAGGGACTAGCAAGAGGTCAAATTTCCCCAGCAGAGTCGCCAGCTGTCGCTCCCGGGATTTTCATCCAGGTACAAACGCGAAAGTGGCGCGGAAGAAAGAAAGAGAGTCGCCAGCCAGGCATTTTCATCCCAAAGAAAGGGAAGGGTAATGCTGCACAAAACCAGGAGAAAGGAAAGAACGAGGTCTCGCGAACCAAAGAGAACGGGTAAGGGAGTCGGTTATGTAAAGGGAAGGTTATCGCACCCCTTCACGTCCGTCGTACTCGACGGGATCCACGCTTGAAGTACTGTTCAAAGGGTGATAAATGAAAAGGAA
Organism: Lathyrus tuberosus; assembly: GCA_022829125.1. NCBI lineage: Eukaryota > Viridiplantae > Streptophyta > Magnoliopsida > Fabales > Fabaceae > Lathyrus > Lathyrus tuberosus. Next base: position 3,760,806 of record JALAZF010000343.1, read on the forward strand.
CTGAGAGGGAACGAGAAACAAATGTAGGGAAAATAAAAGAAGTGCTCGAATGGGCCCTACCCCACTGCCTACGTATCTCATCGGGAACATGAGAATCAGAGCGACGTAGTTCCACTGGCTAAGGGAAAACTGTTTGTGTTTTTTAGTGGAAACGTCAAAGTGCGCGTCCCAGCAGTTAGGTGTTGCAGCTCGCTGTATGGAGACTTAGGCGTTACCTATTTGCAGTAGAATGGACATGACGAATCCTTAAGGAAGAAGTGAAGAGGTGAGAAGAGAATTCCCGAAAGAAAGACGTTATTGTTGGTTTGAAGTTTTTTAGAAGTTTTTTATTTGAAGTGTTTTGCATAGGTAAGTGTACCTAAGTATTTTTCAATGGAATGTGCATCTCATGCATCATCCCAAAATGAAATGATGATGATGTACACTAAGTATGAGGAAGATCCTCAAACTTACTTTCAAAGTTAAAGGCTTAAGTACACTAGCCTATTCCCTTTATTAAATGTTTTTGTTGTTTTTAAATGAAGAAGTGTTTTTTATTTTGTTTGTGGAATCACTTCATGTTAAAGACTTGTACATCATGCTAGAGAACCTACAACACATTCCAAGATGGAATGTATGCAAGCCCCCCCATGGAATAAGGCTCATGGCACATGAAGATGTTTCAACCTTTATTAGGTGTTTTGAAGTTGTTTTGAGATGAGAGAAGAGAGACTCAAAAGAAACAAAGGTAAAGACTAAAGGGGACTAAGACTCACCCTAATGTTATCATGCTTGGATATTCCTAATGGTTTAGTGTGGTTTAGAAACCTAAGTCTAAAAGAAGAGAGAAGGAGAGAGCAAGAGGTAACATAACTCCCTTCTAAGATAGAAGATGAGTTATGAACCAAGAGGGAGAAGAAAGAGGTTGAACAAAGAAAGCATTGAAATACTTTGTACAAACCCAAAAGAGAAAGCATTAAAAGAGATGAGGGAAGAAGGTGTGTGTGGAAGCATATCCACACACTCAACTTACCATTAGCCCCTACAAGAAAAGGTTAGCTAAACAATTGCATATGAAAGCATAAGTAAAAGAAGGAAGACAGTTAAACATCAAACATCCCATGAAATGAAACTATGAATCAAACAAAACCTAAACCTAAAAGGAAAGGACCCTAAGTGTTCAGGGACTTCTAAAGTCAGTAGCTATGTCTAAAGGTATTCAACTAAGGCTAAGGTACCTAACAAGGTCAAACCATGTCAAGAAAAGATGCCAAAGATTCATACAAGTTCAAGTTATGAAGCAAAGATGAAATATAAACATATATTGCATACAAACATGGATGAATGCATGAAGAAATGTCAAAGTCAGAAGTGAATGATATATTATAATGCATATGGAAGTATATGGATGAACATACAAAGCATGAGTGCAATGATTCAAGAAGAGAAGACAAGATGAAAAGAAGTTCAACAATGTTCAAGTTCACATAAGATGGCATACTTGTAATGCAAGTTATGAATGAAGGATGAAACATGAACATGAATAAGAATGGATGCAAGTCAGTAATGTATGATATGCTTGATCATATTAGAATGCAACAATGGTGTCACAAAGATGCACACAAAACATGTTAAGGCACATAGAAGAAGATGCACACAATTAGGTCAAACTTAGTTCACATAAGCACCAAACATTTATGAACCAAAACATGAAGACAAATGACCTATAATCAAACATGGATGACCTATAATATCTAATAAATGACCTATAAAATGAACAAACAAGTCCTAATGCAATGGCACAAGTGCCTCATAATCAATTAGGGTTTAGAAGTTGAGAACAAATCACAAAAAGTTACATATACTAACAAGCATCAAACAATTAGCAAAGAACTTGTAAAAATTATGAAATTTAAGTGTAAAGTACCTAAGTCAGAACCTAAGCATGCATCAGAATTTCATGGGAAAAATCAAAAGGAAACTAGGTTAAATGGAGGCTCAAAGTCACATTGAAACAAGTCAAAAGAATGCACAAAGATGAGTATCAAAAAGGCATGATAAAATGATTTTAAAAGTATAAGAAAAATATTCTTAGATGCTTTAAGATGTTGTTTAAACATGGCAAAAATAATGGACACAAAATGGTTTTAGAGTTATGCAAAATAATTGGATAAAGATCAAGTATCAAGAAGGAACCAAATTGAAAAAAGAAATAAAAGAAAATTGCGAAATAATGTGCAAAATAAAATCAAATCAGAAATAAAAATATTGAAAAATTATTAAGATGTGTAAAGATGCTATGAAAATTATTTTGGAATTTTTGGATGAGTTTTGGTATTTTTAATAAAAGAAAATCAAAACAAATGTCAAAAAGAAATTAAAAATGGAAGACATATGAGGGAGGGGTGAAAACAGAGCAAAAATGCAGTTCAGAATGTGATTGGGCTTAAAGCATGGGTGTGTGAATAGCAATTAGAGTCCAGTCCAAATGCACGCGTGACATACAGAAATATGGTGGAACTCAGTCAACAGGTTGACTCACTCACATGAGTTGGATTAAGTCATGATGGTCAATCAAGTAAAGTATGCAAGATGAGTGAATCAGATCTAAAGTGCACGATAGCAATCATACACTCAAACACACGCAAGCAGTCAGAGTAAAAAAAAGGCACGCGAGTGGCACATGATCATTAATGTGTTGGCATACTTATAAGCGTTGGATCAAACAAAATCAGACGGCTATGTTATGTTCTGAGGACTAAACCCTAACTAAATCAGACGGCTATGTTATGTTCTCCGCGTTTTTACAAAATGCACATCAAAATGAAGCTGAGCTCACGAGGATCATGGATCCACAATTATTTTTCACAAACAACACACAATAAGAGAGAATCGAAGGGATGAATCTTGCCCTAGGTTTTGCAACAATGCATCTAACATGCCTATCAACTAGCCGGAAGTACCAGAGCTCCTATTGAGCTAAAATCCATAGAAACAAACTTGAAAATCAGTGAATCAAGCAAGGGAAAAGTGAACTGAAACCTGAAAATTGAAGAACCTTGAGATTAAAAGAAGGCCAGAGAGGAGAATCCAGAGCTTCTTGTGCTTGATCTTGAGCAAAATAAATGCTAATAGAAACTTAATCTGGAAGAAGAGATAGATCTGAAAATGAAGATGCTTGAACTCTTCAATGCTTCAGTGATTCAATGTAGCTGGATGATGAAGATTGAGGAAGAAAAGTGATGAACTCGTGCAGTGAGAGAGAGAGAGAGAGTTCAGAGAGAATTTTAGAGTGTTTTGGAATGTGAGAGTGAGAAAAAAATGAAGTGTTCCCTCCAAATTCTGTTGGAGCTTTCTATTTATATGGTGAGTTAAATTCTAACTGTCTCAGTTGACAGTTAGAACTGTGGTTGGGTTAATTGTGGTAGTGTGAAGCAAGGAGAGGGTGGGGATAGCAGGTTCAGAAAATGAGAGGGAGAACCAATTCGTGTAGTGTTGTTGTTGTTTATCATGTGAGCATGGTAAGGAATGATGGTGATGATGTATGGTGTTGCTGCAGCTTGGTTACTTGTACCATAAGCTTGATTTCCCATTATGGTACATGATAACATGGCATGGCATATGTTGCATATGGTTGTGTTGGTCCAAAAGAAGAAAAGAAATGACTGGTGTAAAGTCATGCGTGTACCTATGTGAATCAAACAAGGAACCAAAGCAACATATTCTATTTTGGCATCAAAACCAATAAGTGAAAATGTGAAAGTTTGAAGAGGGATTTCTTTATGTATGGTGGATGAAATGAGGAGTTTTTGGTGTCATTAGAAAGAGGAGACATAAGAGAACATGTTTGGTGTTGATTTTAGGTTAATTGGAAGCTTACAAAGTGGTGGAAAAATGACTTAAAATGCAAGGAATCCAAACTGCATCATGGGCGAGGCAAATTGTTGGCAAACCTGGTCATGGACCTATGAAAAATTCAGTGTGAAGCTTCCATGTTTGGACCACTATAACTCCTTCATAACTTGTTCAAATGAGAAAATGTCCAACATCAAAGTTGAATAGGACATGGAGATGAACAACTTTGATGTTCAACATTTTTTCATTTGAAGCTTTATTCAATGAGAAAAATGGCTTGACATTTGGTACACCACATGTTTGATGAAATGCTTGCGTGCCAGCCCAGTCTTGCTTGGTCATGACTTGGTTTTTGCCTTGATTTTGTCAAACTTTGATTGATCATAACTCCTTCAATTTTGATCCAATGGAAGAGTTCTTTATATAGATTTGAAGCTTAGGATGTGATCTTTGATTGGATCAACTTAGGCCTGAAGTTTGAAGCTTTTATCTTGAAGAAAGAATGCCTTGAAGATGAGTGCAAAATGGCCTAAACTTTCCATTTTTAGAAACCCTAAGTTTCTAAATTTGGCAACTTTGTACAATTCTTGATTTTTGATGATTCCTCCATCATTTCTTGATAAAATCTTGGCCAATGAACATATGTGACTTGAATTTCATGAATTTGACCTTAAAAAGTCAGGAGTTGACATTTTTCACTACACAGTTGACTTTTCCCCAAATTTCTTAATTCTCAAGCAACCGACCAATTGAAGCTCTTCTGAAATGACCCAATGGGCAATCTTCCATCCTTAGATACTTGACATCATGTAGAAAACATTGAGATCAAGTTTGAACCAAAATTTCACCAGAAGAATGCTTGAACTCAAAACCCTAATTTTGATTGCCTTTTGCTAGGAGATGATGAACTGTCCAACTTCTTGATGAATCCCCATCTTCCAATGACTTGTGGGATCAAATGGGATATAATATGATATAAGAGACCCTTGAGGATTATTGGGAGACCCTTGGATCTAGCTCTCTTGCTCTGGATACTCAATACTCTGAAATCAACTAATCACATGCCCTATGCTGAACCAAAGATGAATGTTTTATCTGTATGACTTGAATGCAATGCAATGCAATGAAAGTATATGCTAAATGATATGAAAGATGAGAGGGCAAATTTTGGGGTATTACAACCCTTAAAGAACCATTCTTTTTAATGACTGGTACAATATTAGCTAGCCATTCGACATACCTAGCTGTACGGATGGTTGGGGCAAACTGTCTTGGATTTTGCTTGACTGGATTTTTCCCAGGTATGATTGGCAACTTATGTTCAACAAGCTCTCTCTTTAAACCAGGCATTTCATCATAGTCCCAAGCGAAGAAATCCTTAAATTCCTTCAATAGTTGGACCATTTCGACTTTGAGTTGTAGGTCAAGGTTAGCACTAACATAAGTAGGCCTTTTTATTCCCCCTTCACCCAAGTCAATTTCTTCCAAAGGATCTTGCGCCAGCATTTTAATGTTATCTGACACTGGATCCTTTTCAAAACCCAAAGGCTCATTATCATAAATAGCATCAAGCCTTTGATTTTGGTCTTCGATTTGAGATTCATCGGGTGGTTCAGGCTCAAAGTCCTTACCAGGCCCTACTTTAAAATTTTGAGTTTTGGCTTCGACAGCCATGTGGTTCTGTGCAGCCTCCAAGGCCGCTTGTAATTTAGATTCGGCCACATAGGCCAAAATTCTTTGTAGTGCATCGAATTCAGTCATTATAACTGAATTCACTTCCCCAGCCTGTGGGGTCTACATCAGGCTCCCCACAGTATGGGACATTGCCTTCTTCCCTTATGACCTCTCTATCCCATCGAAGTCCCTCCACGGGGTGCAAGTATAATGAGCAGAATGCATGGTCATCTGGGGTGAAATCAAATTCTGCTGGAGTACAAGGCGCAATATGCGCCAAGTTTTTGTCAAACTCAACACCATCAACGTGATTAACAAGCACCTTAAAATACCCTTGATCACCTTCAATGTTTTTGACTATGCCATCAGGCCTCCAGATTGTTATCCGCTGGTGCATTGATGAAGGCACTGCTCCAACACCATGGATCCATTCCCTCCCCAGCATAAGATTGTAGTTAGCCTTGCTTTCGACTACCATAAACAAGGTAGGTCTTGTTACTGTTCCCATAGTCAAATCAACCTGCAAGACGCCCAAAGTGGTCCCAATTTTCCCTTCATAGTTAGAAAGGACCATGTTGTGGGGCTTAAGATCAGAATCGAATTTACCAATCTTGCTTAGTAGGAAATGTGGCATTAAATTGACTATAGCCCCACAATCCACCAAGATTTTATTCACAGCCACGTTCTCTACTTTCCCTGTAATGTATAGAGGTTTCAAGTTCCCTTTCATGGCCTCAGTTGGTCGTTCGAAGAAGGCATTCTTCTCTTCGACACAGCCATTGTTCATCACATAGTAGCACACAGGTTGGTGCGCTGCCATTTTAGCCTCAACATTGGCGTCTAAGTTTTCCACTCCAGTTATCCTATCATATTCTCTTGGCATCACCGAAACCACATTAACAATGATGTTTAAAGAGGCATTAGAGTCGGAATCAAAGTTGTGAGTCAAATCTTCGTCCTCAGCTGCTTCGACTGCAAACCTCTCAGCTTCTTCCTTCTTGGAAGTAAATAACCTACGCCCCACAGGCATCTTATTTGTTATTTTTGTCCCAACATCTTTATTCCTAGTAGGCAGAACGTTGGTACTAGTTTCAGTTAGATCTCTGGCCTGAGCTTCCATCAAAGCCTTTCTTCGTCTCTGTTCCCTTCTCCAGTAGGACCTGGACATAGGATTTTTGCCCTTGTAATTCTCAAAAATATAGGCAGATTTATTAGAGGACTTGAATTCTTTCTGGTACTCCATTGAAGAACCTCTTGCCACGTCGAAATTCTTCCATCTCTGTTTCCCTTTCTCTGCTGCTTCAACTGGTTTGACCCACTTTCCAGTTGGTACCTGACTGCTAGGCTTGAAAGTAGCATGCTTAGCCCTTGGCATATATGGCCTTTGGCCAGGTTGTCTTTGGGTAGTTTTACTTTGGTCGAAACCCCCTGGCCTTTGAGCATCTCTTTTCTCACGTCCAGTCTTGGCTTCTTTCCCCACTTGGAGGGTATGAACAACCTCTTTGTCAAATATAACACTACACCTAGGACATAGCATGACTTCAGAGTTTTTTCCTTGGCACCTGTGGAGAAAATCAACAATGGTTTCATCTTCTCTAGGATAAGGCAGCTTGTTGCAGTTTTCTTGACGAACCTGTTCGTCCACATCCATGGCCTGTCCGTTAGTAACTTCGACCATGTTTATGTCAACTTCATCCTTCAAGCGCATTTTGGAAAAGTGGACCTCAAGGCCTTCAGCAGCCTCATCCATCTGTCTGAAACGTCCAGCAGTTTCTTTTGTTACCATCTGCAATTTCGACGCTTCAGCTTCGTCATGGGTCTCAACTGTGGACTCAACGTCGAACCTTTGGACTTCAGAAGATGTCTTAAAGTAGTGTTCATCTGCCATACATATCAAATGCTCAAGCTGGCAACCATCCATTTCCTCGATTTCTCTAATAAACACAACATCATTGGCAAGGTCCTCAGTAACCTCGACCACTGTGGCATTTCTGCGAAGAGCTTCATTGGTGCTAACACTATCTGAGCTGCTGTCAGATTCCTCAGCTAGTTCGACCATGTTAACCTCATGGGGCTCTGTGTAATTTGCTTCAGCTACTTCAAGAGGGTTGGTATCAATTTTCATCTGGGTCTTAGTCTTCTCCCCAAATTTGAGTCTGCCTTCCTCAATAGTATTCTGCACCAGATCCTTGAAAAGAAAACATTGAGAAGTTTTATGACCCAAATAATTATGGTATTTACAAAAACCTCTCTTTTTCCTTTGCTCTAAAGGTGGTATTTTAGCACCAGGAGGCACTAGTATTTAATCATCCTTAACTAACAAATCAAAAATTTCGTCACATTTAGTGATGTCGAAAGTGTATGTTTTCTTTGGGAACCTATCGTTCTTTTGGGTTTCGATGGGATTTTTCCCATTTGAAGGGACTAATAATTTACAAGAATAAGGAGGACCTTGCTTAAGTTCAGCAAGATCTATTTCTTTTTCTTCAAATTTAACAGGCTCATCATATAACTCTTCGATGCCCTCCTGGTATTCGACGTAAGCTATCTTCTTGTTTTTGTTCGCCCTAGCTTTCTCTTCCTTGAGACGCTCTAGCTGTCGAACTCTATCAGCCAATTGGGCCATATCCCTCAAATACTGGGTGTCCAGTTTTTTCCTGATAGAGTAATCAAGGCCACCAGCGGCTATTTCGACAAGTTCATGCTCAGGCACTTGTGTAAAGCACCTAGCCTTGAGTAGTCGAAACCTATTCAAGTAATCATCTATTGGCTCATTGAACTTTCGTTTCACACTAGCCAATTCCTTCAAACTAATTTTAGTCTGCCCCATGTAAAATTGCTCATGGAATAGACGTTCTAACTGGGTCCAGCTACAAATTGAGCCAGATGGTAATGTAGTGAACCACGTGAATGCATTTTTAGTGAGGGATCTAGGGAAATACTTCATCCTTAGACTCTCATCATTTGCAATCTCGCCAGATTCGATCAGGTAGCGCGCCACATGTTCGACGATAGACTCTGTAGTGTCCCCTGAAAACTTAATAAACTTTGGTACTTTCGTCCTGGGGAGCAATTCGGCTTGGAGTATATAGTCTACTATAGGCGAAGTGAAGTTTGGCCTAGTAAAACCCATATTCAAACCATTTCGAACCATTATTCTCTCAACCATGGCTGCCAAATTGTTCTCCGCTGCTATATTATTGCGTCGAACCTGATTCACCACACGATCAGCATTTTGATTTCTGTTTACTAGCACCACCCTTGGTTCCTCCTCTTCAAGTATAGGTATTTGATTTCTAGGAGGCTCCTCCCTAGGTGGTTTGACCAACTCTGGATTCCCCGGATTCACTTGTTGAGCGTTTTCCCTCATCTCGACTCCTTGATTTTGGTGTTGAACAGGAGCGAGCATTCCTATGAATTCTGCTATACGCGTCATCTGGGCTGTCATCATTTGATTGGTTTGAGTAGTATTCTGGATCAATGGCTGGAAAATCTCTCCCATTGTCTGAGACAAAGTATGTACCATTTGCATGTTACTCTCATCCATCTGTTGCCTCAAATATGTTGCAGATTCGTTTGTTAAGCTGGGCCCTTGAGCAGAATATCCCACACCTATAGATTGGCTATTTCGACCCATATTAATTCCAGAACCTGACTCTTGTAAAGGGGAAGATATCACATTCTCTGAAAATACTGGGGGTGCATTACGCAAATTCTGCATCATCGACGTTGGCATGCCATAGATTGGGTTCCTAGGCAGAGGCTGTGAAAATCCTGGGGGAGGAAATTGCCTAAACGTCAAAATTCCTCCTGACGGAGTCTGAGGATTTGTCACTGACGGGCCAATGTACTCCAGGACTGGCTGTGTGTAAGGCCTCACATATGTCGCCCCTGTTACCGCTGTCGAAGGCATTGGCTCTGTCACCATAGTTGATACTGTTGGCCCTCCCAACGAAGGAACCGGAGTTGGCGCCACAGTACTTCTTGGTAATTCTTGAGGATTGATGGTGCTGTTCTGAGCGCTTGAACTGCTTGGTTGAGGATTTGTCCCAGCAGAACTGGGGTTTGGATTCCCTTGGCTAGATGCCATTTTCCTCGTGTTTCTTCTCTTTGGTCTATATTAGTTTGAATTGGCTACCTTTCCACTTCTCAAGTGCATACAATGAAGTTTGCCACAATCTCGACCAATGAAACGAAATTTTTTCAAAAAGGAAGTTATAAAACTTCCTTTTGATAGTTATTTAAAAGTTACAAACTTCCAAATACATGTTTAGCACTGTCCCACTAGGCGTGCCAATTTGTTTACCCTGGAAATTGGTAAACAACCGCTGATCTTCTAAAACAACAAAGTTTTAGTAACTTACAGGATCGATCAGATTGATCCTAGGACATGTGCTATGAGTGTATTTAAAATGTTTCACTAATGCATAAAACAAACATTCTGACAATGCTTGCGTGCAAAAAGGATGTTTTGAAATGTGAATGAAAAGTAATAAGAAGCAAGAAAATGTTTGGGTCGAAACAAGAAACTTAAAGAAAGACTGAAATGTAAAGAAAAGTTTGATAAAAACTGAATCTTAAATGATAAAAGAAGCGCATAAAATCTTGAATAAACTGCAGAAATATAAATGCTTGAAGGTAAAAGCTTTATAATGTAAGAACTGCAAAGTAAAAACTTTGTAATGTAAAATACTTAGAAGTAAAAGACTGAATTAAAGGACTTCAAAGTAAAGGATCTAAGGTAGAAACTTCAAAGTAAATTGCATTGCAATGAAAGGTAATGGTGATTACAATCACGTACATTCTCGCTTCACCCTTTTCTCTACACGCTGGATACTTTGAGTGATTATGGAGTTACTTGTACAACACGATTTTTCACACTCATTCTAACTCTAGAACTAACCTATTTATAATACTCTAAAATAACCACCATTTGACAGTTTACTCCTAAAACACGCCACTTGGCACTTTGCATGTCTTCAACTTCTGGATCTTCGCCACTTGTCCTCTTTTCAAATTCAAAATAGTAGAAAATTCCCTCCACTAATTATTTGTAACTGCAGCGCATCATCCCGTCGAACTGACTTCCTAGACTTAGAAATACTTGAAGTCTCAAGACTCTTTTCTTCGACCCAAGCTTTCACCAAGTATGGTCGAAGCCTCTTTTTTCTTTTAGCTTGTTTGTTTTTAAAGAACAACACAACTTCTTTAAAGCCAAATTTGTTTGAAACAGGTAGCGTCGAAATTAGGAGCTAACAGATTGGACTTAGGCAATTTGGGCCGTTCTGGAGCAGAAGTGGATTGGGCCATGTCTAGCCATTGGTCCAGTCCAGAACAGTAGTATTTGAGATAACATAGACACTTAGAATATATGATAGTATTGCTTGAAGAACTGAATTTATTATAGCCTGTTTCCTTGCTTTGGATAATGGACGACCTCTCCAAGATTTAATTCTCTTATAAATATAATCCTTAATGAATGCAAAGGTTTCCTTTCTACTCCTTCCAACCATATATGGCAAACCCAAATATGTTCCCGTGCCTAACACATGTCAGACACTAATTATTCTAGATAAATCCTCTTGTCCTAGTCTACTAATATTATGACTGAAGAACACCTCTAACTTGTTCATGTTAATTTCTTGGCCCAACGCTTCTTCATAAAATCAAAGAATTTCCATTAGCTGCTTGACTTCAGATACATTGGCCCTGCAAAAATGAAAGCATTCGTCATCAAAAAATAGATGGGACGCCAATGGTTCCCCTATACATATCTTCACTCCATGGATACCTCATATAGCTATTTATCTACTCTTGAGTGTTGACAGTCCTTCTATTATCAAGATAAAGAGGAATGGGGAAAGTAGATCTCCTTGTCTCAATCCCCTTCCTGGTTGAATTGGTCCGACTCTATCCGAATTAACCAGTACTGAATAATGCATGGAGGTTACACAAACAATCACCCAATGAATCCATATATTAGCAAAACCCATTTGAATTAGAACACCTCACAAAAAATCCCAATCCACTTTATCATAGGTTTTACTTATATTAATCTTGAGGGCCAACTCCCCTTTACTACCCATTGTCTTATGTTTCAAAGTGTGGATGATCTCGATGGCTTTAAAGGCGTTATCTAGTATAGACCTTCCTTCCACAAACGCCAACTGATCCTCTGACACACATTTGGATAAATAACATTTGAGCCTATTCGCATGTAGTTTTGATACCATCTTGTACACCACATTGCACAACAAGATAGGTCACAACTCCTTCATATTACTAGGATTTTCAAATTTAGGAATGAGGCATATGTTTGTATCATTAAGTGAGGTCGGGCAAAAACCTCTCTCCAACCAATTAGTCGCTATTGTTAACAAATCATCCTCACACATATCCCAAAAGTTTTAATAAAATGTTGAAATAAATCCGTTTGAACCCAATGACTTATCCGCATGCATATGTATCAGAGCTTCGTACAATTTTGATTTGGTATTGGCTCTAGTAACCTTTTGTTATCTTCACTAACACCTTATTTAGCATATGTATCCGGATGCATATGTATCCATTATTGTATGAGAGACATAATTAGTTCATATACACCTTCTTTAGATTCAAATAAGTTACTGAAGTATACCTTTGCTACCTCATATAGGGCCGTTTGATCCTTAACTTCAACTTCTCCTTCATTTAACAACATCTCAATTCCTTTGAATTTTCTCCTTGTCGTTGCTGACATATGGAAGAATTTCGTATTCAACCCCCTCCCTAAGCCAATGAGTTTTCTTCTGCACCCCATCCACAAAATCATTGAAAGGAAGCCTGAAATTCAGCTTGGATAACAAGAATTAGTAGAACAAAATCCAACACCTGTCTAAGGAGTTGCAAATTCTCTTGGAAGTATCAACGCAGGAGACCAACAAGTCAAAAAATGGTCCCAAATCTGAGTAGGCAATCTCCAAACGTGCAACATTATTGAAATAAGATACCAGTCCCACTGATTCCACATCCAGCCAACGATATTGATCATCATCAACATGTGGGACCAAACCCTGTCGCTCCTTTTGAACCATATATTCCCGTTTATAATGAAAAATATAATGTTGATCATGAATCCAGTAATGCCTTTGAAAATTAATGTGATCTTTAACCTCTCCCTACCATAGGGTTCCCGACCATTTATTTCCCTTAAAGAATTAATAAAATAAAGAGTCATTAATTTATTATGGGAGACCTCAACACGTTAAAGATCTATAGAGAATCGTATAGGAGGAAGGGGACTGACATCCACGCCCCTAACAATGGGACTATCTTATTTCATCCCTTTATCTCCTTTGGAGAAATCTTCTATACATCCGAAAAAATGAAAACTAGAAATTTCACTACCGTCCTCAATTCCCACCAGAGCTATCGCTAAGAGCAATAAGATTCACAATAGGTTGGTTAACCTCTAAAGGGTCAATGTTTGGCATTCCAGTGTTCACTATCCTAGTAGTAGAAGAAATATCATCTCTACTAAGTATAATTTTTATATTTGCTGCTATATCTCCTATGTTGGCCATAGATATAACGATTAAAGGAGGACAATTAATTGTAAATAAACAAGAGAAAGGCGGAAACTGTAGGAGCCAAAAATGGAAGTAATAGCTAAAGGAAGGTGACTTAGAGGGTGCGATGAACTAGGAAATGCATGACTCGAAGAAGTAAAGAGGTTGATAAAATGGGTGTTGCCAAAGCTCAAAGAAGAAAGTTAAAGTTTGTAGAAGAGAAGAACATTGCGGTTTGCACAAAAGGGAAAAAAAAGTTTTTGAAACACTAAGTGGACCTTATATAAAGAAGCAAGGCATGTTAATCATTGACCTATGATAAAATAAAATGAAGAGGCAAAAAACAACAGGTTGATTTCGTCACGGGAAAACAACAACATTTGACTACACTTGAGCATCCTAACAACACCATAGTCTAAGAATAATCAAATTTCATTATCTCTCATCCTAAGAGGTGATAATGGTTACTTATTATAATTTATAAATCTAAAGTGAAAGGGAATTACCTTTTAAATCTATTTAATAATCCTATAATTTGTTTAAGAGTTTCTATATTCCCCAAAAAAGTTGGGTATAGTATAAGATCCTTTTGGATATTGTTTTTATTAATAAATAATTTTTACAGTATATTCTAATAAATTTAAACATACAAATATAAAGGGTAGTGTTCACTATACTCCATGTAGTGATCGCTAACCCTATGGAAACTCAAATATGACATTCACATCGTTAAGATTTTGAAATCTGGACGCATCAATTATACAACAATTCTCTTCATTAGAAAGACACCCTCATCAAAGTAAAAAATTAGTCTGAATTTTAATCTCTGAATTCACTCCTAGAAGAATATTGCCTATATGTTTTGCTTGTGCACCTTAAGTATATGGGTGAATCTAAATTTTAAAACCCATACACGCCCCTGGACAGAATTTTACACATTGCCTAGGTCATTTTTCAGAAAAATATGGTGGATCCAGATTTCAAAATCAAGACACACACTGGACAAAATTATGAACCCCTTGACAGTACTAAGGAATAAATTTTCATATCATTTGTTAGTGTATTCATTACTCATATAATAAATCATACACATAAGTTAGACATAATTAATATCATGTTTTCATAAACTCATTCAGAAGCATACATTAGTCATTCATAAAATACAACTAACCATACAAATTTTCGAAATGTTTATAAAATTTAAATAAAAATACATTTACTATTGCGTATATCTAACACACATGTTCCTCATATGCCTCTTATACTGCAATGCAAGTCAGGCTTTTGCTAAGATTGCATATAGAGTGACCTTCTCAGGAGTTCCTTCTTTAAACTCTCCTCTTACTATGGCCTCTCTCCCAATTGCAAAACAACGATGACATATCAGCAATACATCCATGACACGGTTCACCCTTGCATGTTCTTCTTATAGTAACTCCTGATGAGTTGGCTATAGGGATATCCTTTTGGATCTGGTGTCTTGTAAGGATGAGACACTTGATAAAACCAATGGATGTAATTGTATACTGTACTCCATGGATGAGGGACTGGCACATTGCATACATACTCTAGCACCAGATGCTCATCGTAGTCCACAAATATCACATTGATATCTCTACGGAGGACACTGCAATGAGTAGTAAATTTAGGTTCCCTGAATATACCGTGCAAAAAATTTAACTTCTACAGTACTCGTTTAACGTACGACATGATACCGATATCATCCACTAGGATGTGGTCAAGAGCAAGTTTGTTGGGACCAATCGTTGTATTACCCATGAGTGGGATAAATTGGCACACACATGACAAATCTTTAGTGTAGTCATCAACACACTCCCAACCGAAGATACTTGGGAAGTCCTGGAGGATTCATGCTTGAAAATGGTTCAGATTAAATATCAATAAGTATGTAGCAAAAGTATTATGAAATCATTATCAGTAAGGGTGTAAATAAATTACTTGAAATAGACAGTTACTTCCTTTAATCTCGTTGGTCTTCCATAAACTACCTTCATCTAACTTGGAATAGAGGTAAAGCAAACAAGATATTCTCTATTTGTACTCTTCAATCCTCTCTAAGTCCGTGAAGTATTTAATTTAGACGACGTCGACATAAATCACACTTTTTCCATATAAATTCCAATGCCAACCAAGATTAAGATGTATATTCTCAATATGCATACTCTATGATAGGAAACTTTTGCACAATTAATCCCATCATCCACAACCATATTAAGGTGGTTAATATAATTTTGTGATAGGAGTGAAAATCTATCATGACATCACCCGGTGTCTTCTATCTCCTATCGGTCTTTACATTGATTAGCCCATAATTGTGTCACCAACATGTCAAGGGCCTCATATCTAATAATTTTGGAGTGATCCAAAAATCTTCTTGTGATCGAAAGATGTAGGAGACATGAAACATCATCAAGTGAGATAGTCATCTCCCCAATCGTAAGATGACATGATGTCGTCTCTATGTGCCATCTCTTAATAAATGCAGACAATAAACCATGATCAATCTAAACATATCTAGTCCTACTGATGTCCTTCATCCCAGATAGCTCCAAGACTCCAAGAAGCCATGGTTCATCAGGCTACGAAATCTTTGTCATCTTCTTATCATGGTATATACATTTCAATGTGTTACAGTAATGCAAAAATAAATACATCAACGTCCAAAAATTCAATTAATTTAAAACAAATATTTAAAAGAGTAAAAAACAGTGTGGTGTGCTTATATAGGAAGTAGTGAAGTATCTTCGGGGCCTCCCGAAAAACTATTAGGTGCGACAACATCGGGTCTGGTTAAATGACGTGGATAATTTGAATGTACATTAGCATGGATGGGAGCAGAATGTTCTTTGTCATAACTAGGAGATTCATGACCACTGGAAGACGATCCCTCAATAGTACATGATGATTCTCTAGTTAAGGGTCACAAGATTTTAACTTGTAGTTGCAGGCCTCTACTATCCGGTTATTTTGTTGCTTATCTTATCGATTTCATCTTTGTTTTATTTTGATTCGTTGAGTCTTCTTCATTATTGCATTTCTCGTGCTTAGCATGCATAAAACTTTGGTTAGATTTGATCTTGATCTAAATGTTCTTTGATCAATA
Organism: Lathyrus tuberosus; assembly: GCA_022829125.1. NCBI lineage: Eukaryota > Viridiplantae > Streptophyta > Magnoliopsida > Fabales > Fabaceae > Lathyrus > Lathyrus tuberosus. The sequence continues at coordinate 3,776,985 of JALAZF010000343.1, forward strand.
GCATATGAAAGTGGAATGATATCTCTTTGGGTTTTTAGACAAACTTTGATTCATGGTAAAATCTCAAAAAAGAAAAATTGAAAATTTGAAAATTTGATATTTTACAAGATTGATTTGAATCATTCAGTTTTACACTAAATTTTTGATCCAGGTCAAATTGAACAGCAACTCAACTCAGCAATTTGATTTTGATCAGATTTTTCACTTGATCTTGATCAATTGCTTGGGAACAAATTTTGTCTAATTTTATTCGAATCAAAATTTGTACATGATTCAAACCAATTCAAATTTAAAAAAATCTTAATTGTTTCTATTTGATTTTATTTGAATCAAACTTTCAACATGATCCGAATCAAGTTGTTTTGCCTAAAAATCATGTCAGTTATGGGATATTTGATTTGAATCACATTTTGTTCTTGATTCTAATCAAAAGGATTTTGATTCGAATAACATTTCCTCTTATCCGAATCCACTGACATATTTTTTCAAAAATTAGGTATTTCTTTCATTTCACCTCATTTTGCTTATTTTATTCAAATCATATTTTTCTTGATTAAAATATAACCACCTTTTTTCAACCATTTTGTGTGACATCTCAAGCACATATAAATTATTTTTTTGTCATCATTCTTAAATATAGTCAATCATTCTTTCAAGATTTTCAGTGTGATTTTTTGTGAAAATAAATTTTCTCTATTTTGTGTGTTCAAAGTCTTGCTACGAATTTCTCACATCTTCAACTTCAATTGAGTTCAGATCTTGATAACAAGAGTTATGGGATTGATTGAAGGATTAAAGTACTTGGAACTAATCGTTCTTTGATATCTTGTTGAGTTTTTAAGTTGTTAGAAATAAAGACGAATTCTCAATGATGGTGACAAATTCCATTGAAAAGATGCATTGCCTTAGTAGTAACTGTGTGGAAGGCCGCAGATAAGGCGGAGTTCTTCTCGGACCTTCGAGCAATTTCACCTCTCAAGATATAGGTAAGATTAAGGGGTCGATTGCTACACACAAAGGCTTTGAGCAGAATTGGTTTCATTGGAAGATCAAATAAACATATTCGAGTAAAGATTACGTAGAAGAGTTTAGCAAGTTTGTTGTATACAAGTCAAGATCCAAATTAGGAGATTTATCTTCTCAGCTGTAATTATGCATTGGTGGTTGAATGAACTCTTGGAAATATTTTTCAAATAACAAGGAACTATGAAGGTTCCAATCGAAAACCATTAAAGAGTACACGTAGGACAGGCGAGGACGAACGCCGAAGCACTATAAATCTCGGTGACATCTCTCTAACTGTTACTCTTGCATTTATATTTGTAGTGATTGCAAGCTAGGTTTTTCAATTCCTTCGTATTATATCGTTTTTTTATTGATAGCGATTAATTATGTAAAGCTTAGGTTTTGTTGGAATTGGACAACTAGTCGAGCTAGTATTGTGATTGATAAATATGAAAACTAATTGAATTTAGGACTCCTTACATTGAATCAATTGTGTACACTTCTTATAACTACACAAATTGAATCATTCCTTATTTGTGAAACGAACTATGTTAGCTTGATCATATTCAACTGTATAATTTTCATTTTCGCTTCAAACCTTCCGCTCGCAACTCATTTTTGAAAAGACTTTGATTTTAGAAAACGGCGGTTACATTTTTAATTTGGGTCTATTCACCCCCTCTAGACCTTTTTTCTACTTCCATATTCACACAAAATAATTGGCATCAAGAGCTGGTCTTTCGATTGTGTCTAATTGACATCCAAAAGTTTGTGAATATGTCGGAAGATAACGATCCTAAGGGAGTGTATAATAGAGCACCATTTTTCAAAGGCAAAAATTATACATATGGGATATCGGTCATGTATGTACACTTGTTATCGGTTGACAAAAATATGTGGTGTAACGTCACTGAGGGACCATATATTGCCATGGATGATAATGACGTTTCTAAACATCCAAAAGATTGAGATGATGATGAAACCAAAAAGGCTTCAGATGATTTAAAAGCGAGGAACATAATCATTTCAGCACTAAATGCTAAAGTATTCTATTCGATTTCACATTATACGAGTGCTAAAGATATGTGCGATGCTCTCCAAAATATCTATGAGGGAATGAAGAACTTCAAGGATTCTAAAATCAATATGTTTACATAGGAGTTTGAACTAATTCATATGGAACCCAGAGAATCCGTCGATTCCATGCAAACTAGATTCCTCCATTTGATCAACAAATTGAGAGACTTAGGTAAAACCTTTTCCAACAAAGATTGTACTTAAAAAATATTGAGATCCATGTGCAAGGAGTGGCAACCAAAATTCAGGGCTATAAAGGAAGCAAATGATCTTAGTAAAGTAAAGTAAAAATAGAAAGAGAAAAGAAAAGAAGCGAAACGAGATATTTCTCTGAAAGCCTCATCCTCTAAAGTGAAGAAGTCAAAGGAAGAAAGTGACAACTCTGAAAAATAAGTTTCCAAAAAGGAAGATATGGGTTTTTTCTCAGAAGGTACAATAGATATCTTAAGATAAATAAGCTCAACCATACCGATAAAGGTCTAGTGAATTTTATAAATACTCATCCATCAAAGAAGGATCACAAGAAAGAAGATGATGAGATCACATGCTACGAATGTGATTAATTGGGACACTATAGAACTACATGGCCAAATCTCACCAAACATCATAAAAGCAAAGACAAGGGTTTCTACAAGACAAAGGGAAAATCTTTCAAAGGTCGTAGAGCCTATATCGGGTGGGAAGAAGAGGTGGAAAGTTGCTCCTCCAATTCCTACTCCAGTTCAGATGACGAGTGTGCCAACTTTTTCTTGATGACACGAAAGAAAATTGGAACTTCAAAGGTATATAATTCTGATTCTAAAAATGAGTATACTTATGGTGAATTGTCTAATATGTTTGATGACATGTATGATGATTCCATTAAAATGCTTAAGAAAATTTCACTCCAAAAAGAAATTATTAAAACACTTGAGCAAAAGATAAATAATATTAATCGTGCTTTAGATTGTTTAAAGGAAGCTTATACATCTCTCGTGGAAGATTGATGTATTGTTTCAAATACTTTAGCTGAAAAGATAGAAGTTGCTAAATGTGCTAATTGTCCAATTTTAAAAACTGAAATTGAAACTCTTAAAAGACATTTAACACATGATGCTTCACTATCTAATGCTTGTTATAGTTATTTAAGTAAAAGAGGGAAGGTTTTAAAGAAAAACCCTCATGTCACAGGGAGAAATAGAAAGAGTGTTTCATCTAAAGCTATTTGCCATTATTGTGGAGATAAGGGTCACATTAAGCCTCTTTGTCATGTTAGGAACATTAAAATTCTCAATGGTAAAGTGACATGGATTCCTGAATGTAACCCAACTAACCTTAAATGACCCAGTAGTTAGGGACCTAAATTACTTTATTGATTTGTCATGAGAAAGTCTTACCTCCCTAAAAAGATTGTGGTTTCTAGATAGCAGATGTTCAAGACACGTGACGGGAGATGCTTCCATGTTCATCATGTTCGACAAGAAGGAGAGTGGTCACGTCACCTATGGAGACAATACGAAAGGTAAAATTCTTAGTGAAGGTATTGTGGGAAATCCCTCCACAATTACCATTGAAAATGTATTGTTAATGAAAGGGATTAAACACAACTTGCTAAGTATTATCCAATTATTCGATAAAGGTATTCGGCCTCATTCGATACTCTTAGTTGTATAATTGAGCATAAGACAAGTAAGGACCTTGTGTCAAGGGGTTCTAGAATTAAAAATGTCTATATGCTTGATATAGATTATGACTTAATGCATTGGACTAAGTGTTTAGTAGCTAAGAATGAGGATTCTTGGTTATGGCATAGACGCTTGAGCCATGTGCATTTTGACTTGCTAAATAAGATAACATCCAAAAGTCTAATATTTGGTCTTCCAAAAATAAATTTTTCAAAAGAATTTTTTTGTGATACTTGCCAAATGAGAAAGCAAACAAGAGTGTTGTTCAAACCCAAGAAGGTTATTGTGACATCAAAATCTCTTGAGTATCCCCATTTAGACTTGTTTGGCCCTTCGTGGACAAGAAGTCTAGGTTTTTTTTTATAGAGTGGTATCCTTCCTTCCGTACCGACTAATCCACCCGAGAGCTTTCGCTCCGCGTAGCCTCCGAAAGTTGGACCTAGGCTCCTTCGAACTCAAGACCTCAAGGGGAGCAAACCCTTGAGACCCAAGTACCCTCCCACTATTACGGATTTGATTTTGTTGATGACTTCTCTAGATTTACACGAACATTTTTCTTAGCCCATAAGGATGTTATTTTTAAAGTTTTTGTTGAGTTTTCTAAGGTTGTTCAAAATGTTTTTGGTTTTAAAACATCACTCTCCATAGTGATCATGGGGGGAAATTTGTGAACCATCAATTTCAAAACTTTTGCCCCAAAAATGGTATTGCTCATAATTTTTCATGTCCTAGAACTCCACAACAAAATGGTGTTGTAGAACACAAGAATTGTGTGTTGGAAGAGCTTGTCGGAACTATAGTAAATGAGATGAGCCTACCTAAATATTTTTGGGCGGATGCGATTAACACTACATGCCATGTCTTAAACAGGGTAATCGTAAGATCTATCCTAGAAAAGACACTCTATGAGATACGTAAGGGTAGAAAACCTAATATTTCATGTTTTCGAGTTTTCGTTTGCAAATGCTTTATTTTGAATAACGAAAATGATAACCTTGGCAAATTTGATGCAAAATCTGATGAAGGTATTTTTTTAGGGTACTCATCTGCGAGTAAAGCCTATAGGGTTTACAATCATAAAACTTCTTCTATAGAAGAGTCAATTCATATTGTTTTTTATGATTCCTCGCTCCAAAAGTCGGATAAGGGTATTTTTCTGATGTTTTAGGTACTATATCAGAAAGGTTGATCGACAACGAAAGTTCAAAAGAGGATCCCGATTCGAAAATAAAGGTAAGGACATTACGGAAAATAAGGAGGAAAATTTACACAAGGATGATAAACAAGAGACCTCAAACTAGCTACCTCGAGATTGGATAATTGCAAAGGATTATTTGTTAGATCAAATCCTTAGAGACATCAAAAGGGGAGTAAGTACTAGGTCACAGATTAACAATTTCTGTAAGTACTTACTTTCATTTCTCAAATTAAACCTAAATTAATATCTGATGCCTTATTTGACGAGTGATGATTATTTGCTATGCAAAAGGAACTAATCCGTAAATTTAACCTGGAGTTTGAAATTCAAACATTTGTTGGTTCTGAGGCTGGGTTGTTCTGGTGTGTTGGGGTGCTTCGGATTCCAATATCCATAAATTTTTTACTTGTATTTGGTGTGTTTTTAGGTTTGTTTTAAGTCCAAAATCTAAATTTTAAAGGTGTTTTAAATTTTTTGGCAGGGTGTGAGTAAGATATTGAGTAGTGTAGTGAACAATCCCAAAATAAATTGAAAAAGTTTCTTCAAATAAATGGGCCATCTGAACCTACTATGGTTCGGCTGCATTGAAAAAACAAGACTAAATCAAACACCTCTATATTTACTGGAACAATGTGCATATTTAAACCTTATTTTTTTATCATAACTTAACAATCAGAGACAAATATATTAAAAAGATAGAATGTCTGTATTCGACCACATCTAATATTCTATGTAACTCCCACCCAATAGAATTGTCCGGCAATACTACATTGTTTCGATCTATTCTATGAAACAACTATACTCTTTTTTGTTTTTTAAGATAACAATTAACCACAACAAAGAATTGGTAAATAGTAGTAGTAGAAAATCAAACAGAAAACTCATCTGCAAATGTTTGCTGTTGCCAGTTGTTGAATTTCACCTCTTCTTATTTGGCAATGTTATCTCAATACCGACCAAGACGGCTCAACTTCAACCACAACACTCTCTTCTGTCGCTGACAATGTCTCGAAGATTACTCCAACTCCAAGGTTTCATTTTTCACCTTAATTTTCTCAGTTATCAAATGAAACTTACTTAATATAATAATTAAAATAGTATGATGTAATAAGGATATTCTTGTCATATGGCAGAGACACCTCCACCATCTTCCTCCTCGTCCTCGCCACCGCGCCATGTCTCGGGAGCTTTGTTCTTTTTACTTGGAGGGATAGTAGTTCTCATCATATTGCTCATTCTTCTCTGTGTATTCTGGAAGCGTATTAAACGTGTCCCGCCAGAACTACCAGAGAAGAAAGCTTCGCCGCTAAGTCAGAGTCAAAACCATGGTAACATATGAAGAAATCATCATAAAAAGTTTACCATGTGGTCTTATAAAAATAATCATTTTTCTGTTATTTGTGCTTGCATTGTACCAGAAGAGGTGATGAAGAAAATTGTCCCAACTAATCAACAATCAGGTAGTTTACACAAAGCATGACAAATATTTGACATTATTTATGGACCTGTGCTGAAGTTTCTATATGTGTAGATACAGGATTCATGGAGTTCATCAGTGGAAACCTTAGGACAATTAGCTACTTTGATTTCCATACATTGAGAAAGGCCACCAAGAATTTCCATCGCCGGAATCTTCTAGGAAGTGGCGGATTTGGCCCGGTATATCAGGTATAATATAGGTACTAAATCTAATGATACTCGCTTTGCTACACAATTTCATGTTAATCAAATCAGAGATTCAAATTGTGAGTCCGCATACATATGTTTTGACAGGGAAAGTTGGCAGATGGCAGGCTAGTTGCTTGTAAGAAACTGTCTCTTGATAAATCTCACCAAGGGGAAAGAGAATTTCTAGCAGAAGTGAGAATGATCACAAGCATTCAGCACAAAAATCTTGTTCGCCTTCTCGGCTGTTGCTCGGATGGACCTCAAAGGATACTCGTTTACGAATACATGAAGAACAGAAGTTTAGACCTCTTTGTTCATGGGAATACTGATGAATTTCTTAATTGGAGCACTAGATTCCAAATTATTCTTGGAGTAGCGCGGGGATTGCAATACCTTCACGAGGATTCGCATGTAAGAATTGTTCACCGCGATATCAAAGCAAGCAATATTCTTCTTGACGAAAAGTTTCAGCCGAGGATTGGTGATTTCGGACTAGCTAGGTTCTTCCCTGAAGACCAAGCTTACCTTAGCACTCAATTTGCTGGAACATTGTAAGTCCATAATTTAAGCGATACATCATGTGTTAGTGTTGACACCAACATATCATCTATACGTGTGTCATTTTCTTGTTCAGTGTCCGTATAAGTTTTCTAATGATGATCTTTGTTTCTCTTCGGATAGAGGCTATACGGCTCCTGAATATGCAATCAGAGGAGAATTATCTGAAAAAGCAGACATCTATAGTTTTGGAGTTCTCGTGCTCGAAATAATCAGCTGCAGGAAAAACACAGATCTCACTTTACCATCAGATATGCAGTACCTCCCCGAATATGTAACTTCTCGTATTCGTTTCTTTAACGATTATTTGAACCGATATTTACTCCTAAAGATTTGAAATAATGTTTGTGTGAATTCTTGTTTATAGGCATGGAAACTTTATGAGAAGTCAATGGTGATGACTCTTATAGATCCCAAACTGAGAGAAAAAGGATATGTAGAAAAGGATGTTATGCAAGCATTTCATGTGGCATTTTTATGTCTTCAGCCACATCCAGATTTGAGACCTGCAATGTCACAGATTGTAGCATTGTTGACATTTAAAATCGATATGGTTACAACACCAATGAGGCCGGCTTTCCTTGATCGAAGACGCGTAATGGATGATGAGAACCATTCTTGGGAAGTCATATCTGAGGTTTTACAAACTCCTGTAGCTAGTGATTCTATGTTGTAATGTAGAACATTAATATCTGAAGGTCACTGATCCAATTTTTCTGCTAAATTAGAAGATGTAATGTAACCTTATAGATCAAAGAAAGAAGTAAAAATGTTTTAAGGCTCGGACCAAGGATGCATTTCTTTCCGCATATACATGTGTGTGAAAAATCCTTAAAAATCTAAAAGACAAATAAATGTTTAATGAATGCGATGAGAAGAGTCCAAAGAAGTTAACTCGCCACATCTTTAAATTTTCCTTTCGGATCAAACCTGCACAATTTGTCGAATATCTCCATTTTTTCGGCTGCACTATTGTGGATAGCCATACATTTTATCAATGTGGTTACTTTCATCTTAGCTTCAATTTCTAATCTTTACTATCGTCAACCTAAATTCATAGTCGACATACTATTAAATTTGGCAGTAGGAATAGGAGTTGCAACAGCTTTGTAGTGAGAGATGGAATTCAAAGTGAAAAATTATACCGGAATAATAAAGTATAATCGATTTTTTGATTAGCAAGAAATCCACAAAAGTAGAAAAGAGGAAAACAAGAAGACCCCAATAAAATTGGTTATAAACTGTTATTCTTTACTTTTTCTTTAAAACAGAATTACAAGTATTACAGAATAACAAATAACATCTCTCACCCTAATTAGGATTTGCACCAAACCCCAAAGATGAGAAACTAGCATGCTATTTATAAGAAACTAACATAATAACCTAATAGACTTTTACACATAAGTCCATTACACAAACTAACTTAGGAAACAAGCTAATTTAAACAATTGAGCTTACAACCAAGACCCAATTCGATATGCTAACACTCTTAACATACTTCGACTACAGCATGTGAACAGACTTCGACAACATCATGCACAACTCCTGTCGAAACATGAAACTACCCTTGACGACACTAGAATCCAAAAACCACAAATCTCCACCTTGAAACAAACTCTACACTAATAAGGGAACAAACTAGTTTTCATAATTTGAAATCTGCCGAAGAACCTTATCACCAAGGCTCAATACAATGACATTGTAGGATTTTCGACCATTGTTGTCTTCTCCTTCTCCGATAGGACAGCGTTCATCTTCTCCGATCATTTTAACGCTTCTAACAAATCCTGTTGAACAAGAAGGGGTTGCATCTTCAAACGCCACAAACCGAAATCATTCACACCGGTGATTTTTTCAATCTCATACTTTGTTGACGACATCTTCTCCACCCTCATCGCACTAATTTATTGTGAATTGATGTCGTCAAGAACGAACCAAAATATGAGAAAATATAGAGTTTCTTGAACAAACACAAAAAACCCTATTAGGTTTTACAAAAGATAGAGAAGAAGGAAGAAGAATAAGAATTGGTTAAAATTGTTTTACTATTCACTTACTCAGTAAGGGTTCAAAGATTACAAGTGAATACCAACAATTAACCTCTCTCAACAATATGAGAGAACTAGTTTATTTAAAGACTATTAAGCTAACTTAGGATACAATCTAACATAATAATTGGGCTTAAAAGTAAGGCCCAATTCAACATACTAACTTATATTACAAGTTAATATATTTCGACATTATGCTCGAACAGACTTCGACTACAGCATACACAACTCTTGTCGAACCATGAAGCTATCCTTGTCGACACTAGAGTTCGATCAAAATACCACAAATCTCCACCTTGGAACAAACTCTATAGCAAGAGAACAAACTAGCTTTCATCATACAACTTTATCAACTGCATACAGTGGAAAAACTTGCAACTAGACAATGTCTTCTCCTTCTCCGATAGGGCAGCGCCCATATTCTCCGATCCTTTTAATGTTTCTAACAAATTCTATTGAACAAGAAGGGCTTGCATCTTCAAGCGCCACAAACCGAAATCATTCACACCGGTAAAATTCTCAGTCTTATACTTTGTTGACGACATTTTGTCCATGCTCACCGCACCAATTTGTTATGAAAAACGATACCAGAATAACAAAGTATAATCAGTTTCTTAATCAGCAAGAAACCCACAAGGGTAGAAAAGAGGGAAACAGGAAGAACACAATGACATTGGTTATAAACTGTTATTCTTTACTTTCTATTTAAAACAAGATTACAAGTGTTACAGAATAACAAATAATCTCTCTCACCCTAATTAGGATTTGCACCACACTCCAAGGATGAGAGACTAACATGTTATTGTAGACATATATTTTCGACACCATGTCTTGGTAGGCAAAATGATGTTCTTCAACTAAAGAAAATGACTACGGATGAGGAAGAAAGAAAATGAAGGTATTCAAAAGAAGTTCTCGACACTTCGACAAGAACAGCGTTTCAACATTTCGACAGAAACATAAGGAAGTTTTCGTCAAACAAGGTTTAAGGGACATTTGTTACTTTTCGACAATTCGACAAAGTGAAGAGGCGCAACGCTTCGACGCAAAGGGAAAATTCAAATTCAAAAGATATGACGTTTGGTAGAAGACGCATGGAAGCTTTAGAAGAAAAGAAGACATGCAGAAGGCCAAGTGTCAAAGATTTAGAATTTTTCCGTTACTAAACAGTTATTGTATTTTTCTATAAATAGGATAGTTGTTGTAGAATTTGTGTGTGTGAAAACTTGTACAAAATTCCTGTAAATACTCAAAGTACCCGTGTGAGAGAAAATAGTTTGTTATCTGGAAAATGTACGTGTGAACACCATCTTTTAAGTTTATAAAAATTCAAAGTCTTTTATAATTGCCTTTACTTTTCCCAGTCATTTATCTTTTGTCATTTACTTTATGATAGTTTTACTTTCATTCAACTTATTTTTTCGCCAGAAGTTGTTAGTTAGTTTTAACCAAACCATTCATACATAAAAGATACAACAAAACAAACCATTAAAACACCATTCTTCTAAGAGTTAGATAAATTTTGCACATGTATCCCAGGATTTGTGTGGTTGGTCCTGCAAGTAACCCAATTTTATAAGAGATTGGTAAACCAGAGGTTGTTCGCCAAAATCTACAGCGAACAAATTGGCACGCCCAATGGGACCAGTGCGAAATTTTAGAATTTTTACAGAATAACTCTTAGCCAGACAGTCTCTACTTCGTCGTATGCTTTTGAGAAGCGGTAAATTAGCCGTAACCGACGTAGAAAAACCTAAAAGAACAAGAGTAAGAAGAATGGAGAATCGGCCAAATAATCCAAATCCAAATGAAACCATACCAGTTTCCAACCCTATCCCTTCAACAGGGGGAAATGTGGATTCAAACCCTGTTTTGGAGGAGGCTATGCCTTCATCAACAGGATCTATACCAGCGGTTTCGCTCTCCCAAAACATGCCTAGTTATTCCACAATGGGACATTCAATGCCTATGGGGACACCTCCTCCTGGAGGACATAATTATAGGCCATTTCAGACAAATTTTTCCATGCCTATGTTTGGTAGAGAACAGCCATATGGAATGCCAACTTCAGTAATGGCAAACTTGCAAAATGCACCACCCTTGTATTCTGATGCCATGGTCCACGTGTCTTCACCACTACAAGGGTCGGGATATGGTGGAAGTATGAGTAGATTATACCAACCCCTACCAAATTTCCAAATGCCAGCAATTACAAATAATTCTGCGCAAGTAATTCGACAACAAATGGACGAAAGTAATCATGATATGGTCCAAATGTTGACACAACAAATGGGAGTAGTGTTTAATCCTTTAATACAAAACACAACCCAAACCAACCAGTTGTTGGCTGCGCAAATGACACGCATTGCTGACTTTTTTGGTGTTCCTCAAATGCGACAAAGAGAACAAGTAATTCAAAACCCAGTAGTGAATGTCGAAGAGGAACCCACAATAAATCAAAGGCCTTTAGAGAATCCACAGGCAAACCCTAGAAACCAAGAGGCAGTGGTCGAACAGCCTCGTGTCGAAATACCCGTTCAACAAGAACCTAGGAGGGTAATCGTCCAGAGAGGCGAAGATACTGATGATGTGTTGCGACAGCGAATACGATATAACAATCTGCCTGCCGAAAACAATTTAGCAGCCATGGTCGAAAGGATAATGGCGCAAAACGGGGTAAATGTAGGATTACAAAGGCCTAGTTATGCCTCCCCATTATCTGAATATGTTCTGCAACAGGAATTACCCCCAAGGTGGAAAGTCCCCAAATTTACCAAATTTTCAGGGGACACTAGCGAATCTACCATAGAACATATAACGCGTTATTTGATCGAAGCAGGAGAAATAACCCATAATGAAAATTTGAAGATGAAATACTTCCCAAGTTCTTTGACAAAAAATGCGTTTACCTGGTTTACATCCTTGCCTGCGAACTCTATATTCACATGAACCCAATTAGAAAGATTGTTCCATGAACAATTTTATATGGGTCAGACTAAGATAAGTTTGAAGGAATTAGTCAGTGTTAAGAGGAAATTTTCAGAGCCTATAGATGATTACCTAAATAGGTTCAGGTTGCTTAAGGCAAGATGTTTTACACAAGTGCCAGAACAAGAGTTAGTCGAAATGGCTGCAGGGGGTCTAGATTATTCTATAAGAAAGAAATTAGACACTCAATATTTGAGAGATATGGCACAATTAGCAGACAGGGTAAGACAAATTGAAAGGCTAAAAGCTGAGAAATTAAGATCAAATAAAAATAAAAAGGAAATAGTGGCCTATGTAGGAGTATGCCAGGATGATGATGGTGACGAAAATGAACTAATTTTGTTCGACGAACAAGAAATTGATCTGGCAGAACTAAAGTCAGGCCCACCATACGCCTGTAAAGTACTAACTCCGTCGAATGGGAAAAATCCAGTCGAACCTGAAAAGAATGATAGGTTTCCTAAAAGAACTTATACGTTCGACGTCACCAAGTGTGACGAAATTTTCGACTTATTAGTCAAAGATGGTCAATTAATAAAACCAGCAGGTGCTAAAGAGCCTCCTGTGGACCAACAGAAAAAGAGAGGTTTTTGCAAATACCATAACTTTTTGGGTCATAAAACTTCTCAATGTTTCCTTTTCAGGGATCTTGTTCAGAATGCAATCCGTGATGGAAGACTGAAGTTTGGAGACAAATCAAAACAATAGATGAGGATTGACTCAAACCCCATGCAGGTGGTTGAAGCCGATTATGCTGAACCTTCCACTGTGAATATGGTGGAAGTCGAAGTAGCCTCTGATTGTAGTTTTGAAATGGTGGAAGCTGCTGAGGGCTTCGACAATAATATCAACATAGTGGAGGTTACTGATGATCTCCTAGACAAGCCTGAGGAGGAAAAAGTATCCAAGGACTTTGTAGACCAGCCAGTGTTGATCAAGATTACTAAAAATCTTGATATAGGAAATTTGAATGACTATATCAACAAAGTTGAGACTACTGAAGGTTTCGACAGTAAGAACAAAGTTGGAGATACTGAAGTCTTCGACAGTCAGAAGAAGGAGGAAACTACTGAAGGTTTCAACAACCAGGACACAGTTGGAGTTACTGAAGGTCTCGACCAAGAAAATAACAACAAAATTGCAGAAGATGGAGTAATTTGGGATACTTTAGGAGAGCCCAGTGGAAAATTCGACTATCTCGTGAAATACTCTGCACCCCCGAGTTCTCGTTTTGACATCAACAAAATCCAGCCAACTGGATGGGGAGATGTCTTTGAAGATACTGATGAATGAGCAAATGATAATGCCCCTATCATCGAAGAGGAGGCTACTGAAGGCCTTAATCATGACAAAATGGAGACAATGAGAGTTGCTGACAAGTTTAAACCAACAACAAGGAGGAGTGAGCGTCACAACCAAAGGTTTGGCGAAGGACGTCATAGGACTTACAAGCCATCTGTCAAAGCTGAGAATGACAAGTGGGTCCAACCAATCAGAGGTGCTCAAGGGCAGAAAAGATGGAAGAACTTTGAAATGCAGAGAGGTTCCTCCATGGAAGGAAAAAGGGAGGTCGAAAAACAGAAACCAAGACCATACCCATCAGAAAACTATAAAGGAAAGAATCCAATGTCAAGGTCTCAGTGGAGAAGGTTCCAAAGGCAGAAAAGAGCAGAAAATGAGGCTGCAGAAAAGAACAAAATCAAAGAAAACACTCTTGATGAAAATAAAGCTGAGTCAAGCAAAAACATGCAAACAATGAACCAAGAGTCTGCTCTAAAAAACGAGCCATCTCAAAAGGATAAACCAAGCAACATGGTGGAGATGTCGAAGCCTAACAACAAGGTGCCGGAAGACGACGAAGTGACTGATGATTTTAGGTCAGACTCAGAAGCCTCTTTCGATGTCACATGCAATGTGGTTTCAGTGCTGCCTAGAGACTATGATAGAGTGATGGAGGTCGAAGACGAAGAAGATGATGTTGAAGACAACAACATGGGGCTAAGGCCTGTGTGTTATTATATAATGAACAATGGCTGTGTAGAAGAGCAGAACGCTTTCTTTGAGAAACCAGATGATGCAATGAAGGCACACTTGAAGCCTTTGTTCATAAAAGGAAAAGTGGAGAACGTTGGTGTCAACAAGATATTAGTAGATGGTGGTGCTGCTGTGAATTTGATGCCCCATTTCATGGTAAAAAAGATTGGAAAGGATGACTCAGACACAAAGCCCCACAACATGGTTTTGTCAAATTATGAGGGAAAAGTAGGAAGTACCATGGGAGTGATCCAGGTGAATCTAACTGTTAGAACCATAACAAGACCAACGATGTTTATAGTGATAGCTTCAAGGGAAAATTATAACTTACTGCTTGGAAGAGAGTGGATTCATGGGATAGGAGCTGTACCATCATCCATGCACCAACGAATAGCCATCTGGAGGCCAGATGGGATTGTCGAGAATATTGAAGCAGATCAAAGCTATTTTATGACTGAAGTAAACAATGTGAATAGTCAAAATTTCGACAAGAATTTGGCTCACATACCCCCCTGCAACCCAGCAGAATTCGACTTGAAGGCAACTGACAACACCTATTGTTCCATGTACCTTCACCCAACACGTGGTTTTCAATGGGACAGAGAAGTAATTGGCGAACCAAGTCACGTATGGGGAACTTCTCCTATTGAGCCAACCGGTTGGGGAAGTGAATTTGATGATTATGATGAGTGAAGCCTCAGCGATCGAAAGAATTACGGCTTATATAGCCGAAAATAAACTCAAAGCAGCCCTAGAGGCCGAAGTAAAATACATGGCTGTCGAAGCCAACAAAGAAAGTTTTGAAGAGCAATGTCCCCAAAGGGATATTGGAAAAGGTTATGACAACAGTCCGACTGGCGAATGACAGAATCAGAAGCTTGACACCATCTATGATGACGAACCCTTGGGGTTCGAAAAGGATCCAGCATCGACTAATATGAAGATGGTGACACAGGATCCATTAGAAGAAATCAATTTAGGAATGGGGGCAGAAAGAAGGCAAACTTACATCAGCGCCAAGATGGATCCTCAGTTCAAAGTCGAAATAGTCCAATTGCTAAACGAATACAAAGACTGTTTTGCATGGGATTACGACGAGATGCCAGGATTAGACAGGAGTTTGGTCGAATTGAAGCTGCCAATAATGGAGGGAAAGAAGCCAGTAAAGCAAACTCCCAGACGCTTCGCACCAGAAATCTTGTCGAAAATAAAAGAAGAGGTCGAAAGACTTCTAAAATGCAGATTCATCTGCACCACCAGGTATGTCGAATGGATTGCAAACATAGTCCCTGTGATTAAGAAAAATGGCAAGCTAAGGGTATGCATTGATTTTAGAGATTTAAATTCAGCTACCCCTAAGGATGAATATCCTATGCCAGTAGCAGAAATGCTCATAGATTCTGTAGCAGGCCATGAGTATTTGAGTATGCTTGATGGATACTCTGGCTATAATCAAATTTTTATTGCTGAAGAAGATGTTCCTAAAATAGCTTTTCGTTGCCCTGGAGCAATAGGAACCTATGAATGGGTAGTAATGCCCTTTGGTTTAAAAAATGCTGGAGCAACTTATCAAAGAGCCATGAATTCAATTTTTCACGACTTTATTGACACTTTTATGCAAATATACATTGATGATATTGTGGTTAAGTCTGTTTCAGGAACAAGTCATATAGACCATCTTCGACAGTCCTTTGAAAGGATGAGAAAGTTTGGTTTAAAAATGAATCCCCTTAAGTGTGCTTTTGGTGTGCAGGCTGGTGATTTCTTAGGTTTCGTGGTCCACAAGAAAGGGATCGAAATAAATGAAAACAAAGCCAAAGCCATAATGGAAGCGAAAGCGCCATCGACAAAGAAGGGATTGCAGTCTTTACTAGGGAAAATTAACTTTCTCAGAAGCTTCATTTCCAACCTTAGTGGGAAGACACAAGCCTTCTCACCTCTACTTCTACTAAAGAAGGAAGATTTCACATGGGGGCAAGAACAACAAGATGCTTTCGACAAGATCAAAGAGTATCTGGCTAGTCCTCCAGTTTTGATGTCTCCTTGTAGAAAAAGAAGTATGAGATTATACATTTCAGTGTCAGACAAAACTTTGGGAAACATGCTGTGTCAAGAAGATGAAAATGGCATCGAAAGGGCCATCTATTATCTCAGCAGAGTCCTTAATGATGCTGAAACTAGATATAGTGTGATAGAAAAATTATGTTTGTGTGTATATTTCTCTTTTACAAAGTTAAAGCACTATATAAAACCTGTTGATGTGTATGTTTCTTCTCATTTCGACGTAATAAAATATATGTTATCTAAATCCATTTTACATAGTCGAATTGGGAAATGGGCTTTGGCATTGACAAAATATTCCTTAAAATATCTGCCTTTAAAGGCTGTTAAGGGACAAGTGGTTGCTGATTTCATAGCTGACCATTCCATAAATGAAAATGAAGTAAAATATGTCGAATTAGAGCCATGGAAGTTATATTTCGACGGTTCCAGTCATAAGAAGGGAACTGGTGTTGGAATGCTAATTATTTCTCCTGATAAAATTCCAACAAAATTCAAGTACAAAGTCGAAGGCTTATGTTCAAATAATGAAGCAGAATACGAAGCTTTGATTGCCGGACTTGAAATATTGTTGGAATTGGGGGCAACAAGAGTCGAAATAATGGGTGACTCTGAGTTGGTCATAAAACAATTGACAAGAGAATATAAATGTGTCAAAGAGAATTTGATTATGTACTTCGTAATAGCTAACAGACTTCTCAAAAAATTCGACAATGTGGCCATCAGACACATTCCTAGATTGAAGAATCAAGAAGCGAATGATTTGGCCCAACTTGCGTCAGGCTACAAAGTGTCGAAAGAAAACTTGGAGAAAGCTATTGAAGTAAGAGGAAGAGTCATATCCACCAAATTGGCTCCTTCAGATTTGGAGACAATAAGATTAGGTTATGGGGATGAAGAAAATTTTGAAATTTTCAATATAGATGATTCAGAAATTGAAGATTGGAGAAAACCTATCAAGGATTATCTACAAGACCCAAATCAGAAAGTCGAAAGAAAAGTAAAGTACAGAGCTTTAAGTTATGTACTTTTTGGAAATGAATTATTTAAAAGGACTGCAGAAGGAGTCTTGCTGAAATGTTTGGGCGAAGATGAAGCTTACATAGCTTTGGCGAACGTGCACAGTGGTGCATGTGGCGCACACCAAGCAGGCCACAAAATGAAATGGTTACTATTTCGACAAGGAATGTACTGGCCAACGATGTTGAAAGACTGTGTCGAATTTGCAAAAGGTTGTCAGGAATGCCAAGTGCATGCAGGGATACCACATGTTCCTGCAAATGAGTTGCATTCAATTATAAAACCTTGGCCATTCAGAGGTTGGGCTTTGGATTTAATTGGTGAAATTCGACCAGCCTCTTCAAAAGGGCAGAAGTATATTTTAGTTGGAATAGATTATTTCACTAAGTGGATTGAAGCTATACCACTGGTAAATGTGGATCAAGAGGCAGTTATAGAGTTTATCCAGAAACATATAATTTACAGATTTGGGATACCAGAAACAATAACTACTGATCAGGGATCTGTGTTTACTGGGAAAAACATGCAAATGTTTGCAAAAGACACAGGTTTTAAACTCTTAACCTCGACACCTTATTACGCCCAGGCAAATGGACAAGTCGAAGCAGCAAACAAGGTTGTGATAAATTTGATCAAAAAACACGTAGGTAGAAAACCTAAAAACTGGCATAAGACTTTGGATCAGATTTTATGGGCTTGTCAAACGTCTCCTAAAGAAGCAACAAATTCTACTCCATTCAAATTGACTTATGGATACGATGCGGTGCTACCGGTCAAAATTTATTTACAGTCAATACGAGTTCAAAGGCATCATGAAATTCCATCAGAAATTTATTGGAGCATGATGATGGATGAACTAGTTGATTTGGATGAAGAGAGATTGCGTGCGTTAGACCTGAAAAGAGACAAAAAGAGAGAGTCGAAAAGTTTTACAATAAGAAAGTGAAATTTAAGACTCTTTCAGTGGGGGATCTTGTTTGGAAAGTAATTCTTCCTATGGATCGAAAAGATAGGTTAATGGGAAAATGGTCTCCTAAGTGGGAAGGACCTTTCCAAATTTTAAAAGTTTTTTCAAATGGCGCATATGAGGTCGAAGAGATAGATAAAGATAAAAGAATACTGAAGATAAATGGCAAGTATTTGAAAAAATATAAGCCAACATTACAAGAAATTAAAATAGCAGTCGAATAATTGTAAAAATAAAGGCAATATGGCGGATTAAAAAATCTTCTCGCCAAATAATACGGATCCATTGTCATTACAAAAAGGGCTTTAAAAGCCAAAACAAAAATTACAAGTGTTCAAATGGGAAAGGATGCTTTCAGCTTCTCAAATTTCGACTTCTGAATTTGAAGGCGTCGCTCACAAAGTGCCTTGTTCTTAGAAATCTCCTCGCCAAGCTTACGGGCCCTGTCGACATGGTGCACACCAACTTCCAGCTCTTTACGGATTTCTTCCTGGTCATTCTTCTGCAGCTCTGATTGACGTTTTTTCGCCTGTGAAATTTTGCCTTGGAGGACAGAAATTTGTTTCTCCCATTTTAGAATGTCTTCGCCACACAAAGCTGCTTCCCGCTGATTTTGCTTAGACACTTGCTCCATTTCAGTTACCTTGTTGGACGAATTCGACGCAGCTTCCCACTTAGCAAGTTGGGTCGCTGTTTTGGTTTCAAGCTTCTTGGAGCACTCTCGAAGTTGATTAAAGTCAGTTACCACAAGATCTATCAAAGTAGTGAGGTCCAGCACCACATCAGTGACTTCAGGAGGAGCCTCCAGGACATTGACTTACTTCAGGATTTTCTTCAGGTCGAAGTGAGCAGAGGAGTCATTCTCCAGAAGTTAAAACAAGTCAATATCAAGGACCTTCTGTCGAATGTTTGCCAGCGATTCGTCCATTGATTTGGCATCAGAAGTGGTCCCTGAGGTAGTCGAGCTACTGATAGTAGTGTCAGCGAAATTGTAGCGAGAACTGAGCATGGTCTTGAGATACTCAAAAGGTCTTTGCACCTTCATACTTTCTAGCTCCTCATGAGAGAACTGGGTCGAAGTCGTCCCGGTCGAAGCAGCTTTAGCTGTTTTACCAAGATTTTCTTTGACGTTTTCTGTCTTTTCGCCAATATCAGCAGCAGGAGTTGGTGGCCTTTCATGTTCTTCTTCTTCTTCTTCTTCGACATCGCTTGCAGCCTCCTTGTCTCGCTCTTCGTCAGCAAATTTTGAATGGGGGGGGGGGGAGATTGATCTTCAGCTTCATTTCTAGTGGCAGCCATCACGCTGTCTCCATCCGTTTCGACAAAGTCTTCAGTATCGGGACCAGTCTTTTCTTCTACTACTTTTGGAATTCGTATAGAAATGGCAATGGGTTGATCTACTTCAGTGGCTGATTCCTTCGCTGAACTCTTAGGGGAGGATTTGGAGGCGCTGGCTGGGTTATAAGTAGGATCACTGCTGGTCTTGGGAAGAACTTGGATCATAGGTTGTCCGTGAATATCGACAGGTACCTGAAGGATAAGTAGGTCAAAGAAGCGAATACAAGTAAAGCAGCTTGTTAGCATCAAGAGGAAAAGAAAAAATCATACCTTTAGAATTTTGGTCTTTAGACTAGAACTTTCACTTTCCGCTGGAGCGGGGGTGATTTCCTCACCTGGTTCCTTTGATAGTATGTTCTCTAAAACTTTGGGAGTAGGAGTTTTCTGTGAGAGAGGTTTGGTTGCTTTCTTCCTCTTTTTGGTGGGTTTTGCCTGATCTGGTGACTCATCACCATCCTTTTCAGTATTTAATGCTGGACGAACAGGAGAATTATCAGAGTGCTCTTCCAGGTCAATGTCGAATTCATCAATGGTTTTCCTTTCATAGCTACCAGCATCAGGGTCGACTCCATCTTGGAGTCTCTCAGCTAAAGTCTTTTGAGAATCAAGATCAATTGTGTCCTGCTCTTTTTCCTTTGTTGAGTTCTTTGTCGAAGCTTTGGAAGAGGTAGGCATTGCGCTAGCTGCTTTGAAGGTAGGACCACCTGTCAATGTTGGCATTTCTTTTGCTATGGGGTGTCCTTCGGCATCAACTTGGATCTGAGAACAAGCAAAAAAGTCAAGGAAAAGAAAATGCAAGTAAAAGTGAATATCATCAGTCGAAATAAAGGTTTACCTAAGGGATCTCAGTATTAAAGCTAGAATTCCCACTTTCTGTATCTTTGATAAAAACTTTTGTAACTGGACTGGTGGGAGGAGTTTTCTTGGTCGAGCGGACAATGGACCTTTGGGAGGCAACTGTCTTGATCTTCGGGACCTTCTTTCTCTTGAGAGGTTGTTGGTCTGGAGATTCATCCCCAGATTCTTCATCGACCACCTTTACCTCCTCCTCTTGTTTTCTTTTCTTGGAGGGTGGTGGGTTTTGACTCACCTAGAAATACAGGAGAAAATTATTTTAGTTCGAGTTAAACAGAATTTATTACATGGAAGAAAGTTGATATTTTCTGGTAAAACCTTTTCGACTGTAGAGGTTGGTTGTTCGACCACCTTTCCAGAATTACTTCCGACAGAAGCCTTTTTAGGAGTAATCTTGACAGCTGAAAGAAAGAAAGAAAAATAAAGAAATGAATACAAAAGGAAAAAACATAAGGAGGAAGTTAGAATAAAGTAAAGAAAAATTGTGTTTCTTTAAACACCTTCAAGAATGGGAGATTCCACGCGAACGTGTTCTATTCCAATATGAAGGTGTCCTGGGAAATTGTCCAAATGATACTTAGTCGGAACCACGCACTCAGCAGGTTTTTTACAAGATTCACGGAGCAGTTTTAGGTGAGATCCACAAATAAACCAATCGGGGAATGGAGGGCTTAATGCTACACCAAATTCAGTAGAAGGTAGAGGGGGGAACTTTGGTGGATAATAGCTGTATGCCAAATCATAACGTATTTCTGGACGAACATATGAAGGCAACACCAGCTTCTCCAATTTTGCTGTAAATTTGTGTTTCAAAGTCACTGCTGCTTCACTTATGGTTCGACTAAGATCATTTGGCCGGTAAATAGTTTCAAAATAATGCTGAAACTTTTGAATTTCTTTAATATGCCTTTCAGTACCTTTCTTTGTTCGATCCTGCACAAAAGTGAAAGCATTCGTCAGATGAGTCGTAAAGGCCGTCACGTCGAAGAATCTAGTGAGGTAGTAGTCTTTCCACCAAACATCAAATTCTTGAGTGCAGAGGAAAGATGGTCGAAAGACCACCGGTTGAATCTCCAGAGTTTCATCATAGTATTTTTCTGATAACTCTATGCTTTTCTCTAGATTATGAAAAGAATTGTGAAAGATAATACAACCTTTCTTTGGATAAACGGGTTTTGTTTTTATTTGGATTAACCCAAATTGTTGAGCCACTAGGTTGGGTTGATAAACAATAAGGGAAATTTTGGTGTTATTCGTGTTGTGATGGGAGAAAAGGTGTCTTGGTGTTAGGAACGATTCCCAGATAACCAAAAATGTGTCTTCTTATTTCTGCATCTCAAAAGGAAGTTGTTTGGTAAACCATTTGGGACCAATAGTTCTGTTGGCAAAGGGTGCCATGGACGGAGTGAAGTTGTATCGTTTGGCAAACATCATTACATAACTGGTGAAGGCTTGTCGAAGGCTAATCCCTTCGTCAGATGGAGTTAGCTTTACCAACCTAGGCCATTCGACGTTTCTGTCCTTCACTTCTTCCTCATTTATTTTATTCTTGATAGAGAGAGAAGCCTCGAAGGTGGCATTTAGCCATAACTGTAGAAGCCAGAAAGGCCCTGCCAAGCTTAGTTTTCCTTTCTCTTTGATAGTCTTCAAAAACTCCACACTCTCGCTAATGGATTCATAAAGGTTCGCCAAAACCATTTCGCTTAAACAAAGTTTTTTCCCAGCATGAAGTTGGTTGGCTATGGTAAGGTATTTTTTGGCAACTTGAAGAGAACGAGAGCAAAAGACAAATTTCGACAACCAGAGGGTCAAAAAGGCTATGTGCTCTACATCAGAGACTTCTGTAGTTGTTTTGTCATAGTAATGAGCAATAAACAAGGAATAGGAGGCATGTTTGGTATTGAAACCTATAGTATCTTCATCTAAATCAGTAGGATCGAAGTCTAATCCTATAGGGCTAAGGCCAACTATGGCAGCTATGTCGAAGAAGGTTGGAGTGACCATTCCACAAGGAAGATGGAAGTTGTTGTAGGTGCTATCCCAAAAGTAAAGGGAAGCCAGGAGCATGTTTGGGCAATAACTAGGGCCCACTTTTGACAGTTGGATCAAGTCGAAAATGCCAGTTTGCTTCCAGAAATCCCCTTTAATTTTTTCGACCTTAGTCAGCCAGGCCAAATAGTCTGAAGGATCTTTTGTCAAAGGGCAACTTCTAAAGATCCTAGCTTGTTTCAAATATGCTAAATCTATTTCTTCAGAAGCTGAGGAGCTATCAGGATTTTTTGGGGACGTTTCACTAGGTTTGGGTTTTACTCCAGCACCTATGGGTTTTGAATAAGAATACGTAGGGAAAAAATCCTTTAAACGATCAGCGTTAGCATTGGGGTCAGGGAGTGGACCCAACATTTCATGGCAAGTGCCAGAAATAAGAACCGGAATGAGTACCAGGGATTGATAAATGCTTGCTTTCTCTCTTTCATTTGGAGGCTCTGGAATGTACTGTTGATTGCTCACAATCACTGGTCCAGGCAACTCGTGCGCATAAGGGAGAACAGTAGTGTTCTTGGTCTTCTTGGTTTTCTTGTCAGTAGGAGCTTTGCAAGGAGCCATTGATGAGGGAAGCAGAGAAATTTCAGAAGAAGGTATAAAGGTTTGAAATGGGTTTGTGAAGAAGAAGAAGGTCAGAAACGTAAAAGTGTTAAAAGATTTGGAAAATAAGTATTTATAGAGGGAAAGATGAGAAAACGTTCCAGTTTTTATTTTGATCGTGGGACACGTGTCAAGATTTCAACGGTAATGATCAAAGAGTATGGAAAGTTGAGAAAAGCATGGCTAGCTAGTTTTTAGGGTTATGCAGATCATGTCTAAACGTGGGATTAGATGGGACGTTTAAAGAAAAGTGTAATGATGGATTTTCTTGGGACTTAACAAAAGGTCACGTCTTGAAAACCAACGTCATTAATGCAGGTAACATGGTGTCGAAATATTTTCGACAGCAAATGATGGTTTCTCCAAAAATAAGTCGAAACATCTTTGCTGGGGGCAATTTGTAGACATATATTTTCGACACCATGTCTTGGTAGGCAAAATGATGTTCTTCAACTAAAGAAAATGGCTACGGATGAGGAAGAAAGAAAATGAAGGTATTCAAAAGAAGTTCTCGACACTTCGACAAGAACAGCGTTTCAACATTTCGACAGAAACATAAGGAAGTTTTCGTCAGACAAGGTTTAAGGGACATTTGTTACTTTTCGACAATTCGACAAAGTGAAGAGGCGCAACGCTTCGACGCAAAGGGAAAATTCAAATTCAAAAGATATGACGTTTGGCAGAAGACGCGTGGAAGCTTTAGAAGAAAAGAAGACATGCAGAAGGCCAAGTGTCAAAGATTTAGAATTTTTCCGTTACTAAACAGTTATTGTATTTTTCTATAAATAGGATAGTTGTTGTAGAATTTGTGTGTGTGAAAACTTGTACAAAATTCCTGTAAATACTCAAAGTACCCGTGTGAGAGAAAAGAGTTTGTTATCTGGAAAATGTATGTGTGAACACCATCTTTTAAGTTTATAAAAATTCAAAGTCTTTTATAATTGCCTTTACTTTTCCCAGTCATTTATCTTTTGTCATTTACTTTATGCAAGTTTTACTTTCATTCAACTTATTTTTTCGCCAGAAGTTGTTAGTTAGTTTTTTAACCAAACCATTCATACATAAAAGATACAACAAAACAAACCATTAAAACACCATTCTTCTAAGAGTTAGATAAATTTTGCACATGTATCCCAGGATTTGTGTGGTTGGTCCTGCAAGTAACCCAATTTTATAAGAGATTGGTAAACCAGAGGTAGTTCGCCAAAATCTACAGCGAACAGTTATTTATAGGAAACTAACATACTAACCTAATGAGCTTTTACACACAGGCCCATTACACAAGCTAACTTAGGGAACAAGCTATCTTAAACAATTGGGCTTACAACCAATGCCCAATTCGACACGCTAACACTCCTAGCATACTTCAACTACAACATGTGAACAGACTTCGACGACGTCATACACAACTCCTGTCAAACCATGAAACTACCCGTGACGACACTAGAGTTCGATCCAAATACCACACAAATCAACTTGTACGTCGACATTGAATTGGTCGAGTTATACCCTAAAAAAAGGTAAGATAAACACTACATTACAAAAAGGTTTTCATGACACTTTTTATTTGTTTGTTTTAGTGCCACTTATAACCATAATTAGAGACTCCATTATTATAAATAGGAAGGATGTTATAGTGCTTTCAAGCGCAATTAAAAGGGTTTTCTTTTTCAACAATTTCTATAAAACGCTAGCACAACCTATGAAGGACGTACACCTTTAGGAGTAGGCATGTTGTGGTGTTCGACACGCGTCGATGTCTGACACTTGTATGACACTTATAGAACACATGTTAGAAAAGTTAAACAAATGTTGGAAAGTCAGATAAGCGTTTTCCAAAACATGTGTTGGATGACACTCATACTACATGTGTTAGGTAATTTAGACAAGGGTTTCAAACAAAATTTGTTTTTTTCTTCAACACACTTTTATACATATTTTGGACAAATCTAACACACATCTAAAAATGTTAAACTTTGATTAGAGAATATTTTCAACACTTTTAATGATAGATGAATAGATGAAGTTCAAATATTATATGTAAAGGTGTCAGTATCCTATGTTTTTGACATTATTGATGTCGACATGTCTATATTGTGTCGTGTTTCGCGTTGTAACGGCGCGAAAAATAGCACGGACATTCTCGCGCCTGAAATAACAACAGAGTTACCCTTGAAGTTTATTTATTCCAAAAGGAAGGGAAAATATTGATAAAATCCTTTAAAAAAATAAAATGGTCGTCGCAACGAAATTCGGGTTCGAAATTCAATTATGCGAGAGGAATGTATTAGCACCCCTCACATCCGTTGCACTCAACGGGAATCATTTAGTTAGCTTTAGGAATATGAGTGTTATCTTTCATTATTTGTTTCTTCTAATTATTAAATATTTGAGAAAAAAAAGAAGGACTAATTATAAGTTTTTTATTAGGGTTCCTGACGAGACGTTCAATCTCACTCCTATATAGCCCCAAGTGTGATGCGAAACTCAAGGCTACGTAGTTCTGGATAGTAAGTGTTTATTTGTTGGCCGATTTTAGCGAAGTATTCTTAGTTTGCATTCTACCGGAAAATATTGCTTGCTACCCAAACATGGGGAAGTAAAAATTTGCCTTGCGTCATAATGGATAACATAATATGAAATCTCACAGTTTTATGTTCCCGTCGCATTCGTGCGGAAACCGTTATTTACTTACTCACACATCGTAGGAAAGAAACATTGTTTTCATCGTCTCTGAATGGACAAATCATATTTTGTTTATGAAAGTTTTGCGTCGCGTTAAGGCGGGAAAATATAGTTTGATTGGTTGGGATTATTTTTGGGTGGAATACGAATATTCGAACGGTAGGCTAATTACGACCATCATCCAAATACTCGGGGACTAGGATGTATAATTACGTCCAACTAATCCTTTTTCGTCCAAGTTATTTTATGAAATTAGTGAGGAGAATTAAGTCATGTTTCCTTAACAGAAGACAAGTATTCAAACTGTAGGCTAATTACGACCATCATTTAAATACTCGGGGACTATGATGGATAATTATGTCCAACTAATCCTTTTTCATCCACTAAAGAGATGAACTAAATTTGGTTATTTATTGTGTTTTGAACGGAAGACGTGTATTCTAACGGTAGGCTAATTATGACCATCATCCAAATACTCAAGGACTATGATGGATAATTACGTCCAATTAATCCTTTTTTATCTGATTGTTTATTGTGAAAAATATTTGAAGCGCTAAAGTTGGAAAAGAACTTTATGTTGATCAAATATTTGATATGTGTTTGAAAGTGGTTTGATTTGGCTTTTATTTAGATGATGAAATGGCTATAAAATTGAACAAAATGTTAGTGGAATATTTTGAAAATTGCTTGATGTTGATCAAGCACTTTTATTTCTAAAAGTTTGATTTTATTTATTTACTTATTTAATTAATTAATTAAAAAATAAAAATAAATAAATAAAGGGTGGTTGTGCAATATTACATGGAAGGTATAATGGTAAAAGAAGTCATGGGCTTAAGATCCATAAAACAACAAAAAGAAATAAGTGAAAATAAAATAAAATAAAATAAAAGGAGGGTGTGGCGCCCCAACAAGGCTGCAAGAAGAGGCCCAACATCCCTTTTCCTTTCACTATTCGGGGTGTAAAAGAAAAACACAGGTAGGGAAGGCGCTGGGTCAAAAATCAACAAGGCCCAAAGACTAAGGGCCTAATTAATCCTGATATTCAAATAATAAAAGAAACAGCACATGGCCGCCTGATTAACATCATGTGGTGATGACGTGATCTAACCAGGGCCTTTGGATTGCTCAAACTCACAAAATGAGAGGGTGTCGCTGGGGTGCCCTGTACAGGGGCTCAGGTCAACAAAAAAATCATCACAATCAAGGGCTCATAGAAAGCCACGTGTGCCACAATGGAGAGGCGTTGGTGAAGACAAAAAAGGGAAAATTGTTTACAAATAGCCATTTACTCTCCCCTTTTCTCTTTCCTCGCTCTTTATCTCTCTAAAATCATCTAACCATAAATGCATTAACCCTTAGTTTTTTTCAAGAAAATGAATCAAACGCCCATTTTTTTAAGAACAACTTGATGAATGTTTTTTAGGGTTCAAACCCAGATTTTCCAGATTCACAAAATCACGAAAAATTTAACACCAACCCCCTTTTTTTCTCACCCTAAAAACGATTCCAAACATGCAATCAACAAAAACATAACCATATGATCAGATCGACAACCCTAGTCCCGCAAAAAACCCTAACCTTTTTCACTATATTTTGATATATTAAAATGACACAAGCATGAAAGGAGTATAATAAAGCGATTAACAACAACTAAGTGAAGAAAAAACAAAAAAAGGCTACCAAATTAAGCTCCATGGAGGGTCTCTAAGCTCCGGCGTGGAGACGATGATTTTCGGCAAACAACACAGGTAAATTTTTCTCTCTTTTCCTTCTGCTCCTTGCTTCTACTTCTTCTTTTTTCTTCTACTTCTTTTTTACTACTGCACTATTGTGCGTAATGCTTTCTTATGAGGTTGGGGTTTAGCTCAAACTATTTAGAGCTTTAGTATGAAGCTTTAATTAGCTTAGGGAAATGACTTTGAGTGAGGTTTAGGAAAGATGGTGTTAGGATTTGCTCAAGTGGCTGTTACTGTTAAGAATTTTTTTAAGGTTTTTCTTCTATCAAATAAGCAAGAATAAAGTGGATTTTAATCGAGATTGTGAATGTGTGAATATTTGGGAAATGTGTGTGGGATGTGAGGGTTTGTTATGAGATTCGTGTGAGAATTAGATATTTTGTGAGCTTGTGGTTTGAAAATCGTGTGAAAGAAATTGGTGTGAGAGTGAATTCTATTATGCAGTGAGTGGTGTGGAGAAAAATCTGGGAGTGAAAATCCATGATTTCTTGGGATTTGAGAGTGTGCAATTGAAATGAATCAAGGGAATGTTTGTTGTATTGGCCATGTGATAAATTTTGAATTGTTGATGTAATTCCCTTGCAGTAACTTCTGGTGGTAATTGTTGTAACATTCAAGTTGTAACAAATTGCAATGATAATCAAATTATTCATGTTCAATTTATTTTGTTTTTTTCC
This sequence comes from Lathyrus tuberosus, assembly GCA_022829125.1. Taxonomy (NCBI): domain Eukaryota; kingdom Viridiplantae; phylum Streptophyta; class Magnoliopsida; order Fabales; family Fabaceae; genus Lathyrus; species Lathyrus tuberosus. The sequence goes on from JALAZF010000343.1 coordinate 3,805,213, forward strand.
CATTATTCTTGTACGAAGAAATATGTTGCAATGTGAACCGAGTATTGGACCATATTCAAATTTGATTCTAATTGATTCTTCCTCTGTTTTTTTGCATGTGCTAATTTTCTTGATTAGGATTTGTTTGAGAATTGGGTTGAATGCTTAGGCAAACCATGAAGCATGACTTGGGCTTTGGAGACTTGTAAAAACCAAGTGCAAAATCCTTTGTAGTACATTTGTTCCTTTGGACCTGTAAACCTTTGTAAAGAAATTATATTTTGAACATGTTGTGGCTTGTACCTTTGTACCAATAAAACAATGTATTTTCCTATTTAAATTTATTGAATTATACCTTTTAAGTCAAATTGTTCTTACCTTCAAAATTCAACTTTCCTTCTCATTCTATTTTAATACCTAATTAAATTCAAGTTGCCTTGTAAGTGAAATTCCTTTTTTTAGAAACAATGCATGAATGCCATGGATATGGATTGAATGAGTGACAAATATAAATACATGAATTGAAATGTTAAGGTTTATAATAAAATGTGATGAATATAATTAGAATGAAAATGAAGTCATGGTATGAGAAATATATGTGAATGATCATGTAAAATGACATTGAAATGTAATGAATGAAATGGATGAATGAAACTTGGGGCGATGGATTTCAAAAGTTCATAATTAGCTCATAACTTCAAACTAGGGGTCTTGAGTCTCAAGTCAATGTAAAAGAATGAAATATGTAATGAGATGAAGACATAAATGAGATAAGGAATGTGATTGGAAATAAGTACATGATGCAAGAGATGCACAAGGATACAAATGACCAGATAATTAAATTTATTAATCTAGGAGTAAAATTAGGGTATGACAGTTGCCCCTAATTAAATACCTTCGAACAGAAAATATGAGGAATGTCAATCTTCATATGATCATGTTGAAAAATATTAAAATACTAAAGTACCCAAGTTTTGTCCCTTGAAGGAATGAAATGCAATGATATGAGATGTTATGTTATGAGTTTATGGAAGATTTCTCTTGTTGGGGATATAAAATGCAAAGCAAACTCTTTGGAGATTACTGAGTTTACTGGTAAAGGAGGTCTTCTGGGGATTAAATGAAGTAAGGTAAAAATAGACTCATTAAGACAAAACAAAGATAAGTTATGGAAATTCAACATAACAAAAATGATAAGTTACAGATTCCCACATAACAAAAATGAAAGGTTCTGGCTTCTCACAAAACAAAGATGACAAGTTACAGATTCTCACGTAACAAAGGAGAAAAAAATATGGCTTTTCACAGGACAAAATGAAGGGTTTCGGCTTATCACGTAACAAAAGTAATGAGTTCTAGCTTCTTACAAAACAAAGAGGTAAGTTACGGGCTCTAATGTTCTGGCTTTTCACAGAGCAAAAAGGGTAAGTTACAGATTCTCATGTAACAAAGTGAAAGGTTTTGGCTTCTCACAGAACGAAAAGAGTAAGTTACAGGTTCTCATGTAACAAAGGGAAAAGTTTTGGCTCCTCGTATAATAAACAAGTAAGTTATGGGTTCTCACGTAACAAAAATGAAAGGTTCAGGCTTCTCACAGAACAAACAGGTAAGTTACGGATTCTCACATAACAAAAATGAAAGATTCTGGCTTCTCACAGAATGAAATAAGTAATTTGCAGATTCTCACGTAACAAAAATGAAAGGTTCTGGCTTCTCGCAGAATGAAATAGATAAGCTACGAATTTTCACGCAATGAAAATGAAAGGTTTCGGCTTCTCACCGAAAAAAAAAGTGAAAGTTACAGATTCTCACTTAACAAAAACGAAAGGTTATGGCTTCTTACAGAACAAAAACGACAAGTTATGGATTCTCAAGTAACATAGAAAAACAGTTTTGAATTCTCACAGGACAAATAAAGGTAAGTAAGTTATGGATTTTCACGTAACAAAGGTGAAAGGTTCTAGCTTCTCATAGAACAAACCAAATGGTATCTGAAAATTCAAGGATTCAACGGGATTCTGAATTTTGTTCGTAAAAAAAACCAGCCTTTGTAGGTGTCAAATAAAATTGGACTTTAGGGCAAAGGAGTAAAGGGTTAAATATGTTTATAGTCCTCATAAATATCTCAATTTCGTTTTTAGTCCCTCAAAGTATTTCCTTCAAAGAATGGTCATCCTAAAATTTTTAATCAACACTTTTGGTCTCTCCTGCAACTTAGCAACAGTTTTTACAACTTAGCGACAGAATTAAATACGGTTTTAGTGACTATTTTTAGCTTAGTGACTGAATTAACGACAGTTTTAGCGACGATTTTAGTATTATGGACAAAAAGTGTGGATAGAAAATTTTAGGATGACCATTCTTTGAAAGAAATATTTTAAGGGACTAAAAATGAAATTTGAGATATTTAGGAGGACCACAAACATATTTAACCCTTTATTTTATTGAAATATTTACCAAAAGAGGTGTTTACAAAAAAAAAAAAAAAAGAGAAAACAGGTTTTTTAATTAATGCACTCGTCGGGGTTTCAAAAATCCATGCCTACGTATTCTCAGGTGCAATGTGTAGCGAGCGATTTCTGTAGGTGACGCGACCACCTTATCGCGAGGTTTTCCGCACTGTAATGGTAGGAGGGGGTGCTACTTTCTGATTTCTTATTTATCCCATGAAGCTGGAAGGGAAAGGGAAGCTATCTAAAACTAACCTTGCACGCGAATGTTCAACTGAACAAACGCTTAAAAGAGATTGGGGGTCCGGGGTCAGGTTATACAATGGGGAGTTGTCAATTACCCATCCTATATATGGTTATCCACAGGATGTTAGCTTTAGGTTTCGCTTTGTACTTGATGATGTTTATCCGTTAATGGGTTGGGAAAGTGAGAGAGTGAGTGAGTTTTTGTTGATGTTTGGGTGTTTTTGGTAAGGTACTGGACCTAAATTTTGATTGGTATGAAGGTACTGACCTAGAGTTTTTGATTGGTATGCTCACTAAGATTTCAGAATCTTATGCCTACGTATTCCCGTTTAAACGAAACAGGGAAATCAGAGCAATCGTAGTTCCTCCTATTCTAAGGGAGGAAAAATATATTTGGTGTCTTGTTCAAAGCCCAAGATTGAAGCTAAAAGGTTTAACTGAGAGAGAACTTGTCATCTCTAAAGAGTTATTGTTGATTTTTGTGTGCCTTGATCAAAGCCCAAGGTTGAAGCTAAGAGGTTAATTGACTCCACTGGGGAAGTCCTTATACAAAGCCTACGAGGCGGCTGGGAATGACCGACTCAACAAGAGTGTTTATAGTTGTGTCCTGTACAAAGCCCAAGATGGAGGCTAAAAAGAGTTTGACTCTGCTTGGGAAATCATTTCCTCAAAGCCTAAAAGAAGGCTGAGAGCAAGGGACCTCGCTGGGGAATATATCTGTCCTAAGCTTAAGAGATGAAGATTTATGTCTTGTACAAAGCCCAAGATTGAGGCTAAAAAGGGGTTTGGCTCAACAAGAGAGTGTTTTTATCTGTTATGTACAAAGCCCAAAATTGTGGCTGAACAAGCTGGAGAAATTATTCTATACAACTTGAGAGGAGGCTAGCTCTAGCTAGGGGAAATATTTACATCAAACCCACGAGGAGGCTGAAAAAATATTGACTTAACAAGAGAGTATTTTTGTCTGTCTCGTACAAAGCCCGAGATTGAGGCTAAAAAGATTGACTCAACAAGAGAGTGCTGAAAGGTGATTGACTCAACAAGAGAGTCTAAAAAGGTGATTGACTCAACAAGAGAGTCTAAAAAGGTGATTGACTCAACAAGAGAGTCTAAAAAGGTGATTGACTCAACAAGAGAGTCTGAAAGTGATTGACTCAACAAGAGAGTCTGAAAGTGATTAACTCAACAAGAGAGTCTAAAAAGGTTAGCTCTGCTGGGGAGAATCATTGTACAAAGCCCAAGAGAAGGCTGACTTTGCTGAGGAAAGGAAGAATCATTATACAAAGCCTAAGAGGAGGCTAGCTTTTTGCTGGGGATTATTGAGATCCCTAGGCAGTTCCAAGTGGGGAATCAACCCTCACTGAGGGTTCCAGAAGAGTTGAGATATCAGATTCCTTGAGGTTCTGATACTGGGAGATATACTGTCCCTGGTTTGTGGATTTTTAGAAGAGAGGTCGGGTTTCAAAACCCATGGGTTTCTTCCTATGTTTGTAGGGAACTTGAGAATGTCTTTGAGACTCAAGGGGATTAGACTGTCCAAGTCTACTGGTGTGGAAGAGTTTTATCTTTTGTATTATGCCCTAGAGGAGGCGAGTGTATTAAGGGATGAGAATCAACCCTAAATTGGTCAGAGGTTTGACACTGGAAAGACTGCTCTAGCAAAGGATGACTAAGTTCTGTCTTATACCTTTAAGAGGTCTTCAGGGTCCTTGTATTAAACCCAAGAGAAGGCATGAGAACTTCTAAGATGGTGCGAGGTTAGTTTCTTGGCGCAGGAGAGTGCTGGTCACGCGGGGAAACCTGGTCACGTTTCTGGATAGTGCGAGGGTCAGGTTCTTGGCGCAGTCTTTGGTAGATATCTCTCAGGGGCTGCGGGCTCCTTGATCGTCGTTGGTTCCTCCTCGGAGGAGGGGATCTTGGACGGTTGGACTCCTCTAATGCCCCGATCCTCTCGTTCTGTTGCAGGATCAGGGTGTTGGTTTTGTTGATCGCCTCCAGGAGGGCTGCCACGGCTGGGTCGGCATTGGGCGAAACAGGAATGGGCTGGACGTCCAGTGAAGGCTGATCGTGGTTGCGGTCAGCAGGGGTAGGGGAAGGAGAAGCTGTGGCCCCGTCCCTCAGAAAACGGGTATCTCGGAGAAGAGATGACGGGCCGTCAAGGTCAGTCTTGTTGACGGGGAGGACAGAGGTTTGGAGAGCACCCTTGGTGTGATCTTGAGAGGCCATGATGATGTTCTTGAAAATTTGCTTTGATCTTTGGTTTCCGGGGAAAGAAAGATAGGGAGAACAAGAGATTCCCACAGACGGCGCCACTGATCGTGAAGACTGGATCAGATCCTGTAGAAGTGGGCCACCAAGTACGTCTGAGGTGCTGGTCGTATGAAGAGGAGGGGGGTGTACCTGCAAGGCACTCCAACGCTCAAGTAAGAAAGGGTCAGAGAAAAGGGGCAAGTACAAAGTATTAGTTTGTAGGGTGAATATTTGATACCTGACCCTTTCAAGTGAGAGGGTTTATATAGAGCCCTCAGCGCGTGGCCAATGGTCCTATTTTCGGGGCGAAATAACCGTTTTCACGAGGAATAGGTAACTACCCAAACTAGCCGTTATGTCGGGGAGTGTGCCCGAAACTAGCCGTTATGTCGAGCATAAACGTAGTTTCGGGCACATGCCCTTAACTGTTCGGGGAATGGATAAGCCGTGCGTAACGGGCATCATTACCGGGGAGGAGCGATGCAGTCCCTGCCCGGTTGGAGGGCCAGAAAGGTAAATTTTTCCCCTTTGTGGATTGGACTTAGGCAATTTGGGCCGTTCTAGAGCAGAAGTGGATTGGGCCATGTCTAGCCATTTGTCCAGTCCAAAACAGTAGTATTTGAGATAACATAGACACTCAGAATATATGATAGTATTGCTTGAAGAACTGATTTTATTATGGCCTCTTTCCTTGCTTTGGATAATGGATGACCTCTCCAAGAGTTAATTCTCTTCTAAATATAATCCTTAATGAATGCAAAGGTTTCCTTTCTACTCCTTCCAACCATATACGGCAAACCCAAATATGTTCCCATGCCTAACACATGTCAGACACCAATTATTCTAGATAAATCCTCTTGTCCTGGTCTACTAATATTATGACTGAAGAACACCTCTAACTTGTTCATGTTAATTTCTTGGCCCAACGCTTCTTCATAAATTCAAAGAATTTCCATTAGCTGCTTGACTTCAGATACATTGGCCCTGTAAAAATGAAAGCATTCGTCATCAAAAAATAGATGGGACGCCAATGGTTGTGAGTCCATAATTTAAGCGATACATCATGTGTTAGTGTCTGACACCAACATATCATCTATATGTGTGTCATTTTCTTGTTCAGTGTCCGTATAAGTTTTCTAATGATGATCTTTGTTTCTCTTCGGATAGAGGCTATACAGCTCCTGAATATGCAATCAGAGGACAATTATCTGAAAAAGCAGACATCTATAGTTTTTGAGTTCTCGTGCTAGAAATAATCAGTTACAGGAAAAACACAGATCTCACTTTACCATCAGATATGCAGTACCTCCCCGAATATGTAACTTCTCGTATTCGTTTCTTTAACGATTATTTGAACCGATATTTACTCCTAAAGTTTTGAAATAATGTTTGTGTGAATTCTTGTTTATAGGCATGGAAACTTTATGAGAAATCATTGGTGATAACTCTTATAGATCCAAAGCTGAGAGAAAAAGGATATGTAGAAAAGGATGTTATGCAAGCATTTCATGTGTCATTTTTATGTCTTCAGCCACATCCAGATTTGAGACCTGCAACGTCACAGATTGTAGCAATGTTGACATTTAAAATTGATATGGTTACAACACCAATGATGTCGGCTTTCCTTGATCGGAGGCGCGTAATGGATGAAGAGAACCATTCTTGGGAAGTCATATCTGAGGTTTTACAAACTCCTATAGCTAGTGACTCTATGTTGTAATGTAAAACACTAATATCTGAAGATCACTGATCCAATTTTTCTACTAAAGTAGAAGATGTAATGTAACCTTATAAATCAAAGAAAGATGTAAAAATGTTTTAAGGCTCGGACCAAGGATGAATTTCTTTCCGCATATGCATATGTGGAAAAATCCTTAAAAATCTTAAAGACAAATAAATGTTTAATGAATGCGATGATAAGAGTCCAAAGAAGTTAACTAGGCACATTCTTGAAATTTTCCTTTCGGATCAAACCTGCACAATTTGTCGAATATCTCCATTTTTTCGGCTACACTATTGTGGATAGCCATACATTTTATCAATGTGGTTACTTTCATCTTAGATTCAATTTCAAATCTTTACTATCGTCAACCTAAATTCAAAGTCGACATACTATTAAATTTGGCCGTAGGAATAGAAGTTGCAACAACTTTGTAGTGAGAGATGGAATCCAAATTGTTGTGAAAACGAGACCAGAATAACAACGATCACGAGGGTAAAAAAGAGGAAAACAAGAAAAACACAATGAAATTGGTTATAAACTGATATTCTTTACTTTCTCTTTGAAACAAGATTACAAGTGTTACAGAATAGCAAATAACCTCTCTCACCCTAATTAGAATTTGCACCAAACCCCAAAGATGAGAGACTAGCATGCTATTTATAAGAAACTAACATACTAACCTAAGGGACTTTTACACATAGGCCCATTACACAAGTTAACTTAGGTAATAAGCTAACTTAAACAATTAGGCTTACAACCAAGGCCCAATTCGACATGCTAACACTCCTAACATACTTCGACTACAACATGTGAACAGACTTCGACAACATCATGCACAACTCCTGTCGAAACATAAAACTATCATTGTTTCATATTTTGAAACCTTGGAACAAACTCTACATTAACAAAGGAGCAAACTAGTTTTCATATTTTGAAACCTGCCGGAGAACCTTATCACCAAGGCTCAATACAATGGCATTGTAGGACTTTTCGACCATCATTGTCTTCTCCTTCTCCGATAGGGTAGCATCCATATTCTCCGATCCTTTTAATGCTTCTAACAAATCCTGTTGAACAAGAAAGGCTTGCATCTTCAAGCGCCACAAACCGAAATCATTCACATCGGTGAATTTCTCAATCTCATACTTTGTTGACGGCGTCTTCTCCATGCTCATCGCACCAATTTATTGTGAATTGATGTCGTCAAGAACAAACCAAAATATGAGAAAAAGACAGAGTTTCTTGAACAAACACAAAAAACCCTATTAGGTTTTACAAAAGATAGAGAAGAAAGAAGAAGAATAAGAATTGGTTAAAACTATTTTACTATTCACTTAGTCAGTAAGGGTTCAAAGATTACAAGTGAATACCAACAATTAACCCCTCTCAACAATATGAGAGAACTAGTTTATTAATAGACTACTAAGCTAACTTAGGATACAATCTAACTTAACAATTGGGCTTAGAAGCATGACCCAATTCGGTATACTAACTTAAATTACAAGTTAATATATTTCGACATTATGCTCGAACCGACTTCGACTACAACATACACAACTCTTGTTAAACCATGAAGCTATCATTGTCGACACTAGAGGTCGATCGAAATACCACAAATCTCCACCTTAGAACAAACTCTATAACAAGAGAACAACCTGGCTTTCATCATATAGCTTTATCAACTACATACAGTGGAAAAACTTGCAACTTGGCAATGTCTTGTCCTTCTTCGATAGGGCAACGTCCATCTTCTTCGATCCTTTTAACGCTCCTAAAAAATTCTATTGAACAAGAAGGGCTTACATCTTCAAGCGCCACAAACCGAAATCATTCACACCAGTGAATTTCTCAATCTCATACTTTGTTGACGACATCTTGTCCATGCTCACCGCACCAATTTGTTATGAAAAACGATATTGGAATAACAAAGTTGAAATTCTGGTATCAAACGTGTGATGTTAAGGTGTGATGTCACAACAACACACTCTGCACAATGGACAGCAATAACAGTAAAATAACACCAAGAATTATTGACCCAGTTCGGTTACAACCAACCTACTATGTGGGCTACCAAGCCAGGGATGGAATTCACTACTTGTAGATATAATTTACAGACTCAACGACCCGTTGACAATCTCCTAAACTTATACTCTACTAATGACTTCCTACCTAAGAAACCACTTAGGTATGAGAACACCACTCAATCCCTTACAAACACTCAAAGAAACCACTTTGAGTACCCTTGATCTTACTTCACAGCTTCGATCAAATTACACAACTCTCTTTGCTTCACAGCTTTAGAGAGGACAGAAACTCAACACCTATTTAAACCCTAGAATAGTGTAAATACAAGCACTTTAAACAAACTCTAGACACTGAGCCTCCTGCTCTTGATCTTCTGAATGTTTTCTGTACTTTTTCCTTTGGTCTTGTGCGCTTTATATAGCTCCTGAATTGGGCTTGGACTTGTCACAATATTTGATCAGATTTGTTAATTAAAACCGAATCTTCAAAACAGATTTTATCCCCAAAATCTTTTTAAATCTTCAACCTTTTAATTCTCCAACAGACCTGCAATCAAATCTCCCATGTAACAGAAAATATCTATCCCAAGATATTCTCATCCAATGAGTCAACCACTCTCCACAATTCCAGCTAATATAAAGCGCACAAGGCCATTCTTCAAAACAGACTTTGGAGGATCATAACTCCTAAACCACAAGGCCATTTTTCCCCATACAAAGTTGGATTTGCAGTTCTCATGGAACTCTACAAAAGCTTCAACTACACCTCACTCCAATTCATTGTGGATTCTGAGTTATGATTGGGTTAAAATGACTAAAAACATGAAGGTACCACTTTTCCAACACTTAGACAAAATTCTGTCCAAGACAGATTTTGTTGAAAAGACCAAAACTTGTGAGATTTTTTCAAATAGTTGCAAGCTGAATCAAGTCCAAAGGTAAACATCAATGTTGTTGCATATGTTGCTAAGAATTCAAAGAGATTATCAGTATGAATTGATTCAACTTGAGCCAAGAGAAATCCATGCCCAAAGCCATGTTGCTGCAGCTGTTTTGGAAAAATCAGTTTGGACTTTTGCTTGCTTTACACAATTTCTGATTCAAGACCAAGGATATCTATGTCACAGTCATCCAAACTGATCCTAATCCAACTGATCCAACTGTTAAAGCTAAATAAAAAAGCTAAGGGATCTTCCAACTTGAGATTAATGCATTTTGGCACATTATGCCTTGAATTCAAAGGCATTTATGTGAAATAGGGCACTTTCAACAAAGCCACTCTTCTCAGTCAAGTTCTCTAATTAAACAACAATTAAAACATCTGAAAAATGTGAATTTGGTCAAGACATAGCCCTGCTCTTGGGAAGGGCTAGGTTGCCTTGCATGAGAAGAAATGCCACCAAGCCAAAGCCTTTGAATGTGATCTGATCCAGCAGCCATTCACTATACCACCAAGACAAGAATTGAACACCTATAAATAGAGGTTCCAATTGATCATTCAAATCACACCAAAGCAATTTATGGCACTACTTTCTCTCATTCTCTCTTAAGTACCAATTTTCTTTGTTTTTGAGCAACCACCATCGGGTTTTGAGTTGCATCCTTAAGCAATCCATTCCAATTGCTCAAACACATCACATATGATGTATTTGAGGTGTCCAAACACTTAAACACCAACTGTAACACCTCTAGCTCAAAATCACTCTTCAACCAAGCCATTATGCCTCAATTATGCAGCTGGAGTCGTCCAACTTGATCCAAAGGTTTTCAAAGTGTTCCAAAGCTCACAACACACTCCACAACATCCATTGAAGCTGTAGGGATCATCAAACCACTTCTGGAACACCATCTGTGCAGAGTTCCATTTCAGCTTGCGTCAAGGTAAGCCTCAAAACTACATCTTCATGATCCATGCATATTTCCTCGCATGATATTTTTGCCAATTGCTTGCCATCATATGTTGAGTGTTTCCCCTCAAAAAATTTGATCATAGCACTCACCACCATGTCTGCACGATTGCTTTTGCAAAATTAGGGTTCATACGATCATGTTGATATAACTTGCTATACACTGAAAATAAATGAAATCAAATATTGCCATTGTGATCCTTGTGAAAAAACGCATGAGTTTGGTATTTGAATCATGTCAAATGGTTGAGAAATGAGTGAGTTAGAGGGCCTCACGCATCTGAGCTTGAGGTTGAAGATGGCCATGGCGCCATGCTTGAGAAACCAACCAAGTTTGCCTTATATTTTTCCCTTGCCATGTTATTAATGAATTGGCATTGCGCCCCAGTGGTTGATCAGCTGGTTTGTGTGTATTGGCAAGCGAGAGGTCTGGGGTTCGAATCCCCCTCGCCCCAGACCTCTTTTTTATCACTTTTTTCCTATTTTCTTATTTTTCATATTATTTTGTTAATGATTGAAAAATTAATAATTCCCTCAATTTTAATTATTTTTTATTGGTTCTTTTTACAAAAAATCACAAAAATGTTAAAATATTTCATTCCACGAAAAAATTAAATTTATATTAGTTATTTAATATAATTAGTATTTTTGTGAATAAATTCCTTTTTAATTGTTTTTAAGCATTTAAAAGTGAATATTTATTATGAAAATCAAAACTAAATGAGTTTTAATTTATCTTGTGATAAAAACCTCATTTTTCAAACCCTCAACAAAAATCACAAGTGGTTTATTCAAACTTATTTGGTATTTTTATCATTTTTATTTGATTTTCTTTAAATATTTCCTTTTAAAAGAAAACAAATTTAGGGTTTCCTTGATTTTCACTCAAACAAATCATTTTCAAACACTCATGAGCCTCTAATAGAGTGTAAGACCCAAGACTTTTTGTAAATAAACTCATTTTGGGCCTCACTTATTGTATAAGTCCCTCTGTGTATTTTCAAAATAATGGCACGATCGACGCCTTTTCATAAAAACTTTGGGCCTCTCCTCGAGCTGTAAGCCCATCACTTGTATAAAAATAAATCATTGGGCCTCTAATAGAGTGTAAGACCCAATCCCCTTTTAACCAAAACATTTTTGGGCCTCAGATATTGTATAAGTCCCTCTGCGTTAAAAGAAAATCTCGGCGTGATCGCCAGTTCAAAAATCAAACCCATTGGGCCTCTAGTAGAGTGTAAGACCCAACCCTTTTTGAAAACCAAAATAATTTGGGCCTCACTTATTGTATAAGTCCCGATACCATCAAAAAGTTCAACGCGATCGTCGCCTTTTTAAACAAAACTTTTGGGCCTCTCCTTGAGCTGTAAGCCCCACCACTTGTACAAAATTAAACCTTTGGGCCTCTTGAGAGAGTGTAAGACCCATCCCTTGGTACAGAAAACCTTTTTGGGCCTCAGTCACTTGTATAAGTCCCTGTACAATTTCAAATAACATTGCAATCACTGATAAAACCTTGGGTCTCTCCTTGAGCTGTAAGCCCCAACAATCTTTTCAAAGCACTTTCTCGTTTGATTTTGAATATAATATTGTTATCAAAGCTTTCTTTGTTGAAAAAACTAACAAAACAGCATGGAAGCTCTATAACCGAGTAAGTGTTTACCCACTTTCTTTATCCGCTTTCATATATATAACTGTATTGTGGGGCTGCTCACTATAAGTCTTCTTTCACAAACTCTTATATACTTGTCAAATATCAACTTTGTAATACTAGTATAGTTATTAGAGTTTTCCTCAGCAACTACGTCTAGCACTAGGTAAAGCTCTGTTGGTCACTCTTAAATACAAACAAAACTAGATCCCCATAGGATTACCAGACACAATCTTCCATCCTCTTGGGGTTAAACAATATGGAGACGTGAAAGGCAGCATTCCCGGTGAACCCTTTCTCAGACTGTCACCCTTAGACATTGTCAAAGAAACTCTAACTCTCCAGAGATGATCTTTTCTCTGTGAATGGCATCTCTTGAGTTTCTTCCAAATTCTCGAACTTTCCTGGTTTAATCTATTCTCGGTGAATGGCTTATCTCAAACTTCTCGGGGTTTGGGGACCCACAGGCTTCTTAAAAGCATCTCCGCCTCCTCTTGGGCGTTGTACAAGAACCCTTCGGCTTCTTAAAAGCTCTCATACCTTCTCTTGGGCTTTGTACAAGGACCCAGAGACCTCTACAGGTATAGGAACAGAACCTAGTCATCAATTTGCTAGAGCTGTCTTTCTGAGTCAAGTGTCAGACCAGTTAATGGGCTGACCTTCATCCCTTAACATACCAGGCTTCTCTTGGGCATCATACAAAGATCATTCACTACCTGAGAATCGATTTCTCAAAACACCCGTAGACTTGGACAATCTCAATACCCTTTGGATTTTCCATTTCCTTAAAGAACAGGAAATCTCCCTGATCCTCTGATCAATCTCAAAGTACAACATTACCCATATAAGAACTGATTTTCTCTTTTAACCAACATACTGGACCTGTCACTAAACTGAAACAGTCACCAGCACCCTAGCCTCATCTTGGGCTTTGTACAATGATTCTCCCCAGCGGAGCTAACCTTTTTAGCCTCCATCTCGGGCTTAGTACGAGATACCAAAACACTCATTTGTTGAGTCAAACATTTTCAGCCTCCATCTCGGGCTTCGTACGAGGTACAAAGACTCTCTTGTTGAGTCAAGCGCCTTTAGCCTCCATCTTGGGCTTCGTGTGAGATACAAAAACACTCTCTTGTTGAGTATAAAAGACTCTCTTGTTGAGTCAAACATTTTCAGCCTCCATCTCGGGCTTCGTACGAGGTATAAAGACTCTCCTGTTGAGTCAAGCGCCTTTAGCCTCCGTCTTGGGCTTTGTACAAGACACATACAAAAGCACTCTCTTGTTGAGTCAACCTTTTTAGCTTCCGTCTTGGGCTTTGTACAAGACACATATAAAAGCACTCTCTTGTTGAGTATAAAAGACTCTCTTGTTGAGTCACCCACTTTTAGCCTCCATCTCGGGCTTCGTACGAGATACAAAATCACTCTCTTGTTGAGTATAAAAGACTCTCTTGTTGAGTCAATAAATTTCAGCCTCCATCTTGGGCTTCGTACGAGATACAAAAGACTCTCTTGTTGAGTATAAAAGACTCTCTTATTAAGTCAATCAATTTTAGCCTTCACCTCGGGCTTCATACGAGATACCGAATTACTCTCTTGTTGAGTCAGTGGTACAAAATAAAAACACCCTCTTGTTGGGTCAATAGCCTCCTCTTAGGCTTTGTATAAGGAAACCCCGGTTGAGTCAATCAACCCTTTAGCATCAAAATTTGTGCCTCGTTCACAGTATACAAACATCAATAACTCCTTTTCCTTCATCTAAATTGCTGTAAGCAGCAAGCCTCTGGATTATTTACATCCACGCCACTGTCCCTCTTTTAGCATGAGAAATTCCTAAGGAAAAATGGCATTGCTCTACACTGAGTTAAAGTCTTCTCCTTCAAGTTAAAAATCCCCTATAAAAGAAATTATGGCATTGCTGGATTCACATATCCCTGTTAAAGTAATTCTCCTTTATAACTAGTCACCCAACAGTTGTGACAAACAAACCCCTCTTTAGAGATGACAAATTCTCTCTAAAGACAAACCCCTTTAGCTTCACATCTTGGGCTTCGAACAAGATACAAATAGACCTTTCAGCTTCACATCTTGGGCTTTGAACAAGATACAAACCACCTTTAGCTTCATGTCTTGGGCTTTGAATAAGACACCAAAACAACCTTTTTTCTCCCATAGAATAAGAGGAACTACGATCGCTGTGATTTCCCTGTTTCGTTAAACGGGAATACGTAGGCATAAGATTGAAAAAAAAATCTTAGCGAGCGCACTAATCAAAATCCCAAAATCCCGTACCTTCATGCATCAATTGAAAATCATCATTCCTAACATCCTACCAATAACATAGTCCTATCATTTCATTCTAAGCAAAATAAGCAGAGAGAGGCCCACAATCTAAACCGCATCTGTAAACCAACAATCATTTGTTTAAACTCAGTATGCAAGCAGGGTTAATTAGAGACATATATTTCCCTTCCTTCATCAGCTTCAATTGGATAAAAAATGAATCGACCTATAGTACCCCAGAGCGACAGTGCTTAAGAACCACATCCAAAATTGCTGGCTACAGAAAAATGGTGCCCACCGTGGGGCTGCAGGGTTTTTCCTCTTATCTCTCTGGTTGAAACTCTAAAATCATGTCACAGAAATGACGACTCTACTGGGGAGGCATTGTCTGTTAGGATCATAAGACTAGAGGTCTAGGATGATTAAGATAAATATATATACTGCTTTTCCTAGTTGATATCTGTGTTTATTTTTCTGCTAATGGGAATGCGTGTGATGCCGCATGTGGAAAGATTGAGTATACACCTAAGATAGGTGATGGCAATGCAGGTAATCTTACTGGGAGTGAATTCCAGTTAAGAGCCCTCAATCGACCATCAAACTTAGTGGAGACTCCCTTTGCAGATACATTGCCTATACGACTTCGGTTGTTGAAAGTAGTGTGGTCGACTGGGTTATCTGAGAAGTTGAGGTTTTTAGCAGACTTAAGCCATTTTGTAGTGCGGAAGCTATCAAAAATAGTTTTTACGTGATACTACCCTCATCTGAGATCACTCCAGGATACAACAGCTCGCTTACGATCTGCTTGTTGTTGTTATCCCAGAGGGGTCAATGATTTTGCAGACAGGTACAAAAAATCACCAGTATAAACCTTTGGGGGGGAGGGGGGTAGAGCCTTGACTTCATGACACCGACCCTTTGACCCCATGTTTTTTCTATGTTTTTGTGTGCTACATTTATACATTCATCTAAAAAAAATTCAACAAAGAAAATTTCTCTTCTAGTATCTCTTTTTCAAATTAAACTAAGACAATGATTGCAAATGTCAGAGAGAAAGGAGATTGCACTAATGGATTTTGATAGAAGGAAAACTCATAAGTACACCTTCAAGGTTCCAAAGTTAGAGGATTTAAGAGGTTTGGCGAGAATGATCACCAACCATGAGGCTTTCAGAGCCAAGTATGGAGGACTGTTGTCCTTGTTAAGGGTTCACGTAATCGAAGGAATCCTGTCCATGCTAATCCAGTTCTACGATCCGGTCTATCACTGTTTCACATTCCCAGATTATCAGCTTACACCAACGCTGGAGGAGTACTCTCACCTGACTGATTTACATATTACTGATCAAGCTCCCTTTTCTGGACTGGAAGAAATTCCAAAGGATCAGACCATTGCAAGGGCAATTTATTTGGACGAGTCAGAAGTCAGGACTCACATGACCACTAAGGGTGGAATCTAGGGTTTACCAACCCAGTTCTTGACAAAGAAATCTCTATACTTTGCCAGTATAGGGAACGTGGCCGCTTTCGAGAGCATATTTGTTTTGCTCACCTACGAGTTATTTTTGTTTCCCAACATTGATACCTTTGTAGATATCAACGCTATTAAGATTTTCCTAATTGGAAACCCCGTACCGACCTTACTCGCAGATGCGTATCATTCGGTACACTTAAGGAATTTATACAGCGGAGCAATGATCACGTGTTGTGTACCCCTTCTATACAAATGGTTCACTTCCCATTTGCCCGAGTGTGCTGCATTTTGGGATCAAAAGAATACTTTACGTTGGTCGCAGAGAATCATGTCTCTTACCAACTCTGACATCGATTGGTACAATTGAATCTATGACGGGATCAGGATCATTGACCGTTGCGGAAATTTCCCAAATGTACCCCTTATAGGAACTAAGGGGGGAATCAACTACCATCCAATTCTCGTTCGTCGTCAATTCGGATACCCGATGAGGCACGTCCCACGGAATGCTCATCTGGAAGGTCTTATCTTCAAGGAAGGAGAAAATGACAGGGCACTAAAGACGAAAATAGTGCACGCTTGGAAACATGTTCATAGGAAAGGACGAGAGTCTCTAGGAAAACCAGACTGTGTCTCAGTGGAGTCTTATCTCCACTGGGTACAAACTAGAGCTCTCAAGCTGAGGATGCCTTACCCTCATTAGGAAGTTCTTCCATTAAGGGACTCTGCCCTTTATTTCATGTCTGAAACGGAAAAACTTCAGGTTACTCTCAACAAAGTTCAGCAGGAGAAGAGGTCTTGGAGGAACAAGTACCGTATTCTCAATGTGGAGTGTAAGAAAATACAACAACTGTTAAGAGAAAAAGATGATCTGATTGAGATTTTAGAGCAACATGCTGTAGAAAATCAGGATGACCAAAGAAATTTGCTCGCTCCTTTCACTTGGCAAAGGAATGGCAACCCGACAACAGCCCAAGAGCCCCGGTCAAAGAAAAGGAAAGCACCCGAACCAGCACTTGAGCTCTCTTCAGAGAGGACTCAGGATCCATTAGTTTAGATTTCCTTTTTCAGCACTTTGTAATCTACTGTATTTCCATTTCCGCAATCCTTTGAATTCAATAAAACGGGGTTTCCCCACTGTTTGATATTTGCAATCTAATTATCGAAGTTTACTTTGAATAAACAAAAATAATTAATAATCATTGCATTCATCATTCTCGCAACACATTCTTCTTACCTACGAATCTCACGTTTGCGTCTCGATTTTAGAGTCAAACTGTCTCATTCGTACAATACTCGGGCTAATCGTCAGAAAAAGATGGATGATCTCGAGGAAGAGAACAGAGAGTTGAGAGAAGAGATCGACACTTTGAAAGAGGATCTGAGAAAGCTTCATAACGACATGCAAGCTCTAGTAGAAGCTCAGATGCAACAACAAAGGACTGTGATCTCAGAGATCACATCAACGCCATAGTGGAGAAGTATGATCCTAGGTACAAAATGCTGAAAGATCGTCCCTGGGGCATGCCACTTAACTATATCCCAGAAGGATATGTTCCACCGATCGCTGAGGATCAGGGAACCGCAGCAGGAGCCGCTGGGCCTGAAGGTTACAAACTTCGGGAAAGCGAAGATGCCAGGGGCATGACAGCAACTCCCGAATGGCCATAATGACTATACCACCGCCCGTGGTACACATTGTCCCGGAAGGACAGATTCCCCAGATACCTTCTGGTGGAAATGACAGCATGATCGATAGAATGAATGAGTTCCAGGAATAATTCTTGGAGATGCAGAAAGAACTGCAGGCCCTTCGCGGTCAGGATCTATTTGGAAAGGACGCCGCAGACCTTTGCTTAGTCCCTAATGTGAAAGTTCCACACAAGTTCCAAGTACCCGACTTTGAAAAATATAAGGGTAATTCTTGTCCTCAGAGTCATTTGGTGATGTACGCTCGGCGAATGTCAGCTCAGACAAAGAACCAGGAGCTACTAATTCATTACTTTCAGGATAGTTTAACCGGTGCCGCACCCAAATGGTACATGGGTTTAAACTGCGCTACGATTGGCCCACTCAGAGATCTTGGCGCTGCTTTCGTTCAGCAGTATAAATACAATTTAGACATGGGCACCGGACAGAGATCAACTCAGATCGATGTCACAAAAGGACAAGGAAACCTTTAAGGAGTACGCTCAAAGATGGCGTGAAATTGCCGCTCAGATTTCTCCACCTCTGGAGGAAAAAGAGATGACAAAGATCTTCTTAAAGACCTTAACCTCATTTTACTACGACAGAATGGTCGCTAGTGCGCCCAGTGACTTCACCGAGATGGTAAGCATGGGAGTTCGTCTTGAGGAAACGGTCCGAGAAGGATGCCTAGTTAAAGACGCTGGATCATCAAGTAGTACAAAATGATACGGTAGTGCTCTCCCTAAGAAAAAAGTGCAAGATATTGGAAATATCTCTCTCGGAAAGCAAAGGCGACGATATCAATCCGTAGCAGCTGTAACTCCTACTATTAACCCGGCGCCTGTTCCTACGTATCAACCTCAGGTTGCGCAGAGCAAACCTAATCAACAGCAATTTCAGCAAAGGACACAACAGTCTCTTCAGCAGACTCGTCCTCCATACAACAACAACTGTACAACGCGACCACCAGGGTTTGACCTTATACCCATGTTGTACGCCGAATTGTTTCCATTATTACTGGTCAAGGGGCACGTCCAGACTAAGTCTCCTCTTACAGTACCAGAAAATCCACCTTTTGGTTCAAAACGGCTCAGACTTGTCCTTACCATTAAGGAGGACCAGGGCATAACATAGAAAACTGTCTTAGTTTCAAATCCGATGTGCAAAAGCTTGTTAGAAGCGAGGTCTTATCTTTCAATGATACGAATTCGAATGTTCTCACAAACCCGCTGCCTCAACATGAGAAAGTTGCAGTCAATTTGATAGAGGGAGAGTCTAACAACATCTATCAAATTCATGATGTACTCTTGTTAAGAGCCAACTTGGTCAAAATACATTGTAGACATAGCGGATATGGCCATGTGCCACCTCACAATTATCACTAGTGTGATATCTTCTCTAAAAACAATCAAGGATGTTCTGTGGTGCAATCAGCTCTACAGGAACAATTGGATCTCGGATGGATCCGAGAGCATCGAGTTCGTGGAGTCAGCATGACCTATACGAATTCCAACATCATTCAAAACCACGACATCCGTACAATGAATGTCAACTTGGTGGCAATGCACTCAAGGTAAAGCCAGTAACATAATCTGCCGCGGCACGATTAAAATTCCTGTCTGACTTGCTCGGTAAACAATCAGGGATGCTCTTTTGTACAAGAGGCCCTCCAGCGTCAGATGGATCTTGGATGGATCCAGGACTACCATGATAGGAATCCCTATCAGATCAACATGATTCAAATCTTTGATATTCTTCTGATGAATACCAGCTTGGTGGAGTTACATGCCAGGCAAGTCCAACTTGGTTTTCTCACTTCGCATGATTACCAGAACTGTAAAGGATGTTGTGAGAGTAACCAAGGGTGCGCTCTCGCTCAAAGAACTTTGCAACACTTGTTAAACCACTGATGGCTTCCAATCTATATGGATGAGGACACGCAACAAATCAGTGTGGTTGATGGGAACCCTACTCGGCATCAAAGTCAGGATGTCCGATCTACGGAAACAGACCTGGTAAGGTTGCACTGCATTCAAAGCGGGCGTGGCCAGGTGCCACCGCATAATTACGAATGCTGTAGAGTCTGTTCGAAAAATAACCAAGGATGTTACATCGTGCGAGCAGCCTTTCAGAGTCAGTTGGACCACAGGGAGATTCACCCATACCTAGCTTCGGGGTCCGTTGACTAGACGCTGGACTACTTCGCAGATCAAATCAGAGACGTGGTTGTAATCTCTGACCCTGAGAGGAACAAGGATGTTTGTGCCATCATCCCTCTACTGGACGAATCAAAGATTCTTAGCCAGGAACTGATTGAAGTTAATTACGACAGTCAGAAAAATCAGAAGGCTCTTGTAGTTATCTATCTGCCGGGACCAGTACCATATGAATCAACTAAGGGTATCCCTTACAAATACGGTGCAACGATAATTGAGAATGGAAAGGAAATTCCATTACCCTCCGTCGTGAATATTGCAGACATCAGTCGAGTAACATGGAGTGGTCGAATCTTCAACCGAGGGGTTAGAGAACCTAGCAGAGAAAAAGAACTTCAGACAGAAGCTCCCGATCCACCAGTCGGTCAATCCAGTGATCCCGACCTTTCGAAAAACAATGATGAGATACTGAAGCTCATCCAAAGGAGTGAATACAACATTTTTGATCAGCTGTTACAAACTCCTTCAAAGATCTTTGTGTTATCACTTTTACTTAGTTCTGAAGCCCATTGAGAGGCTCTACAGAAAGTCTAAGACCAGGCCTTTGTGGAATAGGATGTGTCAATACGACAGTTCGATAGCATCATCTCTAACATCACTTCCTGCAATAACTTAGGATTCAGTGATGAGGATTTGCCAGAGGGAGCAAAAGCCACAACATGGCGCTCAATATCACAGTTAACTGCCAAGACGATGCTTTAGCTACCATACTGGTAGACACAGGATCGGCCATCAACGTTATGTCAAAGTCCACTTTAATGCGACTATCATTTAAAGGACCCCCGATGAGGGGCAGTGAGGTCATCGTCAAGGCGTTTGACGGGTCTCGGAAAGCAGTTATCGGCGAAGTCGACCTTCCCATAACTATCGGTCCTCACACTTTCCTAATTACTTTCCAGGTCATAGATGTCCGGGCAGCGTACAACTGTTTATTAGGAAGACCTTGGATACACCAGGCTGGGGCAGTCACTTCGACGCTGCACCAGAAACTGAAGTTCGTCAAGAACGATCAGCTCGTCACGGTTTATGGAGAACAAGCTTTGCTCGTGAGCAACTTGTCATTATCTACTTGTCTAGAACCCGAGGAGGTTGTTGGGACTTAGTTCCAAGCACTGTCGGTGAGCAATGAGAATCAATCAGAAAAAGGAACCTCGATTTCCTCATACAGAGATGCTCTTGAAGTGATCGAGAATAACAATGTAAAAGGATGGGGACAACTTGTCATTCCTACTGATAATAAAACAAAGAAGGGTCTTGGTTTTTCTGCAACCTGCACCCAGATAGCTGCTAACAATGAAAGTCTTCACCCCATTCAGGACTTCTTCCACAGTGGAGGTTTCCTTCACCAAGTGCCTCAAACAGTCCATACTATCAACGAGGAGGATCCCTCTGATACGGAGGAGGAATGGAAGTCCTATCTCAACGAGGACGGTTATATGTCTCAGGAAGAGGTGCCTACGCCATTTTGCTATCCCGCACAGAGTCTGAGATTTATACCCAGGTCAGACATCGAAATGATATATGGAGATTGTGATCCGGAAGGATGTCGTGCTCCACCAAACTCATTAGAGGAAAACACTCTGATGAAGGATAACTTTGACCACGACTATTATGGCCCAATGGATGGTCTGCCTATCTGGCAGCCGTACCCAGGAGACTTGGGGCAAGAAAATTAGCCGAACAATGAAAATCAGCTGAGCGTCATTGAACAGAATACCTGCGTCCCCACCATGTCATGGGATCAACACTCAAGTCATTTAGAAAATATACAGAACGACGATGAATTGGCAAAGTTTGCAGGACTTGAATTCATCAACTATGCTTTTCCCGAGGTCAACGTCATCGAGAGAGATGACTCCTCCAGTTCTAAAGAAGTGTGGGACACCTTGGGACAACCAAGTGGAAAATTTGACTTCATGGTCAAGTACACTGCTCCTAAAAGCTCTCGTATCAGGCTCGAAGACATCCAACCAACTGGATGGGGAGATTTGCCTGAGAGCACAAATACTATGCAAAATACAACAGAGAAATCCTCCTATGACAACTCTGTCTGGGAGACAGATTCCAATGATCCTGCTCCGCCAGAAATCAGCATCATTTCTGAAGACAAATCAAGGAAGGTACCAGACTTTGTGATTCACCGAGGAGTTCGCCGCCAATGGGTTGCTGTCGATGTTCCAAAGATTGTTCATAAGTCAAAGTAATTGCCGTCTTTAACCTTTCACCCTGCCCAGGTGAAACGGATGTTTTGATAGGGCTCAGTTTCTGTAAATATCCCTCTTCGCTTCGCCCAAAGCGATAAAGTTTTGTTTTATAGGGCTGTAGTTTCAAGAATCGACAAATCATAAATAAAATAATGTCGTTCTGTAATTTCCGCATTAATTGTTGTTTTCTCTTTTCGCTTTTCTTAGAAAATGGTAATCCTAAAAAACAACTCAATAAAAAAAACAAGCAGTTTAAAAAAAAACACTGCACACACACTTGCATTTTCTCTATCTCTTCAAACATAAATCATCACGTCTTGCAGATTGCTTATTTTAAACCCCATTAAAACATACGATCTGATGCCTTCTCCCGACTTTGAGTTCCCGGTATTTGGGGCTGAAGAAGAAGTTGACGACGAAATTCCAGAAGAGATCTCCTGATTACTCAGACTGGAGGAAAGGTCCATTGAACCTCACAAAGAGCCGTTGGAAACGATCAACGTGGGTTCAGAAAAAGGGAGAAAAGAAATCAGGATTGGGGCACTGCTCAGTCCAACTGCCAAAGAGAGTTTAACAAAGCTTCTCAGAGAATTTCCCGATGTGTTTGCTTGGTCCTATCAGGACATACCAGGGTTGGATACCAGCATCGTGGAACATCACTTACCGTTACGGTCAGAATGTCCGCCAGTAAAACATAGGTTGAGATGGACTCACCCAGACATGGCCATCAAAATCAAAGAGGAGGTACAGAAACAGATTGACGCAGGAGTATCCTCAATGGTTAGCCAATATCGTACCCGTTCCAAAAAAGGAAGGAAAAGTCAGGATGTGTGTCGATTATAGAGATCTAAACAAGGCTAGTCCAAAGGACGACTTTCCTTTACCACACATTGACATGCTGGTAGACAGTACGACAAAGTTCAAAGTTTTCTCCTTCATGGATGGATTCTCGGGCTATAATCAGATAAAAATGGTGCCGAAAGACATGGAGAAAACTTCATTCATTACCCCATAGGGTACTTTTTATTACAAGGTAATGCCATTTAGTTTGAAGAACGTCGGGGCAACCTATCAAAGGGTCATGACTACTCTGTTTCATGACATGATACACAAGGAAATTGAGGTATATGTCGATGACATGATTGCAAAATCTAAGACAGAAGACGAGCATGTGACCCACCTGTCAAAACTATTCGAGCGGTTGAGAAAGTACAAACTCCGCTTGAATCCCAACAAATGCACCTTCGATGTCAGTTCAGGGAAACTCTTAGGGTTCATCGTCAGCCAAAAAGGAATTGAGGTTGATCCTGACAAGGTCAAGGCCATTCAAGAAATGCCTTCTTCGAAAACTGAAAAACAAGTCAGAGGATTCCTGGGACGTTTGAACTACATCTCCAGATTCATATTCCTCATGACCGCGACATGTGCGCCGATTTTTAAATTACTAAAAAAGAACCAGGACTGCGTTTGGACAGAAGATTGCCAAACCGCCTTCGACAATATCAAGGAATATCTATTGAACCCACCGATTCTATCACCTCCAGTGGAAGGAAGACCACTGGTCATTTACCTCACAGTCCTAGAGGACTTAATGGGTTGTGTGCTTGGCCAACAAGACGAAACAAAAAGGAAAGAGTCTGCCATTTACTATTTGAGCAAGAAATTCACCGACTGTGAGACTCGCTACACTATGCTTGAGAAAACTTGCTGTGCTCTGGCTTGGGCAGCCAAGCGTCTTTGCCAGTACATGATTCGTCACACTACTTGGTTAATCTCTGAAATGGATCCAATCAAATATGTCTTTGAAAAACCTGCTCTCACGGGAAGAATTACCCGTTGACAAATGTTGTTATCAGAATACGACATCGAGTACCACGCTCAGAAAGCCGTTAAAGGAAGTATTTTAGCCGATCATTTGGCTCATCAACTAATTGATGATCAAGAATCAGTCGGGTTTGACTTCCCAGACGAAGATGTCATGTATCTAAAAATGAAAGATTGCGATGAACCGCTACCCAGTGAAGGGCCAGAACCATGTTCCCAATGGGGACTAATCTTTGACGGAGCTGTCAATCATTACGGAAACGGAATTAGGGCAATCATCATAACAACTCAGGGTACCCACATTCCTTTCACCGCCAGACTTACGTTCAAGTGTACAAATAACGAGGCCGAATACAAAGCTTGTATTATGGGTCTTGAAGAAGCGATCTATTTGAGAATCAAGAACTTGGACGTATATGGCGACTCAGCCCTAGTTATCAATCAGATCAAAGGAGATTAGAACACATACCAATCAGGATTGATTCCTTACAAAGATTATGTAAGAAGGTTGTTACCATTCTTCGACATAATCGAGTTTCATCATATCCCTCGTGAAGAGAATCACATAGCTGATGCCTTAGCCACCCTCTCTTCCATGATTAGTGTAGGTCAATGGACCAACTTACCTAAGATCGACATAATGCGCCTTGAACGGCCCGCTTACATCTTCGCGATCGAAGCAGTCATAAACGACAAACCTTGGTATCACGATATCAAATGCTTCCTTTAGAAACAAGAGTACCCACCTAGGGCACTAAGAAAAGACAGGAAAACCCTCAAAAGGATGACTGGAAGCTTCTTCCTGAGCGGTGACACACTATATAAGAGAAATTTCGACATGGTCTTGCTCCGATGTGTAGATAGACCAGAAGCAAACATGCTGATAAAAGAAATTAATGAAGGATCCTTTGGCACTCATGCCAATGGACATACAATGGCGAGAAAAATTTTGAGAGCAGGGTACTACTGGTTGACCATGGAATCCGATTGCTACAAGTACATGAGGAAGTGTCACAAGTGTCAAATATACGCTGACAAAATCCATGTACCGCCAACGCATCTCAAAGTTCTCTCTTCCCCATGGCCTTTTTCCATATGGGGAGTCGACATGATCGGCATGATCGAACCTAAATCTTCAAATGGACATCGGTTCATCCTGGTAGCCATTGATTACTTCACCAAGTGGGTCAAAGCAGCGTCGTACGCTAATGTAACCCGACAAGTTATAGTCCGATTTATCAAAAACAATATCATCTGTCGTTATGGTGTTCCGAGCCAGATCATTACTGATAATGGATCTAACTTGAACAATAAGATGATGAAGGAGTTGTGTGCTGAGTTCAAAATCAAACACCATAACTCATATCCCTACCAACCTAAGATGAATGGAGCGGTAGATGCGGCTAACAAGAACATCAAGAAGATCGTTCAAAAGATGGTCGTAACCTACAAAGATTGGCACGAGATGTTGCCCTTTGCTCTTCACGGTTATCGCACATCTGTACGCACTTCAACAGGGGCAACCTCTTTCTCTCTAGTATATGGCATGGAGGCAGTGCTCCCCATCGAAATAGAGATCCCATCGATTAGGGTATTGATGGAAGCTAAGCTAACAGAGACTGAATGGTGTCAAAGTCGACATGACGAACTGAATCTGATCGAAGAAAAATGAATAACGGCACTATGCCACGGTCAGTTGTATCAGCAAAGAATGAAGAAGGCGTTTGACAAAAAGGTTCGACCTCGCGTCTTCAGGAAAGGAGACCTTGTGCTAAAAAATATACAATCCTTTCTCACTGACTCTCAGGGCAAATGGACTCCGAATTATGACGGCCCCTATGTGGTCAAGAAAGCTTTCTCAGGCGGTGCCTTGAGACTTGCAACCATGGACGGAGAGGAATTTGCCTATCCCATAAATGTTGATGTAGTCAAGAAATACTTCGCCTAAACTAAAAAAAAAACGTCTCGGTGGATTGAAAACCCGAAAGGGCGGTCCAGGCAAAAGTTAGAGACATAATAAAAAAAATCATCCCTGTGGATTGGAAACATCACAGTACAATCTAGACAAAAGTTAGGGATAATGGCAAGTAACTACGTCCAACAGGGGCAAATTCCCTAGTAGCAGTCCTGCCATCCATCAAAAAACTCCAGTCAAGGTCATCTTCGATAGAAGCTCAGGATGTCCCGAATTCAAAGTTGGTAGAAGGATAGTGGTCGTTATGTTTCAACGTAGCCCTTTTCCCTTAAAATTACCATTTTCTAACTTTGTAAATACTATATGGAATCACGCACGTGGATGATTTCCATCCTATCAATAAAATTTGATGCCTTGTGCTTTTGTTTGCAATTCTTATTTGTTTTAGCTTTATAGAACGACATTTTAATATGATCAACGATTCTTGAAATAAAACAAAAAATGAATTTACTTGTTCAAACTTTTCTGCTTTTAAATTAAAGATGGCAATTCTTTTGATTGTTGAACATCAAAAGAACATCAATCGATTCTCCAGAAGTAAGCGAGCTTCAAAGTGCAGATTCAAAGTACTCCTTCTAAACCAAGGCGCCTGAATGAAAGATTAGCTATGTCAGATGCGAGTATTCCATCTGACATCCCCGGCAGAGCTCTTGCCTCCTAAGCCCGACCAACGGTTGTCCCCGCATGGACTATCTCTCCTAAATAAGGCATAATTGCTATCGTGAACCATTGATACTTTTCATCCCCCACAGTGGCCGAGTATCCCGTCGTGTTCATCAGTCAGTTTGTATGTCGCGTCAGTTTTGTCAGCATAAACATACATACATCATGCATTATTGATTTACATTCGTATTCATATTGCATCACTATCACTCTAGTCGATCTTATCTCCTAGTGATAAAAGTCATCTCAATCGAGTTGTCAGTTCTTTCCTCGTTAGGAAATGTTGCGTCTGCACACTCTCTCTCCTCTAGTTTATTTCTGGATTAGAACCGGTCCTCGACCGCTTTGATAACTTGAACCTCTGAAAAACAAGAAAACTTTCGACGGACGTCACTTTTCGCCATTGAAGATGATATCTCCGCTTTCCCAGATTAAGGAAAACCCCCGGAGAAAGCCTCTTAATCAAAGATTCGGCAGTACAGCAGTTTCTCCGGAAAGTTCGCTGGCGAAAAGGTTGTCAGCACCTCAAAATTAGATTTCATCACATGGTATTTCTCCGAGAAGATCTCGAAGAAAAGTATGATGTAATATCCCCAAGAAGGAAGCAGTCTCTCAAGAGACTCGTTTACCCTAGTAGAGTCAACGAATGGCATCTCCAACAAAGAAGTTTGTACACCTCTACAACTCAGACGACTGAGTTCCCCAGCAAGTCTGACATCAAAAGTTTTTCTATCAAATGGCATCTCCCCAGGAAAATTCGGCGAGAAGTTTGAGGAAAATCGCTACGAATAGCGTCCCTTGTCAAGAAAGTTTATTAACAAAAGAAACCGAGGCCAATTCCTTGGTAGGAAACTAGGATCGAGGGGAAGTTTATTTCAGTAGATGAGACCAGTTCCTTGGTAGGAAACCAGGATCGAGGGGAAGTTTATGTCAGAAACTGAGACCAGATTCCTTGGTAGGAAACCAGGATCGAGGGGAGGTTTATTTCAGAAAATGAGACCAGTTCCTTGGCTGAAGACCAGGATCGAGGGGAAGTTTTTACCTTTCCTGAGCATCTTTGCTTAGCAAAAGAAGAAGGATGTGTGAACTACCATTCTTAATCACCATCAAAATTTTGGGTATTCCGATATTTAATCTTCTTGCACCCCGAATGCCCGAATACCTTCGCCATTCACACCTTTGTCATACCCCAAATTTTGACCACTAAGATTTCCCATCATTGTGCAAATCATCATCACAATATGGAGGAACCATCCTACCTTGTCAGTCTCCCCAAAGATGGGTGAGCATCCACTACAATCAAAATTGGGGTTTCAAGCCCTCTCTGAGTGCTTAGACAAAGGATCAATCAAGGAATGACATGATCTTCAACTTGTCTAACCTCCCAAACATTCAAAATGGATCAAGAGGACTCTCACTTCAAGGATTAAGCACAAGGTTGCTCCCTTCTAGGTGGATCAAGCTTCAAGATCGACAGTGTCACCAAATTAGGGTTTTGGTCGACCAGGGCCTCCAGATGGAAATTTTCATCTGGGCATGAGCCAATAATCCAAAACATAACCTAATATACTCCATGGAACCTCATGGACCCAATCACCAAGTCAATTTTGCCTCAAGGGATGCATACATCAAAAATCAGGAATTAGGGTTTCTTGACCTAATTCACCCCTAAGTTGACTTTTGGTGCAAATCATGAACCAAGACCTCAAGAGAGGGTCTGAAGGTCTCTAATGAACTATATTGATCCATTTGGAACAATGGATTAATCCAAGAAGCTTGAGCAACAAATCTCAATTTCATCTGCACCACAGTTAGGGTTTTAAGGAAAAAGTCAACTGCAACTTTGACTTTTGGCCAGGACATGCTCCCAAGCCCTAATACATGATTCAATATACCCTATGACACCCATGGAACATGTCCATCAAGTTTGATTTAGGTCAAGGACATGATTTCCTGAAGAATTGCACAGTTTGGAATTCATCTAATAAAAAGTCAACTGTGCACAAAAGTCAACTTTGACTTTTTGAGATTTTTCACCAAAATGGATTTTTAACCCTAAAATTATGGTAATGTATGATTTGAATCATCATTCATCAATAAAAATCAAAGAAAGTGGGATAACTTGTAAAAGGGGTAACCATAAAAACTTAGAAAATTTTCTAAGTTATGGAAAAGTTACACTAATGTGCCAACTTTGGAGGACCATAACTCCTAAACCACAAGGCCATTTTTCCTCATCCAAAGATGGATTTGTAGCCCTCATTACCCTCTACAAAAACTTCAACTAGACCTAAGTCCAATTCATTAAGAATTTTGAGTTATGGAGTGATCAAAATGGCTGAAAAATGAAAATGTCACTTTTTCCAACACTTAGTGAAATTTTCACTAAGTCAGAATCTATCTTCATTTTTTTCCAAATGTAGGGGGATTTTTCACTTAGATTCAAAAGAGATCAAAACCAAACATGTTCAAACAGTTGTTGTATCATGTAAAGGCTTTCCAAAATGACCAAGAACATTGCCAAATTCCATTTGAGTAATGAGATATGACATTGGAAAGTTGCCTTGCTGAAATCTATCAAGGGAAAGGAAGAATTTGCAAATTTGCTCGATTTGCCAAAATCAGCCAAATTCAAATACTCTTATCCACTTGGACACCTCAGGGGATTGAATCTAAAGGGGACAATCACTGAGCCAAGCCTCCAAAGTCCATGGAACAAGAAATAGCATGTTGAACCTAGAATTGCCAAAATAGGGACAAGACTCCAAATTTGGATTGAAGCATTCAATGGAAGCATCAAGGTGGTATGGACTGAGCCATTCTCATCTGAAATCAGTCAAGACTTATCCAAGACCAAGGGAACCAAAGCTCTGTGCGCTAACCTCTAGTCAATGGCTAGAGGAGACTTGGATTTTCATTTGCCAACATTGGCCAAACCTACTTAACAGCTGCCATTCACTATTCCTTGCAAAATAAACCTGCTCTACTATAAATAGAGCTCAATTTTGATCAGTTTGAGTACACCAAAGCCATCAAACAGATGCTTTCCTCAAAATCTCTTTTTTCACTCCAATTTTGCCTTCTAAGGCAAGTCACTATCGAGTTTTGAGTTTGAGAGCTTTTCCAATCAAACCAATCATCCACACACCTCATATACATCATATGTGAGCTGATCAAATACTTAAACAACATCTGGAACACTGATTTCTCAGAATCACCAGTCAATTGCTCAAGGTTTTAACCAAGTTGCAGTTGAGATGCCATGAAGTGATCCAGCCAATTTCCATCAAGTCCAAGCATTCAAACACACTCCATAGGGTGTAGGGAATCTGTTCAGATCATCACAATTCATCTGTAACACCTCCTAATCAGAAATCAATTTGCTCTTGCTGTCACGACCTAGACGTAAGCCTAAACTTGGTCATCTCTCAATCTATGCATATTTCCTCGCACAATACTTTTGCCAAATGTTCATAATCATGCATGGAATGTTTCCCCTCAATTAATTGAATTGTTTGAATCGTGTATCAAAAATCCTAGCCTTCATGCAGAAATTAGGGTTCTTGAGGATTTTTCATGATTTCTTGTTATATGTTTAATTTAAATGAAATTAAATATCATAGACATGATCGTGAGGTTGAAACGAGTTGATTGGTATGTGGATTACATGATATGATTAAGTATTCAGTGAGATTGGAGAGAAAATGCAAATCTGGGCAAAACTAAAAAACGCGCGTGTTCTTGCCTTTGATCTTGGCGCCATTTCCCAATTTTCAAATATTTGAATTTTGTGATTTCTTTAATTGATTCAAAAATTAATTTCTCTCTGAGTTTTAATGATTTTGAGTTGATTCTTTTTTTAATAATTCACAAAAATGTTAAATTATTTTATTTTAACAAAAAATCCCAAAAATATTATTTATTTCATATAATTGATATTTTTGCAAATAATGAATATTTTAATTGTTTTTGACATTTTAAATATTTTTTCTACATTGATTTTGCTACTTTTAATGCTTTCTAATTATTTTGTAGGTCTATACTTAATTTTTGAAGCATTAATCCAAGATCACAATTTGTTTTTCATATGATAAACAATTTTGATCATTTTAATTGAATTTTTATTCAATTAAATACATTTTTGAAAACAAATTAGGGTTTTTGGATTAATTCAACCCTCATAAATCATTTTCAAAACACTTTGGGCCTCTAATAGAGTGTAAGACCCAATCCTTTTTTGACCAACTCATTTTTGGGCCTCAGTGTATTGTATAAGTCCCTATACCGTCAAAAACAAACGGCGCGATCGTCGCCTTTTGAAAAACACTTTGGGCCTCTCCTCGAGCTATAAGACCCATTCAAAACACTTTGGGCCTCTATTAGAGTGTACGACCCAAACCCCTTTTAACCAAAACAATTTTGGGCCTCACTTATTGTATAAGTCCCTCTGCGTTAAAAGAAAACCTCGGCGCGATCGCCATTTTAAACGAAAAATCATTTGGGCCTACCCTCGTGTTATAAGCCCCACTCTTTTTCTTTAAAACTTTTGGGCCTCTTGAGAGAGTGTAAGACCCATCCCTTTGTACAGAAAACATTTTGGGCCTTAGTCACTTGTATAAGTCCCTCTGTACAAATTCAACAGTGCAATCACTGATAAAACCCTGGGCCTCTCCTTGAGCTGTAAGCCCCAAATCTTTCTTTTTCAAAGCACTTTGAATATACTGTTGTTTTCAATCTGTCTTTGTTGAACAACTAACCAAACATCATGGAAGCTCTACAACCGAGTAAGTGTTTATACGCTTTCATTTACCGCTTTCATATATATATATAACTGTATTGTGGGGCTGTTTCACTGTAAGTCTTCTTTCATAAACTCATATCAACTGTGTAATAATAGTATAGATATTTAGAGTTTCCCCGGCAACTACGTCTAGAACTAGGTGACGCCGTTTCATTTATTCATAGAAATAGACAACTAGATCCCCAATAGGATCAGCAGATACAGTCTTCTCTTCGGCTGTCCTCATTAGGAATTGTCAAGAAACTCTACTCCCAGAGATGAATGTATTCTCCGTGAATGGCATCTTTGAGTTTCTTCCAAATTCTCAAACTTTCCTGACTTGATCTATTCCTTGTGAATAGCTTGCCTTGAATTTCTCGGGGTTTGGGGACCCATCAGCTTCTTAAAAGCATCGGCCTCCTCTTGGGCATTGTACAAGGACCCACAGGCTTCCTAAAAGCAACCCCGCCTCCTCTTGGGCTTAGTACAAGGACCCTACGGCTTCTTAGAAGTATTCACAGCCTCCTCTTAGGCTTCGTATAATGATCTCTTCCTCCGGGAATGATAGCCTCCTCTTGGACTTCGTACAAGGACCCGTCGGCTTGTTAAAAGTTTCTAGCCTCCTCTTGGGCTTCGTACAAATTGTCCCGACGACCTCCTAGAGGTATAGGAACAGAACTTAATCATCTCCATAGAGCAGTCCTTTCGAAGAGTCTACTACTGTTTCTCAAAGCATAGTACAAGAGATGAAACTCTAGACTTGGACAGTCTAATATCCTTGAGTCTCAAAGACATTCTCAAGTGACCCCTTCGTTAAATAGGAAGGAAACCCGCAGACTCGGACAGTCTCAATACCCTTTGGATTTCTTGTTTCCTCAAAGAAAAGGAAATATCCCTGATCCTCAAATCAAATCCCTGAGTACAGTGTTGCTTATATAAGAATTGATTTTCTCTTTAAAATCAGTATACTGGACCTGTCACTTAAACAGTTACCTTAGCCTCCTCTTGGGCTTTGTACAAATGATTCTCCCCAGCAGAGTCCAACAACGTTTAGCCTCTCTCTCGGGCTTTGTACGAGACACATAAGAGACTCCCTCGTTGAGTCAATCACCTTTTCGCCTCTATCTCGGGCTTTATACGAGATACAAAGAGGTTCTTATTGAGCCAAACAAGTAATCGCCTCCATCTCGGGCTTCGTACGAGATACAAAAGACTCTCTTGTTGAGTTAAACTTTCAGCCTCCATCTCGGGCTTCGTACGAGATACAAAAAACACTCTCTTGTTGAGTATAAAAGACTCCATCGTCGGGTCAAAACCTTTTAGCCTCTCTCTCGGGCTTTGTACGAGATACAAATTGCCTCCTCTTAGGCTTTATGTAAGAAAACCACTGGTTGATCCAATCAACCTTTTAGCATCAAAGATGTGCCTCGTTCATAGTACACAAACATCAACAACTCCTTCCCCTTCATCTAATCGCTGTAAGCGGCAAGCCTCTGGATCATCTACATCCATGCCACTGTCCCTCTTTTAGCATGAGAAATTCCTAAGGAAATATAGCATTGCTCTACACTGAGTTAAAGTCTTCTCCTTCAGGTTAAACTCCCCTATAAAGGAAATTATGGCATTGCTAGGATCCGCGTATCCCGGTTAAAGTAATTCTCCTTTATAAACAGTTGTGACATATAACCCCCCTCTTTAGAGATGACAAATTCTCTCTAAGGTCAGCACCTTTTAGCTTCATATCTTGGGCTTTGAACAAGATACAAATAGACCCTTTAGCTTCACATCTTGGGCTTTGAACAAGATACAAACCACCTTTCGCTTCACGTCTTGGGCTTTGAACAAGACACCAAAACAACATTTCCTCCCATAGAATAGGAGGAACTACGAACGCTCTGATTTCCCTGTTTCGGTAAATGGGAATACGTAGGCATAAGATTGAAAGAAAAATCTTAGCGAGCACATTAAACAAAAACCCAAAATCCCATACTCTCACATCAAAAAGCATCAGTCCTAACATCCTAATCCTTATTCCCCGCCAGAAACCTTCTGCCAAGATAAAAAGAAAGAAAACAGTATTGGCGAAAATACAAATAACCAGTACAAAGGCCCCCCCCACATTAATAGCATCCGTAACCTAACAGACCGCTGTTTAAACTCAGTATGTAGAGCAGGGTTAATTGGAGACATCTATTTCCCTTCCTTATTCAGCTCACAATAGGATAAAAAATGAATCGACCTGTAGTTTAAGCTCAACCGCAGAGAGCGACCAGCGCTTAAGAACCGCGTCCAAAATCGCTCGCTACAGAAAAATGGATCCCACCGTGGGGCCGGTTCTTTTTTTCTTACAATTTAAACCTTGGGTAAGTCATTTTCATGGCGGTGGCCGCCAACAGAAAAATGGCGCCCACCGTGGGGCCGGTTCTTTCTTTCTTACAATTTAAACCTTGGGTAAGTCATTTTCATGGCGGTGGCCGCCAACAGAAAAATGGCGCCCACTGTGGGGCGTGTCTCTATTTTCCTTTTTTCTTTTCATCTCTTGTGTGAAAACCACAGATTGGGGCTTCCGTCGGGGAACCCATTTTCTGTCAGGAACTTAGGATTCATAGCTTTAAAGGTCTAGGATGTTTAGGACAAATATATATACTGCTTTTCCTAATTGCTATACGTGTTTATTTTTCTGCTAATGAGAATGCGGGTGATGTCGTATGTGGAAAGATTGGGTATACACTTAAGATAAGTGATGGCGACGGGGTCGACCATCAACCTCAGTGGAGGCTGACCAACGCAACCCATTCTCTCACCTAGACAATGGGCCGGTTGTTAAGTCTGAGAAGCTGAGGAACCAAACCCTTTCGTAGTGCGGAAACTATCGGGAATAGTTGTTACGCGATACTACCCTCATTTGAGGCTGGTGATCTATTCTCGGTGAATGGCACTTACTCTAAGATTTCTCTACAACTCGTTGGCAATCCGCTTGTTGTTTTTCTTTCCTGGGAGGAGCTGATGATAATGAGTACAAGTACAAAAATCACCCTAGTATAAACCTTTGGGGATGGGTAGAGCCTTGACTTCATGACAACGACCCTTTGACCCCATGTTTTTTCTATGTTTTTGTGTGATGCATTCATGCATTCATTTAAAAAACATTAAAACATTCAAAAAAACTTCTCTTCTAGTCTCTCTGTTTTTCAAATTAAACTAAGACTGTGATTGCAAATATCAGAGAAGAGGATTACGCTAATGGATTTCGGTAGAAGGAGAACTCACCAGTATACCTTCAAGGTTCCAAAACTAGAGGATTTGAGAAGGTTAGCAGGGATGATCACTAACCCTGAGGCTTTCAGAGCCAAGCACGGAGGTTTGCTACCACTGTTAAGAGTCCATGTGATTGAGGGAATCATGGATGTGCTCATTCAGGTTTACGATCCGGTTTATCACTGTTTCACATTCCCAGATTACCAGCTTGCACCAATGCTGGAGGAGTATTCTCATCAAATTGATCTACATATCACCGATCGAGCTCCATTTTCTGGACTGGAAGAAATTCCAGAGAATCAGACCATTGCAAGAGCAATTCATTTGGACGAGTCTGAGGTCAGGACTCACATGACCACTAAGGGTGGAATCCAAGGTTTTCCAGCCCAGTTCTTGACGAAGAAAGCCCTGTATTTTGCCAGTATAGGAAACATGACTGCTTTTGAAAGCATCTTTGTCTTGCTCACCTACAGGTTATTTTTGTTTCCCAACATCAATAACTTCGTCGATATTAACTCCATTAAGGTTTTTCTCATTGGAAACCCTGTGCCGACTTTTCTCGCGGATGCGTATCATTCTGTACACTTGGGGAATTTGTACAGCGGAGGGGAGATCACATGCTGTGTACCTTTGCTTTACAAATGGTTTATCTCTCACTTGCCCAAGTCTGCTGCTTTTTAGGATTGCAAGAGTGCCTTACGTTGGTCGCAGAAGATCATGTCTCTTACCAACTCTGATATAGATTGGTGTAATAGGATCTATGAGGGAATCAAGAGCATAGACCGTTGTGGAAACTTCCCCAGCATACCCCTCTTAGGAACTAAGGGAGGAATCAACTACCATCCGGTATTGGTTCGCCGTCAATTTGGATACCCGATGAGACACGTCCCACTGGGTGTTCATCTGGAAGGTCTTTTCTTCAAAGAAGGAGAAAACGACAGAGCACTAAAGATGGAAATAATGCACGCTTGGAAGCATGTTCACAAGAAATGACGAGAGTCTCTAGGAAAACCGGTCTGTGTCTCGGTGGAGCCTTATCTCCATTGGGTACAAACTAGAGCTCTCAAGCTAAAAATGCCCTATCCTCGTTACGGAATTCTTCCGCCGAGGGAACCTGTCATGTACTTCATGACGGAAACGGAAAAGCTTCAGGTTACTCTCAACAAAGTTCAACGGGAGAGAAGGTCTTGGAAGAACAAGTACCGCACCCTCGACGTAGAGTGCGTCAAAATACAGCAATTATTGAAAGAGAAAGATGCTCTGATTGAGATTTTAGAGCAACATGCTGTGGATAATCAAGATGACCAAAGGAATCTGCTCGCTCCTTTCACTTGGCAAAGGAATGACAACCTGACAATGACCCAAGAGCCCCGGTCAAAGAAAAGGAAGATACCAGAATCAGCACCCGATTTCTCCTCAGAGAGGACTCGGGACCCATTAGCTTAGGTTTCTGTTCCTGCACTTTGTAATCTACTGTATTTCCATTTCTGTAATCCTTTGAATTCAATAAAAAGGGGTTTCCCCACTGTTTGATATTTGCAATCTAATTGTCGAAGATTATTTTGATTAAACCAAAAAACAATTAATATAATCATTGCATTCATCATTCTCACATCGCGTATTCTTCTTCCCTACGAATCTCACGTTTCTGTCTCGATTCTAGAGTCAAACTGTCTCATTCGTATAATACTCGAGCCAATCGTTAGAAAAAGATGGATGATCTTGAGGAAGAAAATAGAGAGTTGAAAGAAGAGATCGACGCTCTGAGAGAAGATATGAGAAAGCTTCGTAACGACATGCAAGCCATGGAAGAAGCTCAGCTACAAAGAACTGTGATCTCAGAGATCACCTCAACGCCCATCATGGAGAAGTATGATCCTAGGTATCTGATGCCGAAAGATCGTCCTTGGGGCATGCCTGTTAACTATATCCCGGAAGGATATGTTCCGCCGATCACTGAAGATCAGGGAATCACAACAGAAGCCGCTGGGCCTGAAGGTTACAAACTTTGGGAAAGCGAAGATGCCAGGGGCATACTGAAGACTCCTGAAGGTTACAAACTTCGGGAAACGCCAAGATTCACTGCCGTAGTCACGGTCCCACCCCCTATGGTGCACACTGTCCCAGAAGGACAGATTCCACCAACACCTTCTGGTAAGAAGGAAACGATGTTCGATAGAATGGATGAATTCCAGGAACAGTTCCTGGAAATGCAGAAAGAACTGCAAGCCATTCGCGGTCAAGATCTATTTGGAAAGGACGCCGCAGACCTCTGCTTGGTCCCCAATGTGAAAGTCCAGCACAAATTTCAAGTGCCCGACTTTGAAAAGTACAAGGGTAACTCTTGCCCCTAAAGCCATCTGGTGATGTACGCTCGGCGGATGTCAGCTCAAACGGAGAATCAGGACTTACTGATTCACTACTTCCAGGATAGTTTAACCGGTGCTGCACTCAAATGGTACATGGGTTTAAATCGTACTACGATCAGTACATTCAGGGATCTTGGTACTGCCTTCGTCCAACAATACAAATACAATTTGGACATGGCACCTGACAGAGATCAACTCAGATCAATGTCGCAAAAGGACAAGGAAACCTTTAAGGAGTATGCTCAAAGGTGGCGTGAAATTGCCGCTCAAATTTGTCCGCCTCTTGAGGAAAAAGAGATGACAAAAATCTTCTTAAAGACCTTAAGCTCATTTTACTATGACCGAATGGTTGCCAGTGCGCTCAGTGATTTCACCGAGATGGTGGGCATGGGTGTACGCCTTGAGGAAGCCGTCCGAGAAAGACATTTAGTAAAAGACACTGGATCGACGAGCAGTACTAAAAAATACGGTAGTGCTCTCCCTAAGAAAAAAAAGCAAGATATTGGGAATATCTCTCTCGGAAAGCAAAGGCGACATTATCAACCAGTAGCAGCTGTAACTCCTGCTATCAGCCCTGCGCCTATTCTTACGTATCAACCTCAGGTTGTACAGAGCCAACCTGATCAGCAAAGGACACAACAGCCTCTTCAGCAGGCTCGTCCTCAATACAACAACAACCGTACAACACGGCCACCAGGATTTGATCCTATACCCGTGACGTACGCATAGCTGTTTCCGTTACTACTAGCCAAGGGGCACATCCAGACTAAGTCCATTCTTACAGTACCAGAAAATCCACCTTTTTGGTTTAAGGTGGATCAGACATGCCCTTATCATCAAGGAGGTCCAGGGCATAACATAGAGACTTGTCTTAATTTCAAGTCTGACGTACCAAAACTTGTTAGGAGCGGAGTCCTATCTTTCAAGGATACAAATCCTAATGATCTTACAAACCCGCTGCCTCAACATGAGAAGGCTGCAGTCAACTTGATAGAAGGAGAGACTAATAATGTTTATCAAATTCACGATGTACTCTTGTTGAAAACCAATTTGGTTAAGATGCATTGTAGACAGAGTGGATATGGCCATGTGCCATCTCATAATTATCACCGGTGTGATATCTGCTCAAAAGACAATCAAGGACGTTCTATGGTGCAAGCAGCTCTACAGGAACAGATGGATCTCGGATGGATCCAAGAGCACCGAGTTCGTGGAGTTAACATGGTCTACACGAATTCTAACGTCATTCAAAACCACGACATCCGTGCGATGAATGTCAACTTGGTGGCAATGCACTCAAGGCAAAGCCAGTATCATAATCTGCCGCGGCACGATTACAGTTCTTGTCTGACTTGCTCGGTAAACAAACAGGGATGCTCTTTCATACAAGAGGCCCTCCAGCGTCAGATGGATCTTGGATGGATCCAAGACTACCATGATAGGAATTTCTATCAGATCAATATGGTTCAGATCTTTGACATTCGCGTGATGAATACCAGCCTGGTAGAGTTACATGCTGAACAGGTCCGACTCGGATTCTTAATATCACATGACTATCAAGGCTGTAATGCGGGTTGCGAAAACGATCGAGGTTGTACCCTTGTCCAGGAGGCACTTCAGCACTTGTTAAATCATTGGTGGATGCCAATCTATATGGATGAAGATACTCAGCAAATTAGTATCAGTAACAGGAATCCTACTCGGCGTCAGAGTCAGGATGTCCGATCAGTGGAAGCTAACCTAGTGAGGTTACATTGTATTCAAAGTGGGCGTGGCCAGGTGCCACCACACAATTATGACCGTTGTAGTGTCTGTTCGGAAAGTAACCAAGGATGCTACCTTGTGCGAGCAGCTCTCTAGGGGCAGGTGGACCGTGGAGAAATTCGTCCATATCCGGGTTCTAGACCCATCAACTGGACGCCGAACTACCTTGCCGATCAAGTTGAAGATGTTGTCACAATCTCTGGCCATCATAGGACCAGGGACGTTTGTGCCATTATCCCTCTGTTGGATGAATCTAAGGTTCCCAACCGAGAACGGATCGAGATTACTTACGATGGTCAGAAAAATCAGAAGGTTCCCATAGTCATCTATCTGCCGGGACCATTACCGTATGAATCAATTAAGCTTATCCCTTACAAATACGGTGCAACAATAATTGAGAATGGAAAGGAAATTCCATTACCCTCCGTCGTGAATATTGCAGACATCAGTCGTGTAACACGGAGCGGTCGAATCTTCAACCGAGGAGTTGGAGAACCTAACAAGGAAAAGGAACTTCAGACAGAAGCTCCCGATCTATCAGTCAGTCAATCTAGTAATCCCGACCTTTCGAAAAATAATTATGAGATGCTGAAGCTCATCCAAAGGAGTGAATATAACATTGTTGATCAGCTGTTACAGACTCCTTCAAAGATCTCGGTATTATCACTGTTACTCAGTTCAGAAGCACATAGGGAGGCTCTACAGAAAGTCTTGGAGCAAGCCTTTGTGGAACAGGATGTAACAATCAGACAGTTTGATATTATTGTCTCTAACATCACTTCTTGCAATAATTTAGGATTTAGCGATGAGGAATTACCCGAAGAGGGTCGCCGTCATAACATGGCACTCAACATTACAGTTAACTGCCAGGACGATGCTTTAGCCAGCATACTGGTAGACACAGGGTCAGCCCTGAATGTTATGCCGAAGTCAACTTTGATGCAATTATCATTCAAGGGCCCTCCGATGAGAACCAGCGAGGTCGTCGTCAAAGCATTCGACAGATCCAGAAAAATGGTTATCGGCGAAATTGATCTTCCCATAACTATCGGTCCTCACACTTTCCAAGTCACTTTCCAGGTCATGGACATCCGGGCAACATACAGTTGTTTATTAGGAAGACCTTGGATACATCAGGCTGGAGCGATTACTTCAACCCTCCACCAGAAGATAAAGTTCGTCAAGAACGATCAACTTGTCACAGTTTGTGGGGAACAAGCCTTGCTTGTAAGCAACTTGTCATCATCTACTGGTATAGAACCCGAGGAGGTTATTGGAACTCAGTTCCAAGCACTATCGGTGAGCAAGGACAATCATTTCAAAGGAGGAACCTCGATTTCCTCATACAAGGATGCTATCAAAGCGGTCGAGAGTACCGATACGACGGGATGGGGACAACTTGTCATTCCCACTGACAATAAAACAAAGAAGGGTCTTGGTTTTTCTGCAACCTGTACCCAGGCAGCTGCCAACGATGAAAGTCTTCATCCCCTCCAAAACTTCTTCCATAGTGGAGGTTTCCTTCACCCAGTGTCTCAGACAGTTCATGCTATCAATGAGGAAGATCCCCCTGGCACGGATGAAGAATGGAAGTCCTACCTTAACAAGGACGGTTATATGTCTCAGGAAGAGGTGCCTATGCCTTTTTGCTTTCCTACAGAAAGTCCGAGATTTATACCAAGATCAGACGTCGAAATGATATATGGAGATTATGATCCGGAAGGATGCCGTGCTCCGCCGAATTCATTAGAGGAAGATACTCCGATGAAAGACAATTTTGACTACACCTACTATGGCCCAATGGATGACCTACCAATGTGGCAGCCTTACCTAGGAAACTTGGGGCAAGAAAGTCAGCTGAGTAATGAAACTCAGCTAAGCATCACTGAACAGAATACCTATGTCCCCACCATGTCATGGGATCAACACTCGGGTCATTCAGAAACTACTCAACATGAAGATGAATTTGCAACGTTTGCCGGACTAGAATTCATCTACTATGCTTTTCCCGAGGTCAACATCATCGAGAGGGATGACTCCTCCAGTTCCAAAGAAGTTTGGGACACTCTGGGAGAACCAAGTGGAAAATACGACTATATGGTCAAATACACCGCCCCCGAAAGCTTTCGTATCAGGCTCGAAGACATCCAGCCAACTGGATGGGGAGATACAGCTGAGAGCACAAATACTCTGCAAAACGCAACAGAGCAATTCTCCTACGACAATTCTTCCTGGGAGACAGATTCCAATGATCCTGCTCCACCAGAAATCAGCGTCATTTCTGAAGACAAATCGAGGAAGGTGCCAGACTTTGTGATTCACCGAGGAGTTCGCCGCCAATGGGTTGCTGTCGATGTTCCGAAGGTCGTTCGCCAGTCAAAGTAATTGCCATCTTTTAACCTTTCACCCTGCCCAGGTGAAACGGATGTTTTGATAGGGCCCACTTTCTGTAAAATATCCCTCTTCGCTTCGCCCAAAGCGACAGAGTTTTGTTTGATAGGGCTGTAGTTTCAAGATTCGACTTGTTCATTAATAAAATAACGTCGTTCTGTAATTTCCGCATTAATTGTTGTTTTCTCTTTTTGCTTTTTTCAGAAAATGGTAATCCTAAAAAACAATTCAATAATAAAAACAAGCAGTAAAATAAAACACTGCATACACTTGCATTTTCTCTATCTCTTCTAAACACGAATCATCACGTCATGCAGATTGTTTGTTTTAAACCCAGTTGAAACATACGATCCGATGCCTTCTCACAACTTTGGGTTCCCGATATTTGGGGCTGAAGAAGAAAATGACAACGAAATTCCAGAAGAGATCTCCCGACTACCCAGACAAGAGGAAAAGTCCATTGAACCTCACAAAGAACCGTTGGAAACGGTAAACTTGGGTTCAGAGCAAGAGAGAAAAGAAATCAGGATTGGGGCACTGCTCAGTCCAACTGCCAGAGAGGGTTTGATAAAGCTTCTCAAAGAATTCCCGATGTATTCGCTTGGTCCTATCAGGATATGCCAGGGTTGGATACCAGCATCGTGGAACATCACTTACCGTTGAGATCGGAATGTCCGCCAGTAAAGCAGAGGTTGAGACGGACTCACCCGGACATGGCTATCAAAATCAAAGAGGAGGTACAGAAACAGATTAACGCGGGTTTCCTCGCTACATCAGAATACCCTCAATGGTTAGCCAACATAGTACATGTTCCCAAAAAGGACGGAAAGGTCAGAATGTGTGTTGATTACAGGGATCTGAACAAGGCAAGTCCAAAGGATGACTTTCCTTTACCACACATTGACATGCTGGTAGACAGTACAACAAAGTTCAAAGTTTTCTCCTTCATGGATGGATTCTCGGGCTATAACCAGATCAAAATGGCGCCGAAAGACATGGAGAAAACTTCGTTCATTACCCCATGGGGTACCTTTTGTTACAAGGTAATGCCGTTCGGTTTGAAGAACGTCGGGGCAACCTATCAAAGGGCCATGACTACTCTGTTTCATGACATGATACATAAGGAAATCGAGGTATATGTCGATGATATGATTGCAAAATCAAAAACAGAGAGTGAGCACGTTGAACATCTGTCAAAATTGTTTGAACGTTTAAGAAAGTTCAAGCTCCGCTTGAATCCCAACAAGTGCACCTTCGGTGTCCGTTCAGGGAAACTCTTAGGGTTCATCGTCAGCCAGAAAGGAATTGAAGTTGATCCTGACAAGGTCAAGGCCATTCAAGAAATGCCTTCTCGAAAAACTAAAAAACAAGTCAGAGAATTCTTGGGACGTTTGAACTACATCTCCAGATTCATATTCCTTATGACTGCCACTTGTGCGCCGATTTTCAAGTTACTCAAAAAGAACCAGGATTGCGTTTGGTCAGAAGATTGCCAAACCGCCTTCAACAATATT
Source organism: Lathyrus tuberosus (assembly GCA_022829125.1). Classification (NCBI taxonomy): domain Eukaryota; kingdom Viridiplantae; phylum Streptophyta; class Magnoliopsida; order Fabales; family Fabaceae; genus Lathyrus; species Lathyrus tuberosus. The sequence continues at coordinate 3,847,846 of JALAZF010000343.1, forward strand.
AAGGAATATCTGTTGAATCCTCCAATTCTATCACCTCCAGTGGAAGGAAGACCACTGATCATTTACCTCACAGTCCTAGAGGACTCCATGGGATGTGTACTTGGCCAACAAGACGAAACCAAATGGAAAGAGTCTGCCATTTACTATCTGAGCAAGAAATTCACTGACTGCGAGACTCGGTACACGATGCTCGAGAAAACTTGTTGTGCTTTGGCTTGGGCAGCCAAACGTCTTCGCCAGTACATGATTCGTCACACTACTTGGTTAATCTCCGAGATGGATCCAATCAAGTATGTATTTGAAAAACCTGCTCTCACGAGAAAGATTGCCCGTTGGCAGATGTTGTTATCAGAGTACGACATTGAGTACCACGCTCAGAAAGCCATTAAAGGAAGTATTTTAGCCGATCATTTGGCTCATCAACCGATTTACAATCAAGAATCAATCGGGTTTGATTTCCCAGAAGAAGATGTCATGTATCTAAAAATGAAAGATTGCGATGAACCGTTACCCATTGAAGGGCCAGAACCAGGTTCCCAATGGGGACTTATCTTTGACGGAGCAGTTAATCATTATGGAAACGGAATTGGGGCAATCATTGTTACCCCTCAGGGTACCCACATTCCTTTCACCGCTCGACTTACGTTCAAGTGTACGAACAACGAGGCCGAATAAGAAGCTTGTATTATGGGTCTCGAGGAAGCAATTGATTTAAGGATCAAAAACTTGGACGTATACGGTGACTCAGCCTTGGTTATTAATCAGATAAAAGGAGATTGGAACACATACCAATCAGGACTGATTCCTTACAAAGATTATGCAAGAAGGCTGTTACCTTTCTTCAACAGAGTTGAGTTTCATCACATCCCTCGTGAGGAGAATCACATGGCTGATGCATTAGCCACTATCTCTTCCATGATTAGTGTAGGTCAATGGAATGACATACCTAAGATCGACATAATGCGCCTAGAACGGCCCACTTACGTCTTCACGATCGAAGCAGTCATAGACGACAGACCTTGGTATCACGATATCAAATGCTTCCTTCAGAAACAAGAGTACCCACCTGGGGCACTCAGAAAAGACAGGAAAACCCTCAGAAGATTGGCTGGAAACTTCTTCCTGAGCGGTGACACTCTCTATAAGAGAAATTTTGACATGGTCTTGCTCCGATGCGTAGACAGACCAGAAGCAGACATGCTTATGAAAGAAATTTATGAAGGATCCTTTGGAACACATGCCAACGGACACGCAATGGCGAGAAAAATCCTAAGAGCAGGGTACTATTGGTTGACAATGGAATCCGACTGCTACAAGTACATGAAGAGGTGTCACAAGTGTCAGATATACTCCGACAAAATTCATGTACCACCATCACATCTCAAAGTTCTTTCTTCCCCATGGCCTTTTTCCATATGGGAATCGACATTATTGGCATGATTGAGCCCAAGGCTTCAAATGGACATCAGTTCATCCTTGTAGCCATTGACTATTTTACCAAGTGGGTCGAGGCAGCGTCATACGCCCATGTAACCCGACAAGTGGAGGTCCGATTTATTAAAAACAATATCATCTGCCGTTATGGTGTTCCGAGCCAGATCATTACTGATAATGCATCTAACTTGAACAATAGGATGATGAAAGAGTTGTGCGCAGAGTTCAAGATTGAACACCATAACTCATCTCCCTACCGACCCAAGATAAACGGAGCGGTAGAAGCGGCTAACAAGAACATCAAGAAGATCGTTCAAAAGATGGTTGTAACCTACAAAGACTGGCACGAAATGCTACCCTTTTCTCTTCACGGTTATCGCACATCTGTCCGCACTTCAACAGGGGCTACCCCTTTTTCTCTAGTATATGGCATGGAAGCAGTGCTCCCCATAGAAGTAGAGATCCCATCAATCCGGGTATTGATGGAAGCTAAGCTTACAGAAGCTGAATGGTGTCGAAGTCAACACGACGAATTAAACCTGATCGAAGAGAAGCGAATCACGGCACTATGTCACGGTCAATTGTATCAACAAAGAATGAAGAAGGCATTCGACAAAAAGGTCTGACCTCGTGTCTTCAGGAAAGGAGACTTCGTGCTCAAGAAGATACAATCATTTCTCACTAATTCTCGGGGTAAATGGACTCCGAATTATGACGGCCCCTATGTGGTCACAAAAGCTTTCTCAGGCGGAGCCTTGAGACTTGCACCCATAGACGGAGAGGAATTTGCCTACCCCACGAATGTTAACGTAGTCAAGAAATACTTCGCCTAAACTAAAAAAAAAAAAAAAAACGTCTCGGTGGATTGAAAACCCGAAAGGGCGGTCCAGGCAAAAGTTAGAGACATGAAAAAAAATCATCCCGATGGATTGGAAGTCTCATAGTACAATCCAGGCAAAAATTAGGGATAATGGCAAGTAACTATGTTCAACAGAGGCAAGTCCCTCAGCAGCAGCGGTTACATCATCTGTCAGAAAGCTCCAGTCAAGGTCATCTTCGACAGAAGCTCAGGATGCCCCGAATTCAAAGTTGGTAGAAGGATAGTGGTCGTTATGTTTCAACGTAGCCCTTTTCCCTGTAAATTACCATTTTCTAACTTTGTATATACTCTTTGGAATCACGCGTTTGGCTGATCTCCATCTTATCAATAAAATTTGAGCCCTTGTGCTTTTGTTTGTAATTCTTGTTTGTTTTAGCTTTATAGAACGACGTTGTTAACATGATTAACGATTCTTGAAATAAAACAAAAATGAATTTACTTGTTAAAACTTTTTCTGCTTTTTAATAAGAGATGGCAATTTCTTTTGACTATTAAACATCGAAAGAACATCAATCGCGTCTCCAAAGGTGTTCGAACCTCAAAGTGCAGAATCAAAGTACTCCTTCTAGGCCCGGTACGCCTGCATGAAGGGATCAACTGTGTCAGAGACCTTGTTTCGTCTGACACACCTCGGCCGAGTTCTTATCTCCTAAGCCCGACCAACATAGCTCCCAACAGGGACTATTTCTCCTAAGCAAGGTGGAATTGCTATTCTGAACCAGCGGTACTTCTTCGCCCCGCGATGGCCGAGTATCCAGTCGTGTTCATCTCCTAGTTTGTATGTCGCGTCAGTTTTGTCAGCATAAACATACATACATCATGCATGATTGATTTGCATTCACATTTCATATTGCGTCACTATCACTCTAGTCGGTCCTGTCCCTTAGAGATAGGAGTTCTCTCAATCGAGTCGTCAGTTCTTGCCTCGTCAGGAAACGTTGTGTTTGAACAATCTCTCTCCTCCAGTTTATTTCTGGAATGAAGTTGGTTCCTCGACCACTTTGATAACTTGAACCTCTGAAAGACCAGAGAACCTTCAACAAATGTCACTCTTCGCCATTGAAGATGATATCCTTGCTTTCCCGAATTAAGGAAAATCCACAGAGAAAGCCACGTAATCAGAGATTCGGCAGCATGCCAGTTTCGCTTCGAAAAGATCGCTGATGAAAAGGTCATCGGCACCTCAAAATTGGACCCCATTATATGGCATTTCTCCGGGAAGATCCCGAGAAAAGTATGGTGTAAGATCCCAAGCGACAGCAGTCTCCCAAGAGACCTGCTTTCCCTCAGTAGAAACAAATGGCATCTCCAATAGAGAAGTTTGTGCAACTCTACAACTCAGACGATTGGGTCCCCCCAGCGAGTCTGACATCAAAACTTTTTTCGTCGAATGACATCTCCCCAGGAAAATTCGGCAAGAAGTTTGGGGAAAACCGCAACAAATAGCGTCCCTTGTCAATAAAGTTTATTGACAAAAGAAACTAAGACCAGTTCCTTGGTAGGAAACCAGGATCGAGGGGAAGTTTAAATCAGAAGCTAAGACCAGTTCCTTGGTAGGAAACCAGGATCGAGGGGAAGTTTAAGTCAGAAACTAAGACCAGATCCTTGGTAGGAAACCAGGATCGAGGGGAAGTTTAAATCGGAAACTAAGACCAGTTCCTTGGTAGGAAACCAGGATCGAGGGGAAGTTTACCTTTCCTAAGCATCATAGCTTAGCAAGAGAAGATGAATGCGTAGGCTGCCATTTATAGCCATCAAAATTTAGGGTATTCCGATTATTTAATCCTCTTGCACCCCAAATGCCCGAATACCTTCGTCATTCGCACCTTCGTGCCCAAGAAGATTAAATAGGGACATCTGTCATACCCCAAATTTTGACCACTAAGATTTCCCATCATTGTGAAAATCATCATCACAATATGGAGGAACCATCCTACCATGTCAGTCTCCCCAAAGATGGGTGAGCATCCACTACAATCAAAATTAGGGTTTCAAGCCCTCTCTGAGTGCTTAGACAAAGGATCAATTAAGGAATGACATGATCTTCAACTTGTCTAACCTCGTAAACATTCACAATGGATCAAGAAGACTCCCACTTCAAGGATTAAGCACAAGGTTGCTCCCTTCTAGGTGGATCAAGCTTCAAGATCGATAGTGTCACCAAATTAGGGTTTTGGTCGACCAGGGCCTCCAGATGGAAATTTTCATCTGGGCATGAGCCAATGATCCAAAACATAACCTAATATACTCCATGGAACCTCATGAACCCAATCACCAAGTCAATTTTTCCTCAGGGGATGCATACATAAAAAATCAGGAATTAGGGTTTCTTGACCTAATTCACCCCTAAGTTGACTTTTGGTGCAAATCATGAACCAAGACCTCAAGAGAGGGTTTGAAGGTATCTAATGAACTATATTGTTCCATTTGGAACAATGGATTAATCCAAGAAGCTTGAGCAACAAGTCTTAATTTCATCTGCACCACAGTTAGGGTTTTAAAGAAAGAGTCAACTGCAACTTTGACTTATGGCCAGGACATGCTCCCAAGCCCCAAGACATGATTCAATATACCCTATGACACCCATGGAACATGTCCATCAAGTTTGATTTAGGTCAAGGACATGATTTCCTGAAGAATTGCACAGTTTGGAATTCATCTGATAAAAAGTCAACTGTGCACAAAAGTCAACTTTGACTTTTTGAGATTTTTCACCAAAATGGATTTTTAACCCTAAAATGATGGTAATGTATGATTTGAATCATCATTCATCAAGAAAAATCAAAGAAAGTGGGATAACTTGTAAAAGGGGTAACCATAAAAACTTAGAAAATTTTCTAAGTTATGGAAAAGTTACACTAATGTGCCAACTTTGGAGGACCATAACTCCTAAACCACAAGGCCATTTTTCCTTATCCAAATATGGATTTGTAGCCCTCATTACCCTCTACAAAAACTTCAACTAGACCTAAGTCCAATTCATTAAGAATTTTGAGTTATGGAGTGATCAAAATGGCTGAAAAATGAAAATGTCACTTTTTCCAACACTTAGTGAAATTTTCACTAAGTCAGAATCTGTCTTCATTTTTTTCCAAATGTAGGGGGATTTTTCACTTGGATTCAAAAGAGATCAAAACCAAACATGTTCAAACAGTTGTTGTATCATGTAAAGGCTTTCCAAAATGACCAAGAACATTGCCAAATTCCATTTGAGTCATGAGATATGACATTGGAAAGTTGCCTTGCTGAAATCTGTGAAGGGCAAGGCAGAATTTACAACTTTGCTCGATTTGCCAAAATCAGCCAAATTCAAATGCTCCTATCCACTTGGACACCTCAGGGGATTGAATCTAAAGGGGACAATCACTGAGCCAAGCCTCCAAAGTCCATGGAACAAGAAATAGCATGTTGAACCTAGAATTGCCAAAATAGGGACAAGACTCCAAATTTGGATTGAAGAATTCAATGGAAGCATCAAGGTGGCATGGCCTGAGCCATTCTCATCTGAAATCAGTCAAGACTTATCCAAGACCAAGGGAACCAAAGCTCTGTGCCCTAACCTCTAGTCAATGGCTAGAGGAGACTTGGATTTTTATTTGCCAACATTGGCCAAACCTACTTAACAGCTGCCATTCACTATTCCTTGCAAAACAAACTTGCTCTACTATAAATAGAGCTCAATTGTGATCAGTTTGAGTACACCAAAGCCATCAAACAGATGCTTTCCTCAAAATCTCTTTTTTCACTCCAATTTTGCCTTCTAAGGCAAGTCACTATCGAGTTTTGAGTTTGAGAGCTTTTCCAATCAAACCAATCACCCACACACCTCATATACACCATATGTGAGCTGATCAAACACTTAAACAACATCTGGAACACTGATTTCTCAGAATCACCAGTCAATTGCTCAAGGTTTTAACCAAGTTGCAGTTGAGATGCCATGAAGTGATCCAGCCAATTTCCATCAAGTTCAAGCATTCAAACACACTCCATAGGGTGTAGGGAATCTGTTCAGATCATCACAATTCATCTGTAACACCTCCTACTCAGAAATCAATTTGCTCTTGCTGTCACGACCTAGACGTAAGCCTAAACTTGGTCATCTCTCAATCTATGCATATTTCCTCGCACAATACTTTTGCCAAATGTTCATAATCATGCATGGAATGTTTCCCCTCAATTAATTGCATTGTTTGAATCGTGTATCAAAAATCCTAGCCTTCATGCAGAAATTAGGGTTCTTGAGGATTTTTCATGATTTCTTGTTATATGTTTAATTTAAATGAAATTAAATATCATAGACATGATCGTGAGGTTGAAACGAGTTGATTGGTATGTGGATTACATGATATGATTAAGTATTCAGTGAGATTGGAGAGAAAATGCAAATCTGGGCAAAACTAAAAAACGCGCGTGTTCTTGCCTTTGTTCTTGACGCCATTTCCCAATTTTCAAATATTTGAATTTTGTGATTTTCTTTAATTGATTCAAAAATTAATTTCTCTCTGAGTTTTAATGATTTTGAGTTGATTCTTTTTTTAATAATTCACAAAAATGTTAAATTATTTTATTTTAACAAAAAATCCCAAAAATATTATTTATTTCATATAATTGATATTTTTGCAAAGAATTAATATTTTAATTGTTTTTGACATTTTAAATATTTTTTCTACGTTGATTTTGCTACTTTTAATGCTTTCTAATTATTTTTTAGGTCAATACTTAATTTTTGAAGCATTAATCCAAGATCACAATTTATTTTTCATATGATAAACAATTTTGATCATTTTAATTGAATTTTTATTCAATTAAATACATTTTTGAAAACAAATTAGGGTTTTTGGATTAATTCAACCCTCATAAATCATTTTCAAAACACTTTGGGCCTCTAATAGAGTGTAAGACCCAATCCTTTTTTGACCAACTCATTTTTGGGCCTCAGTGTATTGTATAAGTCCCTATACCGTCAAAAACAAACGGCGCGATCGTCGCCTTTTGAAAAACACTTTGGGCCTCTCCTCGAGCTATAAGACCCATTCAAAACACTTTGGGCCTCTATTAGAGTGTAAGACCCAACCCCCTTTTAACCAAAACAATTTTGGGCCTCACTTATTGTATAAGTCCCTCTGCGTTAAAAGAAAACCTCGGCGCGATCGCCATTTTAAACGAAAAATCATTTGGGCCTACCCTCGTGTTATAAGCCCCACTCTTTTTCTTTAAAACTTTTGGGCTTCTTGAGAGAGTGTAAGACCCATCCCTTTGTACAGAAAACATTTTGGGCCTCAGTCACTTGTATAAGTCCCTCTGTACAAATTCAACAGTGCAATCACTGATAAAACCCTGGGCCTCTCCTTGAGCTGTAAGCCCCAAATCTTTCTTTTTCAAAGCACTTTGAATATACTGTTGTTTTCAATCTGTCTTTGTTGAACAACTAACCAAACATCATGGAAGCTCCACAACCGAGTAAGTGTTTATACGCTTTCATTTACCGCTTTCATATACATATAACTGTATTGTGGGGCTGTTTCACTGTAAGTCTTCTTTCATAAACTCATATCAACTGTGTAATAATAGTATAGATATTTAGAGTTTCCCCGGCAACTACGTATAGAACTAGGTGACGCCGTTTCGTTTATTCATAGAAATAGACAACTAGATCCCCAATAGGATCACCAGATACAGTCTTCTCTTCGGTTGTCCTCATTAGGAATTGTCAAGAAACTCTACTCCCAGAGATGAATGTATTCTCCGTGAATGGCATCTTTGAGTTTCTTCCAAATTCTCGAACTTTCCTGACTTGATCTATTCCTTGTGAATAGCTTGCCTTGAATTTCTCGGGGTTTGGGGACCCATCAGCTTCTTAAAAGCATCTGCCTCCTCTTGGGCATTGTACAAGGACCCACAGGCTTCCTAAAAGCAACCCCGCCTCCTCTTGGGCTTAGTACAAGGACCCTACGGCTTCTTAGAAGTATTCACAGGCTCCTCTTTGGCTTCGTATAATGATCTCTTCCTCCGGGAATGATAGCCTCCTCTTGGGCTTCGTACAAGGACCCATCGGCTTCTTAAAAGTTTCTAGCCTCCTCTTGGGCTTCGTACAAATTGTCCCGACGACCTCCTAGAGGTATAGGAACAAAACTTAATCATCTCCATAGAGCAGTCCTTTCGAAGAGTGTACTACTGTTTCTCAAAGCATAGTACAAGAGATGAAATTCTAGACTTGAACAGTCTAATATCCTTGAGTCTCAAAGACATTCTCAAGTGACCCCTTCGTTAAATAGGAAGGAAACCCGCAGACTCGGACAGTCTCAATACCCTTTGGATTTCCCATTTCCTCAAAGAAAAGGAAATATCCCTGATCCTCAAATCAAATCCCTGAGTACAGTGTTGCTCATAAAAGAACTGAATTTCTCTTTAAAATCAGTATACTGGACCTGTCACTTAAACAGTTACCTTAGCCTCCTCTTGGGCTTTGTACAAATGATTCTCCCCAGCGGAGTCCAACAACGTTTAGCCTCTCTCTCGGGCTTTGTACGAGACACATAAGAGACTCCCTCGTTGAGTCAATCACCTTTTCGCCTCCATCTCGGGCTTTATACGAGATACAAAGAGGTTCTTATTGAGCCAAACAAGTAATCGCCTCCATCTCGGGCTTCGTACGAGATACAAAAGACTCTCTTGTTGAGTCAAACTTTCAGCCTCCATCTCGGGCTTCGTACGAGATATAAAAAACACTCTCTTGTTGAGTATAAAAGACTCCATCGTCGGGTCAAAACCTTTTAGCCTCTCTCTCGGGCTTTGTACGAGATACAAATAGCCTCCTCTTAGGCTTTGTATAAGAAAACCACTGGTTGATCCAATCAACCTTTTAGAATCAAAGTTGTGCCTCGTTCACAGTACACAAACATCAATAACTCCTTCCCCTTCATCTAATCGCTGTAAGCGGCAAGCCTCTAGATCATCTACATCCATGCCACTATCCCTCTTTTAGCATGAGAAATTCCTAAGGAAAGATAGCATTGCTCTACACTTAGTTAAAGTCTTCTCCTTCAGGTTAAACTCCCCTATAAAGGAAATTATGGCATTGCTAGGATCCGCGTATCCCGGTTAAAGTAATTCTCCTTTATAAACAGTTGTGACATACAACCCCCCTCTTTAGAGATGACAAATTCTCTCTAAGGTCAGCACCTTTTAGCTTCATATCTTGGGCTTTGAACAAGATACAAATAGACCCTTTAGCTTCACATCTTGGGCTTTGAACAAGATACAAACCACCTTTCGCTTCACGTCTTGGGCTTTGAACAAGACACCAAAATAACATTTCCTCCCATAGAATAGGAGGAACTACGAAAGCTCTGATTTTCATGTTTCGGTAAACGGGAATACGTAGGCATAAGATTGAAAGATAAATCTTAGCGAGCACATTAAACAAAAACCCAAAATCCCATACTCTCACATCAAAAAGCATTAGTCCTAACATCCTAATCCTTATTCCCCGCCAGAAACCTTCTGCCAAGATAAAAAGAAAGAAAACAGTATTGGCGAAAATACAAATAACCAGTACAAAGGTCCCCCCACATTGATAGCATCCGTAACCTAACAGACCGCTGTTTAAACTCAGTACGCTGTTTAAACTCAGTATGTAGAGCAGGGTTAATTGGAGACATCTATTTCCCTTCCTTATTCAGCTCACAATAGGATAAAAAATGAATCGACCTGTAGTTTAAGCTCAACCGCAGAGAGCGACCAACGCTTAAGAACCACGTCTAAAATCGCTCGCTACAACCTTCGGGTCCAAGAAGATTAAATAGGGGCATCTGTCATACCCAAAATTTTGACCACTAAGATTTCCCATCATTGTGCAAATCATCATCACAATATGGATGAACCATTAGTCTCCCCAAAGATGGGTGAGCATCCACTACAATCAGACTTAGGGTTCAGAGCTCTTAGACAAAGGATCAATCAAGGAATGACATGATCTTCAACTTGTCTAGCCTCTCAAACATCCACAATGGATCAAGAGGACTCCCACATCAAGGTCAAGCACAAGGTTGCAGCATTCCAAGTGGATTAAGCCTCGAGATCGCCAGTGTCACCAAATTAGGGTTTGGTCAACCAGGGCCTCCAGATGGAAATTTTCCTCTGGGCATGATCCAATGCTTCAAAGCATAACCTATGATGCTCCAAGAGACATCATGGACCCAATCATCAAGTCAATTTAACCTCAGGGGATGCATTCACAAAAAATCAGGAATTAGGGTTTCTTGACCTTATTCACCCCTAAGTTGACTTTTGGGGCAAAGCATGAGCCAAGACCTCAAGACATGATTTGAGGGTATCTAATACACCACATTGATCCATTTGCAACAATGGATTGATCCAAGAAGCTTGAGCAACAAGTTTCAATTTCATCTGAACCACAGTTAGGGTTTCCCGAGAAAAGTCAACTGTAGCTTTGACTTTTGACCAGGACATGCTCCCAAACCCTAGGACATGATTCAATACACCTATAACGCCTATGAAATCAATCCATCAAGTTTGATTTAGGTCAAGGACTTGATTTCATAAAGGATCACACAGTTTGGAATTCATCTGATAAAAAGTCAACTGTGCACAAAAGTCAAACTTTGACTTTTTGAGATTTTTCACAATTATGGTTTTTTAACCCTAAAATGATGTTAATGTGTGATTGGAATCATCATTCATCAAGAAAAAACTAGAAAAGTGGGATAACTTGCAAAAGGGGTAACCATAAAAACTTAGAGATTTTTCTAAGTTATGGAACAAAGTGGCTAGGGTACCAACTTTAGAGGATCATAACTCCTAAACCACAAGGCCATTTTTCCCCATCCAAAGCTGGATTTGTAGCTCTCACGGAACTTTACAAAAGCTTCAACTACACCTTACTCCAATTCATTGTGGATTCTGAGTTATAATTGGGTCAAAATGACTAAAAACATGAAGGTACCACTTTTCCAACACTTAGACAAAATTCTGTCCAAGACAGATTTTGTTGAAAACACCAAAACTTGTGAGATTTTTTCACATAGTTCCAAGCTGAATTAAGTCCAAAGGTAAACATCAATGTTGTTGCATATGTTGCTAAGAATTCAAAGAGCTTATCAGCATGAATTGATTCAACTTGAGCCAACAGAAATCCATGCCTAAAGCCATGTTGCTGCAGCTGTTTTGGAAAAATCAGTTTGCACTTTTGCTTGCTTTACACGATTTCTGATTCAAGACCAAGGATCTCTATGTCACAGTCATCCAATCTGATCCTAATCCAACTGATCCAACTGTTAAAGCTAAGTAAAAAAGCTAAGGGATCTTCCAACTTGAGATTAATGCATTTTGGCACATTATGCCTTGAATTCAGAGGCATTTATGTGAAATAGGGCACTTTCAACAAAGCCACTCTTCTTAATCAAGTTCTCTGATTAAACAACAATTAAAACATCTGAAGAATGTGAATTTGGTCAAGACATAGCCCTACTCTTGGGAAGGGCTAGGTTGCCTTGCATGAGAAGAAATGCCACCAAGCCAAAGCCTTTGAATGTGATCTGATCCAGCAGGCATTCACTATTCCTCCAAGACAAGAATTGACCACCTATAAATAGGGGTTCCAATTGATCATTCAAATCACACCAAAGCAATTTACAGCACTGCTTTCTCTCATTCTCTCTAAAGTACCAATTTTCTTTGTTTTTTAGCAACCACCATCGGGTTTTGAGTTGCAGCCTTAAGCAATCCATTCTAATTGCTCAAACACATCACATATGATGTATTTGAGGTGTCCAAACACTTAAACACCAACTGTAACACCTCTAGCTCAAAATCACTCTTCAACCAAGCCATTATGCCTCAATTATGCAGCTGGAGTCCTCCAACTTGATCCAAAGGTTTTCAACGTGTTCTAAAGCTTGCAACACACTCCACAACATCCATTGAAGTTGTAGGGATCATCAAACCACTTCTGGAACACCATCTGTGCAAAGTTCCATTTCAGCTTGCATCAAGGTAAGCCTCAAAACTACATCTTCATGATCCATGCATATTTCCTCACATGATATTTTTGCCAATTGCTTGCCATCATATGTTGAGTGTTTCCCCTCAAAAAATTTGATCATAGCACTCACCACCATGTCTGCACGATTGCTTTTGCAAAATTAGGGTTCATACGGTCATGTTGATATAACTTGTTATACATTGAAAATAAATGAAATCAAATATTGCCATCGTGATCCTTGTGAAAAAACGCATGAGTTTGGTATTTGAATCATGTCAAATGGTTGAGAAATGAGTGAGTTAGAGGGCTTCACGGATCTGAGCTTGAGGTTGAAGATGGCCATGGCGCCATGCTTGAGAAACCAACCAAGTTTGCCTTATATTTTTCCCTTGCCATGTTATTAATGAATTGGCATTGCGCCCCAGTGGTTGATCAGCTGGTTTGTGTGTATTGGCAAGCGAGAGATCTAGGGTTCGAATCCCCCTCGCCCCAGACCTCTTTTTTATCACTTTTTCCTATTTTCTTATTTTTCATATTATTTTGTTAATGATTTGAAAAATTAATAACTCTCTCAATTTTAATTATTTTTTATTGGTTCTTTTTGCAAAAAATCACAAAAATGTTGAAATATTTCATACCACAAAAAAATTAAATTTATATTAGTTATTTAATATAATTAGTATTTTTGTGAATAAATTCCTTTTTAATTGTTTTTAAGCATTTAAAAGTGAATATTTACTATGAAAATCAAAACTAAATGAGTTTTAATTTATCTTGTGATAAAAACCTCATTTTTCAAACCCTCAACAAAAATACAAGTGGTTTATTCAAACTTATTTGGTATTTTTATCATCTTTATTTGATTTTCTTTAAATATTTCCTTTTAAAAGAAAACAAATTTAGGGTTTCCTTGATTTTCACTCAAACAAATCATTTTCAAACACTCATGGGCCTCTAATAGAGTGTAAGACCCAAGCCTTTTTGTAAATAAACTCATTTTGGGCCTCACTTATTGTATAAGTCCCTCTGTGTATTTTCAAAACAATGGCACGATCGACGCCTTTTCATAAAAACCTTGGGCCTCTCCTCGAGCTGTAAGCCCAATCACTTGTATAAAAATAAATCATTGGGCCTCTAATAGAGTGTAAGACCCAATCCTCTTTTAACCAAAACCTTTTTGGGCCTCAGATATTGTATAAGTCCCTCTGCGTTAAAAGAAAATCTCGGCGCGATCGCCAGTTCAAAAATCAAACCCATTGGGCCTCTAGTAGAGTGTAAGACCCAACCCTTTTTGAAAACCAAAATAATTTGGGCCTCACTTATTGTATAAGTCCCGATACCATCAAAAAGTTCGACGCGATCGTCGCCTTTTTAAACAAAACTTTTGGGCCTCTCCTTGAGCTGTAAGCCCCACCACTTGTACAAAAATAAACCTTTGGGCCTCTTGAGAGAGTGTAAGACCCATCCCTTGGTACAGAAAACCTTTTTGGGCCTTAGTCACTTGTATAAGTCCCTGTACAATTTCAAACAACAGTGCAATCACTGATAAAACCTTGGGCCTCTCCTTGAGCTGTAAGCCCCAACAATCTTTTCAAAGCACTTTCTCCTTTGATTTTGAATATAATATTGTTATCAAAGCTTTCTTTGTTGAAAAAACTAACGAAAACAGCATGGAAGCTCTACAACCAAGTAAGTGTTTACCCGCTTTCTTTATCCGCTTTCATATATATAACTGTATTGTGGGGCTGCTCACTGTAAGTCTTCTTTCACAAACTCTTATATACTTGTCAAATATCAACTGTGTAATACTAGTATAGTTATTAGAGTTTTCCCTGGCAACTACGTCTAGCACTAGGTAAAGCCCTGTTGGTCACTCTTAAATACAAACAAAACTAGATCCCCATAGGATTACCAGACACAGTCTTCCCTCCTCTTGGGGTTAAACAATATGGAGACATGAAAGGCAGCATTCTCGGTGAACCTTTTCTTAGACTGTCACCCTTAGACATTGTCAAAGAAACTCTAACTCCCTAGAGATGATCTTTTCTCCGTGAATGGCATCTCTTGAGTTTCTTCCAAATTCTCGGACTTTCCTGGCCTGATCTATTCTCGGTGAATGGCTTGTCTTGAATTTCTCGGGGTTTAGGGACCCACTGGCTTCTTAAAAGCATCCCCGCCTCCTCTTGGGCATTGTACAAGGACCCTTCGGCTTCTTAAAAGCTCTCTTCCCTTCTCTTGGGCTTAGTACAAGGACCTAGAGACCTCTACAGGTATAGGAACATAACCTAGTCATCAATTTGCTAGAGCTGTCTTTCTGAGTCAAGTGTCAGACCAGTTAATGGGTTGCCCTTCATCCCTTAACATACCAGCCTTCTCTTGGGCATCATACAAAGATCATTCACTACCTGAGAATCGATTTCTCAAAACACCCGTAGACTTGGACAGTCTCAATACCCTTTGGATTTTCCATTTCCTTAAAGAACAGGAAATCTCCCTAATCCTCTGATCAATCTCAAAGTACAACATTACCCATATAAGAACTAATTTTCTCTTTTAACTAACATACTGGACCTGTCATTAAACTGAAACAGTCACCAGCACCCTAGCCTCCTCTTGGGCTTTGTACAATGATTCTCCCCAGCGGAGCTAACCTTTTTAGCCTCCATCTCGGGCTTCGTACGAGATACCAAAACACTCTCTTGTTGAGTATAAAGGACTCTCTTGTTGAGTCAAACATTTTCAGCCTCCATCTCGGGCTTCGTACGAGGTACAAAGACTCTCTTGTTGAGTCAAGCGCCTTTAGCCTCCATCTCGGGCTTCGTACGAGATACAAAAACACTCTCTTGTTGAGTATAAAAGACTCTCTTGTTGAGTCAAACATTTTCAGCCTCCATATCGGGCTTCGTACGAGGTATAAAGACTCTCCTATTGAGTCAAGCGCCTTTAGCCTCCGTCTTGGGCTTCGTACAAGACACATACAAAAGCACTCTCTTGTTGAGTCAACCCTTTTAGCCTCCGTCTTGGGCTTTGTACAAGACACGTATAAAAGCACTCACTTGTTGAGTATAAAAGACTCTCTTGTTGATTCACCCACTTTTAGCCTCCATCACGGGCTTCGTACGAGATACAAAATCACTCTCTTGTTGAGTATAAAAGACTCTCTTGTTGAGTCAATCAATTTCAGCCTCAATCTCGGGCTTTGTATGAGATACAAAAGACTCTCTTGTTGAGTATAAAAGACGCTCTTATTGAGTTAATCAATTTTAGCCTCCACCTCGGGCTTCGTACGAGATATTGAATTACTCTCTTGTTGAGTCAGTGGTACAAAATAAAAACACCCTCTTGTTAGGTCAATAGCCTCCTCTTTGGCTTTGTATAAGGAAACCCCGGTTGAGTCAATCAACCCTTTAGCATCAAAATCTGTGCCTCATTCACAGTATACAAACATCAACAACTCCTTTTCTTTCATCTAAATTGCTGTAAGCGACAAGCCTCTTGATTATTTACATCCACGCCACTGTCCCTCTTTTAGCATGAGAAATTCTTAAGGAAATATGACATTGCTCTACACTGAGTTAAAGTCTTCTCCTTCAGGTTAAAAATCCCCTATAAAGGAAATTATGGCATTGCTGGATTCACATATCCCAGTTAAAGTAATTCTCCTTTATAACCAGCCACCCAACAGTTGTGACAAATAGACCCCTCTTTAGAGATGACAAATTCTCTCTAAAGACAAACCCCTTTAGCTTCACATCTTGGGCTTCGAACAAGATACAAATAGACCCTTCAGCTTCACATCTTTGGCTTTGAACAAGATACAAACCACCTTTAGCTTCACGGCTTGGGCTTTGAACAAGACACCAAAACAAACTTTTTTCTCCCATAGATGGGAGGAACTACGATCGCTCTGATTTCCCTGTTTCGTTAAACGGGAATACGTAGGCATAAGATTGAAAAAAAAATCTTAGCGAGTGCACTAATCAAAAACCCAAAATCCCGTACCTTCATACATCAATCAAAAAGCATCATTCCTAACATCCTACCAATAACATAGGCGCGTCATTTCATTCTTAGCAAAATAAGCATATAGAGGCCCACAATCTAAACCGCATTTGTAAACCAACAGTCATCTGTTTAAACTCAGTATGCAAGTAGGGTTAATTGGAAACATCTATTTCCCTTCCTTCATCAGCTTCAATAGGATAAAAAATGAATTGACCTGTAGTACCCCAGAGTGACAGTGCTTAAGAACCACGTCCAAAATCGTTCGCTACAGAGATATTGTTGGAATTAGGGGCAACTCGACTCGAAATAATGGGAGACTCAGAGTTAGTCATAAAAAACATCACAAAGGAGTACAAGTGTGTTAAAGAAAATCTCATTATGTACTTTGTAATAGCCAATCGATTACTAAAAAGTTCGAAGTGGTGAACGTTCGACACATACCTCGACTGGAGAATCAAGTGGCTAATGACTTGGCTCAAATTGCTTCTGGGTATAAAATTTTGAAGGAAAAATTACAAGACGCAGTCGAAGTCAGAGGAAGAGTTGTGTCATCCAGATTTTCCCCATCAGATTTGGAAATAACGAAGCTTGGATACACTGATAAAGATAATTTCTAAATCTTAGAAATAAATAGCTTGATGGATGAAGACTGGAGAAAACCAATAATGGAGTATCTGCAAAACCCAACAGCGTCTGCAGAACAAAAATTCAGGTATCGAGCTTTAAGTTATGTTCTTTTGGGTAACGAACTGTTTAAAAAGACTCCTGAGGGAGTTTTGCTTAAATGCCTTAGTGAGTCAGAGGCATATTTATCCCTTTCGACTATTCATAGTGGGGCATGTGGGGCTCATTAGGTAGGCCACAAGATGAAATGGCATTTGTTTCGACAAGGTATGTATTGGCCTACTATGTTGAAAGATTGTATTGAATTCGCTAACGGATGCCAAGAGTGCCAAGTGCATGCAGGTATACAGCATGTCCCTGAAAATGAATTACACTTTATAGTCAAGCCATGGCCCTTCAGAGGTTGGGCTTTGGATTTGGTTAGAGAAATTCGACCAGCGTCATCTAAAAATCAAAGTTACATTTTGGTAGGCATTGACTATTTTACGAAATGGATCGAAGCTATACCATTGCCAAATGTTGATCAAGAAGACGTAATCGAATTCATTAAAAAAACACATTATTTATAGGTTTGGAATCCCAAAAACCATTACAACGGATCAAGGATCAGTGTTCACTGGTCGAAAAATGCAAGAATTTGCTAAGGAAATGGGTTTCAAATTATTAACCTCCACGCCTTATTACGCCCAGGCTAATGGTCAGGTCGAAGCGGAAAACAAAGTAGTGATTAGTTTAATTAAGAAACATGTGGGAAAAAAGCATAGAAATTGGTACAAGACTTTGGACCATGTTCTTTGGGCATGTCGAACCTCCCCCAAAGAGGCTACTAATTCCACACCATTTCGATTGACCTTTGGTCATGATGCGGTATTACCGGTTGAAATCTATCTTCAGTCGACGAGAATTCATAGGCATCATGAGATCCCATCTGAGTCATATTGGAACATGATGTTAGATGAATTAGTGGACTTAGATGAGGAAAGGCTTAATGCTTTAGAGTTATTGAAAAGACAGAAGAAGAGAATAGAAAAGTCTTATAATAAGAAAGTCATAGTTAAGATGTTTTTGCCTGAAGAGTTGGTTTGGAAAGTAGTATTGCCTATGGATCGAAAAGATAGAGTCTTGGGGAAATGGTCCCTTAAATGGGTAGGCCCTTTTTAAATCATACAAGTCCTTTCGAATGGTTCTTATGAGATCGAAGAGTTAGATCAAGATAAGAGAATCTTAAGGGTAAACGGGAAGTATTTGAAAAAATACAAGCCTGCACTTCAAGAAGTAAAAATAGCTAAAGAGTAATCACATGCAAAATAATCGAAGCTAACATGGTAAAAAAAATTGTTGCCAAAATGGCTAAATTCGTTACAATCAAAAGAACCACGAAGGGTTCAAAAAATTATTACATGATCCAGGAAGTGATGATGAAGTTTAAAATAAAAGGAACTAGAACTAAAATGGAAGGGTGACCTTTATGTTGAGATACTTTGCCTTTAGGAACTCTAACCACTTCTCACAGACAGACTTGGTCGACCTTATGACCTCTAGCTTCGCTTCTAATTTCTGGGCTTTATCAGCAAAGCTCAGCCTAACCTCAGGCTCTTTCACCGCGGTAGAGTTATCAAACTTCTGGAGTTTAGCATTTTATTTCTTGGCTTTCAAAATTTTGGCCTGTAGATCTTTTATCTGTTCCTCCCAGGAATGGATATTTTGATTATTGGTTTCAATTTTAGCCTTGTTGCGTTCTTGGGCTTTCTCTAAATCAGCCAAGTGATTGGTTGACTCCGAGGCAGCATCCCATGCAGCTGCTACAAAGCCATTATGACTTTCGATGTCTTTAGAGCTTTGCTTGATTTTGGAAACATTAGCAGCAACTTGATCGATCATTGAAGTAAGCTCCAAGATAACGTTTGCAACTTTGGGAGAAGTAGTTAGAATATCAACCCTTTTGAGAAGACCTTTCAGGGAAAGAGGAGAAGTATGATCAGACTCTATGAGATGAAACATGTCACATTTAAACACTTTTTCCTTGATCTTTGAAAGTATTTCGTTGGCAGGATTGTTAGTTAATCGGCCACCAGATATTGAAGAGGAACTGAGCCTTTTTCAGATGAACTCCCTCTAGAGCCAATCAAAGCTTTCAAGTATTCGCGAGGGTTGCTCTTTTTCAAAGCCTCCAACTCTTCTATAGAAAGGGTCACAAAGGTTCTGCCTGAATCTTTCGCAATCGAAGGACCAGGATTAGGGTTTGGTTCAATGATCATCTCATCATGAGTGTCTTCATCGTCTTCTTCCTCCTTGTCATCTTCCTCTTCGACATTTTCTAGGCCATCCACGAACTCCTCAATAGGCATCGAATAATGCTGGAATGCAAAGCGATTTTCCCTTTCTTCCATGTCATCATATTGATCTTGCTGAGTGACACCAGACGTTCGACTCTTGGGGAGCCATCTTCAGCTTTATCTTCGACTAAACCTTCAGGGTGATCCACCTCCATATCATTCTTAGCTGCTTCAGCCTACATGTTCTTTTCCTGGTCACCTTCGTGTTCAGATCCACTGGTGTGAGAATTCTGGGTAGTAGTCTTGGGTGGCGAAGTTTCGCGTTGTTCCCTGACTGTTTGGTTTATTTCTCTCATCGAGCTCTTCTCAGAATCCTTTGCAGAAGTGGGATGATACGTTGGTTCGCCTTCACTATTGAGGAGTGTGGTGTTGGTTGATTTGGCAGCTGGATGAGTAGAAACTCCTGCATCATCCTGAAAAGAGTAATCGAAGTCAGTAGTCGAACATGATTACTAAGAATATAATAAGGTATAAAATGTGGTACCTTGGGAGCTTCAGCCCCAGGGCTTGAATTATCACTTTTAGGCTGGTCTGCAACCTTCTTCGACATCTCTGCAAGAGTTGGTTCCAGAATTGTTAAGTTAGTGGGTTTCTTTGTCGGGACCTTTACACCTTTTTTTTGAGATTGAGCCAGGGCTTCGCTCATCTTGAGTTGCCTTTTCTTTTTCTTAAGTGGCTGCTCGACAGTCGGAGATAGATCTTCATCATCCGATTCGACCACCACTACCGCATCCTCCTTTGCCTTCCTTTTTTGGGGAGTCGGGGGTAGCTTTCGAGCGCCATGAAAAGGAAATGTTAGAAAATAATGGAATATATGAAAGCGATGACAAAATTAATAAGGGGTGTGAAATATTGCAAAAATAATGGAATATATGAAAAGCGACAAAATACCTTTTTCCTTCAAAGTAACAGCTGCGTCGCGGACGGTTCGACCAAGATCATCTGGTCGATAAACAGTTTCAAAGTATTTATGGAAGGCTTGGATTTCTTTAATGTGCGTCAAAGTACATTTCTTAACTTTTTCCTACACAGAGAGGAAAGTCTTGTTAATGTGGTGTGTAAAAGCAGCCACGTCAAAAAATTCCTCTGCATAATAAGCTTTCCACTAGTCATCAAATTGTTGGGTGCAGAGAAAGCTTGGTGCGAAAGCTACTGGAAGAAGCTGTGTTCGACCAGCATACCGCGCAATTTGTTTAATAGCTATGTTTTCAGAATGAAATGCGCTGTAAAGGAGGAGGAGGTGTTTCTTCTCATACAGGGGTTTGGGTAAAACCTGAACCAGTCCAAATTGTTGGGCGACAAGATTTGGTTGATAAGCAATCAAAGTAATTTAGATCTTTTAGAGATTGAATCTGAGGGTTAAAACCCTAGGAGTCAGGAAGGCTTCCTAAATTGCAGTAGATTC
Organism: Lathyrus tuberosus; assembly: GCA_022829125.1. NCBI lineage: Eukaryota > Viridiplantae > Streptophyta > Magnoliopsida > Fabales > Fabaceae > Lathyrus > Lathyrus tuberosus. Next base: position 3,868,536 of record JALAZF010000343.1, read on the forward strand.
TGCTTTTTTAGCCTTCGACGCCGCTGGGAATGGCTTGGTGAACCACTTAGGACCATATTTCCTTGCAGCGAAGGGAGCCATATGGGGTGTGAAGTCATAACGTTTAGCAAACATCATGATAAAGTTAGTAAAAGTTTGTTGAATGGGTCGACCATCATCAACAGGAGTCAGCTTCGTCAGGAGTGGACCTTCTACCCTCATATTCTTCACTTCGTCAGCATCTTCATTGATTTGATTCTTGTAGGGAAGACAGGCTTCGAATGAAGCATTCAACCACAGTTGCAGAAGCCAGAAGGGTCCAGAAAGGAGGAGATTTCCTTTGTCACCCAGACACTTGAGTTGGGTAACGCCTTCGCTCATGGATTTATAGAGGCTAGCTAGAATCAGTTCGCTCAGACAAAGGTCATTGCCAGCATGGAGTTGGTTCGCCATAGTCAGGAATTTCCTAGCAACTTGAAGTGACTTCAAATAAAAGACACAGCGAGACAGCCATAAAGCTAAAAAAGCTATGTGTTCGACATCCGAAACCTCCTCTATGTCCTTATCGTGATAATGCACGATATGAGTCAAATACGCTACCCTAGAGATCGAAAAACTAATACTATCATCATCCATAAAATCAGGGTCGTAAGTGTTCCCAGTTGGTTTGAGCCCTGTGATAGCGGCTACGTCGAACAGAGTTGGTGTCATCATTCCGCATGGAAGATGCAGTGTGTAATGTGTGTTGTCCCAGAAATACAAGGACGAAACAAGCATGTTCGAGCAATATTCAGGTCCTACCTTTGACAACATGATTAAATCATAAATACCCATTTCTTTCCAAACCTCTGATTTTGTTTTCTCTAACTTATTCAACCATACTAAATAGTCAGAGGGGTTCTTCAAAGATGGGCTAGCCCTAAATACCCTAAAATTGTTCATATACCTAAGATCAATGGCCTCTTTAGTCGGAGGATTGTTTTGGTTAGTAGGATTAAGATCCTCGTTGCTAGCCCTAGGTTTCTTAGCTTGACCTATGGGTTTGTATCTGTGATAAGTAGGGAAGAAATCCCTAAGCTTACTAAGATCAACATTGGGGTCAGACAGAGGACCAAACAAAGCCAGAGGCTTACCAGCAGCAGTTAAAGGGCTGTGAAGCATAGATTCTTCTTTTCTCTTCGGCAAGAGGTTCAGGCAGGTACTGTTGATTTCCCACCATGGCAGGAACAGTGATGGAATCGAACGGGGGAAGTTGAGAGATCTTCTTAGGAGCTCTTACAGGTTTGCCAGGTTTTTTGGTAGTATTGTTAGCATCCTTGGTTGATCGTGTGGAGGAAGCCATTGTTGAATGGAATGAAGGAAACTAGGTACTTTTGAAATGTGAAAAGTTTTCTGGAAGATTTGAGAGTGAGAGAGCGTAAAAAGTGAAAAAATTGATGAGAGGGGTATTTATAAGGTTGGGAGAGGAAACAGTTTTAGAAGTTACTTTAATGGTAAAATTGGGAGTGAGACGCGTGTCCTCCCCATGTTCTTTGATGGAACGGTGGAAATTAATGCCTACCCCCATGATTTCCTAGACTCTAGGAAACGTGATGATGGTGGAGATTCTCACGTGGTTTGAGGGGACGTGTCAGATATGGTAATGATGGCTATGACGTCATAGATCTACTGAAAGGAAAGTGAACAATTTTGTAACGTTGGAACCATAAGTAAACGTCGAAACCATGTAGGGACTAAATGAGGCGTTGAACGACATTATAAAAAAATGCCTTTTTCTTCAATGGTGTCGAAAATGACATTTTTGGGGGACAATTTGTTAGCTCCTAATTTCGATGCCTGATATTGAATTAAGAGTATTAATCAAAGAAATAGAATTTTAGAGAAGTTTTGGAAGACTTCGACTGGAATGGTATTCCCAGAAATTCTAGTCGAAAGTGTTCTTGTGTAAAAGAGAAATATTTTATGGACTTAGAAATATTTCTAACAATTTGGAAATTTGTTCGACGGAAGCATTACTGATGAAGTTCGATTCAAGATTTGAATTCAAATAAGGGAGGGAACTGTGTTCTTATCCAATTGATGGTAGAAGACATGTGGAGTGCATTTGAAGGACGAAGACATGCAAAGTGCCATTTGTCTTACTCTAGTTAGTAGACCGTTAGGGGTAGTTATTTTTTACTATTATAAATAGCAAGTCTTAGTGTTAGGATTTGTGTGTGTTCAAGTTTGTACAAATTCCTCAATTACTCAAAGTACCCGCGTGTAGAGAAACGAGTGTGTGAGAAATATACGTTTGATGTAACACCATCTTTTTCATTCAATGCAATTCAGTTAATCTTTGCCCAGAAGTTATCTTTTACTTTTACAAGTTATTTTCTAACGCACTTTTGATCATTTTCCTGCATTACTTTTTCTTTAATTTTGTCGAAGTAGACTTTCTTTAAACCATAAATATTGTCGAAGTGTTCATCTTTTTCCAAGTATCATTTTAATTTATTTAGCACATGATCTTGGATTTTGTATGGTCGATCCCATAAGTTACCCAATTTCTTGTTGATTTGGTAGACCAGAGGTTGTTTACTAATTTTGACAGTAAACAGTTATACCCGCAAAAAAGGTAAGATGAACACTACGTTACAAAAAGGTTTTCATGACACTTTTTGTTTGTTTGTTTTAGTGGCACTTATAACCATAATTAGAGACTCTGTTATTATAAATAGGAAGGATGTTATAGCGCGTTCAAGCGCTATTAAAAGGGTTTTCTTTTTCAACAATTTCTATAAAACGCTAGCACAACCTATGAAGGACGTACACCTTTAGGAGTAGGCACGTCGTGGTATTCAACACGCATCGATGTCTGACACTTGTATGACACTTATACGAAACATGTTAGAAAAGTTAAACAAATGTTGGAAAGTCAGATAAGCGCTTTCGAAAATATGAGTGTTTCTTTGATCAACACTCGTTGAATTGATGACTGGTGTTTGATGACACTCATACTACATGTGTTAGGTAATTTAGACAAGGGTTTCAAACAAAATTTGTGTTTTTTTTTATGCAACACACTTTTATACATGTTTTGGACAAATCTAACACACATCTAAAAATGTTAAACTTTGATTAGAGAATATTTTCAACTCTTTTAATGATAGATGAATAGATGAAGTTCAAATATTATATGTAAAGGTGTCAGTATCCTATGTTTTTGACATTATTGGTGTCAACATGTCTATATTGTGTCGTGTTCCGCGTTGTTGCGACGCAAAAAATATCACGGACATTCGCACGCCTGAAATAATAATCGAGTTACCGTTGAAGTTTATTTATTCCAAAAGAAAAGGAAAATATTGATAAAATCCTTTAAAAAAAGAAAATGGTCGTAGCAACCAAATTCGGGTTCGAAATTCGATTATGCAAGAGGAATGTATTAGCACCCCTCACATCCGTTGCACTCAACGGGAATCATTAAGTTAGCTTTGCGAATATGAGTGTTAGCTTTCGGTATTTATTTCTTCTAATTATTAAAGATTTGAGAAAAAAAAAGGACTAAAAATAAGTTTTTTAGGGTTCCTGACGAGACGTTCATTCTCACTCCTATGTATCCCTGAGTGTGATGGGGAACTCAAGGCTACATAGTTCTGGGTAGTAAATGTTTAATTGTTGGCCGATTTTAGCGAAGGATTCTTAGTTCACATTCGAGCGAAAAATATTGCTTGCTTCCCACACATGGGGAAGTAAACATTTGCGTTGCTTCAGAATGGACATCATAATATGAAATCTCACAGTTTTATGTTCTCGTCGCATTCGTGCAGAAACTGTTATTTATTTACTCACACGTCGTAGGAATGAAATGTTGTTTTCATCATCTCTGAATGGACGAATCATATTTTGTTTATGAAAAGTTTTGTGTCGCGTTAAGGCGGGAAAATATAGTTTGATTGGTTGAGATTGTTTTTGGGTGGAAGACGAATATTCGAACGGTAGGCTAATTACGACCATCATCCAAATACTCGGGGACTAGGATGTATAATTATGTCCAACTAATCCTTTTTCGTCCAAGTTATTTTATGAAATTAGTGAGGCGAATTAAGTCATGTTTCCTTAACAGAAGACAAGTATTCAAACTGTAGGATGATTAGGATGGATAATTACATCCAACTAATCCTTTTTCATCCACTAAAGAGATAAAATAGATTTGGTTATTTATTGTGTTTTGAATGGAAGATGTGTATTCTAACGGTAGGCTAATTATGACCATCATCCAAATACTCAAGTACTAGGATGGTTAATTACGTCCAATTAATCCTCTTTAATCTGATTGTTTATTGTGAAAAAGATTTAAAGCGCTAAAGTTGGAAAAGAACTTTATGTTGATCAAATATTTGATATGTGTTTTGAAAGTGGTTTGATTTGGTTTTTAATTAGATGATGAAATGGCTATAAAATTGAATAAAATGTTAGTGAAATATTTTGAAAATCGCTTGATGTTGATCAAGCACTTTTATTTCTAAAAGTTTGATTTTATTTATTTACTTACTTACTTAATTAATTAATTATAAATAAATAAATAAATAAAAGGGTGGTGGTGCAATATTACATGGGAGGTATGATGGTAAAAGAAGCCATGGGCTTAAGACCCACAAATCAACAAAAAGAAATAAGTGAAAATAAAATAAAATAAAAGGGGGGTGTGGCGCCCCAACAAGGCTGCAAGCAGAGGCCCAACATCCCTTTTCCTTTTACCATTCAGGGTGTAAAACAAAAACACAGGTAGGGAAGGCGCTGGGTCAAAAATCAACAAGGCCCAAAGACTAAGGGCCCAATTAATCCCGATATTCAAATAATAAAAGAAACATCACATGGCCGCCTGATTAACATCATGTGGTGATGACGTGATCTAACCAGGGCCTTTGGATTAATCAAACACACAAAATGAGAGGGTGTACGCTGGGGTGCCTGTACAGGGGCTTAGGTCAACAAAAAAATCATCACAATCAAGGGCTCATAGAAAGCCACGTGTGCCACAATGGAGAGGTGTTGGTGAAGACAAAAAAGAGAAAATTGTTTGCAAATAGTCATTTACTCACCCTTTTTCTCTTTCCTCACTTTTTATCTCTCTAAAATCCTCTAACCATAAACACATTAACCCTTAGAGTTTTTCAAGAAAATGAATCAAACGCCCCTTTTTTTAAGAACAACTTGAAGAATGTTCTTGAGGGTTCAAACCCAGATTTTCCAGATTCACAAAATCACGAAAAGTTTAACACCAACCCCCCTTTTTTCCTCACCCTAAAAATGATTCCAAACATGCAATAAAAAAAAACATAACCATATGATCAGATCGACAACCCCAGTCCCACAAAAAACCCTAACCATTTTTCACTATATTTTGATATATTAAAACGACAAAAGCATGAAAGGAGTATAATAAAGTGATTAACAACAACTAAGTGACGAAAAAACAACAAAAGGATACCAAATTAAGCTCCAGAGAGGGTCTCTAAGATCTGGCGTGGAGACGATGATTTTCGGTAAACAACACAGGTAAATTTTTCTCTCTTTTCCTTCTGCTCCTTGCTTCTACTTCTTTTTTCTTTTACTTCTTTTCTGCTAATGCACTACTGTGCGTAATGCTTTCTTATGAGGTTGGGGTTTAGCTCAAACTATTTAGAGCTTTAGTATGAAGCTCTAATTAGCTTAGGGAAATGGCTTTGAGTAAGGTTTAGGAAATATGGTGTTAGGATTTGCTCAAGTGGTCGTTGCTGTTAAGAATTTTTTTTTGGGTTTTTCTTCTGTCAAATAAGCAACAATAAAGTGGATTTAAATCGAGATTGTGAATGTGTGAATATTTGGGAAATATGTGTGGGATGTGAGGGTTTGTTATGAGATTCGTGTGAGAATTAAATATTTTGTGAGCTTGTGGTTTGAAAATCGTGTGAAAGAAATTGATGTGAGAGTGAATTATATTATGCAGTGAGTGGTGTGGAGAAAAATTTGGGAGTGAAAATCCATGATTTTTTGGGATTTGAGAGTGTGGAATTGAAATGAATCGAGGGAATGTTTGTTGTATTGGGCATGTAATAAATTTGGAATTGTTGATGTAATTCCCTTGCAGTAACTTCTGGTGGTAATTGTTGTAACATTCAAGTTGTAACAAGTTGCAATGATAATCAAATTATTCATGTTCAATTTATTTTGGTTTGTTTTTTCCATTATTCTTGTACGAAGAAATATGTTGCAATGTGAACCGAGTATTGGACCACATTCAAATTTGATTCTAATTGATTCTTCCTCTAGTTTTTTGTGTGTGCTGATTTTCTTGATTAGGATTTGTTTGGGAATTGGCTTAAAGGCTTAGTCAGACCATGGAGCATGACTTGGGCTTTGGAGACTTGTAAAAACTAAGTGCAAAATCCTTTGTAGTACATTTGTTCCTTTGGACCTGTAAACCTTTGTAAAGAAATTGTATTTTGAACATGTTGTGGCTTGTACCTTTGTACCAATAAAATAATGTATTTTCCTATTTAAATTTATTGAATTATACATTTTAAGTCAAATTGTTCTTACCTTCCAAATTCAACTTTCCTTCTCATTCTATTTTAATACCTAATTAAATTCAAGTTGCCTTGTAAGTGAAATTCCTTTTTTTAGAAACAATGCATGAATGACATGGATATGGATTGAATGAGTGACAAATATAAATACATGAATTGAAATGTTAAGGTTTATAATAAAATGTGATGAATATAATTAGAATGAAAATGAAGTCATGGTATGAGAAATATGTCTGAATGATCGTGTAAAATGACATTGAAATGTAATGAATGAAATGGATGAATGAAACTTGGGGTGATGAATTTCAAATGTTCATAATTAGCTCATAACTTCAAACTAGGGGTCTTGAGTCTCAAGTCAATGTAAAAGAATGAAATATGTAATGAGATGAAGACATAAATGAGATAAAGATGTGATTGGGAATAAGTACATGATGCAAAAGATGCACAAAGATATAAATGACCAGATAACTAAATTTATTGATCTAGGGGCAAAATTAGGGTATGACAGTTACCCTTAATTAAATATCTTCGACCAGAAAATATGAGGAATGTCAACCTTCATATGATCATGTTGAAAGATATTAAAATACTAAAGGACCCAAGTTTTGTCCCTTGAAGGAATGAAATGCAATGATATGAGATGTTATGTTATGAGTTTATGGAAGGTTTCTCTTGCTTGGGATATAAAATGCAAAGCAAAATCTTTGGAGATTACTGAGTTTACTGCTAAAGGAGGTCTTCTGAGGATTAAATGAAGTAAGGTAAAAACAGACTCATTGAGACAAAACAAAGATAAGTTATGGAAATTCAACAGAACGAAAATGATAAGTTACATATTCCCACATAACAAAAATGAAAGGTTCTGGCTTCTTACAAAACAAAGATGACAAGTTACAGATTCTCATGTAACAAAGGAGAAAAAGTCTGACTTTTCACAGAACAAAATGAAGGGTTTCGGCTTATCACGTAACAAAAGTAATGAGTTCCAGCTTCTCACAAAACAAAGAGGTAAGTTACGGGCTTTAACGTTCTGGCTTCTCACAGAGCAAAAAGGGTAAGTTATAGATTCTCATGTAACAAAGTCAAAGGTTTTAGCTTCTCACAGAACAAAAAGGGTAAGTTACGGGTTCTCATGTAACAAAGGGAAAGGTTTACTCTTCTCATATAACAAACAAGTAAGTTATGGGTTCTCACGTAACAAAAATGAAAGGTTCTGGCTTCTCACAGAACAAACAGGTAAGTTACGGATTCTCACGTAACAAAAATGAAATATTCTGGCTTCTTACCGAATGAAATAAGTAAGTTACAGATTCTCACGTAACAAAAATTAAAGGTTTCGGCTTCTCGCAGAATGAAATAGATAAGCTACAAATTCTCACGTAACAAAAATGAAAGGTTTCGGCTTCTCACAGAAAAAAGTGTAAGTTACAGATTCTCACTTAACCAAAATGAAAGGTTATGGCTTCTTACAGAACAAAAATGGCAAGTTATAGATTCTCAAGTAACATAGACAAAAGGTTTTGAATTCTCACAGAACAAAGAAAGGTAAGTAAGTTACGGATTCTCATGTAACAAAGGTGAAAGGTTCTACCTTCTCACAGAACGAACCAAATGGTATCTGAAAATTCAAGTATTCAACAGGATTCTAAATTTTATTAGATAAAAAAACCAGCCTTTGTAGGTGTCAAACGAAGTTGGACTCTAGGGCAAAGGAGTAAATTATTGATTGCAACAGGTCTGGCTAATATGCATATAAGCGCGATGCATTTTGAGCTATGCATGATTTATGATCTTTGAATGATCAATGCAACAAGTCTGCCTGATATGCAGATGAGCGCAACCAAATACAGGTTTGGGAGTCAGTTATATAAGAGGAAGATATTAGCACCCCTCACATTCGGTTTACTCAACGGGAAACTCCTAAAGTTCTAAGGTTAATGGTTTGCTAAAGGAATGTTTGGAATTGTTTTATTTATTTTAGGGTTAAATGTGTTTATAGTCCTCACAAATATCTCAATTTTGTTTTTAGTCTCTCAAAATATTTCCTTCAAAGAATGGTCATCCTAAAATTTTTAATCAACACTTTTGGTATCTCCTGCAACTTAGCAACGGTTTTTACAACTTAACGACATAATTAAAGATGGTTTTAGCGACGGTTTTTAACTTAGTGACTGAATTAACGATAGTTTTAGCGATGATTTTAGTATTAGGGATCAAAAGTGTGGATAGAAAATTTTAGGATGACCATTCTTTGAAGGAAATATTTTAAGGGACTAAAAATGAAATTTGAGATATTTAGGAGGACGACAAACATATTTAACCCTTTATTTTATTAAAATATTTACCAAAAGAGGTATTTACAAAAACAAAAAAAGAGAAAACAAGTTTTTTAATTAATGTGCTCGTCGGGGTTTCAAAACTCCATGCCTACGTATTCTCAGGTGCAAAAAGAAATTCAGAGCTTCGTAGTTCGTAAAAAAAGTGTGTCTTAGTTGATTTTATAGAATAGGGTTCAAGTCAAGTTCTTGTGTTTAAACATTGCCTTGTATGCTCGCGCGATGGAGGCTAGAGCACTCGTTTGTATTTCACGTTGAAATGACTTAACTTATCATTTTTATGAAAAGTTTTGAAATAAGTGCACAAGGGCACAAAAGAGTTTTAATGAGTTTGTGTTGTTTTTAATTGTTTTGAATTTGAATAATTGATAAATGTGGCGTGCGCCAACCAATCAATTACTCAGGGACATGGTAGATGTTCATCTTCATATCCCATTCATTAGCAAAAATGTTAAATTAGTTTGATTTAGAAAAGGTCATGATTTATGTACACAGTTATACACAAGATAAAATAAGGTCTTAATTTTGGTACTTTTGAAGAAAAAAAGAAAGAGTATTTTTTGTATTTTTAATCATTTACAAAATAAATTAACTTACACAATTAACTCAATTAGAGATTTAAATACATTAATTAAGATAAATAAAAATAAAAGATTAAATTAAATTAGCTATAATTAACTTAAGAACCAAAACAATTAAATAAAATTAGAAACTAAAAAAACTAAATTAAATATAAATAAAAGAACACATTAAAACTAAGGGAGTGTATGTTGTACTAACTGGGAAAAATGGGATGTGCTAAAAGCCCTGGACTAGGCCCAAGATGGAATAAGAGACCACAGAAAAATCAGAAGACAAAAAGAAAAATAAAATAATAAAATAAAAGAAAAGAAAAAAAAACATGGAAAAATATAAGGGCCTTCTGATCAGCATACCAGACCAGTCAATGATGTATCTTGGTGTGTAGGATGAGTTGACCATCAGGGGTCAACTGATCAAAGGGTTTGGATTGAGAGAACAAATTGGTTGTAGTGTGCGTGCGAGTGTGGGATTAATCAAAGTATGACAATCTCGAGGCTACTAGTGAGGCCATGTGGGGAGGTTTTGAGCACATGAGAGGAGTATTTAAACTTAACTCCTTCTGAAATGCTCATTTTTCCATTTATATTCTCTTTCTATCTTATTTCTTTCTTGCTCCTTCTCTTTCTACATCTCCACCCTTTAACCTCTCTTTACACACGCCATCGGCCAAAAATTGCATCAATCGGTGGCTCCACCCTTGCTTAACTTCCAACCGCCCTAGACAGCCTTAGGACCACCACTCACCTCCATTAATGCTCATCATCTAATGAACACCCAACCCAAAACTTCAAATAAGTCAAGAACCCTAGGTTAGAACCCCAGAACACTAACCCCTAAATATATGAACTCTAACCCTTAACCTTTATCCCTAAGATCCTTAACTTGACAAACTATGAACCATAACCTCTTCCAAGAACCCTAACCTAACCCCATAAGAACGCTAACCTAACCCTAAACCTAACCCAAAAATAACCTTATCCCTACCTAAACTGTTCAAAACAAACATCAAGCCATAGATCCAAACCACCTAAACCTAAATCAAACATCAAAAACACAACATCCAACCAAAACTTCCAAACCCTAAAATCAAACCCTAAACTGCCTAAACAAAACCTTACCCACAAAAACAAACACAAAAACAGCCAATGCAAGCAAAATAAAATAATAGAGATTCAACAAGGCAAGGAATAACACTAACCTACCGGAGCATGGTTTCCCCTGGTGAGCAAAGGTACACTTTCCTCTTTCTTTTGTTTTTCTTCTCTTCTTTTTCTCTATTAAATCCTTGATGACTTCTTCTCTTTTTCTTCTTTGATGGGAGGTAATACTAGAGGCGAAGGGCATCAAGGTTGAAGGCTGAGGGTTTCTTAGGATTTAGTGTTGTAGTTCTTTAATGTGAAGAACAACTACTTTAGATATATGATTTGTAAATCGTGGTTGAGTCTGTTGTAAAATTAAGGGTTTTATTTATAGTGTGAAATTAGGTCTAGGTTTGATTAGATTTAGAAAGATTTAATTAGGTTTTGAATTATTATGTCATGTTGAAATGTAACTGAAGTTGTGTGAATAAAAAATATTTGTTTCATGATTTGATCCAATTTGATTCATCCGATATCTCTTCCACGCGTTTTTTATTTTCTTGGACTTTTGGACTTGTTAGCCATGTTGACTTGTTGACCGGACTCAAGATGATGATGATGATGATAATAATAATAATAATAACTAAAACAAAAAATAATATTAACGAATTAAATAATCCTGAAGACAAAAACCTAATATAATAACCAAAATAATAACACTATTTAACTATAAGAACTAATAATACCAAGGACCTAACAATATTAAAATAATAATAACCCTAATCTAAAAAGAAAATAATAATATCAATGATAGTAGAGAAATGAAAAATAAGAAATAATGCTAATAATCTATAACTAATAGATAAAATAAAAAGGATAAATAAGCCAATGATAAAATAGGATGAATAAAGATGACAAAAGTCAAAACGGTTCTCCTTTGGCTTTTGAGTCATTGGAGTTGACCTTATGACTGGTACAAATGATGTGCTCATACAGGGTATGGAATCAAAAAGACTTAGCCAGATGAAAATAATTGTCAAATTTTGGGGTATGACACTTGGTTCGTCCACGATAAAACCAAGTTTAGGTTAAAGCTCAGCCAAGTGTTAAAAGTATGTTTTGATTCGAGATTAGTCTGGTGATAAAATCTCTCAAGTTATAAGTTAGCCCGATATAAAACGAAATTTAGGTTCTCGAGCTCATCCCGATGTTAAAACTTTCCAAAGTTAGTTTGAAGCTTGAATACTAACCACTCCGAAATTATTGTAGAAAGGAGACTAACCGCTTCAATTCATCATTTGGAAGGAAGACTCACCGCTTCTCTTTTGTGTTTGCTGTTTGGTTGGATTAAGTTAGCCATAAACTTCAGTTTTACTTGTATAAGGAGGTTCGTGAGTTCAGCCTACTAAAATCTCCTAAGTTTAGTGGATACTCTCAAGGTCAAACCTTGGGGACAAAACTAAGTTTTTTTACTAAACCTGTACAACTCATGATGTTCCTCTCTTTCCCTTAAACATTTTAAATTCCTGCATTTTAATTTTTTTCTGCTTAGTAAAACTTTTCTAAAATGTTTTCTAACTCTGATTTTTATCCTAAAACTTTTTCAAATTCAAATTTTTCTGAAACACATCATTCACTCCCTCCTCTTGTGTGCGAAGTCACATGTCCAGCAACATAATTAATTATAGATCGGAATTGGCTTTTCCAACGTTTCCTTTTTGGGTTAATAGTCATTTACCCCCCTGCAATATAGGTGACTTTTGATTTACCCCCCTTTAAAAAAATAATTTTGGATTACCCTCCTGAAATTTTAAAATTCTAAGTCTTTTGCCCCCTAGGTAGAAAAATTACCCCCCTGTAAAATATTTTTTTTTTTATTTACCCCCCTGATTTTTACACGCTTAGGGGGGTAATCCAAAATTATTTTTTTTAAAGGGGGGTAAATCAAAACTCGCCAATATTGCAGGGGGTAAATGACTATTAACCCTTCCTTTTTTGAATAAATTTTCTAATATAAAAATGGATCTTGTGCTCATTTTAAAACATACTAGTGTTTTAAAAAACTCATTCACCTCTACTTTCACATTGTTCCTAAATTTTCATATACACTTCATATAGTTTTATTACTAAGATAATAACGACTTAAAATAAAAACTTGTGTAATTTATGTTGTAATCTCAGATTTGCAATTGTAAAACCAAGAGAATGTTGTTCTCTTGAATTGACAATATATAAAAATTGCAAATTGAATATGAGAAAAAAGCTTGGGGGTAAGAGATTCTGGGTTGAACATGTGATATAAGTTCAATTTATAGTGAAAACATTAAGGTGTTATCCTTACGAGTTGGGTGTATGCCTTGTGGTTTTTGGTTGAAGTATGATAAATCAGGTCTGATTAACCTTTCAAAACCGTTAGTGTGTCAAAATCAGAGTAAAATCGGAAAAACCAGATTTAATCGTCCAAAACCGTCCGTAGCAAAGAATCAAAGCCGATTTTGTAAAACCGTCAGGTTAAAAAAAATGAATTAGATTGGCTATTTTTTATAATTTTTTTAAAAATATGTTAATATCAAAACTTAAAACATTCCTCATTCACAAAAAAAAATCCATATTTTTCTACGACTATTAAAATTTCTAAGTTATATCACTCCGTTATAGTATTTCTTTTAACCACACTACATCACCATCACACCGTCTCTTTCAAACATAATCACACTGTCCAACTCTATATTGTATCTTGTTCAACTCAATATTGTTTGTCGTTGTTCAGTTATTAATCGTTAGTCGTCATTCAACTCGAATTTGCTTACTCGAATTTCCTTACCGTTGTTCAAATAAGTATATTTTATTATTTATTTTTTATAATTCTTTCTTATTTAATTTAAGTATTCTTAATTATTTGAATTTTGTTTAAAATATTATATTTTATTATTTTAATTTTGGTTTGAATTAGTTTAAATTATTTTATTTGTTTAAATTATGAAGGTGAGAAAAATACACAAGAAGGGGGGTTGAATTGTGTTTTGTAAAAGTTAGATTTACTTCTGAACCAGAGTTCAGATTCTAAAACTGAATTCAGAATGTGATAAGGTGCAGCGGAAATAAAAACATAAGTAAAGTAAAATAGCAAAGAACTCACAATAGTTATCCTGGTTCCTCTCCCAACTGAGAGTACTCCAGTCCCCTTGCTAAGCAAGAGATTTTCCACTATAATCAACCAGATTACACTTGCTTATACATACTTGTATAAGACTTTTCTTTTTGTTCAGACCACTTGTCCAAGACTTCCCTTGCTTAGAGCTCGTGTCTAAGACTTCACTCTGCTTAATCAGCTCCTGACAGAGACTTCTCTTAATTAGACCACTGTTTACCTTGGAAATTGGTAAACAACCGCTAATCTTCTAAAACAGTAAAGTTCTAGTAACTTACAGGATCGATCAGATTGATCCTAGGACATGTGCTATGAGTGTATTTAAAATGTTTCACAAATGCATAAAACAAACCTTTCGACCATGTTGGCAAACAAAAAGGATGTTTTGAAATGTAAATGAAAAGTGATAAAAGGCAGGAAAATGTTTAAGTCGAACAAGAAACTCAGAGAAAACAATGTAAAAGCAAATTCAATGAAAGACTGAAGTTTAAATGGTAAAGAAAATGCATAAAGTCTTGAATAAACTGCAGAAATGTAAATGCTTGAAGGTAAAGGCTTCTTAATGTAAAAAACTGCAAAGTAAAAACTTTGTAATATGAAATGCTTGGAAGTAACAGACTGAATTAAAGGATTTCAAAGTAAAGGGTCTAAGGTAGAAACTTCAAGGTAAATTGCATTGCAATGAAAGATAATGGTGATTACAATCACGTACATTCTCGCCTCACTCTTTTCTCTACACGCTGGATACTTTGAGTGATTACAGAGTTACTTGTACAACACAATTTTTTCACACATTCTAACTCTAGAACTACCCTATTTATAATACTCTAAAATAACCACCATTTGACGGTTTACTCCTAGAACACGCCACTTGGCACTTTGCATGTCCTCAACTTCTGGATATTCGCCACTTGTCCTCTTTTAAAATTCAAATAATAGAACTTCCCTCCAATAATTAACTGCAACTGTAGCGTATTATCCATAGCCATTTTACCCTGTCGAATTGGCTCTTTGGACTTGGAAATGTTTGAAGTCTTAAAATCATTCTCTTCGACTCAGGCTTTCAACAAATATGGTCGAAGCCTTCTTCTCCTTTAGCTTATTATTTTAAAGAATAACTTCTTTAAAAGCCAATCTATTTGAAATCATGTAGCGTCGAAATTAGGAGCTAACAAATTGCCCCCCAAAAATGTCCTTTCGCCAGTGTTGGTAGGAAGGACATTTTTTGATAGAACCATTTTCGACGCTTGCGCATTCGACTATGAGAAGACGTGGTTATAATTGACCAACCCACGATCTAAAAACTATTCAGTTTCTTTCAAGCACGCTTATGACGTCATACCATCATGGCAAATCTTCAAACGTCTTTTCCGCCGCATCCTTTAACAGTTTTCATCATCACCTTTCTTGGAACTAGACATTTGCAGTCTGATCATAACTGCCACCGCTCAAACAATTTTAAAAAAACAGACACGCGTCCCACTACCCACTTTGCTCCATTGGTGGATTGACAACCTTTTTAATTTCCAAACGCCTATAAATACCCTTTTTTCCATAACTTATCAAACTTTTGCATTCTCAGAATTTCTTGCAACCCTATTTCTTCATCCTTCAAACTCTCTCAAGAAAAACCCAGAACGCATTCTCACTTTTCTTCAACTTCCAACAATGGCGTCTTCACAAACCATCCCCCAAGAAACAAAAGGTCAAAAAGGTAGAGCCACACAGTTCAAACAATCCCTTCCACCCTTTTCAAACATTCCAGGACCCAAGGTGGTGAAGAATCAACAGTTCATGCCAGAACCCCTTCTTGCGGAAGCGAGGAGTATTTACGAGTCTCAGGTAATGATTCCTCTCATTGTTTCTGATAAACCTTACGCTTTATGTGGCCCCTTAGCTGATGTTAAACCCACCGATGAAAAACTTAGTGAGTTTTTCCCTTCTTACCGTAAATCAAGACCTTTAGGGCAAAAGAGCAACCCTAAGGAGGATGAAGCTTCCCCTGATACACCCACCTTGACTAAGATGGATCTTAGGTATCTTTATGATGGTACTAGATTGGTAAGAGCTGTTAACCAGTTAAAGGATTTTGACCTTTGGATGACCATGATGGAAAAGGTCAAGGCTGATCATTGGAAAACCATTGGAATTTATGATCTGCTTATGCTGTCGAAGACCAATATTCCTTATTGTTTGCACCTGCTGGCAGCATCACTTTACTTTTGGAATAGTACCCACTACACTTTTCATCTTCCTTGTGGGATTGTTACCCCCACACTCTTCGACCTGGCTGCCATTGCAGGGCTTCGACCAGATGGCATTTCATATGATCCTGAAACTGATGCAGAAGATACCATAGGGATCTCTGATTCCAAGCTTACATACACCCACTTCATAAACCACCACAAACGTGACACTGAAGAAATAACTGACAAGGAACACATTTCATTCCTCACCGTATGGTTGTCGAGGTATGTATTTTGCTCAAAATCCCTACAGGTGGCCAAGAAATATCTCACTCTGGCCAACCAACTTCATAACAACAGAGGAGTTTGCCTTAGAGGGTTGATTTTGGCAAACCTCTACGAGTCTCTCAGCGAAGGGGCAGCTCGACTCAAAGACTTGGAGGCCCAGGGCACTGTACACCTGAATGGCCCCCTCTGGCTGCTTCAAATATGGCTTAATGCAACTTTCAAAGCTAGCCTTCCCAGGAAAGGGCAAGTCGATGAGGACTCTGATGAAATCAAAGAAAGTAGGGTCGAAGGTACTCGCCTGGTGAAACTCACGCCCAATGATGATGGGGAAACTCTCAAAGGAGCCTTCTCCAGTTATTATGATGTTTGCCAAGCGGTATAATTTCACACCCAATATGGCCCCTTTAGCTGAAAGAAAATATGGACTTGAGTGGTTTACAAGGCCATTCCCCAATTCATCCAAAAAACTCCATGCTGAATCTGTTTCAATCTGGGAAGCCATTTTGATTCCTAGATTTATCATTCAGAGGCTGAATCTTGGAAGAGATATGGCAGCCTTGATTGCTTACCAACCAAACCTTGTCTCTCGACAGTTTGGGTTGGCTCAAATTTTCCCCAAGTGTATGTATGAGAAGAAAGGCCATGTAGTCCTTCATACTGCCAGTTTTGATGAAGGAGGTGCTGCAATCCCTTTCGACCGGTGGAACGCTAGAAAAACAACTCTTTCACCTGTGTACTTTCAACCCACATTTTTGTGCACTAAACCATTTCACGACTGGTGGTCGAAGTACTATAGTGAACAATTTCTTGATGTTATTGTCTTCTCTTCATTACTTGACCAAGCTTTTCTTGATGTGCAGGAGAAAACCAAGAAGAGTAAGTTCATTCATGTCAAAGAAATTCAGGCCTTCCAAAAGTACTTTGAAACTATCTATCGACCAGATGATATTAGTCGAATCGTTCGTGAGGCTGCCGTCACTGTGAAGGAGAAATTTCTACAAAAAATGGATCAGTTGAAAATCCCTTCAAACATTCCTCTTGAGAAACGTTATGAGGTGGCTTTTGAACTCTTTCCTCCCAAGTTTCCTCGACTACCTAACGCTGATTTTGGAGTGGCACTTGCCCCCCATTTCCATACTGGTTTGTCTGTGGTGAGCACCTAAAACTCCTTCGACAGCAGTCTCAACCGAAAGCCTAACAGGTGGTTGCGACTAAACATACGCTGGACAGTTTCAAAGGACACCTTCATATAGGGGTCGAGGATGTTCGTGTCGAATCCGAAATATATGAAGGTTTGAGGCCCTCGATTTGTGATTTTTAACTAACCACTCAATTATTAATCTTGTAATAATCATCTGTATTTCAGCTATGGCCAGGAAGACCAGCTCATCGAAGGGTGCTGCAAAAGTCGAAAAGGAAACTGAAGGCACAAAGGTATTTTATATCCCTTGTCTAAATCTTTTTTTTTGTAACCAACTTCTAATATTTGCATCACCTTTTAGACTGCTCGAAAACCTCCAACGCCTTCAAAAAAGGGCAAGAAAGGTGCTCAAACAGTTGTCCCTTCAGATGCTGATGATGAATCCCCTGAGGAGGTAGTGGTTAAAAAGAAAAGGAAGCTTACCAAAGCTTCTGGAGCTACCACCCAATCCTCCTCAAAGGCAGCCAGAATTCTTGAGAAGACACCTGCTGATAGTGGTGTCAAGAAACAACTCTCCAAGATTGCGTCGAAAATGACTGCTGGTGATCCTAAGAGCTCAAACTCAAGTCCTGATGCCGCAACTGTACAGGTATGCACACTATCTTTACTCCGCATTTGCATTCCTTACTCATATTTCTTTCAATCTTATTCTCTTTGTGGTTTTCAGGCTGATGTAGGTGGTTCTAACCCACCACAAACTTCATTCAGCTTTGCAACAACTATCCTGAATAGCCAAGGTGAGCCAACTTATCACCCTACCTCTCACCTTGGTTCTGGATATAGTTCACTGAGCAAAATTAACCAACCTATTCCTCTTACAGTTCCTCCTTCTGAAGCATATGAAATAAACAAAAACTCTCCCACCAGGACCAACACTCAACAATCACAAACAGATGGCTCTGAACATGAAGAGGATGATGTTTCTAACCAACAACCTCTCGACCATACAGAGATTATTGCCATGGACGTAGAAGGAAGGCCAATTGAAGAGGAAGAAGAGGAGGTCGAAAATGAAGAAGAACAAGAAGAAGAGAGGGAAAGAACTGAGCAGGATCAGACCCATTCACCTGTGGCTGAAACAGGTCCTATCAACAATCCAACTCCGGGCCACAGTCACTTCGACTACTAGAGGATCCCCCACTGGAGACCCACTGGCCGCCCTTAAATGGTCGAATCCTCGAGAGTATGCCAGAATGATACTTGGGAAGAAGTACAGCTCTTCAGGTACTAGCCTTAGTACTTCGACCAGTTCTGGGGGTCCAACTCCATATGACTTTGCCAGCCCTATCCTTCAAAAGATCAAAGACAGATTCTTCAAGGGAGACATCCATAATGTCTTACTTTCAGATCGAACTACTCCTCTATTCCTGAAAGATAGCCTCCAAAAACTGGACCTTTCGACTCTTAGTAAAGATGTGTCTGAATTCCTTGTGGAGTTAACTGCTTTAGTAAATCAGATGTCTGAGGACTTCAAACTTCTTCCCAAGATCCAACACACCATTGAAGTTACAACTGGACTGCAACATTCAGCTTGGGATGAAGCACATGCATCAGAAGCTAAGGTCAAAAATCTGGAGATTGACCAAAACAAAAGGCAGGCAGAGATAGAGTCGAACCAAAAGGACATTGATACCTGGAAGCAGCAAATTGAAGAACTGCAAAACAAGATTTCTAACGCTGAAAAGCGCAACCTTGAGCTGAAAGACTTCGACGGTACTGAAATGGCTAAAGAGCTAAAGCGCACTATAGACTTCCTTGATAAAGCCCAAACGCTTGAAAAGGAACTTTCAGCAGCTAAGCTCAATAAAGCTCTGTGTGAGAAACGCCTTAAGACTCACAAGGTCAACTTTCTTGAGTTGAAGTCGAAGCTCTCTTTTTTATTTTCCTACGATTTCTTATTTGTAGTTCTTTTTTGATCATCATGTTTTCTGGCCCTTTTGAGGCCCTATGTAAAGACAATCTCAATGCCCCCTGGCATCTATCTAAATAATTCTATTTGCTATTAGCTCTTCGACTTGCAAAATATTTGATAAAATCATGGCGCATTTTCTCTTAAACTTTGCTAATCTTTGTAATTAAAGTACTCTGCCTCTTTTCTTGGAAATCATGAAAATAACGCAGCTTTTAACAGCTTAGTGTTCCAACGGCACAAGTTTCTATTCCATAAAGGAATATTAATAGCGTAACCCTAGGGTATATTCCCAAGAGCAATTTCACGTGTTTCCATTGTTGACTGGCTAATCCTTACAAGGCTTTGCCTCTATAAAATCCTCTTCATATGAGCCATATTTTGCACCCACTGAAGCAAGCATGAGTACTTCCTCAAAGAAGGCAGTGACCAAGAAGGTGGCTGAGGAGACAAAGAAAGTTGAGGCAACAACTATTGCCTACAATGATACTTCAACTGGAGCAACCTCTCGCGCCAAGAAGCGAGAAACTAAGATGAAGGTTCCCAAGAAAGGACATTCCAAAGCACAAAACTCTGATGATGAAGCTGACGAAGATTATGTCACCTTCCTCAACTCTATTAATTGGAGAGACTATGAATGATCTTTCTCCTAGGTTTCATGTTGTTGTACTTGTTTCCTTTCCTTTGTATGCCATTTTGGCCTCACATGGCCTATTTTGGCTTTTACAATTTTAATAAGACTTATGTTCTAATATGAATCTCTTGCAAAATAGGCTTATATTTTTTCAAATATTTCCCATTTACCCTTAAGACTCTTAGATCACCCTCAATCTCCTGAACCTCGTAAGCATTATTACTGAATGCCTTAATAATTTGAAAGGGACCTTCCCACTTAGGAGACCACTTCCCTAAAGATCTGGTCTTTCTATCCATAGTCAAGATCACTTTCCACACCAATTCCCCAGCTAAAAAGGTTTTAATCTTGACCTTTTTGTTATAAGACTTCTCCACCCTTTTCTTTTTCCTTTTCAGTAACTCCAACGCATGGAGCCTTTCTTCGCCTAAATCCACTAACTTATCAAGCATCATATTCCAATAAGACTCAGATGGGATCTCATGATGCCTTTGGATCCTTATGGACTGAAGATGAATTTTTACAGGCAAAACTGCATCATGACCAAATGTCAGTCGAAATAGGGTAGTATTAGTTACCTCTTTTGGGGACGTTCGACATGCCTAGAGTATTTGGTCCAAAGTTTTATGCCAATTTCTTGGCCTTTTTCCCACATGCTTTTTTATCAACCCAATAACTACTTTATTTGCCGCTTCGACTTGGCCATTAGCTTTAGCATAATAAGGTGTGGATGTTAAAAGCTTGAATCCCATTTCTTTAGAAAACTCTTGCATTTTTTGACCAGTGAAGACTGATCCTTGGTCTGTTGTAATTGTCTCTGGGATTCCAAACCTATAGATGATGTGTTTCTGGATAAATTCAATCACATCTTCTTGATCAACATTTGGTAAAGGGATAGCTTCAACCCATTTGGTAAAATAATCAATACCTACCAAAATGTACTTATGATTTTTAGATGATGCTGGTCGAATTTCTCCAACCAAATCCAAAGCCCATCCTCTAAAAGGCCAAGGTTTCACTATAGAGTGTAATTCACTTGCAGGGACATGTTGAATGCCAGCGTGCACTTGACATTCATGACAACCCTTAGCAAATTCGGTACAATCTTTTAACATGGTAGGCCAATACATGCCTTGTCGAAATAACAACCATTTCATTTTATGGCCTACCTGATGTGCCCCACACGTCCCACCATGGACAATCGAAAGGGCCAAGTACGCTTCTGCCTCACTAAGGCACTTAAGCAATACTCCCTCAGGAGTCTTTTTGAATAATTCATTACCCAACAAGACATAACTCAAAGCTTGATACTTGATTTTCCTTTCTGTTGAAGATATTGGATTTTTTAGATAATCTACTATAGGTTTTCTCCAATCCTTGTCAGTTATGCTATCAACTGCCAAAATTGCAAAATTATCTTCATCAGCGTATCCAAGCTTAGTTTTTTCCAAATCTGATGGGGCTAATCCTACTGACACTACCTTTCCTCTGACTTCAACTTCGATTGCATCTTGTAATTTGTCTTTCGAAACTTTATACCCTGATGCAATCTGAGCCAAGTCATTAGCTACCTAGTTTTCCAGTCTAGGGATGTGTCGAAAACTAACTGCGTCGAACTTTTTCAACAGTCGATTCACAACTAAAAAATACATAATCAAGTTTTCTTTTATGCACTTGTATTCCTTAGTAACTTGTTTTATGACCAGTTCTGAATCTCCCATTATTTCGACATGAGTTTCCCCCAATTCCAACAATACTTCAAGTTCAGCAATTAAAGCTTCATATTCAGCTTCGTTGTTTGAACAACGGCCTTCAATTTTATACTTAAGTGTTGTTGGAATTTTATTAGGAGAAATAACAAGCACTCCTATGCCTGTCCCATCTTTGTGGCTCGACCCGTCGAAGTAGAACTTCCAAGGTTCCAATTCAAGATAGTTCAGAGGAGTCTCATTTGTAGAATGGTCAGCTATAAAGTCTGCCACTACTTGTCCTTTAACAGCTTTTAAAGGCTTATAAGTTAAGGAATATTCAGTTAATGCTAATGCCCATTTTCCGATTCGACTATGCAAAATAGGTTTGGACAACATATGTTTAATAACGTCATAACGAGAAGAAACATAAACATCAACTGGTTTTATATAATGCTTCAATTTTGTACAAGAGTAATATAAACATAAACATAATTTTTCAATCATGCTATATCTAGTTTCTGCATCATTTAGAACTCTACTAAGGTAATAGACGGCCCTTTCGACACCATAATCATCCTCTTGAGCTAACATGCTCCCTAAAGTCCTATCTGATGCAGCTATGTATAATCTCATACACTTATTGCCACAAGGTGGTGAGAGAATCGGGGGGTGACTCAGGTACTCTTTGATTTTGTCGAAGGCTTCCTGTTGCGCTTGCCCCCGCCCCCAGTCAAACCCATCCTTGCTAGCTCGAAGCAATGGCGAAAAGGCTTGCATTTTCCCACTCAAGTTGGATATAAACCTCCTTAAGAAATTTATTTTGCCCATGAGAGACTGCAGTTCCTTCTTTGTTGATGGCGCTTTTGCTTCCATAATGGCTTTGGTTTTATTCTGGTTAATTTCGATCCCCTTCTTGTGGACCACAAAGCCTAAGAAATCCCCTTCCTGCACACAAAAAGCACATTTGAGAGGATTCATTTTAAGACCATGCTTTCTCATCCTTTCAAAGGAATGTCGAAGATGGCTTAAATGTTCTTTTCCTGAAAAAGACTTAACAACAATATCATCAATATAGATTTGCATAAAAGTCTCAATAAAATCATGAAAGATCGAATTCATTGCTAGCTGGTAAGTTGCCCCAACAATTTTTAGACCAAAAGGCATTACTACCCATTCGTAGGTGCCTAATGCCCCTGGACATCGAAAAGCAGTCTTTAGGACATCTTCCTCACCAATGAATATTTGGTTATAACCAGAATAACCATCCAACATACTCAAGTATTCATGTCCTGCAGCAGAATCAATCAACATTTCTGCCACAGGCATAGCATATTCGTCTTTAGGGGTTGCAGAGTTTAGATCTCTAAAATATATACAGACCCTTAAAGAACCATTCTTTTTAATGACTGGTACAATATTAGCTAGCCATTCGACATACCTAGCTGTACGGATGAACTTGCATCTAAGTAACCTTTCAATTTCCTCTTTGATCTTTGAAAGGATTGTTGGGGCAAACCGTCTTGGATTTTGCTTGACTGGCTTTTTCCCAAGTATGATTGGCAACTTATGTTCAACAAGCTCTCTCCTCAAACCAGGCATTTCGTCATAGTCCCAAGCGAAGCAATCCTTGAATTCCTTCAATAGTTGGACCATTTCAACTTTGAGTTGTGGGTCGAGATTAGCACTAACATAAGTAGGCATTTTTACTCCCCTTTCACCCAAGTCAATTTCTTCTAAAGGATCTTGCGCCAGCATTTTACTGTTGTCTGACAATGGATCCTTTTCGAAACCCAAAGGCTCATTATCATAAATAGCATCAAGCCTTTGATTTTGGTCTTCGATTTGAGACCCATCAGGTGGTTCAGGCTCAAAGTCCTTACCAGGGCCTACTTCACAAATTTGAGTTGTGGCTTCGATAGCCATGTGGTTGTGTACAGCCTCCAAGGCCGCTTGTAACTTAGATTCGGCCACATAGGCCGAAATTCTTTGTAGTGCATCGAATTCAGTCATTGTTACTGAATTCACTTCCACAACCTGTGGGGTCTACATCAGGCTCCCCACAGTATGGGACATTGCCTTCTTCCCTTATGACCTCTCTATCCCATCGAAATCCCTCCACAGGGTGCATGTATAATGAGCAGAATGCATGGTCATCTGGGGTGAAATCAAATTCTGCTGGAGTACAAGGCGCAATATGTGCAAAGTTTTTGTCAAACTCGACACCATCAACATGATTAACAGGCACCTTAAAGTACCCTTGATCGCCTTCAATGTTTACTACTATGCCATCAGGCCTCCAGATTGTGATCCGCTGGTGCATTGACGAAGGTACTGCTCCAACACCATGGATCCATTCCCTCCCCAGCAGAAGGTTATATTTAGCTTTGCTTTCGACTACCATAAACAAGGTAGGCCTTGTCACCGTTTGCAACGCCCATATTTAATTAAATATTTTAATTAAATAGTATTGAGTATTTCTTTCTGAATATTTGTTGAATATGTTGAATATTTTATTTGAGCTAATAAGTGTTAATCGGGTAATTAGTCATTTTAGTCGAGAGAAATTAATATTAGAAATAATATTTATTTTCGTAGAATATTAATTAATTTAGTTGGGCTAAGTTGTGTGAGGGAAATAGAAAAGTTGGGGGTATCGTGTAGTAGGCCCATTAAGTTAATTAGTAGACCCATTATTTTATTAGGTTTATAATTAAGAGAAATAAAATAAAAAGAATAGAAGTGGCAGTAAGGAAAAGAAGTTACAGAAAGTAGAACTAGGGCTTGGAAGCACCAAGGTTGGAAAAGAGAGAATACGAGAGTTTGCCGTCAAAATCTCAGTTTCGACCGGAAATTCGAGCTACCTTCAATCCAAGGTAAGGGTGGGGTTCGAATTTTATAACCGGGAATTCGATAATTGATACGTGGGGTTGGGATCTATATGATTTTCTACTGAATTGTGTGTAATTGTGTTGATGCATTGTTTCGTTTTGTGGAAACTGATATTCTGTGGCAAATTTTTGTGATTGAATTTATGAATTTGGGGAACTGGTAGTATGGAGAATCCTGAGTCGAAATTATGCATCGTGAATTAATACTGGTTGTTTTAAAAAAATAATAATAAGAGGGGGTGGCGCAAGCCACCCCTGCGTGTCAATTACTGGGTGGCGCAAGCCACCTCTGTTGTGCTAAAGGTAGGCGCAAGCCACCACCAACCAAGGAGAAAAGATGTGGCACAAGCCATAGGAGCTAAGGTGGCACAAGCCACCTGGTTCTTATGATAAGATTGTTTTGTTTTTAGTAGTAGGTAAAAAGCAGAATTAACAGAAGATTAATGAAGTAAATCAATATATTATTCAATCACATATTATTAAATCATATATGTTAAGATTAAAGGATTAACATAGACCATATATTATTAAATCAATATGTTAGTAATAGTAAATAGCAGAAAACAGAATTGATGAATCATCTAGCAAAAAAATAATATAGTCACTATTAATATATGTAGCAGAAATTTAGGATGTTTGATAACAGAAAAATCAATTGGAATCAGAATCAGCCAATTAACATTAGCAGAAAATAACAGTAAGTATGAAATAGCAGAAAAGAATGAGTTAGCAGGTTTTTGACAGAAAATGAGAATAATAGCAGTAGCAGGTTTTTGACAGGAAAATGAGAATTTAGCGGACACTGATATTTTATATCAGAGTGGAATTGTGAGGACAGTATGATTGAAAGCATAATGTGTTGTATCAGGACGTTAAAAAAAATTACCAGCATCAGTAAAAAATAAAGCAGTAGTGATCATGACATGTAAGACAGGAAGGTTCGTATAAACTAGTAGTAAAAATTAAGCGGAGAAATTAGTTGTCCGGAATTAGTTGAAATTGGTCAGGAAGGTTCGTATAAACTAGTAGGTAATTTTGGTTGGTTTATTTTGTTAAAAATATGATCAATACGTGGATTTGCAGGTACAACTAAATAAGTTGATTTGTCCCGATTTATGGTCATATTTGAGTTGTAGGTCGTATGACCAGTGTTGATTAAATTGTTGTAGCTGATGTATATTTAAGTTGCAGTTGTTTTGTTGTTGTATTCCATTCATATTAGTCGCATACATTGCATTTTCTAAGTTGGAGATAATGCTCACCCACGTTGGCCTGGATTGGCAAAAAGTTGAAGTTGAAGGCTTATGCCTTGTTGATGCCCGACAAACTGGCACGTTCTAAGTTGGGAGTTTTGCTCCATTGGTACCACATGCATCTGCATAGTTGAGTTGCATCTCGAGTCGCATATTATAAGTTGTTGGTTGATTGTTGTTTTATTGTTGTTGTAAAGTAGTGAAATCGTATGATTTTGATCTAATGTATTGATTATCATACTTATGTTTATATTATTCGATATCTCACTCCTTCTGTGTATGGTGATGGTTTATAAGCCATTCAGCAGGTAATCCGGAGTGAAGGCTTTCTACCTTCATTAGTTCGAGTCGGTGTCGTCGCTCTGATACGTAGCACTCGGGGGGATGAAAGCATGTCTTTTGTTTTGTGGATTTGTTTCAATGCTGAATTTTTAAGTTGATTTTCTGAATGAGTACTTTGTTATTCTAATTTAAGTTGATTCTAGTTATATAAAGATGCTATAATTTGAAGTTTACAGTTGGGAATCCGCTGCGTGGTTATTTATTAAAGTTGATTTATTTTGAAGACTAAATAGTTGTTAATTTGTTCTCTTTGATTTAGTGTTATGTATCCGTGATGATGAGTTTTATGTTGTTGGTTTACAAGTTGAAAATGTGATATCCCATGTTTGGTTGAAATTTTATCACTCTAATTTAATATAGATGTCGGGTAGAAATGGGGTGTTACATTAGTGGTATCAGAGCAGGTCGGTCCGTCCGGCCAAGTTGTCGAGTCGTAGTTTTGTTTAACAATCGAGTATTATTAATTAGTTCTAATCTTGTTTATGTTGCAGAGATAAATTGAGATGGCTGGAAGGAACGATGTTGCTGCGATGCAAGCAATGGACCAAGCTTTGCAGAATCAGCCGAACGCCGACGAGAATGCTGGATCTCGCAGTTTGGCAACTTTCCAAAGAGAGAATCCGCCTACCTTCAAGGGCAAGTATGATCCTGATGGAGTGTTGGATTGGTTGAAAGAGATAGAGAGAATCTTCTATGTGATGGACTGCACTCCAGCGCAGAAGGTTCGATATGGGACTCATATGCTAGCAGTCAAAGCTGATGACTGGTGGCTAGAGACTCGTCAGAGGTTGGAAGCTACAGGTGAAGGTATCACTTGGGATGTGTTCTGAAGGGAGTTCCTGAGGAAGTATTACCCAGAGGATGTTCGTGGTAAGAAGCAGATTGAGTTTCTTGAGCTGAAGCAAGGAAACATGTCAGTCACTGATTATGCTGCAAAGTTTGTGGAGTTGGCTAAGTTTTATCCGCACTATAACGGGGATGATGCTGAGTTTTCTAAATGCATCAAGTTTGAGAGTGGGCTACGCCCAGAGATCAAGAAGGCAGTTGGATATCAGAAGATTCGTGTTTTTGCTGATTTGGTTGATATTTGCAGAATCTTTGAAGAGGATAACAATGCTCATTATAAGATCATGAATGAAAGGAGAGGCAAGCACCAACAGAATCGTGGCAAGCCTTATGATGCTCCAGCTGGAAAAGGTAAACAGAGAGTGGTTGATGGCAAGAGGACTAGTGGGGGAGATGCTCCTGCTGGCATAGTTTGTTTCAAATGTGGGAAACCTGGTCATAAGAGTAATGTGTGTACTGCTGAGGTGAAGAGGTGTTTCCGTTGTGGTAAGAATGGGCATACAGTATCTGATTGCAAGCACAAAAAGATGATTTGTTTCAACTATGGTGAAGAGGGACACATTGGTAGCCAATGTTAGAAGCCAAAGAAGGCGCAAACCGGTGGGAAAGTTTTCGCTTTGGCTGGGACTCAGACAACTAGTGAGGATAGACTCATCAGAGGTACATGTTTCATTAATAGTATACCTTTAATTACTATGATTGATACTGGTGCTACTCATTGCTTTATTGCTGCTGATTGTGTTGAAAGATTGGGTCTTGTGTTCTCTTCTATGAATGGAGAAATGGTCGTCGAGATTCCTGCTAAGGGATCGGTGACTACCTCTCTTGTGTGTTTAAAGTGTCCTTTAACGATCTTCGACAGAGACTTTACCGTTGATTTGGTGTGTCTGCCATTAACTGGGATGGATGTAATCTTGGGAATGAAATGGTTAGAATATAACTATGTTCATATCAATTGTTTTAGTAAGTCAGTAAAATTTTCTACTGGTGAAGAAGAATAAGCTAGTTTGTTGTCTTTTAAGCAGTTACAACAGTTGATGCAAGACGAAGCTCAGATGTTCGTGTTGATGGCGTCGTTATCTATTGAGAGTCGAGCTATAATTGAAGAGTTGCAAGTGGTGCGTAAATTTCCTGAAGTTTTCCCTGATGAAATTCCTGATGTACTGCCAGAAAGAGAAGTGGAATTTGCAATTGATCTTGTACCTGGTACCAGACCTGTGTCGATGGCACCATACAGGATGTCTGCATCTGAATTGTCTGAATTAAAGAAGCAATTGGAGGAGTTACTTGAAAAGAAGTTTGTGAGGCCAAGTGTATCTCCGTGGGGAGCTCCAGTGTTATTAGTAAAGAAGAAAGATGGAAGTATGAGGCTCTGTGTTGATTATAGACAATTGAATAAAGTGACGATTAAGAACAAGTATCCGCTTCTGAGAATAGATGATTTGATGGATCAATTAGTAGACGCTCGTGTGTTTGGCAAGATTGATTTGAGGTCGGGCTATCATCAGATTAAAGTAAAGGATGAAGATATTCAGAAGACGGCTTTCAGAACATGTTATGGAAATTATGAGTATTCAGTGATGCCTTTCGGTGTTACTAACGCGCCGGGAGTATTCATGGAGTACATGAATCGTATTTTTCATACGTATTTGGATCGGTTTGTGGTGGTGTTTATTGATGACATATTGATTTACTCCAAATCAGAATAAGAGCATGCATAACACTTAAGACTAGTATTGCAAGTTTTGAAAGAGAAAAAGTTATATGCAAAGCTGTCTAAATGTGAATTTTGGTTAAAGGAAATTAGTTTTCTTGGTCATGTCATTTCAGGTAATGGCATTGCTGTGGATCCATCTAAAGTAGATGCTGTGTTGCAATGGGAGACTCCAAGGTCGGCTACCGAGATCAGAAGCTTTTTGGGACTAGCCGGTTACTACCGAAGGTTTATTGAAGGATTTTCTAAGTTAGCACTTCCGTTGACTAAGTTGACTTGTAAAGGTAAATCTTTTGTATGGGACATTCAATGCGAAGAAAGTTTTGCGGAATTGAAGAAGAGATTGACGTCGGCTCTGGTTTTGACATTGCCTAATTCAGGAGAACCTTTTGTGGTATATTGTGATGTATCCAAGATGGGTTTAGGTGGTGTGCTTATGCAGAATGGTAAGGTAGTTGCTTATGCGTTGAGACAATTGAGGACTCACGAAAAGAACAATCCTACGCATGATTTAGAACTTGCTGCAGTTGTTTTTGTGCTGAAGATTTGGAGACATTATCTTTATGGATCTAGATTTGAAGTGTTTAGTGACCATAAGAGCTTAAAGTATTTGTTTGACCAGAAGGAATTGAATATGAGACAACGAAGATGGTTGGAATTATTAAAAGATTATGATTTCGGTTTGAACTATCATCCGGGTAAGGCTAATGTTGTGGCCGATGCTCTGAGTCGGAAGACTTTGCATATGTCGGCAGTGATGGTTAAGGAATTGGAATTAATTGAGAAATTCAGGGATATGAGTTTAGTTTTTGAAGTAACATCGCAGAGTGTGATGTTGGGAATGTTGAAGATTAATAATGATTTTCTGGATAGTATCAGAGAAGCTCAGAAGTTAGATGTGAAGCTGGTAGATTCGATGGTTGGAATCGATCAGTCTGGTAATAACGATTTTAAGTTGGACGCGCATGGTGTGTTGAGATTCCGTAATCGAATTTGTATTCCTGATGATGCGGAGATGAAGAAAGCGATTCTTGAGGAAAGTCATAGAAGTAAAGTTAGTATTCATCCGAGGGCTACAAAGATATATCAAAACTTGAAGAAATTGTTTTGGTGGCCAGGGATGAAGCGTGATGTGGCTCGATTTGTGTATGCATGTTTAACTTGTCAGAAGTCGAAAGTTGAACATCAGAAGCCTGCTGGGTTGATGCAACTGTTAAAAGTTCCAGAATGGAAATGGGATAGCATTTCAATGGACTTTGTGACGGGATTTCCTAATACTTCAAAAGGACATGATTCAATTTGGGTGATTGTTGATAGGCTTACGAAGTCGGCCCATTTTATTCCTATTAACATCAGTTTTCCAGTATCGAAGTTGGCGGAGGTGTATACTAACATAATTGTGAAGCTGCATGGTGTTCCTCTGTGTATTGTGTCGGATAGAGATTCGAGGTTTACTTCTGGTTTTTGGAAGAGTTTGCAAGAGGCGTTGGGTTCTAAGTTGAGGTTGAGTTCAGCATATCATCCTCAGACGGATGGTCAAACGGAGAGAACTATTCAGTCATTGGAGGATTTGTTAAGAGCTTGTGTTCTTGAGCAAGGAGGTTCGTGGGATACTTATCTTCCATTGATCGAGTTCACTTATAATAACAGTTACCATTCTAGTATTGGAATGGCCCCTTTTGAAGCATTATATGGTCGAAGGTGTAGGACTCCTTTATGTTGGCACGAATCTAGAGAAAGTGTAGTGCTTGGTCCTGAAATTGTTCGAGAGACTACTGAGAAGGTGAAGTTAATCCGAGAAAAGATGAAATCTTCTCAAAGTAGGCAGAAGAGTTATCATGACAGGCGAAGGAAGGATTTAGAATTCCAAGCAGGTGACCATGTGTTTTTGAGAGTTACGCCGGTGACAGGCGTTGGGCGTGCCTTGAAATCTAAGAAGCTCACTCCTCGTTTTATTGGTCCGTATCAGATTTCAGACAGAGTGGGAAATGTTGCTTATAGAGTGTCATTACCGCCTAATCTATTGAATTTGCATGATGTGTTTCATGTGTCACAACTCCGGAAGTATGTTCCAGATCTGTCTCATGTAATTCGCATGGACAATGTGCAAGTATGGGATAATCTTACTGTGGAAATGATGCCTGTACGGATCACGGATTGGGAAATGAAGACTCTAAGAGGCAAGGAGATTGCGTTGGTAAAAGTAGTCTGGTTAGGAGCTGCTGGAGAAAGTATTACGTGGGAGTTGGAAAGCAAGATGCGGGAATCCTATCTTGAGCTGTTTGAGCAAGGTAAAATTTTCGAGGACGAAAATATTCTAAGTGGGGGAGAGTTGTAACGCCCGTATTTAATTAAATATTTTAATTAAATAGTATTGAGTAATTCTTTCCGAATATTTGTTGAATATGTTGAATATGTTATTTGAGCTTGTTGGTTCTTGGATTGGCTAGAATTTTGGTAAAACAAAGGTGTGCAATGTTGATGTCACATGTCTGATGTCTTAACATTGGTTTATGTTAAGAATTTAAGTTGCTGAAGTTGTGATGTCTGATGTCACATGCGATGTTGTGACATCAGGTCTGCAGAAGACTAATAACATCAGGTTTAGTGATGTTGTTAGGGTTTGCGTTTTAGCTGGATTTTAGGAGAGCTGTTAGTCTCATTGGTTGCGGATATCTTGTGATAGATATTCTCTGTTGCATAGAGATTTGATGCAGATTTGTAAGAGGTTTAAAGGCTGAAGATTTTGAGAGAGAAAATCTGTTTTGAAGATTCAGTTTTAAATAACAAATCAGGTCAGATATTTTAGCAGGTCCAAGCCCAATTCAACTAGCTATATAAAGCGAATCAGTGCTGAAGGAAAAGTAACGAAGAAAAAGAGCTAAAGACTGAGAGTCGTTTTGTGTCTTCGTGTATGTGTTGTAAACTATTCTAGTGTGAATTGGTGTTGTTGTTCTTGATCAAAGCTGTGAAGCAGAATCAAGTTGAGTTTTTTAAAGTGTGTGATCTTTGAATTGTATCACTAAAGTGATTTAGGGATTAAGTAGTGTTCTCATACTTAAGTGGTCTCTTAAGTAGAAGGTTCATTCAGTAGTGATTAAGTTTAGGAGATGTCAACTGGGTTGTTGAGTCTGTAAATTAATACTACTAATTGTGAAATTCATCCCTGGCTTGGTAGCCCCCAGACGTAGGTAGTTAGACCGAACTGGGTGAACAATTCATTGTGTTATTGCTTGTTATTGCATTGTCCATTGCAGAGTGTGTTGTTGTCACATGGTACGTAACATCGCACATCTGGTACCGGAATTTTAATTGGTATCAGAGCAGGCATCCTGTCTGTCTTTGGGTGAGATTTAGGGAAGTTACTTTCTGGTGTAAAGATGGACAAAGAAGTTGGAGGATTTGTCAACAGACCCCCTATTTTGGATGGCTCGAATTATGATTATTGGAAGCCAAGGATGATCACCTTTTTGAAATCCTTGGACAACAGGGCTTGAAAGGCGATCATAAAAGAATGGAAAGCACCTGTTGTGTTTGAAAAAGATGATGCTGGGAAAGATAAAGAGGGCACCTCAAAGCTGAATCCTGAAGAAGAATGGACCAAGGAAGAAGATGAGCTTGCCCTTGGTAACTCTAAAGCCCTAAATGCTATCTTCAATGGAGTTGATAAGAACATCTTCAGATTGATCAACTCATGTGAAGTTGCTAAGGAAGCATGGGATATTTTGAAGGCTACACATGAAGGAACATCTAGAGTTAAGATGTCAAGACTTCAGCTTCTAACATCGAAGTTTGAAAGTCTGAAGATGAAGGAAGATGAGTCTATCCATGACTTCCACATGAGTATTCTTAAGTTATCCAATGCATCCAGTGCTCTTGGAGAAAAGATGCCAGAAGAAAAGCTTGTAAGGAAAATCCTTAGGTCCCTTCCTAAGAGGTACAAGATGAAGGTGACTGCTATTGAAGAAGCTCAAGACATCAGCAAAATGAGGGTTGGTGAGCTTATTGGATCTCTTCAAACATTTGAGCTAGGGTTAAGTGAAGAGGAACCTGAGAAGAAGTCCAAGAGTATAGCCTTGGTTTCTAGTTCTGAAGAAGCCAAGAAAGGGAAAGAAGATGATTCTCAGGAGGAGTTGTCTCAGGCTATTGCTTTGCTGGGTAAACAGTTCAACAAAGTTATGGAGAGGATAAATAGGAGTTATAATCCCAATGTCAAGAACATTACCTCTGACATCAACAGATTAGGAGAACAATGGAAGAAGTCTAAAGATGAAGAAAAATCCAGTAATGACAAAGGGATACAATGCCTTGAGTGTGAAGGGTATGGACATGTCAAGAAGGAATGTCCTACTTTTCTAAAGAAGCAGAAAGGGTTATCAGCTTCTTGGTCTGACAGTGAGAGTGAATCTGAAGAAAATTCAGCTAAACTTGTTAGAGCTATGGTTGGGGTTTATGAGTCAGATGAGGAGTCTTGTGATGATGAGGTTTCTTACGATGAACTTGCTGTCACTTACAAAGATCTTTTCGTGAGAAGTGAGCAAGTGTGTCTTGAAGGAGAAGAGCTGAAGAAAACCATAGTACAGTTAAAAGCAGAAAAGACTGAACTTGAAGCTGAAGTCAGTATGCTTAACTATAAACTGGACTCTATGACCAAAACTATCAGAATGTTGAACAATGGTACCAATGCGTTAGACAACATTCTTAGTATTGGGAAGATGGCTGGAGACAAATGTGGTTTGGGATTCACCAGTGATGCAGGTTCTATCACCCCAAAACCAGTGATGTTAAGCCAGATGTTAAAACATCATGACAGAACTCCATCTAAGAAGAAATACAGACACTGGAGGTGTCACCATTATGGATGTTTTGGACACATTAAGGCTTATTGTTATAAGCTACATGGGTATCCACAGAAGGCTCATCAGGTTGTTCCCAAACAGAACTGTTATAAAGGAAGGCAGGTTTCCAAGCCTAAGAAGCAATGGGTCCCTAAAGTTAAGGTTACCAGCTTGATAGCTTACACTTCTTTAAGGGTTTCTACCAAAGAAGATTGGTACTTTGATAGTGGGTGTTCAAGGCACATGACTGGAGTAAAGAATTTGTTGGTAGATGTGAAGCTTCAGTCTTCAGGCTATGTTACATTTGGTGATAGGGTCAAAGGAGAGATCAAGGGGATTGGTAAACTAAACTATGCTGGTGCTCCCAGACTGAAGGAGGTTCTTCTTGTTAAAGGACTGACAGCAAATTTGATTAGCATTAGTCAACTTTGTGATCAAGGATTCAAAGTAGACTTTACCAAGTCTGAATGCATTGTCAAAGATGATAAAGGAGAAGTCATTATGAAGGGAGCCAGGTCTAAGGACAATTGTTATCTTTGGGTGCCACAAGAGTCAAATTCTTCCATGTGTGTTTTTGCTAAAGAAGATGATGTCAAAATCTGGCATCAGAAGTTGGGACATCTTCACCTAAAGGGAATGAAGAGAATCATCTCCTCAGAAGCAGTCAAAGGACTTCCCAAACTTAATATTGAGGAAGGAAAAGTGTGTGGAGACTGTCAAAAGGGGAAGCAGACAAAGATGTCTCATTCGAAGCTTCAACATGACACCACCTCTAAGGTATTGGAACTACTTCATATGGATTTGATGGGACCTATGCAGGTGGAAAGTCTGGGTGGAAAGAAATATGCATATGTAGTTGTGGATGACTTTTCAAGATGCACCTGGGTGAGCTTCATCAAAGACAAATCAGAGGTGTTTGATGTTTTTAAAGATCTTTGTCAAAGACTCCAAAGAGAGAAGGAGAGTAAGGTTATCAGAATAAGAAGTGACCATGGAAGAGAGTTTGAAAATAGCAAGTTTGAACAATTTTGCTCTGCTGAAGGTATAAGTCATGAGTTTTCATCTCCTATTACTCCTCAGCAAAATGGAGTAGTTGAGAGGAAGAACAGAACTATCCAAGAGTCTGCTAGAGCTATGATCCATGCCATGAAACTTCCCTATCATTTCTGGGCTGAAGCCATGAATACTGCCTGCTACATTCACAACAGGGTTACCCTGAGAAGAGGCACTTCATCCACTCTATATGAACTATGGAAGGGAAGAAAACCTAATGTTAAATACTTTCATGTTTTTGGAAGTAGATGTTATATTCTGGCTGATAGAGAGCAGAGAAGAAAATTGGATTCCAAAAGTGATGAAGGAATATTTTTTATATACTCTACTAACAGCAGAGCATATAGAGTTTTCAACTCTAGAACCAAGGTGATGATGGAGTCAATCAATGTGGTGATTGATGACAGTGACAAGCAGGAAGATGATGATGTCCTAGATGTTGTTGAGACATCAGTTGGTGAAGTTGCACCAGAAGCTGAAGACAGAAGCCAAACTCCTAGTGTTGCTGCTGCTGAGCCTGAAGCTGAGCAACCTCATAAAGATCCCTCCATCAGAGTGCAAAAGGACCACCCAAAGGAGCTCATTATAGGTGATCCAAACTCTGGAGTGAGGACTAGGTCAAGAGATGTTGTAGCAAGTTCATGTTTTGTCTCCAAAATTGAGCCCAAGAATGTCAAGGAAGCATTGACAGATGAGTTTTGGATAAATGGAATGCATGAAGAGCTGGAGCAATTCAAGAGGAATGAAGTATGGGAACTAGTACCTAGGCCTGATGGAGTCAATGTGATTGGCACCAAGTGGATCTACAAAAATAAATCTGATGAATAAGGAGTGGTCACCAGAAACAAGGCCAGATTAGTTGCTCAGGGATACACTCAGGTTGAAGGAATTGATTATGATGAAACCTTTGCTCCTGTGGCTAGACTAGAAGCTATCAGATTGCTCTTAGGTGTGGCTTGTAATTTCAAATTCAAGCTTTTTCAGATGGATGTTAAAAGTGCCTTCTTGAATTGTTACTTAAATGACGAGGTGTATGTTGATCAACCAAAAGGATTTATTGATCCAACATTTCCTGACCATGTGTACAAACTAAGGAAAGCTCTATATGGTTTGAAGCAAGCACCAAGAGCTTGGTATGAAAGACTTACTGAATTCCTGGTTGTGAATGGCTACAGAAAAGGAGGAATTGACAAGACTTTGTTCGTTAAAGAGGAATGAGGAAAACTGATGATAGCTCAAATTTATGTTGATGACATAGTATTTGGTGGGATGTCAGATACAATGGTGAAACATTTTGTGGAATACATGTAGTCTGAATTTGAAATGAGTCTTGTTGGTGAGCTGAACTATTTTCTTGGTCTACAAGTTAGACAAATGGAGGACTCCATATTCATTTCTTAGAGCAAGTATGCAAAGAACATAGTGAAGAAGTTTGGCCTAGAGAATGCTAATCACAAGAGGACTCCTGCTCCTACTTATCTAAAATTATCCAAGGATGAACATGGTGTCAGTGTGGATCAAAGTTTATATAGAAGCATGATTGGGAGTCTATTGTATCTCACAGCTAGCAGACCTGACATTGCTTTTGCTGTTGGAGTTTGTGCCAAATATTAATCTGAACCTAAGGCTAGTCACCTGAATCAAGTGAAGAAGATCTTGAAATATGTAAATGGCACTATTGACTATGGGATGCTGTATAGTCATGGTTCTGGGACTGAGTTAAGGGGATATTGTGATGCTGACTGGGCTGGGAGTGCTGATGATAGGAAAAGCACTTCAGGAGGTTGTTTCTTCTTAGGGAATAATCTGATATCTTGGTTTAGTAAAAAGCAGAACTGTGTGTCTCTTTCTACTGCTGAAGCTGAGTACATAGCAGCAAGGAGTAGTTGTTCTCAACTCGTGTGGATGAAGCAGATGTTAACTGAATACAATGTCAAGCAAGATGTCATGACATTGTACTGTGATAATTTGAGTGCTATCAATATCTCTAAGAATCCTATTCAACATAGCATAACTAAGCATATTGATATAAGGCATCATTTTATAAGAGAATTGGTTGAGGACAAAGTTGTTACATTGGATCATGTAGCTACAGAAAAATAGTTAGCTGATATCTTCACTAAAGCATTAGATGCAAACCAATTTGAATGTTTGAGAAGTAAATTGGGAATTTGCATTCATGAAGATTAAATGTGCTAGAGAACGTTTTAAGCAGTTGTAGTCTTTATTAGAAAATTGATTTTATTCAACTGTTGAAGGCATACAGGTTTGAAGTACATCATTAGTTACAGATTATCCCAACCCCCTGCATCTAGAAAAGTTTTCCAGTCTTCATCCCAATCTTCATCAGCAGCTTGTTGTTGCACAGGAAGCTTTTTGCTTGGTTTCATGGTTGTCTCTGAGGTTCTGCCTGTCCTCTTGGCTCCTGAAGTAGTGGCAGCTGCAGTCATTGTTTTGCTTCTCTGCTGAGGTGGATCTGAAGTCGTGCTCGTCTGCTTGAAGTTCTTTGCTGCATCTTTGTCGGTTGACTGGCTCATTCTTGATTGCTTAGTGGTGCTGCTAGAAGGAAGAAAGGCTTGTCTTTATAATGAAAAACAAGGAGCATAGTTTGTATCGACTGAACAGTCAATGTGTTGGAGAGATTGTTTTAGCCAAAATTGGCCAAAGGGGGAGATTGTTGGTTCTTGGATTGGCTAGAATTTTGTTAAAACAAAGGTGTACAATATTGATGTCACATGTCTGATGTCTTAACATTGAGTCTTAACATTGGTTTATGTTAAGAATTTAAGTTGCTGAAGTTGTGATGTCTGATGTCACATGCGATGTTGTGACATCAGGTCTGCAGAAGACAAATAACATCAGGTTTAGTGATGTTGTTAGGGTTTGCGTTTTAGCTGGATTTTAGGAGAGCTGTTAGTCTCATTGGTTGCGGATATCTTGGGATAGATATTCTCTGTTGCATAGAGATTTGATGCAGATTTGTAGGAGGTTTAAAGGCTGAAGATTTTGAGAGAGAAAATTTGTTTTGAAGATTCAGTTTTAAATAACAAATCAGGTCAGATATTGTAGCAGGTCCAAGCCCAATTCAACTAGCTATATAAAGCGCATCAGTACTGAAGGAAAAGTAACGAAGAAAAATAGCTAAAGACTGAGAGTCGTTTTGTGTCTTCGTGTATGTGTTGTAAACCATTCTAGTGTGAATTGGTGTTGTTGTTCTTGATCAAAGCTGTGAAGCAGAATCAAGTTGAGTTTTTCAAAGTGTGTGATCTTTGAATTGTATCACTAAAGTGATTTAGGGATTGAGTAGTGTTCTCATACTTAAGTGGTCTCTTAAGTAGAAGGTTCATTAAGTAGTGATTAAGTTTAAGAGATGTCAACTGGGTTGTTGAGTCTGTAAATTAATACTACTAATAGTGAAATTCATCCCTGGCTTGGTAGCCCCCAGACGTAGGTAGTTAGACCGAACTGGGCGAACAGTTCATTGTGTTATTGCTTGTTATTGCATTGTCCATTGCAGAGTATGTTGTTGTGACATCGCACGTAACATCGCACATCTGGTACCAGAATTTCAGAGCTAATAAGTGTTAATCGGGTAATTAGTCGTTTTAGTCGAGAGAAATTAATATTAGAAATAATATTTACTTTCGTAGAATATTAATTAATTTAGTTGGGCTAAGTTGTGTGAGGGAAATAGCAAAGTTGGGAATATCGTGTAGTAGGCCCATTAAGTTAATTAGTAGACCCATTATTTTATTAGGTTTATAATTAAGAGAAATAAAATAAAAAGAATAGAAGTGGCAGTAAGGAAAAGAAGTTACAGAAAGTAAAACTAGGGCTTGGAAGCACCAAGGTTGGAGAAGAGAGAATACGAGAGTTTACCGTCAAAATCTCAGTTCGACCGGAAATTCGAGCTACCTTCAATCCAAGGTAAGGGTGGGGTTCGAATTTTATAACCGGGAATACGATAATTGATACGTGGGGTTGGGATCTATATGATTTTCTACTGAATTGTGTGTAATTGTGTTGATGCATTGTTTCGTTTTGTGGAAACTGATATTCTGTGGCAAATTTCTGTGATTGAATTTATGAATTTGGGGAACTGGTAGTATGGGGAATCCTGAGTCGAAATTATGCACCGTGAATTAATACTGGTTGTTTTAAAAAAAAAAAAGGGTGGCGCAAGCCACCCCTGCGTGTCAATTACTGGGTGGCGAAAGCCACCTCTGTTGTGCTAAAGGATGGCGCAAGCCACCACCAACCAAGGAGAAAAGATGTGGCGCAAGCCACAGGAGCTAAGGTGGCGCAAGCCACCTAGTTCTTATGATAAGATTGTTTTGTTTTTAGTAGTAGGTAAAAAGCAGAATTAACAGAAGATTAATGAAGTAAATTAATATATTATTCAATCACATATTATTAAATCATATATGTTAAGATTAAAGGATTAACATAGACCATATATTATTAAATCAATATGTTAGTAATAGTGAATAGCAGAAAACAGAATTGATGAATCATCTAGCAGAAAAATAATATAGTTACTATTAATATATGTAGCAGAAATTTAAGATGTTTGATAACAGAAAAATCAATTGGAATCAGAATCAGCCAATTAACATTAGCAGAAAATAACAGTAAGTATGAAATAGCAGAAAAGAATGAGTTAGCAGGTTTTTGACAAAAAATGAGAATAATAGCAGTAGCAGGTTTTTGACAGGAAAATGAGAATTTAGCGGACACTGATATTTTATATCAGAGTGGAATTGTGAGGACAGTATGATTGAAAGCATAATGTGTTGTATCAGTACGTTAAAAAAAATTACCAGCATTAGTAAAAAATAAAGCAGTAGTGATCATAACATGTAAAACAGTACCGATTTAATCAAATGAGTGGAATTAAGCGGAGAAATTAATTGTCCGGAATTAGTTGAAATTGGTCGGGAAGGTTCGTATAAACTAGTAGGTAATTTTGGTTTGTTTATTTTGTTAAAAATATGATGAATACTTGGATTTGTAGGTACAGCTGAATAAGTTGATTTGTCCCGATTTATGGGCATATTTGAGTTGTAGGTCGTATGACCAGTGTTGATTAAGTTGTTGCAGCTGATGTATATTTAAGTTGCAGTTGTTTTGTTGTTGTATGCCATTCATATTAGTCGCATACATTGCATTTTCTAAGTTGGAGCTAATGCTCACCCACGTTGGCCTGGATTGGCAAAAAGTTGAAGTTGAAGGCTTATGCCTTGTTGATGCCCGACAAACTGGCACTTTCTAAGTTGGGAGTTTTGCTCCATTGGTACCACATGCATCTGCATAATTAAGTTGCATCTCGAGTCGCATATTATAAGTTGTTGGTTGATTGTTGTTTTGTTGCTGTTGTAAAGTAGTGAAATCGTATAATTTTGATCTAATGTATTGATTATCATACTTCTGTTTATATTATTCGATATCTCACCCCTTCTGTGTATGGTGATGGTTTATACGCCATCCTGCAGGTAATCCGGAGTGAAGGCTTTCTACCTTCATTAGTTCGAGTCGGTGTCTTCGCTCTGATACGTAGCACTCGGGGGGATGAACGAATGTCTTTTGTTTTGTGGATTTGTTTCAATGCTGAATTTTTAAGTTGATTTTCTGAATGAGTACTTTGTTATTCTAATTTAAGTTGATTCTAGTTATATAAAGATGCTATAATTTGAAGTTTACAGTTGGGAACCCGCTGCGTGGTTATTTATTAAAGTTGATTTATTTTGAAGACTAAATAGTTGTTAATTTGTTCTCTTTGATTTAGTGTTATGTATCCGTGATGATGAGTTTTATGTTGTTGGTTTTCAAGTTGAAAATGTGATATCCCATGTTTGGTTGAAATTTTATCACTCTGATTTAATATAAATGTCGGGTAGAAATGGGGTGTTACACCGTTCCCACAGTTAAATCCACCTGCAGAACGCCAAGAGTGGTCCCAATTTTCCCTTCATAGTTAGAAAGGACCATGTTGTGGGGCTTAAGATCAGAGTCGAATTTACCGATTTTGCTTAGTAGGAAATGTGGCATTAAATTGACTGTAGCCCCACAATCCACCAAGATTTTATTCACAACCACGTTCTCTACTTTCCCTGTAATGTACAGAGGTTTCAAGTGCCCTTTCATGGCCTCAGTTGGTCGTTCATAGAAAGCATTATGTTCTTCGACACAGCCATTGTTCATCACATAGTAGCACACAGGTTGATGCGCTGCCATTTCAGCCTCAGCATTGGCATCCAAGTTTTCTACTTCAGTTATCCTATCATATTCTCTTGGCATTACTGAAACCACATTAACAATGATGTTTAAAGAGGCATCAGAGTCAGAATCGAAGTTGTGAGTCGAATCTTCGTCCTCAGCTGCTTCGACTGCAAACCTCTCAGCTTCTTCCTTCTTGAAAGTAAATAACCTACACCCCATAGGCATCTTATTTGTTATTTTTGTCCGAACATCTTTATTGCTAGCAGGCAGAACGTTGGTACTAGTTTCAATTATGTCTTTGGCCTGAGTTTCTCTTAAAGCCTTCCTTCGTCCCTGTTCCCTTCTCCACTGGGACCTGGACATAGGACTTTTTCCTTTGTAATTCTCAGAGATATAGGTAGCTTTATTGGAGGACTTGAATTCTTTCTGGTACTCCATTGAAGAACCTCTAGCTACGTCGAAATTCTTCCATCTCTGTTTCCCTTTCCCTGCTGCTTCAACTGGTTTGACCCACTTTCTATTTGGTACCTCACTGCTAGGCTTGAAAGCAGCCTGCTTAGCCCTTGGCATTTGTGGCCTTTGGCCATATTGTTTTTTAGTAGCCCTCCTTGGGTCGAAGCGCCCTGGCCTTTGAGCAGTTCTTTTCTCACGTCCAGATTTGGCTTCTTTCTCCGCTTGGAGGCTATGAGCAGCTTCTTTGTCGAAGATAGCACAACATCGAGGGCACAACATGACTTCAGAGTTCTTTCCTTGGCACCTGCGGAGAAAATCAATAATGGTTTCTTCTTCTCTGGGATAAGCCAGCTTGTTGTAGTCTTCTTGATGAACCTGTTCATCAACATCCATGGCTTGTCCGTTAGTCACTTTGACCATGTTTATTTCAACTTCATCTTTTAAGTCATTTTGGAGAAGTTGACATCAAGGTCTTCAGCAGCCTCATCCATCTGTCTGAAATGGTCAACAGTCTCTTTTGTCACCATCTGTAATTTTGATGCTTCAGCTTCGTCATGGATCTCGACTGTAGCCTCAGCGTCGAACCTTTGAACTTCAGAAGATATCCTAAAGTAGTGTTTAGCAGCCATACATATCAAATGCTCAATCTGGCAGCCATCCATTTCCTCGACTTCTCTAATAAACACAACATCATTGGTAAGGTCCTCAGTAACCTCAACCACTGTGGCATTTCTGCCAAGAGCTTCATTGGTGCTAACACTGTCTGAGCTGCTGTCAGATTCCTCAGCTAGTTCGACCATGTTAACCTCATGGGGCTCTGTGTAATTTGCTTCAGCTACTTCAAGAGGGTTGGTATCAATTTTCATCTGGGTCTTAGTTTTCTCCCCAAATTTGAGTCTGCCTTCCTGAATAGCATTCTGCACCAGATCCCTGAAAAAAAAACATTGAGAAGTTTTATGACCCAAATAATTATGGTATTTACAAAAGCCTCCCTTATTTATTTGCTCTAAAGGTGGTATTTTAGCACCAGGATGCACTAGTATTTGACCATCCTTAACTAACTAATCAAAAATCCCGTCACATTTAGTGATGTCGAAAGTGTATGTTTTCTTTGGGAACCTATCGTTCTTTTCGGTTTCGACAGGGTTTTTCCCATTTGAAGGGACTAATAATTTACAAGAATAAGGAGGACCTTGCTTAAGTTCAACAAGATCTATTTCACTTTCATCGAACTTAACAGGCTCGTCATACAACTCTTCGATGCCCTTCTGGTATTCGACGTAAGCTACCATTTTGTTTTTGTTCACCCTAACTTTCTCATCCTTGAGACGCTTTAGCTGTCGAACTCTGTCAGCTAACTGGGCCATATCCCTTAGATATTGGGTGTCCATTTTTTTCCTGATAGAGTAATCAAGGCCACCAGTGGCCATTTCGACAAGTTTATGCTCAGGCACTTGGGTAAAGCATATAGCCTTGAGTAGTCGAAACCTGTTCAAGTAATCATATATTGGCTCATTGAACTTGCGTTTCACACTAGCCAATTCTTTCAAACTAATTTTAGTCTGTCCCATGTAAAATTGCTCATGGAACAAACGTTCTAACTGGGTCCAATTATAAATCGAACCAGATGGTAACGTAGT
This sequence comes from Lathyrus tuberosus, assembly GCA_022829125.1. Taxonomy (NCBI): domain Eukaryota; kingdom Viridiplantae; phylum Streptophyta; class Magnoliopsida; order Fabales; family Fabaceae; genus Lathyrus; species Lathyrus tuberosus. The sequence continues at coordinate 3,911,375 of JALAZF010000343.1, forward strand.
GAACCACGTGAATGCATTTTTAGTGAGGGAACTAGGGAAATACTTCACCCTTAGGCTCTCATCATTCGCAATCTCACCAGCTTCGATCAGGTAACGCGCCACATGTTCGACGGTAGATTCTGTAGTATCTCCTGAAAACTTAGTAAACTTTGGTACTTTTGTCCTGGGGGGCAAGTCAGCTTGGAGTATATAGTCTACTATAGGAGAGGTGAAGTTTGGCCTAGAAAAACCCATATTCAGGCCATTTCGAGCCATTATTCTCTCGACCATGGCTGCCAAATTGTTCTCCGCTGCTACATTATTGCGTCGAACCTGATTCACCACATGATCAGCGTTTTGATTTCTGTTTACTAGCACCATCCTTGGTTCCTCCTCTTCAGGTATAGGTATTTGATTTCTAGGAGGCTCCTCCCTAGATGGTTCGACCAATTCTGGATTCACCGGATTCACTTGTTGAGCGTTTTCCCTCCTCTCGACTCCTTGATTTTGGTGTTGAACAGGAGCGGGCATTCCCATGAATTCTGCTATACGCGTCATCTGGGCTGTCATCATTTGATTGGTTTGAGTAGTATTCTGGATCAATGGCTGGAAAATCTCTCCCATTGTCTGAGACAAAGTATGTACCATTTGCATGTTGCTCTCATCCATCTGTTGCCTCAAATATGCTGCAGATTCATTTGTTAAGTTGGGTCCTTGAGCAGAATATCCCAAACCTATGGACTGGCTGTTTCGATCCATGTTGATTCCAGAACCTGACTCCTGTAAAGGGGAAGATATCACATTCTCTGAAAATATTGGGGGCGCAGTACGCAAATTCTGCATCATTGTCGTTGGCATGCCATAGATTGGGTTCCTAGGCAAAGGCTGTGAAAATCCTGGGGGAGGAAACTGCCTATACGTCGAACTTCCTCCTGGTGGAGTCTGAGGATTTGTCACTGATGGGCCAATGTACTCCAGGACTGGCTGTGTGTAAGGCCTCACATACGTCGCCCCCGGTCCTGCTGTCGAAGGCGTTGGCTTTGTCACCATGGTTAACACTGTTGACCCTTCTGTCGAAGGAACTGGAGTTGGCGCCACAATACTTCTTGGTATTTTTTGAGGATTGATGGTGCTGTTCTGAGCGCTTGAACTGCTTGGTTGAGGATTCATCCCAGCAGAACTGGGATTTGGATTTCCTTGGCCAGATGCCATTTTCCTAGGGTTTCTTCTCTTTGGTCTATATTCGTTTGAATTGGCTACCTTTCCACTTCTCAAGTGCATACAATACCGTTTGCCACAATCTCGACCAATGAAACGAAAAAAAATATTCAAAAAGGCAGTTATAAAACTTCCTTTTGACAGTTATTTAAAAGTTATAAACTTCCAAATACACGTTTAGCACTGTCCCACTGGGCGTGCCAATTTATTTACCTTGGAAATTGGTAAACAACCGTTGATTTTCTAAAACAGTAAAGTTCTAGTAACTTACAGGATCGATCAGATTGATCCTAGGACATGTGCTATGAGTGTATTTAAAATGTTTCACAAATGCATAAAAAAAACCTTTCGACCATGCTGGCAAACAAAAAGGATGTTTTGAAATGTAAATAAAAAGTGATAAAAGGCAGGAAAATGTTTAAGTCGAACAAGAAACTCAGAGAAAACAATGTAAAAGCAAATTCAATGAAAGACTGAAGTTTAAATGGTAAAGAAAATGCATAAAGTCTTGAATAAACTACAGAAATGTAAATGCTTGAAGGTAAAGGCTTCTTAATGTAAAAAACTGCAACGTAAAAACTTTGTAGTATGAAATGCTTGAAAGTAACAGACTGAATTAAAGGATTTCAAAGTAAAGGATCTAAGGTAGAAGCTTCAAGGTAAATTGCATTGCAATGAAAGATAATGGTGATTACAATCACGTACATTCTCGCCTCACTCTTTTCACTACACGCTGGATACTTTGAGTGATTACAGAGTTACTTGTACAACACGATTTTTTCACACATTCTAACTCTAGAACTACCTTATTTATAATACTCTAAAATAACCACCATTTGACGATTTACTCCTAGAACACGCCACTTGGCACTTTGCATGTCCTCAACTTCTGGATATTCGCCACTTGTCCTCTTTTAAAATTCAAATAGTAGAACTTCCCTCCAATAATTAACTGCAACTGCAGCGCATTATCCATAGCCATTTTACCCTATCGAATTGACTCTTTGGACTTGGAAATGTTTGAAGTCTTAAAATCATTCTCTTCGACTCAGGCTTTCAACAAATATGGTCGAAGCCTTCTGGTCGAAGCCTTCTTCTCCTTTAGCTTATTATTTTAAAGAATAACTTTAAAAGCCAAATCTATTTGAAATCATGTAGCATCGAAATTAGGAGCTAACAACCATCTGCCTAAGATTTCGCCTTTCTTAGAGCTCATGTCTAAGACTTTTACCTTTCTTAGAGCTTGTATCTAAGACTTTTACCTTGCTTAGATCTTATGTCTAAGACTTTTACCTTGCTTAGAGCTCGTGTCTAAGACTTTTACCTTTTGCTCACACCGTTAGACTGAGCCTCCTGCTCATCTGCTCTTTGGTTGAGACTTTCCTTTGCTTAGAGCACATGTCTAAGACTTTCCATTGCTCACACCTTTAGACTAAGTCGCCTGCTTATCTGTCTTCCGGCTGAGACTTACCTTTGCTTAGAGCATATGTCTAAGACTTTACCTTTGCTCAATCAGACTGGCTGAATAAGACTTTCACAGCTCAAGCACTTAAGCAATGAGACTTATGTGGCTTAAGCATCTTGGCTCAAGACTTGTTGCTTGAAACCCAATGAGACAAGACTTTTTGCTCTAGCACATAGCAGGGGACTTAATCTAAACTACTGAAGACTCAGCAGAATAGAAAACAAGGTATACATAATGCAAGCATCAGAGGTACTAGAGATCACTATTACAAAGACCTAAAGCACTTAAGATTTCTAAATATATACAGGGGTGAGAAATCTTAAGGCTTTTACAATTACAACCTACAACAGAAAATCTGCCTATTACATAGAGTTGATAATTGCATGATCTTGCTACTCTTTCAACAGGAGAATCCTTGTTAAAAATTCAGGCTTAAATCTTCAGCGATATATATATAGCCTTTCCAGAAACTAGCCATTGAGAAGGTTAGTTGATCAAGTGTTTTTACTTCTGCTCCAAAGTACAAGAGACACAATAGATGGATGCACAATAGACGTCTGAATCAATTGTGTAACACGTTTAACCTTTGAGTCTTCAAGAGGTTCTGTACTAATAAAGGCGTTGGGAGTAGACATCCATAAAGCGTACCAGCTTTTCTTGAGCCTTGCAATACCGTAGACTCGAGCTGACATGTTGATAAGACAATCCATCATGCTTTTAGTAGTACGGATAGTCCACAATTTTATCACCAACTCTGAATGGTACTAGAAGCTTATATACAGTTACTAAGGGTAGAAACCCGTCTGAATGCCGAGGCCTTCAGTTTAGAGTCTGCGTTAAGCCACACTTAAAAATTGTTCTTCACACTGTGCAACCAGAAGCTAGCAATGAAGTAACTCCAAGTGTATCTTAGATAAACATATTCTGATTATTTATGTACAAGAACAAGAACCTGCATAAATAAAACACACATTAAATAAACCATTGTTCTTTTAATACTTTTGTTATCATCAAAACTAAAAGAGAAAATATCAAGAACAAATCTTGTTCTAAGAAATTATTCTTAATTGAATGTTGAAATTAAGTGTAGAATTATGTTGTCTTACTATTTATACTATTAATATTGTTGTATTAAGTTTGTAATGTATTTTTTGAAATATTTATTTTATTTAATTGTGAACATCTGATTGTATACCACGAAATTTAGTTTCATATTATTAATTTATCTAATAAACAGTTCAACTATATGTTTAACCGGTTGAATCAATTGAACCTTCAACTGAAAGTCTCATCGATTTGACCTCCAATTCGATTTTTAACACATTGGTTTAAAATTACTTTGTCAACTGCTTCAGATCCTCCACCATCTCCAACCAACATCCAAGCTAGATATACATATTTTCTCACTAGGAGTCTGCGACGAAGAATACCTCATCTATATGGGACCAACAATCACCTATAATCAATGTTTTAAAAATAGGATCGGAGATCGAACCGGTGAAACTTGCGGTTTAAGGTTTAATTGGTTAAACCGGTTAATCCTATTGTCGAACCGTTTATTAAATAAACTAAAAATATGAAACTAAATTCCATAGATATGTCACACATAATTATATGTTCACAACTTAATAAAATAAATATTTCAAAAATTCATTACAAATTTAATACAACAATATACATAACATAGTTCTACACTTCTTTTCAACCATCATTTAAGAATATTTTGACCAAACTAAAGAATTACAATAAAATAAATTAAACTAATTCAAACCAAAATTAAAATAATAGAATATAATAACTAAAATAAAGTTCAAATAATTAAGAATACCTAAATTAAATAAGATAGAATACCAAAATATAAATAATACAATATATTTCATTAAACAACAAAAAATCGAATTTGAGTTGAACTACGACAAACAAGTCTTAATTGACAACAACAAACAATATTAACTTGAACGACAATCAATATTGAGTTGAACATCGTGACTATGTTTGAAAGAGACGACATGATGATGATGATGATGATGGAGTGTGGTTGAAAGAAAAACTATAATAGAGTGACAAAATTTAAAAGTTTGTATGGCCGTAAAAAACAAACGAAATTTTTTTTTTTTTTTTGAAATTGTGAAATGTATGTTAAGTTTTGATATTAACATATTAAAATTAAAAAAAATTATGAAAATGGTCAATTTAATGCATTTTTTTGAACCGGACGGTTTTACAAAACCGGTTCCGGTTCTTTGGTTCGAATGGTTTTGGACGGTTCAATCCGGTTTTTTCAATTTTACTCCGGTTTTGACCCACTAGCAGTTTTGAAATGTTGACCCAACCGGACTCATCTCCGGTTCCCGGTCCAATCGGTTGAACCGGCCGGTTCGGTCTGATTTTTAAAACATTACGACGACCACAGATTTTTTTTTTTCGATTTTTTGATCATGTTTTTTTTTCTAACTTGTAATCTTAATATTATTTATTATATGATATTTAAAATATTTTTTATTCAAGTCTTTTCATTATTAGGAATTAATATAATTAAGTATTAATATAATTTATATTTAAATTTTTTCTAAAAAAATATTAATTTAATATTAATTTGTTAATTATTTAACTATTTTATTAATAAAATAAATAAAAGATTTCATAAATATAATATATTAAAAATAAAAATAAAAATAAAAGCCAAATGAATTTGAGGCTCTTACTAGCAACTAAAAGGGAAGCCAATTCATTTGATGTCTTCCATATGTTTAAAGAAAAATAGAAAGTAGGGTATATTGAGAATTAATGAAAAAAGTGGGATGTTTGAACACATAAATTTGAAAACTAGGTTATTTAAGTAAAAATTCTCATTTATTCGTGTTATAAAAAATATTTCACAAAAAAAAAAGGAATAAAAGTGAGAATAGTATACAAAGATGTTACATTTTGTGTCAAAATAAAAATGTATTCCAAAAACACACATGATTTAAGAAATATGTAGAAAAGGAACTGTGATGTCGGCAACCACAATTTTAAACGTGCCGAAACTAAAACCTGTGAGTATTCATTGTAACTAAATGGAAGACAGCAATATATTGGTGGCTGGCAGCAGAGACCAATGACGATGTAACAATTTATTCATAAGCTAATTTCCAAGGATTAATGGCCTAACCCCAACTTGATAACACAAGTAGATAGGAAAATTCCAAATTCTACTTTTTATTTCTTACTTTCTTTCAAAATCAGTCATTGTTAGTATTCCAGCACAATGTATTGATAATATGTTAAAATTGGCTAACTACTTCACAATGTATTGATAATATATTCTACCATTTTTATTTTTATTTTTTATATATACATGTGTTGAAATTCAACCACAACCTATGGAGAATTACACTCAATCTTGATTTCAAGATTGTTTCACCCGCGTAATGACAATGAAAAGAAAAGGTTGAGAATGAAAAGGAAACGTTGGAGAAGAAAATGAATATTTTTTGCAGAGTTTCTCTCTGCCCACAAACTGTGGAAACTTTATTAATATTGCAACTGCAAGTGATTACAAGTACTAAAAATTGTTTACAAAATAAGGGTTACTCCCTATTTATAGATTTAGGTTAGCTTGCACCCCAAGTCAAAGCGCAAAACTATAAAAGCCCAAAATAGTTAACATTACTAAAATAGACCTAAGTCGAAATCCTGTGTGAAGTAACCTACTTCGACACTTCGACACACTAATACAACTCGACACACACACACATTATAACAATTCGACTAATCCTTGTTTCTGTCGAGCTACACTGCTTCGACACAAGGAATTACAACTCAACACGCCACCTAATTCATTGTGTCTAAGCTGTCTACATTCATCATGGTTCTTAGTCTTATGAAAACTTCGACCTGCACTCCCTTCGTCATGATGTCTGCAATCTGATTCTCAGTTCTGCAGTGTTCCAAGTTCATCATTTCTTCGGCTACCTGCTCTTGAAGATAATGGAACCTCATTTCTATGTGCTTGCTTCGACCATGTGCTATTGGATTCTTCGCCAGGTTGATAGCTGACATGTTGTCGTTCTTCATGGTAATTGCTCCATGACTCTTCCCTGTAATCTCTTCGACCAGGTTCATCATCCATGTTTCTTGACATGCACAAAGAGAAGCAGTTGTGTACTATGCTTCGCATGACGACAATGCCACTATTGGCTCCTTTCTCGAACTCCAAGCAACTGGTGCACCACCTAGCATAAACACATAGCCAACTGTGGACTTTCTATCCTCAGCATCACTACACCAACTTGAGTCAGTGTATCCCACTAACTTGCATTCTTTTCGTTTATCAGCTGCAAGAAACAAAATGCCGTAGTCGAGAGTTCCTTTCAGATACCTCAATATCCGCTTTGTCGCTGCTAGGTGAGATACCTTTGGGTTCTTTATGAATCTACTTACCATACCCACATTGTATGCTAAGTCAGGCCTTGTGTGACAAAGGTATTGAAGTGACCCAATAAGCCTTCTACATTGGGTTGGTTCGACATCATCTTCATCTGAATCCTTCGACAGTTGCAATCTGGTCTCAGCTGGAGTCGAAGTTAGGTTGCAATCTTGCATCTCAAATCTCTTGAATATTTCGCCTGCATATCTTCTTTGGTGCTTCATCAAACCTCTACCACTTTTGTAGAATTCTATGCCAAGGAAATATGAGAGATTTCCCAAGTCTAACATTTCAAACTCCTCATTTAGGTCATGTTTGAAATCTTCAATCTCCTTCTTGTAACTTCCTGTTATCAACAGGTCATCGACATAGAGACATAGTATAAGCAATTCACTATTGCTTCTCCTTACATATAATCCATGCTCAGTTGTGCACTTCACAAATTTCTTCTCCCTTAGGAAGTTGTCGATCTTCTTATTCCAAGCTCTTGGAGCTTGCTTAAGTCCATACATGGCTTTATGCAGCCTGTACACTTTTCTTTCTTCGCCTTGTTTCACAAACCTAGCTGGTTGTGCAACATAAACTTCTTCGTCTAAGGGGCCATTCAAGAATGCACATTTCACATCCATCTGACATGTGTGCCCATTGTTCATGTTTGCTAGACCAACAACCAACCTAATTGTTTTGATCCTAGCAATAGGTGCAAAAATTTCGCCGAAGTCGATTCCTTCCTTCTGTAGAAATTCTTTCGCTACAAGTCTTGCCTTGTGTCGAGTTACCTCTCCTTTAGGATTCACTTTCACCTTGTAAACCCATTTCAAATTAACTGTTTTCTTGCCTTGAGGCAATTCGACAAGTTACCAAGTGTTGTTGACTTCGATGGACTCTAACTCCTCATTCACTGCTTTCACCCACTTTGAATCTTTCAATACCTCAACTGCATTGACTGGTTCGACAACTGCATAGAAAGCATAGTGTACCAGCTCACCTTCTTCAACGACCACATCATTTGATGTAATCACACATTCTTGCAACCTTGCAGACATGTGTCTTGTTCGTCGAGGTCTGCTTAGGCTAGGCTTGACACGAGACCAAAATTCTTTTGGCGTAATTGCTTCTAGCTTCTTCGTCGGACATCTGTTCAAAATATTTGTTGCAGCCGACACAGCTTCTCCCCATAATTCTTTGGGTAGATGCTTGCCTTTCAACATACTTCTCACCATATTCGTGATGATTTTATTCTTCCTTTCTGCAGTTCCATTCTGTTGTGGAGTGTAAGGTGGCACCACCTCATGCACAATCCCTTCTTTCTCACATAATGCATCGAAATCTTTCGACACATACTCTCCACCACCATCGGTCCTCAGAATCTTTAGCTTTCGACCACTTTGTCTTTCGACCATAAATTTAAATATTGCAAATACCTCGATCACTTCACTTTTCTTCTTGATCAGGTAAGTCCAAAATTTTCGACTGAAATCATCTTTGAACGTGACAAAGTATCTATTACCTCCAATCGAATCCACCTGGATAGAACCACATATATCAGAGTATATGACTTCAAGAATTGCCTTCGACTTGCTTCCTGCATCCTCGTCGAAACTATTCTTGTGTTGTTTTGCCTGAACACATTCTTCACACACTTCACTTGGAATGTCGATTTCTGGTAATCCTGAAACCATATTTCTTCTCTTCAAATCTCTGATGTCTTTGAAATTGAGTTGGCCAAGTTGATAAAGACATATCCATTCATCTCTGCTGGCTGCAGCTGCAAGGCACTTATGCCCCATCACATTTAGCTCAATCTTGAAGGTCTTATTCTGAGGCATTTGTGCCTTCAAGATTAACCTTCCTCCTGAGTCGAGAACTCTCATCATCTTGTCTTCGATCGACACCTTGTAGTTCTTTTTGACCAGTTGCCCTATACTGAGCAAATTACTCTTCATGCCTGGTATGTACAACACATTGGAAATTACTGACCTCTTGCCATATTGTAGCGTGTGATTTTTGTCGGTGACGCGACCACCTTACCGCAATGAATAGGATTGGGTGCTACTTTCTGATTTCTTATTTATCATATGAAGTTGGAAAGGAAAGGGAAGATATCTGAAACTAACCATGCACGCAAATGTTTTCTTTAACAAATGCTAAGAGATCGGGGATCGGGGTCTGGTTATAAACTCTTTATTGCATGTATCTCTGTTAAATTGAAATGCTTTCTTGTGTTTATCTGCTGTGGCTTGGGAAAATTTCTCCTTTGGGAGAATTTAGAGAATGTTTTTTTTTTGTTTTTGGTTTTTCAGTTGTTTTTGGGGAAGGTACTTGACCTAATGTTTTTAATTTGTGTGCTCGCTAAGTTTCCCAATCTTATGCCTACGTATTCCCGTAAAGAGATTTGGGAAATCAGAGCAATCGTAGTTCCTCCTATTCTATTGGAGGAAAGATGTGGGTATCTTGTTCAAAGCCCAAGATTGAAGCTATCGGAGTATTTGTGTCTTGTTCGAAGCCTAAGATTGAAGCTAACTGTTTGATTGAGAGAGAATTTGTCATCTCTAAAGGGAGATATCTCACCTATTCGTCACAAAAGTTGAGAAATTTATTATAAGGGAAATTACTTTAACTGGGATATGTGAAATCCAGCAATGCCATAATTTCCTTTATAAGGGTGATGTGATGAAGAAGGAAAGCTTTAACTCAGTGTAGAGCAATGCCACTTTTTTCCTTTATGAATCTTTCATGCTAAGAGAAGGACATTGGGTTGGATGTTAGGAATCCAGAGGCTTGCCACTTACAGCTGTTAGATGAAAGATAAGTTTTAACCAGGATAAAGGAAGGACTCCGGCTTGGATTTTGAATCAACAAGTGTGCCACTTACAATAATTATCTAGAAAAGGTTTTGATTGTCTGTTTGATATGTGATGTATAGAAGATGTATCTTCCTACATAGTGGAATCATGGTCTCATATGAGGGGATGTTGATTTTTGTATGCCTTGACCAAAGCCTAAGTTTGAAGCTAACAGAAACTGACTCCAATGGGGAGGGTTTTATCTATCATGTACAAAGCCCAAGATTGAGGCTGACTGGGGAGAATTCTTATATAAAGCCTAAGAGGAGGCTATCTCTTGCTGAGGGTTCATGGAAATCCAGGAGCAGGTCCAAATTCTATTGGGAAATCCAAAGGGTTTACTCTTGCTTAGAATCAGGGAAGAGTTGAAGTATCAGATGCCATGAGGCTCTGATACTGTTGGGGATTTGTTGATGGTAAGTTGACTCTAGCTGGGGAATTTCTTAAAGTGAAAGCTTAAGCCTTGTTGGGGGTCAGGGAAGTTTAAAGGTTGAGTTTGAAAACCTATGGTGGTTTTAACTCTGTTGGAGACTGGTGTATTGGTAAAAGGATCGGGGTTTTTCCTGTGCTTTTAGGAAACTTGAGGGTCTCTGTGAGATCTAAGAAGAGATTAGACTTTCCAAGTCTACTTGAATGAAGCCCAAGAGGAGGCTGAGACTGTCCGAGTCTCTCAAAGAGTGATAGGCTCTAGTGTAGAAAGGGATCTTTGTATGATCCTGAAGATTGAACTAGTAGAGATGACTAATTTTTATCCTATGCCTTTAGGAGGCCTTTGGGTCCTTGTACTAAGTCCAAGAGGAGGCTGAGGAACTTTTAAGAAGCCTGTAGGTCCTTGTACTAAGTCCAAGAGGAAGTTGGGGATGCTTTTAGGAAGCCTGTGGGTCCAAGCCTAAGAAAAGTTCAAGAAAGGTTTCACCGGGAATAAGTCCTTTCTCTGTTGAACAGTTCTAAAGTTTGAAGAAATTCAAAAGAGGTTTCACCGGGAATTAATCCTCTATGGGGAAATGAATTTCTTGTGTATGTATATTTCTAAGTTTTAAAAGTCTTGAGAAAAGTTTCACCGGGAATAATGCATTTCTCTGTTCCATATTGTATAAGCCCAAGAGGAGGCAGACTGTATAAGGAATTTCCTATGAGGGACTAGTTTCGACTATGTTGTAAAGTAACTTCTGGTTTGACCTAAACATAGACTTAACTTCTAGGGGATACTCTAAACAAGATATGCACAAGTATATACATACAATTATATTGACAGATATAAGAATATGCACGAAAAAAGATGTGGGGACTTACCTTCTGAGAAGAAGCCCAAGCATATTGTGATCTGTTGTATGGACTACAATTATATTGTCTCTTTTAGGGTTTCAAGAAATTGAAGAAAGTTTTGAAAAAAACATTGAATTTTAATTTGAATTTAAAACAAGTTTATTTAAAATAGAAGATTGTTTAGGGATTATACAATGACTGAGGCCCAAATAACTTATTTGAAAACATTGATCGCACTGCGATACCGACAGACGCTGTGGAACTTATACTACTGTAGAGTCCCAAAATTATTTTTGTACAAAGAGGGTTTGGGTCTTATTCTTTAATAGAGACCCAAAAGTTTATTGTAAAGAAAAAATAATGGGGCTTATACTTAAGGAGAGGCCCAGATGATTTATTTGAAAAGGCGACGATCGCATCGCGGTTTTGAAAACCACAGAGGGACTTATACAATGACTGAGGCCCCAAAATTATTTATGTACAAAAGGGATGGGTCTTACACTCTAATAGAGGCCCAAAAGTTTATTTTTATACAAGGGATGGGGCTTACAGCTCAAAGAGATGCCCAAATGAAAAACAGCGATCGCACCGTTTATTTTGAAAATCGTATCGGGACTTATACAATAACTGAGGCCCAAAATGGTATATTTACAAAGGGGATGAGTCTTACACTCTATTAGAGGCCTAAAAGTGTTTCAAATGAAGTTTGAAAATTTAAAATTAAGAGAAAACCCTAATTTTAAATAAAAATACAATTTTCAAAGAAAATTAAATAAAATATGATATAAAATATCAAATATATTCAAAAACAAGTTGTCAACATTGAAAAATGTTTTGAAAAATTATGTTTAATCACATGAAAACTTGGAAATCATTTGAATTTGAAAAACCAAAGTGGAAATTTCATTTAAAAATGTTTAAAAACAAATAAAATGAAATTATTTACAGAAATTCAAACTATATCAAATAAATAATATAAATTTGAATTTTTTGTAGAATAAAATATTTCAACATTTTTTAGAATTTTTCAAAAAGAACCAATAAAAAATGATAAAAATTGAGAGAGAAATTAATTTTCGAAATCAATTAAGAAAATGACCTAAAATTCAAAAATTCAAAAAAATGGCGCCAACGTTCATCTTCTTCCTCACGACCTTCCTCCATGGCCGTTTTGCAAAACCTCACATATCTCTCTCAATACCTAATGGTTTTGACTTTTGTAAACACGAAAGTTGTGTATTTTTTAACAAGGATTCCAATGATATAAATTAATTGCATTTATATTAAGTGTGGAGTGAGAAATCAAAAGATGAACTCAAGAACCCTAATTTCTGTAAGAACACTATGAAATCTTATACACGATAGCTACAAAGCAATTGATTGAGGGGAAACACTCTACATAAGTGCAGAAACATGTTAGTAACTTGAAAACACAGTTATGATGCATAGATCATAGAGTTTGAGAGTGTCAGGCTTACCTCTGCAAGAGGAAATCAAATCCTCAGTTGTAGGTGTTACAGATGTTGTGTGATGATCTGGACAGCTTCTTTGGACCTCTAGTAATGTGTTTGAAGGCTTGGAATGGATTGAAACAACCTAGAACTAATTGTGGTACCCCAGCTGCAAATAGGCCAAAAAGCTTGAGCAAATGAATGGTGACTTTGTGATTCTGGTGTTCCAGATGAATTTTGAGGTTATGGATCACTTGTATATGACATATGTGAGGTGTTAGGATGGTTGGTTTGTGTATAATTGCCCTCTATTTGAAAATTCGAACGTGACTTGTAATAGAAGCAAATTCTAGTTTTTTTAGAGTGTTTGGAAGGAAAGCATGAGTTGTTATGCTTTGGTGTACTTGAATTGATCAGAAAGAACCTCTATTTATAGTAGAGCAACTTTGTTTTAGGATAAATAGTGATTGGAGGCTGGATCACTCCAATATCCATTAAACTTTGTCATGTAGCCAAAGTCTCCTCTAGCCATTGACTTGAGTCAATCTTGTAGGCTACGAGTCTCCTGTTGCAGGGATAAGGCTTGAATCCTTTAGTGATCAATGACCCAGTCCATGCCACCTCAATGCATCTCTTGAAGGCCTTGAAACAAAATTGGAGTTTTTGGATTTGCAACATTGAATTTCACATGCCAAGGAATATGATTTTTGACTTGGTGGCTTTGTGATCAGATCCCTCATCATTTAAGTTAATTTTGGACAGAAATGAAATGATGCAAGTGTCCAAAATTAGCTCAAGAAATCGTGGGAACCAAGTTATGTTTTCATGCATTTGTGTGGGCAGGGTGAAAATGCCATGTTTGGAGGCTTATAACTCCTTGCTCAAGTTGAACCATGGGAGGCAAGCCCCAATAACATACTTCAACTTTGATGTCCAACTTTGGTAATGAATCATCTTGGATTGTAATGAAAAATGGCCTCAAAGTTGGTGAAAATGCAAAATAGATTCTGTCCAAAATTTCACTAAGTGTTGGAAAAATGGTCGTTTTCACATTTTTGTGATTTTGATCAATCCATAACTCAAAATCCATGAGGATTTGGAATCTGATGTAGTTGAAAATCTTGAAGTATGTAATTAGAGCTTTCATTTGAGCTTTGGATGGAAGAAAAAGGTTGCTTGGATCACAAGTTATGGCCTTGCAAAGTTGGGTATAAATCACTTTTTTTCATAACTTAGTGAAATTTCAAGTTTCTTATGGTTGCCCCTTTTGCAAGTAACCCCAATTTTCTCGATTTTTCTTGATGGATGATGATCCAAACCATAATTTAGCATTGTTTTTTACTTAGGGAAGCCTTGTTTGTCAAGAAATTAAAAAATTCAAACTTGGTTTTTTGGCACAGTTGACATTTTGTCAGATGAATTTCAAACTTTGTGATCCTCTATGAAATCAAGTCCTTGACCTAATTCAAACCTAATGGATGGATTCCAAACCTGCTGTAGAGGATCTTGAATCATGTCCTAAGGTTTGGGATCATATCTTGGTCAAAAGTCAAAGGTACAATTGACTTTTCATCAGAAAACCCTAATTGGTCCAGATGAATTTGAATCCTTGTACTGCTTATGAACCAAGTTCTTTGAATCAATCCAATCTTGTAAATGGATCAATATGATGTATTGGAGATCTTCAAAACACTTCTTGAGGTCTTGGCTCATGTATTGCTCCAAAAGTCAACTTAGGGGTGAATTAGGTCAAGAAACCCTAATTTCTGATTTTTTATGAATGCATCCCCTGAGGCTATTTTGACTTTGTGATTGGTTTCATGAGGTCCCTTTGAGCTTCTAGGGTCATGTTTTGAAGTATTGTCTCATGGCCAGAGGAAACTTTCTCTCTAGAGGCCTTGGTCGACCAAAACCCTAATTTGGTGACATTGATGATCTTGAGGCTTGATCCACTTGAAATGTTGCACTATTGTGCTTGATTCTTGATGTGGGGGACCTCTTGAACTTTTATGGATGTTTGAGAGGCTTGACAAGTTGAGGATCATGTCCATTTTTTATTGATCCTTTGTCTGAGTACTCTGAGAGGGCTCAAAACCCTAATTTTTTATTGTAGTGAATGCTCAACAATCTTTGAGAGGATTGATGAGGCATGAAGGTACATCCATATTGTGGTGATGATTTTCACAATGATGGGAAATCTTGTGGTCAAAATTTGGTGTATGACAGATGCCCCTATTTAATCATCTTGGACCTGAATGTGTGAATGGCAAAGACGTTCGGACATTCAAGGTAAAAGAGGATTGAATATCGGAGTACCCAAAATTTTGACTGTGGTTATGAATGGTAGAGGTTTACTCATCCATCTTCTTTTGCTAAGCAATGTTTCTTAGAAAAAGGGTAAAACTTCCCCTCGATCCTGGTCTTCAGCCACAAAACTGGTCTTAGTTTTCTTTTGAAATAAACTTCCCCTCGATCCTGGTTTTCTTCCATGGAACTGGTCTCAGTTTTCTTTTGAGATAAACTTCCCCTTGATCCTGGTCTTCAGCCATGGAACTGGTCTCAGTTTCTTCTTGTCGAGTTCCTTCCTCGACAAGGAACGCTATTTGTAGCGGTCTTCATCAAACTTCTCGCCGAGTTTTTACTGGGGAGACGTCATTTGATGGGAAAAGAATTTATGTCAGACTTGCTGGGGAGAACCATTTGTCTGAACTGCAGAGGTGTGCAAACTTCTCTGTAGGAGATGCCATTTTTCGACCTACTGGGAAAAACAAGTCTCTTGAGAGATTGCCTTTTGCTTGGTGGTGTTACATCATACTTCTCTTCGAGACCTTTTTCGGAGAAATGCCATGTGATGTAATCCAATTTTGAGGTGCTAATGACTTTATTGAAAGCAAACTTCTCGGGGAGAAACCGCCGTATTGCCAAAAGTCTTTTGGGTGAGACGCTTTCTCTGGGGATTTTCTTTAATTTGGGAAAGCAAAATATCATCTTCATTGGTGAAGAGTGGCGTTCCAAAGGTGTCTATCCGAATGACTCCTTGCCTTTCAGAGGTTCAAGTCATCAAAGTCGTTGAGGACGGATTTCATTCCAGGAATACACTAGAGAGATTGTTTAGACGGTACATTTTCCTGACGGGGAAAGAACTTAGACCGGAATTTTGTCCTATCTGACGTGGAAAGGAAAAATGACAACTTTATTGGAGAGAAGACGTTTATCACTTGGGGATCAAAATGACCAAAGTGATATTGATGCAATATGTGTATGAATATGAATAAATTATGCATGATGTATGTATGTTTATGCTGACAAAACAGACACGACATACAGACTGGTGAGGAATACAACTGGATACTCGGCCATTCAGGGAGACGGGGGTATCGTTGGAGATTCTGAAAGTTGGACGTTTACTCAGGAATAGAGATTCCTTAATCCGTTCCGATTTCTAGAGGTACAAACCGATTAGGCATAGAAATATGTTCTTGTTTTTCAGAGATGGATCATACTGGGGGAGAAAAACCAATAATTGGCTTTCAAAGGTAAGAACTCTACCGGGGATGTCAGATGGGACATCCCATCTGAAGTAGTTGATCCTTTATTCAGGAAGTACTTTGATTCTGCATTTTAAAGTTAGATCACTGCCGGAGAAGTCGTCGATGTTCCTTTTTGTGCTCATTAATCAAAAAGAAATTGCCATCTTTATTTTAAAAGCATAAATAAAATTGAAAACAAAAGTAATTTCATTTTTTTCTTGTTTCAAAAATCGTTGATCATATTAAAAATGTCATTTTGCAAAGCAGAATAAATAAGAGTCTCAAATAAAATGCACAAGGGCTCAAATTTTCATTGATAGAATGGTAATCAGCCAAACGCATGATCCCACAGAGCAATACAAAGTTTAGAAAATGGTAATTTAAAGGGAAAGGGGCTACATTGAAACATAATGACCACTATCCTTCCACCAACTTTGAATTCTGAACATCCTGAGCTTTTGTCGAAGATGACCTTGATCGAGGATTTCTTAACAGATGACGTTGCCTCGGAGGGGCTAATTTTGTTGGATATAGTTACTTGCCATGAATCCCTAACTTTTGCCTGGATTTCCTTTTCGGGTTTTCAATCCATCGGGATGACTTTGTTTATGTCTCTAATTTTTGCCTGGACCGCCCTTTCGGGTTTTCAATCCACCGAGACGTTTTTTTTTCCATTTAGGCGAAGTATTTTTTGACTACATCAACGTTTGTGGGGTAGGTAAACTCCTCTTCATCCATGGTTGCGAGTCTCAAGGCACCGCCTGAAAAGGCTTTCTTAACAACATAGGGGCCATCATAATTCGGGGTCAATTTTCCCCTGGAATGAGTGAGAAATGATTGTATCTTCTTGAGCACAAGGTCTTCTTCTCTAAAGACACGAGGTCAGACCTTTTTGTTAAATGCTTTCTTCATTCTTCGTTGATACAACTGACCATGGCACAATGTCGTCATTCTCTTTTCTTCTATTAGGTTCAGTTCTTTGTGTTGACTTTGATACCATTCAACTTCTGTTAGCCTGGCTTCCATCAATACCCTTATTGATGGTATCTTTACTTCTATAGGGAGCACTACCTCCATGCCATATACTAGAGAGAAAGGGGTTGCCCCTGTTGGGGTGCGGACAAATGTGCAATAACCGTGAAGAGCAAAGGGTAGCATCTTGTGTCAGCCTTTGTAGGTTACAACTATCTTTTGAATGATTTTCTTGATATTTTTGTTAGTCGCTTCTACCGCTCCATTCATTTTAGGTCGGTAGGGAGATGAGTTATGGTGTTTAATCTTGAACTCAGCACATAATTCTTTCATCATCTTGTTGTTCAAGTTGGATCCATTATCCATAATGATCTAGCTTGGAACACCATAATGGCAGATGAGATTGTTCTTGATAAATTGGACCACCACTTGTTGGGTTACATTGGTGTATGATACTGCTTCAACCCATTTGGTGAAGTAATCAATGGCTACCAGGGTGAACCGATGTCCGTTCGAAGCTTTGGGTTCAATCATGTCGATTCGCCATATAGAAAAAGGCCATGGAGAAGAAAGAACTTTGAGATGCGTTGGTGGTACATGGATTTTGTCAGCGTATATCTGACACTTGTGACACCTCCTCATGTACTTGTAGTAATCAGATTCAATTGTCAGCCAATAATATCCTGCTCTCAGAATTTTTCTTGCCATTGTGTGTCCATTGGCATGAGTGCCAAAGGAGCCTTCGTGAATCTCTTTCATTAACATGTTTCCTTCTTGTCTGTCTACGCATCTGAGCAAAACCATGTCGAAGTTTCTCTTATAGAGTGTATCATTGTTTAGGAAGAAGCTGCCAGCCAGTCTTCTAAGAGTCTTCCTATCTTTTCTTGATGCCCCAGGCGGGCATTCCTGTCTTTGAAGGAAGCACTTGATATCATGATACCAGGGTTCGTCGTCTATAACTGCTTCAATTGTGAAGATGTAAACGGACCTTTCAAGGCGTATTTTGTCAATCTTAGGTACGTCGTTCCATTGACTTACACTAATCATAGAGAATATAGTAGCCAATGCATCAACCATGTGATTTTCTTCATGAGGGATGTGATGAAACTCGATTCTGTTGAAGAATGGTAACAACCTTCTCGCGTAGTCTTTGTAAGGAATCAATCCTGATTGGTATGTATTCCAATCTCCTTTGATCTGATTGATAACCAGGGCTGAGTCGCCATACACATCCAAGTTCTTTATCCTTAGGTCGATAGCCTCTTTGAGACCCATGATACAAGCTTCGTATTCGGCCTCATTGTTCGTGCATTTGAATGTCAATCTGGCAGTGAAAGGAATTTGGGTACCCTGAGGTGTAATTCAGACGTCCCAAAAATCCTCTGACCTGTTTTTTAGTCTTTGGTGATGGAATTTCTTGAATGGCCTTGACCTTGTCAGGATCAACCTCAATTCCTTTCTGGCTGACGATAAATCCCAAGAGTTTTCCTGAGCGAACACTGAATGTGCACTTATTAGGATTCAAGCGAAGTTTGCATTTTCACAGACGCTCGAATAACTTTGATAGGTGTGTCACATGCTCTTATTCTGTTTTAGATTTAGCAATCATGTCATCGACGTACACTTCGATCTCCTTGTGTATCATGTCGTGAAATAGAGTTGTCATTGCCATTTGATAGGTTGCCCCCACGTTCTTCATACAGAACGACATTACCTTGTAACAAAAGGTGCCCCATGGGGTGATGAATAAAGTTTTCTCCATGTCTTCTGGCACCATTTTGATTTGTTTATAGCCCGAGAATCCATTCATGAAGGAGAAGACTTTGAATTTTGTTGTGCTGTCTACCAGCATGTCAATGCATGGCAAGGGGAAGTCATCCTTTTAACTTGCTCTGTTCAAATCCCTGTAGTCCACACACATTCTGACTTTTCTGTCCTTTTTTGAAACTGGCACTATGTTAGCTAGCCATTGAGGATATTCTGAGGTGGCAAGGAAACCTGCGTCGATCTGTTTCTGTACTTCCTCCTTAATCTTGATGGCCATATCTGGATGAGTCCTTCTCAGTCTTTGTTTTACCGGAGAACATTCTATTTTCAGTGGTAAGTGATGTTCCACGATGCTGGTATCCAACCCTGGCATGTCCTGATAGGACCAAGCAAATACACCTGGAAACTCTTTGAGAAGTTTTATCAAGCTTTCTCTGAATAGCTGGACTGATCAGTGTTTCAATCTTAACTTCTTTCTTTTCTTGTTTCGAACCCAAATTGGCCGTTTCCAACGGCTCTTTATGGGGCTCAATGGACATTTCCTCTTGCCTGAGTAGTCGGGAGATCTCTTATGGAATTTCTTCGTCTTCTTCTTCTTCAGCTTCAAATACAAGGAATTCAAAGTTGGGAGAAGGCATTGGATCGTGTGTTTCAATGGGGTTTAAAATAAGCAATCTGCATGGCGTGATGATTCCTTTTTTAGAAAAGACAGAGAGAATGCAAGAGTGTGTGCACTGTATTTTTTGAAAACGCTAGTTTTTATTTTGGGTTATTTTTTAGGATTACCATTTTCTGAAAAACAAAAAGTGAAAACAACACTAAATGCGAGAATTCTAAATGACATTATTTATTCATGATTTGTCGATTCTTGAAACACAACCCTATAAAACAAAACTCTATCGCTTTGGGCGAAGCGAAAAGGGATATTTACAGAAAAGTGAGCCCTATAAAACATCCATTTCACCTGGCCGAGGTGAAAGGTTTAAACAAAGATGGTAATTACTTCGACTTATGGACGACTTTCGGGACATCGACTGCAACCCAATGGCGACGAACTCCTCTGTGAATCACAAAGTCTGGTACTTTCCTTCTTGGTTTGTCTTCAGAAATGACACTGATTTTTGGCGGAGTAGGATCATTGGAGTCTTCTTCCCATGCAGAGTTATCATAGGAGGACTCTTCTGTCGCATCTTCCATAATATTTTCACTCTAGAGAGGATCTCCCCATCCAGTTGGCTGGATGTCCTCGTATCTAATACGATAGCTTTTGGGAGCAGTGTATTTGACTAGAAAGTCGTACTTGCCGCTTGGCTGTCCCAAGGTATCCCAGGTTTCTATGGGCATAAATGAGTCATCTTCCTCAATGATGTTGGCCTCAGGAAATGCGTAGTTAATGAATTATTGTCATGCAATCTTTGCAAATTCATCACCATGGTGTTGGACATTTTTGGAATGTCCTGAGTAATGATTCTATGACTCTGTGGGAACATGTGAGTTCTTTTCAAGATTACTCAGCTGATAGGCATTGTACGGCTGACTTTTTTGCCCCAAGTCTTCCATGCATGTCTTCCATATAGGCAATTCATCCGGGGGATCATAATAATCGTTGTCAAAGTTTTCTTTCATTAGATTATCTTCCTCTAATAAGTTGGGTGGAGCACGACATCCTTCAAGATCACAATCTCCATAGATCATTCTGACGTCTGATCTCGGTATATATCTCGGGCTCTCCTTTGAAGAATAGAATGGCATGTACGTTTCTCCTTGAGATATATAACCTTCATCGTTGAGATAAGACTTCCATTCCTCATCCATATCAGAGGAGTCGTTACCATCGATGGTGTGTACTTCCTGAGATACTGGGTGGAGAAAGCCTCCGTTGTGGAAGAAATCCTGAATGGGACGAAAACTTTCATCCTTTTTAGTAGTCTGGGTACAAGTCAGAGAGAAACCAAGACCTTTCCTTGTCTTGTTATCAGTAGGAATTACAATTTGTCCCCCATCCTTTTATGTCATTACTCCCGATCACTTTGAGAGCGTTTTTGTATGAGGAAATCGACGTCCCTCTTTCTTGTTGATTCTCATTGCTCATCGAGAGTGCTTGGAACTGGGTTCCAACAACCTCCTCTGGTTCTACACAGGAGAACAATGATAAGTTGCTCATGATTAAAGCTTGCTCCCCGCCTACCGTGACTAATTTGTCATTCTTGACAAACTTCAGTGGTGAAGTGTCGAAGTTACTTCCCCAGCTTCATGTATCCAAGGTCTTCCTAATAAACAGCTGTATACTGCTCGGATGTCCATGACCTGGAAAGTGACTTGGAAAGTGTGAGGACCAATGGTTATGGGAAGATCGACTTCGCCGATATGTGTTTTTCGGGATCCGTCAAAGGCTTTGACGATGATCTCACTGCCTCTCATCAGAGTTCCTTGAAAAGAAAGTCGAACCAAAGTTGATCTTGGCATGACATTCAAAGTTAATCTTGGCAGTTGACTATGATATTGAGTGCCATATTATGGTTCTTGGCTTCTTCCGGCATTTCTTCATCACTGATCCCAAGTTGTTGCAAGAAGTGATGTTGGAGATGATGCTGTCAAATTGTCCTACTGTCACATCTTGTTCTACAAAGGCTTGTTCTAAAACCTTTTGTAGAGCTTCCTTGTGAGATTCTTAACTAAGCAGGAGTGATAGTACAGAGATCTGAGACAGGAGTTTGCAACAATTGATCCACAATGTTGTACTCGTTTTTCTGGATGAGCTTCAGCATCTCATCGTTGTTCTTTACAGGTTCTGGATTACTGGATTGACCAACTTATTGGTTAGGAACTTCCGTTTGAGGTTCCTTTTCTTTGGTAGGTTCTCCAACTCCTCTGTTGAAGATCCGACCGCTCTGGGTAACTCGACTGATGTCGGCAATGTTCACAATGGAGGGTAATGGAGTTTCTTTTCCATTTTCTATGGTCATTGCACTATACTTGTATGTGATAGCTTTTTCTGACTTGTACGGTATTGGACCTAGCAAGTAGACGACCACAGGGCCTTTTTGGGCCTTTTGATTGTCGTAGGACCCCTCAATTAACTCTAAGTTTGGAATCTTTCTATTGCCGAGAGAGAATCTTGACTCATCGAGTAGAGGAATTACGACACAAACATCCTTGGTTTTTCCATGATTGGATATTATGACAGTGTTTTTGTTTTGACAAGAGATGTAATCTTGTATCACGTTGATTGATTCAGAATTCGAACATGGTTGAATCTCCTTTCAGTCTAGCTGGTGCTGGAGGGTTGCTCACACTAGGTAGCATCCTTGGTTATTTTCTGAGCATACTCTACAGCGTTTATAATTATGAGGTGGTACCCGACCATATCTGCTTTGTATGCAGTGCATCCTCACTAGATCTGTTTCCATTGAGCGGACATCACGACTTTGATGTCTACTAGGAGTCCCGTCAGTCATGCTAATCTGTTGTGTGTCTTCATCTAGGTAGATCGGAAGCCACTGATAACACTAAAATACACTATATGTTTGACTCCAATTGCACATGTTTTTAGTTGTTTATTTGTTATTTTCCCATGTTATGATGGTATTTTGTCTTACTTTCAGATACATTGCCTGATTTGAGCCTGTAGTGAAGAAACGACGCAAAACGGGGCTAAAACGGAGATTTCCTGCACAAATTGTACACTAGTCGTTTCACTCAGCGAACGCCATAGAGGACGCCGTTTGAGTAGTGGGTTTCACCCACGTTCCAACGGCTACAAGACACGTCTTCCCCATTTTACACACACGGCGGACGCGGAGGGGGTCTCGGCGAACGCTGACTATTGTAATGGGAGAGTGGTCAAGGGTGTTAGGAGCATTCACCCACGATTGGAGATTTTACCTCAACCATTTTCTATAACATTATGCGCCCGTTACAGCATCACTAGCTCTATAAATAGGCCTTGCATTTTCACTTTTGGATCATCCAATTCTAGTTTCCAACCTTAGGCATAAAGTTCACTTTGTAAAGAAATAATCTGTCACATCGGGGGGTTATTGCACTATTGTTGTTAGTTAGATTGGAGCACTGTATTTAGGAGTTTTACATTCGAAGTTATTTACGTTCAAGTCAGATTTACATTTCCCGCAATTTACTTTCCAGCTCTGTACTAGATCCAGTCTCCGATTTGGAACAGGTTTTTATATAATTTGCAATTTATTATTATCCGCATTGCCTTTACATTCATTTACATTATTGCACTGCCTTATATTCGTTTATTTTCTGTCTCTGCCATTACTTTATTATTGCTTGAGTTATATTTGTACGATTAGCGTGTGCTGATTATTTATTTGTTTGTGTGATCCGTTTGTCTTTCGAAACTGAACTTAAGCGTGACACTTGTGTTCATTCCTTTGAAATACACTCTAACACTTCGCACGTTTTTCATTCTAAAAATGTCTTATTTCGCAAACCAATTTACCGTTATATTTTCAATTACCATGTCCAGCTAAATCTCTTGTGCTGGGATGTGAGGATCGTCGTTCCGACGGTACTCCACATGTTATCTTTTTAGAAATACTTTAGGGGCTGTTTTTGGTTTTAATTAAACTCTTCTGAACTTCAATTGATCGGTCATTACGTAAACGAGACCGTGTTTTTGTTTGCGTAATAACTGTGACTAGATCGGGTAAGATCGAAAGCCGTCCGGCATTTTAGAAAAGAGTTTGTTAGTTTTTAATTGATAAATACAGCGAAAGCACTTTATTAATTAATTAGGAAAGTTTATATTATTAGAAAGAGATTTTAAACTATTTTCGGACGCGTTTATAGATTTAGGATCCGGTTGGCCGAGCATATGCCGGAAACCCTTTGGTATTAAATATTTCCAATCGAAAACACTTGTTAACTAAGTCTTAGAGGTAGTTATATAAAAAAGGACTTTATCACTTTAACGCAAGGAGTGACCAATGCAGCGTGAGTGGCCGGTATAGATTAAAGGTTATGTCTGTTTTCGATCACGCTAACGCGGCAGATCCTTTTTAATTAACTCTTTTTCAAAGAAGAAAACATTGCCCCGTAGTATTACTACTTAGATAATAGGAGTAAAATTTGATTGATGTGAATTACATTCCAGTATAGCCTTTATCTGATTTATTTCTATTTTCGTTCAGTGGAAAACTATTACTCTGATTTTTCTTTAGCCTTAGATAAACACCGTAACAATAGTAATCGATAGATTGACATTGGTCTCTGTGGGATCGATTAATCTTTTATATTACTCTGACGTAATCCGTATACTTGCAGATAGCACGCATCAAGTTTTTGGCGCCGTTGCCGGGGACCAATTACGTCAAAATTTTGTACCCTGTTGTTACACCGTCTAGACTAAGGCATCCTTTAGCCGGTCAATACGGAGAACCCGCAGTACCAGAAACTTAGTTAATTCAGCTAAACCAGTCCATAACTTCAAATTAAAACCATCTCTGTTACAATTAGTGTAACAGAACTAGTTCGCAAGTCTTCCTACGGAAAACCTGAACCAATATCTTAAAGTCTTTATTCAACTAGCCGATACCTTAAAAGCGAACATATCTCCTCCTGAGGCAATACGTCTAAGACTATTCCCTTTTTCCCTTAGAGATAGAGCCCAATCGTGGTTAGATTCCCTTCCATCCAACTCTATAACCACTTGGAATGGCCTAAAGAAAGTATTCCTTGCTAGATACTTCCCACCGAGTAAAACCGCTGTCCTACGAAACCAAATAACCCGATTTACCCAAAGCGAGGGAGAATCACTTTTCGACACTTGGGAGAGATACAAGGAACTATTAAGAGCATGTCCACATCATGGCTTAGAACAATGGCTCATAATCCATACCTTCTATAATGGACTCATGTACAACACAAAGATGACCATAGACGCTGCCGCTGGTGGCACTCTAATGAACAAACCCTACCCCGAGGCTTGCGCTCTCATTGAGGATATGGCACAAAACCATTACCAATGGGGGACCGAACAAGCACACGTAGAGAAGAAAGAGACCAAAGGAGGCATGTATGAAGTTAATTGTTTTGACCATATGAACGCAAAGATGGACGCTATAGCCCAAAAAGTAAAAACCTGACTATCAACCCCACAACAACCGTAGCAGCAATACAACCCGGATGCGAGATCTGTGGAACCCTAGGACATACCATAGCTGAATGCAATCTTTTAGCTGACAGTCCCACAGATCAGGTCAATTATGCCCAAGGAAACCCTTATTCAAACACATACAACCCTGGATGGAGAAATCACCCAAACTTTTCCTATAAGAATAATAACCCGACTCAAAATTCAACACCTCAAAAACCACCCGGTTTCCAAACTCAAAGATCCAACAAACCTACATCATATGCCCCTCAAAAGTTAAATTTTGAGAAAAAGATGTACGAATTCATCTCAGCTCAATTACAACAGAACAAGGATTTCATGAACCAAAACATTCATATGAATGGGCTAATTACTCAGTTGGGTACTAAACTCGATTCTGTAATTACCCATAACAAAATGCTTAAAACCCAAATCTCTCAAGTAGCACAACAATAATCCATTCATGCTACACCAGGAGGACAATTCCCTGGACAACCTCAACCTAACCCTAAAGAGCACGCGAATGCTATCGCTCTAAGGAGTGGGACCACTTACGATGGACCTACAAACCCTAGGTTGAATAATCCATAACCTCCTAGGAAAGAGGTTGTGGCCACACCTGAGAAAGAAGTCGAGAAATCGGTGGAATCTGAGAAATGTAAGGATACGAAAGTTAAGGAGAAGGAAAGAGAAGGGAATGAAAAAGTTTATGTACCACCTCCTCCTTACAAACCTCCGATTCCATACCCACAAAGACTTAAACAAACCAAATTAGATAACCGATATAAGAAATTCATAAAAGTGATTGAGAAACTCCATGTAGAGATCCCATTCACCGAAGCCGTTACCCAAATACCATCTTATGCCAAATTCCTTAAAGACATTCTAACTAACAAACGAAGATTAGATGATCCTAAAACTTTAGAATGTAATTCAATTGCTGAGAATAAGCTTGCTAAGAAAGAGAAAGACCCAGGAAGTTTTTCTATACCTTGTGTTTTGGGAAACCAAGTTATCGATAAAGCACTTCTAGACTTAGGAGCAAGTGTAAGCTTAATGCCTTTAGCCATTTGTAAGAGGTTAAACCTGGGAGAAATGCAACCAACTAGGATGTCTCTCCAATTAGCCGATAGATCAGTTAAATATCCAATTGGCATTTTGGAAGACGTCCCAGTTAGGCTTGATCAACTTTATATTCCAACGAATTTTGTCGTAATGGACATTAAAGAAGATGATGATATCCCAATCCTTTTAGGTAGACCCTTCTTATCTACAACTGGAGCCATAATAGATGTCAAGAAAAAAAAAGACATTCGAGGTAGGTAATGAAAAAGTAGAATTTATACTATCCCAATTCTCAAATGCACCAGCCATAGATGACTCATGTTATGCCATCGATATCATTGATGAATGCATACGAGAGTTGGATAAAGAAGATCTAGTAGAAACCATCAAATTAAATTCGATCCCCATACTGAAGGATGGCGAATTTGAACGCTTATCTGAACCTTACATAGATAACAGTCTTTACGAATGCTTGGCACTCACCCCAGATTATATGCCATGTCCGAAAAAACCATCAATAGAGCTTAAGGAGCTACCTAAGAATTTAAGATACGAGTTCTTAGACAAAGAATTAAACCGCCCAGTCATAGTCAGTGCCACGTTAGATGGTCCTGAAACTAATCAACACTTAGATGTTTTAAGAAAATATCCCTCAACTCTAGGTTATAATATCTCCGATCTCAAAGGAATAAGTCCTTCCGTGTGTATGCACCGAATTATGCTGGAGGAAGACTCAAAACCCTCTAGTGAACATCAACGAAGGATAAATCCTATAATGAGTGACATAGTGAAAAGAGAAGTGTTAAAGTTGTTAGAGGCTGGAATAATATACCAAACATCCGATAGTAAATGGGTAAGCCCCGTACATGTGGTACCTAAGAAGGGGGGTGTCACCACTGTACAAAATGAAAAAGTAGAACAAATAGCCAAACGTATAGAAAGTGGTTGGCGGATGTGTATCGATTACAGGAAGCTTAATAAGGTAACTAGGAAAGATCACTTCCCACTTCCATTCATAGACCAAATACCGAACGTTTAGCTAGACATTCTTACTTTTGCTTTTTAGATGGATTCTCAGGATTCTTCCAAATACCCATTCACCCTGATGATCAGGAGAAAACAACCTTTACATGCCCCTATGGAACATTTGCTTACAGACGAATGCCATTTGGACTATGCAATGCCCCAGCTACTTTCCAACACTGTATGATGTCAATCTTCGCAGATTTCCTTGATGAGATCATGGAAGTATTTATGGACGATTTCTCGGTATGTGGATTCAGTTTTAAAAACTGTTTAACAAACCTCGAGAAAATCCTGGAAAGATGCGTAGAATTCAACCTTGTTCTAAACAGGGAAAAATACCATTTTATGGTAACTGAAGGAATAGTACTAGGACACATAGTGTCTGAAAAAGGCATTGAGGTTGATAAAGCCAAAATAGAAGTAATAGAAAACCTCCAACCACCCAAAACCATTAGATAAATCTGAAGCTTCCTTGGACACACCGGTTTCTACCGACGCTTCATTAAAGACTTCTCCAAAATAACTAAACTGTTAACCAACTTACTTATGAAAGATGTCGAATTTAAATTCGATGATAAATGTATTGAAGCCTTTAAATACCTAAAACAAGCACTAATTTCCGCACCTATCATTCAACCTCCTGATTGGAATCAACCTTTCGAAATTATGTGTGATGCTAGCGATTACGTTGTTGGTGCTGTTTTAGGACAAAAGAAGGATAAGAAACTCCATGTGATTTACTATGCCAGTAGGACTTTAGATGCGACTCAGCTTAATTATGCCACAACCGAGAAGGAACTCCTGGCAGTAGTCTTTGCAATCGACAAGTTCCGATCCTATTTAGTAGGAGCAAAAATCATAGTCTACACTGATCATGCTGCGATCAAGTACCTATTAAGAAAAAAGGACGCTAAGCCTAGATTACTACGTTGGATCCTTTTACTCCAAGAATTTAATTTGGAAATCCAAGATAAGAAAGACACCGAAAACGTGGTTGCTGACCACCTTTCAAGGCTTGAATATCTAAAGCTAGATCATGTCCCTATCAATGATGATTTCATTTACGATAGATTAATAGGAGCAGTTAGAACCTTCCATAATGATAATCCTGACCCCTATCTAGAATTAGATATTGAAAAAACTTTCGCAGTGACAACCGTAGCTTGGTACGCGAATTTTATTAATTATCTAGCAGCTGATATCATACCCCCTGATCTAAATTACCAACAGAAGAAGAAGTTCTTTCATGATGTGAAACACTTCTATTGGGATGAACCCCTTCTATTCAAGAGAGGTACAGACGACATTTTCCGTTGCTGTGTCCCTGAAGAAGAAGTAGAAACTATAATTAGGCATTGTCACTCTTCACCATACGGTGGACATTTAGGCTCGTCCAAAACATGCGCTAAGATACTTCAAGCAGGCCTTTTTTGGCCAACTTTATGGCGCGATGTTCATGCCTACATTGTAAGAAGCGACAGATGCCAACGCACTGGGAACATCTCAAGAAGAGATGAAATGCCTCTAAGGAATATTCAGGAGGTAGAACTCTTCGATGTTTGGGGTATAGATTTTATGGGACCTTTTCCATCTTCGATGGGAAATAAGTATATCTTAGTAGCTGTTGACTACGTATCCAAATGGATTGAAGTTGTAGCTTCACCCACCAATGATACTTGTGTAGTCATTAAACTGTTTAAAAACTATATATTCCCTAGGTTTGGAGTACCTCGATTAGTTATAAGTGATGGAGGATCGCACTTCATATCTAGGATATTCGAAAACCTTTCAAAGAAATACAAAGTTAAACACCGAGCAGCCACACCATACCATCCGTAGACCAGTGGACAAGTAGAAGTATCAAATAGGAAAATAAAATAAATCTTAGAGAAAACCGTATCGATGTCTAGAAAAGATTGGTCCTTAAGACTGCAGGAAGCCTTGTGGGCTTATAGAACCGCTTTTAAAACCCCTATAGGAACAACCCCATATCAACTAGTCTACGGAAAATCTTGCCATTTACCCTTCGATCTTGAACATAAGGCCTGCTGGGCCATAAAAGCTCTTAATATGGATTACTTGACGGCTAGAGATAAACGCATTTTAGATATCCACAAATTAGAAGAGTTACGCCAAAATGCTTATGAAAATGCCATAATATATAAAGAGAGAACCAAAGCATGGCACGACAAAAGGATTGCCAAAAAGGAATTCAACATAGGTAATCATGTACTTCTTTTCAATTCCAGGTTACGATTGTTTCCCGGTAAGTTACGCTCGAGATGGACTGGCCCCTATGAGGTCACCAAAGTCCTGAAATCTGGAGCACTTGAAATTACAGATCATTCATGTAGTCCCTTTTTAGTGAATAGACAAAGATTGAAACACTACTATGGAGGTGACATCCCCACTTACTACTCTGGTCACACTCTGATAGACCCACCTATAGCAACATCCACTACGTAAGTTTTACATTCGTCAAGCTAACGACGTTAAACAAGAGCTGCGTGGGACGCAACCCACGACTTTCTTTTCATTATCTTTCTTATTTATGCATATTATTTACTTGATTTCAGAAAAAGAAAAAGATTTATTATTTATATTATTTGACTAACTGGACTGACTTATGAAATGTCTATGTTTACAGGTTACAGATCACAGCACCCCAGATATTCTACACTAACTTTCTTTTCAGGATGCAGAGTGTAATACCCCAAAATTTGCCCTCTCTTTTCTTCATATCTTTTTAGCATGAGCTTTCATTGCATTGCATTGCATTCAAGCATAGAAAAATAAAACATCAAGCATTTAGCATTGCATCTTGCATAAGGGCATGTGATCAGGTGTTTCTCCAAGGTGTTGATCATCCGGAGAAGAAGACCAAATGTTTCTCACAAGCTTCAAGGATCTCTTACATCCTGTATCATCCCCATTTGATCTCACAAGTTATGGGAAGAGGAGAATCCATCAGGAAGATTGGACAGTGCATGAGCTCCTACACAAGACAGTCAAAAGTTGGGATCTGACCCTCAAATGGGCAAGCTCTTTGAGTTTTTATCATCTCTAAAGGACACATCTCATCATTTTTTGAGAGGATACACATCATATTCAGAGGAATTTGGATTTGGAGGATGTGTTATTTCCTCCTAACCAGAGGGTGCCAAAATTAGGGTTTGACCTAAAATCAGTTTATTTCTGATTTCTTGGCAAAGACTTGATCTCATGGTATTCCTTAGGTTCTTAAGTGTTCATCGATGGAATCTTGGTCATTGGTTCTTTGAGAAAGATGTTCAATGGATCAGTGACTTGTGTAATAAGCAAAAGTCAACTGTTCAAAAGGAGAAAGTCAACTGTGGAATTTTGAGGTTCTTTTCATGGTTTTCAAGGTCTCACATCCTCATATGGTCTTCAATTGGCAAGATTCATGTCATTTATCAAGAATCAAGAGTTTGTGCAAAAGTTACTAAATTTGGAAAATGACCTATAATAAAAACTTTCCATTTTTGGCAATTTTTCCACCACATTCAACTTGACTTTTAATCACCAAGGAAGCTCCAAATGAATTTTCCTCCAACATGAAAGTTGAATATCTTTCTCTCCCATTTCCAAAAAGTACTAGAACATTTCCATATCATTTGTGGAACTCTAGTTATGGCCAAAACAATGGAAGGTGCATTTCTTGGATTTCTTATATGTCCAATTTTCCACCATTTGCATTTTCACTCAAAAGGACTTGTAATGTTCCCAATTGCTTCATGTTATATTACAACATCAAAATTCAAGCCAAGAGGAGTATTTTTTGGCCTTGGAATCAAATTATTTCATGCCATATTTCTCATTATTTTCACAAAGTGCAAAAATGCAAATTGATTCAAAACTTACAAACCAAGAAAGTGCAAGGCCCAAATTCAATTCAGAGGTGATCCATAAGTAAATTGGAGGTGAATCATGCTAAATACAAGGGTTTTACACGTGTGGTTTAAGGGTTTAAGCACAAAATGCATTTTTGCAATTCCACCCAAATCTCATTAACCAAGGTTCTAATCACTTCTTAATCCTAATCAGTGAACTAATGGAGAGTATATATGCTTACTCATACCCTCACAGCTAGGTCAGAGACTCTCATTTGCACATTTTTGGTTTTTTGCTCTCACACTTCCTCTCATTGAATCTCACTCTCCTTGGAGTTTCTTTGAGATTTCTCTTCACATTCTTGATCAGTGAAGAGAATAGAGCAAGAATCAACTGCTATTTTGAGCTCATAATGAGGATTTCAACAAGTTCCATTCAAGAGGATTCAAACTTAAATCTCAAGATCTAGTACGATTTCAAGCTTTAGTTGCATTTATTTTGCGACTAGAGGTTCCAAGGAGTAGATCTGCAGTTTTTGGAGGGATTTCTTGGCGTATTTTAAGCTCTTCAAGGTTCAGCTTAGTGTAATTTTCACCATCATAGAACTCAAATTTTAAGTATGCATAATGATCTGTGAACTTCACTGAGCATGTTGATCTATTTTGTTTTAATTTTGGACGTGTATCATGGATGAATTTTGAGTTTAAAGTTTTGGATCCCAACTTTGTTTTGTTCGATTTGCATTATTTGTTGGTTGTTTGATGAAATGGACTGGATATTCTTGATCCTCGTGGTTTTCTGGTCAAAATGGGGTACTCATGTGTTATTTCTGGAGAAGTTGGCATTGCAGCTCATCGGAGAGGGTGACCAGAGCCCTAGCTCCGGCGGCTGGTGGAGGTTCAGTCCGGCGAAGGGATTTAATGAAGAAGAATAAATCACGGCCGTCCATTAGCTTGATCTTACATCCCTCATGCTTCCACGTTTCTCTTCATTTTGTTTTTAATTTAAAGCTTGCGTGTATGCCATCCCATGCGTGCTACTGTGTGCCTCTTTCCCAGCCTTTGATTTGGATTAATTTTTGAATGTGTGATTTAATCTGGTGCATATGATTAATCTTGTGGTGGAGATCTTGACAACACATTAAAATAGTCATGTGCCAATCACGTGGGATCTGTATGGTGTTTTAACTGATTGTGTGTGCGCGTGGATATGTAGATTATAATGCTTGGTGATCTGAACCGTTGATCATTACTACCTTGTGATATGTTTGACTAAGTGGTGAACGTTGGATTAATTGTGTGGTTGTGATTGAATCTGATTGTTGACTGAAGTCCATTGTTCTCCATTTGACTTTCGCTGATGGGTTAATTGTTTGCGCCTTGCTGATTGCACCCCCCCCCCCCCCCACCTTCTGGGCCTTTATTATTGGAACATGTTTGTATTGCTAGCTGAACCCCCCATGCTTATTTCTTTAGTTCTATTTTATTTTCATTTTTGTTTTACATTTTATTTTTTTTAAATCATTTTAATGCATCTAAAAATCATAAAAAAATTCATGAAGCTTCCTTTTAGTTTTATTTTATTTTTTTTCATATTTTATTTTCTCCTTTTATTTTATTTTTGGCATCTGATTTAATTAATTGCCTAATTTTCTTTTTTTCAATTGTTTCACTTGCACACTTTGACTTGTAGAATTTATTTCTCTTCATCTATAACACATTTTCAATCCATTCCTTTTGCATTTGTTAGACGACATTCTGAAGTGCATGAAAACATTTTTGTTTCATTTTTAAAAACTTTTCCATATTGCATTTTGGTCCTCCTCTTTTGCATTTTGATTTATGTTTCTCACTTGATCCTTGCTTATTTGTTTGAATGGTTTAACTTGTGAATTTTTGTGAGATCTTTTAACATGTGATTGTCTTCTGATCTATATCATTTAAGTTTAAATTTCACAATTTTAGAATGTCATTTGATGCATGTTTGATTATTTTTGCTTAAGTGAATTATGCATGACTATATCTTGACACTTCTTTGCACAAGTTGACTTGCCATGTCCATTTGCTTGAGTTTCTTGTTGGTTCTTTGCATGTGCTTTTAATATGATGTCTACCCCTGGTTGATGTCCTTTGGGACTTAATTTTGCACTTTGTGGATCATGTTTGAATATGCCTAAGTGTTGGAACTTTGTCCTCTTTTTGTAGTGTGCTTTGGTGCATGTTTTGAAGTTGTTGATTGATGTTTGAACTTGTATGACTTGAGTTTGGTTTTGATATGATATTGATGCATATGCTACTGTCTCTTGAGTTCTATACTTGGCTTTCATGTTGCTTGAGCATAGTTGAATGCATTTCGTTTGAATTGTATGATGAATATCATTACCTTTCCTTTTGTGAACTTCTTTGGACCTTAATGCTTCATGTTTTGAATCACTTTTGCACACATGAATTGTTGATGATAATATGGTTTTGGTTCTGACTTGTCTTCATTTTCATCTTGCCTTTCTCATTTCATTTTGATATGAAGTCCATGTATGCTTATGTGTGCATTTCATACAAGTATGCTTGCATTCTTTCATGTTTACCTTTGTATGCTTACTTGATTGGTTTTGCATTGATCTTTGAAACATGTTGATTGATTTGAGTTGGACATTTATGA
Source organism: Lathyrus tuberosus (assembly GCA_022829125.1). Lineage (NCBI taxonomy): Eukaryota > Viridiplantae > Streptophyta > Magnoliopsida > Fabales > Fabaceae > Lathyrus > Lathyrus tuberosus. The sequence continues at coordinate 3,944,999 of JALAZF010000343.1, forward strand.
TATGATGTGATTGCTGCTTCTTATTGTATCTCATCTCTCTTCTTCTTCTTCTCTTTTCTTCTTTTTCACTCTTTCTCATCCCATGAATCTCAAGACTTGTTTAAGTCTTGGATTCTTTCCCTCTAGAGCTACCTAGTCCAACTTAATTTTTGATTAAGCTTGGAGTAGGATTAACATTAGGTTTTAGTTGGTCTTTTCTCCTAAACCTCACTAACCATAAGACATCCATGCATGATAACATTAGGACCTTTAGTTTCCCTTTAGAGTTTCCTTTGCGTTTTCTCTCTTCTCATCTCAAAATAAAAGTAAAAAAATACTTAATAAAGGTTAACGTGTATTGCGCTCGAGCCTTAAGTGTAGGAAGTGAAGAACGAGGGGTCCCCCCTCCTCTTCTAGAGTGTTTAGCATACGTTCCATTTGGGGGCGACCATGCGATTCACTCGTTCCCACATGGTAGACTTTGGTTCAATGCAAGTTACAAATAACTGTAAAAGACACTTCTTGCTAAAAAGCTTCAAACAAACAATAACGTCTTTCCTTCGGGAATTCTTTTCTCATCTCACTCACTCTCAACGTACGAACGTGCTCCTACTCGTTCTCTTGCAAGATGGTAACGCACTCGGACCAGCGAGCCTGCAACACCTGAGCTAGAACGTTAGTCGTTCCCTAAAAACATAAATAAAGCAACCCTCGTTGAGGGGAACTATGTCGCTCTGATTCTCATGTTCCCGATGAGATACGTAGGCAGTGGGGTAGGGCCCATTCGAGCACTTCTTTTATTTTCCCTACATTTTGTTTCTTTTTCTCTCTCTTTTCCTTTTTCCTTTTTCCCGTTCCTTTCCCTTTCCAGTAGCAGTGGAGCTCCAGACGACGTCACCCTTTGATCGAGACAAGCAAGCGTGGATCCCGTCGGGTACGATGGACGCGTGGGGGTGCTAATACCTTCCTCGCGCATAACCGACTCCCGAACCCGGTTCTCTTGGTCGTAAGACCATGCTCTTTCCTTTCCCTTCAGGTTTATGCGGTGTTTCCTTTCCCTCTCTTGGGATAAATACACATTGCTGGCGACTCTGTTTCGGTGCCACTTTCGCGTTTGTACTAGGATAAAAATCCCGGGACCGACAGCTGGCGACTCTGCTGGGGACCGAACCCAGAATCTCTGGTTTCCTTAGCGAGTCAATCCTAGCGCTTATTTGTTTTCTTTCATCGGGTGTTTTTCTGTGGTGCTTTATTTTGTTGTATATTACTGTATTACTGTATTGCTGTTTTATTTATTTTACTGTATTTACAGCTTTTTATTGCATTTCATTTTATTTTATTATTGTCATACTGGATATTGTTGTGCTGTTCTGCTGCTGGATTTTCTGTTTGTTGGGTGGGCTAGATTCATGAGAGAAAAGCCCAATACCCAGGCTTGAGCATACACCTATGATTAGCGTGGAAAGTAGTGTGACTTGTTTGGCATTTGGCCAGACGAAGTATACATGAAAACTCCACATCCAGACGATGTTTTCTTGGTAATATTCTATCTTGTTCATTTAGGGCAGACGATGGAATATAACCTGGAAAACTGTCGACTCTGGCGACTGTTTCCTGAGAACTCAGTAACGACACTCCTCCCGAGACGTGATAATGGCAGACCACGCTCTGTGGAAAATCCATTACGCTTCTCAATCCGAGGACCCAATACTGGGAACTTGCCATAGGGTTTCCTTTTGAAAAGGAATCAGTGGAAGCACTCCTCGATTGGCGATAGTACTGTACCCCGAGGGATGAATGTACTATTACTTCTCGACCTCAGTGCCGAAGCTGAAGACTTGCCATAGGATGTTTTCTTTTGAGGGGAATCAGTTGAGGCCTCCTCGATTGGTGATGATGCCAAACCAGAAATGGTGAACGTATCATCATTTCTCGACCTGAGAGCCCGGGATATTGAGGATCCTCGCCTTTCTAGAACCCACATGTGAGAGGGGATAGGTGTTTGCAGGTTTGTAGGTAACCGAGACCTTCAACCTACCTGGTTTCTGGGTTTCTCATCAGTGTACTATTATTATCCTGACATTCTGATAGTTTGATTGGGTTGTTACTCTGGATTTATGGGTTTCTGGTATTCAGGGTCTTATTCAGTCAGCAGAACAACAGCAGTTTGAGCATTTTGGATGCCCTGATCACATGTTTGCATTTTGCATCATCTTTTTGCATTCTGACATGTTTGTTCATTTATAGGGTTGCATCCTAACTTTGATTCCAGTTGTCCGAAGACTGTCCATGATGAGTATCAGCACTGGAGAAAGAAAGAATATCATCCTGTACAAGTTCCCAGAGCTTCATCTAGATGTTGTGCACAAGATCTCGGCTATGGCAAAACCTGGGGTATTGGCAGATTTCAGAGGAGAATATGGGAGGATTCTGAGTTTCGCCCGGAATGTTACCAACTATGAGTTCAGGGTCCTGCACACTCTGGCACAGTTCTATGACCCTCAACTTCAGTGTTTTCTGTTTGCTGATTATCTTTTGGCTCCAACGTTGGAAGAGTACGCTTTTATTTTGGATGTTTCAGTCAAAGAAGGAGCTCCCTTCTATCCTTCTAAGGAATTTCCTGATCTGGAAAGGGTTGCTGCTACTTTACATTTGGATCAGTCATTGTTGAAGAAAAATATTGCTAGTAAAGGGGGTTATCAAGGTTTTCACATGAAGTTTTTGATCGAACAGGCTGCTACTTGTGCTAAGTCTAAGTGTTGGTCGGTGTTCAATTCAATTCTGGCTATGTGTGTTTATGGAACGACGTTATTCCCTAATGTGAAGGATTTTGTAGACGTGCATGCTGTCCGGATATTCACCACGAAGAATCTGGTACCTACCTTGCTTGGGGATCTGTATTAGTCAATGCACTATAAGAATGAGAAAAGGAGAGGTGGACCTCTTTACTGTTGTGCTCCAATTTTCTATAAGTGGTTCGCTGATCGTCTTCCTAAATCTGGGGCATTCGAGGACACTAAAGAAACTTTAGATTGGGCAAAGAGATTAATGGGGTTAAGGGCTGACAACTTGATTTGGATCAATCGTGATTTGTTGGGCCAAGAGATCCTGATTAGTTGCAGAGGTTACCCAAACGTACCTTTAATAGGAAGGAAGGGGGGAATTAACTACAACCCCATTCTTGCTATTAGGCAATTTGGGTATGCTTTGAAAGAACCGCCAAAAGACCAAGATGCTCAAGAGTCTCTATTTTTAAGTGAGGAAGCCAATCCGGAGGTGTTGAAAGAAGCCGCAAACGCTTGGAGAGATCGCCATAAGAGAGGAAAGACTTCTTTTGGAAAGTGTAACAACAAAGCTTTTCCTGCGTATGAAGACTGGATTCAGAGAAGAGTAGAGAGTGTACTTTTACCATTCTGCAGGGAGCCTCCATCTTACCCCTTGCTGATTGAACCTCCAACCACGATTGAGATAGAGAAGTATAACAAATTGTGGGCCGAAAAGGAGAAACTTCGGGAGGAGAACGATGAGTTGCAAAAGGAAATCTACCAGTTGAAACATGAGCGAGGTGAGGTTGTTCATATTGTCAAGCTGAAGACAGAACGTCTCGCTGAGAAAGAAAAGGAGCTGGTTGAAGAGATAGCAGCTAGGAAAAGGGTAGGACAAGCTCTAAAAGGTGTTTTTAAGACTCTCAAATCCAAGAAGGATGACCTAGCCAAGGCTTGGTCGAAGATTCACAAGTTCAATGCTTACCGAGATACTGCAATCACAGCCAACAAGCAGAAGGAGGATAAGTATTTGGAGCAGATTGAGAGTCTGAAGTTGAAGCTCAGGAAGAAAGACGAGGAGATCTTGTCAGGGATGTTCCAAAGACACGCAGTCGAGGAACGACTCAATGAAGGCATAGCAACCATGGAAGAGCTGAAAATACAAGCAGGAGTGAAGAGGTCTAAGTGGGAATGTTCTAGATCGGGCAGTGGTCCTCAAAGGGTGCAAGATCATTGAAGGGAACTCTACTCTATAGTTTGTACTTTGTTCTTTCTTTGTATTTTGGGTCACCACCAGAATTGTTGGCTGGGACCTTTGCTTATTTTTGTTTCAGGTTATTTATGGTACATTGGGTTGTAATTTCTGACAGTGATTCACTCTGATTTATATATGAGCAGCAGTTTCATCCTATCTTATCTTTAAACTGGAATCAAGGGGTGGATCGCCCTGCGAATATACAAACATGTTTGCATTTGCATTTGCATAATCATAAGCATTTTTGCATAACAGGTACTTGTTGCAGGGGGCCTCTAACCTTTATTTGGTTTCAGGAACTATAGCTGAGAATCACATTCACCGATACTCAACTCGAGGAAATCAAGCAAGGATAATGGATCAGATGCAGAGTGATTTGGCTGAAATGAGGGCACGAATGGACCAGTTCATGACTCTCATGACTGGAATGGCACAAACTCAAGAAAGATTGAGGCTTCTGGTCGAGCGTCCAGAGGCCATGCTTGGAGTTAATCAGAATGACAATGGCACTCCTCCTCCTGTTGGCATTCCTCCTCCTGGTGGTAATTTGGGTAATGGAAATGGCAGAAATATTGGTGGTATTCAGGAAGATGCTCAAGAAGACCAATTTACTCTGTTGGATGCTGAGATGGGTGCTCCTAATGATAAAAGGTACGATGAGTTGGCTGAAAAGATACGGGCTATGGAATGCAAGAATTCTTTGGGTATTGATGTTACTAGTTTGGGGCTGGTACCAGGGGTCAGGATCCCTCCAAAATTCAAGCCGCCTACTTTTGATAAATATCATGGCAATACGTGTCCCCAGACACATATCCAAGCTTATTTTTGGAGGATCTCAGCTCATACAGATGATGAGAAGTTATGGATGCATTACTTTCAAGACAGCCTGGCTGGAGCTTCTTTGACCTGGTATATGAAATTGAACAGAGCTGCTGTGAAAAGTTGGAAAGATCTGGCTGAAGCGTTCCTAAAACAGTACCAGTACAATATTGATATGGCGCCCAATCGCACTCAATTGTAGGGGTTGTCACAGAATGCTAAGGAAATTTTCAAGGAATATGCTCAAAGGTGGAGAGAGATGGCTGCACAGGTTCAACCTCCTTTGTTGGATAGAGAAATGGCAGATATGTTTATGGGCACCCTGCAAGGGGCATTTATTGAAAGATTGGCTGCTTGTCCATCAACTGGTTTTGCTGATATCGTGATTGCTGGAGAAAGAATAGAGAGTCTGTTGAAACTTGGAAAGATCCAAGATGTAAGTGGGGCTGGCTCTTCTGGGACGAAGAAACCGTTTGCTAGTGGTCAGAAAAGAAGAGAAGGTGATACAAATGTTGTGTTTAGAGGACGAGGCAGAGGACGTTCTCAGGGTTATCATCAGGTAGGTGCAGTGACAATCCCAACACCGTCTGTTCAGCAACAACAACCCCAACACCAAGTTCAGCAGCAACAGCAACAACCTCCTTTCCAACAGAGGTCCAGGCAGAGGGATCGTAAGATTGACCCTCTCCCTTTGACTTATTCTGCGTTGTTACAACAGTTACTCAAGTTGAAGTTGGTTGAGCTCCGTACTATGAGACCTCCTGCCGCTGGCAACTTGCCACCTAATTTTGATGTTAACGCTCGCTGCGAGTTCCACTCAGGTGCTCAGGGGCACTCCATTGAAAAATGTTGGGCATTTCATCATAAAGTGCAGGACTTAATTGATTCCAAAGCAATCAATTTCTCTCTACCTCCTAATGTTCTTCAGAACCCCATACCTAATCATGGTGCGGCAAATGTACATGCTATCGAAGATGGAAGGAGATTGAATTTGGTAACAGACATCAGTCAGGTGAAGACTTCTTTGTTGGTTATAAAAGATTATTTGTTGAAAGGACAGGTGTTCCCGGGTTGTGACCAAGATTGTTCTGAGTGTATGAATCAAGAGAATGGCTGTGATAATTTGAAGGTGGGTTTGCAGAATCTGATCAATGAAGGATGTCTACAGTTTGACAGGGTTGTGAAAGAAATTGACGAGGTATCAACTATGACCATCTATTATACTCCCGTTGAGATTCAGGTGTCGGTCAGTACAGTTCCTGTAGCAAGTGTTGTGCAAGAAAGGCCCAGTCCTGTTACCATCACGGTGCCAGGACCAGTTCCGTTTACAACTACAAAGGCAATCCTATGGCACTATGGGGCAGACATGTATTATGAAGGTAAAAAGTAAGAGGTTGGGACATCAGCCGGTTCGAATATTGATAATGTGGGTGGTGTAGGTGGTTTTACAAGAAGCGGAAGATTGTTTACTCCCCAAACTTTGCGCAGTGATAAAGAAGCAGAAGCTGCAGCAAAAGCTAAAGGAAAACAGGTGGTCGAGAGTGTGCCTGTACCTGAAACAGAGACCAAGATTACTTTTGATAATGAGATGGAAGAGTTTATGAGGATAATCAAGAAAAGCGATTATAAGATTGTCGATCAACTGAATCAGACCCCTTCGAAGATTTCAAATTTGTCATTGTTGATGTGTTCTGACGCGCATCGGGAGGCTTTGTTGAAAGTGTTGAAGAGCGCATATGTACCACAGGAAATCACTGTTAATCAGCTTGAGGGTGTAATTTCCAATGTTAATGTTAGCCATGGTTTGGGATTTACAAGTAGGGATTTGACTTCTGAGGGAAGAAACCACAATAAGGCTTTGCACATCACAATGGAGTGTAAGGGTGCAGTGTTGTCTCATGTACTGGTAGACACTGGCTCCTCACTCAACGTTTTTCCTAAGAAGGCACTAATGAAGCTGGAAGTTGATGGTTTGATTTTAAGGCCTAGTGAATTGGTTGTCCGAGCATTCGATGGGACTAAAAGGTCTGTGTTTGGTGAAGTAGAATTGCCCGTGCAAATTAGATCGCAGGTGTTCAAATCTACCTTCCATGTAATGGACATACAGCCTGCGTATAGCTGCTTATTGGGTCGCCCCTGGATTCATGCAGCCGGGGCCGTTACCTCCACCTTACACCAAAAGCTGAAGTATGAGTTTGAAGGACAAGTTGTGACCGTGTGTAGTGAAGAAGATATCTTTGTTAGTCATCTGTCCATGTTTAAGTATGTTGAGATGGACGGGGAAATTCACGAGATGCTTTGCCAGTCATTTGAAGCGGTAAATATTGACAATGTGCCTGAGTCTTCCTCTACACCAGTTGGAGCCGGTACCTCCATTTCATCTTACAAACAAGCTGTCGAGGTCGTCAGAGCTGGCAATGCCCAAGGCTGGGGCAGGTTGATAGAGACCCCAATGAAGGAGGACAAATTTGGTATTGGTTATCATCCCTCTATGACTTCAGATCCGGAAAGCAGTGGACCCATCACTTTTAGTAGTGGGGGAATTATTTACACAGATCAGTCTTGTGCAGCTACAGAAGATGGTATTGATAGTGACTGTGACCTGGACAACTGGGTACGCCCACGTACTCTGGGACAACAAGTGCAGAACTGGTCTGTTGAAGAAGTCATCCGGGTTACTCTTCAGATAGAGTAATTTTTCTTTGCTTTTCTAACCATAATGCATGTCAAAATCTTGCGCTCTGTCCAAGGCGTATAGATTCATTTGTAGGGCCACCCTGTTTGCATTTACAATTTTAATCATCAATAAAGGACGTTTTGCACTCAAATTTTTGTTCTCTTTCTTTCAGTTTTTATTTTTGCACAAAAATAATAAAATGGCAATGTTTCTTTTCTTTTTTGTTTTAAAATAAATTCTAAAATAAAGCATGAACCCGTTCATGCAGACTTGATCCTCCGGATTTCATTGATAATGATTTTGCTATGGCTATGTATGACTTTGACAATCTGATTTATCAAGCCGAAGAAGGGGATGAGAAGGACTGTGAACTCCCTGAGGAACTGGCCAGGTTATTAAAACAAGAGGAAAGGGTCATCCAGCCTCATCAAGAGACCATAGAGATCATCAATATTGGTACCAAGGATGCTAAAAAAGAGATCAAGATTGGTGCCAGCCTGCAAGCAGATGTGAAGAGAGCTTTGATTGAAATGTTGTGTGAATATGTTGATATCTTCGCCTGGTCGTATCAAGACATGCCAGGGTTGGATACCGATATTGTTATACACAGGCTGCCACTGAGAGAAGAATATCTGCCATTCAAGCAGAAACTTCGTCGGACTCACCCCGACATGGCCATAAAGATCAAAGAAAAAGGTCAGAAACAATGGGATGCAGGGTTTCTTGCAGTGACTCGCTACCCTCCCTGGGTTGCCAACATTGTGCCGGTACCAAAGAAAGACGGAAAGGTTAGAATATGTGTGGATTATCAATATCTTAATAAAGCTAGCCCGAAAGATGATTTTCCACTACCCCAAATTGATGTACTGGTCGACAATACAGCTCAGTTTTCAGTGTTCTCGTTTATGGATGGTTTCTCCGGGTACAACCAGATTAAGATGGCACCTGAAGATATGGAGAAGACCACGTTCATTACTCCGTGGGGTACATACTATTATAAGGTAATGCCTTTTGGGTTGAAAAACGCAGGGGCAACGTATCAACGGGAAATGGTAACTTTGTTTCACGACTTGATTCACAAAGAGATTGAATGTTATGTGGATGACATGATTGCCAAGTCGAGGACAGAAGAAGAACATCTGGTTAACTTGAAAAAGCTGTTTGAAAGGTTGAGGAAGTTCCGCTTAAGGTTGAATCCAAATAAGTGCACTTTTGGGGTGCGTTCTGGAAAGTTGTTGGGTTTCATTGTGAGTGAAAAAGGAATTGAGGTTGATCCTGCCAAAGTGAAAGCAATACAAGAAATGCCTGAACCGAGAACGGAAAAAGAGGGACGTGGTTTTCTGGGTAGATTGAACTACATTGCAAGGTTCATATCTCACCTAACAGCCACGTGTGAACCAATATTCAAACTGCTAAGAAAAGATCAGACGGTCAGGTGGAATGAAGATTGCCAACTGGCATTCGATAAGATAAAAGAATACTTACAGGAACCTCCAATTCTCATACCTCCAGTTGCAGGAAGACCTTTGATAATGTATTTGACAGTGCTTGAAGGTTCTATGGGTTGTGTTCTCAGTCAACACGACGAGACAGGTAGGAAGGAGCATGCTATCTACTACCTGAGCAAAAAGTTCAATAATTGTGAGTCCCGGTACTCAATGCTTGAAAAGACATGCTGTGCACTTGCATGGGCCGCCAAGGGATTGAGGCAGTACATGATTAGGCACACAACCTTGTTGATTTCTAAAATGGATCTTATCAAATACATTTTTGAGAAACCAGCACTGACAGGCAGAGTTGCACGGTGGCAAATGGTTTTGACAGAGTATGATATTCAGTACACCTCCCAAAAGGCCATCAAAGGAAGTGTCTTGTCAGACTATCTTGCGCAACAGCCGATTGATGATTACCAACCCATGAAATTTGATTTCCCTGATGAGGACATCATGTTTCTCAAAGCTAAAGACTGCGAGGAACCACTCCCGGAGGAGGGGCCAGACCCTGAATCCAAATGGAGTCTGATGTTTGATGGGGCCATCAATATGAATGGATGCGGAGTTGGAGCAGTTCTTATCACGCCGGAAGGTGTTCATATGCCTTTCACTGCCCGAATAACTTTCGGATGCACCAACAATGAAGCAGAATATGAAGCTTGTATAATGGGGATTAAGGAGGCGATTAATTTACGAATTAAGACCCTTGATATCTTTGGTGATTCAGCTTTAGTAATTAATCAGGTGAAAGGGAGTTGGTACACGCACCAAGCAAATCTGGTTCCGTATAGAGATTATACAAGAAGATTGCTGACATTCTTTACAACAGTGAAGCTGTACCATATTCCTAGAGATGAGAATAGGTTTGCAGATGCCTTGGCTACATTGTCTTCCATGATCAAAGTGAAAGGATGGAATCATGTACCTAAGATTGATGTGTCTCGGCTTGACAGACCTGCTTTTGTGTTTGCTGTTGATGCAACGTCTGATGACAAGCCATGGTTTCATGACATCAAGTGTTTCTTAAAAAGTCAAGAGTACCCGCCAGGGGCATCTGCTAAAGATAAGAAGACGTTGAGAAGGTTGTCTGGTAGTTTCTTCTTGAATCAGGATGACATGCTGTATAAACGAAATTTTGATATGGTGCTGCTCAGATGTGTGGATAGACACGAGGCAGACCTGTTAATACAGGAAGTACATGAAGGCTCTTTCGGTACCCATGCTGGAGGACATGCAATGGCTAAGAAATTATTGAGATCAGGATATTATTGGTTGACTATGGAGTCAGATTGCTGCAAGTATGCCCGCAAGTGTCACAAATGTCAGATCTATGCAGACAAAGTGCATGTACCTCCAAATCCGTTGAGTGTCATGTCCTCTCCTTGGCCCTTTGCTATGTGGGGCATTGACATGATCGGAAAGATTGAGCCTACTGCTTCAAATGACCATCGTTTCATCTTGGTCGCCATTGATTATTTCACTAAATGGGTTGAAGCTGCATCTTATGCCAATGCCACTAAGCAGGTGGTAGCTCGTTTCCTGAAACGGGATATCATTTGTCGTTATGGAGTGCCCGAGAGAATCATTAGTGATAATGGTTCCAATCTGAACAACAAAATGATGGCTGAGCTGTGCCGAGACTTCAAAATTGAACACCACAATTCTTCTCCATATCGCCCGAAGATGAACGGCGCTGTGGAAGCGGCCAACAAGAATATTAAGAAGATTGTGCAGAAAATGGTGGTCACATACAAAGATTGGCATGAGATGTTACCGTTTCCTTTGCATGGGTACCGAACGTCAGTGCGCACGTCCACTGGAGCAACCCCATTCTCACTTGTATATGGTATGGAGGCAGTACTACCGGTTGAAGTAGAGATTCCATCCCTCAGGGTCATGATGGATGTCAAGTTAGATGAAGCTGAGTGGGTTCGCGCCAGGTTTGATCAGTTGAGCCTTATTAAGGAGAAACTACTGGCAGTTATATGTCATGGACAGTTGTACCAACAGAGGATGAAGCAGGCGTTTGACCAAAAGGTGCGTCCTCGGGTTTACAAAGTGGGAGATGTGGTACTCAAAAGGATCCTTCCTCCAAGTACAGATCACAGGGGCAAATGGACTCCTAACTATGAAGGTCCGTTCGTGGTTAAGAAGGTCTTCTCAGGCGGAGCCTTATTACTTACAACCATGGATGGCGAAGACTTTTCATCCCCTGTCAACTCAGACGTAGTCAAAAAATACTTCGCATAAATAGACCCGCTGAAAAAAAAAAGTCCAGGCAAAAAAGGGCATCCCGGCGAACCACAAAAACAGAATAAAAAGGTTCTGGCAAAAATTAGGGATATAAAAAAATTGTACACCCGGTGAGTTGAAAATCCGCAAGGACAACTCAGGCAAAAAAGGGTATCCCGGTGGATTGAAAACCCGAAAGGGTGGTCCACGCAAAAGAGGGATTTAAGTGAACGACTACGATCTGAGTTATCTGTACTCCATCATCCGTTTCAACAACTGACATTCCAAAGGGTAGAAATCAGTCTGATCATTCCTCAGAAGGCAAGGTCGGGGAGTTTTGAAGACATATTGGCCATAGCAGAATTGAAATTCAGTGGAATGCCATTTTCACATTGGCATTAGGATAGTTTCTTTTCTCAATTTTCAGCGAGCACCTCTTTCTAGGGATTGCTTCCTGATGTAATTGCCTATTCTGGGCCTTTTGATTAATAAATTGAATTTCAGTTAAAAGCTTCTTATTTTGTTTTACTGCTTTGTTTGCAAAAACGTCCGAATTTTTGATAAAACATTGCATTTGAAAACATGGTGGCTTCACAATAACACGTGCAGAAAAACATTTAGAATTACTTTGAATGTTGAAAAATCCTGGGTGGTGAATTCAAACCACGCAATACTCCGGGGCATGTGTGTGTATTCTTTTGTTGCAGGTAACAGATTCAGATGATTTCAGGCACAAGACGGGCAATCACTTATTCCCACGCAGGAGGCTGGGGCAATTATGTTCGGGGAAGGGTTTACTTGTCACCCTTTTGTCACAACGTTTACTGATTGAGTCCATCCTTCGGTCGACGGTCGTTCACGACGTCTCGATATCAGTGATTTGAGTTCAACTGGGTATCATTATATCTTATTAAGTCGATTCTCTCGTTCAGTACTTCCAACAGTACAAGCTTTTTTGTGTCGATAACGGTTACGGATCCCCAGTAGAGTTCCTTCGCAGACACCGAAGTTGATGGTTAATCCCCAGTGAAGTCATCAGGAGTTGGAAGATGCTTAATCTCCAGTGACGTTTCTTCAGGTAAGTCCTGTATCATGGAACAGGAAGCAAGTTGTTGATCTTCCCAAGCGTGGGGCATTTTGATTTTCCATAACAGGAGATGTCCCAGATCTGTTATCCCCAGTAGAGTTTGAGGACATATGGTCTTCTGTAAAATCCTCTCAAAAGGGCATTCCCCAGCATGAGACGCTTTAAGGCGGTTTTCTCCAGCAAAGTTTGTTATAAACTCACTATCCCCAACGGAGTCGTCAAACGGAAAGTTCGCCTAGAATGGGGCATTGTGGTACTTATCCTAAGCTTGACAGTCGTATTTCTCAGTAGACTACTGTGGAGTTGCTTTGGGTTTCCCCAGCAGATCTAAGGACTCTCTCCCAGCATGTTGCAGCAGAATATGTTCTAACCAGGATTTGCATATCCCCGACAGAGTAGCTTTGATTCCCAGCAAGATCGTATCTCTGGTAAGGGTTTCCCCACAGAGTTCAGCGTTGAATCTTGTCAACAATGCTCCCCAGCTGAGTTGTGTTTTTGTCCCCAAAATCTATTCCTCGGCATACACGCAAAGGATCTCGGGTTTGATAGATCCTCAAGCAGAGTTTTAATGACTTTTCTCCCCTAGCAGGACGTCATGCAAAGAAATTCTCATCCCCAGCGGAGTTGCTGTGACCAGAATTCATCCCCAAGCAGATGAAGTAATTCCTGGCAGAATCATTAATCCCCTCAATTTTCAAAAGTCCAATTTATTTTTGGCAAACTTGACAATTCGAAGCAGACGGATTGTTCATTCATTTTCCAGCAGAGATATTATCCTTTCAGGAGTCTCCGAAGTCAAATCATTGATCGTGGTTCCTCAGTAGAGTCAGCAGAGATGTCTGACACGGATGCAGAGAGTAGTCCAATTTTGGAATTCTTAAAGTCCAACCGTAGAGTGGCGAAAGGTCCATCCAAGGGTGACAAATGATTAAAGTCCAACCTTAGAGTGGCGAAAGGTCCATCCAAGGGTGGAAAATGATTAAAGTCTAACCGTAGATTGGAGGAAGGTCCATCAAAGGGTGGCAAATCATTGGAAAGTCCAATCGTAGCTTGGCAAAAGTCCACCCGTAGTGTGGCAAGTCAGTAGTCTTCTGACTCCCTTTTAAAAGACCGCAGCTAAGTCCAACCGTAGATTGGCGAAAGACCATCCAAGGGTGGCAAAGCAAGGCAAAGTCCAACCGTAGATTGGCAAAAGTCCACCTGTAGTGTGGCAATTCAGCTGCAAAGTCCAACCGTAGATTGGCAAAAGTCTACCCGTAGTGTGGCAGGTCAGTAGTCTTCTGACTCCATTAAAAAAAAAGACAGTCCACCCGTAGTGTGGCAGGCCAGTAGTCGTCTGGCGTTGTACAAAAGACATTGTTAAAGTCCACCCGTAGTGTGGCAAGCCAGTAGTCGTCTGGCGTTGTACAAAAGACATTGTTAAAGTCCACCCGTAGTGTGGCAAGCCAGTAGTCATCTGGCGTTGTACAAAAAGACATTGTTAAAGTCCACCCGTAGTGTGGCAGGCCAGTAGTCGTCTGGCATTGTACAAAGGACGTTGTCAAAGTCCACCCGTAGTGTGGCAGGCCAGTAGTCGTCTGGCGTTATTAAAGACATCTTCCCAGTGGTTTTCTTCATCATCAGAGTTTTCTTCAAGCAGAGTTCGTTTGGTTGGGTTTATATCCCTTTTCTTCTTCCCTGTAGAGTGCAAATTTTTGGGTTATTTCTGGTATTCAATCTCTCCATACCTTAAAAGTATGACAGCAATCAATATCATCCGTTCAGGTCTACAGGGATTGAATAGGGGCAGCTGTAATACCCCAAAATTTGCCCTCTCTTTTCTTCATATCTTTTTAGCATGAGCTTTCATTGCATTGCATTGCATTCAAGCATAGAAAAATAAAACATCAAGCATTTAGCATTGCATCTTGCATAAGGGCATGTGATCAGGTGTTTCTCCAAGGTGTTGATCATCCAGAGAAGAAGACCAAAGTGTTTCTCACAAGCTTCAAGGATCTCTTACATCCTTTATCATCCCCATTTGATCTCACAAGTTATGGGAAGAGGAGAATCCATTAGGAAGATTGGACAGTGCTTGAGCTCCTACACAAGGCAGTCAAAAGTTGGGATCTGACCCTCAAATGGGCAAGCTCTTTGAGTTTTTATCATCTCCAAAGGACACATCTCATCATTGTTTGAGAGGATACACATCATATTCAGAGGAATTTGGATTTGGAGGATGTGTTATTTCCTCCTAACCAGAGGGTGCCAAAATTAGGGTTTGACCTAAAATCAGTTTATTTCAGATTTCTTGGCCAAGACTTGATCTCATGGTATTCCTTAGGTTCTTAAGTGTTCATGGATGGAATCTTGGTCATTGGTTCTTTGAGAAAGATGTTCAATGGATCAGTTACTTGTGTAATAAGCAAAAGTCAACTGTTCAAAAGGAGAAAGTCAACTGTGGAATTTTGAGGTTATTTTCATGGTTTTCAAGGTCTCACATCCTCATATGGTCTTCAATTTGCAAGATTCATGTCATTTATCAAGAATCAAGAGTTTGTGCAAAAGTTACTAAATTTGGAAAATGACCTATAATAAAAACTTTCCATTTTTGGCAATTTTTCCACCACATTCAACTTGACTTTTCATCCCCAAGGAAGCTCCAAATGAATTTTCCTCCAACATGAAAGTTGAATATCTTTCTCTCCCATTTCTAAAAAGTACTAGAACATTTCCATATCATTTGTGGAACTCTAGTTATGGACAAAACAATGGAAGGTGCATTTCTTGGATTTCTTATATGTCCAATTTTCCACCATTTGCATTTTCACTCAAAAGGACTTGTAATGTTCCCAATTGCTTCCTGTTATATTACAACATCAAAATTCAAGCCAAGAGGAGTATTTTTTGGCCTTGGAATCAAATTATTTCATGCCATATTTCTCATTATTTTCACAAAGTGCAAAAATGCAAATTGATTCAAAACTTACAAACCAAGAAAGTGCAAGGCCCAAATTCAATTTAGAGGTGATCCATAAGTAAATTGGAGGTGAATCATGCTAAATAAACGGGTTTTACACGTGTGGTTTAAGGGTTTAAGCACAAAATGCATTTTTGCAATTCCACCCAAATCTCATTAACCAAGGTTCTAATCACTTCTTAATCCTAATCAGTGAACTAATGGAGAGTATATATGCTTACTCATACCCTCACAGCTAGGTCAGAGACTCTCATTTGCACAGTTTTGGTTTTTTGCTCTCACACTTCCTCTCATTGAATCTCACTTTCCTTGGAGTTTCTTTGAGATTTCTCTTCACATTCTTGATCAGTGAA
Organism: Lathyrus tuberosus; assembly: GCA_022829125.1. Lineage (NCBI taxonomy): Eukaryota > Viridiplantae > Streptophyta > Magnoliopsida > Fabales > Fabaceae > Lathyrus > Lathyrus tuberosus. The sequence continues at coordinate 3,960,618 of JALAZF010000343.1, forward strand.
GATAATAGAGCAAGAATCAACTGCTATTTTGAGCTCATACTGAGGATTTCACCAAGTTCCATTCAAGAGGATTCAAACTTAAATCTTAAGATCTAGCACGATTTCAAGCTTTAGTTGCATTTATTTTGCGACTAGAGGTTCCAAGGAGTAGATCTGCAGTTTTTGGAGGGATTTCTTGGCGTATTTTAAGCTCTTCAAGGTTCAGGTTAGTGTAATTTTCACCATCATAGAACTCAAATTTTAAGTATGCATAATGATCTGTGAACTTCACTGAGCATGTTGATCTATTTTGTTTTAATTTTGGACGTGTATCATGGATGAATTTTGAGTTTAAAGTTTTGGATCCCAACTTTGTTTTGTTCGATTTGCATTATTTGTTGGTTGTTTGATGAAATGGACTGGATATTCTTGATCCTCGTGGTTTTCTGGTAAAAATGGTGTACTCGTGTGTTATTTCTGGAGAAGTTGGCATTTCAGCTCACCAGAGAGGGTGACCGGAGCCCTAGCTCCGGCGACTGGTGGAGGTTCAGTCCGGCGAAGGGATTTAATGAAGAAGAAGAAATCACGGTCGTCCATTAGCTTGATCTTACGTCCCTCATGCTTCCACGTTTCTCTTTATTTTGTTTTTAATTTAAAGCTTGCGTGTATGCAATCCCATGCGTGCTACCCTGTGCCTCTTTCCCAGCCTTTGATTTGGATTAATTTTTGAATGTGTGATTTAATCTGGTGCATATGATTAATCTTGTGGTGGAGATCTTGACAACACATTAAAATAGTCATGTGCCAATCACGTGGGATCTGTATGGTGTTTTAACTGATTGTGTGTGCGCGTGGATATGTAGATTATAGTGCTTGGTGGTCTGAACCGTTGATCATTACTACCTTGTGATATGTTTGACTAAGTGGTGAACGTTGGATTAATTGTGTGGTTGTGATTGAATCTGATTGTTGACTGAAGTCCATTGTTCTCCATTTGACTTTTGCTGATGGGTTAATTGTTTGGGCCTTGCTGATTGCACCCCCCACCTTCTGGGCCTTTATTATTGGAACGTGTTTGTATTGCTAGCTGAACCCCCCATGCTTATTTCTTTAGTTCTATTTTATTTTCATTTTTGTTTTACATTTTATTTTTTTTTTAAATCATTTTAATGCATCTAAAAATCATAAAAATTCATGAAGCTTCCTTTTAGTTTTATTTTTTTTTCCATATTTTATTTTCTCATTTTATTTTATTTTTGGCATCTGATTTAATTAATTGCCTAATTTTCTTTTTTTCAATTGTTTCACTTGCACACTTTGACTTGTAGAATTTATTTTTCTTCATCTATAACACATTTTCAATCCATTCCTTTTGCATTTGTTAGATGACATTCTGAAGTGCATGAAAACATTTTTGTTTCATTTTTAAAAACTTTTCCATATTGTATTTTGGTCCTCCTCTTTTGCATTTTGATTTATGTTTCTCACTTGATCCTTGCTTATTTGTTTGAATGGTTTAACTTGTGAATTTTTGTGAGATCTTTTAACATGTGATTGTTTTATGATCTATATCATTTGAGTTTAAATTTCACAATTTTAGAATGTCATTTGATGCATGTTTGATTATTTGTGCTTAAGTGAATTATGCATGACTATATCTTGACACTTCTTTGCACAAGTTGACTTGCCATGTCCATTTGCTTGAGTTTCTTGTTGGTTCTTTACATGTGCTTTTAATATGATGTCTAGCCCTGGTTTATGTCCTTTGGGACTTAATTTTGCACTTTATGGATCATGTTTGAATATGCCTAAGTGTTGGAACTTTGTCCTCTTTTTGTAGTGTGCTTTGGTGCATGTTTTGAAGTTGTTGATTGGTGTTTGAACTTGAATGACTTAAGTTTGGTTTTGATATGATATTGATGCATATGCTACTGCCTCTTGAGTTCTATACTTGGCTTTCATGTTGCTTGAGCATAGTTGAATGCATTTGGTTTGAATTGTATGATGAATATCATTACCTTTCCTTTTGTGAACTTCTTTGGACCTTAATGCTTCATGTTTTGAATCACTTTTGCACACATGAATTGTTGATGATAATATGGTTTTGGTTCTGACTTGTCTTCATTTTCATCTTGCCTTTCTCATTTCATTTTGATATGAAGTCCATGTATGCTTATTTGTGCATTTCATACAAGTATGCTTGCATTCTTTCATGTTTACCTTTGTTGCTTACTTGATTGGTTTTGCATTGATCTTTGAAACATGTTGATGGATTTGAGTTGGACATTTATGATATGATGTGCTTGCTGCCTCTTATTGTATCTCATCACTCTTCTTCTTCTTCTCTTTTCTTCTTTTTCACTCTTTCTCATCCCATGAATCTCAAGACTTGTTTAAGTCTTGGATTCTTTCCCTCTAGAGCTACCTAGTCCAAATTAATTTTGGATTAAGCTTGGAGTAGGATTAGCATTAGGTTTTAGTTGGTCTTTTCTCCTAAACCTCACTAACCATAAGAGATTCATGCATGATAACATTAGGACCTTTAGTTTCCCTTTAGAGTTTCCTTTGCGTTTTCTCTCTTCTCATCTCAAAATAAAAGTAAAAAAATACTTAATAAAGGTTAACGTGTATTGCGCTCGAGCCTTAAGTGTAGGAAGTGAAGAACGAGGGGTCCCCCTCCTCTTCTATAGTGTTTAGCATACGTTCCATTCGGGGGCGACCATGCGATTCACTCGTTCCCGCATGGTAGACTTTGGTTCAATGCAAGTTACAAATAACTGTAAAAGACACTTCTTGCTAAAAAACTTCAAACAAACAATAACGTCTTTCCTTCGGGAATTCTTTTCTCATCTCACTCATTCTCAGCGTACGAACATGCTCCTACTCGTTCTCTTGCAAGATGGTAACGCACTCGGACCAGCGAGCCTGCAACACCTGAGCTAGAACATTAGTCGTTCCCTAAAAACACAAACAAAGCGACCCTCGTTGAGGGGAACTACATCGCTCTGATTCTCATGTTCCCGATGAGATACGTAGGCAGTGGGGTAGGGTCCATTCGAGCACTTCTTTTATTTTCCCTACATTTTGTTTCTTTTCTCTCTCTTTTCCTTTTTCCTTTTCTCGCTCCTTTCCCTTTCCAGTAGCAGTGGAGCTCTAGACGACGTCACCCTTTGATTGAGACAAGCAAGTGTGGATCCCATCGGGTACGATGGACGCGTGGGGGTGCTAATACCTTCCTCGCGTGTAACCGACTCCCGAACCCGGTTCTCTTGGTCGCAAGACCATGCTCTTTCCTTTCCCTTCAGGTTTATGCGGTGTTTCCTTTCCCTCTATTGGGATAAATACACATTGCTGGCGACTCTGTTTCGGTGCCACTTTCGCGTTTGCACTAGGATGAATATCCCGGGAGCGACACAGAGCTATGATGACATGCACATCGTGTTCAGAGACGACGCATAGAGGAAAAGATATGTAGTCCTTTCTGATAGGCCGATGCTACCCACTAGGTACCCTGACCCCAACTGTTTAGAAGCCTTAGGTATTGAGGCCAGTGTGAGGTACCTTTGTCACCAGCTCCAGTGGGATGAGTATTCTGATGCAATGAATGTAACCTATAAGCATCTAACCTTAGAGTTCCTCAGTTCGCTCAAGTATGATCCCTACAGTGGAAGAGGTTACAAGAGTGGAAGCATAAAATTCAGACTATTTGGAAACGAGTACACCCTTAACCACAGGGATTTTGCTAGATTACTTGGTTTTCAGTGTGGCAGGGATGCCATCCATTTTATGCATGAGGTTAATGTCATGCAGGATGAGCTTGACGGATTATGGAGCAAAATCACCAGTGGAGGAGGAACTGATCCTTCCACCCAATTAGCAAACAAAATCCACAACCCAGCTTTCCGTTACTTCCAAATGATCCTAGCCGAGACTTTCTTTGGTAGAAGTGAAATCGAGAACCAGGTTACTGCAGAAGAGATTCTGATGCTCTTTTGTACTGCTGAGTCACGTCCTTTAGCCAGTGGTAATTTTTTGATGTATAACCTATACTTAACTGCCGAATCATCCGAAGGACCCATCCATGTAGGTGGCACTGTTACACATATAGCTTATGCCCTAGGTCTAGCCAGCAAGCTAACTCATCTTACCCCATATTGTGGCTGCACCTTAATTGACATTAATCATTGCCTTGACCATGGCCTTATCAGGAGAACATTTTTCAGTGCTCATAACTATAAGCTCCTAATCGACGACGAAGTCGTTCACTACTTTGGTTTGCCAAACCACACCCGGACAAGCGTCCATGACAAAGCTAACTGGTCATACGCTTTGGAAGTCCAAGACGAGACACCCATCCGACCTAGGACCCCACCTGTACCTGAGTACCATCCTACACCCTATCCTGAAAAGACTAATGTCTATTCTTCTAACGTCAATCTGCAACGCAGGAACATATATTCAGAGTTTGACGCTATGCGCAAGGAGATTATTTCTCTTCGCGACGAATGCGCCCAGCTTACCTTACAGATGGATGTCTCAGACGCAACAAATGCTTCATCATATGATTTGTTATATCAGGAGATTTGCGATCTCAGACGCCAGCTTGCAGACGCACGGGCATCTTGTCCTCACATGGATCAGGGTGTCCGCCGACAGTCGTTCTAGAAGATATTCAGGAGCTCTGGGTCAGAGCTCACACTATGTGTGGGGGAGACTTACCACATTCTTATTATTATCATTTATTTTTACCGTTACCACATTCTTATTATTATTTTTACCGCTATTATCATAATTATCAGACTATTAGTAGATTTAATTTTCCATCGTTATTATTAGACTCATTGCTACTAATATTTTTTAAATTTTATGGTACACTGCATCCATTAGCTATATGCAAGTGTCGTATTATTTATTGGTAATATTTAAAATTTTTTGATTCATTCTCGTATTTTAAAGTTTTATAGAGTTACTAATATTATTGTTATTTAATTTCTACATTCACATTTTACATTTATGCAAAAGAAAAGAATATTCTCTATGTTTCTTACATGTACACCTATGAAGAAACAGCCTCAAATATGCTATACACACCCCAAGGAGGGATACATGGACCAACCAAAGCCCAATCCCGTGCCAACCCAATTTACACAGTTCGCGAACGCGGACCCTTGCTCGGCGGACACGGTGACGTCCTCGGATATTAACGAACCAGAATTGGGAAAACCTCCATTTTTCACCACTCTCTTCACCTCCCACCTCCAATAACTCCATTTTTTACCACCATTAAACCCCACTAAACCACTTTCATCCCTTATTTCACAACTACCCCACTACCATTATCACTTCCATTTCACATTACCTCTATAAAAACCAAAGATTTCAACCAAAAATCCCCAAATCTACAAAAACCCAAATTTATCCATTTCCATCACTAAACCTTCATTTCAAGTCAACAATGGCAGTGGAGGAACAAGGAAACATTACTTTTCGAGATGGAGATGATGGAGTCAAGCAGTGGGAAAAATGGGACAAACTGCAGACACGCAATATTCTTGCGACGAGGTACATTGATGATATTTGTCTGTATAACCTTGATATACGATATAGCGTATTTTATCTGTTAGAGAATTTAAAATTAGAGAGTATCTTTATTCGCAAGGAGCCTACCTATGAAAGGCTAACCCGCGAGTTTTTGAGTTCTTTGGAGTACACTGTCAGGGATAACACTGCTAGCACTGTAGGCACAGTGAGGTTTAGGATGTTCAATGTTGAATACATTTATACCACTGATGCACTTGCTGAGTTATTAGGATTCCATTACGGGGATGGTATCGTTTGTGAGGCACCCATAGACACAAATTGGTCAACTGAGGCTTTCCAACTGTGGAGAGACATCACAGATCGGACCACCTACTCTTTTGACGGAAATGTGGCCTCCAACATCCATAACCCAGCCATACGAGTGTTCCGCCTTTTATTAGCTGATACTATTCTTGCTCGTGAAAATTCTAACAAGTTGAACTCCAAAGAATTTATATTTTTACAGGCTGCTTTACTTAGAAAAAGATTAAATCCTGTGCCATTTATGATAGCTCATATGCAGGCTATTGAAAGAAAGGGCAGCACCGTGTCATTTGGAGGATTGATTACCTTCATTGCACAAGCCCTCCATCTGGACACCGAGTTGGCCACATTGGAACCACTCCCGCCTCGCACCATTGATTTAAGGTTTCTGAGAGATATGAGTTTGTGCAAAACGAGGCCGGAAGGAGGCTGTATCCTCATGGTTCGCAATGCTGCCGTCCCGAGTGTCGCTTTACCTTACTCAAGTCGCACTGATGTGCGCCAAAGAGGAAACTGGCTCTATGATTTGAAGGCTGCTCATATTTTAGGTCCATTGCTACCAAACGTCCCCGAGGATGAAGGAAATGAGACGGAGGATAAGTTTGACCGTATGGACCAGTCTCTTATTCATGTATAACTTACACACACTCCACTTGTTACTAACCGTTCTGCAGGTACCTCTTCCGGATTTTATATCACTGAAGAAATGTGGCAAGCACAACAAGCCAGAGAAGAAGAGCGTGATGGCATGTTCTATGCCATGTACCAACACCAGCAGGAGATGATGCACGTTATGCGGGAGTCACAACAATCCACTCTCGAGAACTTCTAAGCACTTAGGGATCAAAATGTCTCTCTCATAGAGAGGATTGAGCAGATGGAGCTGTCACATACCACCCGACACTGCAGTAGAAGTCGTTGCCCCAGACGTTCAGAGCATGGTGGAGATGGCTCCAGTGGCCGACATGAGTGATTGCCAGGTTTCACCTATCTCTTTGTCACTTTTTATCGAAACATTGAGGACAATGTTTGGTTTAAGTGCGGGAGGAGATATTTACTGTTTTTAGTTGTCTTTACTATTTCTATTTTCTCTCTATTATTTTACTATTGCTTTCTAGTGTAGTTTAGTTCGTTTTAAAATTTTCACATGTGCTTGATGAGTCATTTCGTGTAGTTTGTCTATTTTCCCAATTCTTGAGCCTTAACAAAAAAAATATTTTTGAACAAAGAAAACAACATTTATTTCGAAAATTTGGGCTATTAGGACAAGTATCATTTACAATGGCTTGGGAAAACTTTTGAAAAATTGATATCGTTTTTACACCGTAAGTTTCTCAATTATAGGAACCTATCCAGGTTTTTATTATACAGTGGCCTTAAAATCTCACCCTTTATCGCCTACCCTTAAGTAGTTTATTCTAGCAGTCAACACCATCTTAACCACCGCTAAGTGACAAACCGATGCAAATAGGTAAGATCCTGCAAAAGAAAAAGAAAAGAGAAAGAAAAATCCAAAAGATGCTAAAGTATCTTTGGAAAAATTGCAAGAAAAATTATTTATCAAAAGAAAAAAAAATTGCAAAAAGTATCAAATTTCTGATATAATAACAGGATCAGGATTACCACAGGTTATGTTCACCATGCGAGTGCAAGATAATGGGCTTAATGTGACTGCGCCTGAATGAAAAGGGGTAAGAAAGGAATGAGTAAGCTAGGCCTAAGTATAACACCTTAGTTTGGATTGGTTTGTATAGGAGAGAAACTTATGTCCGCAAATCACGGAAAGTGTCATTACGATACCCTTGGTTCACAAGTTAGTACCTACTGATGCATTACTGATCAAACTTAAGTCTTTAGCTTAGATGAGATACTTGTGTGTTTGCTGTTCTTCTTTTTCTGCTTATGAGAGTTTGCTTGAGGACAAGCAAAGGTTTAAGTGTGGGAGAATTTGATAACACTAAAATACACTGTATGTTTGACTCCGATTGCACATGTTTTTAGTTGTTTATTTGTTATTTTCCCATGTTATGATGGTATTTTGTCTTATTTTAAGATACATTGCCTGATTTGAGCCTGCAGCGAAGAAACGACGCAAAACGGGGCTAAAACGGAGATATCATGCACAAATTGTACACTAGCCGTTTCACTCAGCAAACGCCATAGAGGACGCCGTTTGAGTAGTGGGTTTCACCCATGTTCGCAAACCAATTTACCGTTATGTTTTCAATTACCATGTTCAGCTAAATCTCTTGTGCTGGGATGTGTGGATCGTCGTTCCGACGGTACTCCACATGTTATCAATTTAGAAATACTTTAGGGGCTGGTTTTGGTTTTAATTAAACTCTTCTGAACTTCAATTGATCGGTCATTACGTAAACGAGACCTTGTTTTTGTTTGCGTAATGACTGTTACTAGATCGGTAAGATCGAAAGCCGTCCGACATTTTAGAAAAAAGTTTGTTAGTTTTTAATTGATAAATATAGCGAAAGCACTTTATTAATTAATTAGGAAAGTTTTATATTATTAGAAAGAGATTTTAAACTATTTTCGGACGTGTTTATAGATTTAGGATCCGGTTGACCGAGCATATGCCGGAAACCCTTTGGTATTAAATATTTCCAATCGAAAACACTTTTAACTAAGTCTTAGAGGTAGTTATATAAAAAAAGACTTTATCACTTTAACGCAAGGAGCGACCGGTACAGGGTGAGCGGCCGGTATAGATTAAAGGTTAGGTCTGTTTCCGATCACGCTAACGCGGTGGATCCTTTTTAATTAACTCTTTTTCAAAGAAGAAAACATTGCCCCATAGTATTACTACTTAGATAATAGGAGTACAATTTGATTGATGTGAATTACATTCCAGTATAGTCTTTATCTGATTTATTTCGATTTTCGTTCAGTGGAAAACTATTACTCTGATTTTTCTTTAGCCTTAGATAAACACCGTAACAATAGTAATCGATAGATTGACATTGGTCTCTTTGGGATCGATAAATATTTTATATTACTCTGATGTAATCTGTATAATTGCGGATATCACGCATCATCCACCAGTGGTCCAACAGATGTTGAAGAGTCCTTTGCACAAGTGCACACCCTTGGTCGTTTTCGTAGCATTCTTTACAGTCATGATAATCATGTAAATCCAGAAAACCAAGGCTGACCTACTTAGCATGTAATTCCACTAGACTGGTATTCATCAAGCGTATGTCAAAGATTTGGACCATATTTACTTGATGATCACTTATTTCATGGTAGTCTTGGATTTATCCAAGATCCATTTGACGTTGGAGGGCCTCTTGTACAAAAGAGCATCCCTGATTGTCTTTTGAGCAGATCAGACAAGCGCTGTAATCGTGCCGCAGAAGATTGTTATATTGACTTTGTCTTGAATGCAATGCCACTAGATTGGCGTTCATTGCACGGATGTCATGGTTCTAAACAATGTTGGGATGTGCATGGGCCATGTTTACTTCACGAATCCTATGATCCTGAATCCAACCTAGATCCATTTATTCTTGCAGAGCTGTCTGTACTATGGCACACCCTTGATTGTCCTTGGAGCAAATATCACACTGATGATAGTTGTGAGATGGCACATGGTCGTACCCCGTTCTGTTTGTAATGCATCTTTACCAGGTTGGTTCCAAGTAAGCATACATTGTGAATTTGATAACTGTTGACAGGATCTCCTTCTATCAGGTTTACCATAGTCTTCTCATGTTGCGGTGGATTCATTTGAACATTTGAATTAGTATCTTTGAAAGATAAAACCCCGTTCTTGACAAGCTTCTGTACATCAGACTTGAAGCTGAGATAGTTCTCAATGTTATGTCCTCATCATCCTTGATGGTAAGGGCAAGTTTGATTTGCTTTAAACCAAAAAGGTGGATTTTCTGGCACTGTAAAAGGAGTCATAGTTTGAACGTGCCCCTTGGCTAGTAGAAGTGGAAATAGTTCTGTGTACAACATCGATATAGGGTCGAACCCTGATGGTCGTGTTGCACGATTATTGTTATTGTACTGCGGGCGAGCCTAATGAAGAGGTTGTTGCAGCCTTTGCTGATATTGTTGTTGATTTGGTTGGCTCTGAGCAACTTGTGGCTGATATGTCGGAGCTGGCACCGAGTTAATAGCGGGAGTTAGTGCTGCTATTGGTTGATAACTTCGCATTTGCTTTCCCAGAGAGATATTACTGATACCTTGCTCTTTCTTCTTTTGGAAAACACTACCGTATCTTTTGGTACTACTAGATGGTTATGCATCTTTGACCAATCGTCCTTCTCGGACTGCTTCTTCAAGGCATACTCCCATGTTCACCATTTCAGTGAAGTCATTGGGTGCACTGGCGACCATTCGGTCGTAATAAAACGAGCTCAATGTTTTTAGGAAGATCTTTGTCATTTCCTTTTTCTCGAGAGGAGGACATATCTGGGCGGAGATATCACGCCATCTCTGGGCATATTCCTTGAAGGTTTCTTTATCCTTTTGTGACAATGCTCTGAGTTGGTCCTTATCTGGTCCCATGTTCAATGAAGAATTAGTTTTGCACACTCATTAACCAGAAGTAAATGACAATCTGAAAGAATGTCTATGAGTGCTCTAATACCTCAGGCTTGTCAGAAGTTTTGAACTTTCTGAAAGTATGGTAGCTAGACTCTACTGCTTCAAAGGTCACAGACATTATGGATATCAAATCCAGAAACGGTCATTTTGGAAATGTTCAAGTTTTGTACCTCTTGATATTTTTGCACCTTCTGGTGACATGTTTAAGATATTGAAAGAACTTATTTCTGATACATGATGTGATACATCAAGCAAGTTACTAATCAGGTTCTGATTGCGTCAATTGTGTTCTGATAGCAAGCCAGGTTATGAGATGAAGATCAGGCAATTCTAGTCAGACTCTGATGTGACGTCTCTGAGAAGTATTCCTTCTCTGCTCGTATGCTCTATACTTCAAAATTATTTTGTGACTCTTGGGATCAGAGGGAGACTTGGAACAAGCAAAAATGAATTTAGATAGTAACAGATTTAGGGGGAGTTGGTTAGCTTAACTCTGATTCTGTGGTTCATGGTTATTACCCTGTACGAATTGCTATATCAAAATACATGGTTTGTCATCATCAAAAAAGAGGAGATTGTAAGAACAAGATTGGTTCTGCATCTGGCCTTAAGTTTTGACGATAATTGCACATGTTATCTTAGAGAACAATTCGGTACTTTATGGTTTCTGTCTAGTGTGTAGTTTTTGCTAAACAGGATCTGACTCTGATAGAAAGACGTGTGATGTCATCAGACTTTGATCTAAACACTTTGGAAGAAAATATATGTTGTGTACAAGATAAAGTCAAAGTTCAGGAATGTTTTTAATGCAACGGTTCTGAAGAAAGTTTGTACTAAAGCTTCTGATTGTGACTTTGTAAGTAAGCCTTGTAGGCTTTCTAAGAGATGTGCTTCTATCACTACAAGTTCTGAAGTTTCTGAAGACAAGGTTCTATTGAACAATTTTTTGAAGATTCTGAAGACATCATTTCTGAAGTTCAAGTTCTGAAGATTCTAAAGACAAAGTTCTGTTGAACGAAGTTCTGAAGACAAAAATGTGTTGAACAAGTTCTAAAGATTCTAAAGACGAGGTTCTGATTAAACAAGCTCTGAAGTTTCTAAAGACATCACTTCTAAAGACCAAGTGCTGAAGACTCTTAAGACAAGTTCTGCTGAACGAAGATCTGAGATTCTGAAGACTTAGGTTCTAAAGTTACAAGTATTGATCTCTCTACACATGCTTCATCAAATATACAGCTGAAGCCTCTGAAGAACTAGAAAACAGAAGATCAAGAATGGTTTACGTGTTTCAATGAATATAAAAGTACAAATTAGTTTGTGACCTCTACCTAGATAAAGGTGGCGCAAACACGGCTCTTTTGTATTATGATGTTGACCATTCCTTTAAGTAATTGTTGGGATATTACAGTTGGAATATGTTTCCTATTATACCCTTCAACGAATCTATTCTCAAGCTCTATATATTGAAGATCTGAATGCTTGAAGAAGTCGATGAATGCTTAAATGCTTAGTGTCGAAGTGCCGAAGAGCCAGAAGAGCTAGAGAGATGAAAAAGAGAGAAAAACCAAAATGAAAAAGAAGAAAAGAAAAAGCTGAAGAAAACACGAGAGTGTGTGTGCAAAGCGGAAGCAAAGCACCAAGCTATTAGCTCAAAAAGAAGATGTTTGATGCTCAACCAAAATAGAGCGCAACTCTACAAGAAAAAGAGAGAAGCATTAAATAAGCTTTTGAGCAACAAAACTCATGCTGATACGATGCAAATATCTTGGAGATTATTCTTAAGATAGTTTTATAAATTAGCAAGGAGTTGTTGTTCATATCTTGCTAGAAAACACTTTTGTGTTATTGTACTTAAATTTGTGCATTCTGCTTATTTAGAAGCAATTCCTTATACACACATTTGTAACACTTTTCAAAGTGGTTATTCCTCAAGTGACTAAGTCGTTAGTATGGATACTTGAGAAGGCTAAGTTGTTTTCGAACACTTAGAGGTTGTAATATTTCTAGATTATTGGATTAAGTCCTTGTCTAATGCGAAATCACCTTGGTGGATGGACTGGAGTAACTTTGTTAACAGTGAACCAGGATAAAAATAATCGTGTCTATTTATTTTTATTCTCTTATTAGCATTGATTTTTAAATTCTAGAAAACTAGGTAAAATACCTTTTTTGGTCCTTTAACTTTACTCCAGGGTTCATTTTGGTCCCTTAACTTTAAAAAGTGTCATTTTGGTCCCTTAACTCTTCGAAACGTTCCATATTAGTCCTTTTGTCTTATTAGCGACGAATTTAGCGACTGATTTTTGAATTTTTCTTTCGCTAATAAGACGAAAAGGACTAATATGGAACGTTTTGAAGAGTTAAGGGACCAATATGACACTTTTTAAAGTTAAGGGACCAAAATGAACCCCGAGGTAAAGTTAAAGGACCAAAAAGGGTATTTTGCCAGAAAACTATCATATTTGGTGAAACCCAATTCAAACCCCCATTTCTTGTGTTTCTCGCCCCTTCAGATGATGGATCGATGTTGCTGGTAAATAAGAAAGCTTGCAAAATTGCAGGTATTGGATCTGCGATATCAAACTCCATGATGAGTCAATAAGACTATTGACTGATGTTAGGTATGTACCTGATCTTAAAAGGAATTTGATTTCTCTTGGTGAATTCGACAAGAAAATATATGTTTTCAAAGGAGAGCAAAGCATCCTAAGGGTAATGAAGGGTTTGAAGGAAGTTTTGAGAGGCGTCAAGAAACAAGGCTTGTATACCCTTGAGGATGAGGTTGTAAGTGGTTCAGCAGATGTGGCATTCACAAAAATTGTGTCGAAGACTGAGCTATGGCACAAGAGACTTGACCATGTTAGTGAAAGAGGCCTGGTCGAATTGTCGAAACAAAATATGTTGTGTGGTGACAAGGTTGAAAAACTAGAGTTTTGTGAACCTTGTGTATTTGGTAAATCCCGTAAAATGAAGTTTAACAAAGGTAAACAAAGAACATATGGATCCCTTAATTATATTCATGCTGATCTTTGGGGGCCTGCAAGAAATTCTTCACACTCAGGTGCAAAGTATTTTCTATCCATAGTTGATGATTACTCCAAAAAGTTATGGGTATTCATCCAGAAGACTAAGGATAAAACTTTTGTAAAGTTCAAAAGTTGGAAGACTCTGTTCGAAAACCAAACTGGCAGGAAAGTCAAGAGGTTGAGGACCGACAATGGTCTTGAATTTTGCAATGAGGCTTTCGACAACTATTGTGTTGCGTATGGTATTTCAAGGCACAAAACAACTGCAGGTACTCCCCAACAAAATGATTTGGCTGAAAGGTTTAATCGGACCATTCTGGAAAGGGTGAGGTGCAAGTTGGTAAGTGCGGGATTGAAGAAGGTGTTTTGGGCAGAAGCTGTTGTGACTGCAGCATACTTGATAAATAGGTGTCCCTTGATAGCCTTAGGAATGAAGACACCTAAGGGAGTCTGGTCGGGACATCCACATAGTCTCGACAGACTTAGAGTATCTGGTTGTTTAGCCTATGATCATATTAGGCAAGACAAGGTTGAACCTAGAGCTCTAAGATGTATGTTCCTTGGATATCCAGAAGGAGTCAAAGTATATAGGCCGTGGTGCCTAGAGCTAGGTCACAGGAGGTGTATCACAAGTCGATATGTAGTTTTTAATAAAGCTGAGACGCCTTTCAAGAAAACAGATGACATTGCTCGAAGTTCGAAGATATCTAAAGAAAATCTGGAATATGAAGAGATTCCTGTTGAGATGGAGCATAATGATGCTGAATTGCATAACCCAGATGAAGTCAAAGAAGAATCTCAAGTTGTTGATGAAGATGAGGAAACTGATAATGACTCCCTGCTGGCAAGATGTAATTTTTATGTCCATGTGAATGTTGAAATGTAATGTTCATGTTAACAATTGCCAACATAATATTTTGTTTTTTTTTATGTTATCAATGTTAATTTATCTTTATTCAGCATCTTTTCAATTCTATGTTTGTTTCTGGTTCAGTATGTTCTGGAAATACACCTTCATAAGATTTATGGAGATGCATTTCCAGATTCATTTTAGTCAAATATTTGGGGCGTGACTCAAGAACGTATGAGATGTGTGTGTTTGGGGCGCTTCTAGAGATGCATCTCTGGATTCTAGAAATATTATTTGATTTTTTACGAGGGTGTGGTAGCAATCTTTAAGGTGCCTTACACAATTTCCTCTTTTGAATGTTACTTTTTATGATTCAGTGGATAATTTATGTAGTTTGATACAAGTTTATAAATATTACACGTTATTATGTTGATTTAGTATATTTTTGTTTTATAATTAGTTTTTTTGAATTAATGTTTTATAATTAAATTAAAATTTTGAATTATTGATGGATTTACTATATATATATATATATATATATATATATATATATATATATATATATATACTTTTTTCATAAGTAAGTTTTTTTAACTTACTATTAATCATAACTTTTGAATTGAATATAATTTAATAATTAAATTGGATTTTTTACTTAATTAACCATTAAATTAGATTCAATTGGAGTAAACAAATAAAATATATATATATATATATATATATATATATATATATATATATATAATTTTAATATAAAAATAAAATAAAATTTATAATTTTATGTTTCAAATTTATCTAAATATAACGAATAAGGTGAAAATTCAATTCTGAAAAACTTTGATCTTATAAATTGGCAAGTTGGCAAGTGTTCGTGAAGAGATATGAATTAGAAAACTTTAGAAATTTTATTAAAAATTTCGGCAAGATGAAAGAGAACAGAAGAAAAAAAAATTAAAAAGAAATCATTTAATTATTTCTATGGAATGCTAAGTTAATTTTATACTAAAATTATTAGTTATTAAATAAATTAATTAAATAATTAATGTATCTAACTTATAATACAAATTAAATATATTAAGTATTTAATAAATTTAAAAATGTAAAATACTCTTTATAAAAAAGACAGGAGAGAGGAATAATTAATTTTCTTATCATTTATCAATTTCATAAGAAATTTGAATAGATGGTAAAACAATACTTCTCTCTCTTTTCGAACCTCTTTAAATATATGGTCACACACGGTCGTACTAACAAACATACATTAATTTTAAGAAACTATACAAAATATTACTCTCCTCTCCTCTATTCCTCTTTTCTAAATTATAAGTTATTTTGTCAAAAGAAATTGTCTCAATTTATAAGTCATTTTGCATTTTTAATATAATATTAATGACATTTCTACAATATACCTTCAGATATTTATCATTATTTATTCTTTCAATTTTTTTAATTTTTCTCTTCTGTATAATTATGAGAAACATTAGTCTAAAGTTATACATAATTTATTTTTTTAATAAAATAATAATTAAATTTTTTAATTCATATGAAATATTCTAAACGTCTTATGATTTGTGACGGAGAATATCTTAAAAATATAAATCAAACATTTTTTAAATAAAAAATCAAACATTGTGAATATTAATAAATACGTTATTTTAATGTAAAACTATCTCTTTTAATATTTTAAGTAAAACATTAACTTAATTTCTAGATATTAATTATTTTCGTAAAGTATAAACTTTCTAGATTGCTGACATTTTTATTTGAATTTAGATGTATAAACTTGAAAGTTCCAAAAAGCCGGGTGATTCCTTTTAATATACCGTAATAATTTAGAAAGCAGGATTCCCAACATTCTAAAACTTGGTGCATTCAAGAATTCAACACATTAGCAGTGGGTGAATCAAGATTAAACAATTCATATTTTAAGCAATTTTAAATTATTTTAAAAATAAAATATGAAACTTAAAGTATATATTATTTTATTTTAATCTAATTATCGATGATGTGTCCAATTTTTAAATTATCGATGATGATTAATGAGGCGAATCAAGATCAGAACATTTAACACCTTGAAATTTTTCCGACTGAAAAATACTAACAATAGTTGATACTAGCACGTCACATTTGAAAGTTTGAAACCTTCTCCATGTACAACTTTGTTGATATGGTGAAGGAAAAATAAAAATGGTACTTAAATAGAATGGCGTGCAGCAGATCGTAGCTTATTTTTAGTTGAGATTTATATCGTATATCTTCAAAGCTCTAGTGACCCGAGCCTTACTGATTGATGGGTCTTGTCATTTTAAACATATACTCGCTAACCCCAGGTGGATCATGAAGGATATCAGTGTCTGGCTGGGGATAAGTTAACCAAACCACTTAAGGTCAAAGGTATGTTAATTCGAACGGGATGCCAGATGTATATTAACTCGGGCTTTCATTTAATTTCAGAGGTATGTTAACTTGACCGGACCAGAGGGATGTTAACTTATCCGATATGCCAAAGGTATATTAACTTGGTCTTTCATTTAAGGTCAGAAGTATGTTAACTTGACCGGTCCAGAGATATGTTAACTTATCCGATATGCCAGAGGTATATTAACTTGGTCTTTCATTTAAGATCAGAGATATGTTAACTTCATCGGGCCAGAAGTATGTTAACTTAGATGAGAAGCTCTTATTTACTTGGACTTTTGATTCGGTCAGAGGTTTCAATTAACATAACTTGGTCAGAGGTTCTTATTTTACTTGACTGATTTGCTAGAGGTTTTTATTTACTTGAATTTTTGATTCAGTCAAAGGTATGGTAACTTTACCTGTGTGCCCCCTGTGAAGGTATTTGTCGTTCTCAACCCCAAATTTTATTGGAGAGTAATTCTCTATCCGAATTTTGTATCTAATGAACTACATAAAAATGACTAAAGGTACAAACAAGGCATAATATTCAGAAAGGTGATATCCAATTTTGTATCAGACGTTGTTCTGACGAGATCAATTGACTTCTCTTCTTCAACTTTCAATTTGTTTAATTCATGTGACATCTTGGTTTCTTTTCATCATAGTATTTGTTGTCATTTTACTGAAAAATTTGAGTTCTTCATTACTAAAAATACTATATTTCATGACGAAGTTTTCACCTTAGTTATTGTAAAACCGATGTATAATTCTTGGACATACCCTGTTTTTTTTTTATAAAAAAAATATATTCAATGTATTTCGTCGGTTATTTTGAAAACCGAGGGACAAACCTATTCAGTGTACATGCTTCGAATCCCATAAGCCTCAATTTATGTTTTTATCTCGTTAAAAGTGGCTACTTCTTAAATATTTTATTTTTAATATAAAAATACGCTACTTTTCACCTCGGTTTTTTTTCAAACCGATGAGAAGATGTTTCTATGAAATATATATAGACATTGTTCGGCAGATTGTTTGCCCCTTGCAGGCATAAACTAGCTTTCAATTGTTTGACTCAATGGAGCATTTCATGTCCAGGAATTATAAATTGTGACGAAGGTTACTTCAGTTTTTAATCTTTGAGTGGTTGTAGAGAAGGTTGGAAGGTTGGAAGATTTTGGAAGTTCCCTTATCAACTGTTAGAGGTGCTTGATTTTTCCACGTTGGAAATATTGGAGGAGTAACTAAGACCGAAACATCTTCAATCAATAGAGAAAGTGGCACCTCCCTTATTGGATCAAGAACGTTGTTTGCAGCAGTAATCGCGACATTGGTGTTGCGTGTCGTGGCTAAGCGAGTGGCTTTCGCTACTGCCATGATGTTAGGAACTGGATCGGTGATCTGTACAGGGACGTGATCAACACTTTGTAAAAGAAAAGATCGGTGATCTGAAAGACAAAACATCGACGATTTAGAATCGTGGTGTAGAGATGGTGGTTCTTTGTGGAAACTCGCAAGAATCAAATGTCGATTCCCACAAACGGTGCCACTATTCTGAACTGGAAACACAAAGAATGGAGATCGAATAGAACGAAGTTCTGGTGCGGTGGAGTGAGCTTCTAGTACGACAGAGTAGGATGGACTCCTAAAGTTAGCACTCAACTGCTTAAGTTAGTAAATAAGTAAGAAAGTAATATATATGTGTTAATGAGAGAGTACTTGAAATGACGCTTATTAAACTTTATATAGCATGGACAATTAAAACCGTCTCTGCAAAATACAACGCCACGTGCGAATTGTCGTTTGATTAGGAGGTCAAAATCTTATATCCCAAACTGAGATATTTTCGAATAATGCTTGGAGGTCAAAATCTTATATCCCAAACTGAGATATTTTCGAATAATGCTTGGAGGTCAAAATCTTATCTCCCAAACTGAGATATTTTCAAATAATGCTTGATATTGACCATTCACATCCCGGACCTTGCAAGCAGGCCATATCAAATATTACAAACCTTAATCAAATTAAATTAGACTTTGAGAAGACTACTTTAACCAAAACAGCTGTCATTTGAATTTGATATGAACGAACGTTAAAATTAGGCCAATACCTATCAGATACATATCGAAAAAAAACCTTATACATTTACGTTAACACAAATAGTTTGATAATAACATTATGATCATCCCTTATTAGCTGTCATGACCCCACATGCCCTACACTCAGCTACCTAGTCCTTCCCCATAGACAAGTCAAACCATATCTACACACTTCACTCCATACGTTTGCAATATTTTTCCCAACCACTTCCAAAACCCAATGGCCCTTTACATTATTGCCTCTCTTAATTTACTTCCTATATAAACTCTCACACCTTTGCATGCAATTCATTCCTCACCAAATACACTTATTTTGGCCCCAGAGTCTTCAAAACTTGCTTGCTATTCACCAACCAAAACATAGGCACCATCACTAGCTACATGAAAATGGTATGTAGGATACTTATTGGCCTTCTTTTCTTAACCTTTTTGGCAGCAACATCTGCTAGTAATAATTTCAATCAATACTTTGATATAACATGGGGTAATGGCCGTGGCAAAATCCTCAACAACGGCCAACTTCTTACACTGTCTTTGGACAAAGCCTCTGGCTCTGGATTTCGTTCCAAACATGAATACTTGTTTGGAAAAATTGACATGCAACTAAAGCTTGTGCCTGGTAACTCTGCTGGAACAGTCACAACATATTATGTATGTGTCCTTCATCAATTTCCTATATAGTATATGTGTTTTTATTATTCAATTTTTTTATAAAATGTTTAGCATGAAATTAATGGATTGAATTATTTGATGCAGCTATCTTCTCTTGGAAATTCTCATGATGAAATAGATTTTGAATTTCTTGGTAACTTAAGTGGTGATCCTTATATTGTTCATACAAATATTTACGCACAAGGGAAAGGAAACAAAGAACAACAGTTTTATTTGTGGTTTGATCCCACCAAAGACTTTCACACTTATTCCATTCTTTGGAATCCTCAAAGCATCATGTATATATATTATATTCTATTCTATTATAAAGTTATATATGAGATGATATCTTACTTTATTTTTTTGACACATTTTTTGTCATATTATATATCAGATTTTCTGTGGATGGGACTCCTCTAAGGGAATTCAAGAATTTTGAATCAAAGGGTATTCCTTTTCCTAAAAGTCAAGCAATGAGTATATATTCAAGTCTTTGGGATGCTGATAATTGGGCCACAAGGGGAGGCCTGGTGAAAACAGATTGGGCCCAAGCCCCATTCACTGCTTCATATGGAAATTTCAACATCCAAGCTTGTGTTTGGACTTCTTCTTCAGGCTCATCTTGCTCTTCCAAAACTCCATCTTCAAGTAATCAATCATGGATGAAACAGTCTTTGGATTCAACAGGACATGCTAGGATTCAATGGGTGCAAAAGAATTACATGATTTACAATTATTGCACTGATACTAAACGATTTCCTCAAGGTCTTCCTCCTGAATGCTCACTTGCTTGAACATAAAACTAATATACATATATATAATTATATATATACTAGGTTTATATTTGATACTATGCATTCAATTGTCTGTATAATAATAGTATGTAAATGAGATTATTTTTATTTTGGTACTAATAAATTTGATGGAGAAAAGCATAATAAATAAATAATTGCTTACTTTTTAATCCTGTGAAAGAATCAAGGGTCAAATGAAAGAAGAAGAAATAGAATTCATGTTTATATCTAGAATGAACGAATTCAAAATCCTTTTATTTGTTCGGTCAACAAAACTCCTAATAGGTTAAAAAGCATCCTTGGTTGATTTTTCTTATCATTCTTACTTCTCTTGTTTTAGTGTTTTGACCATTTATATTTATGTAAAGGTCCAATTTGGTTCTTAAAATAACAAACACACATGAAAGAGAGGACAAGTGATAAAAAGGGATAGAGCAGATAAATTAACTAATTGAATTTTTAATATTTGATCAAATTAGCGATTGGACTAATGTATAAAAATAAAATGACTTTAAAAGATATGTTTATTAATATTTAAGTTTGTTCCATTATAAATGACATGAATAAAATGTGCTATTAGATTGACATATGGTTTAAAGGCCACGTAGGCATGGCCTCAATTCTATGAGTTTTTATTAGATTTTAAAAGAAAATAATGATTTTTTTTATTAGATTTTTAAAAAATCTAAAAGTTATTGTCGGATTTTTCAAATATATTATCAGTTTTTTTTAAATCTATGAATTTTTATTGGATTTTTGAAAAATTTATTGAATTTTCGAAAAATTCAATAGTGTTAATTTCATTTTTTTTTGCCTAAAATAATAAATTATCGGATTTAAAAAAAAACCAAAATATTACAAACATATCAAATTTATCACAAAATCCGAAAATATAAAATAAATTTTTTAAAAACCGATACATGCATATCAGACTTTTCAATTGCTTTACCAAATACTTTTATTCATACCAGATTTTTAAATTGCACTACCGAATTTTTCGCTTGCTCTTTTTTTATTAAATTTTGACAAGGGTATTTTTACCCTTACGAAAATAAGTGAGGGTGTCGGGTCAAATTTGTGGATGGCAAGATAAAATCTCTAAAATTCACTATCCAAGACCATGTCAACACATGGCTAACTTTAAAAGTGGTTGCTTTAGCATAAGATAAAAAGAGAGGTTCCAGAACAGCAAATTCTGCAGTCCCAGTTGATATGGCGTTCGTCGTCCTTTGATGGCGTTCACCATTGCTTCCTGATGGCGCCCCAGTTTGAATTCAGAGCATGGCGTTCACCATGCCCCCATGGCGTTCGTCGTACAGTCGCGGAAGCAGTTTTCACTGCAGAATCAGTTTCTGGCAGTTTTGAGGAGTTTTCTAACTCCCTTTCCCTCCAAATTCGAAAGAGGCAGTTGAGTATCAAATCCTCTATATATAGGACCTCTTGGAGCAGTGAAAAAGGGTAGAAAAAGTGCGCGGAAGCTCTGCCGGAATTTCATTAGAATTTTAGGCACAAATTTACCGATAAAAGCAACAATTACTCGCATTAAGGAATTGTTGCAAATTTTGTACTGACTTATTTTTGCTGTACTTTTTGGATCGAGATTTATACAAGGGTTATTTCCATTCCGTCCCGATTTACTTTACCGCAAGAATTTTACAGGTTTTTTTACTTTACCGTACTTCCAATATATTTGCTTCTTTAAAATTGTTTAACAGGTTAGACTTAGGAAATGTATGTTTAAAAATGGTAGACTTAGGATCAATTATGTCTGAGTAAATAATTTGAGACTGACATGTGAAGACCGTCGTATTCGGCGGGACTCCGTAGAAACAATAGGTGCGAAACTATGATTGTATGTCAATTTGGTTTTAATTTCCAAGTTTAATGTTTCTTATTTCGACATGAGAGTGTGAAGTAAGTTAAGGTTTAGGCCAAGACCGCGAGAGCGTGAGGAGTGAATCGGATAGTGCAAATTATGCAACATATTTAAATACAGCGAGAGCGCTTTAGATATTATTTAGGATACTATCGGTTTCCAAAACGTGTTTCTTAGTTACCGGGCGAGCGAGAGCAGAATTTTGCGATTAGGAAGTATGACTTTTGTCAAGACCGCGAGAGCGTGAGACAAGGACTTTAAGTCGGTTTATTCTACGGAATGACAGTATAGTAATAGTTAGTACCCGTATTCTATAAGTCCTGTAGGTGCACGGAAATCATATTTCAGGATCGTTTTAGTATTAAATTTCAGATTCTAAATTTCGTCCTTTATTTCCCATTTAATTCCTGTTTCCCTTCAGCCTTAGCTTTGCACAACAACCTTGGATAACATTAGTTTGATTATCTGTCCCTGTGAGTTCGACAATCTTTTTAAGACTACACGACCAACTGTATACTTGCAGATTTATCCATCAGTGTCGACCGATCAAGTTTTTGGCGCCGTTGTC
Source organism: Lathyrus tuberosus (assembly GCA_022829125.1). Classification (NCBI taxonomy): domain Eukaryota; kingdom Viridiplantae; phylum Streptophyta; class Magnoliopsida; order Fabales; family Fabaceae; genus Lathyrus; species Lathyrus tuberosus. The sequence continues at coordinate 3,983,274 of JALAZF010000343.1, forward strand.
GGGGACATATTTAGTCAATATTGTGAATCTTTTGTTGCGCAGTATAAACTAAGGCAACTATTTTATCTTTTAATTTTTCGATTGTATGCCAAGCACTCGCTCACAAGGCGAAGAGTTGGAGCAACCGATTGACGAAATCGAACGTTATATTAGTCTAAGACGTCGAATTAACGAATTCCATATTAGATATAATCTTCCAGACCCTATTATTCCTTACTCAGATTCGGAACCCGAATCAGAACAAGAACTAATCATGGCCGAAGGACCAAGAAATCGTCCTCTGAAGTATTATGATGTTCCATCACAAGAAGAACCACATAATAGCATTGCTGCCCCCGCTTTTAACCGAAACGATTTCGAACTGAAACCTTCGCTGATATCAGCAGTTCAACAAAACTAGTTTTCAGGCAATGCTACTGACGATTCGAATTTACATCTGTCAATATTCGTGCAATACGCAAACACCGTGAAAGCAAATGGTGTTAGCCCTGAAGTGATAAGATTAAGACTTTTTCCATTTTCCTTGAGAGATAGAGCTAGAGCTTGGCTCCAGTCTCTACCGTCAAACTCAATGACAACATGGGACGAGTTAAAGAAAGTCTTCTTAGCCCGATATTTCCCACCAAGCAAGACAACTATGTTAAGAGCTCAAATCAACGGATTTAAGCAAAAAGATAACGAATCTCTTTTTGACGCTTGGGAGAGATACAAGGACATGATGTGGCTTTGCCTACACCATAGACTTGAAGAATGGTTGATAATCCATACCTTTTACAATGGTCTGCTGTACAATACCAAAATGAATCTGAGCGCAACAGCTGGCGGTGCTCTGATGGACAAACCGTATAAGGAAGCCTACGAACTTATCGAGACTATGGCTCAAAACCATTTCCAATGGGGAAGCGAACACGTTGGTGTAGAGAAGTCAACTCTAAAAGGAGGAATGTACGAAGTCAATTGTTTAGACTGTGTTAATGCTAAAGTTGATGCACTTACACAAAAAAATCGAAAGTTTAGCAATAGCACCACCTGCAGCTACCGTAGCTGCAGTTACACCCAATTGTGAAATATGTGGAACCCTTGGGCACACAAACGCTGAATGTCAAGTATTAGTTGGTACTCCTACCGGCCAAGTGAACTATGCTCAAGGAAACCCGTAATCAAACACTTACAATCCTGGCTGGAGAAATCACCCGAATTTTTTATACAAAAACAACAATGCTTTATAACTACCAAACTCAGCACCTACTATTCCACCTGGTTACCAGAAACAACCACCGTTTGCACCACAACCACCTAGAAAATCAAATATGGAAATCATGATGAAAAACTTTATGAATGCTCAAGTTCAAAAAAACAAAGAATTCGCAAATCAAAACGCTCATACGAGTGAATTGATGAAACAAATGTCAAGTAAACTTGATGCTATGGCTACTCACAACAAAATGTTGGAAACGCAAATTTCTCAAATAGCCCAACAACAATCAACTATAGCATCCCCCGCTGGAGCATTTCCTGGCCAACCACAACAAATCCAAAAGGTCATACTAATGTTATCACTTTGCAAAGCAGAACATAATACAATGGACCAGTTGACCCGAGATTCCAAAATTCATCCATGCACCAAAATTCATCAAAGGGGACTGAAAAGGTAAGAGAACTAACTAGAGTTAAGGAAGATAAAAGCGAAGAGGCCGAAGAGAAAGAAACACCCTACGTGCCTCCGCCACCATACAAACCACCTGTACCTTATCCTCACAGATTTGCCAAATCCAAAAATGAAGGGCAATTTAAGAAATTCGTAGAGCTTCTAAAATAACTGAACATAACCATACCTTTCATAGAAGCTATTACACAAATGCCCTCGTATGCAAAATGAAAGCACCTTTAGTTTGATAAATTTTGGTAAAACACATGGATGATAAAGATGAATAAGTCTGGACTGAACAAAGATGTCGAAGAAGATGTCATAACTTAAAATCATGACATCCTGAAGTACTGCACTGATTTAGCAAGTGGATTATTCGCATGGATCAAGGACTAAAGACTGAAGCCCAAGGAAGCAGAAGACACTATAAATAGAAGACTTAGATCTAGGTTTGTCATTCCTGAGTATGCCTATTGTAACCTTGCTTTCTTGTGTAAGAAACAAGGGTTTAGGGTTTTGAGAGTCGTTGGCTCTCTAGGTTGTAAGTCTCCCTTTGTATCAGTTGATACACTGTGGTAGATATAGGAGTCACACAGATCCATAAGCCTTGAGGTATTGGATTGTGTATTGTTCTTGGATGAAGCTTTTAAGCACATCCGAGTTAGCTTGTTTGTCAAGTATGCTTGACAGATTTCTGTATTGATAGGGATGATGAAGAAATCACAGTTGGTGGTTGAGGGAAGTGAGTGGGGTATCTCGTATCAGGGTTCTAAACGTTTGAGTTTAACCTTGGTAAAGATGTTCATGGGGTAGATGTTAGGGATAAAGTTGTAAACGTGGGAGTTTAACTTTCTAACAGTCTACACAATAGTGAAGTCTTCTTCCTGGATTGGTATCCCCCAGATGTAGGTGAGTTGCACCGAACTGGGTTAATAGTTACTGTGTTCTTTATCTTTCTGCAGATTTACGTTTCTGTTAGGGTTCATGATGAACATGTTGAATCAGATGTCGTGACATCTGTGATGGTGCAGTTCTGATATTCAAGGTATCAGTCTACAGTTGCGTCTCTGAGTTTAAAAGATTATGTAGCACAATGTCTTGACATGTGTTAGGACATCTGTTGTCTACATAGGCCAGAATTTCAATTGGTATCAGAGCAGGCATCCTGTCTGGTTCTGGATGAGATCTTTGGGAGATACTTTCTGGCATTTAAACAAGGAGGAGTTTTAAAGATCAGATCAATCAACTCAAACATACCCAAGGGTATTAATGGATAAGATGAATGTTCTGGATCGAAGGGAGTAACTCGGAGGTTGTTCATGTTACTGAGGAGATTCTACAACACCTACAGAGAAGTGGCTAGTTCTCTTGTTGATGTGTCTTGTAAGATGTTGTGACATCTTATTAGGGCAAGCATGATTTGTTCCTTGGTGGTTCCGCTGCATGTGTTTCTGATGGAACAACTCTAGAGTTATGGGATTCTGGAGTTGTTATTGAAGACAGTTGGTGGAAGGTCTCAATCGTCGACCTCTATATTTGAGGATATCTGTATTCTTTTATTCCAAAGTCGGGAGCGATGGAGTGAAGCATGTTGTGGTTAGATATCTGGTATGATGACTTAGTACTTGGAAGCTTGGTTTCTTAGTGCAGTTTAGAGTCAGTTGAAGAGGAGAGGAGTTGAGTTAAAGTTTATCAGGTTCTTGCTCTAGGAGTTTGATAAATGTTTGGTCGACTAGGTTGTCAAAGATACTTGAGATCTCTCTCAAGTCCACTCATAAAGACATCTATGTCGTGTATCTGGAGTCTTCTAGTTTCTGTTCTGACTAGAAGGTGTTTCTTTGAGACACAATCTGAAGAACGTGGGGTAATTTATTTTCACCATCCAAAAACAGCAAGGAAGGATTCATCTCTCTTGACCCTAAGAGTGGATCCAACTGATTGAAGAGTTGTTGAGGTAAATAAGACTTGTTCAGAGAAAGTCTTAGTTACTTGAGTCAAGGGTGGCAGCCTTGGTATCTCAACATTATCATTGAAGAAGATACTTGCAAAAAGATTGAATACTTTATAAGTGTTCATGACATGATCTGGTGGAGCTCAGCTACAGCAGTGAAGAAGGGTTATTATACAAGGATTTAAGATCAATTGCTATTTGTGAAATCCACAAGTATTTAATTAATTATCCTTGAAATTCAAGATTGAGGATGTTCTGTCAGAGGTTCTAACATCTTTTCATCAGAGGTTTGAAGAATCATGGGAGGGGTTCTGCTTTCGCTCAAAAGTCTCCTAGGTGTTGACTTGGGATTATTGGCTTAGCGGCTGTTTCCTGGAAAGTATTGTGAATGACTTGTCTAGATGGTGATGCTGTTGAAGATGGAGATAGAAGACTATGACGACATCATAATCTTGATGGTTACAGCTTGGGTCAGTTTATTTCTGATCCAGGTGCTTTGGAGCATAGTGGTTGCTCTAGTTATGAAGGTCGAGGATAAGTGGCAGTTATCTCTGGCTTTCTACTGATGGCTCTACTAAGGGAAGTGGCATTCTTTGGTATTGTTATGGGGTAGTCTTGGACTACTTATTTTCTAAAGATTCAGATGTGGCAGGTTTGAAGTCTTTGGAGTTTCAAAGCAGAATGGAGGTTGTCTACACAAAACTTGGTTGTTGAATCAAGTCTGTGAGAGCATGGAAATCTGTTTCTACAAAGGGATGATGTTTTTCTAAGTGGCAGAAGGAAGAGATGAATTCAACAGTTGGATGTCATAATGTTCTGACATCTAGCTTAACATTAGAAGTCTCACCTGGTGATGTGGCATATCAGCTTAAGATAAGGTGATCTACAGGAGAATGGGAGTGATGAATTCTTCAAAAAGGTCTATCTCATGCAGTTTGTGGGAGCTGTGGATGAGAAGATGTTACATGACTAAGAGGCTTATGGATCCAAGATGTCTTGCTATAGGGCAAATAGTTCATGTAACTTGAAGATCTGATTTCATTAGTAGATCAGGGTATCTTGTGAGAGTTCTGAAGATGAGTGAGGTTAATCAAAAGGTGGCATTTTATTGGTTTCACAAAGTGCGTTCAAGCAGGATGCTTGAAACTGATTGCTCTTGTGTACAAGAGTAATTAGTTGAATTTGTGTGAAGGTTCTGGTTCTCTAGGAGCTTGTGGCAGAAGTTCTGGGTTGAGGATGGAAGCATACCTTCTTTGGTGGATGAGAGTTTATTTCTCTCTGGGTTTCTGAAGTTTTCTTTATTCAAGCTGGTGGCGCAGTGTTGTTTGAAGATCTTCAGTGTGGATTACTATGCTGATAGTAAGTCCAGTGGTGGAACATATCAAGAACCATGGTGTGTGGTGTCTGTGATGTGTGGAAGATGTCCTAACTGATGTTAGAACATCCTTGGGTTGGATATCCTTGGTGAAGGATTTCAGGTTTTGTGATGAACTGGTTACTTGCATCGTGTCCAAGAAGTGTCTACATAATCATCCGGGAGAATGATGGAGTAGAAGGGTTCCTTGGAAGGAGGATGTAAGTGTTTGTGAAGACTGAAGTGGATCATGTGTTGATTACATAGAAGTATGTTTCCTGAATTCGTTCAGAAGTGGAGATTCACCACAAATCAAAAGTATTCCAGATTATCATACGGGAGAATGATAGGAATGACTGTCTTAGATTGCAGGGTGGTTATCTCTAATGCTGGCTGGTGAGGTCAGTGGAAAATCTTGCATACGACATTGGAGCCCTTGTAGCAAGTCATGCTAGTAGTGGATGAGTTTAGCAGATGTGAAGTTCTGGAGCATGCATACGATAGCTGACATCGTTATAACAAACTAAGGGGCCCTGTGTGTCTCTTTGAGGAATGTGAAGTATTCTGATTTAATTGGTTTGTGCCTCAAGCAGCTGGAGGTCTATACATGAGAATTCAAGAGGAGTTCGTGTGGTGTGTAGATGGTTGTAGGATGAGGGGGATCAATAGGACTTTAATCTTAAACCAAGAGTTTGTTATGGTTGGTATACACGTCCTCACGGGTAGCATGATGGTGATCATGTGTGAGTGATTATTGTTTCTTGTCAGAGGGAATAATAAAGAGTTAATGGTTATGTTCAGCAGGTGTGTTGAACAGAAGGTGCGCCCTTAAAGACATGAAGATGCATCTTATGTTTTATAGTCATTAGCTTGGGTGTTCAGTGGAGGAGCACCAGTTACCTTAGTCAGGGGGAGAGGCCTCTTGATCTAAGATGAAGTTCCAGTTTGCATTTGTCCGTCAAGCAAACTGAGATGTCAAGATGGCTTGGCATTATTGTTAAAGTTCCAGTTTGCATTTGTGCGTCAAGCAAACTGAGATGTCAAGGAGGATGCCTTGACATTAGAGTATTGTTGCAAGTTATGGGAAACTTGGCAATGCATACTTGAATGGTTCTTATTGGATGCTTAAGAATCATTGATGAGTTTGGGAGGATTTATTTTTCTCTGCAGACTGTAATCACAGTGTTGTGAAGATTGTCGTCAATACAGGAGTTTTCTTGGAGAACAGTGTCAGACATGATGTCAGAACATTGGCAAGGACATGCTTGATAGGAAATAAGTCTTTTGGTCGGTAGGTCTTACATTACGCGCGTGCTAAACATGTTCATCGTTACTCACATTATTGTTGGACGGTTTCCTTGAAGAAGAAACAGTCAAATTTTTAGTTGGTGCACATTGGGACTTGGTAAAGTTACAACCTTGGAGTAATAACTACATTGAATTTCAACAGATCATTACATTCGAAGGAAAATTCTTGGTTATTTAAGGGTGTTGCTGGAGCAGGTTTCCTCAAATTGTGGTTCTCTTTGTGATTCATTCAAAATGTCTTTTGTTCAAATCTGGTTTTGTGTTGGTTGGGTATGGGAATGCCTTGGTTTCTTTTACCAATTTTTGGCTAAAAAGGGGGAGTATGAGTCACTAGGTCGAGGAGGACGAAGGATTCAAGGGTTGTTCCTGCAGTTGTTTTGCAAGGATGATAAACAAAATGTTTTAACATCCTGTCTGCATGTTTGTTTCCTTTGTGTCTTGTGACTTGAGTTAAGAATCAAGTTGTGTCTTGTGACCTGAGTTACATGTTTTATATGCTCAGAATCAAGAAGACTACAATTGATCTCTGGAGGGGGAGTGTATTTGAAAGGATGTCCTATGGTCTCTGGTTTAAAGAGGTTTTACTGACTTCTTTAGAAGTTTTTATTGCCTAGACAGTTATCAAAATTCACTTGTCCTGGTTTACTACTTTCCTCAAGAGTTACAGTATTGTCTCATTGGTTAAGGGGGAGCCAGAGTTATCTTCTTCCTCATGTACATCAACAATGACTTGGTTTGCACAATATTCCAATCATAGTCGCCACTCAGAGTGAAGAGACGTTCAAGATGTGTTTTAGCCAAAATTTGTCAAAAGGTGGAGATTGAAAGCACCTTTAGTTTGATAAATTTTGGTAAAACACATGGATGATAAAGATGAATAAATCTGGACTGAACAAAGATGTCGAAGAAGATGTCATAACTTAAAATCATGACATCCTGAAGTACTGCACTGATTTAGTAAGTGGATTATTCGCATGGATCAAGGACTAAAGACTGAAGCCCAAGGAAGCAGAAGACACTATAAATAGAAGACTTAGACCTTGGTTTGTCATGCCTGAGTACGCCTTTTGTAACCTTGCTTTCTTGTGTAAGAAACAAGGGTTTAGGGTTTTGAGAGTCGTTGGCTCTCTAGGTTGTAAGTCTCCCTTTGTATCAGTTGATACACTATGGTAGATATAGGAGTCACATAGATCCATAAACCTTGAGGTATTGGATTGTGTATTGTTCTTGGATGAAGCTTTTAAGCACATCCGAGTTATCTTGTTTGTCAAGTATGATTAACAGATTTCTGTATTGATAGGGATGATGAAGAAATCACAGTTGGTGGTTGAGGGAAGTGAGTGGGGTATCTCGTATCAGGGTTCTAAACGTTTGAGTTTAACCTTGGTAAAGATGTTCATGGGGTAGATGTTAGGGATAAAGTTGTAAACCTAGGAGTTTAACTTTGTAACAGTCTACACAATAGTGAAGTCTTCTTCCTGGATTAGTATCCCCCAGATGTAGGTGAGTTGCACCGAACTGGGTTAACAATTATTGTGTTCTTTATCTTTCTGCAGATTTACGTTTCTGTTAGGGTTCATGATGAACATGTTGAATCAGATGTCGTGACATCTGTGATGGTGCAGTTCTGATATTCAAGGTATCAGTCTGCAGTTGCGCCTCTGAGTTTAAAAGATTATATAGCACAATGTCTTGACATGTGTTAGGACATCTGATGTCTACATAGGCCAGAATTTCACAAAATTTCTCAAAGAGATCCATTCGAATAAGAAAAAGCTCGAGGATAATGAAACTGTTATGCTCACTACTGAGTGTGGCGCTATAATTCAAAACAACATGCCTCCTAAGCTGAAATTTCCAGGAAGTTTTTCCATACCTTGCGTAATCGGAAAATCTATCATAGACAAAGCATTATGCGATATAGGAGCCAATGTTAGCCTGATGCCATTATCTACATGTAAGAAACTTGACTTAGGGGAACTAAGGCCGACAAAAATATCATTATCACTGGTGGACCGTTCTGTTAAATATCCTTTTGGTATGCTAGAGAACATGCTCGTTCGTATAGGTCAGTTCAATATCCCTACTGATTTTGTGATAATGGACATTAAGGAAGATGCGAACATACCCATTATTTTAGGAAGACCGTTTTTAGCAACAGCCGGATCCATCATCGATGTTAAGAAAGGAAAACTAAATTTTGAAGTTGGGGAAGAGAAAGTTGAATTTATCTTGGCCCAATTCCTAAAAGCTCCAGCTATAGACGATTCATGTTGTTTCCAAGATGTTATCGACGAATGCGTTAGAGAAATGGAGAAGAAACCAACTAAGTACACTGAAGTACTAAATATTCTAGTACCTCCAATATTCGAAGACGATAATTGGCGCGAGCCATACGAAGATAATAGTCTACGAGAATGCCTAGCACTAACACCTGATCCAATGCCATGCCCGAAGAAACCTTCTATAGAACTCAAAACACTACCCAAAGATTTAAGGTATGAATTCCTAGACACTGAGCTTGAGCGACCAGTAATAGTCAATGCCGACTTAGGACAAATAAAGACCGAAAAACTATTACATTTCTTAAGAAAGTATCCCACAGTTTTAGGTTACAACGTCTTAGATCTAAAAGGAATAAGCCCCTCTATATGTATGCATCGCATTATGCTAGAAGAGGACTGTAAAAACTCTAGAGAGCACCAGAGGAGATTAAATCCCATCTTAAGTGATGTAGTAAAAAAGGAGGTGCAAAAACTATTAGAAGCAGGAATTATATACTCGATATCTGACAGTAATTGGGTCATCCATGTGCATGTCGTACCGAAAAAAGGAGGTGTTACAGTTGTTAGCAACGAGAAAGGTGAATCCGTAGCGAAGCGAATTCAAACTGGATGGAGAATGTGTATAGATTATAGGAAGCTAAATAAAGCCACTCATAAAGACCATTTTCCTTTACCTTTCATAGATCAAATGCTTGAACGACTAGCTAAACCCTCTCATTTTTGTTATCTTGACGGATACTCAGGGTTCTTTCAAATCCCTATTCACCCTGATGACCAAGAAAATACTACTTTCACCTGTCCCTATGGTACATTTGCCTATCGACGAATGCCGTTTGGACTGTGTAACGCTCCGCAACATTTCAGAGATGCATGATGTCGATCTTTGCAGATTTCATAAACGACATAATGGAAGTATTTATGGACGATTTCTCTGTGTGTGGGGGAAGTTTCAAAAATTGCTTATCAAACCTTGAGATGGTACTTGAACGATGCGTTAAAGTAAACTTAGTGCTTAATTGGGAGAAATGCCATTTCATGGTAAGGCAAGGAATAGTTCTTGGACATGTAGTATGTAACACCCCCTTTCTATACCCCCCAAATAATCAAATAAATCATTTAGGCACGTATTGGAAATTTCATCAGAGTATAATTGTAAACACGGCATAAAAAGGTATGTCACATTATGCTTGAAATTAAAACATACAACACCTGCTCAACAAATGATATGCAACAGTGGGGTAACTCTCAAACAACGAAGGATCTCAGTCCTTATACCCACATCTCAATATTTAGAATGAAAGCGGAAAAATCTAAACATTGATAACAACAAACATATATACATTATATATATATATATATTCATCAACAAGTATGATACAACAACATCATTCATGTTTATATACACAAATTCATCAGCAATATACATACACGAATGTATCACAAAAGGAATCAAACATAAGCATCCTAGCTACCCGGTGCTACATATCAGAGCCAACCGACCAAAAAGGTATGAAGACACACTTCACAAAAGACCACCAGATACCTAATCTGCAATGCCTCGTAGAGCATCATAAAACAGCAGAAGGGTGAGAAATATTATCATAATAACAATGCATATAATTATGTACTACAACATAAACATATAACACATATTCTCACCACAACTCATCATATATCACAATATAGATATATCATCAAGCATATTCATTATGCATACATTCACCATTATCATCATTCCACATAAACATACATATTATATTCATTCTTCAATGCATCATTACAACGATACAATTCTTATCACAATTCATCACATCTCATTCAATATACTTCGCAAGGCATATATATATATATATATATATATAACCAAGCATATTCATCACTATGCTTATCATTCAACATAAACACATATATTCATGTTCATTCATCCATGCACAAATACAAGGATGACCAATGCAAATCATAGAGACCGACTCACGACTCTATGCAAATGCAATGCGGTACCGACTCAATCATCACTAGTTCACTCAGGAACTCTGCTGGAACCATCGCTCGTTACCGAAGTAACTCCCCGTCGGGCCTACGATGTTCACCCATTGCTCATACCCCACATGGGCACACAATGTTTATGGATCGCTCACACCCCACATGGGCACACGACCCGATCGCTCACACCCCACACGGGCACACGATCCAATTGCTCACACCCCACATGGGCACACAATCATTCGTAATCATCGCTCACACCTCACATAGGCACACGATGTTACAACGGATTCTCATTAGAATCGCTCAACACAAGAATGCACATCATGATTCTTCACATGCAAAATGACTCGAGAGACATTCTTGAAATGCATACATATTCACAATATATTCATGCATTCATCACATATAATCCACATACATTCACATCAATTGTATAACAACATACACAATTATCCAAATAATTCAATTTACGGTTCACCGTAAAAGTCGGTTAAAAGTCAGCTAAAAATAATATTTTTCATCACCATCAAATAGAACATATTTTTAGCTTCAGTTTGATATAAAGAACAGCTCAATCGGATAAACGACGAAAAAGTTACGGACTTTTAAAGAAAATATTTTTCGGAAAACTAGCAGAGTGCAATCGATTGCACTCCTGATGCAATCGATTGCACAGTCCCAGACTTACATATGTGCAATCGATTTGCATCCTGCTGCAATCGATTGCACCTGTTAAAAACCAGAAAAAATAGCTGCTGCCTAAACACAAAACCCTCCGGAAACCCGACCGATTCAATTCTATGATACGAAACAAATACACAGTAATCCTTACCAAATATATATCAACGTTTTAGGACCATAAAACGATAATTCTACGACATTCGATTTTCACCCGAAAACTCAAACCCTCTAATATCCAAAATGTCGAAAGTTACGAAACTCAACCGATTTCAACCAAACAAGTTTCTATAATCACGGCCTAACATCATACGACTAATCTACACAATCTATTCCGAATTTCATCCGCGAAAACATCGATTTCTATCGATTATGTTCAAATTCAACCTAACCACAAATATCTCTAAAACAACCAAACAATTCCAACACACACCCACATAATCATAAGCATGGATAATATAACAATGTTTCACACCCTTACCCGATTAAATCGTGTTTGAAAAGTCGGTTGAATCAATTTCTTTCTCTCCATGTTTTCTCCCTTTTTCTTCTTTTCTTTCTCTTTTCCTTCTTCTTCTCTTTTTCTCTCAAAATTCTGTTTTTCTCTCTTTCTCACCTCTAACTTTCTATTTTAATAAAACAAATATCTATCCCAACAAAAAGACCAAAATACCCCTACACTCAAATATCTCGCAAACGCTCTCAAAACGCGATAAAACATAATCACGATGAAAAATAATATATTCTCAAATAAAAGTCAAGAATAAAATAATATAATAATAAAAATAATTAAATCGACTCGATTAATTAAATAAGACGAAACCGGGGCGTTACAACTCTCCCCCACTTAGACATTTTCGTCCTCGAAAATATACTGAGACGAACAACTCCGGACACGACTCTCGCATCCGACTAACAAACCAACATGCCAACAAAAGGCACACCACAAATAACACAACTGACAAACCACCGTGCTCACAGCAGATACAACAACGGCACGACAACGACGACAACAACAACGACAAGATGCAAAGCCCATACGATGCACTTGACGACCAACTCACAACTCAAGGAAAACCACGATACCAACACACAGGTTCACTCTAGAACCGAAACACAACAAGATCGTTACCATCACCACAGGTAACACTCCCCTAATTCACCACAAGAAATTAGCCACACACACTCGAACCATCACGATGGAAATGAGGCAACAACACAAACAAGAACACAAGTTCCACGACACAACATCGATTCCACAACCTCTACAAAACCAGAATACCAACATCCTTGTCACACAACCTTATTACAACAATGCTACGATTCCCAATCGAACATATAACCAAAACATCCATCTACATAGTAGCCCATGAATAATATTTAAACCTTTCACCTAACACTTCCATTCTGAAACGTCCAATGGTCTCATCATTCCTACATGTTCTCAATGTTCAACCTATGAACTCTTACAAGTCCCACACGTAAATACAAAATGTGCCACCTCACGCTTCCGCTGAGCACTCTGATTACTCGCAACCATCAAAACTATCAATTTCACGTCCAAAGTCTAACTCTTTCTCATATTCGCCAAAAATCACTGTTCACTTTAATATTACCAACCTCACACTCTCCTGTGTTATCTCATACACCATACATAAGTCTCGGAATTGCTCAAATAATTCTAACTCCCTGACCATCAAAACAGACATGCATAGAAACTTCCGACATAACTTTTCAGGCATAACAACAGCTTTTCCCCGAAGGATAATCCAAGCCAAATTCATAACTCATCATGAACTCTAACCATCCTTGTTGTCTCATACTCTATTCCTTTAGACCAAACAAGTACTCAATATCCTTGCGATTACCAAACACTTCGAACCTAGAACCATAAAGATAATACCTCCAACTATTCCAACACAATACCACCGCAACCAATTCCAAATCCATAATAATACAGATCCTTTTATAAATCCTCAATTGTCGTAAAGCATAAGCCACGACTTTACCCTCTTACATTACCACGTTGACTAAACTCATCAAAGACACATCACAATACCCCACAACCGGTTTATTAGGATCACACAAAATCAAAGCTGAAACCGTAGACAACTTCTACTCCAGCTCACCAAAACTTACTCACAACGAACATCCAAACAAACGACTCACCCTTTGTAAGTCAATTGAGATACCAGAAGTACGAACTTAACAAAGTCTTCCATAACCTGTAATAACAACCAACTGAGCCCAAAAGTTCCTAATCTCCTTAACTAACTTCGGAGCCTCTCATGTAGAACTACATTTACTTCCGATGGATCCATTAACCATACTCTCATCTGAAATAACATTTCCAAGAAACTAACCCTTTTCAACCAAAATTCTCACTCGAATAACTTAGCATAAAACCTCGTCTCTTTTCAACACTTGTAATTCAAATCTCAAACACTTTACTCATTCTTCCTCTGAGTTTACAACAAATCCAAATATCCTCAATCGAAACCACTACGAACTTATCTAATTAAATATGGAAGATACGATTCCTCTACTCTATAAACATTAGAGACGCGTTACTAACACCAAATACCATCACTGTACGTTGCAATTCCCAACCAAAATCCAAAAGATATAAATCCTTAAAGCTTTTGCAAAACTTTTCACTAGGTAACTGGTTACTCACATACAAGCTTAACCGAGTAAATAACAACCTATTCCGAGGATAACAAACCTAACCAGTCACATTAAATCGATCAAAGCCTCAACTCACACAATTCACCACTCTTATCAAACATTCCAAACAATTGTAACTCACTCAAACTCAACCAAACCATTCTAGTCATCTGTTCATGAAAGTGGACACTTATTCTCAATCATTACCTTATTCGACTGTTAGTAATCCATACCCAATTTCTTCTCCTGTCCGTCCAATTCTGCAATTCCAACATGTATCAACAACCAACCAAAAATAATTCTCAAACACAATGTTACATCCACCCACAAGGGTTTCCTCACAATTTCCATTAATGCCTTAAAACTCCAAAGACTCCAAACCCACCAGAACTCTAAGTTTGCTGTCCATAGTCTCAATACCATTATACTTGTTATTCCATTCCATCATCCTTCCTTTTGTTACCAACAATACTGGAGCTCTCTAAGACAACACCTTAATGTTCCATCCAAAAACACATCTGAAAACTATGCCCAACTGACGGCCCATCACTGCGACTTCCTGCCAATTCCCAGAACACTACCATCACAGACAAAACAAACATATTATTCCCATCTACTAAGAGTTTCCTACTTACTTAGCAGATATAAACCTCAACTATTCACCTTCGTCCAATTAATTTCAATCTCTACTCTCTGTGAAGCAGTCCTTAAATAAAACCCAATCATTCTCTCTCAATGACTTCCCAACTGGACTAACATACCAAAACCTCTAATCCATTTCATCTTCCGATATTAGCATCTTCATCGACTCATCAAAACAATCTGTAATCATCTCCTTAAATTCCAAACAATTCATTTCACACACTATCAAAGCCGGAAAGACCCGCCTATTCCATCCAACATAATTTCCGTCTGCTATCAACAAGAGATTAAGGGTGATCAGTTCCTCAATTTGCCAATAGACAGTCGACAATCATGATGGGGCATAAACCGTCTTTACCAAACTATAATAGCCTTTCTTGCATCCCATACACAAAACTACCTAAGGCACAAATCCTTAGTTGACATAAACCTTACCTCCGCATTTCTTACGGAATCGGGAACAACACTGTCCAAACAACACTTACAATCTTGCAATTAACAACACACTGAGTCGGCGCTCCACACCTGAAGCAACATGGAGAAGTACCAGCTTCTCCCCCACTTATCTCATTCTAACTCCTGAAAACAAAGGATTAGAAACCAGAAAGCACTGACAGTGTTTCACACACATATCACGTACTAAGGGGCAAACAACAACGACAGTATTCAACTGTCACACCAACAGACTCAACAACTGACTCAACACTGGCTCTGATACCACTTAATGTAACACCCCCTTTCTATACCCCCAAATAATCAAATAAATCATTTAGGCACGTATTGGAAATTTCATCAGAGTATAATTGTAAACACGACATAAAAAGGTATGTCACATTATGCTTGAAATTAAAACATACAACACCTGCTCAACAAATGATATGCAACAGTGGGGTAACTCTCAAACAACGAAGGATCTCAGTCCTTATACCCACATCTCAATATTTAGAATGAAAGCGGAAAAATCTAAACATTGATAACAACAAACATATATACATTATATATATATATTCATCAACAAGTATGATACAACAACATCATTCATGTTTATATACACAAATTCATCAGCAATATACATACACGAATGTATCACAAAAGGAATCAAACATAAGCATCCTAGCTACCCGGTGCTACATATCAGAGCCAACCGACCAAAAAGGTATGAAGACACACTTCACAAAAGACCACCAGATACCTAATCTGCAATGCCTCGTAGAGCGTCATAAAACAGCAGAAGGGTGAGAAATATTATCATAATAACAATGCATATAATTATGTACTACAACATAAACATATAACACATATTCTCACCACAACTTATCATATATCACAATATAGATATATCATCAAGCATATTCATTATGCATACATTCACCATTATCATCATTCCACATAAACATACATATTATATTCATTCTTCAATGCATCATTACAACGATACAATTCTTATCACAATTCATCACATCTCATTCAATATACTTCGCAAGGCATATATATATATATATATATATATATATATATATATATATATATATATATTATATATATAACCAAGCATATTCATCACTATGCTTATCATTCAACATAAACACATATATTCATGTTCATTCATCCATGTACAAATACAAGGATGACCAATGCAAATCATAGAGACCGACTCACGACTCTATGCAAATGCAATGCAGTACCGACTCAATCATCACTAGTTCACTCAGGAACTCTGCTGGAACCATCGCTCGTTACCGAAGTAACTCCCCGTCGGGTCTACGATGTTCACCCATTGCTCACACCCCACATGGGCACACAATGTTTATGGATCGCTCACACCCTACATGGGCACACGACCCGATCGCTCACACCCCACACGGGCACACGATCCGATTGCTCACATCCCACATGGGCACACAATCATTCGTAATCATCGCTCACACCTCACATAGGCACACGACGTTACAACGGATTCTCATTAGAATCGCTCAACACAAGAATGCACATCACGATGCTTCACATGCAAAATGACTCGAGAGACATTCTTGAAATGCATACATATTCACAATATATTCATGCATTCATCACATATAATCCACATACATTCACATCAATTGTATAACAACATACACAATTATCCAAACAATTCAATTTACGGTTCACCGTAAAAGTCGGTTAAAAGTCGGCTAAAAATAATATTTTTCATCACCATCAAATAGAACATATTTTTAGCTTCAGTTTGATATAAAGAACAGCTCAATCGGATAAACGACGAAAAAGTTACGGACTTTTAAAGAAAACATTTTTCGGAAAACTAGCAGAGTGCAATCGATTACACTCCTGATGCAATCGATTGCACAGTCCCAGACTTGCAATTTTTCGCCCTTTACATATGTGCAATCGATTTGCATCCTGCTGCAATCGATTGCACCTGTTAAAAACCAGAAAAAATAGCTGCTGCCTAAACACAAAACCCTCCGGAAACCTGACCGATTCAATTCTATGATACGAAACAAATACACAGTAATCCTTACCAAATATATATCAACGTTTTAGGACCATAAAACGATAATTCTACGACATTCGATTTTCACCCGAAAACTCAAACCCTCTAATATCCAAAATGTCGAAAGTTACGAAACTCAACCGATTTCAACCAAACAAGTTTCTATAATCACGGCCTAACATCATACGACTAATCTACACAATCTATTCCGAATTTCATCCGCTAAAACATCGATTTCTATCGATTATGTTCAAATTCAACCTAACCACAAATATCTCTAAAACAACCAAACAATTCCAACACACACCCACATAATCATAAGCATGGATAATATAACAATGTTTCACACCCTTACCCGATTAAATCGTGTTTGAAAAGTCGGTTGAATCAATTTCTTTCTCTCCATGTTTTCTCCCTTTTTCTTCTTTTCTTTCTCTTTTCCTTCTTCTTCTCTTTTTCTCTCAAAATTCTGTTTTTCTCTCTTTCTCACCTCTAACTTTCTATTTTAATAAAACAAATATCTATCCCAACAAAAAGACCAAAATACCCCTACACTCAAATATCTCGCAAACGCTCCCAAAACGCGATAAAACATAATCACGATGAAAAATAATATATTCTCAAATAAAAGTCAAGAATAAAATAATATAATAATAAAAATAATTAAATCGACTCGATTAATTAAATAAGACGAAACCGGGGCGTTACGACTCTCCCCCACTTAGACATTTTCGTCCTCGAAAATATACTGAGACGAACAACTCCGGACACGACTCTCGCATCCGACTAACAAACCAACATGCCAACAAAAGGTACACCACAAATAACACAACTGACAAACCACCGTGCTCACAGCAGATACAACAACGGCACGACAACGACGACAACAACAACGACAAGATGCAAAGCCCATACGATGCACTTGACGACCAACTCACAACACAAGGAAAACCACGATACCAACACACAGGTTCACTCTAGAACCGAAACACAACAAGATCGTTACCATCACCACAGGTAACACTCCCCTAATTCACCACAAGAAATTAGCCACACACACTCGAACCATCACGATGGAAACGAGGCAACAACACAAACAAGAACATAATTTCCACGACACAACATCGATTCCACAACCTCTACAAAACCAGAATACCAACATCCTTGTCACACAACCTTATTACAACAATGCTACGATCCCCAATCGAACATATAACCAAAACATCCATCTACATAGTAGCCCATGAATAATATTTAAACCTTTCACCTAACACTTCCATTCTGAAACGTCCAATGGTCTCATCATTCCTACATGTTCTCAATGTTCAACCTATGAACTCTTACAAGTCCCACACGTAAATACAAAATGTGCCACCTCACGCTTCCGCTGAGCACTCTGATTACTCGCAACCATCAAAACTATCAATTTCACGTCCAAAGTCTAACTCTTTCTCATATTCGCCAAAAATCACTGTTCACTTTAATATTACCAACCTCACATTCTCCTGTGTTATCTCTTACACCATACACAAGTCTCGGAATTGCTCAAATAATTCTAACTCCCTGACCATCAAAACAGACATGCATAGAAACTTCCGACTTAACTTTTCAGGCACAACAACAGCTTTTCCCCGAAGGATAATCCAAGCCAAATTCATAACTCATCACGAACTCTAACCATCCTTGCTGTCTCATACTCTATTCCTTTAGACCAAACAAGTACTCAATATCCTTGCGATTACCAAACACTTCGAACCTAGAACCATAAAGATAATACCTCCAACTATTCCAACACAATACCACCGCAACCAATTCCAAATCCATAATAATACAGATCCTTTTATAAATCCTCAATTGTCGTAAAGCATAAGCCACGACTTTACCCTCTTACATTACCACGTTGACTAAACTCATCAAAGACACATCACAATACCCCACAACCGGTTTATTAGGATCACACAAAATCAAAGCTGAAACCGTAGACAACTTCTACTCCAGCTCACCAAAACTTACTCACAACGAACATCCAAACAAACGACTCACCCTTTGTAAGTCAACTGAGATACCAGAAGTACGAACTTAACAAAGTCTTCCATAACCTGTAATAACAACCAACTGAGCCCAAAAGTTCCTAATCTCCTTAACTAACTTCGGAGCCTCTCATGTAGAACTACATCTACTTCCGATGGATCCATTAACCATACTCTCATCTGAAATAACATTTCCAAGAAACTAACCCTTTTCAACCAAAATTCTCACTCGAATAACTTAGCATAAAACCTCGTCTCTTTTCAACACTTGTAATTCAAATCTCAAACACTTTACTCATTTTTCCTCTGAGTTTACAACAAATCCAAATATCCTCAATCGAAACCACTACGAACTTATCTAATTAAATATGGAAGATACGATTCCTCTACTCTATAAACATTAGAGACGCGTTACTAACACCAAATACCATCACTGTACGTTGCAATTCCCAACCAAAATCCAAAAGATATAAATCCTTAAAGCTTTTGCAAAACTTTTCACTAGGTAACTGGTTACTCACATACAAGCTTAACCGAGTAAATAACAACCTATTCCGAGGATAACAAACCTAACCAGTCACATTAAATCGATCAAAGCCTCAACTCACACAATTCACCACTCTTATCAAACATTCCAAACAATTGTAACTCACTCAAACTCAACCAAACCATTCTAGTCATCTGTTCATGAAAGTGGACACTTATTCTCAATCATTACCTTATTCGACTGTTAGTAATCCATACCCAATTTCTTCTCCTGTCCGTCCAATTCCGCAATTCCAACATGTATCAACAACCAACCAAAAATAATTCTCAAACACAATGTTACATCCACCCATAAGGGTTTCCTCACAATTTCCATTAATGCCTTAAAACTCCAAAGACTCCAAACCCACCAGAACTCTAAGTTTGTTGTCCATAGTCTCAATACCATTATACTTGTTATTCCATTCCATCATCCTTCCTTTTGTTACCAACAATACTGGAGCTCTCTAAGACAACACCTTAATGTTCCATCCAAAAACACATCTGAAAACTATGCCCAACTGACGGCCCATCACTGCGACTTCCTGCCAATTCCCAAAACACTACCATCACAGACAAAACAAACATATTATTCCCATCTACTAAGAGTTTCCTACTTACTTAGCAGATATAAACCTCAACTATTCACCTTCGTCCAATTAAGTTCAATCTCTACTCTCTGTGAAGCAGTCCTTAAATAAAACCCAATCATTCTCTCTCAATGACTTCCCAACTGGACTAACATACCAAAACCTCTAATCCATTTCATCTTCCGATATTAGCATCTTCATCGACTCATCAAAACAATCTGTAATCATCTCCTTAAATTCCAAACAATTCATTTCACACACTATCAAAGCCGGAAAGACCCGCCTATTCCATCCAACATAATTTCCGTCTGCTATCAACAAGAGATTAAGGGTGATCAGTTCCTCAATTTGCCAATAGACAGTCGACAATCATGATGGGGCATAAACCGTCTTTACCAAACTATAATAGCCTTTCTTGCATCCCATACACAAAACTACCTAAGGCACAAATCCTTAGTTGACATAAACCTTACCTCCGCATTTCTTACGGAATCGGGAACAACACTGTCCAAACAACACTTACAATCTTGCAATTCACAACACACTGAGTCGGCGCTCCACACCTGAAGCAACATGGAGAAGTACCAGCTTCTCCCCCACTTATCTCATTCTAACTCCTGAAAACAAAGGATTAGAAACCAGAAAGCACTGACAGTGTTTCACACACATATCACGTACTAAGGGGCAAACAACAACGACAGTATTCAACTGTCACACCAATAGACTCAACAACTGACTCAACACTGGCTCTGATACCACTTAATGTAACACCCCCTTTCTATACCCCCAAATAATCAAATAAATCATTTAGGCACGTATTGGAAATTTCATCAGAGTATAATTGTAAACACGACATAAAAAGGTATGTCACATTATGCTTGAAATTAAAACATACAACACCTGCTCAACAAATGATATGCAACAGTGGGGTAACTCTCAAACAACGAAGGATCTCAGTCCTTATACCCACATCTCAATATTTAGAATGAAAGCGGAAAAATCTAAACATTGATAACAACAAACATATATACATTATATATATATATATATATATATTCATCAACAAGTATGATACAACAACATCATTCATGTTTATATACACAAATTCATCAGCAATATACATACACGAATGTATCACAAAAGGAATCAAACATAAGCATCCTAGCTACCCGGTGCTACATATCAGAGCCAACCGACCAAAAAGGTATGAAGACACACTTCACAAAAGACCACCAGATACCTAATCTGCAATGCCTCGTAGAGTATCATAAAACAGCAGAAGGGTGAGAAATATTATCATAATAACAATGCATATAATTATGTACTACAACATAAACATATAACACATATTCTCACCACAACTCATCATATATCACAATATAGATATATCATCAAGCATATTCATTATGCATACATTCACCATTATCATCATTCCACATAAACATACATATTATATTCATTCTTCAATGCATCATTACAACGATACAATTCTTATCACAATTCATCACATCTCATTCAATATACTTCGCAAGGCATATATATATATATAACCAAGCATATTCATCACTATGCTTATCATTCAACATAAACACATATATTCATGTTCATTCATCCATGCACAAATACAAGGATGACCAATGCAAATCATAGAGACCGACTCACGACTCTATGCAAATGCAATGCGGTACCGACTCAATCATCACTAGTTCACTCAGGAACTCTGCTGGAACCATCGCTCGTTACCGAAGTAACTCCCCGTCGGGCCTACGATGTTCACCCATTGCTCACACCCCACATGGGCACACAATGTTTATGGATCGCTCACACCCTACATGGGCACACGACCCGATCGCTCACACCCCACACGGGCACACGATCTGATTGCTCACATCCCACATGGGCACACAATCATTCGTAATCATCGCTCACACCTCACATAGGCACACGACGTTACAACGGATTCTCATTAGAATCGCTCAACACAAGAATGCACATCATGATGCTTCACATGCAAAATGACTCGAGAGACATTCTTGAAATGCATACATATTCACAATATATTCATGCATTCATCACATATAATCCACATACATTCACATCAATTGTATAACAACATACACAATTATCCAAACAATTCAATTTACGGTTCACCGTAAAAGTCGGTTAAAAGTCGGCTAAAAATAATATTTTTCATCACCATCAAATAGAACATATTTTTAGCTTCAGTTTGATATAAAGAACAGCTCAATCGGATAAACGACGAAAAAGTTACGGACTTTTAAAGAAAACATTTTTCGGAAAACTAGCAGAGTGCAATCGATTGCACTCCTGATGCAATCGATTGCACAGTCCCAGACTTGCAATTTTTCGCCCTTTACATATGTGCAATCGATTTGCATCCTGCTGCAATCGATTGCACCTGTTAAAAACCAGAAAAAATAGCTGCTGCCTAAACACAAAACCCTCCTGAAACCCGACCGATTCAATTCTATGATACGAAACAAATACACAGTAATCCTTACCAAATATATATCAACGTTTTAGGACCATAAAACGATAATTCTACGACATTCGATTTTCACCCGAAAACTCAAACCCTCTAATATCCAAAATGTCGAAAGTTACGAAACTCAACCGATTTCAACCAAACAAGTTTCTATAATCACGGCCTAACATCATACGACTAATCTACACAATCTATTCCGAATTTCATCCGCGAAAACATCGATTTCTATCGATTATGTTCAAATTCAACCTAACCACAAATATCTCTAAAACAACCAAACAATTCCAACACACACCCACATAATCATAAGCATGGATAATATAACAATGTTTCACACCCTTACCCGATTAAATCGTGTTTGAAAAGTTGGTTGAATCAATTTCTTTCTCTCCATGTTTTCTCCCTTTTTCTTCTTTTCTTTCTCTTTTCCTTCTTCTTCTCTTTTTCTCTCAAAATTCTGTTTTTCTCTCTTTCTCACCTCTAACTTTCTATTTTAATAAAACAAATATCTATCCCAACAAAAAGACCAAAATACCCCTACACTCAAATATCTCGCAAACGCGATAAAACATAATCACGATGAAAAATAATATATTCTCAAATAAAAGTCAAGAATAAAATAATATAATAATAAAAATAATTAAATCGACTCGATTAATTAAATAAGACGAAACCGGGGCGTTACATAGTATCCGACAGAGGCATTGAAGTAGATAAAGCAAAAATAGAAATTATAGAGAACCTTCAACCTCTAAAAACGGTTAGAGAAGTTCGCAGTTTCTTAGGACACGCCGGATTTTACCGGCGATTCATTAAAGATTTCTCAAAAATCACAAAGCCACTGACTGAGCTATTGATGAAAGATGTCGAGTTCATCTTTGATGAGGATTGCTTGAAAGCATTCGAAAACCTTAAAAACGCTCTTATTACGGCACCCATCATGCAACCGCCTGATTGGAGTATACCATTTGAGATTATATATGACGCCAGTGACTACGCTGTAGGCGCTGTCCTAGGACAAAGGAAAGATAAGAAGCTTCATGCTATTTATTATGCAAGTAGAACCTTGGACAATGCAAAGATGAACTACGCCACCACCGAAAAGGAACTCCTTGCAGTTGTGTTCGCTTTAGATAAATTTCGTTCTTACCTAGTGGGAGCAAAAATTATTGTCTATACCGATCATGCCGCAATTAGATATCTGTTGACTAAGAAGGATGCGGAACCAAGACTCTTAAGATTAATCCTGCTCTTGCAAGAGTCCGACTTAGAAATCAAGGATAAGAAAGGTACCGAAAACGTAGTAGCAGATCATCTCTCTAGGATTGAGGATCTGAGACCCGAAGAAGTACAAATTAATGACGAATTCCCTTATGACAGACTAGTAGCCCAGTTAGAAAGAGAAAGCGTGACAGTTGAATATTCCTTGATATTTAATGACGCAGAAACTAATGAAGTAGTTGAATCAATTTGCACCAAGACCATACCGTCGTGGTATGCTGACTTTGTCAACTACCTAGCAGCTGGGGTGCTTCCACCAGACTTAACATACCAACAAAAGAAAAAGTTTTTCCATGATCTTAAACACTACTATTGGGATGAACCCCTATTTTTCAAGAGAAGCGTCGATGGAATATTTCGTTGATGCGTCCCTGAATCAGAAGTAGCTGATGTCATATCTCATTGTCATGCTGCACCCTATGGAGGGCATGCAAGTACCTCGAAAACATGTGCAAAGATCCTACAATTTGGTCTCTTTTGGCCAAATCTTTGGAAGGATGTCCACATCGCCGTTATGAACTGCGATCGGTGTCAACGCACTGGAAACATCTCTAGACGCGATGAGATGCCAAAGAAGGGGATTTTAGAAGTGGAAGTCTTTGACGTATGTGTCATACCCCAAATTTTGACCACTAAGATTTCCCATCATTGTGCAAATGATCAGCACAATATGGATGTACCTTTGTACCTCATTAGTCTCCCCAAAGGTGGGTAAGCATTCACTACAAACAGGATTTAGGGTTTCAAGCCCTCGCAGAGCTCTTAGACAAAGGATCAATCAAGGAATGACATGATCTTTAACTTGTCTAGCCTTTCAAATATCCGCAATGGATCAAGAGGACTCCCACTTTAAGGATTAAGCACAAGGCTGCTCCCTTCTAGGTGGATCAAGCTTCAGGATCGCCAGTGTCACCAAATTAGGGTTTGGTCGACTAGGGCCTCCAGATGGAAATTTTCCTCTGGGCATGAGCCAATGCTTCAAAGCATAACCTAAAATGCTCCATGAAACATCATAAACCCCATCATCAAGTCAATTTAGCCTCAGGGGATGCATACATCAAAAATCAGGAATTAGGGTTTCTTGACCTAATTCACCCCTAAGTTGACTTTTGGGACAAATCATGAGCCAAGACCTCAAGACATGATTTGAGGGTCTCCAACATACCACGTTGATCCATTTGCAACAATGTATTGACCCAAGAAGCTTGAGCAACAAGTTTCAATTTCATCTGAACCACAGTTGGGGTTTCGCGAGAAAAGTCAACTGTAGCTTTGACTTTTGACCAGGACATGCTCCCAAGCCGTGGGACACGATTAAATATACCCTATAACACCCTTGGAACATGTCCATCAATTTTGATTTAGGTCAAGGACATGATTTCCTGAAGAATCGCACGGTTTGGAATTCATCTGATAAAAAGTCAACTGTGCACAAAAGTCAAACTTTGACTTTTTGAGATTTTTCATAAAAATGGTTTTTTAACCCTAAAATGATGTTAATGTGTGATTGGAATCATCATTCATCAAGAAAAATCAAAGAAAGTGGGATAACTTGTAAAAGGGGTAACCATAAAAACTTAGAAATTTTTCTAAGTTATGAAAAAAAGTGGCAAGGGTACCAACTTTGGAGGATCATAACTCCTAAACCACAAAGCCATTTTTCCCCATCCAAAGCTTGATTTGTAGACCTCATTACCCTCTACAAAAACTTCAACTAGACCTAAGTCCAATTCATTAAGGATTTTGAGTTATGGTTGGATCAAAATGGCTAAAAAGTTAAAATTGACATTTTTCAGCACAATGTCCCAACTTCAAGGCTGTTTTTCTCCATGATCCAAGTTGAACCAGGTCTAATGTTAAACATCAAAGTTGAAGTACGTCATTTAAGCTTTCTGAAAAGTCCTAGAACGTCCATATATCATACTCGAGCAGGGAGTTATGGATCTTACAAAATGGCTTGCTGAAGCTGAATTTTTCAAGGCAGATTTGCACATTTTTTGTGCCACACGAATTTTCAAGCCTTGTCATCAGTTTGGACACATCTAAGGATCAAATCCAAGTGGGATGATCTGATCCATGAACCTCCCAAGTCCAAGGAACAAAGAAAAGCATGCCAAAGCCTAGAAATCCCTAAAAGATGGACAAAACTCCAATTTTGGTTTGGAGCATTTAATGGATGCTTAGAGGTGGCATGTACTGAGCCATTCTCATCTGAAATTAGTCAAGACTTATCCAAGACCAAGGGAACCAGCAGCCTGTGCCCTAACCTCTAGTCAATGGCTAGAGGAGACTTGCATTTCCATTGGCCAACATGGAACAAACACCTGCTGCAGCCACCATTCACTGTGGATCCCAAAACAAACTTGCTCCACTATAAATAGAGCTCATTTGTGCTCAGTTTGAGTACACCAAAGCCATCAAACAGATGCTTTCCTCAAATTCTCTCTTTCACTCCAAAATGCCTTCATTAGTAAGGAAATTCTGAGTTTTTGAGCTAGAGAGCAATTCCACTCAAACTAATCACACACACACCTCATATATATCATATGTAAGCTGTGCAAACCATCAAAAGTGACCTGTAATCACAACATCACAAAGTCACCTCTCAAAACCTCAAAATGGCACTTTTTTGCATTTTTCAAGCCATGTCTTGATTCAGTCACTTTCCAAGCCAGATAAAACCTCAAACACACTCTAAATATCATCCTTGAACTGTCCCAAATGGTGTCACACATCTGGAACACCATTTGAGAGAGTTGGCATTTTGGCCGTTTTTGACCATTTCGCGAGAAAGTGCACAAACTTGCTCCAGAGGTTTCCAGCCAATTCCAACCATCCTAAAAGCTTCTAAGAGGTCATTTGAGGTTGTCCAAAGCATCAAATTATTTCTGGAACAAAGCACTTGGAAGGTTGCCCAAAATCTCCAAAAAAAGAGGTAAAATCCACAACTTGAATTCTTTGAATCATGCTTTCCTTTGTTGTCCACATACATGCATCATTTTGAACAATTCTTGAGGTAAAAATGTAGTCCTTAATGTGTATGTTGTGATCCTCCCACTCTTTGCATTTTGACATGTTTTTATGTGGAATTTTGGTTGTCTTGAAACCATGTACAGTTCTGTCTTGTTTTCATTGGTGTGTTCTATACATTAAGTTTTAGTTTACATGAGTAACACCATTGGATTCCTTGCGAAAAATCGGTCAAGATAGGTTTTTACGGATTTCAATTCCGATGAAAATTGAGAGAGTTACGCGCGTTGGAAATTTCACGCGAAACGGCGTCGAATTAACGATAGCGGTTCTGTTTTTTTGCTTTGTACATTGAGTTTCCGAGTACGTGAATAATATCATTGGATTCCTTGCGAAAAATCGGTCAAGATAGGTTTTTACGGATTTCAATTCCGATGAAAATTGAGAAAGTTACGCGCGTTGAAAATTTTACGCGAAACGGCGTCGAATTAACGATAGCGGTTCTGTTTTTTTCGCTTTGTACAGTGAGTTTCCGAGTGCGTGAATAACACCATTGGATTCCTTGCAAAAAATCGGTCAAGATAGGTTTTTACGGATTTCAATTCCGATGAAAATTGAGAGAGTTACGCGCGTTGGAAATTTTACGCGAAACGGCGTCGAAAACAACGATAGCAGTTTTTGTTTTTTAATTTCTGCGTTTTGTGCGTCGATTTTCCGTGTGCGTGAGTAATACCATTGGATTCCTTGCGAAAAATCGGTCAAGATAGGCTCTTGCGGATCTTGATTCGGTTAAAAATCGAGAGAGTTACGCGCGTTGGAAATTTTACGCGAAACGATGTTTTTACACGACAGCAGCTCTGGTTTTTTTATCGCTGCGTTTTGTACGTTGAGTTTCGGCGTGCGTGTGCGATACCATTGGATTCCTTGCGAAAAATTGGTCAGGATAGGCTTTTGCGGATCTTGATTCGGTTAAAAATCGAGAGAGTTACGCGTGTTTGAAATTCAACGCGGAACGATGTTTTTAATCGATAGCAGTTTTTGTTTTTTAATTTCTGCGTTTTATACGTCGATTTTCCGCGTGCGTGCGTAATACCATCGGATTCCTTGCAAAAAATCGGTCAGGTAGGTACTTCCGGATTTTGATTCCGATAAAAATCGAGAGAGTTACGCGTGTTGGAAATTCGGCGCGGAACAATATTTTTTAATCGATAGCAGTTTTTTCTGCGTTTTATACGTCGATTTTCCATGTGCGTGAGTAATACCATCGGATTCCTTGCGAAAAATTGGTCAGGTAGGTACTTCCGGATTTTGATTCCGATAAAAAATGAGAGTTATGAGTGTTTGAAATTTGATAAAAACGTGTTGAAAATTAAAGTTTCGTTTTTACCCCAAAAAATGTCGAAAATGATATTTTGATATCTTTTCTCTTTTTCTTACTTTTTTATTTTCAAAACTCAACCAATTTTTTTCACATAGCAAAAAAAATCATCATTTTCCAATTCGTACCCCATAATATTTTAATCCAAAAAAATAAAAAAAAAATATTATTTTTAATATATTTAAAAATAGTGTTTTAAATTGTTTTAAATGCTTTTAAAATGATTTTTTTTTCTTGATTTTTAAAACCAAAATGATTTTAAATATTTATGTTGATAAAATATTTTTTTTCATAAACTTTAATCATTATTTAATGATTTTATTTGATATTTTTATCATTTTTTACTTAATTTTTCTTGAAAAAATGCCTAAAAAATGAAATTGGGGTTTTCTTTGATTTTCACCCTAACAAATCTTTTTTAAACACTTGGGCCTCTAATAGAGTGTAAGACCCAATCCTTTTTTGACCAAATCATTTTTGGGCCTCATTCATTGTATAAGCCCCGATACCGTAAAAAACAAACGGCGCGATCGTCGCCTTTTTAAGAAATAACCTTGGGTCTCTCCTCGAGCTATAAGACCCATTCAAAACTTTTGGGCCTTTATTAGAGTGTAAGACCCAATCCCCTTTTAACCAAAATAATTTTGGGCCTCACTTATTGTATAAGTCCCTCTGCGTTAAAAGAAAAATTCGGCGCGATCGCCATTTTCAAACGAAAATCAACTGGGCTTCTCTTTGAGCTGTAAGTCCCATTTCTTTTCATTTTTAAACACTTGGGCCTCTATTAGAGTGTAAGACCCAACCCTTTTTTAACGAAACAATTTTGGGCCTCAGCTATTGTATAAGTCCCGATACGTTAAAAATCTCGGCGCGATCGCCATTTTCAAACTGAAAATATTTTGGGCCTCTCCCTGAGTTGTAAGCCCCATCTTTTGTACAAAAATACACTTTGGGCCTCTAATAGAGTGTAAGACCCAACCCCTCTTTTTTTGTATTTTTTTTATATTTTCTTATTATTTTTTAATAATTTGGAAAATTAATAACTCCTTCAATTTTGATTATTTTTTATTGGTTCTTTTTCTGAAAAATCACAAAAATAGTAAAATATTTTATTCTACAAAAAAATCAAATTTATATTATTTATTTAATATAGTTGGTATTTTTGTGAATAAATTCATTTTTAATTGTTTTTAAGCATTTTAAAAGTGAATATTCATCTTGAAAATAAAGACTATGGGCCTCCCCTCGTGTTGTAAGCCCCATTTCTTTTCTTTAAACTCTTTGGGCCTCTAATAGAGTGTAAGACCCAATCCCTTTGTAAATACCAAAATTTTGGGCCTCAGTCACTTGTATAAGTCCCACGGTGTTTCCAAAACCTCGGCGCGACCGTCGCCCTTTTCAAAATTAACCATTGGGCCTACCCTCGAGTAGTAAGACCCATTTCTTTTCTTAAAACTCACTTGGGCCTCTTGATAGAGTGTAAGACCCATCCCTTTGTACAGAAAACCTTTCTCGGGCCTCAGTCACTTGTATAAGTCCCTCTGTACAAATTCAACAGTGCGCTCACTGATAAAACCCTGGGCCTCTCCTTGAGCTGTAAGCCCCAAATCTTTCTTTTTCAAAGCACTTTCTCCTTTGATTTTGAATATACTATTGTTTTCAATCTTTCTTTGTTGAACAACTAACCAAACATCATGGAAGCTCTACAACCGAGTAAGTGTTTACCCGCTTTCATTTACCGCTTTCATATGTATATAACTGTATTGTGGGGCTGTTTCACTGTAAGTCTCCTTTTATAAACTCATATACATATAACTGTATTGTGGGGCTGTTTCACTGTAAGTCTTCTTTCATAAACTCATATCAACTGTGTAATAATAGTATAGATATTTAGAGTTTCCCCTGCAACTACGTCTAGAACTAGGTGACGCCGTTTCGTTTATTCGTAGAAATAGACAACTAGATCCCCAATAGGATCACCAGATACAGTCTTCTCTTCGGCTGTCCTCATTAGGAATTGTCAAGACACTCTACTCCCCAAGATGAATGTCTTCTCCGTGAATGGCATCTTTGAGTTTCTTCCAAATTCTCGAACTTTCCTGACTTTGATCTATTCTCGGTGAATAGCATTGCCTTGAATTTCTCGGGGTTTGGGGACCCACGGGCTTCCTAAAAGCATCGGCCTCCTCTTGGGCATCGTACAAGGACCCACGGGCTTCTTAAAAGCAACCTCGTCTCCTCTTGGGCTTCGTACAAGGACCCTACGGCTTCTTAGAAGTATTCACAGCCTCCTCTTAGGCTTCGTATAATGATCTCTTCCTCCGGGAATGATAACCTCCTCTTGGGCTTAGTACAAGGACCCGTCGGCTTCTTAAAAGTTTCCATCCTCCTCTTGGGCTTCGTACAAATTGTCCTGACGACCTCCTAGAGGTATAGGAACAGAACCTAGTCATCCTAATAGAACAGTCCTTTCATAGAGTCTACTACTGTTTCTCAAAGCATAGTACAAAAGATAAAACTCTAGACACGGACAGTCTAACTTCCTTGAGTCTCAAAGACATTCTCAAGTGACCCCTTCGTTAAATAGGAAGGAAACCCGTAGACTCGGACAGTCTCAATACCCTTCGGATTTCCCGCTTCCTTAAAGAACAGGAAATATCCCTGATCCTCAAATTAAATCCCTGAGTACAGTGTTGCTCATATAAAAACTGATTTTCTCTTTCAAAATCAGTATATTGGACCTGTCACTCAACTGAAACAGTTACAATAGCTTCCTCTTGGGCTTTATACCAAAATTCTCCCCAGCGGAGTCAAACAACCTTTTAGCCTCTCTCTCGGGCTTTGTACGAGACACATAAGAGACTCCCTCGTTGAGTCAATTACCCCTTTAGCCTCCATCTCGGGCTTCGTACGAGATACAAAGACTCTCTTGTTGAGTCAAACTTTTAGCCTCCATCTCGGGCTTCGTACGAGATACAAAATCACTCTCTTATTGAGTATAAAAGACTCTCTTGTTGAGTCAAACCTTTAGCCTCCATCTCGGGCTTCGTACGAGATACAAAGACTCTCTTGTTGAGTCAAACTTTCAGCCTCCATCTCGGGCTTCGTACGAGATACAAAAACACTCTCTTGTTGAGTATAAAAGATTCTCCTGTTGAGTCAACCCTTTTAGCCTCTCTCTCGGGCTTCGTACGAGACACATAAAAACTCCCTCTTGTTGGGCCAATAGCCTCCTCTTAGGCTTCGTATAAGAAAACCACTGGTTGATCCAATCAACCTTTTAGCATCAAAGCTGTGCCTCGTTCATAGTACACAAACATCAACAACTCTTTTCCCTTCATCTAATCGCTGTAAGCGGCAAGCCTCTGGATCATCTACATCCATGCCACTGTCCCTCTTTTAGCATGATAAATTCCTAAGGAAAGATAGCATTGCTCTACACTGAGTTAAAGTCTTCTCCTTCAGGTTAAAATCCCCTTTAAAGGAAATTATGGCATTGCTAGGATCCGCGTATCCCGGTTAAAGTAATTCTCTTTTATAACCAGTCACCCAACAGTTGTGACAGACAAACCCTTCTTTAGAGATGACAAATTCTCTCTAAAGTCGAGGTCCTTCAGCTTCACGTCTTGGGCTTTGAACAAGACACAAATGGACCTTTAGCTTCACATCTTGGGCTTTGAACAAGATACAAATCACCTTCAGCTTCATATCTTGGGCTTTAAACAAGATACAAACTACCCTTTTGCTTCACGTCTTGGGCTTTGAACAAGACACCAAAAACACCCATTTCCTCCCATAGAATAGGAGGAACTACGAACGCTCTGATTTCCCTATTTCGATAAATGGGAATACGTAGGCATAAGATCGAAAGAAAAGATCTTAGCGAGCACAATCAACAAAAAACCAAAATCCCATATC
Organism: Lathyrus tuberosus; assembly: GCA_022829125.1. NCBI lineage: Eukaryota > Viridiplantae > Streptophyta > Magnoliopsida > Fabales > Fabaceae > Lathyrus > Lathyrus tuberosus. Next base: position 4,015,482 of record JALAZF010000343.1, read on the forward strand.
TCCATCAATCAAAAGCAGTAATTCAAAAGCATCAGTCCTAACATCCTAATCCTTGTTCCCCGCCAGAAACCTTCTGCCTAGATAAAAAGAAAGAAAACAGTATTGGCGAAAATACAAATAACCAGTACAAAGGCCCCCCACATTAATAGCATTCGTAACCTAACAGACCGCTGTTTAAACTCAGTATGCAAAGCAGGGTTAATTGGAGACATCTATTTCCCTTCCTTATTCAGCTCACAATAGGATAAAAAATGAATCGACCTGTAGTCAAAGCTCAAACCGCAGAGAGCGACCAGCACTTAAGAACCGCGTCCAAAATCGCTCGCTACAGAAAAATGGCGCCCACCGTGGGGCTCGTCTTTCTTTTTCCTTTTTTCTCTTCACTTGTGTGAATACCACAGATTGGGGCTTCCGCCGGGGAACCCATTTTCTGTCAGGAACTTAGGATTCATAGCGTTAAAGGTCTAGGATGTTTAGGACAAATATATATATACCGCTTTTCCTAATTGCTATACGTGTTTATTTTTCTGCTAATGGGAATGCGGTTGATGCCGTATGTGGAAAGATTGAGTATACACTTAAGATAAGTGATGGCGACGGGGTCGACCATCAACCTCAGTGGAGGCTGACCAACGCAACCCATTCACTCTTTTAGCCAATGGGCCGGTTGTTAAGTCTGAGAAGCTGAGGAGCCAAACCCTTTCGTAGTGCGGAAACTATCGGAAATAGTTGTTACGCGATACTACCCTCATTTGAGGCTGGTGATCTATTCTCGGTGAATGGCACTTACTCTAAGATTGCTCTACAACTCGCTGGCGATCCGCTTGTTATTTTGCTTTCCTGGGAGGAGCTGATGATAATGAGTACAGGTATAAAAATCACCCTAGTATAAACCTTTGGGGATGGGTAGAGCCTTGACTTCATGACAACGACCCTTTGACCCCATGTTTTTTCTATGTTTTTGTGTGCTGCATTCATGCATTCATTTAATAAAACATTAAAACATTCAAAAAACTTCTCTTCTAGTCTCTCTGTTTTTCAAATTAAACTAAAACTGTGATTGCAAATATCAGAGAAAAGGATTACGCTAATGGATTTTGGTAGAAGGAGAACTCATACGTACACCTTCAAGGTTCCAAAACTAGAGGATTTGAGAAGGTTAGCAAGGATGATCACTAGCCCTGAGGCTTTCAGAGCCAAGTACGGAGGTTTGCTACCACTATTAAGAGTCCATGTGATTGAGGGAATCATGGATGCGCTCATTCAGTTTTACGATCCGGTTTATCACTGTTTCACATTCCCGGATTACCAGCTATCACCAACGCTGGAGGAGTATTCTCATCTGATTAATCTACACATTACAGATCGAGCTCCATTCTCTGGACTAGAAGAAATTCCAAAGAATCAGACTATTGCAAGAGCAATTCATTTGGACGAGTCTGAGGTCAGGACTCACATGACCGCTAAGGGTGGCATCCAAGGTTTGCCAACCCAGTTCTTGATAAAGAAAGCCCTATATTTTGCCAGTATAGGAAACGTCACTGCTTTTGAAAGCATCTTTGTCTTGCTCACCTACGAGTTATTTTTGTTTCCTAACATCAATAACTTCGTCGATATTAACGCTATTAAGGTTTTTCTCATTGGAAACCATGTGCCGACTTTGCTCGCAGATGCGTATCATTCTGTACACTTAGGAAATTTGTACAGCGGAGGGGAGATCACATGCTGTGTACCTCTGCTTTATAAATGGTTTATTTCCCACTTGCCCAAGTCTGCTACTTTATGGGATTGCAAGAGTGCCTTACGTTGGTCGCAGAAGATCATGTCTCTTACCAACTCTGATATAGATTGGTGTAATAGGATTTATGAGGGAATCAGAATCATTGACCGTTGTGGAAACTTCCCCAATGTACCCCTCATAGGAACTAAAGGAGGAATCAACTATCATCCGATATTGGTTCGTCGTCAATTTGGATACCCGATGAGGCTTGTTCCGCGCAACGCTCATCTGGAAGGTCTTTTCTTCAAGGAAGGAGAAAGTGACAGAGCACTAAAGACGGAAATAGTGCACGCTTGGAAACATGTTCATAAGAAAGGACGAGAGTCTCTGGGAAAACCAGACTGTGTCTCAGTGGAGCCTTATCTCCACTGGGTACAAACTAGAGCTCTCAAGCTAAAGATGCCTTATCCTCGTTACGGAATTTTTCCGCCGAGGGAATCTGTCATGTACTTCATGACAGAAACTGAAAAGCTTCAGGTTACTCTCAACAAAGTTCAAACGGGAGAGGAGGTCTTGGAAGAACAAGTACCGCACCCTCGACGTAGAGTGCATCAAAATACAGCAACTACTGAGAGAAAAAGATGCTCTGATTGAAATTTTGGAGCAACATGCTGTAGAGAATCAAGATAACCAAAGGAATTTGCTCGCTCCTTTCACTTGGCAAAGGAATGACAACCCGACAACGGCTCCAGAGCCCCGGTCAAAGAAAAGGAAGATACCAGAATCAGCACCCGATTTCTCTTCAGAGAGGACTCGGGACCCATTAGTTTAGGTTTCTGTTTCTGCACTTTGTAATCTACTGTATTTCCATTTCTGTAATCCTTCGAATTCAATAAAAAGGGGTTTCCCCACTGTTTGATATTTGCAATCTAATTGTCGAAGTTTATTTTGATTAAACCAAAAAACAATTAATATAATCATTGCATTCATCATTCTCGTAACACATTCTTCTTACCTACGAATCTCACGTTTGTGTCTCGGTTCTAGAGTCAAACTGTCTCATTCGTACAATACTCGGGCCAATCGTCAGAAAAAGATGGATGATCTTGAGGAAGAAAACAGAGAGTTGAAAGAAGAAATCGACGCTCTAAGAGAGGATATGAGAAAGCTTCGTAACGACATGCAAGCCATGGTAGAAGCTCAGCTACAAAGAACTGTGATCTCAGAGATCACCTCAATGCCCATAGTGGAGAAGAATGATCCTAGGTATCAGATACCGAAAGATCGCCCTTGGGGCATGCCTGTTAACTATATCCCGGGAGGATATGTTCCGCCGATCACTGAGGATCAGGGAATCACAACAGAATCCGCTGGGCCTGAAGGTTACAAACTTTGGGAAAGCGAAGATGCCAGGGGCATACTGAAGACTCCTGAAGGTTACAAACTTTGGGAAACGCCAAGGTTCGCTGCCGTAGTCACGGTACCACCCCCTGTGGTGCACACTGTCCCGGAAGGACAGATTCCACAGACACCTTCTGGTAGAAAGGAAACTATGTTTGACCGAATGGATGAATTCCAGGAATAGTTCTTGGAAATGCAGAAGGAACTGCAAGCCATTCGCGGTCAGGATCTATTTGGAAAGGACGCCGCAGACCTTTGTCTGGTCCCCAATGTGAAAGTCCCGCACAAATTTCAAGTGCCCAACTTTGAAAAATACAAGGGTAACTCTTGCCCTCAAAGCCATTTGGTGATGTACGCTCGGCGGATGTCAGCTCAGACGGAGAATCAGGATCTACTGATTCACTACTTTCAGGATAGTTTAACCAGTGCCGCACTCAAATGGTACATGGGTTTAAACCGTGCTACGATCAGCACATTCAGAGACCTTGGTACTGCCTTTGTCCAACAATACAAATACAATTTGGACATGGCACCCGACAGAGATCAACTCAGATCAATGTCGCAAAAGGACAAGGAAACCTTTAAGGAGTATGCTCAAAGGTGGCGTGAAATTGCCGCTCAAATTTGTCCACCTCTTGAGGAAAAAGAGATGACAAAGATCTTCTTAAAAACCTTAAGCTCATTTTACTATGACCGAATGGTTGCCAGTGCGCCCAGTGATTTCACCGAGATGGTCGGCATGGGCGTACGTCTTAAGGAAGCCGTCCGAGAAGGACGTTTGGTAAAAGACACTGGATCGACGAGCGGTACTAAAAAATACGGTAGTGCTCTCCCTAAGAAAAAAGAGCAAGATATTGAGAATATCTCTCTCGCAAAGCAAAGGCGACGTTATCAGCCGGTAGCAGCTGTGACTCCTGCTACCAGCCCTGCGCCTATTCCTACGTATCAACCTCAGGTTGTGCAGAGCCAACCTAATCAGGAAAGGACACAACAGCCTCTTCAGCAGGCTCGTCCTCCATATAACAGCAACCGTACAACACGGCCACCAGGATTTAATCCTATACCCATGTTGTACGCAGAATTATTTCCGTTACTACTGGCTAAGGGGCACATCCAGACTAAGTCTCCTCTTACCGTACCGGAAAATCTGCCTTTTTGGTTTAAGGTGGATCAGACATGCCCTTATCATCAAGGAGGTTCAGGGCATAACATTGAGACTTGTCTTAATTTCAAGTCCGACGTGCAAAAGCTTGTTAGGAGCGGGCTCTTATCTTTCAAAGATACGAATCCCAATGTTCTCACGAACCCGCTGCCTCAACATGAGAAAGCTGCAGTCAATCTGATTGAGAAAGAGACTAACAATGTCTATCAAATTCACGATGTACTCTTGTTGAAAACCAATCTGGTCAAGATGCATTGTAGACAGAGTGGATATGGCCATGTGCCACCTCATAACTATCACCAGTGTGATATCTGCTCTAAAGACAACCAGGGATGTTCTGTGGTGCAAGCAGCCCTACAAGAACAGATGGATCTCAGATGGATCCAAGAGCACCGAGTTCGTGGAGTTAACATGGTTTACACGAATTCTAACGTCATTCAGAACCACGACATCCGTGCAATGAATGTCAACTTGGTGGCAATGCACTCAAGGCAAAGCCAGTATCATAATCTGCCACGACATGATTACAGTTTCTGTCTGACTTGCTCGGTAAACAAACAAGGATGCTCTTTCATACAAGAGGCCCTCCAGCGTCAGATGGATCTTGGATGGATCCAAGACTACCATGATAGGAACCCTTATCAGATCAATATGGTTCAGATCTTCGATATTCATGTGATGAATACCAACCTGGTAGAGTTACATGCTGAGCAGGTCCGACTTGGATTCTTAATATCGCATGACTATCAAAGCTGTAAAGCAGGTTGCGAAAACGATCGGGGTTGTACCCTTGTCCAGGAGGCACTTCAGCACTTGTTAAATCACTGGTGGATGCCAATCTACATGGATGAAGATACTCAGCAGATTAGTATCAGTAACAGGAATCCTACTCGGCGTCAAAGTCAGGATGTCCGATCAGTGGAAGCTAACCTAGTAAGGTTACATTATATTCAAAGTGGGCGTGGCCAAGTGCCACCACACAACTATGACAGTTGTAGCGTCTGTTCGAAAAGTAACCAAGGGTGTTACCTTGTGAGAGCAGCTCTTCAGGGTCAGGTGGATCGTGGAGAGATTCGCCCATATCCGGGTTCTGGACCCATAAACTGGACGCCGAGCTACCTTGTCGATCAAGTTGAGGATGTTGTCACCATCTCTGGTCATCACCATACCAAGGATGTTTTTGCCATCATCCCTCTACTTGATGAATCTAAAGTTCCCAACCGGGAATGAATCGAGATTACTTACGATGGTCAGAAAAATCAGAAAGTTCCCATAGTCATCTATCTACCGGGACCACTACCGTATGAATCAACTAAGGCTATCCCTTACAAATACGGTGCAACAATAGTCGAAAATGGAAAGGAAATACCATTACCCTCCGTTGTGAACATTGCAGACATCAGTCGAGTAACACGGAGTGGTAGAATCTTCAACCGAGGGGTTGGGGAAGTTAACAAGGAAAAGGAACTTCAGACAGAAGCTCCCGATCTATCAGTCGGTCAATCCAGTAATCCCGACCTTTCGAAAAATAATGATGAGATGCTGAAGCTCATCCAAAGGAGTGAATATAACATTGTTGATCAGTTGTTACAAACTCCTTCAAAGATCTTTGTGTTATCACTGTTACTCAGTTCAGAAGCCCACAGGGAGGCTCTACAGAAAGTCTTGGAGCAGACCTTTGTGGAACAGGATGTAACAATTAGACAGTTCGATAGTATTGTCTCTAACATCACTTCCTGCAATAATTTGGGATTTAGTGATGAGGAATTACCCGACGGGGTCGCCGTCATAACATGGCACTCAATATCACAGTTAACTGCCAGGACGATGCTTTAGTCAGCGTACTGGTAGACACAGGGTCAGCCCTGAATGTTATGCCGAAGTCCACTTTGATGCAATTATCATTCAAAGGCCCTCCGATGAGAACCAGCGAGGTCGTCGTCAAAGCATTCGACGGATCCAGAAAAACGGTTATCGGCGAAGTTGATCTTCCCATAACTATTGGTCCTCACACTTTCCAAGTCACTTTCCAGGTCATGGACATCCGGGCAACGTACAGTTGTTTATTAGGAAGACCTTGGATACATCAGGCTGGAGCGGTCACTTCAACCCTCCACCAAAAGCTAAATTTCGTCAAGAACGATCAACTTGTCACGGTTTGTGGGGAACAAGCCTTGCTTGTAAGCAACTTATCATCATCTACTGGTGTAGAACCTGAGGAGGTTATTGGAACTCAGTTCCAAGCACTATCGGTGAGCAAGAACAATCACTCCCAAGGAGGAACCTCAATTTCCTCATACAAAGATGCTATCAAAGCGGTCGAGAGTACCGATACAACCGGATGGGGACAACTTGTCATTCCCATTGACAATAAAACAAAGAAGGGTATTGGTTTTTCTGCAACCTGGACCTAGACAGCTGCCAACGATGAAACTCTTCATCCCCTTCAAAACTTCTTCCACAGTGGAGGTTTTCTTCACCCAGTGTCTCAGACAGTTCATGCTATCAATGAGGAAGATCCCTCTGACACAGATGAAGAATGGAAGTCCTACCTTAACAAGGACGGTTATATGTCTCAGGAAGAGGTGCCTATGCCTTTTTGCTTTCCTACAGAAAGTCTGAGATTTATACCAAGATCAGATGTCGAATGATCTACGGAGATTATGATCCGGAAGGATGTCGTGCTCCGCCAAATTCATTAGAGGAAGACACTCTGATGAAAGACAGCTTTGATCACAATTACTATGGCCCGATGGATAGCCTGCCAATGTGGCAGCCTTACCCAGGAAACTTGGGGCAAGAGAGTCAGCCGAACAATGAAAATCAGCTGACCGTCGTTGAACAGAATACCTGTGTCCCCACCATGTCATGGGATCAACACTCAGGTCATTCGGAAACTACTCAACATGAAGATGAATTCGCAACGTTTGCAGGACTTGAATTCATCAACTATGCTTTTCCCGAGGTCAACGTCATCGAGAGAGATGACTCCTCCAGTTCCAAAGAAGTCTGGGACACTCTGGGACAACCGAGTGGAAAATACGACTATATGGTCAAGTACGCTGCTCCCGAAAGCTCTCGTATCAGGCTCGAAGATATCCAGCCAATTGGATGGGGAGATACAGCTGAGAGCACAAATGCTATGCAAAATACAACAGAGGAATCCTCCTACGACAATTCTGCTTGGGAGACAGATTCCAATGATCCTGCTCCACCAGAAATCAGCGTCATTTTTAAAGACAAATCAAGGAAGGTTCCAGACTTTGTGATTCACTGAGGAGTTCGCCACCAATGGGTTACCGTCGAGGTTCCGAAGGTCATTCATCAGTCAAAGTAATTGCCATCTTTAGCCTTTCACCCTGCCCAGGTGAAACGGATGTTTTGATAGGGCTCGCTTTCTGTAAAATTTCCCTCTTCGCTTTGCCCGAAGCGACAGAGTCTTGTTTTATAGGACTGTAGTTTCAAGAGTCGACTTGTTCATTAATAAAATAACGTCGTTCTGTAATTTCCGCATTAATTGCTGTTTTCTCTTTTTGCTTTTTCAAAAAATGGTAATCCTAAAAGACAATTAAAAAATAAAAACAAGCAGTAAAATAAATACACTGCACACACTTGCATTTTCTCTATCTCTTCTAAACACGAATCATCACGTCATGCAGATTGCTTATTTTACACCCCGTTGAAACATACGATCCAATGCCTTCTCCCAACTTTGAATTCTCGGTATTCGAGGCTGAAGAAGAAAATGACAACGAAATTCCAGAAGAAATCTCCTGACTACTCAGACAAGAGGAAAGGGCCATTGAATCTCACAAAGAACCGTTGGAAACGGTAAACTTGGGTTCAGAGCAAGAGAGAAAAGAAATCAGGATTGGGGCACTGCTCAATCCAACTGTCAAAGAAAGTTTGATAAAGCTTCTCAAAGAATTCCCCGATGTATTCGCTTGGTCCTATCAGGATATGCCAGGGTTGGATACCAGCATCGTGGAACATCACATACCGTTGAGATCGGAATGTCCGCCAGTAAAGCAAAGGTTGAGACGGACTCACCCGTACATGGCCATCAAAATCAAAGAGGAGGTACAGAAACAGATCGACGCGGGTTTCCTCGCTACATCTGAATATCCTCAATGGTTAGCCAACATCGTACCCGTTCCCAAAAAGGACGGAAAGGTCAGAATGTGTGTTGATTACAGAGATCTGAACAAGGCAAGTCCAAAGGACGGCTTTCCTTTACCACACATTGACATGCTGGTTGACAGTACAGCAAAGTTCAAAGTTTTCTCCTTCATGGATGGATTCTCAGGCTATAACCAGATCAAAATGGCGCCGAAAGACATGGAGAAAACTTCGTTCATTACCCCATGGGGTACCTTTTGTTACAAGGTAATGTCGTTCGGTTTGAAGAATGCCGGGGCAACCTATCAAAGGGCCATGACTACTCTGTTTCATGACATGATACACAAGGAAATCGAAGTGTATGTCGATGATATGATTGCAAAATCAAAAACAGAGAGTGAGCACGTTGAACATCTGTCAAAATTATTCGAACGTCTAAGAAAATTCAAGCTCCGCTTGAATCCCAACAAGTGCACCTTCGGTGTCCGTTCAGGGAAACTACTAGGGTTCATCGTCAGCCAGAAAGGAATTGAAGTTGATCCTGACAAGGTCAAGGCCATTCAAGAAATGTCTTCTTCAAAAACTGAAAAACAAGTCAGAGGATTCCTGGGACGTTTGAACTACATCTCCAGATTCATATTCCTCATGACCGCGACATGCGCGCCGATCTTCAAGTTACTCAAAAAGAACCAGGATTGCGTTTGGTCAGAAGATTGTCAAACCGTCTTCGACAGTATCAAGGAATATCTGTTGAATCCTCCGATTCTATCACCTCTAGTGGAAAGAAGACCACTGATCATTTACCTCACAGTCCTAGAGGACTCAATGGGATGTGTACTTGGCCAACAAGACGAAATTAAAAGGAAAGAGTCTGCCATCTACTATCTAAGCAAGAAATTCACCGACTGCGAGACTCGGTACATAATGCTTGAGAAAACTTGTTGCGCTTTGGCTTGGGCAGCCAAACGTCTTCGCCAGTACATGATTCGTCATACTACTTGGTTGGTCTCCGAAATGGATCCAATCAAGTACGTTTTCTAAAAACCTGCTCTCACGGGAAGAATTGCCCGTTGGCAGATGCTGTTATCAGAATATGACATAGAGTACCACGCTCAGAAAGCCGTTAAAGGAAGTATTTTAGCCGATCATTTGGCTCATCAACCGATTGACAATCAAGAATCAATCGGGTTTGACTTCCCAGACGAAGATGTCATGTATCTAAAAATGAAAGATTGCGATGAACCGCTACCCAGTGAAGGGCCAGAACCAGGTTCCCAGTGGGGACTTATCTTTGACGGAACTGTCAATCATTACAGAAATGGAATTGGGCTACCCGTTTCTCTCTAGTGTATGGCATGGAAGCAGTGCTCCCCATAGAAGTAGAGATCCCATCAATCCGGGTATTGATGGAAGCGAAGCTCACCGAAGCTGAATGGTGTCAAAGTCGACACGACGAACTGAACCTGATCGAAGAGAAGCGAATCACGGCACTATGCCACGGTCAATTGTATCAGCAGAGAATGAAAAGGGAGTTCGATAAAAAGGTCCGACCTCGTATCTTCAGAAAAGGAGACCTCGTGCTCAAGAAGATACAGTCTTTTCTCACTGATTCCCGGGGCAAATGGACCCCAAATTATGATGGCCCCTATGTGGTCACGAAAGCTTTCTCAGGCGGCGCCTTGAGACTTGCAACCATGGACGGAGAGGAATTTGCCTACCCCACGAATGTTGATGTAGTCAAGAAATACTTCGCCTAAACTAAAAAAAAAAAAAAAAAAAAAAACGTCTCGGTGGATTGAAAACCCGAAAGGGCGGTCCAGGAAAAAGTTAGAGACATGAAAAAAATCATCCCGATGGATTGGAAACATCATAGTACAATCCAGGCAAAAATTAGGGATAATGGCAAGTAACTATGTTCAACAGAGGCAAGTCCCTCGACAGCAGTTACAGCATCCATCGGAGGAAAACTCCAGTCAAGGTCATCTTCGACAGAAGCTCAGGATGTCCCGAATTCAAAGTTGGTAGAAGGATAGTGGTCGTTATGTTTCAACGTAGCCCTTTTCCCTGTAAAATACCATTTTCAAACTTTGTAAATACTCTTTGGAATCACGCGTTTGGCTGATCTCCATCTTATCAATAAAATTTGGGCCCTTGTGCTTTTGTTTGTAATTCTTATTTGTTTTAGCTTTACAGAATGACGTTGTTAACATGATTAACGATTCTTGAAATAAAACAAAAATGAATTTACTTGTTAAAACTTTTTCTGCTTTTTAATAAAGATGGCAATTCTTTTGACTGTTGAACATCGAAAGAACATCAATCGTGTCTCCAAAGGTGTTCGAACCTCAAAGTGCAGAATCAAAGTACTCCTTCTAAACCAGTATGCCTGAGTGAAGGATCAATAATGTCAGAGACCATGTTCCATCTGACATCTTCGGCTGAGTTCTCATCTCCTAAGCCCGACCAGCGTCACCCCCAACAGGGACCGTGTCTCCTAAGCAAGGCAGAATTGCTATCTTGAACCAGCGATATTTCTACACGCCCCGCGATGGCCGAGTATCCAGTCATGTTCATCTCTTAGTCTGTATGTTGCGTCAATTTTGTCCGCATAAACATACATACATCATTTATTTTATTTGCATTCGCATTCGTATTGCATCGTTATCACTCTAGTCGGTCGTGTCCCCTAGTGATAAAAGTTCTTTCAATCGAGTTGTCAGATCTTTCCTTGTTAGGAAGTGAATCATCTAAGCAATCTCTCTCCCGTTTATCTCTGGATTAGAGATGGCCCTTGACCACTTTGATAACTTGAACCTCTGAGAAACAAGAAAACTTTCAACAAATGTCACTCTTCGCCATTGAAGATGATATCCTTGCTTTCCCGGATTAAGGAAAATCCCCAGAGAAAGCCTCTTAATCAGAGATTCGGCGGTACGACAGTTTTTCTCCGAAAAAACCACTGATGAAAAGGTCATCGACACCTCAAAATTGGATCCCATCATATGGCGTTTCTCCGGAAAGATCCCGAGAAAAGTATGATGTAAGCCCCCAAACGAAAACAGTCTCTCAAGAGACTCGCTTTCCCCAGTAGAATCGACAAATGGCGTCTCCAAAATAGAGAAGTTTGTGTACCTCTACAATTCAGACAAATGGGTTCCCCAACAAGTCTGACATCAAATCTTTTCCCACTCAAATGGCATCTCCCCAGGAAAATTCGGCGAGAAGTTTGAGGAAAACCGCTACTAATAGCGTTCCTTGTCAAGAAAGTTTATTGACAAAAGAAACTGAGACCAGTTCCTTGGTAGGAAACCAGGATCGAGGGGAAGTTTATTTCAGCAACTAAGACCAGGTCCTTGGTAGGAAACCAGGATCGAGGGGAAGTTTATATCAGAAACTGAGACCAGATCCTTGGTAGGAAACCAGGATCGAGGGGAAGTTTACAAAAGAAACTAAGACCAGTTCCTTGGTAGGAAACCAGGATCGAGGGGAAGTTTATTTCAAAAGAAAACTGAGACCAGCTCCTTGGCTGAAGACCAGGATCGAGGGGAAGTTCTATTTATTATGCAAGTAGAACCTTGGACAATGCAAAGATGAACTACGCCACCGCCGAAAAGGAACTCCTTGCAGTTGTGTTCGCTTTAGATAAATTTCGTTCTTACCTAGTGGGAGCAAAAATTATTGTCTATACCGATCATGCCGCAATTAGATATCTGTTGACTAAGAAGGATGCGGAACCAAGACTCTTAAGATTGATCCTGCTCTTGCAAGAGTCCGACTTAGAAATCAAGGATAAGAAAGGTACCAAAAACGTAGTAGCAGATCATCTCTCTAGGATTGAGGATCTGAGACCCGAAGAAGTACAAATTAATGACGAATTCCCTTATGACAGACTAGTAGCCCAGTTAGAAATTGAAAGCGTGACAGTTGAATATTCCTTGATATTTAATGACGCAGAAACTAATGAAGTAGTTGAATCAATTTGCACCAAGACCATACCGTCGTGGTATGCTGACTTTGTCAACTACCTAGCAGCTGGGGTGCTTCCACCAGACTTAACATACCAACAAAAGAAAAAGTTTTTCCATGATCTTAAACACTACTATTGGGATGAACCCCTATTTTTCAAGAGAGGCGTCGATGGAATATTTCGTTGATGCGTCCCTGAATCAGAAGTAGCTGATGTCATATCTCATTGTCATGCTGCACCCTATGGAGGGCATGCAAGTACCTCGAAAACATGTGCAAAGATCCTACAATTTGGTCTCTTCTGGCCAAATCTTTGGAAGGATGCCCACATCGCCGTTATGAACTGCGATTGGTGTCAACGCACTGGAAACATCTCTAGACGCGATGAGATGCCAAAGAAGGCGATTTTAGAAGTGGAAGTCTTTGACGTATGTGTCATACCCCAAATTTTGACCACTAAGATTTCCCATCATTGTGCAAATCATCAGCACAATATGGATGTACCTTTGTACCTCATTAGTCTCCCCAAAGGTGGGTAAGCATTCACTACAAACAGGATTTAGGGTTTCAAGCCCTCACAGAGCTCTTAGACAAAGGATCAATCAATGAATGACATGATCTTTAACTTGTCTAGCCTTTTAAATATCCGCAATGGATCAAGAGGACTCCCACTTCAAGGATTAAGCACAAGGCTGCTCCCTTCTAGGTGGATCAAGCTTCAAGATCGCTAGTGTCACCAAATTAGGGTTTGGTCGACTAAGGCCTCCAGATGGAAATTTTCCTCTGGGCATGAGCCAATGCTTCAAAGCATAACCTAAAATGCTCCATGAAACATCATAAACCCCATCATCAAGTCAATTTAGCCTCAGGGGATGCATACATAAAAAATCAGGAATTAGGGTTTCTTGACCTAATTCACCCCTAAGTTGACTTTTGGGACAAATCATGAGCCAAGACCTCAAGACATGATTTAAGGGTCTCCAACATACCACGTTGATCCATTTGCAACAATGGATTAACCCAAGAAGCTTGAGCAACAAGTTTCAATTTCATCTGAACCACAGTTGGGGTTTCGCGAGAAAAGTCAACTGTAGCTTTGACTTTTGACCAGGACATGCTCCCAAGCCGTGGGACACGATTAAATATACCCTATAACACCCTTGGAACATGTCCATCAATTTTGATTTAGGTCAAGGACATGATTTCCTGAAGAATCGCACGGTTTGGAATTCATCTGATAAAAAGTCAACTGTGCACAAAAGTCAAACTTTGACTTTTTGAGATTTTTCATAAAAATGGTTTTTTAACCCTAAAATGATGTTAATGTGTGATTGGAATCATCATTCATCAAAAAAAATCAAAGAAAGTGGGATAACTTGTAAAAGGGGTAACCATAAAAACTTAGAAATTTTTCTAAGTTATGAAAAAAAGTGGCAAGGGTACCAACTTTGGAGGATCATAACTCCTAAACCACAAAGCCATTTTTCCCCATCCAAAGCTTGATTTGTAGCCCTCATTACCCTCTACAAAAACTTCAACTAGACCTAAGTCCAATTCATTAAGGATTTTGAGTTATGCTTGGATCAAAATGGCTAAAAAGTTAAAATTGACATTTTTCAGCACAATGTCCCAACTTCAAGGCTGTTTTTCTCCATGATCCAAGTTGAACCAGGTCTAATATTAAACATCAAAGTTGAAGTACGTCATCTAAGCTTTCCGAAAAGTCCTAGAACGTCCATATAGCATACTCGAGAAGGGAGTTATGGATCTTACAAAATGGCTTGCTGAAGCTGAATTTTTCAATGCAGATTTGCACAATTTTTGTGCCACACGAATTTTCAAGCCTTGTCATCAGTTTGGACACATCTAAGGATCAAATCCAAGTGGGATGATCTGATCCATGAACCTCCCAAGTCCAAGGAACAAAGAAAAGCATGCCAAAGCCTAGAAATCCCTAAAAGAGGGACAAAACTCCAATTTTGGTTTGGAGCATTTAATGGATGCTTAGAGGTGGCATGTACTGAGCCATTCTCATATGAAATTAGTTAAGACTTATCCAAGACCAAGGGAACCAGCAGCCTGTGCCCTAACCTCTAGTCAATGGCTAGAGGAGACTTGCATTTCCATTGGCCAACATGGAACAAACACCTGCTGCAGCCACCATTCACTGTGGATCCCAAAACAAACTTGCTCCACTATAAATAGAGCTTATTTGTGCTCAGTTTGAGTACACCAAAGCCATCAAACAGATGCTTTCCTCAAATTCTCTCTTTCACTCCAAAATGCCTTCATTAGTAAGGAAATTCTGAGTTTTTGAGCTAGAGAGCAATTCCACTCAAACTAATCACACACACACCTCATATATATCATATGTAAGCTGTGCAAACCATCAAAAGTGACCTGTAATCACAACATCACAAAGTCACCTCTCAAAACCTCAAAATGGCACTTTTTTGCATTTTTCAAGCCATGTCTTGATTCAGTCACTTTCCAAGCCAGATAAAACCTCAAACACACTCTAAATATCATCCTTGAACTGTCCCAAATGGTGCCACACATCTGGAACACCATTTGAGAGAGTTGGCATTTTCGCCGTTTTTGACCATTTCGCGAGAAAGTGCACAAACTTGCTCCAGAGGTTTCCAGCCAATTCCAACCATCCTAAAAGCTTCTAAGAGGTCATATGAGGTTGTCCAAAGCATCAAATCATTTCTGGAACAAATCACTTGGAAGGTTGCCCAAAATCTCCAAAAAAAGAGGTAAAATCCACAACTTGAATTCTTTGAATCATGCTTTCCTTAATGTGTATGTTGTGATCCTCCCACTCTTTGCATTTTGACATGTTTTTATGTGGAATTTTGGTTGTCTTGAAACCATGTACAGTTCTGTCTTGTTTTCATTGGTGTATTCTATACATTAAGTTTTAGTTTACATGAGTAACACCATTGGATTCCTTGCGAAAAATCGGTCAAGATAGGTTTTTACGGATTTCAATTCCGATGAAAATTGAGAGAGTTACGCGAGTTGGAAATTTTAGGCGAAACGGCGTCGAATTAACGATAGCGGTTCTATTTTTTTGCTTTGTACATTGAGTTTCCGAGTGCGTGAATAATACCATTGGATTCCTTGCGAAAAATCGGTCAAGGTAGGTTTTTACGGATTTCAATTCCGATGAAAATTGAGAAAGTTACGCGCGTTGGAAATTTTACGCGAAACGGCGTCGAATTAACGATAGCGGTTCTATTTTTTTCGCTTTGTACAGTGAGTTTCCGAGTGCGTGAATAACACCATTGGATTCCTCGCGAAAAATCGGTCAAGATAGGTTTTTACGGATTTCAATTCCGATGAAAATTGAGAGTTACGTGCGTTGGAAATTTTACGCGAAATGGCGTCGAAAACAACGATAGCAGTTTTTGTTTTTTAATTTCTGCGTTTTGTGCGTCGATTTGCCGTGTGCGTGAGTAATACCATTGGATTCCTTGCGAAAAATTGGTCAAGATAGGCTCTTGCGGATCTTGATTCGGTTAAAAATCGAGAGAGTTACGCGCGTTAGAAATTTTACGCGAAACGATGTTTTTACACGATAACAGCTCTGTTTTTTATCGCTGCGTTTTGTACGTTGAGTTTCGGCGTGCGTGTACGATACCATTGGATTCCTTGCAAAAAATAGGTCAGGATAGGCTTTTGCGGATCTTGATTCGGTTAAAAATCGAGAGAGTTACGCGTGTTTGAAATTCAACGCGGAACGATGTTTTTAATCGATAGCAGTTTGTTTTTTAATTTCTGCGTTTTATACGTCGATTTTCCGCGTGCGTGAGTAATACCATCGGATTCCTTGCGAAAAATCGGTCAGGTAGGTACTTCCGGATTTTGATTCCGATAAAAATCGAGAGAGTTACGCGTGTTGAAAATTCGGCGCGGAACGATATTTTTTAATCGATAGCAGTTTTTTCTGCGTTTTATACGTCGATTTTTCGTGTGCGTGAGTAATACCATCGGATTCCTTGCGAAAAATCGGTCAGGTAGGTACTTCCGGATTTTGATTCCGATAAAAATTGAGAGAGTTATGAGTGTTTGAAATTTGATAAAAACGTGTTGAAAATTAAAGTTTTGGTACTCGTTTTTACCCCAAAAAATGTCGAAAATGATATTTTGATATCTTTTCTCTTTTTCTTACTTTTTTATTTTCAAAACTCAACCAATTTTTTTCACATAGCAAAAAAATCATCATTTTCCAATTCGTACCCCATAATATTTTAATCCAAAAAAATAAAAAATAAAGTATTATTTTTAATATATTTAAAAATAGTGTTTTAAATTGTTTTAAATGCTTTTAAAATGATTTCTTTTTTTTTTCTTGATTTTTAAAACCAAAATGATTTTAAATATTTATGTTGATAAAATATTTTTTTTCATAAACTTTAATCATTATTTAATGATTTTATTTGATATTTTTATCATTTTTTACTTAATTTTTCTTGAAAAAATGCCTAAAAAATGAAATTGGGGTTTTCTTTGATTTTCACCCTAACAAATCTTTTTTAAACACTTGGGCCTCTAATAGAGTGTAAGACCCAATCCTTTTTTGACCAAATCATTTTTGGGTCTCATTCATTGTATAAGCCCCGATACCGTAAAAAACAAACGGTGCGATCGTCGTCTTTTTAAGAAATAACCTTGGGACTCTCCTCGAGCTATAAGAACCATTCAAAACTTTTGGGCCTCTATTAGAGTGTAAGACCCAATCCCCTTTTAACCAAAATAATTTTGGGCCTCACTTATTGTATAAGTCCCTCTGCGTTAAAAGAAAAATTCGGCGTGATCGCCATTTTCAAACGAAAATCAACTGGGATTCTCTTTGAGCTGTAAGTCCCATTTCTTTTCATTTTTAAACACTTGGGCCTCTATTAGAGTGTAAGACCCAACCCTTTTTTAACGAAACAATTTTGGGCCTCAGCTATTGTATAAGTCCCGATACGTTAAAAATCTCGGCGCGATCGCCATTTTCAAACTGAAAATATTTTGGGCCTCTCCCTGAGTTGTAAGCCCCATCTTTTGTACAAAAATACACTTTTGGCCTCTAATAGAGTGTAAGACCCAACCCCTCTTTTTTTGTATTTTTTTTATATTTTCTTATTATTTTTTAATAATTTGGAAAATTAATAACTCCTTCAATTTTGATTATTTTTTATTGGTTCTTTTTCTGAAAAATCACAAAAATAGTAAAATATTTTATTCTACAAAAAAATAAATTTTATATTATTTATTTAATATAGTTGGTATTTTTGTGAATAAATTCATTTTTAATTGTTTTTAAGCATTTTAAAAGTGAATATTCATCTTGAAAATAAAGACTATGGGTCTCCCCTCGTGTTGTAAGCCCCATTTCTTTTCTTTAAACTCTTTGGGCCTCTAATAGAGTGTAAGACCCAATCCCTTTGTAAATACCAAAATTTTGGGCCTCAGTCACTTGTATAAGTCCCACGGTGTTTCCAAAACCTCGGCGCGACCGTCGCCCTTTTCAAAATTAACCATTGGGCCTACCCTCGAGTAGTAAGACCCATTTCTTTTCTTAAAACTCACTTGGGCCTCTTGATAGAGTGTAAGACCCATCCCTTTGTACAGAAAACCTTTCTTGGGCCTCAGTCACTTGTATAAGTCCCTCTGTACAAATTCAACAGTGCACTCACTGATAAAACCCTGGGCCTCTCCTTGAGCTGTAAGCCCCAAATCTTTCTTTTTCAAAGCAATTTCTCCTTTGATTTTGAATATACTGTTGTTTCCAATCTTTCTTTGTTGAACAACTAACCAAACAGCATGGAAGCTCTACAACCGAGTAAGTGTTTACCCGCTTTCATTTACCGCTTTCATATGTATATAACTGTATTGTGGGGCTATTTCACTGTAAGTCTCCTTTCATAAACTCATATACATATAACTGTATTGTGGGGCTGTTTCACTGTAAGTCTTCTTTCATAAACTCATATCAACTGTGTAATAATAGTATAGATATTTAGAGTTTTCCCAGCAACTACGTCTAGAACTAGGTGACGCCGTTTCGTTTATTCGTAGAAATAGACAACTAGATCCCCAATAGGATCACCAGATACAGTCTTCTCTTCGGCTGTCCTCATTAGGAATTGTCAAGAAACTCTTCTCCGCAAGATGAATGTCTTCTCCGTGAATGGCATCTTTGAGTTTCTTCCAAATTCTCGAACTTTCCTGACTTTGATCTATTCTCGGTGAATAGCATTGCCTTGAATTTCTCGGGGTTTGGGGACCCACGGGCTTCCTAAAAGCATTGGCCTCCTCTTGGGCATCGTACAAGGACCCACGGGCTTCTTAAAAGCAACCCCGCCTCCTCTTGGGCTTCGTACAAGGACCCTACGGCTTCTTAGAAGTATTCACAGCCTCCTCTTAGGCTTCGTATAATGATCTCTTCCTCCGGGAATGATAGCCTCCTCTTGGGCTTAGTACAAGGACCCGTCGGCTTCTTAAAAGTTTCCAGCCTCCTCTTGGGCTTCGTACAAATTGTCCCGACGACCTCCTAGAGGTATAGGAACAGAACCTAGTCATCCTAATAGAACAGTCCTTTCATAGAGTCTACTACTGTTTCTCAAAGCATAGTACAAAAGATAAAACTCTAGACACGGATAGTCTAACTTCCTTGAGTCTCAAAGACATTCTCAAGTGACCCGTTCGTTAAATAGGAAGGAAACCCGTAGACTCGGACAGTCTCAATACCCTTCGGATTTCCCGCTTCCTTAAAGAACAGGAAATATCCCTGATCCTCAAATTAAATCCCTGAGTATAGTGTTGCTCATATAAAAACTGATTTTCTCTTTCAAAATCAGTATAATGGACCTGTCACTCAACTGAAACAGTTACAATAGCTTCCTCTTGGGCTTTATACCAAAATTCTCCCCAGCGGAGTCAAACAACCTTTTAGCCTCTCTCCCGGGCTTTGTACGAGACACATAAGAGACTCCCTCGTTGAGTCAATTACCCCTTTAGCCTCCATCTCGGGCTTCGTACGAGATACAAAGACTCTCTTGTTGAGTCAAACTTTTAACCTCCATCTCGGGCTTCGTACGAGATACAAAATCACTCTCTTATTGAGTATAAAAGACTCTTTTGTTGAGTCAAACCTTTAGCCTCCATCTCGGGCTTCGTACGAGATACAAAGACTCTCTTGTTGAGTCAAACTTTCAGCCTCCATCTCGGGCTTCGTACGAGATACAAAAACACTCTCTTGTTGAGTATAAAAGATTCTCCTGTTGAGTCAACCCTTTTAGCCTCTCTCTCGGGCTTCGTACGAGACATATAAAAACTCCCTCTTGTTGGGCCAATAGCCTCCTCTTAGGCTTCGTATAAGAAAACCACTGGTTGATCCAATCAACCTTTTAGCATCAAAGTTGTGCCTCGTTCACAGTACACAAACATCAACAACTCTTTTCCCTTCATCTAATCGCTGTAAGCGGCAAGCCTCTGGATCATCTACATCCATGCCACTGTCCCTCTTTTAGCATGATAAATTCCTAAGGAAAGATAGCATTGCTCTACACTGAGTTAAAGTCTTCTCCTTCAGGTTAAAATCCCCTTTAAAGGAAATTATGGCATTGCTAGGATCCGCGTATCCCGGTTAAAGTAATTCTTCTTTATAACCAGTCACCCAACAGTTGTGATAGACACACCCTTCTTTAGAGATGACAAATTCTCTCTAAAGTCGAGGTCCTTCAGCTTCACGTCTTGGGCTTTGAACAAGACACAAATGGACCTTTAGCTTCACATCTTGGGCTTTGAACAAGATACAAATCACCTTCAGCTACATATCTTGGGCTTTGAACAAGATACAAACTACCCTTTTGCTTCACGTCTTGGGCTTTGAACAAGACACCAAAAACACCCATTTCCTCCCATAGAATAGGAGGAACTACGAACGCTCTGATTTCCCTGTTTCGGTAAACGGGAATACGTAGGCATAAGATCGAAAGAAAAGATCTTAGCGAGCACAATCAACAAAAAACCAAAATCCCATAACTCCATCAATCAAAAGCAGTAATTCAAAAGCATCAGTCCTAACATCCTAATCCTTGTTCCCCGCCAGAAACCTTCTGCCCAGGTAAAAAGAAAGAAAACAGTATTGGCGAAAATACAAATAACCAGTACAAAGGCCCCCCACATTGATAGCATTCGTAACCTAACAGACCGCTGTTTAAACTCAGTATGCAAAGCAGGGTTAATTGGAGACATCTATTTCCCTTCCTTATTCAGCTCACAATAGGATAAAAAATGAATCGACCTGTAGTCAAAGCTCAAACCGCAGAGAGCGACCAGCGCTTAAGAACCGCGTCCAAAATCGCTCGCTACAGTATGGGGTATAGATTTCATGGGACCCTTTCCGTCTTCTTTTGGTAATAAGTACATACTCGTTGCATTCGACTACGTATCAAAATGGATCGAGGAAATCGCTTCTCCTACGAATGATGCACGAGTGGTGATTAAGCTCTTTAAAAACATAATCTTTCCTAGGTTCGGTGTACCAAGAATTATCATTAGCGATGGCGGCTCCCGTTTCATTTCGAATGTCTTTAGGAAGCTTTTGCTTAAATATGGAGTCCGACACCGAGTAGCAACACCCTATCATCCTTAAACCAGTGAACAAGTCGAGGTGTCAAATAGGGAGATCAAAAAAATCTTAGAAAAAACCGTTGCAACCTCCAGGAAAGATTGGTCTACTAAACTTTATGAGGCTCTGTGGGCTTATAGGACAGCTTATAAAACCCCGATAGGAACCACACCGTTCAAAATGGTTTATGGCAAGTCTTGCCACCTGTCTGTAGAACTAGAGCATAAAGCTTATTGGGCCATTAAGACCCTAAACATGAATAACGCAGCAGCAGGGGAGAAAATAATTTTGAATATCCATGAACTCAAGGAACTTAGACTGGATGCCTACGAAAATGCCTGAATCTATAAAGAGAGAACCAAGAAATGGCATGATAAGCAGATAACAAAGAGAGAGTTCAATGAAGGAGACATAGTTCTTCTCTTTAACTCTCGATTGAAGCTATTCCCAGGCAAGTTACGTTCCCGATGGTCTGGCCCCTTTGAGGTTGTGAAAGCTTTCTGAAGTAGAGCAATAGAAATCTGAGGAAAAACAAACGAAACATTCATTGTGAACGGGAAACGACTTAAGTACCACCATACTGTAGAAAACAAGGAATTCTTCACTAGTTATAAGTTGGAAGAGCTGCCCGCTCCTCCAAATAAATGATTTTTCTTTCTTGACCAATGTCGAGCTCCCGACATTAAACAAAACGCTCCATGGAGGCAGCCCACGATCTTTGTTCGTTATTGTATATTGGTATTTTCGTACTTTCACTTGTATTAGCTATTAACTTTTAATGCATACTTACATTTATGTTATTATTACATTTATTATTATTATTATTACTATTATTATAACCACAGGTTTACTGTTTTATTACTATTTTCATACTAGCAGTAGGAACAAAATAAAACAAAAAAAATAAAATAATAACCACAGGTTTTGTCTTCTGTTTCTGGATCTGCAGTGAAAAATTCACATTTTAACATAATGGTGTTCGCCATTATCCTGATGGCGTTTGCCATCAGTTCAAATTCCTGATTTTTTCTCATTCGTAACACACGGTGTTCGCCATGTGCTTAATGGCGTTCGTCATTGCGTTGGAAATTGCAGTCTGCGCAAAATTCAAATTCTTGCGGATTTTTTCTATGGAATCACTCTAATCATCTTTTTACACTTCCAAAACACCTTTCAACTACCCTCATTAACCCCTTATTAATCCCTCATAACAACCAACCATCTAAATTCCACCATTTTGCCTATAAATTCATCAAAATCCATCATCTTTCTCACAACCATCACTCACACTCTTCACTCACAAACCTCTTCAACCATTCTCACTACCACCATTATGCTAAGATGCCTTCTAGAGTCACTGCTAACATCAACTACATGGGCATTACATTTCCTGAAAATGTCCTTGGTTAGAGCCAACGCTCTAACTTTCTCAAATTGCATAAAAGGGCAGTCATCGCGACCCAGTATCCTGACACCGCTGCTGTCCAGACCTTGGGTCTCTTTGATAGCGTCAATTGGATGCTTACAAACTTAGGTATGTCACAATTCTATTCTATGAGTAATTCTACCTACATTAGGCTGACATATGAGTTTTTAAGTTCTTTCCGTCTGTCCATGAATCTGACTCGTACTAATGGTTCCGTAGAGTTTAGAATGTTTAATGCAAATTACTCCTTGGCCTTTGAGCAAATAGGCAATATTTTTAGTTTTCCTAGCGGTCCGGAGTATGCTACACATACACCTTTAGAAAGTGAGTGGGAATCTAGTGCTCTAGACTTTTGGCACCAAATCACTAATAAGACTTCCGACACTTGGGAAGGTCTCAAAGCCAAATCCATCCACAACCCACCCATTAGGTATTTCCACTGAATCCTAGCTAACACTATCTTTGGCCAGGAGAACACTAGAAATGTGAACTCCAAAGATTTATTCTTCATCCATTATGCGCTTTCCGAAACCAAGGTTAACCCGGCACTATTTTTACTTGCACATCTCCAATCTGTCAGTGATAGAGCGGCCGGTTCCATTTGTGTTGGAGGGATCATTACCTCAATAGCCTTAGCTTTAGGATTGCATACTGAGTTGGAGACCCTTGAGCCCTTACCAGCTCTATTTGCTGATCTTACCCATTGCCATGCCATGCGCCTAGTTAAGAATTTACCAAATGGCAAATATCACTTGATGATAGGCAACAGAGAGGTTAAGGGAGTCACATAGCCTTGTTCTGACCGCATTAATGGGCGTGTTAGTATGAATTGGATAGTTGATACCGAGGCCCCTGATCTTGAGCAGGAGAGAGCTGAGAGACATTACCATGATGTTATGGGATTTACCACACCTTAGCCCCGCATTCGTACCCGTGGTACCGATACACCCGGACCTAGCGCCCGTTCACACACTGCATATTTTTCTACTAACTCTTTTGTAGGTACATATCATCCTTAGGAGGAATATGAT
The DNA here is from genome assembly GCA_022829125.1 of Lathyrus tuberosus. Lineage (NCBI taxonomy): Eukaryota > Viridiplantae > Streptophyta > Magnoliopsida > Fabales > Fabaceae > Lathyrus > Lathyrus tuberosus. The sequence goes on from JALAZF010000343.1 coordinate 4,038,936, forward strand.
TACGTAGCCATCCAGAGTTCACTGGATGATATTTGTCCGAGTTTAGGCATCGGAACGACATGGAGGTCGACTGTGATCTTTTACTCCGTAGCATGCAGAGACAGCAAGAGGAGCTTAGAGTAGCTATTGACCAGGTTAGCCAGCAGCAACAAGATTTTGTATAGAGGACTCAGCATGATATGGCTGACCTGATAAAGCAGATGAATGGAGTGCGCTTAGAGACGGCTGATCTGAGGGACTTTATCAAACATGTGCCACAGTCTGAGTGGGGTAGAGCAGGCCGTCATAGAGGTAGAGCATCCATGACCAGAGGCCGTGCACCTCACCCTTGACTAGGTTTTATCACTCCTTTCTTTCACCTTGTATTAAAACATTAAGGATAATGTCTAGTTCAAGTGTGGGGGAGGAGCTTTACCGTTTTATTTTCTTTCATGTTATTTATGTTTTCCAGTTTTTACTTTTTAGATTGTTTTGTTTATCGAGTCATATGCGTTGTTGAGTCTTATTTTACGTTATTTTATTGGCCTGTTTGAAAACTCCCTTAATCTTGACCCCCAACGAAAAAAATTTGTTTTCTGGATTCATTGGCATGACACTCTGTGTATAGGTTGTTTTTCATTATTAGGCTATGTTAGATAGACTTGGGAAAGTTTTGTAAATATCGATATCGTTCCTACACCCTAGATTCCTTAAATATGTGATATTAATTTAAATAGATATTATGTCGTGACTTTATGCCTAGTTTCTTAGAAGTAGCCTCTTGATTAGTTTATACTAGCAGTCAGCACGATCCTTATGTACAAACTAAGTAACGAACCGATGCAAATATGTGTTGATCTTAAAAATTTAAATATGTGATTTTTATAGAAAAAAGCGAATGAAAGACATGTTCCCGCTAAGTTAGGTGGTCCTCACCCGTCCATTTAGCCTAAAGGTCGGACTCTTAAAATTTGTGGGCAAAAGAAAAGCATAATGTGCGAAAAAGAATTGTTTTTTTAGTGATGATATCATATAACACAAACAGGTTCGATTACCATGTGAGTACAAAGGATAACGGGCTTAATGTGATTGCGCGAGAATGAAAAAGAGGTGAAATAGGATGAAGGATACAGGTCGAGGTATAATATCATGATTTGAATTGGTATTGCATAGGAAGGGAGTCTTTGTCCGCAAATGTGGATTTGTGTCGTTACGATATCATTGTTTTCACTATTTAGTACCTATCCGTTTAACATTAGCCTAGCAACCTTACACCTTAGTTGTTTTCAGTTGCGCCTTTGAATCCGGCACCGCACTCACTGTTCTAAATTCAGTTGGGAGTTTGCTTGAGGACAAGCAATGGTCTTAGTGTGGGGGAGTTTGACGACACGAATTTATATCGTATTTTTAGGCTCACTATGCGCATTTTTAGTCTGTGTTTTTATCGAGTCTTGCTATACTTACTTCTTTTTTACGATGTTTTGTGTTTTCAAGAATAATAATCAATATCTCAGAAGAAATGAAGAAAAGAAGCGAAAGAAAGAGAAAAATCTAGCAGAGCAGCAAATTCTGCAGTCCAGCTGATATGGCATTCGCCGTCTTTTGATGGCGTTCGTCGTTGCTTCCTGATGGCGCCCCTATTTGAATTCAGAGCATGGCGTTCGTCATGCCCCCATGGCGTTCGTCGTACAGTCACGGGAGCCGTTTTCACTGCAAAATCAGTTTCTGCCAATTTTGAGGAGTTTTTTAACTCCCTTTCTCTCCAAATTCGAAAGAGGCAGTTGAGTATCAGATCCTCTATATATAGGACCTCTTGGAGCAGTGAAAAAGGGTCGAAAAAGTGCGCAGAAGCTCTGCCGGAATTTCATTAGAATTTTAGGCACAAATTTACCGATAAAAGCAACAATTAATCGCATTGAGGAATTGTTACAAATTCTATACTGACTTACTTTTGGTATACTTTTTGGATCGAGATTTATACAAGTGTTATTTCCATTCCGTCCCGATTTACTTTACCGCAAGAATTTTACAGGTTTCTTTACTTTACCGTACTTCCAATATATTTGCTTCTTTAAAAGTTTTTAACATGTTAGACTTAGGAAATGTATGTTTAAAAATGGTAGACTTAGGATCAATTATGTCTGAGTAAATAATTTGAGACCGACATGTTAGGACCGTCGTATTCGGCGGGACTCCATAGAAACAATAGGTACGAAACTATGATTGTATGTCAATTTGGTTTTAATTTTTGAGTTTAAGGTTTCTTATTTCGACATGAGAGTGTGAAGTAAGTTAAAGTTTAGGCCAAGTCTGCGAGAGCGTGAGGAGTGAACCGGATAGTGGAAATTAGGCAACATATTCAAATACAACGAGAGCACTTTAGATATTGTTTAGGATATTATCGGTTTCCAAAGTGTGTTTCTTAGTTACCGGGCAAGCGAGAGCAAAATCTTGGGATTAGGAAGCATGGCTTTTGTCAAGACCGTGAGAGCGTGAGACAGGGCCTTTAAGTCGGTTTATTCTACGAAATGACAGTATAGTCATAGTTAGTACCCGTATTCTATAAGTCCCGTAGGTGCACGAAAATCATATTTCGGGATCGTTTTAGTATTAAATTTTAGATTCTAAATTCCGTCCTTTATTTCCCGTTTAATTCCTGTTTCCCTTCAGCCTTAGCTTTGCACAACAACCTTGTATAACATTAGTTTGATTATCTGTCCCTGTGGGTTCGACAACCTTTTTAAGACTACACGATCAACTGTATACTTGCAGATTTATCCGTCAGTGTCGACCGATCACCCATGTCATTCTTATGAACTCATCCACAAATGACACAAAATATTTATTCTCTCCAAGTGAATATACCTCAAATGGACCACATACATTAGAATGCACCACACCTAAATCATGAGTTACTCTTGGAGGCATTTCTGATGAGAATGGAAATATTGGTTGCATGCTCTCATACATATATCACATGATTTCTCTGGTGCCACAATCTTAGGAATTCCATGTACCAGATTCTTTGAACTCAGATGCACTAAGCTTCTATAGTTCAAATGCCCTAATCTCTTGTGCACAACTCACTTTCCCCTTTAGTACTTCTTGCACTAAGGAATTGAGTATTTGTTGTTGCAATATTCACCTTCAATGTTCTGTTTCTTCCCAATTCAGATTGCATAATCAACTTCTGATTAAAGTCATATAACTTCAAAAGATTTTCCTTCATGGTTGCTAAAAATCCTTTTTCAATCAGCTAAACTACACTTATAAGATTGCTATTCATGCCAAGAACATACCATACATCCTTGATCAGTATAATTTTGCCATTGTTTAACTTAACTCTTACATTTCCCATTCCTTTAGCATTCAGATACTCATCATCAACGCATCTGGTTTTGGTCCTCATACTAGAGTCAAAATCAACCAGTCATTTCTTGTTTCTAGTTAGGCGATTTAAGAAGCCAGTGTCCATATACCACATGTCTACCATTGATCCACCTACATTTCAGATTTCATTAATAGCACAGGTTCATCATCAGAATCTGCTCTAGCTATGTTGGCTTCTTCACCTTTGCTAACCTTGTTAGACCAACAATTAGCAGCAAAATGGCCAAACTTGATGCAACTGTAACACTAAACCTTTCTCTTGTCCAACTTCTCTTTTCCCTTTTGAACATTCTGATATTTCTTATCAAAATTAGAGAGTTCCAACTTATAAACACGACCATTATACTTTTTCTTATTCTCTAGCCATGCTTGCTTCTGGTTCTTTTTTCTAGAAGAAGTTTCCAGAGTCTAAGCTTTCAGAGCCCGTTCTAATTCCTTTCCAGAGTTTCTTTTAGTCAGACTGAACTCTATGCCTCTAAACTACTTTGAACCTCTTCAATTCTCACGGTGCTAGTGTCTTTAGAACATTCTATGCCTACAAATATGTAATCAAAGTGAGGAGTAAGTGATCTCAATACTTTTTCAATGAATACTTGTTCAGAGAGCGCTTCTCTACAAGACCTCATCTTATTCGTAACTACAATCACTCTAGAGATTTAATCAGGAACCTTTTTGTTCTGGACTGGACCAATGGCTAGGCATGGCCCAATCCACTTTTGCTTCCAGAATGGCCCAATTGCCTAAGTCCAGCTGGTGCGGGGCAGTATTTACCTTTTTGTCCCTCTATCGGGCACATATAGACAGATAAACCTCAAGGTCATTTGCTCCTCCCCGGGATTCCAGCCCGTTACGCACGACTCCATCATCCAGGAACAGTCATGATGCCTGTGCCCGGAACTACGCCTTTGCCCGTGATAACTACTAGTTTTGGGCATCTCTGCCCGAAAATAGGGACCGTTGGCCACGTGCTAGGGGCATTATAAAATCCCTCTGATTTAAGAGGGTTAGGTATCCAAAATTCATTCTAAGAAACTCATACTTTTGTACTTGCCTTTCTCTCTCCCGATTCTCACTTTAGCATCGGAGTGCCTTGCAGGTACACCCCCTCCTCATCTCACACACCCAGCATTGCAGACGTTCTTCTTGGCCCATTTCAAGATTTGATCAGCCTTCACGATCACTTTTCATTGTTCTTCATGCTGATATTTTCATATTGCTTGCGTAGGAACAGCAACTTGACCTTCTTCACTGATGCGTCACCACCATAGCATCGCATAAGTGTATCCCACGCCACCTTCGTGGTCGTCAAATTAATAATTTTCTTAAACACTTTGTATTCACACGTTGATGGATATAAAACAATGCCTTATCATCCTTCTTCTTTGTTTCACGTTGTGTTGTTCTTTGCGTTTCTGTTGCATTTACTGTAACAGGCGTGTAACCATCATTGATGAGGTCAAGAACATCTTGAGCTCTAAACAACACACACATCTAAATCAACCACCGATTCGAGTTCTTTTCGTCGAATACTGGAAGCTTTGTGTTCAAGCTACCATTTTCACCTTTCATCTTTGTTCTTGTGAAAATCACACATTTCTCACCAACACTAGTGTTTCCCAAACCCTGAGAATCAAGATCTGTAATTCTTCTCGATTTCAAACTTCAATTCTACATGGATTTCAGAAACGAAATCAATCACACACCTCACTACACTCGTGTTTCCCTATGAATCAAACTGAAGCTCTATATACCAATAGTTTGAGTTCAACAATGAATCTCCATTAATAATGCACAAGAATGAATAAGATGAAGATGAAAGAATGAGAGAGAAATAGAGAGAAAAATTTCTAACTAACTTTCTTAATTTGGAAATGTGTTAGATTTTGTTACAAATTCACTTTCATTTGATTTTTATACAAAGACCCAAATGCAAACTAAACTCAAATTCAAATGGAAAACTAAATGTAAATGCAAATGAAAATAATCTTAAATGTTGAATTACATTCTACACCTAGTAGATTAGAGAGCATCAATTCATTTTATTTCAAAATTTCTCTATCTTTCACTTTTTGACTTTTTTTTTCTTTGACATAATATTTATTTCTTTTTTCTTTTTTAATTTTGTAAAAATACCATTATTTTTCTTTTTTTCATTTAATCACCAAAAATTCACAATTTGGTTTCGTTTTTACAAACAATCATTTTCTCTCCAACTTCCTTTTTATGATATCCTTGAATATTTAATGCTCTCCCATCAATAAGAAAATTTATGAACCTTGCTTCTCTTTAAAATAGATAAAGTTGTAATTTTTCAAAAAAAAAAGTGTATATGTATGTGTGTGTGTGTGTGTGTAAAACATGAGATTTTCCCAAAATTCACTCGGTTAGGCTTTGTATGATTCCAATTCTAATCAATATGTTTTTACTGTAAGCAAGCCATGGGTTTCATTTTCATACTACCACTCATATATAATCACAAAATTGAATGGAAATTAAGACACAATAACAGATCAATAGTAGCGGATATAAATTCCCCACACTTGGAGGAACCTTGAGGATCAACAACAAATATAAGAGTAAAAACCAAAATTCGTCCATACCAAAGAAATAACTCCACTATAATCAATTAATGATACAAGAGAGTCTTAAAGTTATTCACAAACTAGTGCTAACAAAGCAACGAAGCTTACAAATAAGAATACAAAAGGAGAAAAATTATCCAAATCTGCAGCTTCAGTGCGAACAGATGAGCCATAAGCATCATAAAAAACAAAGGTGATCATCAAGAAAGTTCCTTGCAGATTAAAAGTTGAGGAAGAAAGGAACAACCAACTACTTTGTACTAAATCTCCAAATACCTCAACTAGTAAGGTTTGAGCCAAATATTCTATTGTTTACTTTTCCTTCTTATGAGAGTATCTGTACAATTGCTATTTTCAAAAATTTGTATTATTTCTGATTTAATCTATCGGTTTAATAAATACACACTAAGGCACTTGTTTGTGGTAAACTCTGAGCCTTTTCAAACTAACTCGTATATCATGTTTATATCATTTGCTAACCACTTTAAGTCTAAGCCCTTTCTTTCGATGAGATAACCACACTAATTAGCCAATTGAATTGAAAGATTAAATCTTTTCACCCTCTCTTTGGGGTTAGGTAGAAAATTTAGTTCCTTGGTCATATGCAAAAAAATAAGTTTGAGGTTGCTCTTGGAAGTGAGACAAGTTTAAGTCTAGGGTCAGTGTACTAGAGATTTTGGTCAAAAATTCAAAAATAAATATGAGAAAAATCAAGGAGTCAAAGTTTCTTCTTCAAAAAAATTAGAAAAGCAATGTTTAGGACCGTAAAATGTTAATCTCTAGTACCAAATTAATTAAACAAAAGTTGATATGAAAGGAAATATGATAAAATAAGGAAAATTAGGTACCTAACTCCAAAGGTTTAAGCCTATTATCCCAAATTATCCTACCATGACATAAGCCCCGTTACAACCTTGAAAGACCTCCAAAAGTGTGTATTTAGATGTTTTTGATTGATTTTATTAGAAATTTTATAAACTTATGGTAAAATACTTTTTTACGTTGATTGTGTGATTACCCTATCAATTCGAGTGAAAAATTAGTGATCTGAGAAACATGTTAAGTATTTGTGTTGTGTAGGAAGAACTTTTCCAAATTTGCTCGATTGAAGTCAGGAACTGGATTGATGACTAGGTAACAAAATTGGGGATGTTAATTCGTTATTATTGTAATTCATTTTTATTTTTGAAATGTGCAGTTGCAGGCGAGTTACTTGAGAACAAGCAACACATTAAGTTTGGGGTTGTGATGAGAGTTTGTCATTACATGATTTTATGAGTGTTTGTGATGAATTTTATGAAATTTCAAGTTAAATATGAGCTGAATATGAAGAAGTATGAATAGAATGAAGAAGTCGAAGAAACAGAGCAAAGCCAAAATATCGTGAAAAAATTGTGAAGAAACGAGGATTTTTTAGCACAATTTACATCTTGACGTCTGTCTAGTAAATTGATCATATTTGGAGAGCTCTAACTCATTTTGAGATGGGTCTTTTTGAAAAATGAAGCTAAAAGAAATATCAAACTTCTGGAAAAATTGTGTGGGTGATGGGTAGTATCACGCGTGCGATTCAGCGTGTGCAGTTTCGTGTGCGCGATGGACAGTAATGCGCGCACGATGGGTCTGTTTTTTGGGCTTTACTTACGCGTTCTGACAACTTTAAAAGGGGAAGTTTGGTACTTTTCCAAGGTTTCTGTGATTTTACACTGCAATGACAATTTAAAACACCGGAAGGCATATTTGAAGTGCATTTGAAGCCATTGGAAGCCAGTTCTTCAAGGGATCTCTTATGTAAACCTCTTATTTTTATATGGTATTGTAATTTTCATTATGAGTAGATAATTCTTTATAGGTTATGTTTTGTAAGATGAACCTATTTTAATATTGTTGGGACACATGTTTGATTTTTTATTGCATGGATAATTTGAATTATAATTCTATTCAATTGCTTCTTATTCGTAATGTTTTTTATGTGAGATACTTTTATAATCTAAATTTGGGCACATAGGGAATACTGACCATTCGTCTATGTGTTGGACCTAGAGCAATTTTCATACTTATGTCGGTTGAATAGGGATAGGAGACCTCGAGTAGTGACTTATGAATTAACGTTCTATTCCATCGCCTAATCTCTCTTACGCATGTTGAATAGAGATATGGGACTTCTAGTAGAGATTAGTGAGTTATACAACAAGGGATTGAGTATAATGGTTGTGTTAGTTCGCCGTGGAGTTATAGTGACGATATCATTCATGTAATACATTGAACATCAACAATAGAGAAATAAGAGATTTAAAACAAAACCTAACCGCTTTCAAATTATTGACAGAACACTTTATTTTCTTTTCGAAGTTAAAACTCGAACCCCCCCCCCCCCCCCCCTCATTTGTATTTTCAAAACATTGCACAATATTGTCTTGATAATTAGCAGTCCTTGTGGATTCAATTTTTTTATTACTTTGACACTATCGGTACACTTGCCGAGAAGTCATCAAGTACCCATCAACTGTCTTTATGGTCATCTAGTAACGAAAAAATGTTTGATCAATAATAAAGTACTCAAATCCACATCTAAGGTCCATAGTGGTTTCATGTCGAAGGGTGGTATACTCTACTATCACCATGAGAATAACTTATGACACTTTGCATAACATTCTATGTAGTATTCTTATAGTGGGTCAAGCCAGTATAAATATTACTCATAATATTCATACCTATGTGAAGACTTGACAACTCTTTATCTATGATCCATGAGATGCGATCATCAGTCTATCAACATAATAGCCTTAATGCTTTAAGGTGAAGGACAACAATGATGAAAGGTACATCACAGAAGAAGTTGATAAGTTCTATTCAAACTATTTGTCAGAAGCAGACTTTATAGAAATTAGAAAGTCACTTCGTGATGGAAAAAATGATGGTATAGGTACTGAAGGTTTAAATGTTACGTCAATGCTTGGAGATGTAGTTCTTTAAGAACATTTGTATATATTGAGTAATATTGATGAAGTTCAACCTTACTTATCTGCTCACAAAAAGACTTATCAAGGAAAAATTTCCTCGAATGAGTGATAAATGATTGTTGAAAGAACATAACAAGAGTTTCATAAATTGGTTTAATGAAAGAAGGCTACTTCATATGAAGAAGTTGATACAGTTGATGAACATGATATTCGTTATAATCATGAAGAATGCATATGGGAAAACAAAAAAGTAAATATTTTTTGTTGTTTATTAATTTATTGTTTGTTATATTTTCTAAGAGTTTATACATGTGTTCCAACAAGTGTTATACTAATAAGTATTATTATCTGAAATTATAGGTGTTTAGAGACATAACACTAAAAGACGTATGATCATGTTGTGCATCTTGCTTCCTTCAAAATAATAAATCTAGTGTACAATAATTTTGTATGTTCATTGTTTTTCTTATTTTATGTAATGATGTGTAAAATGTATTTCGTTTTGGTACCATTTTAGTTTTGATGTAATAATACATATTTTTAGTTCATAATAGGTGCAAATTTGATTTTGATTCACAAATTTGCTGTTGTCGTGTTTTGATATATTCTGGAAAAAAAATACATGTTATAATAATGAGATTTTTGTAAAAAAATAATTATATTAAAAAACATATTTCACCACAGTTGGTTCTTTCAACTCTGGTGATAAGAACTAACTGTGGTGATAAGTAGTGCGTTATTCAGTTTTAAAAATACCAGAAATTACATTGTTGGTTATCGAACCCATGATATTTCCACTTTTAACTACAGTTGGATATTCCAACTATGGTGAAAATTAATGCACTTTCCATTTTATTACCATGACCAATAGTCAGTGGTGGTAAGTAGCACAATATAAGTCAAACGTCATGATGTGAATTCTTCATCTATTAAAAATAATTAACGATCAATATGTTCCATCAAGATCAAGATGCCCTTGTGATATCAAGATGTAAAGCCAAAGGCAGCATCTAAGGTAGAGCGGCATTTAGTGAAGTCCATGATGATCTCATATCAAGCAATCTATGATGATGGTGTCAGCCAAAGAAGCTATGTTAAGCCTCATCATTTAGAAGAATCAAGTCCCAGATAAAGTGTTGAATCTCTAATGAATCAAACAACGGATCTTGAAGCTTCAAGGTTGTGAAATAAAGGAAGTTTGAAAGCTCGTCCGGTCTATATCTGAGTGATCAGTGTATTGTAAAGGTATAATAATAATTCTCAAATTACTAGGGCACCTCACATACTAACCTAAAAATCTTTTGAATCTCTCTGAATTTGGTAAAAACACCTTGAAACCAATGAAACAACTATCAAGGTGCATGTGAAATTGACCAAGAGTATTCCTAATCATTAAGGAAGCCTTTATACACTACCTAATCGATTAGAAATACTCTTAATCGATTACATCACATAATCATTACAGGGTTTCCATTTTGAGATTATGGTCGTCATTTTGAAGCTTATAACCGATTAACTTTAGTACTTAATCGATTAGATAATTAAAAGGTCCATGAATATTTTTCCTTTTTGAGCCTAACTTTTCTCCTATAAATAGAGGGTTTCTCCTCATTTTTTTTGTGACACAAGAAAACATATTTTAATCATACTTTCTCACTTTTTACTCTCTCTACCTCACTTCTCTCTATTTCTTCAAAAAGTTGCCTTATAGTTTTGATAGTGAAAAATATCTATGAGATTTTATGTGTTGGTGATGTACTATTATTGTAATTTAGTTGAGAGGAGTCTGTTTCTTGTGTAATATCTTCATCAAGAAATTTTTGTTTAGTTCTTTATATTAGTCAAGTAAAATCTTTCTTTAGGTTTATGACATAAGTCTGTTAAAAGTTCTTGTTTTGTTCTTGATTTTAGCAATCAGCTTAGTGTAAAAGCTCTGTTTGGTTCTGAGATTATTTCAGTGCAAAATTTCATGTTGGATTTGAGGGTTAACTAGTTTAAAATATCATATTTGGTTGTAAAAAGGTTCATGGGTATAACTTGTAAAAAATTAACATCTCGTATAGTGGAAACTCTAAAAGAGAAATTCTTGAGGATATGAGTATGTCAAGTGGTTAGGTCAAAGGTGTATAAATTTTTAGTACATCTCTCTCATCCCTTATCTATTTACATTTTTTTCATTTATTTCTTTATATCGTATTTCCTTCACTTCATGTCTTTCTTTTAATTATTTCGTTACATATTCTATGCTTTATTTATAAAAATAACTTAAATATTTTTATAAGTCAAATTATTTTTAATTGAATATCATTTTTTAACCTATAAATTAACCTCACCCCTCCTCCATTTTGTTTGGAGTCAATTGTATAACATTTTTGCTCATAAGATTGTAAATAACATTGTAGCTCTCGGTGCTGTCTACCGTGAGGGACCCCAATAGGTCTTTCACGTAAGCGATCCGAAATTTTACATTTTTTTTATCAATTTCAATTATTTATTGGCAGTTTTAAACCTTCCCAAATTTTTAGTGATTATTTTACACAAGTTTAAAATTGCCGCTAAAAGGTTGAAAAAAAAAACTAAAAATTTGTGGGGATTCAAAACCGCCGCTAAATTGTTAATAACAAAAAAAATTAAACTGAAATTTTGTGATATTTTAAAACCACAGTTAAATGGTTGAAATTAAAAAAACAGACGGAAAATCTAATCTCTTATGCGAGAGACCTATTGAAATCTCTCATGCTAGACCGACGTAGTTCTTCAATCATAAATAACATGTCTTTTGATTTTTCAACAACTTCTGCAATTACAAATTTTGAGGAAAAATGTACGCCACCTTCTTTGAAAGTTGTTTGATCAGACAAAACATCACCATATTATTTCATTTAATAGGTGACTTCAATTATACATTTGAAGTACTCAAAAACATTTTTAGTATTCCATCTACCATTGCTTGAATTTTCTTCTCAATGCCACCATCACAATGTCTTGAGTTTGTCATCACTCACATGACTTTTCTCAAGAATATTTTAAACTTCCTTGAACAACGTTGCATTTTTAATTTTATAGAAATTAGTCATATCTACTCCACATTGTTAGATGAGGAACATAATCTTAGACTTTATTTAAAAGTTTAGAACGTAAGCAGTTTTTTATGTTTCACGTCTTTTGGATGAAGTAGTTAATGCCGGACTACAACTGGCTAGTTATCCACAAAAATCTACAACTTGCTTAAAGATCAAAGTGAATTTGCATAGGGTGATATAGGTAGTTTTCAACAAGTATTTGACATGTTTTTGTTGTGTGATGTGGGGTTAGTTTGGGTCCATTTCTGTAAGACCATCGAGTCTTACAATTAAATGGAAGACAGCAATATCATCGGTAGCTGGTTGGCAGCAGACAAATGACGATGTAATAATATTTTTATAGCTAATTTAGATTGATTAATAGCCCAGCCCAACTTGATAACAAGTAGCTAAGAAAATTCCAAATTCAACTGTTTCTTTCTTTCAAAATCAGTGATTCTTAATATTCCAGTAAGATCAAAATTGACTAACTACTATACGTTGTATATATGTTCTTAAAAGGAGCGGAGTTAACAGGGATTGTGATATGACCATGTCGGCTCATAAAAAGCCTACAGGAATTGAGGTTCAAATACTAGGGAAAGAAGAAAGACCAAAACAACTAACGTATATATACTAATATATTGAAGTTTTAATATTTAATGAAATTAAATTGGATAACAAATAAACTAATTTATAGCTGATAAATTAATAAATTGAATTTTTATATTTAATAAAATTAAATGTCAAATTAACTGCATTGGACCTAGCAATCCAACCCAGTGCAGACGACCGTTGGCTTAGCGCTGGGGGCACAATATAAATACCCTCTAGAGAGGGTTAGGTTAGATTATCCTACTCTTTCACTCTCGTTTTCTGTACTTGCTTACTCTATATCTGACTTTGGCATCGGAGTACCTTGCAGGTACACCCCCCATCGTCTCATCACCACCAGAGTAGCAGAGCTCACGACGTTTGCTGGCCACTAATTTACTTTCTGATCAGGTACGATCAGTGGCGCCGTCTGTAAGAACATTTGCTTCCCCATTTTTCTCTTCGTGAAACCAAAACAACCTCCATTTTTCTGACAAGCATGGCCAAGACTCAAGACACCGCCTTCGCGCAATTCAACAGCGGAGACGACCACGAGGACAATGTGGTCGTCAACGTCGAAGAAGGCGACGAGAGGGATGGGCGCACTGCCTCCCCCTCCGACAATGACGTGGCATACAATGCCGCCCAACACGACAGCACCCTAGTTGTCTACCAGCCTGTCTCCGCGCAGCCAAATGCTGACCCGAACACGGTGGCTCTGTTTGAACCTTTGCTTCCCCATTTGTCATCACTCACATGACTCTTCTCAAGAATATTTTAAACTTTCCTTGAACGACGTTGCATTCTTAATTTTCTAGAAATTAGTCATATCTACTACCCACTGATGGTAGAAGAACCTAATCTTAGACTTTATTTAAAAGTTTTGAACGTAAGCAATTTTCTTATGTTTTACGTCTTTTGGATGAAGTAGTTAATGCCGAACTACAACTTGCTAGATATCCCCATATTATGATAGTTTACATTATCAAATCAAAGTGAATTTTCACAGGGTGATATAGGTAATTTCCAACAATTATTTGACATGTTTTTGTTGAGTGATGTGGGGTTAGTTTGGGTCCATTTCTGTAAGACCATCGAGTCTTACAATTAAATGGAAGACAGCAGTATCATCGGTGGCTGGTTGGCAGCAGACAAATGACGATGTAATAATTTTGTTTTTGGGTTAATTATCATTTACACCTGATAATATAGACGAATTTTGATTTATCTTTTTAAAAAAATATTTTTTTGGATAATCTTTTGAAATTTTAAAAGTCTAAGTCTTTTGTTTCACAGGTAGAAAAATTATCCTCTGTAAATTTTTTTTTTATGCACCTCCTGATTTTTACACGCTTAGGGAGTACACCAACATTTCAGAGGATAATCTAAAATTATTTTTTTAAAAAAGGGTAAATCAAAACATGCATATATTACAAGGGATAAATGCTTATTAACCCATCATTTTTTATAAGCTAATTTAGATGGATTAATTGCCCATCCCAACTTGATAACAAGTAGCTAAGAAAATTCCAAATTCAAGTGTTTCTTTCTTTCAAAATCAGGGATTCTTAAGATCAAAATTGACTAATTACTACACGATATATATATATATATATATATATATATATATATATATATATATATATATATATATATATATATATATATATATATATATATATATATATATATATATATATATATATATATATATATATATATATATATATATATATATATATATATATAGGAAATGTTAACATACACTCAAAATTGATGGGCCCCACACAAAAATACACTACATCTATTTTTGTTTCTATTTTTTTCTTCATCTTTATAATGTGGATATATATATATATATATATATATATATATATATATATATATATATATATATATATATATATATATATATATATATATCATTCTTTTTAAAATCATGATCCTGAAAAGGAGCGGAGTTAACAGAGATTGTGATATGACCATGTCGGCTCATAAAAAGCCTACAGGAATTTAGGTTCAAATACTAGGGAAAGAAGAAAGACCAAAACTACTAACTTAAATATACTAATATATTGAAGTTTTTTTTTTTTTTGGAGTAAGAGGATATATTAAACCAAAAAACAGTTAGTACCCGCCGATCATTACAATCCTGGCTACAAGATGACTAAGAAAATCATAAAAAACAAGCAAAATATGGCAGAATTATAAGTTCCTCTGGTAGTAATTAAGCTAACATCTATGTGTCTGCTTCCACTTTTGGCATCACCAACTCTTTAATCCTATGCATACTCAAGTTGTTATCTTTTCCATTCTGAAATATGATTTTGTTTCTACTCACCCAAATATGATAAATTGTTTCCGCCACGACACATTTATTAATTTTAACCTTCAGTCCCTTGCCCTTAGTTACACTAATAATCCAGCGGTAATCAACGGTTCTTCTTGCTGGTAGCGGGAGATTAAACATACGAAACACTTGTTGCCAGAGTTGTTAGCTTGTTTCGCGTTCAAAGAGGATGTGAACATTCGTCTCATGTTACGAACAAAACACACAGCAGCCATCTTTATTGACCCCCATTCTCGCAATTCTATCTTTTGTCAATAGTCTACCTTGACATGCCATCCAAGTTGTGAATGTAGCCCTTGGCCTTGCAATGTTTTTAACCATTATGTCGCTCCATTCGACTCTGAGTCTATCTTTTCTCAAGTAGCAATACATCCTCCTGGTGTCATATTTTTCTACAGTTAGAAGATTATGCCAGATATTTGATGCAGTTATAGTATCTCTGTGTTTGAAGATGCTCTTAATGATCCACAAACAATTTTGGCCAGGAATATAATGAGCAGTGAGGGCATCTTTGATGAAGTACGTGTGCAGCCACTTAATCCAAAATATGTCTTTCTTTGTCTATAATTTCCATAGCAGCTTCCCAGTAGTTGCTACATTTCACTCCTTCAACGAGATGATGTTTCTGCCGCCTGTCGCAACCGAGTCACAAACTTTGTCCCAAGCAATTGGGGATTTCCTATTGGTTTCCTCCCTCCCAGTCCAAAGGAATACCCTGCAGATGCCCTCAATATGGCTATTTACCTTCTTGGGCAAGGGGAAAACTTGCATCCAATAGTTGGCTATTGAGAATAGCACACTTTTCACGAGTTGTAGCCTTCCTACATATGACAGAAGCTTGGTGCTCCAATGATGGACTCTCTTGAGTATTCTATCAATTAGAGGCTGGCAGTCTTTTACAGTTAACTTACGATTATTGAGAGGAACTCCCAAGTACTTGAACGAAATCTCTCCACTGGTAAGACCTGTGACCTGATACAGTTGAAGTTTGGTTGCCTCATCCACACCTCCTACATAGAGTTTACTTTTCGCAAGGCTAATGGTTAGACCTGTGGAGGCTGAGAACTCATGTATCTTCTGCATAATCAAATGTAAATACCCTGCATCTCCTCGAGCAAAAAGAATGATATCATCAGGAAAAAACAGATTAATGATGTGAAGCCTTTCACATTTGGGGTGAAAGTTGTAGTCTGGGTTTTTTACCAAGGCGTGGAACATCCTATGCATGTATTTCATTGCTATGACAAATAGTAGAGGTGAGATGAGGTCTCCCTGTCTCAGCCCTCTTCTTGCTCTGAGCATCTTGGATGGTCTTCCATTAATCATAAACCTGTAAGAAATATTAGAAACACAGTTCATAATCCAGTTAACAAACATATAAGGAATACCTAGTTCCTGCATAATTTGAGACAAAGCTTGACAATCCAAAGTATCATATGCTTTTTGGATATCAAGTTGTAACATGCATCTCGGGCATATATGTTTCCTGCTATAACCTCTCACCAACTCTTGGGCCATTATAATATTGTCTTGTATCAGTCTTCCAGGAATGAAAGCAGACTGAGAGTCTGAAATAATAGTGCCGATCACTGCCCCAAGCCTCATAGTGAGAATTTTTTAGATGATCTTGTAGATAGTGGTGCAGCAGGCTATGGGCCTCATATCCTTAATTGTTTTTGCCTAAGGAGTTTTTGGGATCAAAGTAATGAGGGAACAGTTGAACGATTTGTGAATTTGACCATTCTCAAAGAATTATTTAACTACTGCTCTAACATCATATTTCACAGTGTCCCAAGTTTTCTTGAAAAAATATGAATTGTATTCATCCACACCCGGGGCCTTTGTATCACCTATGCTTTTAAGGGCTTCCCAAACCTCCTTATCCTCCACAGGTTTGATGAGTGATTAGGCATCCATCCTAGATAGGGTGCTACCTTCTCTAATGACAGGTAACTCAATGCTCTTAATACACTGATTATTGGTACCTACCAGGTTGGTATAGAACCCTAGGATTTCATTCTCTATGTCTTCATGCTTAGTGAGAATATCCCCATTCAGTGCCTGGAGTGAGTAGAAGCCTTTATGATTATTTTTTCCCTGACATAGGCTTGGAAGAATGCATTATTGTTGTCTCCCAAAGTGAGCCAGGTGATCTTAGACTTCTGCTTTAGAATCTCCTCCTCAATTTGGTTGAGATGCATAACTTTACTGGTGTGTTCCTTAACCTGCTGCATCAGCTGCTCATTAAAAGGGTCCTTATGGAGATTTTCTTGCATTTTGTGGAGCTCATCTCTGGATTGAATCAGTTGATGCTGGTTAGCTGTGACTGTTTTAGTCATGTTCTTGAGAATGGATTGGAGTCTCTTTAACTTTGTCCACAAGCTATGCATTGGTCCACCTCTTGTGTCTTCCCTCCAATTGTCTTCAACAATATTTTGAAATCCATCAACATTGGAGATACAATTCAGGAATCTGCATAGTTTTGCTGGAGGTTTTGCAGTCTGCTGGTCTTGAATCCACACCCTTACAGGAGTATGGTCAGAGATGTTTTGGGGCAGGTTCTCAATGACTGCATTGTGAAACTTCTGAAACCAGGTAGCATTGCCTAGTACTCTATCTAGTCTATAGTATATAACTCCAGATGTATGGTTGTTTGTCCATGTATAATAAGGTCCCTTCGATGGAGCTTCAAACAATCCTGTGTTTTCATCATGTTTTTCAAATCTCTATACTCAGCCTCAGTTACTCTTTTTCCTCCTACTCTATCTTGGCAAGTTGTGACATTATTAAAGTCCCCTATGACTATCAACGGGCCCGTAGCAGGTTTGCAAGTTGACTCTAGGTCTCTCCATAGATGTTTCCTATGTTCAAGCTGGTTGTAAGCATAGATGATAGTGATAGCTTGGGTGTAGGTTTGATCAAGGTTGTAGACCTCCACATGAATGAATTGTGCATTGTTGGTGATGACCTTCAGTTGAACTACATTATGTTTCCACAGTATCCATATTCTGCCATTATTGCGGTGATCATAATTATCCTCAAAACTCAATTTAGTACCAAATATTTTCCTAACCCTATCAGCATTATGCCTTTTAACTCTAGTTTCAAGCAAGGCACAAATAGACACATTGAAAGTATAGATATATGAGCTTATCTCCCTGTGCCTTGCCTATTTATTCATGCCCCTAACTTTCCAGCTTGCTAGCATGGATCTTTTTGGTTCTCTCCCCTAGAACAGTCTCCAATTTGTAGGGGAGTGAAAAAGTTATTAAACTTGATAAAAGCACTCTTGTGAGGGGTATGCATACCTTGTCTCCCTTTGTTCACTTTGGTTGATGATCCAACCTTTGTCCATTCTTTCTCTTGAGCTGTTTGGTTACTTGTGGTCTCCTCTGTGTAACTTTGTGTGGATTGACTGGTCCGTGCTTCCTTCTGTGTGGCATCCTCAAGTGGAGGGGGTTGTTCCTTGTTGGATTGATTGTTGTCTCTTTTGGTATTGGTTACTTGTTTCCAAATCCTCAGAGGTTTGTTTGGTTTCCTTTTTGTGTCACAGCCATGGCCTATTTTCAAACATCTCTGACTGTACATTGGTTTCCACTCGTAGTCGACCCTTTGCTCCAATAGTTTACCTTGGCGATCTTTGATGTTGATAGCGTCCTTTGGTTTTTGTGTTATATCCACTTCAATCAGAATTCGCGCATAAGAGATTCGAAGCTTTATTGTTGTGCACTCACCAGTTGTGATGGGATTACCTATTGCACTAGCTATTTTTGACAGGCTTTTTTCACCCCATAAATGTAAAGGAAGATTGGAGAAGGTCACCCAAAGCGGTAGTACCCTCAGTAGATTATCCTTCATCTCAAAATCAGGGCTCCATACTCTGATAAACACCGGTTTCCCATGGATGAAATATGGACCCTTGGACATCACATCCTCTATATCTTGTTGTGTTTTGAATCTGATAATGAAATAGCCTTCTTCATTGTAGTACAATTGAAGCATCGATACAAAATTCCATGAATGTTCCATGAACTTTCTGACGACATTCATTGAGGGGGCCTCCCCTAGGGCAAAAAGGATTAACGCATTGCTCCAGAAGTCCAATTCATCTTCGACATCTTCCTCTTCAATTTTGATCTCCAGGTCCCCATTGATGATAGTGGGTGCGATAAACTCCACCACCATACCTCTGTTCAGAATTCGATTCCCTTTGATCACCTCAACCCATGGTTTGGAAATTTCACCCGTCGTGCTCGTGCTTTTGGGGGCAGTTGTGTCATCCTTGCCAATGCGTTCCAAATCATTGATTTGTAGCGTAGATTCTTCAGATTGTTTTCCCAATGTTGGTGGTGGTGTGTTGTCATCAGTTACGATCATTTCTGGTGGTTCTTGATGTTTTTATCCTTCCTCTGTCGGTTCTATGATGGCTTGAGTTACGATGGTTCGCTCCGCTCCTTTCCAGGACGCCGCCACCTGAGTTTTTGGCCGGCCGACGCCTCTTTTGCCCATGGTTGTGCAAACCCTAGCAGAGCAAAAACCCTTGCAAAGACCAATGTTGTATAAGATTGTTAGCAAAGTGATTGTAATATATTGAAGTTTTAATATTTAATGAAATTAAATTGGATAACAAATAAACTAACTTATAGCTGATAAATTAATAAACTGAATTTTTAATATTTAATAAAATTAAATGTCAAATTAACTGATAAATATTTAAAAATAAAATAAAAATCAAATATTTTTTATATTAAAATAACAATAATAGATTTGATAAATAAAAAACTCAAATTTTATTTATAATAACTTATCAAAAACATTATACTTTTAATAAAAATAAAAATTAAATTGATTATTGATTTTTTCAATACAAACTTTCTATAAATGTGTTTCTTAAACATATAAATTTTTAAGCTTAGTTACCTTTCACTTTTCGTATTTTTGGTACCTTTAGTGTAAAATAATTAAAATAAATGAATAAAATAAATTATAAAATAGACTATTTTAGTGTGAGAGTGTAGTTGGTTAGAGAGAGATAGAGACAAAAGTAGCAAAGGCATAAAAACTCAAAGGTAGCAAATCCATCCTCATTTACATGTAATAAGAACGAAAAAAGTTTGCCACTTATTTGGCTCTTCTATTTAAGTGTTTAATAGATATATATATATATATATATATATATATATATATATATATATATATATATATATATATATATATATGAAAATGAATCTGCACCACTGAATTAAAATATATTCCTAAAATTGATTATTAATTTCTCTCTTCTTTTAAAAGCGTATGATTTTTTGAATTTTTGGTACATGATTAAGTGAAAGATATTATTTAATCTCAATATTTCCTTTTAAATCTGATGGTTGTTATTTATTCTCACATTCTCATATAACTTACTCATTCTTACTACATATGTCCTCTTTCTCTCTCTCTCTCTCTCTCTCTCTCTCTCTCTCTTTATATATATATATATGTATATAAGTTTGAGATGGTGATTGCTGAAAGGATTTGTGATGAGAGTTTTGTTATCGTATGTTTTTAAGTATAATTTATTGTTAATTTAAATCTTTTTTTAATTCGTTTATAATTTTATAAGATATTATAAAGATTTTGAAGAAGTATGAAAAAGGTTAATTAAAAGCTTAAACCATTCAAATGAAAAAAATTTATGGTATTTTTTCTATGGAAGTTAAGATGACAAAATAAACAGAGGACTCCTCCAAAAAAGGAAGAGAAATTGCTAAAAGAAGCAAAAACATGTTGCTCGTAACCAAGCAGCGTAATTCAAGCATGGAAAGAATAAAAGCAACAAATGAAGAAAAGATGTAGCGCCAAGTCATAGCGGCACAATATTTCGCTCTTGGAAATAGCTCGACACTCATAGAAAGCAATAATGATGAGCTAACAATGAGCACAAACTACAACGTTAGACATCGCAAAACTCGCGACACACCTATAAGACATAGCAGTGTGATTCTTCAAAGACAATTTTTTTCTATAAATCATAAAACTTGTATAGTCTTTAGGTTTTGAATTTTATGATTAAGGAGACACATTATGAAGTATCGGATCATGTGAGAAAGAAATGCATCATTAGGGGTTCATTCCTAATTGTTTGTACGATTATTTACTTTTTAAGTTGTATTGGTCATGAATTCCTTAAGGATGAGTGGTTAGTTCCCTTAATTTAAGTCCCCTTAGATGAATTTTCGCCAAATAAAAGAATGTCACAAGTAATACCACTTAATTTAAAGAAAATAAATTTAGGCTTTTATTTCTAAAACCACAATACATATTGTATCCTTCCACAACTCTACTTATTTAAAAAAATTATACATTAATAAACATTACTATTCAAAAGTAAAGTGAACATTTTAGTATTACAAATAATACCATTACATGCTTATTATATATTTTATCCTTGAATCAAGTTGTTTTCCTAACGAACATAGCATAAATATGTCATTATCCTTAGGACAAATAATTATTAATTGTCAATGACCATTACATAAACACTAGAATAATTAATAAAGGGTACAAAATTGAATGCTAAACTAGAGGAAAATAAATAAATTCATGTATACTTAAATGGTGCTAGATAACAAACTTTATTCTACTTAACTAACTGATTTTGTATGTAAGTTTGGATGTCCCTGAAGAAACGAAAAAACACAAGAAGGGGGGTTGAATTGGGGTTTTCAAAAATTAAAGCAAAAAGGACACGTTGGTTATCCTGGTTCGTTTCAACTCAAACTACTCCAGTCCACCCGCCAAGGTGATTTCGCCTCTCTCTCTTGAGGACTTAATCCACTAATCAATTAAGATTACACAAACACAGGGACAACCGTCACTTTCTTCTTGAGTTTTAACCACAACACGGTTTTCTCAAGGAATTTCAACTGAAAATAATATGCTTCTAATAAGCTTTATCACAACTGTGATGTTTTTACAATATTTTTATCAAATAATGAAAACAGATGAGAAACTTGATGAATTGTGAAAGGTGTGCGCGCAAGTGTCATTTGGTCATCTGCAGGTGCTCCTTTAAATAGAAGAAAATGATTGATCCATTGGAGACGTGAGAGTTATTTTTGGAGATTGACAATAATGCCTTTGAATGCTCTTTCCAAAAATACAGATTTTGTCTGTTTCAATCTGTTGCTTTGTGATACTCATAAATGTGAAGGATAGCGTATCAGAGTCCATGTTGATTTGATGCATTATCAGAGCTTCTGGCTTGATACAACTTTGGTGCTGAAGCGTGAGACATCCTTCATCAGAACTTAGCTAGTTTAGAGCTTGTGATTCTTCCATATCAGAGCTTCGCTTGATTAAAACTTCGCTTTGAACTCGCTTTGTTTAGATCTTGTGAGCTTCGCTTGATTAGAACTTCGCTCAGATTGGATCTTGTGATACTTTTATATCAGAACTTCTTTACATTAGAACTTCCCTACATATCACAAAAAATGAATTAAGGAGCATCAAGTTCTAAATAATATAGTGTTTGTTATCATCAAAACTATTAGGAATGTAGAATCAATTCTTGTTCTAACAATCTCCCCCTTTTTGATGATGACAAAAACTTATATTTTGATGATTAATTAATAGAGTATAGAGTAGAGAATACTCCCCCTGAGTTGAAGATTTCCTTGCTCTTTTTGATTATGTTCTCATGTATCTTTTCGCTTTTTGATTAATGACAAAGGGGGAGAACGTAGAATATTTTGAAATATAACAGTGCACCATGACTATGTCTCGAACATTTTAACTTCTGATTGCCATTTTCCTGCTTTCTTAACAAAAATATGGAAGCAGAGGTTAAAATGTTCGAGACATAGTCATGGTGCACTGTTATATTTCAAAATATTCTACGTTCTCCCCCTTTGTCATTAATCAAAAAGCGAAAAGATACATGAGAACATAATCAAAAAGAGCAAGATAAAACACAATGCAAGCTTCATTCTCTTTCTTTAACTCATCCAGAGTTTTCAGCACTAGAGCAGATGAAGTTGACTCTTCAGAAGGTACCAAATCCTCAGAGCTTTTAGCAGAAACTTTCTTTAGAGGAAGAATAAGTTTCTTTTCCCAGAATCTTAGAACTTGCTCATTGAAGATCTTCATAGTTCTGTTGGGCTATGTCATAGCTTAGTTCCTTCATTTTCTGAGATTCAGAATTAAACCACTTTCTGAATTTGGTCCAAAGATAGTCAGAGGCAGCTGGATTCAGATTCTCCAAACAACCCTGCTTCAGAAAGTTAATTCATTCCTGCATTTTTACCTCGAAAGCCAATAAAGAGTTACCAACATCTGATTTGGATACAAATGGTTTTGGTTTGGGAATGGCTATTTTGTGAGAGGTTGAGGTAAGCTTGTCTAGAGCTTCTAGGTCAATTATAGTTCTGAGGGGATCATATGAGAGATGTGTTGGAGGAGAGTCAGAAATGAGAATAGGAGAGGTAGGTGATGTAATTTCTGAAGAGATTTGAAGGAGACTGGTGAAATTTGGTGATGGTTGAAAGAAGTTGAGAGGACAGTTGATACCAGGTATAGAGGTGTCAGGGTTTTGAGTTTGATGTTCTGGTTGGGAAGATGTGAAGAGAGGTTCATGAACAATGTCAGACAGAACTTGTGCAAGTTCTGGTTGTGGTTCAATAAAATCAGAAGGAGTGGGGTCAATATCAATGTCATAAAGAGTTTGTGGTGAAGGTGGTGGATTTTCAGAAGGTTTAGGAGAAGATGGGGTTTCAGATGTTGATACCATTATGGATTCGACGATAGAAATGAAAGAAGAGTTACCTTTCTTCTTAGCAGCTTTAGCAACTTTTGGAGTTTTCTGAGGAGTTCCTTCAGAGGCTTTTCTTTTTCTTGAAGTTCCGGGGGCAACTTCTAGAGGTGCTTGCCTGAGCTGTTGCAGAGAAACTTCTGGAATGGTTCCATCAGCTTTACATGCATCCAAATATCTGAGGACAATTTCTGGATGAGTATCTGATGAGAAGAGAGGAAAATCTTTCAGAGGAATTTTCCTGGTGGTGATGACTTCCTTAGAGATTAGGGTTGGATCCTTCTTGATGGTCTCAATGATTTTCATCTTCTTGAGGTTCTTTGCATTGAGAGGTCTTCCAGCAATAGTTTCTAGATCAGAGATTTCCTGAGCTTCAGTTAGGTGTTCTATCAGCTTATTCTCTGTAAGAATATCTGATATTAGTCTACCTAGAGGAATCCAATCTCTCTTGGTTCTTTCGTCTTCTCTTGTTTCCTTCACACTGTTCTTCAGATGATTAAATAGACAGTGAGGAAGATTCGCTTTGGTAAAGGTGGAGATGAGGTACAGAAGATACTGTTGATCATTATTGATGTAGTCAGACGAGCTTGAAGGTTTCCTGTGATAGATACACCCAAGAATGATTCTGGCCCAAATTCTGTGATGATCCTTTAGGTCTTTGATTTTGTTGGAGTGTTGTCCGGTGGTGAAGATTTCCTTTGAGATAGTATTTAGATCAGTGCCCTTTTCCATCTCACTGCATCTAATTCCTGATCCATCATGATCAATCAGCTTACCAATAAGATCTTCAGTGATGACAACCTTCTTTCCCATAACATACGAAGTTACTTGATGTTTTGAGACAGATGCAAAAATCCAGAATTCCTTAACGAGTTGGGGAAAAACTGGACCCATTAAGTGATTAAAGTATTTGCTTCATCCTTGAAACTCAACCTCAGGAGTAAGGTCATACCCATTGTCTTTCATGCTTTCAAAATCAACAATGAGTTCACAGAGAACTTCAAGAGAGGCAAAGGGGGTGAGGAGAGTTCTTGAGGGCTCAACGTACCTTTCTTCAATGACTTGGTCAGCTGATTCTTGAGACATTGCTTGTTGAGAGCAGCTTTGTTGAGAGCAGGAGGCCATTGTTCACAGACTTAGGGTTTTGGGAACACACAGAGAAACAAGAAATGTAGGCAGCAAAACAAGAAATGCAAATAATACGGAGAAGGCGATAGAGAGCTAAGTGAGTGATAGTGAACGTGTGAGGGTGTTAGAAGTGACATATAAATAAGAGTGACCAAGAATTAAATAGCAATTAAAAACAATAAACATAATGATTAATAGCCGTAATGATTTTTGACAAGGGAGATAGCGTGAGAAATTTTGGGAACAGTTACCGATGTGACTTGGCGCCTCGATATGTCAACACAGACGTTTCAGTTTTCCAGAGTTTGACACGCGTTCATCATCAGAGAAAATCTGGAGCGTAGGTTGACAAGTGTTTGCTAGAGTGAACCTAATGATCTATCCTTGAAATAAAAAGTTCAGATCTTCTGAATAGATTCTGAGGCAATCTTTCTTCTCACTTCTGAAGAGTTATTGGTCAGATGTTCACAAAAAGAAATTCTGAGAGTTAAAAATATAGAAATTACATTTTCATTCTGGACATAATTCCATACAGAGATTTTTCAAAATGAAATTAAATCTATCTTCAGCAAGGGGTTTGGTGAAAACATCAGCCCATTGATGGTCTGTGTCTATAAATTTTAAACAAAGAATTCCCTTCTGAGTATAGTCCTTAATGAAGTGATGTTTAATTTCTAAATGTTTAGCCCTAGAATGCAAAATAGGATTTTTAGAAAGACAGATGGCAGAAGTATTGTCACAGAGGATAGGGATGTTACTCTCGTAAATGTGAAAATCCTCAAGCTGATTCTTCATCCAGAGCATCTGAGTACTGCATCCAGCTGCAGCTATGTATTCAGCTTCAGCCGTTGATAGTGCAATGGTGGATTGTCTTTTGCTGGACCAAGAGATTAAATTGTCTCCCAGAAACTGGCAACTTCTAGAGGTACTTTTTCTTTCTATTCTGTCTCCAGCAAAGTCAGCGTCACAGTATCCTACCAATTTGTATTCTCTGGACTTTCTATAGCAAAGACCAAGATTAGTAGTACTTTTCAGATATCTGAAAATTCGCTTAACTGTTGTTAAGTGAGATTCTATAGGATCTTATTGGAATCTAGCATAAAGACAAACGCTATAGAGAATATCAGGTCTTGAAGCAGTTAAATAGAGGAGAGAACCGATCATACCTCTGTAGAGCTTATGTTCTACTTTCTTACTTACCTCATCCTTTTCCAGAATACATGTGGGATGCATAGGAGTTTTGGAAGGCTTACTTTCTGACATTTCAAATTTCTTCAGAAGATCTCTGACATATTTGCTTTGATGGATGTAAGTTCCTTCTGGAGTTTGATTGATTTGAATTCCCAAGAAGAACTTGAGTTCTCCCATTAAGCTCATTTCAAATTCTGCCTGCATAGTCTTAGCAAATTCCTTGCCCAAGGAGCTTTTAGTGGATCCAAAAATTATATCATCTACGTATATTTGACAGATCAGAATGTGATTTTTAAATGACTTACACAATAAAGTTGTGTCCACCTTCCCTCTGGTAAAATCATTTTCTAAGAGAAAGTTACTTAGTCTCTCATACCAAGCTCTGGGAGCATGTTTTAGACCATATAACGATTTCTTAAGTTTATAAACATATTCTGGATGTTTTTTGTTTTCAAAACCAGGGGGTTGATGCACATAAACTTCTTCATCAATGTAACCATTTAAAAACTCACTTTTGACATCCATCTGATAAAGAGTGATGTCATTATTTACAGCATATGAAATTAAAAGTCTGATAGACTCTAACCTTGCGACTGGAGCAAAGGTTTCTGTATAGTCTATCCCTTCTTACTGACTATAACCTTGTGCAACCAGTCATGCTTTGTTTCTGACCACTTCTCCTTGTTCATTCAGTTTGTTTCTGAAGACCCATTTGGTTCCAATGATGTTGAATCCTTTGGGTTTGGGGACCAGATCCCATACGTCGTTTCTGGTGAACTGATTTAATTCTTCCTGCATTGCAAGTATCCAATCGTTGTCTGTGAGTGCTTCGTCAATAGTAGTGGGTTCGACCAGAGAGACTAATCCCACTAGAGATTCTTCAGTCTTTTTGAATGAGGATCTTGTTTTGATTGGGTCATCCTTCTTTCCCAGAATTTTGTCTTCGGGATGTATTAGAGAACTTCTGGATTGTCTTTTCTGAATAGGTTCTTCAGAATTAGAGTTTCCTTCTGTTGTGTTCGCCTATTTTTCTGATGATCTGGTTTCAGTGCCTGTTATTTGAACTTCTATTTCTACAAGAGATTCATCATGCTTTGGCTTTTGAAGGCCAAGCTTATCATCAAATCTGACACAAATGGATTCTACCACACTTCGTGTTTCTGTGTTATATACTCTGTATCCTTTTGAACGTTCAGAGTATCCTAACATGAAACATTTTTGTGCCTTAGAATCAAACTTGTTCAGAGGATCATTAGTGTTTAAGATAAAGCATGTACATCCAAAAGGATAAAAGTAAGAAATGTTGGGCTTTCTGTCCTTCCACTATTCATATGGAGTCTTTTCCAGAATAGGTCTTATAGAGATTCTATTAGGAATGTAACACGCTGTATTAACTGCTTCTGCCCAAAAGTGTTTAGCCATGGTAGTCTCATTGATCATGGTTCTGGCCATTTCTTGTAGAGTTCTATTCTTGCGCTCTACAACTCCATTTTGTTGTGGAGTTCTAGGACAAGAGAAATCATGAGAAATGCCATTTTCATTAAAAAATGTTTCTAGATTTTTGTTTTCAAATTCCACACCATGATCACTTCTGACTTTTACAATTCTAAACTCTTTTTCATTCTGAATTTGGTTACAGAAAGTAGAGAATACAGAGAGTGACTCGTCCTTGTGTTTTAAGAACTTTACCCATGTCCATCTGCTATAGTCATCTACGATCACTAATCCATACTTCTTGCCACTGATGGATGCAGTTTTCACTGGTCCAAACAGATCTATATATAGAAGTTCTAATGGTCTGGAGGTAGAAACAACATTTTTTGGTTTAAAAGAGGGTTTGGAAAACTTGCCTTTTTGACATGCTTCACACAGAACATCTGAGCTGAACTTCAGATTAGGAAGTCCTCTGACCAGATTGAGTTTGTTAATCTGAGATATTCTTCTCATACTAACATGCCCCAATCTTCTGTGCCAGACCCATTGCTCGTCGTCAGCAGACAAAAGACATTTTACATTCTGACTTTTTAGTTCAGAAAGTTTTATTTTGTAAATGTTGTTCTTTCTCTTTCCATTAAAGAGGATTGTTCCATCTTTCTGACTAACTGCCTTGCAGGACTTTTGATTGAAGATTATATCATAACCGTTATCACTTAATTAACTTATGGATAACAAGTTATGCATTAATCCTTCTACTAATAAAACATTAGATATAGAGGGTAGAGTACCATTACCTATGGTTCCTGAGCCAATGATTTTACCTTTCTGATTGCCTCCGAAACCTACATACCCTCCAGCTTTAAGTTCCAGACTTTGGAACATATGCTTTCTTCCTGTCATGTGTCGCGAGCATCCAGAGTCCAGGTACCATGATTGGTGTTTCAATCTTGCTGTTAAAGACATCTGCAACATATAGGATTTTATCCTTAGGTACCCACATTTGTTTGGGTCCTTGTTTGTTAGTGTTCACAGAATTCTGATTGAGTTTAGGTTTCTCAATAGAATTTGAAGAGTATGATTCACTGGTATATTTTATGTCATGTTTGTGTCCATATGTGAAGTGAGAGTTTAAAGGAGCATATTTTATGATCATATCATCAACTGGTTTAGGTTTATATGGAGCTTCTCCTTTAGGATTGACATATCCTATGCCTTTTCTCCCATTTCTACTAACTCCATAGATCATTGAAGCCATTTTGCTTCTGTCTATGTTTTTAGCTAGAAATTTTTGAAAACTATAGTCGTAATTTTTTAAGACGTTATCAGAACTAGTGGAAACTACTGAGTCAGATTGTTTCTGAGATTTTTGAGATTCAAAAGAGTTGAGTTTTGAAATGGTTTCTTTTAACTCATAATTTTCTGCTTTCAGCTTTCTGTTCTCTTCAGACTCAGATACCAGATCATGTTTCAGACTCTTATATTTGAGCTGAAGTTTCTGATAGTTTTCAAGAATTTCTGACAGACTTTCTTCTAATTGAGATCTAGAAAATTTAGAGAATACCTCTTTAGTTTCTGAGTCAGAGTCTGATTCTGATGAGTTTGAATCATCTGATATGTTGGCCATTAGGGCAATGTTGGCGTGTTCATTTTCTGATTTGGATTCTGCTTCAGAAGATTCCGAGTCATCCCAGGTAGCCATAAGACTTTTCTTTCTTTCCTTGTTAAACTTCTTATTTGGCTTTTCTTTCTGCAGCTTAGGACAATCACTTTTGTAGTGTCCAGGTTCCTTGCATTCGTAACACACCACTTCTTTGTTCTTTGACTTTTTGTGTCCAAAAGATGGTTCAAAATGACTGCTTGATCTTCGAGAGTTTCTGAATTTCCTTTGCCTATTTTTCCATAGTTATTTGATTCTTCTGGAAAGGAGTGATAGTTCATCTTCTTCTGAGGAGCCGCCAGAGCTTTCTTCTTCTGCCTGAAAAGCTTTAGTTTCATATTTATATTTAGATTTAAGAGCAACAGACTTACCTTTCTTCTGAGGTTCATCTTCTTCTAGTTCTATTTCGTGACTTCTCAGAGAGCTGATCAGTTCTTCAAGAGATATTTCGTTGAGGTTCTTGGAAAGCTTTAGTGTTGTGACCATGGGTCTCCATACTTTAGGTAAGCTTCTGATGATCTTCTTGACATGAGCTGATGTAGAGTACCCTTTATTCAGAACTTTCAGTCCAGCAACCAGAATTTGAAACCTTGAGAACATTTTCTCAATTGTTTCATCATCTTCCATTTTGAAGGCTTCATACTTCTGGATGAGTGCCAGAGCTTTAGTCTCTTTTACTTGAGTGTTGCCTTCATGCGTCATTCTCAGCGAATCAAATATGTGTTTGGCTGATTCTCTGTTAGTGATCTTCTCATATTCTGTGTGGGAGATTGCACTAAGGAGAATCGTTCTGGCCTTGTGATGATTTCTGAAATCTTTCTTCTGTTAATCCGTCATATTTTTCCTTTCAATCTTCTGACCGTCTTTTCCAACAGGGTGAGTGTAACCATCAGTTACCATATCCCAGAGATCGTTGTCATGAGCCAGAAAGAAACTTTCGATTAGGTCTTTCTAGTAATCAAAGTTTTCACCGTCAAACACTGGTGGTTTGCCACTGATCTTGTCATTGTAGTTCTGAACGGGTTCCGCCATAGTGTTTTTCGTGAAGGATCTTTTATCTAACACGGTTAAGTGTTAGCACCCAGAACCAGGCGCTCTGATGCCAATTGAAGAAACGAAAAAACACAAGAAGGGGGGTTGAATTGGGGTTTTCAAAAATTAAAGCAAAAAGGACACGTTGGTTATCCTGGTTTGTTTGAACTCAAACTACTCCAGTCCACCCGCCAAGGTGATTTCGCCTCTCTCTCTTGAGGACTTAATCCACTAATCAATTAAGATTACACAAACACAGGGACAACCGTCACTGTCTTCTTGAGTTTTAACCACAACACGGTTTTCTCAAGGAATTTCAACTGAAAATAATATGCTTCTAATAAGCTTTATCACAACCGTGATGTTTTTACAATATTTTTATCAAATAATGAAAACATATGAGAAACTTGATGAATTGTGAAAGGTGTGCGCGCAAGTGTCATTTGGTCATCTGCAGGTGCTCCTTTAAATAGAAGAAAATGATTGATCTGTTGGAGACGTGAGAGTTATTTTTGGAGATTGACAATAATGCCTTTGAATGCTTATTCCAAAAATACAGATTTTGTCTGTTTCAATCCGTTGCTTTGTGGTACTCATAAATGTGAAGGATAGCGTATCAGAGTCCATGTTGATTTGATGTATTATCAAAGTTTCTGGCTTGATACAACTTTGGTGCTGAAGCGTGAGACATCCTTCATCAGAACTTAGCTAGTTTAGAGCTTGTGATTCTTCCATATCAGAGCTTCGCTTGATTAGAACTTCGCTTTGAACTCGCTTTGTTTAGATCTTGTGAGCTTCGCTTGATTAGAACTTCGCTCAGATTGGATCTTGTGATACTTCTATATCAGAGCTTCTTTACATTAGAACTTCCCTACATATCACAAAAAATGAATTAAGGAGCATCAAGTTCTAAATAATATAGTGGTTGTTATCATCAAAACTATTAGGAATGTAGAATCAATTCTTGTTCTAACAGTCCCTTGATTGATTTCTTGAATATTGAACATTGCAGGGGTCCAAAAATCCATACACATCTTATTTATTTGTTTATATACATAGCGATACATATACATAAATTTTAAAACAAAAAGTCAAATATTGAAGTGAGTCTTGAGATTAATGTAATTGATAAAAATAAAAAAATAAACTGACATCACCTAAAAGATGTACTTACGTGCACAAAAATTGTAGTAAAGATATGAAGTCAATCAGTACCCCACACAAGATCTCTAACACACATATTTTGAAGAAAAATAGCATTTCAATTCTCTAGATCATGCTCTAATTGTACTTTGATGGCATCTTCCATATCTATGACCACACTTGACAATATTTGCATTAGATTTGGTTGAGGAACTAACGTCTCATTCTGGTGTTGGGGCTGAATAACTATCTTTCATGATTGCTCTACCCAAAGTAACTTTCGTATAGAAGTCTAATAGATCTGTATTTATTTGGATAAGTAGACCCATCGATGTCACTCTTTGCATCATAAAAAGAATAACAACACAACACATATTTCTAAGGCCACAAATAACAACAACAGACAACACATATTTTATCATACAAACTGATATTCTGGTATAACAGATCCCAGATGTCCTACATGATGTCGAGACATCTAGTCTGACATAAACAGCAAGGCAATTATAGACAGTTAAATAAGTTGTTGAAAAGAAAAGTGCACACAGAATTTGTTCACCCAGTTCGGTCTAACTACCTACATCTGGGGGCATACCAAGCCAGGAAGGAAGTCCACTATTAGCAGTATTAAATAACAGACTCAACAATACCAGTTGACAATCTACTCACTTAATCCCTACCCAATGACCCTTCTACCTAAGTTCTCCCTAGGTAAGAGACTTCATCTCACTTCCAATCATCGCAATGATGTCTAGCAGTCAACATATCAGTCATTGCATCAACAACTTGATTTCTAACAACTCTCCAAACACATAAAAATATAAGACACACTCCTATATCAATACCTAGACATGACCCTCATGACTAAGAACAATGCTTAGAGTTGTTTAACAGCTTCCTCTAAGAACAATACATCTCTTACCTACAGGCTTCGAGATAAACACGATGACCATCCCACAAACCGGGTGGTTCATCAACCAACACAGCCCTTATAATTTACATGATGGCTGGCCTCCTAAAACTAGGTTACAATGCTTCTATTTATAACCTATTTCCCAACTAGATTTGGGCCTTCAAATCACAACAAATCAGCTGCTACAAATCTGCAAAAGATTCTGCTACTAAATAGATCTTCAATCAAATCTTCAATTAAATCTTCAATTAAATCTTCAATTAAATCTAATTATTCTCCATATCTTTTTGCATGAAAATAGTAACAATATCAGCTCAATATATATTTGTCCCATGATATTCGCCTGCAATCTCTCCACCAGATCTTCTCAAGACACACTTAAACAAATGCTGCCCTAACAAAACACATCAGACTGATGTTTTGATGTTCTGTCAACTGATGTCAAGACATCAGGTTTAACATCAGCACACAAAACTGCAACCCTAACAAACTTAACACAAACTGAATGTTAGTAACTCATGTTAAGTCATCAGACATGACATCATTAAAACAACATTGTTTTACCAAAATTCCAGCCAATAACAAGAACTAACAATCTCCCCCTTTGGCTAATTTTGGCTAAAACAATCTCAGCCAACATCAGAGATACCAGCCGCAGAAAAACACCATACAAACTAACATCAGCACACAACTAGCAGCAGCAACTCCCCCTCAAAACTGCAACCAGCAAAACAGCTGCACAAACTACATACTCCCCCTCAAGTCTAGAATCACATCAGACACCTAGGCAATACATAGGCACATAGGCTAACTCTCCCCCCTTTTTAACCACAATTGGACAACTCTGAATCTGCCAACCAACATACTCAGAACAAAATCCAGACTCAACAGCTACTACTGTTCATTCTCTCCCCCATTTTGGCCAAAAATTGACAAACAATGGCGTAAACTGTCTAAACTGTCAAGTACACCATGAACTTCTCCAGTAACATCTTGTCTGACAACTACTTCAACAAAAGATCAACTCCCCCTATCTAAGATAACCAGTGCTCAATTGCAAGAAAAACACCTTAAATGAATGGAAAACATAAGACTCATCTTCATGTCTTCAAAAGCACACCCTCTGTTCAACACACCTGCTGAACGCATTCACTTAATGCTTAATCCTCAAACAATCCAAATACCAAAACTCACATGATTTCCTCTTGGTTTGTTATCTTCTCATGCTCCAAAACTCACATCTTGCCAAGCTGATCAACTTCTCTCTGTAATATCCACATGAATGATCATATTAAACTCCTTGATCATAACATTTAGAAAATACAGACACAGTCTTCATCCATCCAGTCAGGAATGCTTCACACAATCATCCACAAGTTATGAAGCACACACACAATGCCTTCCACTGAACTCACACACCAAGACAAGTGTGACATCTCCCATCAACAAAGACCCTCACAAAGTAATTCCAAAATCTGCACAAATAAAATCGTCCTTCAGACTCCTCCACAGAAGCATGTGCACATATGATTCAAACAATTAGCTTCACATGGCTAGAACCATTCATGTCCACACCAACATGCCATCCAATAGCCTAATGTCATAACATGTTATCTGACATTATATCCTCAAAAGAGGCAACCAATCTCCACAAGTTTGATCATCATGCAAGCTTCACAATATATGCACCTTTGCAGCAAAATCCATAGACAAGTACTCTCCATGTCATGGTTAACTAAAGCTCTAGATGGAGAAGAACATTTGAGCACACTTGATGAGCACATTCACATATTGTACTTTCACTCTTGGAGAACACATTCAAGTATCCTGACTGGTATGACACTGCTCACAGACTCCACAAATTCTCAGCTTTACTAAGATCTAATCTCTTCAAGAGACACTTGTAGCAGGAAAAAAAGGAACATCTCTTAAAAAATGTTCTGATCAGATCACATCACAATCTCTTCTGACAAGAACAGCAGTCACTCACACATGAAGTCACATCATGCTATTCGTGAGGAACAAAAGGATCCCCATCCTCCTTTAAACAAATTGTTGGATAAAGATCAAAGTCACATAGATACCCCAATTTTCCAAAAGCAGTCATTCCCTATCATACTCTTCATCTTCATATTTCCAAGCAATCAATACCTGATCTACTATAGTCTTCTCTACATTCTCCATCCAAGGCAGACCTTCTACTTCATCATTCTCCCGTATGACTATGTAGACGCTCCTTAGGCATAATGTATGCACCAAACTCCAGAACCAGAACAAAATCATCCTTTACCAAGGATATCCAACCCAAAAAATGTTCTAACATCTGTTAGGACATTCTTGACACATCACATATACCACACACCATGGTTCTAGATATGCTCCACTACTGAACTTACTATCAGCATAGTAATCCAAACTGAACACTGCGTCAC
The DNA here is from genome assembly GCA_022829125.1 of Lathyrus tuberosus. Classification (NCBI taxonomy): domain Eukaryota; kingdom Viridiplantae; phylum Streptophyta; class Magnoliopsida; order Fabales; family Fabaceae; genus Lathyrus; species Lathyrus tuberosus. The sequence continues at coordinate 4,073,580 of JALAZF010000343.1, forward strand.
CAGCTAGAAAGCCAGAGAGGACTAAACTCTCATCCACCAAAAGAAGGTATACTTCCATCCTCAACCTAGAACTTCTGCCAAAAGCTCCAAGAGAATTAGAACCTCCTTACATTTTCAACTAAATACTCTTCTGCACAAGAGCAATCAGTTTCAAGCATCCTGCTTGAATGCACACAATGAAACCAACCAAATTCCACCTTTTGATTAATCTCAATCTTCTTCAGAACTCCCACAAGATATCCTGATCCACCTATGAAACTAGATCTTCAAGTCATATGAACTACTTGCTCCAAAGCAAGACATCTTGGATTCACCAAGCCTCTTAGTCATGTAACATCTTCTCAAACCACAGCTCCCGCAAACTGTATGAGATAGATCTTTTTGAAGCATCCATAACTTCCATTACTGTAGATCACCTATATCTTAAGCTGATGTGCCACATCACCTGCTGAGACTTTTGATGTTAAGCTAGATGTCAAAACATTATGATATCCAACTGTTGAATTCAACTCTTCCTTCTACCACTTAGAAGAACCTTCTCCCTTTGCAGAAACAAATTTCCATGCTCTCATAGACTTGATTCAACAATCAAGTTTGAGTAGACAACCTCCATCCTGCTCAGAACCTCCAAAGACTTCAAACCTACCACATCTGAATCTTCAGAAAATAAGTAGTCCAAGACTACCCATAACTATACCAAATAATGCCACTTCTAAATACATTATAGAACACACAATCCTATTGTTATAATCTCAAGATTCTTTTAACCATCATGATTGTTTCACAGATTTCTCACACACCAACACACCACGAAGAGAAATAAACAGCCACATAGAGAAAAGTATATTCTCAACACTTCAACAGTCCTGCACTTTTACATCAGACATATACATAGTCTCCCGTCAATGTATTTTGTCATTAGTTGAATGCACAACCTTATCAAAAGCAGACAAATACTCAACTCCTGTCAAGGTAACCCTCTCACACAACAGGCATCTACTGATTCTTCTTCAAAACAAACCATCATGACAACCATTCACACCACAAAAGCATTCCAGGTTAGGTCAGTGTCTTGACCTTTCACTCCTCCCTGAGCAAAGAACTGAAATGATGTTTCAACATCAGTTCCGACATCAGCAATCATAGTAAATCACACTAAACATCTACTATAGCTTTGGAGACAACAACCATAGTAATCCACACACATCTCTTGCAAGGGACACAAGAGGATTGACCATCAGTAGCTGATAAACCTTCAAACCCAGACCATACACACAAACAGGAACCAGCATACTCTACATATCAAGAATCTTCAAACTTTAAATGTTCAGATCTTCTGTCTGTCTTTGAGATGTTGGATGTCATCCTTCTATACCTAAAGGAGAGAAACCATTGACTGATCATCACAAACAGCATAGACAAATATGCTTCTCCCAACACTTCAACCTACAAGGATGCCCTTCAATCCTTACAAAAAGATGTTCCATTATGTGAGGACACCACATAACTGAACTCCAGCTTTAGAGGAAACTTCTCATGCAGATACTAGGGAGCCATAATCCTTTGGTAAAAAAAACACTAACTTCTCCTTGCACAAATCTGAAATGCTCATCCTATGGTTGGTACACACATATAACTCCTTTCAAACAGAATCTGCTCCATGGCCATAAACAAGATTGCAAATAACTGGCTGCTTTGATCAGAAGGAACTTTCAGATATCAGAGAAAATGTCCTTGACATTTGAGCTTGACCTCCACAAAAACAAACAGCCTTTGAACACTGTAATACCCCAAATTTTGACCACTTAGATTTCCCATCATTGTGAAAATCATCATCACAATATGGATGAACCATCATGCCTCATTAGTCTCCCCAAGGATGGGTGAGCATCCACTACAATCAAAATTAGGGTTTCAAGCCCTCTCTGAGTGCTTAGACAAAGGATCAATCAAGAAATGACATGATCTTCAACTTGTCTAATCTCTCAAACATCCACAATGGATCAAAAAGGACTCCCACTTCAAGGATTAAGCACAAGGCTGCTCCCTTCTAGGTGGATCAAGTCTCAAGATCGACAGTGTCACCAAATTAGGGTTTTGGTCGACCAAGGCCTCCAGATGGAAATTTTCATCTGGGCACAAGGCAATGATCCAAAACATAACCAAATATACTTCATGGAACCTCATGAACCCATGCATCAAGTCAATTTTGCCTCAGGGGATGCATTCATCAAAAATCAGGAATTAGGGTTTCTTGACCTAATTCACCCCTAAGTTGACTTTTGGGACAAACCATGAGCCAAGACCTCAAGAGATGATTTGAGGGTCTCTAATATACCATATTGATCCATTTGGAACAATGGATTGATCCAAGAAGTTTGAGCAACAAGTCTCAATTCCATCTGCACCACAATTAGGGTTTTAAGGGAAAAGTCAACTGTAACTTTGACTTTTGACCAGGACATCCTCCCAAACCCTAATACATGATTGAATATACCCTATGACACCCATGGAACATGTCCATCAAGTTTGATTTAGGTCAAGGACATGATTTCCTGAAGAATTGCACAGTTTGGAATTCATCTGATAAAAAGTCAACTGTGCACAAAAGTCAACTTTGACTTTTTGAGATTTTTCACCAAAATGGATTTTTAACCCTAAAATGATGTTAATGTATGATTTGAATCATCATTCATCAAGAAAAATCAAGGAAAGTGAGATAACTTGTAAAAGGGGTAACCATAAAACTTAGAAATTTTTCTAAGTTAAAAATAAAGTGGCAAAGGTACCAACTTTGGAGGACCATAACTCCTAAACCACAAGGCCATTTTTTCTCATCCAAAGATGGATTTGTAGCCCTCATTATCACCTACAAAAACTTCAACTACAAGTAATTCCAATTCATTAAGGATTTTGAGTTATGGAGTGATCAAAGTGGTTGAAAAGTGAAAATGTCACTTTTTCCAACACTTAGTGAAATTTTCACTAAGTCAGATTCTGCCTCACTTTTTGCCAAATGTAGGGGTTTTTTCACTTGGAATCAAAAGAGATCAAAACCAAACTTGTTCAAACAGTTGTTGTATCATGTAAGATCTTTCCAAAATGGCCAAGAACATTGCCAAATTCAACCTACACCATGAGATACAACATTGCCAAGTTGCCTTGCTGAAATCTGTCAAGGCAAGGCAGAATTTGCAACTTTGGTCGATTTGCCAAAATCAGCCAAATTCAATTGCTCCTATCCACTTGGACACCTCAGAGGATTGAATCTAAAGGGGACAATCACTGAGCCAAGCCTCCAAAGTCCATGGAACAAGAAATAGCATGTTGAACCTAGAATGGCCAAAATAGGGATAAGACTTCAAATTTGGAATGAGGCATTCAATGGAACCATCAAGGTGGCATGGACTGAGCCATTCTCATCTGAAATCAGTCAAGACTTATCCAAGACCAAAGGGACCAAAGCTCTGTGCCCTAACCTCTAGTCAATGGCTAGAGGAGACTTGGATTTTCATTTGCCAACATTGGCCAAACCTACTTACCAGCTGCCATTCACTATTCCTTGCAAAACAAACTTGCTCTACTATAAATAGAGCTCAATTGTGATCAGTTTGAGTACACCAAATCCATCTAACAGATGCTTTCCTCAAAATCTCTTCTTTCACTCCAATTTTGCCTTCTAAGGCAAGTCACTATCGGGTTTTAAGTTTGAGAGCAATTCCAATCAAACCAATCACTCACACACCTCACATACATCACATATGAGCTGATCAAACACTTAGATTACTTCTGAAACATCAATTTCACAAAATCACCAGCTGGTTGCTCAAGGTTTTAACCAAAGTGCAGCTGAGGTACCACAAAATGATCCAGCCAATTTCAATCAAGTCCAACCATCCAAACACAATCCATAGGGTGTAAGGAAGCTGTTCAGATCATCACCACTCATCTGTAACACCTCCAAATCAAAAATCACTTTGAACTTGCTGTCACGACTTGGAGGTAAGCACATACTTGGTCATTTCTCAATCTATGCATATTTCCTCGCACAATAATTTGGCCATATGTTCATAATCATGCATGGAATGTTTTCCCTCAATTAATTGCATTGTTTGAATCGTGTATCAAAAATCCTAGCCTTCATGCATAAATTAGGGTTCTTGAGGTTTCTTCGTGATTTCTTGTTGTATGTTTAATTTAAATGAAATTAAAGTACATAGACATGATCGTGAGGTTGAGACGAGCATAATGATATGTGGATTGCATGATATGATTACGTATTCATGGAGATTGGATAGAAAATGCAAATCTGAGAAACCAAGAACACGCGCGTGTTCTTCAGCTTGTTCTTGGCGCCATTTTTGAATAATTCAAATATTTGAATTTTGTGATTTTGTTTAATTGATTCAAAAATTAATTTCTCTCTGAGTTTTAATGATTTTGAGTTGATTCTTTTTTTAATAATTCACAAAAATGTTAAAATATTTTATTTTCACAAAAAATCCCAAAAATATTATTTATTTCATATAATTGATATTTTTGTAAAGAATTAATATTTTGATTGTTTTTGGCATTTTAAATATTTTTTCTACATTGATTTTGCAACTTTTAATGCTTTCTAATTATTTTGTAGGTCAATACTTAATTTTTGAAGCATTAATCCAAGATCACAATTTGTTTTCCATGTGTTAAACAATTTTTGATCATTTTAATTGAATTTTTATTCAATTAAATACATTTTGAAAACAAATTAGGGTTTTGGATTAATTCAACCCTCATAAATCATTTTCAAACCTCTTTGGGCCTCTTGAGAGAGTGTAAGACCCATCCCCCCTTGTACAAAAACTTTTTGGGCCTCATCCATTGTATAAGTCCCTCTGTACAAGTAAACGGTGCGATCGTCGCCCGTTTAAAAATAAAAACCATCTGGGCCTACCCTCGAGTAGTAAGACCCATTTCTTTTTTTTAAACCTTTTTGGGCCTCTAATAGAGTGTAAGACCCAATCCTTTTTTTGACCAAATCATTTTTGGGCCTCAGTATATTGTATAAGTCCCGATACCGTCAAAAACAAATGGCGCGATCGTCGCCTTTTCAAAATAACCCCTGGGCCTCTCCTTGAGCTATAAGACCCATTCAAAACTTTTTGGGCCTCTATTAGAGTGTAAGACCCAATCCCCCTTTTGACCAAAACATTTTGGGCCTCACTTATTGTATAAGTCCCTCTGCGTTAAAAGAAAACCTCGGCGCGATCGCCATTTTTAAACGAAAAATCATTTGGGCCTACCCTCGTGTTATAAGCCCCACTCTTTTTCTTTAAACCTTTTTGGGCCTCTTGAGAGAGTGTAAGACCCATCCCTTTGTACAGAAAACCTTTTTGGGCCCCAGTCACTTGTATAAGTTCCGCTGTACAAAGTCAAACAGTGCGCTCACTGATAAAACCCTGGGCCTCTCCTCGAGCTGTAAGCCCCAAATATTTCTTTTTCAAAGCACTTTCTCCTTTGATTTTGAATATACTGTTGTTTTCAATCTTTCTTTGTTGAACAACTAACCAAACAGCATGGAAGCACTCCAACCGAGTAAGTGGTTATCGCTTTCGTGTACCACTTTCATATTATAAACTGTATTGTGGGGCTGCTCACTGTAAGTCTCCTTTCATAAAATCATATCTACTGTGTAATAATAGTATAGATATTTCGAGTTTCCCCGGCTACTATGTCTAGAACTAGGTGACGCCGTTTCATTTATTCGTAGAAATAGACGCCTAGATCCCCAATAGGAGCACCAGATACAGTCTTCTCTTCGGCTGTCCTCCTTAGGAATCGTCAAGAAGCTCTACTCCCCAAGATGAATGTATTCTCCGTGAATGGCATCTTTGAGTTTCTTCCAAATTCTCGAACTTTCCTGACTTGATCTATTCCTCGTGGATAGCTTGCCTTGAATGTCTCAGGATTTGGGTACCCACTACGGTCATAATCTTGGACCTTAACTAAGGAACCCTCTTTAAAAGCTAAAAGTCGCTGGATAGTAAACCTCGCACGTTTACCAGTGGTTTTTATCTTTAAAAGAGTTATCTCTCCTAATGGAAAGGAGATGATAGACCCACGGGCTTCTTAAAAGCATCGGCCTCCTCTTGGGCATTATACAAGGACCCTACGGCTTCTTAGAAGTATTCACAGCCTCCTCTTAGGCTTCGTATAATGATCTCTTCCTCTGGGAATGATAGCCTCCTCTTGGGCTTCGTACAAGGACCCGTCGGCTTCTTAAAAGTTTCCAGCCTCCTCTTGGGCTTCGTACAAATTGTCCTGACGACCTCCTAGAGGTATAGGAATAGAACATAGTCATCTGCATAGAACAGTCCTTTCATAGAGTCTACTATTGTTTCTCAAAGCATAGTACAAAATATGAAACTCTAGACTTGGACAGTCTAATCTCCTTGAGTCTCAAAGACATTCTCAAGCACCCTTCGTTAAATAGGAAGGAAACCCGTAGACTCGAACAGTCTCAATACCCTTTGGATTTCCGTTTCCTCAAAGAGAAGGAAATATCCCTGATCCTCAAATTAAATCCTTGTGCTCAGTGTTACTCATATAAGAACTGATTTTCTCTTTTAAAATCAGTATATTGGATCTGTCACTCAACTGAAACAGTTACAATAGCCCCCATCTCGGGCTTCGTACGAGATACCAAAATTCTCCCCAACGGAGTCAAACAACGTTTCAGCCTCCCTCTCGGGCTTTGTACGAGACACATAAGAGACTCCCTCGTTGAGTCAATCCCCATTTCGCCTCCATCTCGGGCTTCGTACGAGATACAAAAAACTCTATTGTTGAGTCAAATAGCCTCCATCTCGGGCTTTATACGAGATACCAAAAGATTCCCTCTTTGAGTCAAAACCTTTTTCGCCTCTCTCTCGGGCTTTGTACGAGACACAAATTAGCCTCCTCTTAGGCTTTGTATAATGATTTTCCTAGCGGAAAGTAGCCTCCTCTTAGGCTTTGTATAAGAAAACCACTGGTTAATCCAATTAACCTTTTAACATCAACAACTCCTTTCCCCTTCATCTAATCGCTGTAAGCGGCAAGCCTCTGGATCATCTACATCCATGCCACTGTCCCTCTTTTAGCATGAGAAATTCCTAAGGAAAGATGGCATTGCTCTACACTGAGTTAAAGTCTTCTCCTTCAGGTTAAAACCCTTTCTCCGGAAATTATGGCATTGCTCGGATCCGCGTATCCCAGTTAAAGTAATTCTCCTTCTCCCCTCTTTAGAGATGACAAATTCTCTCTAAAGCCGAGGTCTTTCAGCTTCACGTCTTGGGCTTTGAACAAGACACAAATAGACCTCTCAGCTTCACATCTTGGGCTTTGAACAAGATACAAATCACCTTTCGCTTCACGTCTTGGGCTTTGAACAAGACACCAAAACACCTATTTCCTCCCATAGAATAGGAGGAACTACGAACGCTCTGATTTCCCTATTTCGGTAAACGGGAATACGTAGGCATAAGATCAAAAGAAAAGATCTTAGCGAGCGCAATCAACAAAAAAACCAAATCCCATATCTCCATCAATCAAAAGCAGTATTTCAAAAGTATCAGTCCTAACATCCTAATCCTTGTTCCCCGCCAGAAACCTTCTGCCCAGGTAAAAAGGAAAGAAAATAGTATTGGCGAAAATACAAATAACCAGTACAAAGGCCCCCCCACATTGATAGCATTCGTAACCTAACAGACCGCTGTTTAAACTCAGTATGCAAAGCAGGGTTAATTGGAGACATCTATTTCCTTTCCTTATTCAGCTCACAATAGGATAAAAAATGAATCGACCTTTAGTTAAAGCTCAAACCGCAGAGAGCGACCAGCGCTTAAGAACCGCGTCCAAAATCGCTCGCTACAAAAAAAAATGGCTCCCACCGTGGGGCCGGTCTCTGTTTTCCTTTTTCCTTTTCATCACTTGTGTGAATACCACAGATTGGGGCTTCCTCCGGGGAACCCATTTCTGTCAGGAACTTAGGAATCACAGCTTCATTAGGTCTAGGATGATTAGGACAAATATATATACTGTTTTTCCTAATTGCTATACGTGTTTATTTTTCTGCTACTGGGAATGCGTGTGATGCCGCATGTGGTGAGAATGAGTATACACTTAAGATAAGTGATGGCGACGGGGTCGACCATCAACCTCAGTGGAGGCTGACCAACGCAACCCATTCACTCTTATAGCCAATGGGCCGGTTGTTAAGTCTGAGAAGCTGAGGAGCCAAACCCTTTCGTAGTGCGGAAACTATCGAAAATAGTTGTTACGCGATACTACCCTCATTTGAGGCTGGTGATCTATTCTCGGTGAATAGCACTTACTCTAAGATTGCTCTACAACTCGCTGGCGATCCGCTTGTTGTTTTGCTTTCCTGGGAGGAGCTGATGATAATGAGTACAGGTACAAAAATCACCCTAGTATAAACCTTTGAGGATGAGTAGAGCCTTGACTTCATGACAACGACCCTCTGACCCCATGTTTTTTCTATGTTTTTGTGTGCTGCATTCATGCATTCATTTAATAAAACATTCAAACATTCAAAAAATTTCTCTTCTAGTCTCTCTGTTTTTCAAATTAAACTAAGACTGTGATTGCAAATATCAGAGAAGAGGATTACGCTAATGGATTTCGGTAGAAGGAGAACTCATCAGTATACCTTCAAGGTTCCAAAACTAGGGGATTTGAGAAGGTTAGCAAGGATGATCGTTAACCCAGAGGCTTTCAAAGCCAAGCACGGTGGTTTGCTACCACTGTTAAGAGTCCATGTGATTAAGGGGATCATGGACACGCTCATTCAATTCTACGATCCAGTTTATCACTGTTTCACATTCCCGGATTACCAGCTATCACCAACGCTGGAGGAGTATTCTCATCTGACTGATTTACATATCACTGATCGAGCTCCATTTTCTGGACTGGAAGAAATTCTAAAGAATCAGACTATTGCAATAGCAATTCATTTGGACGAGTCTGAGGTCAGGACTCACATGACCACTAAGGGTGGCATCCAAGGTTTGCCAGCCCAGTTCTTGACAAAGAAAGCTTTGTACTTCGCTAGTATAGGGAACGGGACTGCTTTTGAAAGCATCTTTGTCTTGCTCACCTACGGGTTATTTTTGTTTCCCAACATCAATAACTTCGTCGATATCAACGCTATTAAGGTTTTTCTCATTGGAAACCCTGTGCTGACTTTGCTCGCGGATGCGTATCATTCTGTACACTTAGGGAATTTGTACAGCGGAGGGGAGATCACATGTTGTGTACCTTTGCTTTACAAATGGTTTATCTCTCACTTGCCCAAGTCTGCTGCTTTTTGGGATTGCAAGAGTATCTTACGTTGGTCGCAGAAGATCATGTCTCTCACCAACTCTGATATAGATTGGCGTAATAGGATTTATGAGGGAATCAGAATCATTGACCGTTGTGGAAACTTCCCCAGCGTACCCCTCATAGGAACTAAAGGAGGAATCAACTATCATCCGATATTGGTTCTTCGTCAATTTGGATACCCGTGAGACCCATCCCACTAGGTGTTCATCTGGAAGGTCTTTTCTTCAAAGAAGGAGAAAATGACAAAGCACTAAAGATGGAAATAGTGCAAGCTTGGAAACAGGTTCATAAGAAAGGACGAGAGTCTCTGGGAAAACCAGACTGTGTCTCGGTGGAGCCTTATCTCCATTGGGTACAAACTAGAGCTTTCAAGCTAAAGATGCCTTATCCTCGTTACGGAATTCTTCCACCGAGGGAAACTGTCATGTACTTCATGACGGAAACTGAAAAGCTTCAAGTTACTCTCAACAAAGTTCAAAAGGAAAGAAGATCTTAGAAGAACAAGTACCGCACCCTCGACGTAGAGTGTATCCAAATACAGCAATTACTAAAAGAGAAGGATGCTCTGATTGAAATTTTGGAGCAGCATGCTGTGGAGAATCAAGATGACCAAAGGAATTTGCTCGCTCCTTTCACCTGGCAAAGGAATGACAACCCGACAACGGCCCAAGCGCCCCGGTCAAAGAAGAGGACTCGGGACCCATTAGTTTAGGTTTCTGTTTCTGCACTTTGTAATCTACTGTATTTCCATTTCTGTAATCCTTTGGAATTCAATAAAAAGGGGTTTCCCCACTGTTTGATATTTGCAATCTAATTGTCGAAGTTTATTTTGATTAAAAAAAAAATAACAATTAATATAATCATTGCATTCATCATTCTCACATCGCGTATTCTTCTTCCCTACGAATCTCACGTTTGTGTCTCGGTTCTAGAGTCAAACTGTCTCATTCATATAATACTCGGGCCAATCGTCAGAAAAAGATGGATGATCTTGAGGAAGAAAACAGAGAGTTGAAAGAAGAGATCGACGCTCTAAGAGAGGATATGAGAAAGCTTTGTAACGACATGCAAGCCATGGCAGAAGCTCAGCTACAAAGAACTGTGATCTCAGAGATCACCTCAACGTCCATCATAGAAAAGTATGATCCCAGGTATCAGATGCCGAAAGATCATCCTTGGGGCATGCCTGTTAACTATATCCCGGAAGGATATGTTCCGCCGATCACTGAAGATCAGGGAATCGCAACAGAAGCCGCTGGGCCTGAAGGTTATAAACTTCGGGAAAACGAAGATGCCAGGGGCATACTCAAGACTCCTGAAGGTTACAAACTTCGGGAGGCGCCAAGACTTACTGCCGTAGTCACGGTACCACCCCCTGTGGTGCACACTGTCCCGGAAGGACAGATTCCACAGACACCTTCTGGTAAGAAGGAAACTATGTTTGACAGAATGGATGAATTCCAGGAGCAGTTCTTGGAAATGCAGAAAGAGCTGCAAGCCATTCGCGGTCAGGATCTATTTGGAAAGGACGCCGCAGACCTCTGCTTGTTCCCCAATGTGAAAGTCCCGCACAAGTTCCAAGTGCCCGACTTTGAAAAATACAAGGGTAACTCTTGCCCTCAGAGCCATCTGGTGATGTACGCTCGGCGGATGTCAGCTCAGACGGAGAATCAGGACCTGCTGATTCACTACTTCCAAGATAGTTTAACCGGTGTCGCACTCAAATGGTACATGGGTTTAAACCGTACTACGATCAGTACATTCAGAGATCTTGGTACTGCCTTCGTCCAACAATACAAATACAATTTGGACATGGCACCCGACAGAGATCAACTCAAATCAATGTCGCAAAAGGACAAAGAAACCTTTAAGGAGTATGCTCAAAGGTGGCGTGAAATTGCCGCTCAGATTTGTCCACCTTTTGAGGAAAAAGAGATGACAAAGATATTCTTAAAGACCTTAAGCTCATTTTACTATGACCGAATGATTGCCAGTGCACCTAGTGATTTCACCGAAATGGTCGGCATGGGTGTACGTCTTGAGGAAGCCGTCCGAGAAGGACGTTTGGTGAAAGACACTGGGTCAACGAGCGGTACTAAAAAATACGGTAGTGCTCTCCCTAAGAAAAAAGAGCAAGATATTGGGAATATCTCTCTCGGAAAGCAAAGGCGACGTTATCAGCCAGTAGCAGTTGTTACTCCTGCTATCGGCCCCGCGCCTGTTCCTACATATCAACCTCATATTGCGCAGAGCCAACCTGACCAACAAAGGACACAACAGCCTCTTCAGCAGGCTCGTCCTCCATATAACAACAACCGTACAATACGGGCACCAAGATTTGATCCTATACCCGTAACGTACGCAGAGCTATTTTCGTTACTGCTGGCTAAGGGGCACATTTAGACTAAGTCTCCCCTTTCAATTCTGAAAAATCCGCCTTTTTGGTTTAAAGCAGATCAAACATGCCCTTATCATCAAGGAGGTTCAGGGCATAACATTGAGACTTGTCTCAATTTCAAATCTGACGTGCAAAAGCTTGTTAGGAGCGGGCTCTTATCTTTCAAAGATACGAATCCTAATGTTCTTACGAACCCGCTGCCTCAACACGAGAAAACTGCAGTCAATCTGATTGAGAAAGAGACTAACAATGTCTATCAAATTCACGATGTACTCTTATTGAGGACCAATCTGGTCAAGATGCATTGTAGACAGAGTGGATATGGCCATGTGCCACCTCATAGCTATCACCAGTGTGATATCTACTCTAAAGATAACCAAGGATGTTCGGTAGTGCAATCAGCTCTACAGGAACAGATGGATCTGGGATGGATCCAAGAGCACCGAGTTCGTGGAGTTAACATGGTTTACACAAATTCCAACGTCATTCAAAACCACGACATCCGTGCGATGAATGCCAACTTGGTGGCAATGCACTCAAGGTAAAGCCAGTATCATAATCTGCCACGGCACGATTACAATTCCTGTCAGATTTGCTCGGTAAACAAACAGGGATGCTCTTTCATACAAGAGGCCCTCCAGCGTCAGATGGATCTTGGATGGATCCAAGACTACCATGATAGGAACTCCTATCAAATCAACATGGTTCAGATCTTTGACATTCGCGTGATGAATACCAACCTGGTAGAGTTACATGCTGAGCAGGCCTGACTTGGATTCTTAATATCATATGATTATCAAAACTGTAAAGCGGGTTGCAAAAACGATCGAGGTTGTACCCTTGTCCAGGAGGCACTTCAGCACTTATTAAATCACTGGTGGATGCCAATCTATATGGACGAAGATACTCAGCAGATTAGTATCAATCACAGGAATCCTACTCGTCGTCAAAGTCAGGATGTCCGATCAATGGAAGGTAACCTAGTAAGGTTACATTGTATTCAAAGTGGGTGTGGCCAGATGCCACCACACAACTGTGACAGTTGTAGCGTCTGTTCGGAAAGTAACCAAGGGTGTGTTACCTTGTGAGAGCAGCTCTTCAGGGTCAGGTCGATCATGGAGAAATTCGTCCATATCCAGGTTCAGGACCCATCATTTGGTCGCCGAACTACCTTGCCGAGCAAGTTGAGGATGTTGTCACGATCTCTGGTCATCACAGGACCAGGGATGTTTTTGCCATCATCCCTCTACTTGACGAATCTAGAGTTCCCAACCAGGAACGGATCGAGGTTACTTATGATGGTCAGAAAAATCAGAAGGTTCCCATAGTCATCTATCTACCGGGGCCACTACCGTATGAATCAGCTAAGGCAATCCCTTACAAATACGGTGCAACAATAATCGAGAATGGAAAGGAAATTCCATTACCCTCCGTCGTGAATATTGCAGACATCAGTCGTGTAACACGGAGCGGTCGAATCTTCAATCGAGGGGTTGGAGAATCCAACAAAGAAAAGGAACTTCAGGCAGAAATTCCTGATCCACCAGTCGGTCAATCCAGTAATCCCGACCTTTCGAAAAATGATGATGAGATGCTGAAGCTCATCCAAAGGAGTGAATATAACATTGTTGATCAACTGTTACAGACTCCTTCAAAGATCTCAGTATTATCACTGTTACTCAGTTCAGAAGCACACAGGGAGGCTCTACAGAAAGTCTTGGAGCAAGCCTTTGTGGAACAGGATGTAACAATCAAACAATTCGATAGTATTGTCTCTAACATCACTTCCTGCGACAATTTGGGATTTAGTGATGAGGAATTACCTGAAGAGGGTCGCCGTCATAACATGGCACTCAATATCACAGTTAACTGCCAGGGCGATGCTTTAGCCAGCGTACTGGTAGACACAGGGTCAGCCCTGAATGTTATGCCGAAGTCCACTTTGATGCAATTATCATTTAAGGGCCCTCCGATGAGAGTCAGCGAGGTCGTCGTCAAAGCATTCGACGGATCCAGAAAAACAGTTATCGGCGAAGTTGATCTTCCCATAACTATTAGTCCTCACACTTTCCAAATCACTTTCCAGGTCATGGACATCCGGGCAACATACAATTGTTTATTAGGAAGACCTTGGATACATCAGGCTGGAGCGGTTACTTCAACCCTCCACCAAAAGCTAAAGTTCGTCAAGAAGGATCAACTTGTCACGGTTTGTGGGGAACAAGCCTTGCTTGTGAGTAACTTATCATCATCTACTTGTGTGGAACCCGAGGAGGTTATTGGAACTCAGTTCCAAGCACTATCGGTGAGCAAGAACGATCAATCTGAAGGAGGAACCTCGATTTCTTCATACAAAGATGCTATCAAAGCGGTCGAGAGTACCGATACGACAGGATGGGGACGGCTTGTCATTCCTATTGACAATAAAACAAAGAAGGGTCTTGGTTTTTCTGCGACCTGTACCTAGACAGCCGCTAACGATGAAAGTCTTCATCCCCTTCAAAACTTCTTCCACAGTGGAGGTTTCCTTCACCCAGTGTCTCAGACAGTTCATGCTATCAATGAGGAAGATCCCTCTGACACAGATGAAGAGTGGAAGTCCTACCTTAACAAGGACGGCTATATGTCTCAGGAAGAGGTGCCTATGCCTTTTTGCTTTCCTACAGAAAGTCCGAGATTTATACCAAGATCAGATGTCGAAATGATCTACGGAGATTGTGATCCGGAAGGATGTCGTGCTCCGCCAAATTCATTAGAGAAGGACACTCCAATGAAAGACAACTTTGACCACAATTACTACGGCCCGATGGATGGCCTGCCAATGTGGCAGCCTTACCCAGGAAACTTGGGGCAAGAAAGTCAGCCGAACAATGAAACTCAGCTGAGCGTCATTGAACAAAATACCTATGTCCCCACCATGTCATGGGATCAACACTCAGGTCATTTAGAAACTACTCAACATGAAGATGAATTCGCAACGTTCGCAGGACTTGAATTCATCAACTATGCTTTTCCTGAGGTCAACGTCATTGAGAGGGATGACTTCTCCAGTTCCAAAGAAGTGTGGGACACCTTGGGACAACCAAGTGGAAAATACGACTATATGGTCAAGTACACTGCTCCCGAAAGCTCTCGTATCAGGCTCGAAGACATCCAGTCAACTGGATGGGGAGATACAGCTGAGAGCACCAATGCTATGCAAAATGCAACAGAGGAATCCTCCTACGACAATGCTGCCTGGGAGACAGATTCCAATGATCCTGCTCCACCAGAAATCAGCGTCATTTCTGAAGACAAATCAAGGAAGGTGCCAGACTTTGTGATTCACCGAGGAGTTCGCCGCCAATGGGTTGCTGTCGATGTTCCGAAGGTCGTTCTCCAGTCAAAGTAATTGCCATCTTTAAACCTTTCACCCTGCCCAGGTGAAACGAATATTTTGATAGGGCTCGTTTTCTATAAATTTCCCTCTTCGCTTTGCCCAAAGCGACAGAGTTTTGTTTTATAGGGCTGTAGTTTCAAGATTCGACTTGTTCATTAATAAAATAACATCGTTCTGTAATTTCCGCATTAATTGCTGTTTTCTCTTTTTGCTTTTTCAGAAAATGGTAATCCTAAAAAAAAAAAGACATTCAATAATAAAAACAAGCAGTAAAATCAAAACACTGCACACACTTACATTGTCTCTATCTCTTCTAAACACGAATCATCACGTCATGCAGATTGTTTGTTTTATACCCCGTTGAAACATACGATCCGATGCCTTCTCCCAACTTTGAGTTCCCGGTATTCGAGGCTAAAGAAGAAGCTGACAACCAAATTCCAGAAGAGATCTCCCGACTACTCAGACAAGAGGAAAGGTCCTTTGAACCTCACAAAGAGCCGTTGGAAACGGTAAACTTGGGTTCAGAAAAAGAGAGAAAAGAAATCAGGATCGGAGCACTGCTCAGTCCAACCGCCAGAGAAGGTTTGATAAAGCTTCTCAAAGAATTTCCCGATGTATTCGCTTGGTCCTATCAGGATATGCCAGGGTTGGATACCAGCATCGTGGAGCATCACTTACCATTAAGATCGGAATGTCCGCCAGTAAAGCAAAGGTTGAGACGGACTCACCCGGACATGGCCATCAAAATCAAAGAGGAGGTACAGAAACAGATTGACGCGGGTTTCCTTGCCACATCTGAATATCCTCAATGGTTAGCCAACATCGTACTTGTTCCCAAAAAGGATGGAAAGGTCAGAATGTGTGTTGATTACAGAGATCTGAACAAGGCAAGTCCAAAGGATGACTTTCCTTTACCACATATTGACATGCTGGTTGACAGCACAGCAAGGTTCAAAGTATTCTCCTTCATGGATGGATTCTTGGGCTATAACCAGATCAAAATGGCGCCGAAAGACATGGAGAAAACTTCGTTCATTACCCCATGGGGTACCTTTTGTTACAAGGTAATGTCGTTCGGTTTGAAGAATGCCGGGGCAACCTATCAAAGGGCCATGACTACTCTGTTTCATGACATGATACACAAAGAAATCGAGGTATATGTCGATGATTTGATTGCAAAATCAAGAACAGAGGATGAGCACGTTGAACATCTGTCAAAATTGTTCGAACGTCTAAGAAAATTCAAGCTCCGCTTGAATCCCAACAAGTGCACCTTCGGTGTCCGTTCGGGGAAACTACTAGGGTCCATCGTCAGCCAGAAAGGAATTGAAGTTGATCCTGACAAGGTCAAGGCCATTCAAGAAATGCCTTCTCCGAAAACTGAAAAACAAGTCAGAGGATTCCTGGGACGTTTGAACTACATCTCCAGATTCATATTCCTTATGACCGCGACGTGTGCACCGATTTTCAAATTACTAAAAAAGAACCAGGATTGCGTTTGGTCAGAAGATTGCCAAACCGCCTTCGACAATATCAAGGAATATCTGTTGAATCCTCCGATTCTATCACCTCCAGTGGAAGGAAGACCACTGATCATTTACCTCACAGTCCTAGAGGACTCAATGGGATGTGTACTTGGCCAACAAGACGAAACTAAAAGGAAAGAGTCTGCCATTTACTATCTAAGCAAGAAATTCACCGACTGCGAAACTCGGTACACAATGCTTGAGAAAACTTGTTGCGCTTTGGCTTGGACAGCCAAACATCTTCGCCAGTACATGATTCGTCATACTACTTGGTTGGTCTCCGAAATGGATCCAATCAAGTACGTTTTCGAAAAACCTGCTCTCACGGGAAGGATTGGTCGTTGGCAGATGTTACTATCAGAATATGACATAGAGTACCACGCTCAAAAAGCCGTTAAGGGAAGTGTTTTAGCCGATCATTTGGCTCATCAACCGATTGACGATCAAGAATCAATCGGGTTTGACTTCCCAGACGAAGATGTCATGTATCTAAAGATGAAAGATTACGATGAACCGCTACCCAGTGAAGGGCCAGAACCAGGTTCCCAGTGGGGACTTATCTTTGACGGAGCAGTCAATCATTATGGAAATGGAATTGGGGCAATCATTGTTACCCCTCAGGGTTCCCACATTCCTTTCACTGCCAGACTTACGTTCAAATGTACGAACAACGAGGCCGAATACGAAGCATGTATCATGGGTCTCGAAGAAGCGATTGATTTAAGAATAAAAAACTTGGACGTATACGGCGATTCAGCCCTGGTTATTAACCAGATAAAAGGAGATTGGAACACATACCAATCAGGATTGATTCCTTACAAAGACTATGCAAGAAGGTTGTTACCCTTCTTCAACAGAGTCGACTTTCATCACATCCCTCGTGATGAGAATCACATGGCTGATGCATTAGCCACTCTCTCTTCCATGATTAGTGTAGGTCGATGGAATGACATACTAAGATCGACATCATGCGCCTTGAACGGCCCGCTTACATCTTCGCGATTGAAGCAGTCATAGACGGCAGACCTTGGTATCACGATATCAAATGCTTCCTTCAGAAACAAGAGTACCCATCTGGGGCACTCAGAAAAGACAGGAAAACCCTCAGAAGATTGGCTGGAAACTTCTTCCTGAGCGGTGACATTCTTTATAAGAGAAATTTTGACATGGTCTTGCTCCGATGCGTCGACAGACCAGAAGCAGACATGCTCATGAAAGAAATTCATGAAGGATCCTTTGGCACTCATGCCAACGGACACACAATGGCGAGAAAAATTCTCAGGGCCGGGTATTATTGGTTGACCATGGAATCCGACTGCTACAAGTACATGAGGAGGTGTCACAAGTGTCAGATATACTCCGACAAAATTCATGTACCGCCATCACATCTCAAAGTTCTTTCTTCCCCGTGGCCATTTTCCATATGGGGAATTGATATGATTGGCATGATTGAGCCCAAGGCTTCAAACGGACATCGGTTAATCCTGGTAGCCATTGACTATTTCACCAAGTGGGTCGAAGCAGCGTCATTCGCCAATGTAACCCGGCAAGTGGTGGTCCGATTTATCAAAAACAATATCATCTGCCGTTATGGTGTTCCAAGCGAGATCATTACTGATAATGGATCTAACTTGAACAATAAGATGATGAAAGAGTTGTGCGCAGAGTTCAAGATCGAACACCATAACTCATCTCCCTACCGACCCAAGATGAACGGAGCGGTAGAAGCGGCTAACAAGAACATCAAGAGGATTGTTCAGAAGATGGTTGTAACCTATAAAGATTGGCACGAAATGCTACCCTTTGCTCTTCATGGTTATCGCACATCTGTCCGTACTTCAACAGGGGCAACCCCTTTCTCTCTAGTATATGGCATGGAGGCAGTGCTCCCCATAGAAGTAGATATCCCATCAATCCGAGTATTGATGGAAGCGAAGCTCACCGAAGCTGAATGGTGTCAAAGTCGACACGACGAACTGAATCTGATCGAAGAAAAGCGAATCACGGCACTATGCCACGGTCAGTTGTATCAACAGAGAATGAAGAGGGCGTTCGACAAAAAGGTCCGACCTCGTATTTTCAGAAAAGGAGACCTTGTGCTCAAGAAGATACAATCATTTCTCACTGACTCTCGGGGCAAATGGACCCCAAATTATGATGGCCCCTATGTGGTCACGAAAGCTTTCTCAGGCGGCGCCTTGAGACTTGCAACCATGGACGGAGAGGAATTTGCCTACCCCACGAATGTTGATGTAGTCAAGAAATACTTCGCCTAAAACTAAAAAAAAAAACGTCTCGGTGGATTGAAAACCCGAAAGGGTGGTCCAGTCAAAAGTTAGAGACATGAAAAAAATCATCCCGATGGATTGGAAGTCTCATAGTACAATCCAGGCAAAAGTTAGGGATAATGGCAAGTAACTATGTTCAACAGAGGCAAGTCCCTCAGCAGCAGTTACATCATCTATCGGAGGAAATCTCCAGTTAAAGGTCATCTTCGACAGAAGCTCAGGATGCCTCGAATTCAAAGTTGGTAGAAGGATAGTGGTCGTTATGTTTCAACGTAGCCCTTTTCCCTGTAAATTACCATTTTCTAACTTTGTATATACTCTTTGGAATCACGCGTTTGGCTGATCTCCATCTTATCAATAAAGTTTGAGCCCTCGTGCTTTTGTTTGTAATTCTTTACTTGTTTTAGCTTTACAGAACGATGTTGTTTAAACTTAATCAGCGATTCTTGAAATAAAACAAAAATGAATTTACTTGTTAAACTTTTTCTGCTTTTAAATTAAAGATGGCATTTCTTTTGACTGTTGAACATCAGAAGAACATCGATCGCTTCTCCCGAAGTAAGCGGACTTCAAAGTGCAGAATCAAAGTACTCCTTCTAAGCCAGTATGCCTGAATGAAGGGATCAACTGTGTCAGAGACCTTGTTTCGTCTGACACGCCTCGGCCGAGTTCTCATCTCCTAAGCCCGATCAACATAGCTCCCAACGGGAATATCTCTCCTAAGCAAGGTGGAATTGCTATCAACGGTACTTCTTCGCCCCACGTTGGCCGAGTATCCAATTGTGTTCATCCATTAGTCTGTATGTCGCGTCTGTTTTGTCAGCATAAACATACATACATCATGCATTATTGATTTGCATTCACATTCATATTGCATCACTATCACTCTAGTCGGTCTTGTCCCCTAGTGGTAGAAGTCCTCTCAATCGAGTTGTCAGTTCTTGCCTCGTCAGGAAATACTGTGTCGGAACAACCTCGCTTCCAGTTTAATTCTGGAAAGAAGTTGGTCCTTGGCCACTTTGATAATTTGAACCTCTGAAAGATCAGAGAACTTTCAATAAACATCACTCTTCGCCATTGAAGATGATATCCTTGCTTTCCCAGATTAAGGAAAATCCACAGAGAAAGCCTCGTGATCAGAGATTCGACAGCACGCCAATTTTGCTCCGAAAAACCACTGATGAAAAGGTCATCGGCACCTCAAAATTGGACCCCATCATATGGCGTTTCTCTGGGAAGATCCCAAGAAAAGTATGATGAAAGATCCCAAATGAAAACAGTCTCTCAAGAGACTCATTTTCCCTATATAGAGTCGACAAATGGCATCTCCAACAGAGAAGTTTGTGTACCTCTACAATTCAGACGACTGGGTTCTCCAGCAAGTCTGAAATCAAACCTTTTTCCGTCAAATGGCATCTCCCCAGGAAAATTCGGCGAGAAGTTTGAAGGAAAACCGCTACACATAGCATCCCTTGTCAATAAAGTTTATTGACAAAAGAAACTAAGACCATTTCCTTGGTAAGAAACCAGGATCGTGGGGAAGTTTAAATCAGAAACTAAGACCAGTTCTTGGTAGGAAACCAGAATCGAGGGGAAGTTCAAATCAGAAACTAAGACCAGTTCCTTGGTAAGAAACCAGGATCGAGGGGAAGTTTACCTTTTCTAAGCATCATTGCTTAGCTAAAAAAGATGAATGCGTAAGCTACCATTCATAACCACCATCAAAATTTCGGGTATTCCGATATTTAATCCTCTTGCACCCCGAATGCCCGAATCCCTTCGTCATTCACACATTCGGGTCCAAGAAGATTAAATAGGGGCATCTGTAATACCCCAAATTTTGACCACTTAGATTTCCCATCATTGTGAAAATCATCATCACAATATGGATGAACCATCATGCCTCATTAGTCTCCCCAAGGATGGGTGAGCATCCACTATAATTAAAATTAGGATTTCAAGCCCTCTCTGAGTGCTTAGACAAAGGATCAATCAAGAAATGACATGATCTTCAACTTGTCTAATCTCTCAAACATCCACAATGGATCAAAAAGGACTCCCAGTTCAAGAATTAAGCACAAGGCTGCTCCCTTCTAGGTGGATCAAGTCTTAAGATCGACAGTGTCACCAAATTAGGGTTTTGGTCGACCAGGGCCTCCAGATGGAAATTTTCATCTGGGCACAAGGCAATGATCCAAAACATAACCAAATATACTTCATGGAACCTCATGAACCCATGCATCAACTCAATTTTGCCTCAGGGGATGCATTCATCAAAAATCAAGAATTAGGGTTTCTTGACCTAATTCACCCCTAAGTTGACTTTTGGGACAAACCATGAGCCAAGACCTCAAGAGATGATTTGAGGGTCTCTAATATACCATATTGATCCATTTGGAACAATGGATTGATCCAAGAAGTTTGAGCAACAAGTCTCAATTCCATCTGCACCACAATTAGGGTTTTAAGGGAAAAGTCAACTGTAACTTTGACTTTTGACCAGGACATGCTCCCAAACCCTAATACATGATTGAATATACCCTATGACACCCATGGAACATGTCCATCAAGTTTGATTTAGGTCAAAGACATGATTTCCTGAAGAATTGCACAGTTTGGAATTCATCTGATAAAAAGTCAACTGTGCACAAAAGTCAACTTTGACTTTTTGAGATTTTTCACCAAAATGGATTTTTAACCCTAAAATGATGTTAATGTATGATTTGAATCATCATTCATCAAGAAAAATCAAGGAAAGTGAGATAACTTGTAAAAGGGGTAACCATAAAACTTAGAAATTTTTCTAAGTTAAAAATAAAGTGGCAAAGGTACCAACTTTGGAGGACCATAACTCCTAAACCACAAGGCCATTTTTTCTCATCCAAAGATGGATTTGTAGCCCTCATTATCACCTACAAAAACTTCAACTACAAGTCATTCCAATTCATTAAGTATTTTGAGTTATGGAGTGATCAAAGTGGCTGAAAAGTGAAAATGTCACTTTTTCCAACACTTAGTGAAATTTTCACTAAGTCAGATTGTGCCTCACTTTTTGCCAAATGTAGGGGGATTTTTCACTTGGAATCAAAAGAGATCAAAACCAAACTTGTTCAAACAGTTGTTGTATCATGTAAGAGCTTTCCAAAATGGCTAAAAACATTGCCAAATTCAACCTACACCATGAGATACAACATTGCCAAGTTGCCTTGCTGAAATCTGTCAAGGCAAGGCAGAATTTGCAACTTTGGTCGATTTGCCAAAATCATCCAAATTCAATTGCTCCTATCCACTTGGACACCTCAGAGGATTGAATCTAAAGGGGACAATCACTGAGCCAAGCCTCCAAAGTCCATGGAACAAGAAATAGCATGTTGAACCTAGAATGGCCAAAATAGGGACAAGACTTCAAATTTGGAATGAGGCATTCAATGGAACCATCAAGGTGGCATGGACTAAGCCATTCTCATCTGAAATCAGTCAAGACTTATCCAAGACCAAGGGGACCAAAGCTCTGTGCCCTAACCTCTAGTCAATGGCTAGAGGAGACTTGGATTTTCATTTGCCAACATTGGCCAAACCTACTTACCAGCTGCCATTCACTATTCCTTGCAAAACAAACTTGCTCTACTATAAATAGAGCTCAATTGTGATCAGTTTGAGTACACCAAAGCCATCTAACAGATGCTTTCCTCAAAATCTCTTCTTTCACTCCAATTTTGCCTTCTAAGGAAAGTCACTATCGGGTTTTGAGTTTGATAGCAATTCCAATCAAACCAATCACTCACACACCTCACATACATCACATATGAGCTGATCAAACACTTAGATTACTTCTGAAACATCAATTTCACAAAATCACCAGCTGGTTGCTCAAGGTTTTAACCAAAGTGCAGCTGAGGTACCACAAAATGATCCAGCCAATTTCAATCAAGTCCAACCATCCAAACACAATCCATAGGGTGTAGGGAAGCTGTTCAGATCATCACCACTCATCTGTAATACCTCCAAATCAAAAATCACTTTGAACTTGCTGTCACGACTTGGAGGTAAGCACATACTTGGTCATCTCTCAATCTATGCATATTTCCTCGCACAACAATTTGGCCATATGTTCATAATCATGCATGGAATGTTTTCCCTCAATTAATTGCATTGTTTGAATCGTGTATCAAAAATCCTAGCCTTCATGCAGAAATTAGGGTTCTTGAGGTTTCTTCGTGATTTCTTGTTGTATGTTTAATTTAAATGAAATTAAAGTACATAGACATGATCGTGAGGTTGAGACGAGCATAATGATATGTGGATTGCATGATATGATTACGTATTCATGGAGATTGGATAGAAAATGCAAATCTGAGAAACCAAGAACACACGCGTGTTCTTCAGCTTGTTCTTGGCGCCATTTTTGAATAATTCAAATATTTGAATTTTGTGATTTTGTTTAATTGATTCAAAAATTAATTTCTCTCTGAGTTTTAATGATTTTGAGTTGATTCTTTTTTTAATAATTCACAAAAATGTTAAAATATTTCATTTTCACAAAAAATCCCAAAAATATTATTTATTTCATATAATTGATATTTTTGTAAAGAATTAATATTTTGATTGTTTTTGGCATTTTAAATATTTTTTCTACATTGATTTTGCAACTTTTAATGCATTCTAATTATTTTGTAGGTCAATACTTAATTTTTGAAGCATTAATCCAAGATCACAATTTGTTTTCCATGTGTTAAACAATTTTTTATCATTTTAATTGAATTTTTTTTCAATTAAATACATTTTGAAAACAAATTAGGGTTTTGGATTAATTCAACCCTCATAAATCATTTTCAAACCTCTTTGGGCCTCTTGAGAGAGTGTAAGACCCATCCCCCTTGTACAAAAACTTTTTGGGCCTCATCCATTGTATAAGTCCCTCTGTACAAGTAAACGGAGCGATCGTCGCCCGTTTAAAAATAAAAACCATCTGGGCCTACCCTCGAGTAGTAAGACCCATTTCTTTTTTTTAAATCTTTTTGGACCTCTAATAGAGTGTAAGACCCAATCCTTTTTTTGACCAAATCATTTTTGGGCCTCAGTATATTGTATAAGTCCCGATACCGTCAAAAACAAATGGTGCGATCGTCGCCTTTTCAAAATAACCCCTGGGCCTCTCTTTGAGCTATAAGACCCATTCAAAACTTTTTGGGCCTCTATTAGAGTGTAAGACCCAATCCCCCTTTTGACCAAAACATTTTGGGCCTCACTTATTGTATAAGTCCCTCTGCGTTAAAAGAAAACCTCGGCGCGATCGCCATTTTTAAACGAAAAATCATTTGGGCCTACCCTCGTGTTATAAGCCCCACTCTTTTTCTTTAAACCTTTTTGGGCCTCTTGAGAGAGTGTAAGACCCATCCCTTTGTACAGAAAACCTTTTTGGGCCCCAGTCACTTGTATAAGTCCCGCTGTACAAAGTCAAACAGTGCGCTCACTGATAAAACCCTGAGCCTCTCCTCGAGCTGTAAGCCCCAAATCTTTCTTTTTCAAAGCACTTTCTCCTTTGATTTTGAATATACTGTTGTTTTCAATCTTTCTTTGTTGAACAACTAACCAAACAGCATGGAAGCACTCCAACCGAGTAAGTGGTTATCGCTTTCGTTTACCGCTTTCATATTATAAACTGTATTGTGGGGCTGCTCACTGTAAGTCTCCTTTCATAAACTCATATCTACTGTGTAATAATAGTATAGATATTTCGAGTTTCCCCGGCTACTACGTCTAGAACTAGGTGACGCCGTTTCATTTATTCGTAGAAATAGACGCCTAGATCCCCAATAGGAGCACCAGATACAGTCTTCTCTTCGGCTGTCCTCCTTAGGAATCGTCAAGAAGCTCTACTCCCCAAGATGAATGTATTCTCCGTGAATGGCATCTTTGAGTTTCTTCCAAATTCTCGAACTTTCCTGACTTGATCTATTCCTCGTGGGTAGCTTGCCTTGAATGTCTCAGGATTTAGGACCCACTACGGTCATAATCTTGGACCTTAACTAAGGAACCCTCTTTAAAAGCTAAAAGTCGCTGGATAGTAAACCTCGCACGTTTACCAGTGGTTTTTATCTTTAAAAGAGTTATCTCTCCTAATGGAAAGGAGATGATAGACCCACGGGCTTCTTAAAAGCATCGGCCTCCTCTTGGGCATTATACAAGGACCCTACGGCTTCTTAGAAGTATTCACAGCCTCCTCTTAGGCTTCGTATAATGATCTCTTCCTCCGGGAATGATAGCCTCCTCTTGGGCTTCGTACAAATTGTCCCGACTGCCTCCTAGAGGTATAGGAACAGAACATAGTCATCTGTATAGAACAGTCATTTCATAGAGTCTACTACTGTTTCTCAAAGCATAGTACAAAAGATGAAACTCTAGACTTGGACAGTCTAATCTCCTTGAGTCTCAAAGACGTTCTCAAGCACCCTTCGTTAAATAGGAAGGAAACCCGTAGACTCGGACAGTCTCAATACCCTTTGGATTTCCCGTTTCCTCAAAGAGAAGGAAATATCCCTGATCCTCAAATTAAATCCCTGTGCACAGTGTTACTCATATAAGAACTAATTTTCTCTTTTAAAATCAGTATATTGGATCTGTCACTCAACTGAAACAGTTACAATAGCCTCCATCTCGGGCTTCGTACGAGATACCAAAATTCTCCCCAGCGGAGTCAAACAACGTTTCAGCCTCCCTCTCGGGCTTTGTACGAGACACATAAGAGACTCCCTCGTTGAGTCAATCCCCATTTCGCCTCCATCTCGGGCTTCGTACGAGATACAAAAAACTCTATTGTTGAGTCAAATAGCCTCCATCTCGGGCTTTATACGAGATACGAAAAAATTCCCTCGTTGAGTCAAAACCTTTTTCGCCTCTCTCTCGGGCTTTGTACGAGACACAAATTAGCCTCCTCTTAGGCTTTGTATAATGATTTTCCTAGCGGAAAGTAGCCTCCTCTTAGGCTTTGTATAAGAAAACCACTGGTTAATCCAATTAACCTTTTAACATCAACAACTCCTTTCCCCTTCATCTAATCGCTGTAAGCGGCAAGCCTCTGGATCATCTACATCCATGCCACTGTCCCTCTTTTAGCATGAGAAATTCCTAAGGAAAGATGGCATTGCTCTACACTGAGTTAAAGTCTTCTCCTTCAGGTTAAAACCCTTTCTTCGGAAATTATGGCATTGCTCGGATCCGCGTATCCCAGTTAAAGTAATTCTCCTTCTCCCCTCTTTAGAGATGACAAATTCTCTCTAAAGCTGAGGTCTTTCAGCTTCACGTCTTGGGCTTTGAACAAGACACAAATAGACCTTTCAGCTTCACATCTTGGGCTTTGAACAAGATACAAATCACCTTTCGCTTCACGTCTTGGGCTTTGAACAAGACACCAAAACACCCATTTCCTCCCATAGAATAGGAGGAACTACGAATGCTCTGATTTCCCTGTTTCGGTAAACGGGAATACGTAGGCATAAGATCGAAAGAAAAGATCTTAGCGAGCGCAATCAACAAAAAAACCAAATCCCATATCTCCATCAATCAAAAGCAGTATTTCAAAAGCATCAGTCCTAACATCCTAATCCTTGTTCCCCGCCAGAAACCTTCTGCCCAGATAAAAAAGAAAGAAAACAGTATTGGCGAAAATACAAATAACCAGTACAAAGGCCCCCCCACATTGATAGCATTCGTAACCTAACAGACCGCTGTTTAAACTCAGTATGCAAAGCAAGGTTAATTAGAGACATCTATTTCCCTTCCTTATTCAGCTCACAATAGGATAAAAAATGAATCGACCTGTAGTTAAAGCTCAAACCGCAGAGAGCGACCAGCGCTTAAGAACCGCGTCCAAAATCGCTCGCTACAAACACCTACTCACTTGGATCAGAAATACACTAATCCAATGAGTGACACTATATTGATCATCTCTTGACCAACATACATATCTAAGACATGTTTCTTGAAGGAAACTTCTTAGACACACAACCCAGATGCCTCCTCTTCCAAACCAGGAGTAGGTTCCAAACATATGTTATCAATACACATTTGTTTAGCCCCCAAGAATCTGTTATGCCATACCTTTATCCAACAAGATTCTGTACAATCTGCTGGTTTTATGTTCCAACATCTGGTAGGACATAAGTTCTCTTCACAATAAACACACCAAAAGATCCTTTAACACATCCCAGAGATTGACCTTGTAGGGTTGAAGGCAAGAATAAATTGCTTCTAACTTTCTTCATATCTCTTTTCAACAAGCTCCTATAAGAGTTCCTTTATGAGTGGACTTGGGATGAACCACAAGTATCTTTGGCAACTCTAACAAGCTAGTTGAAGATATCCTCAAGTATCACCATACCATGTGATACATCTTCAGAGGAGAACAGAATGTTGCAGCCTTAACACAAAACCACCAGGAATTTTCCATCAGATATATATATGCAGCGGAACACACACCAGAAAACTCCTCTACAACCTTCAGGCAAAACATAATAACCCTTGCACAAACATGAAACTCCATGTGCACTAGGTCAACATAGGTTTGAAAATAAGTCAAACCACACAGCAGCTCACCACCAAAGCTACAAGCCTGATAACAATAGACAGGTCCAATACACACCCTGTCATGAACAGTTCATCCTCCACTTCAAGGGATCATACAAAAATCTCTATGAACTGACCAAGTCCATACACCATCTCAGCAAAACTATCTTCCTTGCTCATGAACCAGAAAGTATCTTCCCTAGATCTCATCCAGAAACAGACAGGATGCCTGCTCTGATACCAATTGAAATTCTGGTATAACAGATCCCAGATGTCCTACATGATGTCGAGACATCTGGTCTGACATAAACAGCAAGGAAATTATAGACAATTAAATAAGTTACTGAAAAGAAAAGTGCACACAGAATTTGTTCACCCAGTTCGGTCTAACTACCTACATCTGGGGGCATACCAAGCCAGGAAGGAAGTCCACTATTAGCAGTATTAAATAACAAACTCAACAATACCAATTGACAATCTACTCACTTAATCCCTACCTAATGACCCTTCTACCTAAGTTCTCCCTAAGTAAGAGACTCCATCTCACTTCCAATCATCGCAATGATGTCTAGCAGTCAACATCTCAGTCACTGCATCAACAGCTTGATTTCCAAAAACTCTCCAAACACATAAAAATAGAAGACACACTCCTATATGAATACCTAGACATGACCCTCACGACTAAGAACAATGCTTAGAGTTGCTTAACAGCTTCCTCTAAGAACAATACATCTCTTACCTACAGGCTTCGAGATAAACACGATGACCATCCCACAAACTGGGCGGTTCATTAACTAACACAGCCCTTATAATTTACATGATGGCTGGCCTCCTAAAACTAGGTTACAATGCTTCTATTTATAACCTATTTCCCAACTGGATTTGGGCCTTCAAATCACAACAAATCAGCTGCTAAAAATCTGTAAAAGATTCTGCTACTAAATAGATCTTCAGTTAAATCTTCAATTAAATCTAATTATTCTCCATATCTTTTTGCATGAAAATAGTAACAATATCTGCTCAATATAAAATTGCAACATAATATATTTGTCCCATGATATTCGCCTGCAATCTCTCCACCAGATCTTCTCAAGACACACTTAAACAAATGCAGCCCTAACAAAACACATCAGACTGATGTTCTGATGTTCTGTCAACTGATGTCAAGACATCAGGTTTAACATCAGCACACAAAACTGCAACCCTAACAAACTTAACACAAATTGAATGTTAGTAACTCATGTTAAGTCATCAGACATGACATCATTAACAACAACATTGTTTTACCAAAATTCCAGCCAATAACAAGAACTAACACAAACAACAACGCAAGTTCCAAAATAGAACTTATACTTACCTCAATCAGCCCTTGGGTCACACTTTCCCACGCAAACCACTCCTTTTCTAATCTTTCTCCAATCCTCTTATCAACCAAGTATTCCATCTGTTTTAGGCGCAACTCTCCACTCTTTGAAGATGACCCAAAATAATGTCTCAGGTCGATGCCTCATTTAATACCATTGACGCGCCCACCATAATTATTTTTTCCAATCGCTTATACTAATATGCCATGGAGTTGTTGTGGAACAAAGGCACCAACGTTGGCTTTTTCAACTAGCGAATTATACAACACAAATAAAATTTTATTACCAAAGTGAATTATCTACAATTAATATTCTTGACAAAAGAATCTACTTACAATCTTCTCAGCAACAATGCATGTAGCCTCTAATGTGAATTTGTCTCCTAGTATTTTCTGTGCTCTCTTCCATTTCTCAGGGCGTAATGGTGAAGATTGTTGGAACAAAATTGTTCATATCCCTTGGGTTTTGATGATAACAAAGTACTTAAAGAACAATTGGGTATACTTACATATTTTCAAGTGTGCAGGATCACAAGGTTAGTATTTAACCATGAATAGATCTTGTTAAAATCATCTGTGAAGAAGCAAAATATCTCAGATTCTGGAAGATCAAAATCTGATGACTCTGAAGGATCGGACTCTGAACGTGGTGGTTCTGCCTTTAAAGGTTTAAACTCTGATCATGGTATTCATGCCTATGGTTTCATCTTATATTTTAAAGGATAAAGGTGCCTCTGATCCTTACTTTGTACCAAAAGCAGACCAGTCTTGTCAAAGCGCTAGATTTTTGGAGAGAGTCAACTAGGGTTTCATTTTGCAAGGCTCAAGGAATGGTGATGTGACCTCTTTAGTCTGTTCTACCTTTTGGTAGATACTTATTACTTAGAAAGATGTTGTGGATAATGCTTTTATTCTTTGGACAATGTCTCTAACCAGATACATCCTCCAACGTCTCTCTTGGCATGCTTCTTCATGAAGAAAGCTCTTATTCTCATCCCTTCAAATGACTCTTTCTCTTCCTCTATAAAAGAAAGTTGAAGATTTGAAATAAATATACAACACTACATCATAACAACATGAGCATAACTTTGAGCTATTGTTTATAACTGTCATTGCATTAAGTCTCAAGAGTTATTATCTTTGCATGTCTTAGAAATATTAAGAGTTAAGTACCTTTGTGGTTGTTGTACAACTACTATACTTCTGATTGTGTATCAAAGTATAGTTGCTATCTTTTCTAGTAAACTGTTTGTGTAAAGTAGAGAAAGTCTCTTGCAAGGATGCTTGAGCAGTGAAATCTCTTGCTTGCGTGCTTGAGCAGTGAACTCTCTTTCTAGTGTGATTGAGAAGAAGTCTCTTGCTAGGTTGCTTGAGCAGAAGCCTCTTTCTGGATTGATTGAGCAGTAAAGTCTCTTGATAGTTTGCTTGAGCAAAGTGTAATAAGTTTGATTATAGTGAAAAGCTCTTGTTGAGACAAGGGGACTAGACTACTCTCAGTTGAGGAGAAAAACCAGGATAAATTTTGTGTGTTGCTTTGCTTATTGCTTCTGATTCATATTCTTTTCGCTGTTATCATAAACTCTGACATTATACTCTGAACTTTGTTCAAATTTTGAAGCTATTTTTCAGAAGCAAAACCTTTTTGTTATACACAATTCAACCCCCTCTCCCTTCTTGTGTATTTTTATCACCTTCAGATATGGGTTATGAACAAGGCTTAGTGAAACATCTCCTAATTATTGTTCTTTTTGTTTTCTTTTTCTTTAATCGTTGTCTCCTTAAGTTTTTCATATCCTCCACGAGACAATCTATGTGGATAGATATTTTTAGCTTTATTTTCCTTTCCTCTTTGACTCTTAGCCTGCTATAAATATAGTGGATTTTAATTTGCAGGGTTGTATTTAAAAGGGATCAAGATAACTATAAATAATACTTTTAGCCCAACATAAGATTACTACTAACTTGGAATTCAGGAGAGTTGTGAGACTTGAAAAAATTATCCAAAGTATCTTGATCAAGATAACTATACAACGTAGGTGCACTACTACAGAAAACCCATATGACAATGGTTGGAAAAGGGATACCATCATGCAGGTCCAACCGTTGTGATGTAAGGTGTGATTGTATGTATGATGATTTCAACCATGGGCGGGCGACCGTGATTGTATCCAAGTAGCATGATACCTACCACAATGGTTACTTTAAACAACCGTTGTGGTATATTAAAATGCAAAATATTTAACAATGGTTGTTCTAGACAACCGTTGTTGTATATAGCCTCGAGTTTATTATAAATTATGTGGAATGCTTATTTCACCAATGCTAACTAGACATATAACCTTCCAATCTACACTAGAACATTATAATATGATAAATTAAGTTATATTAGAAGAATAAGTACATGTTCAATGCTTGACAAGGGTTCTTCAACTCCTTATCCGTATTTTGTTCTTTGACAGTAAGACCTTGGTTTAATGATCCTAGTTTTTCAACAACCTTTGCCTTCAACTCTAATTTTTTTTGCAAAATATTATTTACTTTGCAAACAAAATTAGAGATGGAGAGAAGGGTGGTTAAAGATCTAGGATCACTAAATCAAGTTCTAACGGTCAAGGAAAAAAATGCAGTTAACAATGTGAAGAATTCTTGTCAAGAATTGAACGTGCACTTATTTTCTAATACAATTTTATCTATCATATCATAATTTTATAATGAAGTTTGGGAAGTTATATATTTGGTAAGGGGTTGAAAAAACACTCAAACCACATAATATATAATAAACTCATATTTTAAACAGACATTAACAATAACATTCATCAAAATCATTCATCAACAACAAACAATAACCAACAAACACGATACAAAAAACATATCAAGGCATAAAATGCTTCAGAAACATACCATACACGTCAAGTCCCATAATGGCGTGTTAACAATGAAATAAGGATGAAGAAAATTTTAGACCAACAAACTTATGTATATTTTGAATGGATGCCATTCTGGATCTTTGACACAAGTTTGACAGGCTGAATTTATCTTCGTCCTCTTTATTGCAATAAGCATTCCATACCTACAAGAGGAAAAAAGAAGAAAGTTCAAAACATCATGAAACAAGATATTGAAATAGTTTTTGAAGAAAAAACTACAGAAAAAACGAACCAGTAAATACCCATTGGCTAAGACTTGTTGTTATGGTTTTGTTTTGTGGTATCCATATGAGAGAGATGAGGGACAAAGTTGTTATGGTTCCGCTTTGAGAGACGAGTGAAAGAATTGCTAGAGTTTTGTTTTGAGAGAGACGGCTGTTATGTACTGAAGCATTAGATAATTTTGCTTATATATATAAATAAATATCACGTTTCATCACGGTTGGAAATAAAAACCATAGTGATATACATGGAAATAACATTTTTTATCACGAGAAATGGCTAATTGTTAGTGATGAGATTCGAACCATTTCACTCTGTGTAATTTTCACTATGGTTGCTACTTCTGACCGTTGTGACATGTCATCTAGTAAATAAAAAAATATGCGCCCAGGATACATATATTACCACGGTTAACACTATATTTGTCGTAATATTGGTTTTACAAAAGGCTTGTTTTGTAGTAGTGGTGGAGGCTTTGTGTTAGGCTTTGGATTTGTAATGTAATCAATTTGTTAGTTGCCTCATAAAGCCCCTTCAACATTGACCAACATATGAAACCCATTTCTTTTTTAGCTTATCATTATTTAGAACCTCAAAACATCCTATATATACATCATAAAGTTGGTATTAGTATAACAAAAAAAATGGTCATATATACTTGTAAGATCAAATAGTGTAGGCTTAAACTAATACCACAATATTAGTCCATAAAAATTGATCCACGTCTTAACACATGTGTTGTGGAGTCTTGTCAATGCTTCCATCATTGTGGCACCTCTAGAATTTCTTTTTCATTTATGATGTATAGAAGAACCCTCATTTCTATGAGGGGTGCTGGATGAATCACCCATTTATTTGTTTAATCAACATTAAACTTTAAATTTTTTACCTAACATAACATTAACAAAGGAACCTAATGTGACTCATGATACATATGGGAAGAATTCAAAAATACCTAAAATATGAAGGTACCATAAATGAGTAAAAGATCTAGTGAGAAAATACATGATACTAAGAAACCTCTTCAAACTATATATAATAAATGAGGACACACAATTACGTTAACCAAAATATTTTTTCATTAGCCTAATAGATAGGAACACATCAATTCAAAAATACATGACACTAAGGAATTTATAGAGGTTAATACAAGTTTTTAACTAGAGTAAAAATTAAAAAAGAGTCTTCAGGATACAAAGTGACTCAATGGAAAATTAAGAAGAAAATGTAACCTAATTTATAAAAATTAGCAAGCAGGGGCAAGCCAGACATAATTTTCTCATCCGTTCAATAATCTGGTTTAGACTTTAATTTTGTTGTTGGAAATGAGATCAACATATTCACACATGTTCTTAGAACCAAATAAAGAACAACATATACTTGCATTTCACTAAATTCTAACATAGAACAATGCTAATAAAAATACCATGGGGCACAAAGATTAAAAATAAAAAACCTATATTCATGTTTAATCAAGTTCTATCCAAAAACTAACATTTCAGATTCCAAAAACTAAAAATAACCTCAATTCAGATTCCAAAAACTAATAAAAAATAACTTCCTTCAACATAATCAATAAGCAATAAGAAATCAGCAATCCGCAATAAAATCAACTAACATTCCTAAGTTACATGCATGGATAAAGTGATTTACAAACTGAAATAATATGAAAAAGTTATGAGAATTATGGAGGAAGTTTCATTCGAGTTTCATTTTCTTTCCTATATTTCAAGTTCCATTGGTGCTTCAATATCATCAATGGAATTCGACGAGAGAAAATGAAGTTTCTAACACATACGTGTGTTGGAAGATATGAAGTTTTTAACACGTTTATGGAAGTTGAGTTTAGAGTTGCGTTTATGGCGTTTCACTGGAGAAGATGAAGATGAAAATTGTCTAGGGTTTCATTCGATTTAGGAACCATTCAGTTTCGCAATAAAAATGAAGATGGAAATCAAAGTTGCAAAAGTAAATAAAAGCTAGAGTTTAGTTATGAAAAATATTGGGAAAAGAGATTTTCTCTCGATTTGTACTTCCAACTCAGAGAATAGATGAATAAAAAAAAAGAATAAAAAGAGAAAAGATCCAATTAAAATGTAAATCTAAGATTTTCTCTCTGTTGGAACAACCAACCGAGAGAACAAATATATATTGTGAATTAGGATGCCTCCAATTAAAATATATATTGTGAATTAGGATGCCTTCAAACAAAGTATAAACAGTTTCTTTATGATCAAGAAACATACAAGGATTAGGGTTAAAGAAAAACAACTCGAACAACAAGGATTGGTTAGAAATGTTATTCTTTACTTTCTCTGTAAATTAAAGTACAAGTACTCAAGAATAACAAATAACCCTCTCACCCTAATCAGGTTTTGTCACACCACACCTAAGATGAGAGACTAGTATGTTATTTATAATAAACCTAACATACTAAACTAATGAGATTTTTAACAATTACCCATTACAAGCTAACTTAGGGTACAAGCTAAGTTAAATAAGTGAATCCTTAACACAAAGCCTAATTCGACAACTACATACTAGAACACAATTCGACTACAGCATGTAGGTCTTCGACAACAACATGTAAGGATACTTCAACGGCATGCTAAACTAGAGTTCGATCCAATATCTCACAATATATATATATATATATATATATATATATATATATATATATATATATATCACACCCCAATTTTGACCCTGAATCTCCGATCAGTACATATCACAACATTTTCATCATCTATGTATTAGCATGTCATCTAACCATCTTGCATTCAAAAATACAAAAAAAAAAATATGTGTCTTTTTGTTTTCATTTTCAAGATCGAATCAAGGTTCAGGCAAAGTTATCAAGTCAAGTGTGTGTGCAGTGTGGTTTGAAATTCAATGGAAGTTTGACCTAATCTGGGTCAAAGAAGTGGTTTGCTTTAGTATCAAGTTATCAGGCTATGGGCAGTTGTTTCAAGGTGGATAATCATCAAGGCCAGTTCATTTTCAATTAGGGTTTTGGTGCAGTGGCAATACAATTTATATATCAAGTCATCTGTGTCATTGGCTATTTTAGAGATAAGTGTGGATTGAATTCAAGTACTTGTGTTTGAGGATCCAAGTCAGGGTTCTATACAAGTTCAAGTTACCTGATGAAGTCAAGTTGCAGAGCCATCAAAAGTCAAGGCATTTGGTCAATATTTCAAGTCATTTGCAAGTCCTGATTATGTGGTTCATGTTTTTGTCATAGGAGAATTCAAACTTTCCATTCAATTCAAGAACATTTTAAGATGGAATCAGGATATGGTGTTATTTCTCATGGAATTGATTCAAGGTTTCAATGCATTTCTGATATAATTTTGATGAAGAGTTCAAGATGCTAAAAATCGGTTTCAAAGACGGTTATTGGGGCAAGTCAGGAGTGTCACTTTTTCAAGTGGTTCATTTCTCAAGATTTGAATCAAGGTTTCAGTTTATTTCCAAATTAATTTTTAAGGAGAATTCAAAGATGGTTAAGAATGGTTTCAAGTGGTTTTACTTAGAGTTAATTCAAATATCTTTGGACGATTCAACCAAGTTGAACCATTTCATCAGTCCAAACGTAAGAAAATAGAACCAAGTTCAAAATTATTACCAAGATTCAAGTAAGTTCATGGCTGAGTTACAAAGTCATTCCAAACTAACAAGATTTTCATGATTGCTACAAAATTTCAAAGTTCAAAACCATTCAAGATTCCATCCAATGACAAAACCTTTGCAATTTCCATTCAAGTTTTTTCCAAATTTAAGTTACAAGTCCTATTCAAATTTCAATTCCAAACTCATGGCCAATTTCATATTCCATCCAATTTCAAATTCAAGTTCAATTTCAAGTTCAAGTTCAATTTCAAGTCCAGGTTTCAATTCTAATCAATTTCAAATTTCAATTCCATTCCAATTTATTTCAAGTTTCAAAGACACTCCAATTTACAAATTCATTCTAATTTATTTCAAGTTCAAATTCATTCTAATTTAATTCAAGAAAGAGTCCATAAACCCATTGCTTTGTACCATTCGTTTGAATCCCATTTGTCCATTATTTTAAAGACCCAGCCCATGTTACAAAAAATAAGTAGCAAAACCTACTTCATAGAAGTATATATACATACTTGCATTGATGTGAGGAAGACACGTATCCATAAGCAGCCGCGCTGCCCCATGTGTATTTTTTCTCAAATTCACAAAATCATCTTCCTCAAAAACCATGTAACCAGTCGGAGCAGCACCACCATTCATTACCTCAAACCTCTTTTTCTCCCTTATTTTGAAAAAAACTATAAAAATTTCCTTTTGATTATCACTGTTCATTTTCTCCCTCCATTTCCATACTTTAAAACATACCACTCA
This sequence comes from Lathyrus tuberosus, assembly GCA_022829125.1. Classification (NCBI taxonomy): domain Eukaryota; kingdom Viridiplantae; phylum Streptophyta; class Magnoliopsida; order Fabales; family Fabaceae; genus Lathyrus; species Lathyrus tuberosus. Next base: position 4,109,997 of record JALAZF010000343.1, read on the forward strand.
TTAACACAACCCTTGCAGCAACTGTCAAACGCCGTTACTACCTTCCATGTCACTTTTCTCCACCATATTACCGCCATCTTGCTCTCCTTACACATGAAAACAACCTTCGGCCAAATTCCCTATGTTGTGAGCTTCCTCCGTTCGGCCTTATAAGACTTCACCTTACTCACCGAAAAATACAACCACTGTGTTCTCCTTCACAAACACCGTCTCTTCTCTCTTTCTCTCTCTACAATATTCAGACTAATCTTTTTCACTCTCATCAATTTCCCACACAAATCACTAACAAAAACCACTTTTTTCATCAAGATTTTGCGCAATGCTACACTCCTTACAGTTACAACCTTGTTGTTTCCTCCATCTCTCCGCCTCCCTCTTCTCTTCTCCACCTTGTTTCACATCTTTACCACCCTTAAAATCTTCCCTACAACACTAAATGTTTCACTACCTGCAACAACATGAGCTACCCCAACAACTTCATTTTCGATAAACCGCACGCAGCACATCACCTACACACCAGTAGAACACAACCATAACACACTCAGAATAATCTCAACAATCAAATACATCACCTTCTCCATTTACACTCATGTGAATCCGCCATGAAAGCACCTTCTTCAAGCTTCAAAACCATACTCGCCTTCCTCCACCCTTACACCAGAAATCGCAGATTCTGTCGTCTTCTCCATATTAAACCACCTCACAACCATAGAACGACAACACAAACGTCTCACCATTAAAACATTCAATTCATCTCCTTCAAACAACAACAACGTTCTACTGTGAAAGCCACTAATAACCACAAAAAAACACATACCATCGGAAAGCTCCGCTCATCATCATTGTGTATCAACGCCGAGGCAATTCAGACCCATATGGAAAATGTAAAAATCGACGTGCTTCGGTTGGTGAGCAGCCCTTTCACATTGTTGTGTCGATATCTTTTTCTTATTTTGTGAATTTGTTTCTGGATTATTTTTAACAGAGAGGTTTGTGTCTCATATCCATGCATACTGCTTTTTATTGAAACTTAAATTAAGAAAGAGATGTTTGTTTCACCATTATTTTGTGTTCTGCATTTTTATTATTCATTATGGTTTTTTCCTTTTTTATTTTGGAACATTGCATTGCCTTTTGTCAATGTATGAGTGATTTTTTGTAAAATGTGAAAAGAAAGAGTGGTAAGAACAAGTTTTAAAAGAAAAAGGAAATATGTGGAAGAGAAATCTTACCGGGGTTTTCACGTAGAAGCATTTCTTTCCTTTTTGTCGTTTCTACTATCATTATTCATTATTTCTCATTTTTTAATTGTTGTTTAGTTATTCAATTTTTACTGAGTTTGTTTATTATCTCTCATATTTCTATTTGTTTGTTTATTAAGTTTTAAAGAGAACAAGTATTCTATTTGTATAGTTTCTCATACTTGTCTAATACGTTTTATTCCATTTTGCTAGTTGATATTTGCTATTTAAGTTTGTTTTTAAAGAGAATGAGTTGTTAGTGTTTTTAGGGGAAGTACTTGATATTTCATTTCACCGTTACCATGTAGATGTATTTTTAGTTTTTCTTTATTATTATTTTTGTGATTTATGACTTTTTTTAATTTAATCATCCAATTAATAAAAATATCAACAAAATGATACCATATAATACATGCTTGGTTGTTGCCTCGATTATATTGTGTTGCGATTTCGGAAGCTTAATTCAATATTAGCTTTCGAAACCCGTTTGGACACATAAATTATGGACCAGCTATGTGTAGGGTGATTCACGCATGAATTCACCCTAAATGAGCGTAACATGGTTCTAAATTCGGTTGTCTTCGATTTTGGTTGGTTTTTGAGTCTCGTGGCTTTCTCTTAGGCCTTCTTACAACGAACACTCATTTGTTTATATTTGTTGATTGGGCTCGATTTAATTGTTTCATTATCTCCTATCCCCATTCGACAAAATGTACCCCAAATCCCATGACATGTAATAACTTTATCGCTTTCCTTTATTTTTGTTTATGTCTTGCCATTGAATAACCTAAATCATTTTTAAAATAAATTCTCGATTCAGCGTCGAGCCATTTTTTGCCCTTGTAAGTCGATTGCCTCGTGCATCACCATCAACCTTATTGGTCATTAAACACAACATTCATAGCTTACTCCTGAGCTTTCTTACAGTGAGACCTATTCGATCAATTACTTCTAGTTGGTCGTTTAGAAGACTAACCCACTTTGCTAGTGCACGATAAAAATTAAATTCGATTGCTTTTCTTTACTTGCTTGTTTGAATTTTGTCTTTGCATGATGATTGAATTCCACACCCTAAAGCATACTTGATTCATATGTTAAGCCCTACCATCTTTTGTAAGCCGATTGCCTTGTGCATCGCCATCAACCTTACCCTATACCAATTAGGACCTCCTTTCCATTAGTTCAAACCCTTACACCATGAATAAACCCTTGATCCAATGTCAAGTGGCATTTTCTAAGTCAAATTAATCAACTTAATTATACTTAGACACTTTTCAATAAAAGATGAAAAATGAGCGGAGTGTAGTCGACGTCTCCCTGAGAATGAGGATCCGAGATGTAGTTCTCGAGGTTCGAGCTCTCGTCATCCTAAAATCAACCAACAAACCGTAGTTTCCCGAACTACGATTGCTCTGACTTCCTCATTGCACTATGAGGATACGTAGGCACGAGATTGCGAAGATCTTGACGAGCACCCTAAGAAAATAAACTATTTATTCCCTATTCTCTTTCCTTCTTAATAACTTGAAAAGCCTTACATTTTTAAGAAAACATTAACATACACACCTTACCTAATAGTTTCCGTTGAGTACAATGGACGTGAGAGGTGCTAATACCTTCCCTTTACGTAACCGACTCCCGAACTCAGACTCTTGGTTGCGATGACCATGTCTTTTCCTTTCGTTTAGGGGTTTTATCGATATTTCCCCTTTCCCCTTATGGGAATGAATAAAGTTCGGTGGCGACTTTGTTAGTCCATCCCCCGAGAGTGCGATTGCACTTCGCGAGGTCGTCTCTCATTTTTTCGAGGTACGACATATATATATATATATATATATATATATATATATATATATATATATATATATATATATATATATATATAGAGAGAGAGAGAGAGAGAGAGAGAGCAATTGAAATGCAAAGTTGAGATTTCCTCTTTGTTAGGACCCTGAAATCCCAACCGAGGGAATAGATAAATTAAAAAACAAAAAGGCATCAATAGAAAAAAAAGTAAAAAGAAAAAAATGCAAAATGTGGGATTTAAAACTTGGTCCCTGCGCCATTTGTCTTATTGGTTGTTTCCTACAACCGAGGGAATAGATTAAGGCGCCAATTGAAAAATAAATAAATGTAAAAACGATAAGATATAATATTTTAAGTGTGTTTTCTGAACCACTTTTCCTATTGATTTTTTCTCTTAACTAAGGGAATAGATGTTTTGGTTAAAAAAACTAAATCATGGCATGCCCAAGAGTTATACCTTAGTTGATTGTTGGTTGAGGTGAAACCTTTGTAATAAATCGTATTATTTGTTGCTAGGGGTGGGAATAGGCTGGGCCGAGCTAGGCTTTGCCAAGCCTGAGCCTGCCCTGCTAAAAAATTCAAAGTCTAAGTCTGGCCTGTAGCCTACCATAGGCTTATTTTTAGGCCTAAGTCTGGCCTTTTCGAAGGCCTGATTGGCCTTCTAGCCTATTTCATTTGAACATTTGTAAATAAGAAATTCAACTAATGTTAAATAGACTAACAAGTTATAAGATCAATGAGATTAAATGTTTGTTTTCATTGTCTCATTCAAATTTACCTATTAGCATAAGTTTGGTGATACTATTTATTGGAGAGAACTTATGAAAAAGCTTATGACAACAACTTATGAAATTGTTTATAATATTTTTTCAACTTATTTTCATAAATTCTTCAAGATAACTAAGTTTTATTTTTGTATTTTAATTAAAAGTACAAAATCGAATATAATAATAATAAATTTATTGAATTTTTCTTAAATAGGCCAGCCTGATAGGCTTAAAAGACTTTTCGTACGGCTTGTGGCCTAGCCTCTTTATCTAAATAGGGTTACAAAAAGCTTAGGCCTTTTCTATTTTAAAAAAAATCTGGTCTGACCTGGGCCTATGTAGGCTAGGTCGTAGGCTCCTGTTAGTTGGTCTGGCCTATTCCCACCCCTATTTGTTGCAATGATTCAACCTTGAGTATTAAAATTTTAAGTTTAAGAATGGGTATTTAGGTTATAACCAAATCTTCCTTGTTAAAGAGATATTCCTAAGACTACTTTTAGATGCCTATGTGATTTTGGAACTTTTGAATGCACAATGATGTAATTTGGATTAAAGGATGCAAGAGAAGCGTATCAAAGAGAAAATAATTTTATCGTTCATGAATTTATTGGAGATTGTATACAAGTTTATATTTATGGTGTAATAGTCAAATATAAATCAAAGATCTCTAACTCGCATTTGAATTGCATTCTAAAGGATGGGAAAATATAACTTAAAAGTGAACCATGTCAAATTTGAGTTTGATTATAATGTTAAAAAATACTAGGTTTCTTGATTCAGGAAAAAAAAGGGTCGGAGTAGAAACAGGAAAAACAAAGGCCATATGCCATTCCCCTCCCAATGATAAGAAACAACTTCAATTGTTCTTAGGAAATGTGAATTATCTTTTAATGTTTATTTTGAACCATCTAGAATAAAAAAAGTATTCGCCCTCTTACTAAAAATGAATAAAGATGAAGACTTTCAATGATATTGAGAAAAGAAAAAAAAAATTATTTGAAGAAATCAAGAGTTACTTGATCAATCCTCTAATTATGATGCCTCAAATCAAAGGGGGTCAATTAAAGTCAGAGAGTTTTTTATCACATCACTCATGTTTCATAGACACCACCTGAATTTTCGTTTTTGTTCTCAATTTTCAGATGTACACATCCGGACGCACTCTTTCTTTAAAAAATTTTAGTTTTTTCCGGATGTGCACATCCGAAAGAATTCATGATCTGCAAATCCGGAAAAAATCAAAAGAATTTCATAAACTCATTTACTTCTAAATATAATTAAATCCAATATAATTAAAATCCAACATAATTAAACTTAATATGATTTTTTCAATATAATTAAATCCAATATAATTAAAATTAATATGATTAAAATTAATATGATTTTTTCAATATAATTAAATTTAATATAATTAAATTAATTTTAGAAGTAAATACCATATAATTTTAATTATAATTTAGAAGTAAATACCATATAATTTAGAAGTAAATACCATATAATTTTAAATATCAATATAATTAAATCCAATTTTAGAAGTAAATACCATATAATTTTAAATTCAATATAATTAAATTAATTTTTTCAATATAAAAAAAAATCATTTAAAATTAAATACCATATTAATCATATTAATTATATTGAAAAAAATTAATCATATTAATTTTAATTAATATAGATTTTAATTATATTGGATTTAATTATATTGAAAAATGATATTAATTTTAATTATAATAGATTTTAATTATATTGGATTTAATTATATTTAGAAGTTGTTCTGGACTGGGCCAGGGTCTGCCCCTTAGTCGAGAAGACCCAACCCACAGGACATGAGATGGCCCAACAAAGACCTCTTTACAAGACCACTGTCGGGCACATACACGCCCCAACAGCGTCGGGCACGTGCCACCCCTCAACATTGTCGGGATCAGCAGAGTCCGTCGAGCAGAGGCATCAAGCCCCTCAGGGCTCGCTCTTCCTCGACACTCAGGTGCTCCTCCCTGCGAGGAGCCATCTCCTTCTCACATAAGAGTCCTCCCCGCGAGGACACGTCTCTCCCCGACATACAAGACTCCTCCCCGCGAGGACACGTTCTCATGTAACCACTCACTCCCGATGGAATCGGTCTGCCCTAATTCCGGAGATCTAGGAACGGTTACCCCAGGGCGAAGACCACGTGCTGGTCTTCACTATGCCACGTAAGCCCTGGAAGTTACTTGGATTGGGACTGGCAATCCAACCAATGCAAGTAACCGTTGGTCTCGCGCTCGGGACTCTCTATAAATACCCTCTCACTTGAGAGGGTCAGGTTACACACACTTTCTCACTCTAACCTTGTACTTGCTTTTACTTGTGACCCTTGTCTTACTTGAGCGTCGGAGTACCTTGCAGATACACCCCCCCCCGGTCGTCTTTCAACCTCACCGGAGCTGAAGTCCAGACGACGTTGTTGGCCACCAGATACTGTCTGATCCAAGTACGATCAGTGGCGCCGTCTGTGGGAACCCTTGCTTCCCCGTTTTTCCTCCGATAAACCAAAGCAATCCTCTCGTTCATCACCAGCATGGCCAACAACCCGTCTGCTAACAAAGCTCTGGACACCGTCCTCGCTCAACTCGAGAACGGGAACCACCGCGAAGACGCTGCCACCCTCCACGTCGAAGAAGGCGATGTGAGAGACGGGCAGACCGCCTCCCCAGACTCCCAAGACGCAGCTTACGACGTCGCCCAGCAGGACCAACAAGTCGTCTTTCAGCCAGTTGCTCCTCCGCCCAATGCAGATTCGAGCACCGTGGCCCTGTTTGTCTTGACTAATCAGACCAATCAGCTGATAGCACACCAGAACACCAGAATTGAAGCACTGGAGCGAGGGCGGACACAGCGATCTTTCCCGCGAAGACATCATCGTCCACCCTCACCCTGCCGCTCCTCTTCCCTGCGAAGGACTCCATCCGAAGAATCTCGAACCCCCTCACCGGTGCGCGAGGGTCGTCGTCCACGCCTTGAACGCCTCCAACCGGCGGTCTCCCAGAAGCGCCATCGCTCCCCGCCTCGGAAGGAACCCAGACCCTCCGCAACCACCAAGAAGTCCAAAACCACCGAGGAGAGACCGAGGAACCGTTCGAGGAATTCCCCTCCTCGACATCACCGATCCCCTTCGAGATCCCCGGCCGGAAGCGACGACGACGACCGGAGGACCCCTCTGTCCTGGGAGATCATGAACACCCTAATTCCTGCGGGCATGGAGAAACCTCCGCCACTGGGGACCTACGACGGTCTGGCCGACCCCGACGATCACGTTGAAAGTTTCGAAGCCATGCTCGACTTCCAAAACGTCAGGGGAGCCATTAAGTGCAGGCTTTTCCCCACCACCTTGCGGAAGGGCGCCATGACATGGTACAAGGGTCTGGCACCCGGGTCGATCACATCTTGGAAGCAACTGGGACAACGCTTCACCAAACACTTTACTGCGTCTCGTCGACACCCGAAGACGGAGGCTGCCCTAGAGAGCATCTTCCAGGGGAAGAACGAATCTCTCCTGAACTACATTGAGAGATTCAACAGAGAGGCTGTCGAGGTTCATACGACCGACGACATGAAGAAGTATTTGATCATCCATGGACTACGTTTTGGATCTGATTTTGCCAAGTCCGTAGTCCTCCGCAGACCCCGCCGTCTCGAGGACCTCCTCCAACGAGCTCAGTTGTATATCGAGCTCGAGGAGTCGGAGGCAGCGCAGATCGCCCTTGAGTCGAGACTCAAAGAAGTCCCCCGCGGCCACAAAGATGAAAACTCTCCTCCCCGACGAGGACGAGAAAGAAAGAAAGAAAATCGCCCCCGTGATCCTCGGGAACCGCGCGGACCAGCTGGCCGGTTCACAGAATACACCTCACTCAACGCTCCGCGCTCGCGAATCCTCTCCGAGTGCCAGAACTCAGAATTTGTGAAAGGGGGAGTCCGCTTTCCGAAGCCCACTGCCCCCAAATCAAACGTTGACAAGTCAAAATACTGTAGGTTCCACCGGAGTCACGGGCATGTCACAGAAGATTGCATCCATCTCAAATATGCGATTGAAATTCTGATCAAGGAAGGGCACCTAAAGAAATACGCCCAGAAGAATGATACTCCTCGTCCCAGCTCCCGGGAAGCCCAGAACGTCGAGGAGACGACGACCCGCCCGACGAGAGTCGGCTTCAGGTCGCCTTCAGCGTCACTCGACCCGAGGACTTCTTTGTCCCCGTAATCATTGAGGGCCAAGAAGCAATTCGCAACATGTGGGCGACCTTCCCCCACGAGGACCCCGCACTGCCCGTAGCACCTGGGAAAGCTTCCCCAAAGCGATGGTCATCTCCGGGGGTGGTCTCGAGAAGCTGTCCGTCGGATCGATCAAGTGGAAATTTGATGAGCTGGAATCCGCAACGTCGGCAAAGACAACCACTCTAGAGAAAGTGCGGGGGAACTCCAACCCTATCACCTTCTACCTCGAGGAACTCCCCAGGGGAGCGCCAAACGCCACTATTCCCCTCCTGGTCAGGGCACAGATGGCGAACTTTGACGTTCGAAGGATCCTCGTCGACCAGGGAAGCTCGGTCGACATCATGTATGCCCATCTGTTCGGGACCCTTCAGCTCGACGAGAGACATCTGACCCCGTACATCGTTTCAGATCTGCAGGGGTTCAACGGAACCACCACCAGACCATGGGGTTACGTTGAGCTGATGGTTACATTCGAGGCCGAAGACACTGCCCGACAGGTGAAGATCCATTTCCTGGTGGTCGAATGCCCATCCCTTCACAACTGCATCCTCGGGAGGACCACCCTGGCCGAGTTTACGGCGCTGCCATCAACAATCCACCTCAAAATGAAGTATTACACGGCCAGGGGACGAGTAGTGACGATGCACGGGGACATAGACGCGACAAGGAGATGTTTCGACGCCGCTGTCAAAGGCATGAGTTCCATCGGTACCAAACCCAAGACCGTGGCCAAGCCACCTCGGACGCCGAACAGGTACCTCTCCCGCGCGTCAACGCGGTCGAACTCGACAGCAGGTTCCTGGGCGAACCCGATGAAGACGGAGTAGAAGACCTCGACCTCCAGGCAAAAAACAACGGGCGGCCTCTCCACCCAACGCGCCCCATCCCCGACGGAGACTTTGAGCTCGTGGTACTCGGGGACAATCCAGAACGTAACATGAAGATTGGCACCGGAATCCCCGACCTGGTGAAGGAGCAGCTGAAGGCATGTCTAAGGGAGAACGTTGATCTCTTTGCATGGAGCGCCTCCGAGATGCCTGGCCTCGACCCCGAGGTGGCTTGCCATCAGCTCGCAGTAGATCCGGCCGCTAGGGCCATAGCTCAACGTAGACGTAGGCAGTCTCCCGAAAAAACAGAGGCTGCTTAAAAAGCTGTAAAAGACCTCCTAGAGGCGAATTTAATTTCGGAGGCCAGATACACAACCTAGCTGTCCAATGTTGTACTTGTAAAAAAGAATAATGAAAAATGGAGGATGTGCATTGATTATACTGATCTTAACCGGGCTTGCCCGAAAGACTGCTACCCTTTGCCTAACATCGACCAACTGGTCGACAATTCTGCAGGTTACAAACTACTGTCCTTCATGTACGCTTACTCGGGATACAACCAAATTCCCATGGACAAGCTCGACAAATAGCACACGGCTTTCATGATCGCGTCGGGCAACTACTATTATAAAGTGATGCCCTTCGGTCTGAAGAACGTTGGTGCGACCTACCAACAGATGATGAATAAGGTTTTCTGGGCTGAAATCGGCGATATGCTCGAGGTCTGCATGGACGACATGATCGTCAAATCAGCGGAAGAAGTCGACCATGCCGCGCACCTCAAGAAGGTGTTCGACACAGCGAGGAGATGCCGCATGAGGTTCAATCCCGACAAATGTACCTTCGGCGTTCGGGCAGGTAAGCTCCTCGGCTTTTACCTCACAGAGCGAGGAATCGAAGCCAACCCCGACAAGTGTAGGGCTTTTTTCGAGATCCCTACTCCGGACTCAAAGAAGTCGATACCATCATTGAACGGGATGCTCACCGCTCTCTCCCGCTTTGTCGCCAAGTCTGCACAGTACGCACTCCTATTTTTCAAACTTCTTCGACAAAAAGCGGAGTTTGAATGGAGCGAAGAATGTGAGCAGGCGCTCCTCCACCTAAAATAAGTCCTATCGTAACCCCCGGTCCTCTCACAGCCTGAGGGTGGGGAGACACTTTTCTTGTATCTTGCAATCACGAGTGAAGCAGTCAGCGCCGTCCTCATTCGAAAAACCCCGGACGGGAAGAAGCCAATTTACTTCACGAGCAAAGCCCTCAAAGGCCACGAGCTCAGGTATCAGCAGATAGAGAAAGTCGCCCTGGGCCTCGTTACCGCGGCCAGGAGGCTACGCCACTACTTCCTTGCCCACACTGTCATCGTAAGGACCGAACAGCCTATAAGGCAGCTCCTTGGACGACCGGACATGGTGGGGAGGATGCTCAGGTGGTCGTTCAAATTCGCCGAGTTTGACATCCAATACGAAGGGAGGAAAGCCCTGAAGGCTCAGGTATTGGCCGACTTTGTAGCGGAGATGACCGTCCCGGAACCTTCGACCAACTGATCCCAGAAATGGACGATCTATGTCGACGGAGCATCCAGCCCGAAGGGAAGCAGGGCGGGCATCATCCTCGAAAACGAGGAAGGCATCCTGATCGAGGTGTCCCTCGAACTATCCTTCCCGACGTCGAACAACCAAGCAGAATACGAGGCCTTCCTCGCCGGACTTCGGCTGGCCGGGGACCTCGGCGCCAAGGAGGTCAAACTCTTCACCGACTCCCAGCTCGTGGCCTCGCAAGTCCGAGGAGAGTACCAGGCCAAGAACGACAACCTCATAGAATACTTGGCCTTGGTGAAAGAAAAGATGAAAAAGTTCACCTCCGCGGAAGTAACTCACATCCCCCGCGAGCACAATGCCCGAGCAGATGTCTTGTCCAAATTGGCAAGCACAAAGAAGAAAGGCGGGAACAAATCCGTCATATAATAAGTGATTTCCCGACCGAGCATCGACAAACCCGCTCCAGTAGTGGATGTAAACGCCATTGGTGACAGAAATTGCTGGATGACCCCCGTGTACGAGTACCTCACGATGGACAAACTGCCCGAAGATCCCAAGGAAGCCGAAATGGTCAAGCGGCGGGCATGCTCATACATGATAGTCGAGGATAAGCTATACCGGTAAGGGTTCTCTATACCTCTCCTCAGTTGCGTCGAGGAGGCCAAGGTCCCCTGCATCCTCCAGGAAATCCATGAAGGAATCAATGCACAGCACCTAGGCGGATGATCGTTAGCCCGTAAGGCGCTTCGAGCAGGGTACTACTGGCCCACTATGCAACAGTACGCCAAGGAACCCGTCAAGAAGTGCGATAGATGCCAACGACACGGGGACATGCACCTTGCTCCTCCTAACGAGCTCAAAACATTGTCCTCCCCGTGGCCGTTTGCGTGGTGGGGGATGGATATTCTCGGACCTTTCGTCCAGGGGTCGTATCAAAACAAATACCTCATTGTCGGGGTGGACTACTTCACGAAGTGGATTGAGGTGGAAGCATTGGCCAAAATCACGGCCTTCAACATACTGCATTTTTAAAAATGGAACATCCTCGCCCGATTCAGCGTGCCTCAAGCTATTGCCACCGACAACGGAACACAGTTCACCAACAAGAACTTCCAAGACTTCGTCTCCAAGCTAGGCACGAAGCAGCACTTCACATCGGTCGAGCACCCTCAAAAGAACGGACAGACTGAGGCGGAGAACAGAGTAATCCTACGAGGATTGAAACGTCGATTAGGCGACGCCAAGCAACGGTGGGTCGAGGAGTTACACAGCGTCCTCTGGGCCTACCGAACGACCCCACATTCCACGACCGGGGAGACCCCTTTTCGTCTGACCTACGGAACGAAAGCGGTGATCCCCGTGGAAATCAGGGAACCCTCGAGGAGGACGGAAACCCCCCTCGACGGGGACGCGAACAACGAAGCCCTGAGGGAAGAACTCGATTTCGTCGAGGAGACACGTTCGGGTGCTTCTCTCCGAGAAGCTTCACTAAAACAGAAAATAACACTGCGTTATAACGACAAAGTTATCAAACGCGATTTTCAGGTGGGCACCCTCGTCCTACGAAGGAACCAGAAAGACTCGCGAGAGGGCAAACTCGATGCGAACTGGGAGGGCCCGTACCGCGTCCGCGCGAAAATGGGGACAGGAGCCTATTTCCTCGAAAATCTGCACGAGGAAGAACTTACTCAACCATGGAACGCTGAGAAGCTCAAACAATACTACAGTTAAGCACTGCCCGCGACTCACGAACACCGCAATTACGGGGACGCACTAAGGTACGAGCGCGACACCCCTATACAGAACACGATGATCGAAGGCCGCGTTGTGTGTGCGCGAGGACTTTTGATCCGACGAAGATACCTCGATCGAGCTCCGCCGTGTTGTACCAATTAGGCAGAACACCCAGCTCGCGATGGGAAGTTCACGCCACGAAGCTAAGACCTCGACCGAGCTCTTAGCCTCGTTGAAGGTCGAAATACGTCTCCGACCACCCGACCAGCTCTCCACGCGGTCAGGGACTATCAAGGTCGAGCAAATCCCAGAGTCTTTATTACTTAGACAAAAACAAAGTATAGAAATCTCTATTACTTAGATAGAAACAAACAAAGTATAACAAATGCTATAACATCACACACCGTATAAACCACACAAACAACACACGAGCAGATAAGCAAAAATGCATTGAAGCGGGCAGAAGCCCATTGTACAAATATTACAAACAAGTATCAAAATCCCCTGGCACACAGGCCGGGCATATGTATTGAAAAATAAATAAACGGCTCGCAGGCCGAACAAAATGAAGAAGAAAAGCCTACTCAGCGACAGTCCCTTCGGGCTCCTCGCGTTCATGAACCCCGTCCACCCGCATCGGCTGCACAATTTGACCGTCGACCACCTCGGAGTCGGGGTCAATCCCTTCGGTTGTGAGGTCGGGGTTGAGAACCCGAAGCTGTTGCACGGCGTTTCTGAATCCTATGCCGGTCGCTTCGAGGTTGTCCTCCTCGGATTCCCGGAGCTTCGCTATGAGCGCTGCTCGCAAGGTCAGCAACCTATCTTCCTCGGTTTCCTCATCAGCGGGGCGGACAATCTCCTCCAACTTGGAATTCCTCGCCAAGAAACGATCCCTCTCCTCTTCAATCCCGACGAGACGTCTCCTCTCTTCCTCAGCATTCTTCAACTTTTCCTCCAACTTCCCTTGAAGCTCGACTAGGGCCTGGTTCTGGCTTTTGCAGTCGGCCAGCTCGTTGCCCACCTTCTCCATTTCGGCTGAGATAGACTGGAAACTCTCGCGCAACCTATTCAGTTCACCTTCCGGGCACGCCTCACCGTTCAGAACCAGGGCAGCCGTACAAACCCGCATCACAGCGGACACATCCTTCACCAGCGCCTTTCTCCGAGAGACCTTGTCGACGCCTAAGATGGCCTGAGCTTCGGGGGCACCCACGCAAAGGGAATTATTCCCCGTGAAAAAGTTCGGCCTCGAGTGACAAGGCGGGAGCACGAATTTTACAGCAGGGGGACCCTCGTTCTCAGTAAGGTCGATGGCCACTGTGTCCGCAACCCGCCGCCTCTTCGGGGAGACCTGGGGACTGGGAGAATCATTATCCTGGTGAGAGCTAGAGAACCCTCGGTTGTCTGAGTGGGAACGGACTTCTGCACTCGGATATGCTCGAGACGACTTTTGCCTCCCTTCTTCGTAGCGCGGTTAGCCTTCAACTTTTTGAGGCGCTCCTCGGCAGACGACATTTTACCTGCACGGAAAACAAAGAGGTCAGTAATTCGAAAAGAAAGACGAAGGGAAAGGCAGGTCGGGGAGGCACCCCACCTAATAGCTCGAGAGCCTCCTCGTCAGAAAATGTCTCGAGGAGAGCCCTAGTGTTGATCAATCGACGCTTCGTTAAGACCTCCCCATCGTCGCCCAGAAGGAAGCCCTCGTTCGGCGTCACGAACTTGGCTTTGTTAAACCCACTGACGAACTTGACTATGGCCTCGTGAGCCAAGCGATCCCCTTCGCAGAGTTTACCAGGGCTGACGATATAGCTGTCTGTCCCCCTCTTAAAGTGTTCTTCAGTCCAGAACAACGGAAACCTGGGCACAAGAGCTTCCTCTCGCCGTCCATCCACTTCCTCGACGACCCGACGGTACACTGTATTTACGGCCTCATGTGTGACCGACCTCACGAGGAAGTACCGATACTTGAAGTCTCGCACGGAGTCCAGATAAGTGTGAAACAGGCTGCTCACCTGCTTGAAGGACACCCATCCATGCTTGCAGTCGACAGCCTGCCGTTGAAGATGGAAAATGCGAAAAAAATAGGGGCACCGTCGCCCCAATCTTCAGATATTTACACACGAGCTCGAAAGCCCCGATGAATGTGAGAGAGTTGGGGTGGAGTTGAGAAGGGGCCAAATGCAGGTGGGCAAACACTGACTGTTGGAAATTCGTGAAGGGCAAATGCCACCCCGCCTCGTCGAACATAAACTCATATACGGGAAACCGCATCTCGCTATATGTCGAGCATATTTGATGATGTGGCAAAGGCCTGAACACGTTCCATGACTTCTGTGAACCTATTAGGCGGTGCTCGACGGTACAAAATATGTCGGCCTCGTTCAGGTCGACAAACTCAGAGATCATGTTCACTGCCTCTTCGCAGGCCCACTCGTCGGGAAGCCTCTCCTCGGCGCTGGTTGTCTCCGCCATAGGCAAATCGGGCCCGTTGTAAATATCTAAAGATCCCTTAGCCACGGGCAATACATCCATTTACCTGAAAAGCATAAGGAAATGGTGAATTCGATGACCCATATCAAATCCACCCCTTCCACCGCTGATCAAGTGAAAGGGCGAGGAGGGAACATCGGGGATCACGAACCCGCGACCATCCTCAGGTCCGCTGGGAGCGAAATTGGGCGGGACCCCGGGGTATTCGACCCATATCCCCGAGATAAACGTCGGCTCCCCGGGGATTTCGTCCTTGATCCCCGGAATGTTCAACAAAGAGCTGAGAAACGTTCATCTCATGACCCCGAGATATTCTTTGTGTCCTCGGGGATTTCATCGCCTCTCTCCGCGAGATTCAACAACTAAACTATGAAATTCCGCCATTTTCGCCGGATATTTCGTGACTTCCATGGGAACTTCATTTGTTCACCATAAGATTCACCCTACAAATGCAGACGAAAGGAGAAAAAAAGAAAGAAACTTACTTGAAATACGCTTTTTAGGGTTCCGGCACGACGATCTTCGGTGGAGAACGGCGGAGAACGGTGGAAGGCAGCGGCGAAAAAACGGAGAAGAAAAGAGGGAGAGTCTGAGAGGAAAAGAGCAAATGGTGCAGATGAAACGAGGTGAGGCCTATTTATAGGATCCTCACGGAATTCGAAGAGTTTTAGACTACTAGAGTACACTACCCTAGCCTAATCGCCCCTAGACAATGATGGCGTCTGACACGTGGCATACATGCGACCGTTCGCTCCCCAACCCGCGTCTCTCCATTTACTTCGACACCCAAGTTCAAACTTCTTGCATCCCCGCTGAGTCGGCCATCCGCGAACTACCACACTCGAGTCTCCCCGACGATACGGCCAGCGGATCTCAAACGAGTTCCCCTCATCGCGGTCACGCGGTCGATACTCCCCCGACATGCTTGTTGGCCCTTAAGTCATTACTCCGACACTTCGAAGCAACGACTTGGGGGGCTCCTGTTCTGGACTGGGCCAGGGTCTGCCCCTCAGTCGAGAAGGCCCAACCCACAGGACATGAGATGGCCCAACAAGGACCTCTTTACAAGACCACTGTCGGGCACATGCACGCCCCAACAGCGTCGGGCACGTGCCACCCCTCAACATTGTCGGGATCAGCAGAGTCCGTAGAGCAGAGGCATCAAGGCCCTCAGGGCTCGCTCTTCCTCGACACTCAGGTGCTCCTCCCTGCGAGGAGCCATCTCCTTCTCAGATAAGAGTCCTCCCCACGAGGACACGTCTCTCCCCGACACGCAAGACTCCTCCCCGCGAGGACACATTCTCATGTAACCACCCACTCCCGATGGAATCGGTCTGCCCTAATTCCGGAGATCTAGGAACGGTTACCCCAGGGCAAAGACCACGTGCTGGTCTTCACTACGCCACGTAAGCCCTGACAGTTACTTGGATTGGGCCTAGCAATCCAACCCAATGCAAGTAACCGTTGGCCCCGCGCTGGGGGCTCTCTATAAATACTCTCTCACTTGAGAGGGTCAGGTTACACACACTTTCTCACTCTAACCTTGTACTTGTTTTTACTTGTGACATTTGCCTTACTTGAGCGTCGGAGTACCTTGCAGGTACACCCCCCCCCCCCCCCCCCCCCGCCGTCTTTCAACCTCACCGAAGCTGAAGTCCAGACGACGTTGTTGGCCACCAGATACTGTCTGATCCAGGTACGATCAGAAGTAAATGATTTTATGAAATTCTTTTAATTTTTTTCGGATTTGCAAATCAGAAATTCTTCTGAATGTGCACATCCGGAACATATCAGCGTTTTTTTTAAAATTTGGTGCGTCCGGATGTGCATGTTCGGAATCTGGAGGCAAAAATGAAATTTCACGTGGTGCCTAAGAAACTTGGATGGTGTATTAAGAAATCCTCTCAAGTATATGCCTTTTCCTTGAACGATACAATTTAAAGCTTGTTAGTGCAAAAAGGATGTAAATGGAAATGAAGGATACATATATTAATTGAGTTAAACCCCTAGTCAATTAATGTTTTAGAAAATATTTGTATTATTCTTGTATTAAGCTATAGTATTGTATTAGCCTTTTGAGGTGATTGTAAGTTGTAAGTTGTAAGTTGTAACAACTCATTTTGATATAATAAATCATATGTCATTGAATCCTAATTTTCTTAGTACCGTAGAAAAGTGGGCTGTAGCCTTAACTGAATTTTCTTTACCAAATGATCCACTAAAAGGCCAAATTATAATTATTTTTTTTTTGGCTAAAAACTCAATCGATGATGATAAGATAGTCAAACAAAACTATGAGATTATGATTCCTTGGAAAATCTACTTTGATGGCTCTTGTCATGATAAAGGTTGTTGGTTTAGAATATTAGTCACCTCTCCCTTAAGATACCCAATAAAGCTCATGTATAAGTTATATGTTCCTTAAGATACCCAATAAAGCTCATGTATAAGTTATTTGTTTGTAGTTCAAATAATGAAGCCGAATATTAAGTTTTAACTATATGACTAAAATTGTTGCAAAAACTTAAATAGAAAATGGTGATAATATGAGGGGGCTATCAATTAATCATAATATAGTTAAATGGAAATAAAAATGTAAGAGTCTAAATTTTTTGAAGTATTAAGAAGTTGCAAACATATTTGTTGAAATATGCTTTAAAAGCTTAAGTGATAAAGAAGAAGAAAATATATTTCAATATTGCAGTAACAAGAAAGCTGTAAAAACAACTAGAAAGTTGTCAGAAGGGGTTGTAGTTGTTGGAATTAACCCATAATCTATGAGAATTCCTCTTTAATCTTGATCTCAAGATTGTTAACAAACCCACCAACACGCAATGCCAATGAAAGAGATTGAGAAAGAACAGCAAGAAAAGAAACGAAAGAAGAAAATATTTGGAGGAGAAGATGAACAATTCTGCAGAGAACTCTCTGCCCACAACTGTGGAAATTCTGTTATTTCACTTACAAACTGCAACTGTGAATACAATCTTTCAATTTTAAGCTTCTTGTTACAAAATATAAGGGTTTCTCCCTATTTATAGATTTAGGTTAGCTTACACCCCAAGCCAAGACCCAAAACTATAAAAGCCCAAAATATTTAACATTACTAAAACAGGCCTAAGTCGAAATCCTATGTGAAGGACCCTCCTTCGACACTTCGACACACTATTACAACTCGGCTACTCCTTGTTTCTGTCGAGCTAAACTGCTTCGACACAAGGAATTACAACTCAACACACCACTTAATTCATTGTGTCTAAGTTGTCTACATTCATCATGGCTCTCAGTCTTCTGAAAACTTCGACCTGCACTCCCTTCGTCGTGATATCTGCAATCTGATTCTCAGTTCTGCAGTGTTCCAAATTCATCTTCCCTTCTGCTACCTGCTCTCGAAGATAATGGAACCTCATTTCGATGTGCTTGCTTCGACCGTGAGCTATTGGATTCTTCGCCAAGTTGATAGCTGACATGTTGTCGATCTTCATGGTAATTGCTCCATGACTCTTCCCTGTAATCTCTTCGACCAAGTTCACCATCCAGGTTGCTTGACATGCACAAAGAGAATCAGCTACATATTCTGCTTCGCATGAAGACAATGCCACTACAGGCTCCTTTCTCGAACTCCAAGCAGCTGGTGCACCACTTAACATAAACACATATCCAGCTGTGGATTTTCTATCCTTAACATCACTACACCAGCTGGAGTCGGTGTATCCCACTAACTTGCATTCTTTCCCTTCATCAGCTGCAGGAAACAAAATGTTGTAGTCGAGAGTCCCTTTCATATACCTCAGTATCCTCTTCGTCGCTGTTAGGTGTGATACCTTTGGCTTCTGCATGAATCTACTTACCATACCCATACTATATGCTAAGTTAGGCCTTGTATGACAAAGGTATCTAAGTGACCCAATAAGTCTTTTATATTGGGTTAGGTCGACATCATCTTCATCTGAATCCTTCGACAGTTGCAGTCTGATCTCAGCTGGAGTCGAAGTTGGGTTGCAATCTTGCATCTCAAATCTCTTGAGTATTTCGCCCGCATATCTTCTTTGGTGCATCATCAAACCTCTACTAGTCTTGTAGAATTCGATGCCAAGGAAATATGATAGATTTCCCAAGTCTGACATTTCAAACTCCTCACTTAGGTCATGTTTGAAATCTTTGATCTCCTTCTTGCAACTTCCTGCTATCAACAAATCATCAACATAGAGGCACAATATAAGTAATTCATTATTGCTTCTCCTTAGATACACTTCATGCTCAGTCGTACACTTCACAAATTCCTTCTCCCTTAAAAAGCTGTCGATTTTCTTATTCCAAGCTCTTGGAGCTTGCTTAAGTCCATACAGGGCTTTATGCAGCCTGTACACCTTTCCTTCTTCACCTCGTTTCACATACCTAGCTGGTTGTGCGACATAATCTTCTTCCTCTAAGGGGCCATTAAGGAACGTACACTTCACGCCCATCTGACATGTGTGCCAATTGTTCATATTTGCTAGACCAACAACCAACCTGATTGTTTCAGTCCTAGCAATAGGTGCGAACACTTCATCGAAGTCGATTTCTTCCTTCTGAAGAAATCCTTTCGCCACAAGTCTTGCCTTGTGTCGAGTTACTTCTCCTCTAGGATTCACCTTCACCTTGTAAACCCACTTCACATCGATTGCCTTCTTGCCTTGAGGCAATTCAACAAGTGACCATGTGTTGTTGGCTTCGATGGACTCTAACTCCTCATTCATTGCATTCACCCACTTCGAATCTCTTAATGCCTCAGCTGTATTGTCTGGTTCGACATCTGCATAGAAAACATAATATACCAGCTCACCCACTTCATTAACCACATCATCTGATGTAATTTCACATTCTTGCAACCTTGCAGGCATGTGTCTTGTTCGTCGAGGTCTGGTTGGGTCGGCTTCATCTATGACTGATTCTTGTCGAACTTCTCTTCTGACTTCAGTGGCTGGTTCTTCACAAGAGATTCTCACTTAATCCTTCTTGGCATTCTCAATCCAATCCCATTCTTTAAGCTCATATATGATCACGTCCCTGCTGATCACTACTTACTTATTAACTGGGTCGAATAACTTGTAACCTCCAGTCGAATGATATCCTATCAAGATCATCTGATTCGACTTGTCATCAAGCTTCCTTGTCAACTGATCTGGCACATGTCTATGTGCTATAGATCCAAACACCTTTAAGTGACTGATGCTAGGCTTGACACCAGACCAACATTCTTCTGGTGTGATTCCTTCAAGCTTCTTCGTCGGACATCTGTTCAAAATATATGTTGCTATCGAAACTGCTTCTCCCCATAATTCTTTGGGTAGATGCTTTCCATTCAACATACTTCTCACCATGTTCATGATGGTTCTGTTCTTTTGTTCTGCAACTCCATTTTACTGTGGAGTATAGGGTGCCACCATCTCATGCACAATCCCTTCTTTTTCACATAATGCATCGAACTCTTTCGACACATACTCTCCACCATCATCAGTCCTCAGAATTTTCAGCTTTCGACCACTCTGTCTTTTGACCATAGATTTGAATCTGGCAAATACCTCGATCACATCACTTTTCTTCTTGATGAGGTAAGTCCACAACTTTCGACTGTAATCATCTATGAACGTGACAAAGTACCTGTTTCCACCAATCGAATCCACCTGGATTGGACCACATACATCCGAGTATATAACTTCCAGAATTGCCTTCGACTTCCTTCCTACATCCTTGCTGAAGTTATTCTTGTGTTGTTTTGACTGAACACACTCTTCACAGACTTCACTTGGAATGTCGATTTCTAGTAATCCTGAAACCATATTTCTTCTCTTTAGCTCTCTGATGTCATTGAAGTTAAGATGGCCTAGTCGAAAATGCCATAACCACTCATCTCTGTTAGCTACAGTTGCTAGGCATTTGTGCTCCATCACCTTGAGTTCAATCTTGAAGGTCCTATTCTAAGACATTGGAGCCTTCAAGATCAACCTACCACCTGCATCAAGGACTCTCATCATCTTGTCTTCGACAACTACCTTGTAGTTCTTTTCGACCAGCTGCCCTATACTGAGTAAATTACTCTTCATGCCTAGTATGTACAACACATTGGAAATTGTTGACCTTTTGCCATCTTTCCTCATAATCAGAACATCACCAACACCTTCAGCTGCTAGAGTGTTGTCATTTGAAAACTTCACTGTGTTCTTCGACGAGGGCTTCATGTTGACAAACCACTCTTTCCTTCCAGTTATGTGTGATGAGCATCCTGAGTCCAAGTACCACTGATCTTGGAATCTTTCTTCATCTCTTGTTGTGACCATCAGCAACGTCTCTTCTTCTTCATGTTTCGCCATCTTTGCATCAGTTTCTTGATTTTTCTTCTTTTCTGGACAGTCACTAAAATAGTGGCCATACTTCTGACAATTGAAACATTGAATGTGACTTTTGTCTGGCTTTCGACCACCACCTCTTCCTCTACCTGCAGCACCACCTCTTTGGTTGCCTTGGTTCCAGGGTTTTCTCTGATTGTTGTAGCCTCCTCTACCTTTGTTGCCATTCACACTTCCTTTGTCTTTTCTTTCCTTTTCTGACTACGTCTGCAAAGCCATATCACTCTTCAATTTTCCTGAAGCTCTTTCATCCATCCTTTGTTCATGAGACTCAAGCGTCCCTTAAAGCTCTTCCTTCGTCAATACTGACAAGTCTTTCGACTCTTCTATGGCTACTACCATGTGGTCAAATTTTGGAGCCAATGACCTCAAGATCTTTGCAACAACTGATCTTGATGTCAACACCTCTCCACATACCTTGATTTGATTCACCAGCTTTGTAACTCTGGTGAAGAAGCCTGTTATACTTTCGTTGTCTTCCATCTAAAGCAACTCATAAGTTCTCTTGTGAGTTTGTAGCCTCACCTCTTTCACCTTCTCTGAACCTCCAAACGACTTTTCAAGAATCTCCCACGCTTCCTTCACTGACTCTACATCGCTAAATTTTTTTAAGTTATCTAGATCAACACACTGACAGATTATAAATAGAGCTTTATAATCTTTCTTCTTCAACTCTTTGTGTGCAGCCTTTTTGTTAGTTCTGTAGCTATGCAGTATGTATGTTGGCTAAATTTTGTTAAAACCTTTATGTTAGCTCTTATGTCACTCAAGGTGGTTTAACATGTTGTATGTGTATCTGCCATAACAGATTGGTTGCAGGTTGTGAAATGTCAAGTAGGATGTCTTGACATGTTGTTCTGCACTAACTGGTTATGTTCAGTTTCTGTCATATTAGTTAAATGTCAAGTGTGATGTCTTGACATGTTGTGTTGCACCTACCTAGTATGAGTGCATGGTTGTAATGGTGTGATAGATATGTCATGAGCACTTCACTGAACCTGAATGGTTAAGGGTATGTGACGTGGCTGTTTTTGGAATGTCATGACAAAACATCTTGATCTGGTACTGCTGCTCTGTGATGGTTAATCAAGATGTTAAAGGAGATGTCACAACATCATTGTATGTCACAACATCATTGTCTGTTACAGCAGGTGCTGCTATTGTATATCTCTTGACAGATTTGATTTGATCTGATGAGATCTTTTTGGATATACCTCATCATTATACACAGGTCAAGGAGATTAATTAGGAACAAAGTGCAGATTTAATTAAATTTCATAAAAAAGATCTTGGAGACTTTTTAGGAAACTATTTGGAGATTTGTTCCTATTTTTATGGAGAAGATCTTGCAGCTGGAGTAAAAAGTGAAGATTTATCAGATACATAATATCCTGGAAATATTATGTAGCTGATTTATAGGTCTGGAAGATTCAAGTCAGAATCAAGAAGAATATTGAAGTGTAATGACTTTCTAATTATGGAGATAAATTAGGAAGGATTTGATTGAAGACCTATTTTGTAGGAGAATCTTTTGCAGATTTGTAGCAGCTGATATACTGTGATTTTAAGCCCAAATCCAGTTGGGTATAGGTTATAAATAGAAGCATTGTAACCTAGAAAAAGTAAGCCAACCGTCATGTAAATTATAAGGGCTGTGTTGGTCGATGAACCACTCGGTTTGTGGGATGGTCATCGTGTTTATCTCGAAGCCTGTAGGTAAGAGATGTATTGTTCTTGGAAGGAGCTTTGAAGCAACTCCAAGATGGTGTTCTTAGTCAAGAGTCTTGGCTGAGTATTAGCATATGAGTGTGTCTTCTATTTTTATGTGTTTGAAGAGTTGTTGGAAATCAAGTTGTTGATGCAGTGGCTGAGGTGTTGACTGCTAGACATCATTGTGATGATTGGAAGTGAGATGGAGTCTCTTATATAGGGTGGACTTAGGTAGAAGGGTCATTGGGTAGTGATTAAGTGAGTAGATCATCAACGGGTGTGTTGATTGTAGGGTCTATGAATTGATACTGCTGATAGTGAACTTCCTTCCTGGCTTGGTATGCCCCCAGATATAGGTTGTTAGACTGAACTGGGTGAACAATTCTTGTGTGCACTTTACTTTTCAGCAACTTCTTTAATTGTCTATATCTTGTATATGTTGTTGATAACAGACCAGATGTCTCGACATGTTATGTGACATCTGGGTCTGTCATACCAGAATTTCACTTTTCTTGATCCTTCGCGTTCTCTCCAAGCGGCGTTACTCCTTCCTTCACAAGATCCCAAAGATCTTGATAACAGAAAACCACCTTGATCTGCTTGCACCAATTCTCATAATTGTCTTTCTTGAGAATCGGAATACTCGCCGGAAAGTGCCCGTTCGGATAGTTCATCGCCATCTTGATTTTCCTTCCTTAAATCGCAACCGGAGCTCTAGATACCAGATGTTGGAATTAACCCACAACCTATGGGAATTCCTCTTCAATCTTGATTTCAAGATTGTTAGCAAACCCACAAACACGCAATGGCAATGAAAGAGATTGAGAAAGAACAACAAGAAAAGAAACGAAAGAAGAAAATATTTAGAGGAGAAGATGAACAATTTTGCAGAGAACTCTCTGCCCACAACTGTGGAAATTCTGTTATTTCACTTGCAAACTGAAACTGTGAATACAATCTTTCAATTCTAAGCTTCTTGTTACAAAATATAAGGGTTTCTCCCTATTTATAGATTTAGGTTAGCTTGCACCCCAAGCCAAAGCCCAAAACTATAAAAGCCCAAAATAGTTAACATTACTTAAACAGGCCTAAGTCAAAATCCTGTGTGAAGGACCCTCCTTCGACACTTTGACAAACTATTACAACTCGGCTACTCCTTGTTTTTGTCGAGCTAAACTGCTTTGACACAAGGAATTATAACTCAAAAGTAACTGTGAGAGACATTTTGATGATGGTGACCGACGACAGCGAGAGATTGACGCTAGAAATCAGCAGCGGAGCCAAGTAGCAGGAGGAGGCTGATGGAGATGGAGCCGCACAAGGCGGCTGGCAGAGCGACGGTCTGCAAAGGTGGTGGATTGGAGGAGCGTTGATCCATGGTGGAAGTTGTGGCAAACGAGTGTGGGTCAGTTTGTACGCAGTTCGGAAATTTTCGATTATCTTGTCAATTTTCTCGGTTCGTGTGTTTTTGGAGTTTCCTATTCATTTTGTAGACCCGTTCGTTAATGGGTTATGTTTTGGGCTTATTATGAATCTATTATATTTCAAAAATTATAAATATGTATCTCTTCTATTCTTGTCAATGGAACCTTCAAGACTTCACAACTGAAGACAAAAAGAAGGGTTTGAGAATCCTAGAGGTTACCTTATAAAGACGAGGGTTTATGAAAACTTTTGGGTTTATCTAAGGGGATTGACAAACACTTCTAAACACCTTAGGCACGTGTGATTCATATATTGAGAGTTAGAAATATTGGGAAACACTTGGGTAGAAAATAAGATTTGTTCTTCGGAACTTGAACACTATTTTCTTGTAACTCATTTGTAATCTCTTATAATAACTTTTGGAAGTGTAATGAATTGGATATCTGCTCTTTCCCCCATAGTAGATTGTTTTATCGAAATGGATAAACAAATTTCTTGCGTTATCACATATTATTAATGTTGGGGAGTCTGGGGAGCATCAAGAGTATACATGGGCTAAGTGTTCAGATTCTAAGAGAACCTGACACCACATATCATCCAAAACCTTAAGAAAATAGGAGTATGAGTCCATTCTCTTATAAACCTAACATTTCCTCCATTAGTTGATGTGGAACTTAATCATTCACACTTGAATCCCAATAATATCTCCCACAAGTGTGAGTCACCCACAACACTAGCCTTGATCAATACTATGATCTCATTTTCGCTCGCCCACTGAGCCTAACTATGGCTATGATACCACTTGTAGGGGAGTCCGAAGAGTGCGAGTGTCAATGGGATAAACGTTCAGGATCCCAAAGACCTTGATACCACATATCCATCCAAAACCTTAGGGAAATAAGGATAAGTGTCACCTTTCTTATAAACTCAACATTTCCTCCATTTCTAGTCGATGTGTGACTTAATCACTCGCACTTGAATCCCAATAATCTCCCCCACAAGTGTAAGTCACCCACATCACTAGCTTTGATCCATAATAGGATCCCACTTCCGCTCCCCCACCGAGCCTAACCATGGCTCTAATACTAGTTATTGGGGGAGTCCGGGGAGCGCTAGAAATGTCAATCGACTAAACGTTTAGGATCCAAGAGACTTTGACACCACATATCCACCTAAAATCTTAAGGAATTAGGTAAATGAGTTATCTCTCACATAAATCTAACATTCCACTCATTCATAGTCGATGTGGGACTTAACCACTCACACTTGCACCCAACAATCTCCCCTAAAAGTGTGGGTTCCCATATCCTCTAACATAATCCAACACCGGATCTAGATCTCGATTCCCCACCAAGTCGAACCATGGCTCTGATACCGCTTGTTCGGGAGTCCGGAGAAGCCAGGTTCACCAACAGACGTCCAATGCTCCAGGACCACAAGAGAAGGAGACACCACATTTCCACCTAAAACATTAAGGCAATGAAGGTATGGGTCACCTCTCTTATAAACTCAACATATCGTCTATTTCTAGTCGTTATAAAACTTAAACAATGACACTTGAATCCCAATAATTATTTTATTGTTTAAAGCCATTTGTCTGGTTGTCGTTGTTCTTTGTCCCACACATCAAATTTTTTGGTGTGATTGTACTCCAAATAATTCTTTTGAAGTGGTTCTAATTATTCTAGCAATTTCACAACAAGTGGTGCACACCCTAGAGCAAAAAGATATTGTTTACAAGTGAGCACCCTGAGTAAATGGGAGAATGGGAAATTTTTCAGAGACACTAGGTGAAGATGCAAGTAATACTAATTCAGCAAAGGAAGACATTCTAAAGTAAATGGAGTCTAAGATGAATAAAGAACCATGTTTGTGAGCTTGTTAGATTACCAAAGAAGAAAAAGGTGATTGAAAGCAAGTGGATGTAGGGGTGGCAAAATGGATGGATTTGATGGATATGGATTTGATTGTTAGTGGATGGATCAAAACAATCCATTAATCCATTAACAATCCACTAAAACTTCTTTAAAAAAATTCAATCAAATCCATCCATTAAAAATAAAATTCAGCCGTTCCATCCATTAACCTCTTTGAAATGGATGGATATCCATCCATCCATAAAAAAAAAACGTTGTATATTTTAAATTTTATAAAAAATAAAATATTTTTAAAATCATTTTTTAAAATAATTTTTTTAGTATTTTTTTCTATCTCTCTCAAAATCCATAACCATAGTCTATTAAATTTGTTTTTATTTATTTTTCTTTCTATCTATTAAATTTCTCTCTCTTTTTAACTAAAAAAAAGTCAAATATAATAATTCACTTCTTAAAAAAAAAAACTCTACTCAATAATTAACATGAAGTATAAAATAGTAACAAAATAACATTCAGATAAAGTAGTAACAAATAACAACAACTTAATTAATAATTAATGTACAGTAATATTAATGTGCAACGAATATGGCACTTACGGGAAAAGATTGTTTCAGTTAAAAATATTACCTGGCAATGAATATGTATAAACTAATGATGGAAATTAAATAAAATTTAAAACATAAAATTAATAATTTGATCTGGATTATTAAAATTAACTTTACGATAAAAAAAATATTAATAAACTCTCATTGCTATATTTTGAACCATACTACTAAAAAAATCATCTAAAATAAAATTAAAAAAAATAAAATAAAGCTAGAGCATAAAAATGCATATTTTAAATTATTATTTTTAGACTAAAATTTATTTTTAGAAAATAAAAGAGAAATATTTTTTATTAGAAAATGATCGCACCTGGATCAGACAGTGATGGTGGCCAACGGCGTCTGGAACAGCAGCTCTGGTGATGGTGAGAGACGGTGAGGGGTGTACCTGCAAGGTACTCCGACGCTCAAGTGAGAGAGTGTACAGAATATCAGCAAATACGAGAAGTGAGAATGGTAGGAAGAAAAGTGTCTAACCTGACCCTCTCAAATGAGAGGGTATTTATAAAGAGCCCCCGGCGCGGGGCCAACGGTTACCTGCAATGGGCTGGATCAACCAGGCCCACTCCAAGTAACTGCTAGGGCTTACGTGTAGTAGTGAAGACCAGCACGTGGTCTTCGCCCTAGAGTAACTGCTCCTAGATTTTCGGAAGTATGGCAGACCGAATCTTTCGGAAGTGGGAGGTTACTTGGAACGTGTCCACGCGGGATGAACCGTTGGGTGCTCCTCACGGGGAGGAGCCTTCTGTGTCGAGGAGATGTGAAGCCCGTAGGAAGGGCATGGCCTCGCGGGGAGGCGGTACTGTCCGTCGAGGAGGGACGAGTAGCATGCTCGCGGGGGAGAGGCTAGCTTGTCGAGGAGTCACATATCAGCGGGGTGGGACGTCCTCGACCCCTATTGTCCAAGGTGCCCGACATTGCCTGAGTGCCCGGCGAGACAGTGGCAGGCACGTGGCAGTCGCGTGTCCGCGGAGGGACCTTGCCTTATTGGGCCTCCCCAGGTAGTATGGGTTGGGTCTGCTCGACTGTTGGGCAGCCTCGACCCAGTCCAGAACAGGAGCCCCCCAAGTCGTTGCTCTGAGGCGTCAGAATAATGACTTAAGGCTTACTGGCGTGTCGGGGACACCCCCAAGAGAGGAATCGAGGAAGCCATTTTTGTGGTTGACGTACGTACGGTCGCACATAAGTCGGGCATCATTCAGTCGTGTTTGGCCGGCACGCCGGGGAGATGAGGAGTTTCAGATTTAAAGCGTTGGGAAAATTGGAACGACGCGCGTGGAAAGACGCGCAGCTGCATGCGTGCCACGTGTCGCCTGCCCTTATTGCCTAGGGGAGCTAGGGCGGCTGGCTAGGGTAGTGCACTTGAGTGCCCTAGGCCCCTCGAGTCCCGCGAGAATCGCCTATAAAAAGCTGCTCCCCTCGTTCATTTTTCACTTTTGCCTTTCTCTCTCAAGAATCCTTCTCCTTCTCTCTCTACACTCTCCCATCGCCGGTCGCCGCAGTCAGCCGCCGGATACTCCGTGCCTGAAACCTACAACAGTCGCTCTCTGCCGTAAAGCCGCCGGAAAATCCGTGCCGGAACCCTAAACCGCTACTCTCAAGGTACTTGCTCCGAAATTGATCTTTTTCTTACATTTCTCTTCAATTTCATCTAGTATACGACATTTCCTTGATGAACTGATGATGTTCTTACGGGAAATGAGAGGATTCCTGGCGAATACGGCAGGAATCTTTAGTTGTTGAGAGAGGGGGTGCCAAGAACTTCACCCGCTCTCGTTGAATATTTCGGGGACTAGGGATGAACATGTCAGGGACCCGTTGAATGTCTCGGGGTCCTCGATAGTTACTCTTTTCATTTGCGTCGCGGGGACACGGGGGGCAGAGTCATCCGGGGAGACAACGAGTTCCCCGGCGAACATGCCGATCCTCGGTTTCTTAAGTCGGGGAACCGAGAGAGCCTTGCCCCTTCCTCGCCCGTTCGCTTGAACAGCGGTGGAGGGGTGAATTTGATACGACCCATCGAATTCACCGTTTCCTTCTGCTTTTCAGGTAAATGGACGATTTGTCTACGAAGGTGGCCGTAGGATCATTCGAAGAAGACGACGACCAACCCGACTCCCCCATGGCTCACATGGCTTTCGCACGGGAGCGCCCGCTCGAAGAATGGGTCTGTAAAGAAGCCCTGGAGATGTCGTCAATCTTCGCCTACAAAGACGTGGACGACGCGTTCTGCACTGTCGAGCACAGGCTCATCGGTTCAGACAAATCTTGGAAAGTCTTCCGTCCAGAGGAGCATCATCGGATATGCCAGCCTTATCGGGGAATGCGAATCCCGTTGTATGAATTTATGTTCAACCAGGCGGGGTGGAGGTTGCCCTTCACGGACTTACAAGAGGGAATCTTCTCTTGGTTGCAGCTGGCCCCCTCACAAATTCATCCGAACTCTTTGGCTTTTATCCGGGCCTTCGAGCTTGTCTGTAAGCATTTAGAAATCATCCCGACGGCGTCCCTCTTTTTCCGGATATTCCATCTACAGAGGTCGTCATCAGGTGGACGACATGGATGGGTGTCCTTCAAGCAGAGCAAAGCTCTGTTTCATACATACTTAGACTCCATCCGGGACTTCAAGTTCCGTTATTATTTCGTGAAGCCGGTCACTGTCGGGGCCGTATACTCGTTGTACCGGAAAGTCACTCGCGACGTCGACGGTGTCTCCGAGGAGGTTCTAGAGCCGAGGTTCCCCCTATACTGGACGGAGGAACACTTCAAGAAGGGGGTCGACAAATATAAGGTAAAGCATAGTCAGCTGGTCGTCGAGGACCGGGAAGCTTACGACAAGATCGTCGCGTTCGTCGAGAGCTTCAACGAGGCTCAGCACGAAACGTTGGACGGCCAGCCCATAATGGGAGCAGACAGGCAGGTGAAGAAACAGCGTCGTCTGATCAATACCCGCGTTCTGCTCGAGACCTTCTCCGACGAAGAGGCCATCGAGTTGTTAGGTGGTGAAAACATCCACGATCTAAGCATTCCTCGCATCTGAATTCCTTTCATTCTTTGCCTTACTAACATTTTCTTTCTTTTTGCAGGAAAAATGGCCGGAGTCGAGGAAAGATTCAAAAAATTGAAGGCGAAGAGGGCTAGGGAAGAGCAGCTTCGGGTGGAGGCGTCTGGCTCGAAAGGTCAAGACGTCGCTCCTTCCGGGGTCATGCCTGAGGGTGGTTCCTCGGCAACCATGCCCGAAGGTTCAAGTCAGTCTCAGCCTGCTGCCACTGTGTCCGAGATTTCAGATAGGCGGACACCTCCTGCTGGGAGCCAGTCTCCGGGTACTCAAGGAACGCCAAAGCGGCAACGGGTTTCGAGCGTGGAGATCGTCGACCTAGGCCACGAAGACAGTCCCCCACCTCCTCCAAGGTTCGAACTTCCACCATGGCATCAAAGCCTCGCTTCTTCTTCGAAGTCATCTATCCCCGTGTCCCTCCCTCTGAAGTCGAAGCTGTACTGGGAGCTTCCGCGGAGGCGAGGAGGAAGACGATCTTCGAGGATTTATCCGCGGTCATGCGGCTTTGCTCGACCGCCATTGTCCTGAACGACAAGACTCGCCCTGCTGCTGAGTTTTCTCGACTGCAAGAGAAGCTCGAGAAATTGGATGCTGAGATGCTCGAACTGCGTAATGAGTTAAAGGAGTGCAGGGACCTAAACAAAGAACAAGGCGAGCACTAGCAGCGGGCTGAGAGGAATCTGAAGGAAGTTGAGGAGAAGGAGAAAGGCCACCTTGCCCGAATCGTCGAGCTGGAGGCGGAGGAGAAGCAGCTCAAGGAGAGGATCGCCGAGTTGGAGGATGCTCTGCGGCCGGCCGAAGGCGAAACCGAGGAGGACAGGCTCCTAACCACTCGAGCAGCGCTGGTGGCTCAACTCAGGAAACTCGAGCAGGATCTCCGGCTATCCGAGGACGATGCTCTCGAGACTGCGGGCATAGGGTTTCGAAACGCAGTGGCGCAACTCCAGATCCTGAATCCCGGCCTGGTGACCGATGGGGCGGACATTGACTTTGAGGTGGTCGACGGTCGGATAGTGCCGCCCGGGCAAGGAGAGGACGCCAACGAGGGAGGTGGGTCGGACGCCACCGAGACTGCCGCAGAGTAGGACATAGTTTGCTTGGCCTGCGTGCCATTTTGTTTTTGCCCGGCTTGTGGGCTTTTTTTTTATGTACTTTTCGCACAATGGTTATTTTGCCCGCTTTGTGGGGTTATATGTGTAACGTTCGTACAATGGGCTTTGCCCGATTTTCATACTTCGTTGTGCCTCTTTATTAATTTTGCTTGTGTGTGATATTTTATGCATTACTTATTTTTGTCTAAGTAGTTGATGCCACTGGCGCCTTGGGCTTTTGCTCGACTCTGATGATGCTCGACTGCGTTGAGAGCTTAGCCGAGTTGTCAGGGGTTGTACTCCGACCTTCGACGAGGCTAAGAAAGCGATCAATTTCTTAGCTTCGCGGCGTGAACTTCCCATCGCGAGCCGGGTGTTCCGCCTATTTGGTACGTCGACGGCGTAGCTTGGTTGAGGACTCCTCGCCGGGCCAAAAAGTCCCACGCACACAACTCGTGGTTTTTGGCCGCCGTGTGCTATATGGAGGTGTCACGCATGTACCGCTGTACGCCCCCGTGTTCGCGACATTGTATTGTCTCGGGCAGTGTCTAACTGTAGTATTGCTTGAGTTTCTCAGCATTCCATGGTCGAGCAAGTTGTTCACCGTGGAGGTTCTCGAGGTAATAGGCACCCATCCCCGTCTTAGCAGTGACGCGGTACGGGCCCTCCCAGTTTGCGGCCAGCTTTCCTTCGCATGAATCTTTTTGATTTCTTCGCAGGACAAGACTGCCTACTTGGAAGTCTCGTTTGATAACTTTGTCATTATAACGCAAAGTTATTTTTTGTTTTAAAGAGGCTTCTCGGAGGGAAGCGCCGGTCCTTATCTCTTCGACAAGATCGAGTTCCTCGCGCAGAGCTTCGTCGTTCGTTTCATCGTCGAGGGGAGCTTCTGTTCTCCTCGAGGGTTCCCTGATCTCGACGGGGATAACCGCTTCAGTTCCATACGTTAGACGAAACGGGGTCTCCCCGGTCGTGGAGTGCGGGGTCGTTCGATACGCCCGGAGTATCACTCTGTTCGCTGCTTCGGCTTGCCCGTTAGTTTGAGGGTGTTCGACCGACGTGAAGTGTTGTTTTGTGCCCAGTTTGGCGACGAAGTCCTGGAAGTTCCTGTCGGTGAACTGTGTCCTGTTGTCCGTGACAATGGCTTGGGGCACCCCGAATCGGGCGAGGATGTTTCTCTTGTAGAAACGGAGTATGTTGAAAGCAGTGATTTTGGCCAGTTCCTCGGCCTCAATCCATTTCGTGAAGTAATCCACGCCGACTATAAGGTACTTGTTTTGGTACGACCCCATGACGAAAGGTCCGAGAATATCCATTCCCCACCACGCGAATGGCCACGGGGACGACAACGACTTAAGCTCGTTTGGAGGAGCGAGGTGCATGTCTCCGTGTCTTTGGCAGCGGCCACATTTCTTAACGTGCTCCTTTGCATCATGTTGCATAGTAGGCCAATAATACCCTGCTCTGAGTGCTTTTCGGGCTAGGGACCTTCCGCCGAGGTGCTGGGTGTTGATTCCTTCGTGGATTTCTTGGAGGATCCCCGAAACTTTGCCTTCTTCGAAACAACGGAGTAAGGGAATAGAGAATCCTCGACGGTATAGTTAACCTTCAACGACGGTATACGCACATGCCCGCCTCTTGACTATCCCCGCTTCTTTAGGATCGTCAGGCAGTTTGCCCGTCGTCAAGTATTCGTGAACTGGGGTCATCCAACAGTTTGCGTCTCCAATTGCGTTGACTTCCGTGGTCGTTGCGGTTTTGGTAGTGCTCGGTTGGGTCAGTATCTCCTGGATAACTAATTTGTTCCCTCCTTTCTTCTTAGTGCTCACAAGCTTGGAAAGCACGTCTGCCCGAGTATTGTGCTCGCGCGGGATGTGAGCTACTTCCGCGGAGACAAATTTCTTCAACTTTTCTTGCACCAAGGTGAGGTACTCGATGAGACTGTCGTTTTTAGCCTGGAACTCTCCTCGGACCTGTGATGCCATGAGCTGGGAGTCTGTAAAGATTTTGACCTCTTTTGCGCCGAGGTCTTCTGCAAGCCGCAGTCCCGCGAGGAAGGCCTCATATTCGGCTTGGTTGTTCGATGTCTTAAAAGACAGTTCAAGGGAGACCTCTATCAGGATGCCCTGCTCGTTTTCCAGGATAATGGCCGCTCCGTTTCCCTTCGCGCTGGAGGCCTGGTCGACGTAAATCGTCCATTTCTGGGAGCCATTGGTCGAGGATTCATCGACGGTCATTTCCGCTACGAAGTCGGCCAGTACTTGGGCTTTCAGGGCTTTTCTTCCTTCGTATCGAAGGTCGAACTCGGACAGTTCGAGAGACCACCGGAGCATCC
The DNA here is from genome assembly GCA_022829125.1 of Lathyrus tuberosus. Lineage (NCBI taxonomy): Eukaryota > Viridiplantae > Streptophyta > Magnoliopsida > Fabales > Fabaceae > Lathyrus > Lathyrus tuberosus. The sequence continues at coordinate 4,143,144 of JALAZF010000343.1, forward strand.
TCCCCGCCATATCTGGCCGACTGAGGAGCTGTCGGATGGGCTGCTCTGTTCTTACCACGATTGTGTGGGCCAGGAAGTAATGACGTAATCGTCGGGCTGCAGATACGAGGGCCAAGGCGACCTTTTCAATCTGTTGGTATCTGAGCTCGGGGCCCTGAAGGGCTCTGCTCGTGAAATAAATCGACTTCTGTCCGTCGGGAGTCTCCCGTATAAGGACAACGCTCACTGCTTCGCCGCTGACGGCCAGGTACAAGAAAAGTGTTTCCCCGGTATCTGGTCGGAATAAGACCGGGGGTTGAGACAAGACTTGTTTTAGATGGAGGAGGGCTTGCTCGCATTCTTCACTCCATTCAAATGTCGCCTTCTGCCGGAGAAGCTTGAAGAAGGGGAGTGCGTACTGCGCGGATTTAGCTACAAAACGGGAGAGAGACGTCAGCATTCCGTTAAGCGACTGGATCGACTTCTTCGAGTTCGGCGTGGGGATTTTGGAAAACGCCCTACATTTGTCGGGGTTCGCCTCGATGCCCCTCTCCGTGAGGTAGAAGCCGAGGAATTTCCCTGCGCGAACACCGAAGGTGCATTTGTCGGGGTTGAACCTCATGCGACATTTCCTCGCCGTGTCGAACACTTTCTGGAGATGAGCGGCATGGTCGATTTCCTCCGCAGATTTGACGATTATGTCGTCCATATAAACCTCGAGCACATCGCCGATATCTGCCCAGAAGACTTTGTTCATCATGCGTTGGTAGGTGGCGCCCGCATTCTTTAAGCCGAAGGGCATTACGTTATAGTAGTAATTGCCCGACTCGGTCATGAAGGCTGTATGCCGTTTGTCGGCCTCGTCCATGGGGATTTGGTTGTACCCCGAATAAGCATCCATAAAAGATAGTAATTTAAATCCTGCAGAATTATCGACCAGTTGGTCGATGTTAGGTAAGGGATAAGAGTCCTTCGGGCATGCCCGATTAAGATCCGTGTAGTCAACGCACATCCTCCATTTTCCATTACTTTTCTTGACGAGTACAACATTTGAGAGCCAAGTTGTGTACTTGGCCTCGGAAATAAAATTTGCCTCTAGGAGGTCTTTTACAGCTTTTTCAGCAGCCTCCATTTTTTCCGGAGACTGCCTACGTCTACGTTGAGCTACGACCCTAGCGGCCGGATCTATAGTCAGCTGATGACAGGCTACTTCAGGGTCCAGTCCGGGCATCTCTGCAGTACTCCAAGCGAACAAATCTGCATTTTCTCGGAGACACGCCTTCAGTTGCCTTTTCGCTAGGTCGGGGAGTCCGGAGCCGATCTTCACGCTTCGGTCTAAGTTGTCGCCGAGTGGAACCAGCTCGAAATCTCCATCTGGAACGGGGCGCGTTGGGTGAAGAGGCTGCCCGTTGACTTCAAGTGGGAGATCCTCGCCATCAGCTTCCCCCTGCTCCCCGGGAAATCGGTTGTCTAGGTCGACCGCACTGACCGGCGGTAGTGGAGCCTGCACGACGTCTGAAGGTGTCTCGGGCTGAGTCTTGGATTTGATGCGGCCAACGACGCTCAGACCCCTGATTGCTGCGTCGAAACACCTTCTGGCAGCGTTGATGTCCCCGTGGAGAGTGACCACACGTCCGCGCTTCGTGTAGTATTTCATCTTCAGGTGGACCGTTGATGGTACTGCCGTTAGCTCCGCCAGCGTGGTCCTCCCCATTATACAGTTGTAGAGGGACGGGCAGTCCACCACTAAGAAACGCGTCTTCACTTGTCAGGCAGTTTCCTCAATCCCGAAGGTGACCATCAATTCGACGAAACCCCACGGTCGGGTGGTCGCGCCGTTGAAGCCTTGCAGGTCCGATCCCACGTATGGGGACAAGTGTTGCTTGGTCAGCTGGAGGGTCTCGAAGAGGTGGACGTACATGATGTCCACCGAGCTCCCCTGGTCGACCAAAATTCTATGGACATCAAAGTTGGCCATCTGTGCCCGGATCAAGAGGGGGATGTTGGCGTTCGGCGCCCCACCGGGAAGTTCCTTGAGGTAGAAGGTGATCGGATTTGATCTTCCCTTGACTCGCTCGAGAGTAGGCGCTCGAGGAGTTATCGCCTTCAGTTTGTCGAACTTCCTCTTTATCGACCCCACGGTCAAACGGTCAGGGGCTCCGCCAGATATGACCAGTGCCTGGGGGAAGGACTCCCAGGTACTGCGGGCACTTATCGAGTCCTCTACTGGGAAGTTGTTCCACATGTTTCGGACAGCTTCTGGGCTGTCGAGCTCTCCAAGAAAACCGAAGTCTTCAAGCCGCGTGATGCTCAACGCGACCTGCAGCGATCCGTTGTTGGGAGAGGGAGTTGACTCCTCGACGTTCTGGGCCTCCTGGCCGCTGGGGCTGGGGGCCTCTTACTGCTTGGCGTACTTCTTCAGGTACCCCTCTTTAATCAGCGTCTCGATGGCGTCTTTGAGGTGGACGCAATCCTCAGTAACGTGCCCGTGACTGCGATGGAACCGGCAGTACTTGGACTTGTCAGCGTTTGGTTTGGAAGTCGTCGGTTTCGGGAAGCGGATTCCCCCTTTGACGAACTCCGAGTTGGCACAGTCACTGAAAATGCGTGAGCGGGACACGTTCAGCGGTGTGTAATCTTTGAAAAGGCCAGACGGTCCCCGTGATTCGCGGGTTTCTTTGGTCCGGGCTTCTTTTTTTCTTTCTCTGCCTCGCCTGGGTGGAGGGGAGTCTCCTCTTCTCCTGTCCCCACCTCGCCTGGGTGGAGGGGAGTCTTCTTCCTTGTTGCCGCGGGGGCCTTCTTTGCGCCTCGAGTCGAGGGCAATTTGCGCGGCCTCAGCTTCCTCGAACTCAATATGCGACTGAGCCCTCTCGAGGAGGCCTTCAAAGCTGCGGGGGCGGTACAGCCCGACGGATTCTGCGAACTTGGACCCTATCTGCAAACCCTTGATGATGAGATACTTCTTGATGTGGTCGGTCACGTGGATCTCGACCGCCTCCTTGTTGAACCTCTCTATGTAGCTCCGGAGAGGTTCATCCTTCCCTTGAAAGATGGCTTCCAGGGAGGCTATCGTCTTCGGATGGCGACGAGAAGCCGTAAAATGTTTCCTGAAACGCTCCCTCAGGACTCTCCACGACGTGATTGACTCAGATGCCAGGTTTCTGTACCAAGCCATGGCCCCTTTCCGCAGAGTCGTAGGGAATAATCGGCATTTGATAGCGCTGGAAACATTCCTGAAATCGAGCAGAGCTTCGAAACTCTCGACATGGTCGTCAGGATCGGAAGTCCCGTCATATGTCCCCAAAGATGGGGGCCTCTCCAGGCCCTTAGGAATAGGGGCGTCCATGATGTGCCTGGCCAGAGGGGTCCGGTAATCGTCATCCTCGCTGGCACCCGGAGACACAGAGGGGGAGCGGTGTCCAGGAACGTAGTGACGTCTCGGGGAGTTATCCTTCGGGCGGCCTCTGGTCTCCTCGGCATCTGGCCTACTCCTTTTATTTTTCGAGGAGCGAACTGGTTCCTTTGGTGGCGGGGAGCAGTGGCGTTTCTGAGGATACTCAGGATGAGCACGCTCCAAGCGTGGTCTGCGACCCCTGGGAACCGGGGAGGGGCTGCGAGATGCCTCCGGGGATAGTGAACGTCTCAGAAATGGTGGTGGTCGGTGCCTTCGCGGGGAAGACCGGCCACGACTTTTCTCCAGCGCCTCGATCCGGATGTTCTGGTTGAAGATCATCTGGTTGGTCTGATTGACCAACACAAACAGTGCGGCAGTGCTCGGATCCGCATTTGGCGGCGGGTCCACGGGCTGAAAGACGGGCTGGAGGACTGTTTCCTGTCCGTCTTGGTGAGCTGTCTCGTACTCTACTTCGTCGGAAGACGGGGAGGCGGTGAGTCCGTCTCTGACGTCGTTTTCCACGACGGGTCGGGCAGAGCTGTTGTCGACGTGGTTGCTAGTGCTGAGCTGTGCAATAACGTTGTCTAGAGCTTGATTCCCTGACGGGTTGGCCATGATAGTTGTTGAACGGAGAAAGCTTTGGTTTATCGAACAGAAAAACGGGGAAGCTTATGTTTTTCCCACAGACGGCGCCACTGATCGCACCTCGATCAGACAGTGATGGTGGCCAACGGCGTCTGGAACGGCAGCTCCGATGATGGTGAGAGACGGTGGGGGGTGTACCTGCAAGGTACTCCGACGCTCAAGTGAGAGAGTGTACAGAATATCAGCAAATACGAGAAGTGAGAATGGTAGGAAGAAAAATGTCTAACCTGACCCTCTCAGATGAGAGGGTATTTATAGAGAGCCCCCAGCGCGGGGCCAACGGTTACCTGCAATGGGCTGAATCAACCAGGCCCACTCCAAGTAACTGCTAGGGCTTAC